>CM077510.1:5354155-6731657 GCA_039654745.1 Houttuynia cordata | reverse complement strand
AGGAGAAAAAATAAAGAAGAACAAAAAAATGCATAAAAATAGATCAGAAATTAAGAAGATATGATTTGTTGAACTATATAATACTATCGTGTACATAAATACACTATAGATATGGCTATCGTGTAATAGATTACACGACATACACTATAGATATGGCTATCGTGTAATAGATTACACGACCCATTTTTTTGGGACATACTTTAACGATTAATATCTCTAATTTCTTATTCATTTTCACCTATTTTTTTACATTCTTCTTTATTTTTTATCATCTTTCTTATTCTGATGATAACCTAACTATGTTAAGACACTGCATGGTATTTATCGTAGATTTTTATATATTTTATTAGATATTATCTCATGATTATTATTATAAAAAAATAGTAAAAATAAAAAAGAGCAAAAAAAGGGCAAAAATAGATCATATATGAAGAAGATATAATTCATTGAAGTATCTATTACTATTGTGTATGCAAATACACGATACATGTGCTATCATGTAATCAATTACATGATAACAGTACTATCGTGTACTCGATTACACGATAACATTTTTTTAGACATACTTTAACAATTAATTTCTCTGTCATTTCTTATCCATTTTTGCCTATTTTTTATATTTTTTGTATTTTTCCACATCTTTCTTATTATGATGGTAGCCTAACTATGTCGCACGCTATTTTTTTTGGATTTTTTTATATTTTATTAACTATTATATCAAAATCCTTATGATATCATCATTATAAGAAAGAGCACTATCGTGTACTCAATCACACGATAGCACTGTTATCGTGTCATCAAGTACACGATATAATTAATATCGTGTAATCGATGACACGATACTAGTGTACACGATTATAGTGCTATCGTGTAATCGCCTACTTTTTTAAAACATATTTTAACGATTAATATCTCTCTCATTTTTATCCGTTTTCACATATTCTTTTTTACGTTCTTTATTTTTCCTCCTCTTTCTTATCATGATGATAGTCTAACTATGTTGAGACACCACATGCTATTTATCATAGATTTTTTAATATTTTATTAGATATTATCTTAAGATCCTTATGATATCATCATTAGAAGAAAAAATAATAAAAATAAAGAAGAACGAAAAAAGAATGGGTGAAAACGGATAAAAAATGAAGGAGATATGATTCGTTAAGTGTGAAACCTGAAACTAGGTAATATGGAAAAGTGAGATTGAGGTTTAGGGTTAGGGTTCAGGAGGGCAAAATGGGAAGACAAGATCTCCAAACTAGGTTAGATGGCATGAGCTCGAAAAAACTAGGTAATACGGCATTCCGGCCTCATTGGCTGGGTAATATGTCAAAACCTCCAACTCCTAGGGGTTCGAGTTCCTTGCCTTTTAATGTTCTATTTCAAACCTTGTTATCCTCCATCTAGGACAAAAAAAAAGAGAGAAAAAACTTTTGAGTATGTGTGGTAGATGGCCTCATTACCTCTAGGGGGCATGGAGCTGGTTAGTAAGGGGGAAAGGAAGAAAGAGGGGAAGAAGAAGGGTGACTGATAAGGGTGTAAATGGGTCGAGCCGGCTCGCGAGCTTTTTTGGCTCGGCTCGGGCTCATCCCAATACGAGCCAATCCCGAGCCCAACGATACTCGGCTCGGCTCAGCTCGAATAAGCTTGCCAGCCGGCTCGAGCTCGGCTCGTTATATCAATATATCAATATATATATATATATAGATATATACAAATATAAAATAAATATATTATTATGTATAAATATCTATTTGTAAGAGATGTCAATAGACTAATTATTATCTTTATCATTTTGTAAATACAACAAATATATTGATATTTTATATGTACAAGTGTATGGTGTTTTATTTGGTTTTCTAATTTGGACATAGAGGGGATACTAGAGTTTTAGTTTTTAATAAGTAAATAAGAGCTTTATTTTTGAACAAATTTGATTTGTTATGTTTCACATGTAAATAACCAAAGCTATTAAATTACAAAGGTATATTTCGAATGTGACACAATAGTGTTGTGACAACATACTCATCGACCGACATTTTATTAAGGTTAGATTCAAAGACATAAATTGAATCAATACCTTTCTTTTGTAGCCATTCTTTCCTTTTCTGACAATCTTTCTGAAGATGGCTAAATTTTCTATAGAAGTAGCACTTTATGTCCCTTTCCTTCTGATGATTTTTGTATTTATGGGTAGCATTATTTGTTTTAGGAGCCTTCCCTTTAGAGCTTTTAAACTTTCTTTATTTGCCTTTAACCTCTTGAGAAACCATGTGGACTGAGTTTTGTTCCAATGCCTTAAGCCTTGACTCCTCTTGCACAAGCATATTAGCCAATTCATTTACATTCTATTTATCTTTCATGGTATTATAGTTAATTTGAAATGACCTATAATGTTAATTCACATACTATCAATGAGAACGGAGACAACTTGCTGTTTGATGAACCCATCCACTCGAAATGTGCGCGATTCATAAGATCCATCGAATGCATGCATAGAGATCTCGGGAACTCCATCAGGCTCATCATAAGAGGAAGTGCCACATGTGTCCATACCCTCCTCCATAATTAAAATAGAACCTGGACGCTTGCATTTATGACCTAGTACAAAGCGCTCGTCACAATTAAAACATAGGCCACGAGAGCGACAATCCTCCATTTGAGCAAGGGTAAGGCGTCGCACTTGCCCGGCTACCGGAGCTATAGGGACAGGTTTCAACCGTGTCACTAGTAAGTTACTGTCGCCCCTACGGAGCCATTGGAAGTGCTCCTCTTGGATAAGGGATAGACAGATGGCTTGGCAGAGGTTGACCAGTTCAAACTGTCAGACTTCTACCTAGATGGCTTGGTTTTGATCTTGGGCTGGTTCGGTTTATAATCTAGACCGGGATGGCCTGGTTCACTTTATAATTTGGTTTGGTTTAGAAGGTCATCCTCTTCAAGAGGATGCCCTAGCCTGTAATGTTCAACAATAGCAGGTGGCGGCATGGTGTGGCCGCCGCCGCTGTAATGCCAGAAAATTCTGTAAGTTTACCAAAATTGCTATTTTAGGAAACTATTCTAAAATAGGAAAGTTTTGCTGCCTGTTTTGAAATCTTTTAATCTGGTGTGTCGAATTGATTTTGTGATGCTTTTAGAAGAGTGGAATTGATAAACCTGATTAGGCAGTACACCAAGGAGCGAGGACTAGCCCTGGCGCTGAGGCTGGCCTGACGCCAGGGGCTGAGTGCACCTGACGCCAGGAGTGGGGACCAGGCGCCAGGGTATGAGATCAGTGTGAAGAGACTCCTTTGAATATTTTGATTTATTAGATTCAATCATCGTAATGCAAGATGTTATATTTAGTAAGTTTTGCACATTGCACTCGCGGGACATCGGAGTCGTCCATCTAGGTACCACGCACTAGACGCAGGATCGCCTGAGAGCCAGAGCCACGTGGACACAGTGCCTAGGGCATTGTGCACATGGGTGATGTGTCATGATTTGGATAGTTGTGGTTGTGAGTGCAAATCGTGGGAACAATTGATTAAATTTCCTATTTTGGAAACCGATTTGAATTTGGAATTAAGGATGGAAATTTCTCATGGTAATTATGATTAATTGAAGGAAGTTTAATTAGGAGTTAATGGGGTGATTGGCATGAAATTTATTATTCAAATTGAGGGCACCACATGTCAAGGAGGGACGTTCAAAATTGGATTCAAATTAGGAAGTTACCAAGTTTGTCATTGGTAACCACCTCAATTAACTCATGTGCCTACTTTTTGGGAAAACTGATTGACTCTAAATTAATAGGATGGATTACCTCAGTTGATCATGGAGGACCAATCAGAGTTTAATGTGTTGTCACCCAAGATTTTCTAGCCAAAAGGGGACGAGATGCCTTATGCAATTGGGCGTTAAAAAAAATGGAAAACTGCCATAAGCAGTTATGGCAATCAATCAGGTGATCATGTGCCCTAATTAGTAGGAATCCTAACAGTTTTAGAAACTGAATTGGGAGCACGTCTTGGGGCTGGGCAAAGTCTTGGTTAGGGGACGGTGGTGATCCTTTGGAGAGGGAATAGATCAAGGGTGGAGATGTGACCACTAGAATTGGGCATCCTACATATATATATATACCTGTTAATTTTGGGGCCAGCCACTCCCTTGATCGATCAGCCTTCCCTTGGTGTTTTAGGTGAATTTTCTCTTCACCTTCTCCTCTCCCTTCTCCGAAAACAGCAAACCAATTCCCTTAAGCCCTTGCTTTGAGCACGTGGAATCGCCGAAGTGGAAGAGACATCGTGAGAAGGAGTCTCGGACGTGCAAGAAGAATCGCTTGATCTATTCAAGAGGTAGGTGCATTTTTTTTCCACAAACTCGTGGCTTAATGTGTGAAGTTTCATGATGAATATGTCATATGATCATGCTGCGATTGAAATCTCATCGACGATCTATGATTTTTGGTGTTATCCAATTCGATGAAATACTCTTCTTATATGTAATTCATGTCGATTGTTGAACCCGATCTTAATTGGCTAACGCTTCTCATGCATGGCTGATTTGAGATATTCCAGAATATTATTGCTGTCCAAAGAGGCTTGTCACAATTGGTTCATGCTTCACGTTGTTCCGGAAGCCTAAAGTTGTCCAATTTCTCTTCTAGCATCGGCTGATTTTGTGATTGACCTGAATTGTCTCATAGTAATCCTCATGGTTGTAGTATATTTTGTTCTAACCCTAAAGTCATGATCTTTACGCGTCGTCCTTACTGGTATTCGTCGATTTCAGAGTACAAGGTATGTCTTGGGTTGTCAGAATCCATGCCTCAATAAAGATGTCTCTTTGGAGTAGTACTAGCTAAAAAGGGTTAGTTATATTAAAATAGTTCGAGTTATGAATTGTATACTGGAAGATAAAAACTCTAAAGATTTAATCCCCATGTATAAGGGTCACTGGAACTCGAAGGTCACTGTACCCTAGTTGTCTCATGCGTCAGTGTTGAGCGTGTCCTGAATGAATTGTCCCATTTGCAGGTTTCAGGCTAAAAATGAGTGGGTTCATACAAAACTGTTTTGTATAATAATACATACCATATGATATTAATTACTAAAGTAACAATTTTTATGGGAAAGAGTTACTGGAGTTCTAAGTATATAGTACCTAATTGTTTTACGAGTCAGTGTGGGGTGTGTCCCTAATTAATCGTTCTATTTACAGTTTACTAGTTTAAACCGTATGAGTTTGTACAATCGATTTTGGGAATAACATTGTAGGTAAGAAACTAACTAATTACAGAACAATTGGGTGTTAGTAAATGCCCAGGAGAACAATGTAATAAGTCTAGAATGCATTAATAAGTGTTTAATTGAGTAATAGACTGTATTGATTAAGTAAGTTTATAATTAATGATCTCGGCCAGACTTAGTCTTGTGCCGACAGACTGTAATAGAAAAATTATAACTAAATGTAGAAAATTCATAAAATTATGCCATAAATTGGATTAGAACCTAAAAACATGGGGCATTATGTCATAAAAATCTAAGACCATAATATGTTCTGTGCAGACTGTGGTGATCTAGAGAAGGGAGCTGTTGTGTAGATAACAGTATATTTTCGGGTTATTTAAACTATTCCTTATATTAAAACCTATGTGATATGCCTAATGATAAATTGTGGTAACTATGTAGAATCCTCAGAGATGAAGTCAGTAACGTCTAATAATTGATCCAATCCGGAAATTGAGTCATATCTGACCGAGTCATCACTCGTGGTGCATTGCTATGCTAATGTACTATCTTTTGGTGTCGAATTTGAACTCTTAGATTCTTGGTTAGGGTTTAGGTTCTTAGACCCTACCATCCTGTATTTTTGACATATAAACCTCAGTATTGTTAGAATCCATAAGGTCTTGATGGGAGCCATGCATAGTGAAGGTGTTTAAGGAGTTATTTCTGATGAGTCTCAGTCTTGAGTCATCCTGTGATTGAACATCGAGAAATCTTCGATTACTCCTATGTGAGTCAATTCAGATTATATTTCTTGAGTACTCCTATGTGAGTCAATTCATATTGTATAAATGAGATTGTTACTTTACTCATCTGTGAGTCAGATTTTGGAAGATTGATGTTTGAGTCTCTAGATGAGAGAGCTCTTGATATTTCTAGATTGATTCAGTTCTATGTAAACTGTTTCTCCACTAAGAGTTTTGATGAACACTCTTAGATTGGAATCATAGTATGCTCATGAGCCATTGCTAGATCTTGCGAGATCTCAGATTATATTATTGAACCTCTGTAGTTCAGCCGATGACGGCAACGGGTGCGCTTTAGACTGTATGATATTACGTAAGGTTTGCGGTATCAACCCATTGTGCCTGTAAGCACCGATGGGGCCAGCATCCCTAGACGCATGGCCGAGTTCCTCTGTAGAACCTCTAGGATGATCTGGTATTGATGTCCATAGGGGAAGTGGACTGAACAGAGAGCAAAAATTGTTATCTCCGACACTCTGTATGTTTGGAGTCAGTATTCATTTTTATTTATTCTCGACCGTTGATGGTCTTTGATGATGATTATTGTCCAGGTAAGTGAACTCCGTATTTGCTCAACCTGATCTTTCTAAACGTATCTTTATACCATATTGTCAGCATTTCCTTTATTATTATTATGTTGTGGGTTTTTCTTGGCTCCTACTGGGTATTTCTTTCGAAATACTTATGCATCTCTCGATGCAGGACTCAAAGTGGAAAGGAACTAACAAGGTACGTGCGAAGGAGCTCGATGGTGGAAAGTTGATAGAAGTGGATTTATTTCATGTTTTTAATTTCTTGTTCATGGAGAACTAATCAGCCTGCGTGCTGAATTGCATTTATGTTTGATGAATTGTGATAATTGAATTATTGTAATAGCGTAGTTTTATTATTTAAGATTTTTGTAAACAGGCGTTGGTTAAGCATTCTGGAATGAGAACTTGGTGTGATAGAGTATTCGGTCGCGTCCCGTGTTTCAGCCTCATAATCTTAATTGAGCTAGTGCTTCCGCACTTTATTCGAGGTCTTGAAATTTAGGGCGTGACAGTCGCCACCTTCCTCCTTCGGCGGCCAAAGCCCACTTCTTTCTCCCTTCATTCAACCCCCTTCCTCATCGGCGGCGACCTCCGCCTCCAAGCCCTCCATTGCCACGGTAGACGTGGGAGCTTAACATCATGGTGATAGCGATTGGAATCTACGCCGATGAGCAACAACATGGCATCACCGCCGCCACCGTGTTCTTCCTCCATCATCCTTCTCGGCGCCATCCTCATGTCCGGCCGATGCGTAGCCGGCGTGAGGTGAGGTTCCGTCATCCCCTTCCTTTCACAGTCATAGCCGTCGCGATGGTGGCGACAGCCAAAAAAACTATTTTTTTCATTTTGATTCGTCACCGCGATCGGCTTGCGACAACATCATAATCAATGCTATTGCCGACGACATTGACGAGTGGGCAGTCCTACGCCATCAGCCGGTGATGCGCCGGCGAGCTTGTATGGCTCTGATACCAATAGTGTTGAAAGAATGATCTTTCAAGACTCACGAACCGAGCACGAGCCTGGGCCCAGTCTTCTTGTATTAGGCACTCGAGCTCGAGCTCGAGCCGAGCTCCAGAATCCTTAATGAGCTGAGCTCGTGTTGGGAGGGACCGAGCTGTAAACGAGCCGAGCCGAGCTCAAGCTCGAATTTGAAATTCCGAGCTCGAGATGAGACATGCCCAAGCTCGGCTTATTTACACCCCTAGTGACTGATGATTGCATGGTTGGTTTGTCACCCAAAGAATAGCAAGCCCACCTGTAGCCCGTAACAAGAGAAAAAAAAATGGAAAAGTCCACCCCAAACTTCGTTTTGTTTATCCCACTAAACACTCGACACCCGACGTCAACCTTCCAAGACTCCCACTTTATCACCTGGTGCTTAGGGCTGGCAACGGTACGGTATGACTTATACCATTAGTATTATTGTTTATTAGGTCTTTATCTATAACTGTTCTGTTTCAAACCACTGTAAACTGGTCGGGCAGTTAAGCAATACCATTGTTTTCTATTTGACTATTTGTCACACCCCAAAATTCCTGACCTCGATCGGACTGTGGAAGCCTTACAGTAAACCAATCAAAAGCCAGCTACCCTCTCCAAAACCTGATCTAGAAATGGCAATGGAAAATGGTCTTTCCTAGTGACTGAGTTTAGCTTCCTGTAGTCAATGCACATTCTCCAACGAGATGTAACTCTAGTGGGTATTAATTTATTATTATCATTCTTGACAACTGTTACACCAGATTTCTTAGGCATTACTTGTGTAGGACTAACCCACTTGCTATAAAAAATGAGGTAGATGATCTCCGCGTCCAAGAGCTTAAAAACTTCAGCTCTAACCGCATCTTTCGTGTTTGGATTTAACCTACGTTGCATCTCCCTAGACGGTTTGGCATTGTCCTCCAAATAAATCCGATGAGTGCATATTAAATGGCATATTCCTTTTAAATCAGCAATTGTCCATCCAACTGCACCTTTATGCTTTCTCAAAATATCAAGCAATTTACCCTCTTCGATATGATTAAGATGAGAAGATATTACCACAGGAAGAGTTTCACCATCACCCAAAAATGCATATTTGAGTTCAGTTGGTAACTTTTTCAACTCCAATTTAGGTGCTTGAATGCTTGATGGTGTAGGCAATTTGTCACTCACTGGTAGCTCTTCAAACTTGGGTTTCCATCCATTCACTTCTGCAGAGAATTCAGTAAAGAACACATCTCAGCCTTTTCAAAATGCACTTTAGATTCAACATATAAAGAATTCACTAAGCAATATTCTAAAGGGTCAGAGAAAGATGAAACATGAAATTGATCTCTAACAATGGTATCCACCCAATTAATTTCTTGAATATCAGTATCATCCCCTGGTTGTTTGCAAACATTAAATATATTCAATTCCAAAGTCATATTGCCAAATGAAAGTTTCATCACACTATTCCTACAATTAATCAAAGCATTTGAAGTAGTAAGAAATGGACGACCTAATATGACAAAAATATTTGCACTTGCATTTATAACAGGATGTGTGTCCAAAATAATAAAATCAACAGGAAAGTAAAATTTATCTACTTGAACAAGCACATCTTCCACCACTCCTCTTGGGATTTTAACAGAACGATCAGCAAGTTAAAGAGTAATGGTGGTGGGTTTAAGTTCTCCAAGACCTAACTGAGTGTACACTGAATAGGGTAAAAGATTAACACTAACCCCAAGATCAAGCAAGGCTTGGTCTACCCTAAAGTTTCCGATCACGCATGAAATAGTTGGACATCTGGGATCCTTATATTTGGGTGGGCCTTTGTGATGAATTATAGAACTCACCTGTTCAGTTAAAAAGGTTTTTTTCTGCACATTCAACTTACGCTTAATAGTACACAAATCTTTCAAGAACTTAGCATAAGAAGGTACCTGTTTGATTGCATCTAATAAGGGAATGTTAATTTTCACTTGCTTAAAAAGTTCAAAAATTTTAGCATTTTGGTTCGACTTTTGAGGTGGTTTCAACCTCTGTGGAAACGGAGCTGGAATAGAACATTTCACATCTTCACTTGACCCAGACTTATCAATTTCTGCATTATCATGTTTTGACTCATCACTCTCAGAAGATTGTTGGGCCTTTAGTGGAATTGTTTTGTTAATTTCTTTTCCACTACGAAGAGTGGTAATTGACTTAGCATGTTCAAGTTGTGAATAAGAAGGTTTTGTGTCCATCATGTGAACTTGCCCCTGCAGATTGGGTTGGGATTGAGCAGGAAACCTAGCTTTCTCTTAAACAGCTAGAGAAGATGTCAATTTAGTGAGAGAGCTCTTTATATCATTAATGGCTTGTGAGGTTTGTTGATTAATAGTAGCTTGTCCTTGCATGAAAGTTTGTAGTGTCTCCTCAAGTGTCTTCCTGTGAGGTGGAACATATGGAGTATAATTGGAAGATGCTTGAGAAGGTGGTGCTTGTGCAGCACTATCATTCCTCCAAATAAAGTTGGGGTGATTCCTCCATCCTGGGTTGTATGTGTCTCCATAAAGAGATTGCCTCTTGAAATGGGTCATAAAATTTGCTTGGTCATGCAACACCTCCTTGAAAGCAGGAATGGTAGGGCACTCATTAGTCGGGTGTCCCATGACATCACAAATTCGAGAAGCCTCTTCTGTAGTAACAGACTTAATAATATTAATTTTTCCTAATTCCATAGCTTCCACCTTTTTAGCCAAAGAGGCTAGCCGAGCACTCAAATTATCCTCCTCCCTAAGATAATGCAGACCCCCACTAGTAGTTGAAGACTTCGGCTTATTAGAAACTTCAGAGGGATCGGTGGGATCCCAAGAATTTGAGTCTTCAGCTATTTGATCTAGAAAATCAAGGGCTTCATTAGGATCTTTATCAAAGAATTCCCCATTACACATTGTTTGAATAAATTATTTCATTGAGGGCGTCATCCCATCATAGAAGAAACTGATGGTGCGCCACTTCTCATACCCATGATGTGGACAAGAATTTAACAAATCTTTATAACGCTCCCAACACTGGTAAAATGATTTATTTTATTTTTGGGCAAAGTTTGTTATTTGTCTTTTCAGAGCGTTTGTCCTATGAACTGGGAAAAATTTCTTAAGGAATTCAGTTTGTAGTTCTTTCCAAGTTCCTACAGATCTAGGCTTAAGAGAATTCAACCAAGTTTTGGCTTTATCCTTCAAGGAAAAAGGAAATAATTTTAGCCTGATAATATCCTCACTACAAGCCTGCTCAAAAGTTGCACATACTTCCTCAAATTCCTTTAAATGCAAATAAGGATTTTCAGACTTGAGACCATGGAATTTGGGAAGCAAGTTTATCATTCCAGGCTTAAAAGTAAAGTGATGTGCTTGTAGAGGCAATATAATACAGGAGGGTGTGCTAGTGTGTGTAGGTTGCAGATAATCACGCAAGGGCCGCATTGGTGCATCATGTTCAATCTCATTTTCATTAATATCATGGTTACTACCCTGATCAGCCATATTGTGTGGTGTGTGTGATGGAACAGTAAACTCAAACAAAGGATTCTCAATCAAAATATCAGAATTATTTCTAACCAATCGTCCAGTGGTATCTCTATTCCACGAGTGCATGCACAAGCAACAGAAATTTCAAAGAGAGATGGAACGAGTTTACCAAATTTGAAGAAAAATCCAATGAAAAGCCTTTTTGTTTCAGATAGGACTCCAAATTCCTGCAAAATAAACAAGCTAAATTAAACTAAGAATAATTGAAATTAACTAAACTATACTAGAGAGAAATAAACTAATTGGAAGATTAATCCTAAACTTCACTCCCCGGCAATGGCGCCAAAATTTGATCAAACCCCAAAATAGGTTGGCAAATTGTAATATATTCTTGGTAAGTCCAAGGTCAAACCACAGGGAATGATGTAGAATTAATCTATTCCAAACTAATATAAAAACTATGATTGTAGAATTCTCGCAATTGAATTAACTACTAATTTAAGCGATGAGTAAAAATTTAATTAAAACTAACTAAAGATGGGCAAAGATAATCGATGAGAGATATCAAAGCTTCAATGATCAATTATTTAATCAATACTCTACGTCTATTTAATTTCTCAATTAGGTTCAAATAATGATTTGACCTAATCGGATGATATTGTATTCAAACTCATCATAATAACTAACATAAAGATTTCAATTGAATATTCATCATTAACAAGCATAGTCTACTAATCACAGGGAATTATAAGCATTCGCCGTACCTTACGTTCACGATGAATCAAATAATTATATAGATCATAACTTTATCAAAAATACCGTTATTAAATCAAATAAACTATAAAAACACCTCTTTATAGACATAGAAATATCAACTAAATAACATCACCCCTAGCCTTAACAAAAGATTTAGCTATGCATATTCATGAAAAAAAATCAGATTCGAAAAAAATTGCATCAAAAAAATACTGTAGTAGTTTTACTATTCACAGGTAATGTAGCAGCAGAAACACTGTTCACCGCGCACGGTTCATCATCTTCCCCGACTCCCGAAATCACTGTAGCACCTTACGGTTACTGCAGCAGTACTGTTCACAATGCAAAAACAACCCAAAATCTAACTTTTCTTCCCTCTATTTCTTCCTCTTCTCTCCCCTAATCTATTCCTTCTTCTTCTTTGTCTTTTTCCGGCCAAAATCCCACCCAAATCACGACCCAAATCACAAAGTCACCCTCTGTTTTTTTTTTCCAGAAAAACCAGTCTTCTTCTCTGCTCAAAATGGCTGGTGTTCGCCTCCTTCTTTTTGTCCTTTGTTCTTCTCTTATATAGGCATCCCAAATCACCCTGGATCATTCCATATCCAAGCCAAGTCCAAATCCAAATCGATTCCTATTCCAACTCAAACTTATCCAAGTTGTATTTTTCTAGATTGAGCCAAATCCTTCGCCGTCGCTTTTACCCACAATCGCTGTTCTTCAAACCCAGCAACTTTCCATTTTCAGTCCCTTCCAGATCAAACCAGAACCACTGCCGTCAACCGCCGTGAATGCTCGAGCGAAAGCTCGAGCCTCTGTTCTGCTTGAACACCCGAGCTTTGTCTTGGGTCGGGTTTCTCTTTTGTTTTTTTTTATTTTGCTTTTCAAAACCCGCTACAAGCCTCTTAGCCGTCAGATCTTCTAAAACTTGATCTTTTTGCACATAAACCCGATTGACGCATTTTAATCCCACGATCCGCAACTCTAGCTTCTAAAAACCTACAATAATAAAGTCAAACTAAAATTAGATGCATAAAAAATATAATTCCATAAATTCATTAATACATCTAAATTAGTTAATTAGAGCAAATTAATTATTAATCCCCTAATTACTACCCTAATCACTAATAACTCATTTTATTCATATTTTATCATAAAAACTACACTAGCAAATAGGTAAATAGGGCATATAAATGTGTATATTTTACGCTTATCATAAATATAAATGTGTATATTTTACGCTTATCATAAAGCAATTCCTCAAAACGTCCTCCACGCATCCGCTACGCCTTTTCGATCTGCACAGTCCTGACTTATTGATCCTTAAAGCCTGCATCAGAGGATGCATGAGTAATTCATAGAAATACCCAATAGGATGTAAAAACCCACCCGGATGACAAAATAGAATATAAATAATGTGTCGCTAAGATAAACAGGAATATGCACTACCTGAAAGACCAATCAAAGGTTTACATTACCTGAACAAAAAGGTTAAATAATAACAGTTCGTCCCAATGCATAAATGTAGGGAAATAATGATCTCAATAAGACTCCAAACAAATATTGGTGTAAGGAGATAATGGTTAAAATACTAAGGGCTCCAAGCATCTATAGTGCAAGGAGTTATAATTTTTGCTCGCTGAATTTACCAATCGCAAAAGGTAAAATATATACCAGAACATCCTAGAGGTTCTCTTTTAGAACCCGGCCACGTGTCTAGGCATGCTGGCCCCATCAGTGTTTACGGACACGATGAGCGGAGACTGAAGACCTTCTGTAATGTCAACCAATCTAAAACGTACGTATGTGCCTCTTTTTGGGCAGTAAGGAATCGTAACTCCATAAATATAGAAGATCTCGCAAGATCTAGCAATGGCTCGTGAGCATACTATGAGTCCACCTCGGAGAGATCCTCGCAAAGTCTCTAGTGGAGAAATAAGTCAATGTCAAACTGGACAATGATTCAACAAAAGCAAAGGTCTCAACTTTCTGAGAATAGGGTAACTCTTACCACAATAACTCACTAATGGAGTATGAATAGAACATCAAGGTCTCTCGACAATAAATGACTCACTCTCTGGAGTATAATATATAATCGCTCTCAGTAGCATAAAGTTCATCATAAGAACACAATTTAGATTTCAAAGTTAGGCCGATGGATAACTCACTGTAGGAGTATGAATTTCACTCATCGACCACACATCATGCATCATAGTTTTACCTTTGATAAGAACATCTCTAGGTCTGGAGTTGTATTATCTTTAATATTAAGATAGCTTTTAGGAAGGTTTGATCTCCAATTGGGTACTCAAACTGACTCCACGCTGTACAATGGAAACAATGATCACCTCAACCCCAAGGTACACTGACTCATCCCAAAGTCTTAATATTTTGGACTCCCTTACTTACTGAGTAGTCCTTAAAAGGTCTTACCATAATGTATTAATATTATTTTGATCAGATTACATCATATTATGAGTAATAGTACTTATTAGTGCTTTAAAACCCTAATTCTAGTAAACTGCCTTATACTGTATAGTCCACTTACGACTGCCCCACCGTCGACACAGAAGGACTCTGACTCTTAAACTTTTAAAGAAGATAGTCCTATGAGTCTAGTTTATAACCCCACTGATGGTGTATTTTTCGGGGTTTTATACTGAGCACTTTCGGCGCAGGAACAGTCCTGGCCAAGAAGACATTACTTGCTTATAATAAGTAATCTCGTGTTAATATTCATTAATCATGATAATATGACCTTAATACCCTTAATTACTCCCCTCCTAGAGTAATTCTAGACTATGGTACATTCTGGATTTTAGTGATTTCATGACTTTAATTGTTGTTAAAACCTTAAGCTAGTCTCAAAGCATCACCCTTGATCTAATGAAGCTTTTTAACATCATTAATACATCCCTTAACCATATTGGACGATTAAAACAAAACATTACAGGATAAAGAAGAGAACTTTATGACCTCCCACGTTCAAGAGACATGACCATATAGATATTTCCATCAAAGGTAAGTATGTATGCACTAACACAAGCATGAAGCAAGATATCACGACAAGGATATCCTTACTTGATAAACAACAAGGAATTTCTCATGAATCAAACTCTAACACAACCTCTATTACTGAGATAACATCAATATGATCATCAAATAATCATAATAAGAATGAAGCAAAAGAATTTAAATCAGATTGGTTAGGAAAAACCATCCTACCATTTAAATGTATGCAAAATACACCTCCACGCGTAGCTCGTTCCTTCTCCTTCGCAACGGCGCCTCCACTCCTTCAATCGCACTTGAATTGAGGTTAGGAAAAGGGTTGCAAAGTTGCTGGAATTGGTGGTAAGGAAAGGGAAAAGAGCTAGGGTTTGCACTTGGCGCCACAAGGCTTAGCGTGGAATTGCATGGGCCGGCCTCCTCCTTGGCTTTTATAGCCAATTTCTACACCAATTAAGATCACTCCTAATCTAGCACCTTCCTAATCTCAAATCCTAATTAACCAATTAGAATTCTTCCCTCAAACATGATTAGGACGCACAACATATTAATCCCATAATTAGATAGGTTTGTAAACTTCTTAGTTAGGATACTTCCTTATCAACTCTAATTCCCTACACAACTAGGAAACTACCAAATAAAAGCCCACCAATAGGACGCCCTCTCTCTAGACGTCTCCCTCCTATTGGCTGAGACAAAGTGAAATAATTATCTTCTTTTAACTACGATTTATCTTCTTTAATTATCTCAACCGAACTGATACTTCCCGATCCTCCGCGATAAATATCTTATCTACCGCGATTAGGTCAAACCGTAGATTTTGCACCAAGATTCACTCCAATCCTCTGAAGATCTCCTCATGCTAGGTTGCCCACATTCATAAGTCACCCCTGGGCCATTGCCATGTGGCTGCGCCCTAGGTCCTGCGTCTTGGCTTGAGTCCTACGTACACATGACTCTGATGTCCCGCGGTTGCACTACTCGTTACACTAACTCGCGTACGCCACGAACCACACATCAAAACCAAATTCAATTTACCAATTAATGGTAATCCACTGAACACATGCCCTGGCACCTGGCCCCACACCTGGCGTTAGGTGTTCTCAGACCTTGGCGCCAGGCTGGCCTCAGTGCCAGGTTGTGCCCAGCGCCAGGACCAACCCTCGCGTCCTGGTATTCTACCATGATTAGTCAAGCAATTAACAAATTATTCCACATCATAAAAGTCAAATAACACATTAAAGCACATCGCACAACCAGGAATCAAATCAGGCAACAAAACTTTCTTATTTTAGGCCAGTTTCCTAAAATAGAAATCTTTAGTTAACGTACCAATTTTCTGGGTATTACACTATTTCTTAATAGTGCATCATTTAACTTTTAAATACAATTAAAATTAAAAATTAAATAAACAATAAATAATCTAGCACCAATGATGTACAAAAATTAGGTTTGATATAAATAAATAAATAAATAATCTAACTACATCAATCTTTGCATATAAATCTTAGCTCCTCCAAAAAAGCTTTTAGTTGAAAGAGTTTCCTTAATTATGAGTCTTGTGCATTTAAATTCAAAGCACCCTAACTATGATTAAGATTAAGCGTCACATACATCTGATTTTTAAAAGTTACCTTGACTTCACACATCCAAAATCCAATTCTCATAAGTGTCAAAATAGTAAGCTAGTGAATTAAACCAAACGGTAAGTGGTAAATAGATATAGAAGAACCTCTTCAGTTATCATTCTGTTTTGAAAGCTTTTGTTGTTTTAATTAATTTCTTAATTTTACTCGCAAGTGTACGAATCATATTTAGAGTACAGTCACACAATTTTACAAGGTCGAACCCACAGGGACTTGTATTTTTGGAACTCTAATCCTAAGATCAAAATTAACTACCCTTTCTAAAGAATTAGGTTGATTGAATTAATTATATTACTACTAATAAAAAACTAAACTTGATTATGCAATTGATAACTAAAGAACTAATGGAAAGGCAATTAATTAAACTACAGAAAGAAATCTAATTGATAAATATAAAGTTGAACTTTAATGAAGAATTTAAAACACTAGGGCATAAGAATCAACACATGACAATCATATGAGCAATTTATTCAAAATTCACAACTATTCTCACTGTTATCTCGTAGAAAATTGGAATTCAATTTATTCTCTTACGGAAAATATCAGCATATAAAGTATACAAATTTTGAAATAAAATTGGTTTTCTCTTGCATATCAATAGATGAAATTCAAATCATTAGTTGTATCCATCATTCGATAAATGACAACTAATATCCAAACAACATATTAAACATTAAAGTCCAATGCAATTAACTTGAGAATAACTATTAGTAAAATGTATTAATTTATGAAAACAATTGCATCATATGAATACTCCTGCTACAACTAATTATGGCTTCATCTCAGCCCTAGATAGTAGATTAGCTACTCATGATAAGTAATTGAACTACAAAATCAATAAACTTCATTTCAATTAAAACAGAATCAACTTACAGGAATTTAGAGATAAGAATTACAAAGTACTATTCCTTCCAAACTGTTCTCGGTCCTATGTTTCCAGCAACAGTTCGAACAGCTTGATACAACTCCGACGCAATAACAAGAAGAACGGGATGAAAAACTAAATGTAAAAGAAAAGAAAAAATCAAATTTCTGGAACTGTAATTGCTCCCGGTCGTCCTGCGGCCGGCCTCCTGCTCTGTTTATATAGATGCTGCAACATAGTCCTCCTTCACAAATCAGAAATCTTTCCAACCAAATCTCGTGCAAAAATTGAAATTTCCAATTGGCTGCCATAAGTTCCTCCAAATCCAGCAGTTTCCTCTTTGATTTCTCGTCCAATTGCAGCAAAAATCCCATCTTTACACTCTCTCGAAACATAACAAAATCACCCAAAAAATCCTCTTTCCAATTCGAGCCAAAATCCAACCTTCTTTAATTCTCAAATCGATTTGAAAATTGGGAGCTTACCATTCTAAGACAGATCCGAAGCTTGATTTTCCTTGATGTCTCGCTGCCTTCCCAATTCGGCCTCCCCTCGCTAACTTTTCAAATCGAGAGCTCCTTGCGTCTGCTGTTCATCCTCGCAGTCGAGGTTTCTGTTGTTGCTGCCTCTTCATCGCACCGTCGATCGTAACCATCAGCCCCGCCGTCGACGGCTTTGCTTCTTTGTCAGCCACCATCGCTCGAGCAGGACTGTCTTGTTCCTCTGTTAGACACCCGAGCCATCGGCTCGGGTGTCTTTTGTTTTTCTTCGACCCGACCGAACCACTGAACCGGTTCCGTTTAAGTTTTCTTTCTTCTTTTCCTTATTTTTGCTTTAGATTGGTTAAAACCCGTTGTATCAATCTCATCCACCAGATCGACTCTGAACACCCGTACTTTAATTCCGCACCCATCTTCACTTAAGTAAACATCAACGGTTTAGATTTTTTATGCACTTGATCTCATCACTTGGGTCATTTTGGCACTTCAAAACCCGTTTAATGGCTTCACTTTGGCCGTTCTGCCGTCCAAACACTTGAACCTACATAAATGAAATATATCTCACATTAGACGCATCAAATAATTCATAAAATTATGGAACACATTAAATTAAGTCAATTAGAGTGCATCAATTATTTAATTCGTAATTACTAATAATCTACTTTATTCCTTATTTTAACTAAAAAATATGATAATAAATAGGTAAAAATGTATATAAAAATATGTATTTTTCATGTGTAACAAAAATGGTTCGATAAAATTATATATTTATTTTTCTTAGCAGTATAGTACAGTTGAGCAGTAAAACGTGTACTATGATCGGCCCTACTAATGATTAACGTCTGTTGGTGTTTTGGGGCTACACCAAAAAATCCGACCTAACCAAACCCGGATGGAACCGACCCAACATTGACCTGGGTCGGGTCTTATCTCGGGTAGGGTCGGGTTTGACTTTAAAATACCCAAGAACTTATTGGACCCAAGATATACCATTTAAACTCTTAATTTTTTAATATATATAATTTATTATTATTATTATTATAATTATATAAATTATTTTATTAAAAAATATTAATTTTTTTATTAAGAGTACGGGCCGCCACTTACGTGAGAAGAGAAGGACGACGATATGTTGCCGAAAAAAACAAGAGGAAGACAATCAATGTGTGACCTTTGGCGTAGTCATCCGCGGCTGCATGTTTCAACTAAGAGAAGAGGACAGCAGGGTAATGAATTATATGTTCTATACACTCACTGGGGTGAGTAATCCAGGAGAAAAATGGAACAAAAATGAACTCATTTAAGTTGGGGACAATAAATCAACATTTTTGGGTAACCTTTCTATTATTTGGAGTAGAAAACTGGCCATCCCTCCAAAACACTTAGGGTGGGTTAGGGGTTACGGAAAATAAAAATTTTCCACGAAAATACTTTTCTCCAGAAAAATGAACTTTCATGAAAAATGGATTTTTCCGTAGAAACCTGTTAGGGGTTATAGAAAATGTTCATGAAAATTTCCTTGAAAATCAATTTTTCGGCGTAGTTAGGGGTTTTAAAAAATGTAAAAATGAAAATGTCCCAGAAAATCTGCTGCTAATCCATTAGAACCAACTTGAAATTGAAAGGGCCGCTATGTTCCAAAAGGACCAAAATTATGCGTCCAATATTAATTATTCTATTTCACAAAAACATTCATATGACAACTATTAATTGGTGAAGTAAAAATGCTAGTTGTAAGGCATCCTATAAATGACACCTTTTTTTAAAAAGAACAACTGACTAATTTCAGAATCATACTTAATGGCATTTTACTTTTGTATATGTCTGTTATAGTTTGCCTCTAATCCAATTTCAGTCATAGAAGAGATCATAGGTGCATGCCTTTGTGATCCCATCTCCATGGCGAAGCTGAAGCTCTAGGGGATTAAGCTCATATTCCATAACTTCTTGAGGATTTGAAACAACCATTGGAGTCTTCCTTGTTTTCTGAAAAACCATGCTGTTGAAAATGAGCAAATACGAAACAGAAAATTGAAGTATCAAACTGTAAACGATATTATTATGAGTAGATTATGCCATACCAGAACTGTTGCTCCCCTAGCTTTCAAGATATTGTAAACTTCAACATGTCCATAACACTTGGCATCAGTGGCAGCCTAGAGTATAAGATCTATTTTTATCAGAAATGGTGCAGCAACCGCAACAAGCTGTGTCAAAAAAGTCAACTTCGTGTGGTAGAAAACATCACTGGAAGAATAAGTTTAAGCAGAGGAAGAAATGCAAATAAATCTGTTTCAATGGCCCAATTTCTTGAGAGAAAAAGTGAATAATTCTTCTCGGAAACAACAATGGAGGCATTAGGATCTAAAAGAACAACATTTATTGGGGAGACAACTATAAAATATAGATCAGAAAAAACTAGGTAAAAGATATATGTATATAGGAGCCAGTGGAAAGTTTCATGTGAATTCTGTCACGATTCCTTTCTATACCAAATGTTTCATTTGTGGAGGAAAATTCTGAAGCGGCAGAAACAGAACCCCCTTCACTGCTACATGTTAAGAACTGACCACCATTTGATCTAAACTGAAACTCTGTAGTGGACACTCTCCATCACTATTACAACATAAGCGAAATCCATCTTTAGGTCCTCGATAAAAGAATAAAGGGTGCAAAAAAACTCATGCTGGCATCTGCTTTGAAGGTTTCCCACGAAGAAGGATCATCTCGGTCCACAGTTACTTCTCCACCCCCATTTGCTGCACTTACAAACTTCTGCAGCACTGATGATTTAAGCTGAATTTGGGTCCCATCCTACATTTCAGTGAAAGAAAATTATTCATTCAATATCAGTTTATAATATTCACGATAATGGAACAGCAAATAGCAACTCAAATACATACAAGTATATCCCCATTTAGAATTTCATCAAACAGATAAGCCTTAATCCATCCTTCCACCACCAACCATCCCTCCTCCCCCCCCCCCAAATTTACCACCTTTGACATTAGTAATCCCATTCAATGTCTCAACTACGATCATCACTAGAATGTCAAGACATGATGTAGCAAAAACCAAAGCAAGGAAATAAATAGTAAAATAGCCTGTTAAGTAGCATGCAGAAAAGTAAGAATTAGAGAGGTTAAAGGCCGCAGTGGACAATGCCCAAGAGATGAACACAATACAATATGAAAATATGTCATTTGCTCGATGTTTCAGCTTGGCATAAGCATAGATACTCTTACACATATGTCCATAAAAAAAGCATAGCATACTCTTATAAAAAAGGACAGCAAGATCAAGCTTACATGAGCAAGATCCCCTAACCAAAAGCAGCAAAGAAGTAAACTTTCACCCGAACAAGAGCTTAATGTTGGCCTTCCGGAGGGCCATGCACCCATCCAAGTCTATGTTGTTGACATCAACCCCTTCATTGAGAATGTCCTCGATGCCCTGAATCTGAATGTCGCCTCGGCAGGCTGCAAAGAGGAGTTGCATGGTGGTGTCCAAGTTCTCTAGAATGGTAAGCTCGTCACGGGTGGAAGCTGAAACGTAACGCATTGCGACGGGGATCGAACGACGATTTCCTGCCGAAGCTGAACTTGCGGCTCCTCGTCAGCGACCCCATCGAGAACTGCAGAGCTATCCCCCTCTTCAGCTGCGCCTCAAACTCCATTACTTCCCCCTTTTAAAATTCAATTCAATCCAACTTGTCTCTTTTCCTTCAATTATCTCGCAAAGAAGTCGGGGCTATAGGGAGGAGAAGGTCCGGCGATCGTCACCGAACAAAGCTCCGGTGAGGTCGATTCGCCCTCAGACGGCAGGGAGGGAGATCGTTTCGCCTGAGCCCCCGACCATTTTTTCCGGTTCGGAAAAGGACTTTCATACCGTGTGAAGCCTGAAAATTTTAGGCCATTTTCAGCCTTTTTTCAGGGCTATTTTCAGACCCTCCGGAAAAATAAATTTTCATGGCCCTCTTTTTCTTTAACCCCTAACCGGATGAAAAAATTATTTTCATGTAAAATGATTTTTCATTTCTAATTTTCATTAACCCCTAACCCATCCTTAGGGAAGAGTCAGACTAGCATGCGCTACAGGGCAGACAATGGTTAGATTTGAAATACAATACACAAAAACAAATTTGGATTGGATTTTACTCCTTCCGTCCAAAAAATACTGTAGCATTTTGAAATTAAGTTAAATTCACTTACCCTTGCACATACTAGAAAAATTTTAAATCCTCCAAGTAATATCCTCCATCTATTAAAAACATCCATGCCACCCTCTCATGGAAAGGGGGAGCAGCAGAAATCATCTCTTTGTTGCTCCCCTGGGTGTGGTGTGGGTGACATATAGAGGCTTTTCATAGGTGGAGTATCCGAGAGAGGATATAATTAAGATAATATAAAATTCTTTCGCATATACACGTTCACGAGCATTATGAACCTAACAAAGCAAGTCATTTAAAAATGAGTTAAATTTATTTGAACCTCAAGGCCAATACATGGATCACCACATTTTCGGTCCAAGTCCCAACAAAGCAAAGTCATCCATGTAACGATGGACTTGTGTTTCCTCAGATGCAGACAGACTTCATTGAACAAGAGTGTCATTTTTTTTAATAGATATATAATTTTCTTTCAAAGGCACTAAAAAATGAGTTAATTTCAATACAACTTTGGGTGCGTTTGGAAGCAGAAAATAAAACAGGGTGAAAATTTTCTTGGGTGAAAATTTTCAAGGCTGATAGTTGACGTATGTTTGGAAGTTGAAAATTAACATAGGTGACAGGTGACAAGTTTCACTCTGTTTTAAGATTTGCTGATTTCTGTTTGGGAGCATGAAAATAAATCAGACTGCTTTACGTTTGGGAAGCACTGTGAGAAACACCAAGTCAAGGCATAAATCTACCGAAAATATCCCTTGCTAATATATCATTTGCCTTCCCATATCCCCAATGCAGTAGGGTTCTGCGGCTAGAGACGCCGGATGGGAGCCAGGCTCATCGTGTAATCGAATATTCGTTATCCACATCACGCTGTGGGAATCTATCGTGACCCCAATTACTCGATTTCGTTTCTCAGTGAGTAATCGATTACTCGATTTATGTGCCCATCGTCTAGTCCGCTCTTGAAAACCCATCTCTATCGTGTAATCGTGATGTCGAAGTACTTGGTCAATGTGTAATCGGTTACTCGGTCTCCACCTCATCGCGTGGGCATATATCGTGGTTTCGATTACTCGATCTCGAGCCTGATCGAGTAATCGATTACTCGTTATCAGAGGTAAATGTGTAATAGATTATTCGCTTTCGCGACCGCCACGTCAAACGTCTCATATTGGCTGAGTGCCGTGTTACAGTCATCGTGTCATTATGCAAGGGTGCCGAGTAACTCAACGCACGTGTCAGAGTGCATGCCGGACCCGTCACCTCCGTCTCCTCCTTTCCCAAATTGAGATCGTCCTTCACCCAATTATACATTTCCCGTTTCTGGAGCTTCATCGCCACTGCGCAACTGCGACTACTCGGTTCGCGATTCCACTTTACGGCGGCAGCGGGGTTCCATATAGGCACCGGCGGAGTTAGGCCTCGAGTCGATTTAAAGCCGGTCGATCTGCAGGGTATCCCTCCTCAGGCCGTCAGGTTATCGTCGTGTAATCGGTGCCTCCTAAGACACATCCACCCACCAGTAAGATTTAAAAATCCGACCTTTGTTTTTTTTTTTTTTTTTGTGTCCGATGGCACGATTGCGCTCGCATATCGTGTCACTGGATCCCGATGCTTTCATTATCCTAACCTGATTTCAAATCCCACCCAAATGTGCGTTCCCAGACTAGATGAATCCACCGCCAAATCCCACCCAAGAGAAGCGATCTTCGAAGTCCCCGAGGAAGTATAACGCGAGGCCAAGCCTTCGAACCCAGTGTACACCTGGCGCTCTCACCAAGTCTCTACAAGTTGCAGAGCGTTACCCACACTGCATGGACCTATTGAAAGAGACTGCTTTTCATTTGTTATTCGAATGCCGTCATGTAGTTGTGGCTAGAAATTTGCTTGATGTGTTGTTGGACTGTTGGGATGAGCGTCTGATGGTGTTCAACATAAGGACTAGAAGGTTATCCTTCACTGAGTAGGATGTTGCCCTCATCACTGGGTTACGGGCATCTGGTGAGATTGTTAATTGGAAATCCCCTGACGGTAAACTGCTGGCCCCGGAAGGATCATTCTACCGTAAGTACTTCTCCACACGGAGACCGGATAGGCAATCCATTGAAGAAATACTTGATAAATGTCTGCGGGGGGTAGCAGATCTTTCAGATGATGACATGGTTCGTATGATCGTCCTCCACATGTTTTCAACCACGCTCTTCACACAATCGTCAAGAACAGTCCCTACAAAACTATGCGACTATCTGGACGACCTCTCCCAACTGTCCAAGTATAATTGGCCGGCAGCCATCCATAAAATGCTTGTCTCGAAAATGTCACATTCATCTAGATGTTTGCAGTCTAGATCTTCCGGAGAGACGAGTAGTGGCGGCACTCTGGCAGGAGCCGCGTATGTCTTACAGGTGAGTCCTTATATTCAGCTTATATTGTAATTGATAACTCGATTCACGTAGATTTCGTCACATCGAGTACTTGATGGTAGTGGATATCGTCCCCTCGATTACTCGATATGCATCTCTACCGTGTAATCGATTACTCGATGCTTCTGTATCATGACATTGGACCATATGCATCTATACCTTGTAATCGATTACTCGATGCCGTCTACTCGATTAGTCGACCTTTCTGGAGATCGTGTAGTCAATTACGCGGTAGGTTCCTCTATCGTGTACTCAATTACTCGATAGTGTTCACTATCGCGTCCTCGATGACTCGGTATCATTGTATATATACACCTTTAGTGATTTGCTGATTTCTGTTCTCATTCTGCAGATATGGTTCTTCGAGCACACCAATCTGTTTCAATCCACTATGGGGCCATGTAGTCCAAGAGTGAGAAGGTGGCCGGGAGCTGGGGTGCCGGTGGATGAAGCAAATAAGGGAATCCAAATCCATCACCGATTTCGACCGTATTACCTTCACATATTGGAGACGTTGAATGTCGAAACCGATGTCGTTGATGTCATATCCCCATTACCGGAAGAGTCATCTCTCATCCCCCTCCACCAACCTCAACCTCCCACGTCACCGAGGTCGACACAGTCGTCAACTGTCCACCATCATGTCACTTCCCTTCAGGGTGTTCTGGAGGGGATTAATTCCCTCCTTAATGTCGCCCTCGAACAGAGCGATATGATGGAAAATCGAGGCTTCAGAGTCCCTCAGATTATTGAGGGTATTCAAACCATGCAGAAATGGAATCACACAGTTAGAAGCCTAGTTGACAAACTGGGCGATGCCGTACCAGTAGCTCCCCGCCAACCACCCCAGCAGGTTCATCCGCCCCAGCGTGTCGGCCGAAAGCAGCCACACCCCGTACGAGGTGAGTCAATACGAATGGGGTCAACAACAACGACGGTGCCAGCACATGTTCGTCAGTCCCCCCCTGCGATGCCGGCCGCGTCGCCCGAAATGGACCAGCCGGCTGTGTCACCCAGGCCTGAGGCAGAGCGGCCTCCAACCGAATCGCCTATACCTCCGGCCATTCCTAACCGCCACAAGGTGGCCGCCCACAAGACAACAAAATCAGGTAATTTCCCTATCACCAGCCCGATATCGAGTAATCCTCTAACTGTTAATCCTCATGTCCGTCATTTGCCTTTTTCATCTTTGTAGCAAGTAGGGCACAAAGGACTTGCGCGGAGGCAGCGCCACCGTCGGTTTTGCCAAAGTTGACGCGCGGGAATGCTCAACTTGTACATAGGTTCCTCCAACAGTTACGCGCTGAGGTTGAAGACGAACCTGCCCCCACTTCTGCCTTCCCACCCGGTCCTCCAGTGCCGAAAGGTAAACGAAGGCGATTAGTTAAGGCATTCCCCGATCTACCGACCCCTCCAGCAGCGGTGCGACCTGCTGAGACCCGGCCGTCTGATGAGAAGGGTGACGATACGCACCTTCGCAGAAAGGGAAAGGAGCAAGTAATGGAGGCTGAAACAGCAGAGGTTCGTCCTACGACCGACGTACCCACCGACTACGTTGGAACTGATATATGCTTCGAAATGGATGTTTTGTCACCTAAAGATCGAAAGACGATTATGCATTGGATGAGGCACCCAAGGGAGAAGTATCCGACTGATTCATTATACGATCACGACTACTTAAGTTTGCTGCGGACCGAGGAAATAAACTATACGGTACATGCACATTATGCTAATTTAATCGATGGTATTTCGTTGATCGTTATACTTGATGGTTGTTTTAATAAAATACATGCAGGTCATTGATGCGTTCTTTGAACTGCTCCGGAAGAGGCAACAGATGAACAGTGATGTATTGATGTATCCATACTGCTTCTTTGGAGGAATCATGGCTACTAAATATATTGAACTCGTAAGTGTGTGACCGCAACTTATTTTTACATGGTTCTGTCGGCAATCATCTAATATATATACTTCTCATCTCATATTTCATTCTTATGTAGGAGTTCATGCCCAAAGCTGATAATAAACAGCTTATAGATAAGTTGGTCAATAGCCTGCTGAAGGGAATCGACAGGAAAATGACGTATGCCTTCTTCCCAATTCACATAAGCACCCATTACTGCTTGCTGATTCTACACTTCCCCACCCTACGGTGGCGCTTCTACAATCCTCTTACCGGCCATCCAGCGACGCATCCACACCATAAGCTGGCTGCCGATCGTGTAGTTGCCTGCCTGGGTAAGATCCTCTCAACCCACTTCAAGATGAAGGGAGCTGACGGCTGGTTTATGTCCCAAATAAGGGATGCACCCTTCCAACGTAATTCCGCAGACTGCGGAATTTACGTAATGATGTACGCAGCACAGTTGGCGTCGGGGGTCGTCAAACCAGTTTTCGATCAGACGGCCATAACAATGCTCTATCGGCCGATGATCGCGGCAGTCCTGTTAAGGGGAAGTATCGAGAGGGAATTTGACGACGTAGCAGCAGAAGGTATACAGGACATCGCATTGGCCGCTAAAAGATCGTAGTGTACTAGAAAATGCGAAACTACTGTAATTTCCGTAAGGATATGTTCATTACTTGACATATATAGACATTGCCCTGTACCTACTCAGAGATTCATGTACATAATGATAGATTCATGTATTAATACTTGCCCTTACATGATTTGCAATTCCTTCAAATAGATCATCACGTCGATGTCTCGACAAATTAGCTTATCGTGAACACGAATGCTCGATATGCAAGGGAAGTACCACTGTCGTGCCTGCGATGACTCGAATAAAGAGCTTATCGTGATCTCGATTGCTCGATGTGGATCCAGGCAAGGACCATGATCATCACGTCGATGACTCGATAGATTAGCTTATCGTGAACACGATTGCTCGATATGCAAGGGAAGTACCACTGTCGTGCCTGCGATGACTCGAATAAAGAGCTTATCGTGATCTCGATTGCTCGATGTGGATCCAGGCAAGGACCACGATCATCACGTCGATGACTCGACAGATTAGCTTATCGTGAACACGATTGCTCGATATGCAAGGGAAGTATCATGGCAGAAAGAAGTAAATTGCACTCATTTACCTTCGACGACGTGGCTGACTCGCCGGTGGATCAGGGGGGATATGTAGGGAGTTCCCGATCTCATCCCGGATTCGATCTCGCAGCTGAACCATTACTCCATCATCTGGCCCCGACCATTCCCCGGCATGACTACTAGAAGGATGATTGTCAGATGGTTCTTCTATCAATCGGAAACCTTCATCTGTTTCGTACGCGGGCAGCAACCAATCTCTCATGTCAGAATCAGTGGCACTATTGTGTTGCTCGTGAATGAAGTTGTGCAACGCGGCACAAGCATACACAAACTTTGCTTGCATATCAATTGGATAAGGGGGCATGTTTTCCATAATGTGCCAACGTTTTTTGAATGCCCCAAAGGCACGCTCAATTATATTCCGGAGCGACGCATGTATGTAGTTGTACATCTCATGCCTTCCAGTTGGCCGTCGTTGTTGGAAAGAAGCAACATGATACCTGTGGCCTTGCCCCTTGTAAGGACCGAGGAAACCTACCTTGTTCGCATATCCTGCGTCAACCGCGTAGTACTTGCCTGGCGGTGGTCTTGGGAAAGAAGAATTGTCGTCTTCTAATACTGAGTCGAGAATTCGCTGATCATGGGCGGACCCCTCCCACCCTGTGACGACATAAGTGTCCAGACCGGATGCTCTAGCCTGTATACATAATTCAACGAACGTCTGTTTGTTCATACGACATACGTCCCTGCACATTCGATCATTCGTGACAGTATATAACATGTCACGTACCAACTCCTCTCCCCTGTGGCGATGTGGGTGAACAACATTACGAGATGGATGATTTGATAAATATTCCATAGCAATGGCACACTGCTTAACTATTGCAGCATCCTCATCGTCGTCGCCAAAATACCTCCAGCTCTAGAAAGTGAGATTAACGAAATGAACATACTACTGCTTGACAAAAAATAAATGTTAAAACTGCTGAAATGAACATTAAATCTAGGCTTACCAGAGGATCCATGTGTTCCCTAACCAGGAAGTATCAAACAATACTCGTGTAATCAAAATGTGGGGGAGTACACGACAGCCTTCGGGTGTCTATCGTCAATGCGAGTACACGATAGACTCCATTACCGTGGTCGGCGGAGGAAAGGTAGAAGACATAACTAACTAACGAGGTGCACATAGAAGATGTATATATAAGCATTCCCGTCCTCACATGCAAACAGTAGGAGAGAAGGCAATAATGACATGGAGACACTCATTCACCACACACTCATGGCCTACATATAGGTCAGAGGAGTCACATGCATATAGTACCATAAAGGACAAATAATCACATGGAGCATAGTAGGGAGGAAAAAAAATATTAGTTCAACCCACAGGAAGGGCACAAATGCATAGAGGTCAGAGGAGTCACATGTATACAGTACCATAAAGGACAATAATCACATGGAGAATAGGTGGGAGGAAAAAAAAATAGTTCAACCCACACGAAGTCCACAAATGCATAAAGTGGATACCATCTTATGCAACAGTAATAAAATGATAAGTTTCTTGAAATCTAGATGGGCGGTTTCTTCCCACTCCAAAGGTTCTTCAACCACTGCTCAGCAAAAAATTCATCGTCTTCTAGAGCCAGCCACAGATGTCTATTAGTCTCCGTCGAGAATAATGTCATTGCAAAACTGTACATTGGGTTAGATGGGTCATATCCAGGGAGGCGGCGTAGTAAACGAATACATTTGTTGATTTCATCAATCTGTACTTGCTTATCAGTGACCTTCGCCTCGGCCAGCATACGATCGTGCTTCTCGGCAAGCGCATTTCTTGCCATCATAGCGTCAGACAGCGACTGGAAGCCGGTAGATATCTCGGAAGAGGAGTAAGTCTTCCTCTTCGAAGTCTGACGCTGGGCACCAGGGGTAGGAGGGGTAGGCCTGAGGGGATCACTGGTGGCGTGTGGAGGCATCTGTAGGGGAGTTTGGGAAGCAGGAGAGTCGGCGTTCGGCGGCTCCTACAAACAAGAACATGGATTGTTATTATCACACAAAATGTAACCCAGATACAATGACAAGATACAAGCGGATGATGGGATAACAGTAACGAGGTTTCATGTTTGTGCACCTGAGATTGGTTGCAAGTAGGACGTACTGAGGGGCCAGGGCCGATCGGGCTTCCTTGGATATCACTATCAAGGAGGTGCGAGAAATCACGAGGGTATGTGTTATCTCCCATATCCTCTCCCAAGAACTGAGAAAATTCATTGGGAAGCATCCTAGGGTGATCCTCATCGATACCGTGTGAACTATCCGGTGGCAGCTGTGCACTGGGGGGAACCACCTTTTTTGGCCTTCCATTATAAGCCTGCCTTCCAGTAGCATGGTTACCATCGAATATTATCGATAATAGACCCTCCATCTCTCTCGAGTATCCCCAAGACTTCAATCTCATGGCCTTCGGGTGTCTCTGCGGCAGAAGGACATGAGAGTTGGAATGGCAATGAAACATTGAAGCAGAAAATAAAAATGGGTGACGATACGCACCTGTCTAAAAATATTCCAAAAATCAGGATTTCCGGAGGTATAGGTTTGGGTTGCTTCGTTATACCCACAACCAGTGTACTCTGACATCCACTTCCATGCATTGTAGAGGTACCTAGTCTTGTCATAGTGACTGCGTATTTTTTCTTCATTCACAATTATACCCTTCTTCGCCAACTCTTGGCTTACATAGTCGTATCCTCCGGGTTGAAGACCCTTCCCCTTACGAAATCCGGCCATAAGTGCTTCGGCATACGCTGCGATAAATGCATAGTGCTCTTCCTTGTTCCACTCAACCTGTTTGACATACTTTGATCTCTTGGCTGGGCTTGCCATCTATACCACAAAAGCAAAAGCATATGAGAAGAGAGATGTTGACGTAATCAAGAACCACATGGAAATCGAGTTATCGAGTAACTGGGTATAAGGAAGACACAGATCGAGTAATCGAGTACTTGATCCTTCCATGGACCGTGGACCCGATTACTCGATCGTCATACATGTCACGATAAAATGACATGGAAATCGAATAATCGAGTAAGCGATTACTCGCTTTATGTGTGTACCGTGAACCCGATAACTCGATCTCGAGCCATCTACGACGTCTATTCACGATACACACATGGAAATCGAGTAATCGAGGAATCGGGTATAAGGAAGACACAGATCGAGTAATCGAGTATGCGAGAACTTCATACGTCGATGACCGTGGACCCGATTACTCGATCATCATACACGTCACGATAAAATGACATGGAACTCGAATAATCGAGTCATCGGGTACACGATAGACACATATATCGAGTAATCGATTACTCGATTTATGTGTGTACCGTGAATCCGAGCACAAATCGTTAACCACATGGATATCGAGTAATCGGGTATAAGGAAGACACAGATCGAGTAATCGAGTACGTGATCCTTCCATGTACCGTGGACCCGATTACTCGATCGTCATACACCTCGCGATAACCACAGAGTATTCAAATAATCGAGCAATCGGGTACACGATAGACACATATATCGAGTAATCGAGTCCTCGATTAGTCGATTTCTGTGTGTACCGTGACCCCGATTACAGATCTCGATCCACGGATCACTTTCGCGTAATCGGGTACACAGTCCATGGATCTATCGAGTACTATATTACTCGAAAACTCGATTCCACCGGTGGCTGATCGGGAGAGTCCGATCGGCTCGACAAGAAGAAGTTTTTGATTAATAAATACGGAGATCGGGGAAGAGGTGAAAACAGATGACAGTAACAACTGTTACAATTGGCCTAAAGTAAGCAGATCGAGCACAAATCGTTACACGCAGAGGCAGTAAACCCGTCAACGAAATGTTCAAATTCGAAAAAATCAAACAATCAGGGCCGTGTGCTTACCGAGACGTCAATGACAAGGGACGGTCTTCGACGACGGTGCGGCGGCAGGAGATGCAAGAGGGAGGGAAAACTGGTTTATTGGGGGGCGGGGGAGTCGCGTGCGAAACGGTGGAAGGAAGATTCAAGGACGGGAGTGATGGCGGCTGGGATGAGAAAGAGCGATGAACGGAAGGAGAAAGGAAAAAAAACCCTAGGCAGCCCGTGATTTTTCGTCAGCCTGATGCTCACTCGAGTGAGAATCAGCCTTTCAGGGGTGAAAGGTGAAAATTTATCACCTTTCACCGTCAGGACCCACTATTCACACTTTCAGCTAAACAAACATAAATCAGGTGAAAGGTGAAAATTTTCACCTTTCACTGTCACCGACCATTTATCACTCTTTCAGCTTCCAAACGCTTTTCACCCTGAAAGGTGAAAATTTTCACCTTTCAGGCCTGAAATATGCTTTTTTTCACCTTTCAGGTTCCCGGGAACCTTTTAAGTGTTTGTTTGAAAATTAGATCTTTATAGAATAAGGTTGTGACATTTCTCTCCAAATTTGTCTTTCTGTTATGTTCTCTCCTTTGAAAATCATAAGTGGTAGGTTGAAGCACCAAGGAGGAGTGAATTTGATTTCATGTATTCATTAGTCTAAAATATGATGACTTATTGGTAGCTTAATGTATGTATTGACCCTATATATGTTACGAATGTTCTAGTGAGTTCATTAAGTGGAATTGATGTTGCTGGCTCTCTTGCTTTTAGCTGCTTCGAGCTCCGGTTTATGGACTTGCTTCTGTTCTTTGTTAGGGACTCGAACTCATTCCTTCAGAGAATTTTACTTCAGCATCAGTAATGCAAGCTGTTGGATCTGTCATGACCAACAAATACAGTGAAGGGTACCCTGGTGCAAGATACTATGGAGGAAATGAGTATGTGGAGATAGGTCGCTCTTGTTTTTATGTTTCGCCTCTGAGTTGGTTGGCTTATGATCTGCGTATCATCCAGGTATATTGACATGGCAGAATCCTTATGCCAGAAGCGTGCTTTAGAAGCATTCAATTTGGATCCTAAGAAATGGGGCGGTAATACCATAAGTAACATATGTTCTTGCAATTCTCTTGTATTTTACTCGTTCCTTAATTTATAGACTAAATTTGGCATATAAAGAAATCCAACAAATGTCCTCTGCATCAAGTTATAGACAAATACAAAAGGATTTTCCTTTTCAGTGTCACTGTATACTGATTAATGATGCATTAAACTATCTCCAGCTAGACTAACACTTTTCATATATTGTTTCCATATTCTAGTAACTTGGACCAGAATCTTTCTGCCAGTTAAAGTGTCTGACCACCTTGATTTGAGTTGATTTGGTCTTAAAATGTCGAGGCCAAATTTTTTCCCACTTGTTCAAGCTATTAGCTTACTGCTATTAAATTCTTTTGATGATGTAGGAAATTTGTCATCTTATCTGACCTTGCTGAAGGAATACATGGTGTTGAACATTTGTTTACTAGTTCCGCTATCTTCGTACAATTCCTAAATATTATGTTTTACGAAGTATACTTCTCTCATATAGGTTCAAATGTTTTCTTCTTGCAGTTAATGTGCAATCGCTGTCAGGATCACCATCTAATTTTCAAGTTTATACTGCCCTTCTGAGACCGCATGAAAGAATCATGGCCCTTGATCTTCCTCATGGGGGCCATCTTTCCCATGGGTATCAGGTGCCTCTAGATTTTATTAAATTGTCTTTCATTTTGCAAAATAAGCTTGTTGTCGTTATTTTATTTCGTATTCTTATTTGAATATTTCTTGTTCTTTCCATGGCATATGGGCTTGTTACTGTTGTTTGTTTAGCGCCTTTAAAGTGCCTTTCTTTTGCACTTGACAGATATATGTGTCTAGATGAAAGTTATGTTTTTTCGTAAGGAAAAAAATGTATGTGGTTTTAATAAACCTAATAATTGATCCATTCTGTCTGTCTTATCTTTCTTTTGCGGCTTCTAACACTAACGAAATTGGATGAGTTGTCCAAAATTTGTCATATCATTATATTTTGACCTCCAGGCTATACAGGGAAATAGCAATCTATGTAAATTTTAAAAATAATATAGCAATCTCTAACATTAGATCTTTTTGATGGAAAAAAGAAAACCTTGAAACTCTGGATAATCTACTCACCAATGCTGTATTTGGGATTTCTTTCCCTGTAGTTATTTGAATATGTTTGTTTGGGAAAAAAATTATATCTAGGAGTATTCTCTTTCTTTCACGAGTATTAAAACTCTGATTGTATGTTCATTTTCAGTCTATACTCTAATTTTATGGTACATCCTGATTATAAGCAATTTTTTTACTGTAGACTGATACAAAGAAGATATCTGCTGTGTCCATATTTTTTGAGACAATGCCATACAGATTGAATGAAAATACAGGTTATATTGACTACGACCAGGTGACTTTCTCATCCTTTTAAAAGTTAAAAGTTGGCCTACATGAACAACTTTACAATGTGTGTAAAAAATTTCAATTGCAGTTGGAGAAAAGTGCTGCTCTGTTCCGACCAAAACTAATTGTTGCTGGTGCAAGTGCTTATGCACGCCTATATGACTATGCTCGGATTCGCAGGGTAAACTTTGACATGAGAGCACTACTCTTGAGTCTTAACTTATAAATTGGCTTCCAACATGAATAGCTAGCTTTTTGTATACATAAGATTAGGAAGTTCACAAGGGAAATCAGTGGACCTTTGTTTGAAACTCTCAGGTTTGCGACAAGCAGAAAGCTGTTATGTTGGCAGATATGGCCCACATCAGTGGGCTTGTTGCTGCTGGCGTTATCCCATCTCCCTTTGAGTATGCTGATGTTGTAACCACCACTACGCACAAATCACTCCGTGGACCACGTGGTGCCATGATCTTCTTCAGAAAGGGTTTGAAAGAAGTTAATAAACAAGGTCAAGAGGTATTATATGATGAATGTCTTCCAAAAACTTTTTGGCTTTGCTGATTGTTGCAGGGCATATTTCTGTGCTTAGACAATGTGCTTATGGACAGACTCAATATTTGTGTAATTGGGAAAGTTGAAATCAGTTGTCGAGCAGATACTTGTTGTACTCAGTTGTAATTAGTCTAGGAAGATGAAGAGTCAATCTAGGAATATGAAGAGTCAGTCTAGGAAGATGAAGAGTCAGGAATATGAAGAGTCAATCTAGGAATATGAAGAGTCAGTCTAGGAATATGAAAAGTCACATCTTGTAATCAGTCTTGGAAGACGCGCCTCTCCTTCTTTATAAGGAGGACGTCCTCCTCCTTCTGGGTATGCAATATTAAGAATTATTCCTTCCCTCTCAAATCTCTCTTCTCCTCTTGCGGATTCCAGTACTTGTGATCCTTACGGGTCACAACACTGGTATCAGAGCGATCGACTCCTGGCTTCCGACGCTATGGCTCGGAAGAAGGCTGTGGACAATCCAGAAGGTCTATCGTTCCAATCTGACGAGGAGGCGCCCACTTGCCAGGCCGCACCAGTTGCAGTCATGGACCCGGCCTTCCTCAAGACCATGACAGACATGATGGCAATGATGCAATCCATGCAGATCTCACAGCAGGCTATGTTGGAGCGGTTATCAGCGCCGCCACCCCCGCCCACATCTGGGCTGGAGCATCAACAGACCACCGGCCTGCAAGGATCTTCCTCCACTGCGGCTCAAGGGCCTCCTCTGCAGACTGCGGCTCAAGGGCCTCCTCTGCAGACCCCGTCGTTCTCTGGTTACTCGTCCCCTCCACCGCATGGGTTCTCTCAACAAGAACCTAGGCCGCAGGGCCAGGCCGCTGGTGCAGCACAGGGCTCTCCCTTGTCCCACAACCCCACCGCCGGTGCCGCGCAGGGATCTCCATACCCCCAAGGCCATGCCTTTCAGTCTTCAACTATGTTTGGCTCCTTTGACCCGACTAATATCTTGCCACCAGGGGCAGCTGGCACTCATCTGCGTGCCTTTCCTCATCATACTGGCCGACCACATCAGCAGTCGCAGGGAGATGTGCCGGCCTATGGGCCATTCATTGGGGGACCAACTCTTACTGGCTTCTCCAACTTTCCGCCAGGTATGTCTCAGGCCCCGTCTCAGGATCCATTCAGACGGGCCTCGGCTGAGCCTCGATTGGCCCGACTTCAATTTCCTAAGTATGGTGGGGAAGATAGCCCTATTGATTGGATATATCAGGCAAATAAATTCTTTGAGTATCATGGCACTCAGACGGAAGCTGATAAATTGCGCATCGCGGCCTTCCATCTGTCTGGCGATGCCTTAGTCTGGTTCCAATATTTTGAGAGGGATATGCTTCATCCGACATGGGCTGATTTTGTGAATGAGTTATGCGTACAATTCGGGCCAAACAATTATGCTGATTTTAATGAGTTGCTAGCATCTCTCCGTCAAACATCATCGGTGCGCGCTTACCATCAGGAATTTATGCGCATAGCTAATCGGCTACCTAATTGGGACCAGGCGGCATTAGTGGGGGCCTTCATGCATGGCTTGCGGGCTGACATTGCTGATGAAATCCGGCAGTTTCGGCCTAAATCTATGAAAGATATCATTGGGCATGCTCGAGTTGCGGAAGAACGGTTGAACCGGCAACGGCGTGTGGTTCGACCCCCCTTCCGGTCTTCTCCTGGATTACCGGCCCCGAGGCCAGTTCCTCCTATTGGGGCCGCCACCAGCTCTAGGCCTGGACCACCAGCAGGAGCCACCCTGCCTTCCCCTATTCGCAGGTTATCCCAGGCCCAGATGGACGAAAAAAGGGCCAAAGGCCTCTGCTTCAACTGTGATGAGAGGTACGTTCCCGGACATCGCTGTCGCACGCCCCCTACCGCTTTCATCTTGGAGGAGTCCTGTCCTGAGGGGGACGATTTTATTGATCAACCGGTCGAGGACGCTTATGTCGATTCGACGGCTGAGATCTCATTTCATGCTTTCTCGGGAACATACACGCCTCACACTATGCGCGTACAAGGTCAGTTAAAGCGCCAGCCAGTTGCTATTTTGATCGATAGTGGGAGTACCCACAATTTTATTAATGATTGGGTGGCGCAGCGCATGGGATGTCATATTGCTCAGGCATGTGCTTTTGACGTTCTTATTGGTGACGGCACACACATGCGCAGCAAGGGCCTATGCCCCCGCGTATCCTTGCATATTCAAGGGTATGACTTCGTGGTGGATCTCCATCTTCTACCCACAAAAGGAGCTGATATTGTATTGGGGGTCCAATGGCTCCAAGAGCTTGGGGACATGGTCTGGAATTTTAAAGATTTAGTCATGTCCTTTGGGGTGGCTGATCAGCAGGTTCGTTTACAAGGGTCCATTCCCGGTACTCTCCAGTCGGCCCAGGCTGTGGGGTCTTTCTTTCGGCACTCGGCCAATGGGTTTTTGTTGCAACTTATGTCTATATCTGACTCGACCCTGCCAACCCTTCCGGCCGACTTGACTGCTCTCTTGACCGACTATGGGTCCCTCTTTGGAGAGCCAACCGGACTACCTCCTACGCGTGGGCACGACCATCAGATTCCCATACTCCCAGGGTCGAGCCCAGCTAATGTGCGGCCCTACCGTTACCCCTATGTGCAAAAGGCTGAGATCGAGCGTTTGGTGGCTGACATGCTGGCAACCGGTATTATTCGTCCCAGCTCCAGCTCGTATTCTTCTCCCGTTTTGTTGGTTCGGAAGAAAGATGGGACATGGCGGTTCTGCGTCGATTATCGTGCTTTAAATGCTATTACATTGAAAGACAAGTATCTTATTCCCGTTATTGAGGAGCTTCTCGACGAGTTATCAGGTGCGAAATATTTCTCTAAACTTGATTTACGTTCCGGCTATCATCAGATACGGATGTACCCAGCGGATATTCATAAGACTGCTTTTCGTACACATGACGGTCATTATGAGTTTCTTGTGATGCCCTTCGGGTTGACTAATGCGCCAGCCACCTTCCAAAGTCTAATGAACGATATTTTTCGGCCTTTCTTGCGCAAGTTCATATTAGTCTTCTTCGATGACATATTAATCTACAGCGCTACCTGGGAAGATCACATTGGCCATCTGCAGACCGTCTTTGATCTCTTGGTCGGGCACTCTCTCTTGTTGAAACGGTCCAAATGTTCTTTTGGCCAACCTCAGATTGATTATTTGGGCCATATTATTGCGGAACATGGAGTCTCTACAGATCCGGCCAAAGTGGCCGCTATGCTCGATTGGCCCACACCTACATCACCGAAGGCCTTACGAGGTTTTCTTGGGCTGACGGGCTATTACAGGCGCTTCATTGCCCATTATGGTACTCTGGCCGCCCCTCTTACTGCCTTGTTAAAGACCGGCGCCTTCGTTTGGAGTACTGACGCCCAAGAGGCCTTCGACTCTCTAAAGCAGGCTATGTCATCCGCCCCAGTCTTAGCCTTGCCGGATTTCTCTCAGCCGTTTGTGGTGGAAACTGATGCTTCCGATAGTGGGTTGGGCGCTGTCCTTCTGCAGGATGACCGGCCCATTGCTTTCTTTAGTAAGGCTTTATCGGGGCGCTCTCTCCGGTTATCGGCCTACGAAAGGGAAATGCTCGCTATTGTGCACGCCGTGACGAAATGGCGCCCCTATCTATTGGGCCGACATTTCACTATTCGGACAGACCACCAGCCCCTAAAATATTTTCATGACCAGCGGATCTCCACTCCAGCCCAGCAACGTTGGGTCACGAAGCTCATGGGCTACGATTATGATCTGGTTTATAAACGGGGGTCCGAGAATACCGTGGCCGACGCTCTCTCTCGACGCGACGCGGAGGTGTCTTTATTGGGCCTCTCTGTCCCTACCTTTCCCTTCATGACTGATTTGTTGCAGACTTACCAGGACGTACCTGAGGCCACGGACATCTTACAGCGACTCCAGGCTGACCCGACCTGCTTACCTTCTTTTGTGTTGCAGGATAGTTATATCTTCTGGAAGCAGCGCCTATGGGTTCCCCCGAGTCCAATACTACGGCGGAATATTATTTCCTTCTTTCATGACACCCCTAGTGCTGGTCATGAAGGGTCCTTCCGCACCTACAAGCGTGTGAGTCAGAATTTTCTTTGGCGGGGAATAAAAAAAGAAGTCCATTCTTATGTGGCTGCTTGTGATGTCTGTCAGCGCGCGAAGGCCTCCACTACTACTCCTGCGGGCCTTCTGCAACCCCTCCCTATTCCTGATCGCGTATGGGAGGATGTCTCCATGGATTTTATTGAGGCTCTACCTGTGGTCCAAGGTAAATCAGTTATTCTTGTGGTAGTGGATCGTCTCTCTAAATATGCTCATTTTTGCGCCCTTGGTCACCCCTATACGGCGAAGGCTGTTGCTGAAATTTATGTGCGCGAAGTGGCCAAGTTGCACGGCATGCCTCGGACGATTGTGTCCGATAGGGATAAAATATTTATTTCTCTTTTCTGGAGGGAGTTCTTTGCATTACAGGATACTAAATTGCACATGAGTACCGCCTATCATCCCCAAAGTGATGGCCAAACGGAGGTGGTCAATCGTTGTTTGGAACAGTACCTGCGCTGTTTTGTTGGTGAAGAACCTCGCCGTTGGCTCCAACTTCTTCCCTGGGCTGAATGGTCCTATAATACTGCTTATCACACCTCTACAGGCTTCACCCCCTTCGAAGTGGTTTATGGCCGGCCTCCACCTACGGTGCTCCGTTATTTACCTTTCAGCTCTTCGGTGGGTGAGGTAGACTATGCCCTTCAGACGCGCGATGAGGTCTTGCGTCAACTAAAGGCTAACCTAGCGACTGCTCATAATCGGATGAAGCAGGTGTATGACCGCTCTCATATGGATAGGGAGTATGCTGTTGGGGATTTGGTTTATGTTAACCTCTTGCCTCATCGACAACATTCCTTGGCGGCTGTTGCTTCTACTAAATTGGCACACCGGTTCCATGGGCCTTATCCGATATTGGAGCGTATTGGGCCGGTTGCTTATCGTTTGCAGTTGCCACCCACTTCACAGGTTCATCCGGTTTTTCATGTGTCTCGTCTACGGCGCTTTGTGGGGGATCCTTCTCGCCTTACTAGTGGGGTGCCTACACCGTTGCTCTTGCCGGAGGATCCTCCTGCCTTTCCTGCGTTTATTTTAGATCGCCGCCGGGTTCGTCGTTTTGGACGCTTGGTGAATGAGGTGCTAGTTGCATGGCAAGATCATTCTTTGGACGATGCCACTTGGGAATTAGAAGATGATTTCTTTACTCGATTTCCTACATTCTCGCCTTGAGGACAAGGCTGCAGCGGAGCGTGGTGGAATGTTGTACTCAGTTGTAATTAGTCTAGGAAGATGAAGAGTCAATCTAGGAATATGAAGAGTCAGTCTAGGAAGATGAAGAGTCAGGAATATGAAGAGTCAATCTAGGAATATGAAGAGTCAGTCTAGGAATATGAAAAGTTACATCTTGTAATCAGTCTTGGAAGACGCGCCTCTCCTTCTTTATAAGGAGGACGTCCTCCTCCTTCTGGGTATGCAATATTAAGAATTATTCCTTCCCTCTCAAATCTCTCTTCTCCTCTTGCGGATTCCAGTACTTGTGATCCTTACGGGTCACAACAATACTCTGATTTTCTTATATATGGACTCGTATTTAATTGGAAACTGTAGTTCTGAAGTTCGGAATTGATATGTACGCCTTGCTTTTTGAAGGTCATGTATGACTATGAAGATAAAATCAATCAGGCTGTCTTTCCTGGGCTGCAAGGAGGGCCTCACAATCATACAATTGCTGGTCTAGCAGTAGCAATTAAACAGGTATGACTGGCCTAAGTATGTTTTTAACAGTCATATGAAGTGAACTCATGCATGTTACTTGCTTATATAGTAGTGACCTTCTCTGACCGCCAGTAAGAAAAAAAAAAAAGAAGAAGAAAATGTTCCTTCCGTCTGACTACTTTGGACTCCCTCCATCCCATATTAATTGTCCGATTTGGGAGAAATAGCAATTTATAAATGATAGTGGGGCCCACATTGATGCGAACATCTTAGAGATTACCTTTATTTAGTAGTTTCCTATTTTAGTAGAATTCTACTGTAATAAGAATTGCTCTTTTAATTTAGTCCTTGTTTAAGCATGTTACTTTATTTAGGAGAGGATTTTTATCCCCTTTTTAATTAGGGTAGGTCCTTGATTAGCTTGTAACTTTCCTTTTCACAAACAAACATATTGTAAGTCTGTTTAAAGGCATGATCATCAATGAAAAGGGGGCGATGATTTTAGAAAAAAAAAGGATATTGCTTCTATGTTGATGGAGATCTCCGTTGGTGCTGACAGTGCCTTCCGGTGGTGATTCCGGAAGATACCCTACCGCTCTCCATCTTCTTCTCCTTTCACGTGTTGTCCGTTATCACACATCTCTCACAATTGTCTGACAACTTTGGTCTTTAGTACCAACAACTCTCAGATTGGAGTCATTGTTTTCTTGGAAAACCAACTCATGTGGCTGACATTCTCCCACAACCATTAATTTATGATCACCTTATGGTCAGCAGCGTGTTAGATGTTAAATTGCACAAGTATGATTTTTAATCGGGGAAATACGTTTTCCAATTTGGACAAGTAATATGGATAAAAGGGAGTATAGCAATTGTTAGTTGAAAAAGGAAAGGGCGCTGCTTTCTTCAAGAACTAAAGTGAAACACTGTTATTGTCTGTATTTGGATGTAAATAGTAATTGACTTCTTATTTGGAAACAAATTTTTAAATATTTCAAGAATAGGTTATTTTTTATGACCGTGGAATATAAACCAGACATTTTGTTTCTTGATGAACACTTTTTCATGTAACAATCTTTTGCCTAAGTAAGCAATTGTGATGCATTATTTTCCTTTATTTAATTTTTTCATTGTAATTTCCATTGCTTTCACTACCACAGGCCACTACACCAGAGTACAAAGCATACCAAGAACAAGTCCTCAATAACTGTGCTAAATTTGCCCAGGTAGTATTCTCTATTTATTTGTGTTTGTTAGCATTGCTAGTTCACAATCAATAAGCATGACTGCTACATATCTAGTCTACTGTTACTTTTGTTTGTTTTCCCTTTTATGCTTAGTCTCGGCCATGGTCTTGTTATTAACTGCTGGTGTGTTCCAATTTTACAGTGCTTGATGGAGAAAGGCTATGATCTTGTCTCTGGTGGAACAGAAAACCATCTAGTATTGGTAAATCTCAAAATTAAGGTATACTAGTATTGAGCTTTTCTGTTTTAGTATGCCGTGGTCAGAATTTGTTTTGCACCATGCTGAAGTAATGGATAATCACTTCGTAATTCAGGGGATTGATGGATCAAGGGTTGAAAAGGTAATGGAAATGGTTCATATTGCAGCTAACAAGAACACTGTTCCTGGTGATGTATCTGCCATGATCCCTGGTGGCATCCGGATGGGTATGGAGTTTTTGTATGATTTATGTACCTTTTTCAATTCGTTTGTTATTAGTTAGATTAGCTGAATATGTTCACAATGTATAACAGGTACACCTGCACTCACATCTCGTGGTTTTATGGAAGATGATTTTGCTAAAGTGGCTGAATATTTTGATTCTGCTGTGAAGCTGGCATTGAATATAAAGGCAGAAACCACAGGTGTGATTCACTGCTTACTAATGTTATTCTGTTTTTATACCTGTCTTCGTCACATGGACAAGCGCTTACTGAAAAAGCTGACTTTAAGTGTCTTTGTCTTAAACCTTGATCGATTAGGTACAAAATTGAAAGACTTTTTGGCCACAATTCAGACGAGTACTTCCATCCAATCTGAGATTGCAAAGCTTCGTCATGATGTTGAGGAGTATGCTAAGCAATTCCCAACAGTTGGTTTTGAGAAAGCAACAATGAAATATAAGAACTAAAGAAGAACACTGAAACATCACGTGAGGTATTAAATTATATTGCAACTTGTTTTACAGCTCTTTTGTTTTTGCAAGATGTGTTTGATCGAGGGATTCATTCAATCCCACATTTTGAGATATTTGATCTCCTTGTATGGATCCAATTGAAGGCTTGATGCATGTAACGGTCATTAAAATGAATCAGCTCCAAAATGTATTCCATATTATCATAACCTTTGCAAACTAGAACATGGCAATGTGACTCGTATTATCTGGTAAAACAGGTAGTGAAAGCTTCCTGCTGCAGTTTTGCGATGAGAAAGCTGATATGGTGAGATACCTAAACGAGAGACTTAAGTTTATGTAAAGTGACGTTTCATCTAATTGTATATACCAAGGTTCCTGTGGTGCAAGCCAAAAAAAGATATAAGTATATTTGTTATAAGGAAAAAGATATAAGTACAAAAATTGAGCTTTCTTCTTGTTTGCTTATATTTTGCTACTTATTTCTGAAATTATGGGAGTCTTTCTGCCTAGAATTGGAGATTGGAGTTTTAGACTCCTGTGACTCACGATTATCAAGATATAGTAGCTTTGTACTTAATTGGTAAATAACTGGGCATGTGGTCACTGCCAACTACTAGGAAAGTACTTCAACTCATTAAGGAAGTTTCTTATAATAAGTCCAAGCGTTTACCCTGATTGCACCCATGAAAAAACAATACTAGTTGGTTACTTACCCTTCTTGCGTAGTAGCCAATGAGGCAGTAGGCAAAACTTTATAACGTCACAAAGCTATGACGAACAACAAACGATAGAACCCAATTTTTTTTTCTTCTTGGCCATGTCAGGAACAGTTGTTCTTGACAATTTTCTGGAGGAACTACATCCCCCTTTACCAGGCAAGTCCCTCGACAAGTTCCTGCGCCTTCTCAATGGACGACATGTCTTGTTCTCCAACCCATCCTTTGTTGAATGTTGCCGCCACAAACTGACCCTCACCGGCTTCATTTATGGGCCATGTACAGTCTTCATCCCTGATGATGGCGAGTATAACACCTTCGCCGATCAAATTGGTGATAGTGTTTCCTACGTCAAGCCTAGCCACCCAAACTTCGTCCTTGCCGATTCCCATGGTGGCCTCCTCCGATGGTGCGACAAAAAGCACATGCGATACTTCATCGCCCAGCCTTTTACCAAGGACTGGACGCCAATCCCGAATCCCTCCAGAGCAGAGGCAGATTCATGTGCAGCCTCCAAATTGGTCTTCATTGGAGAAAATCGTTTCAAGATATTACGTTTAGTCCATCACTCCAACGTTATTGATGTTCATACGTTCTCTTCTAAAAGAGGAGAATGGAAGTCTACCACCTTCACGTGCCCAAAATGGTTCAGACCTTCCAGATCTCCCAGATGCCTCACCATGTTTGACAACATGGTTTGCTGGCTACATGGCTGCCTACTGCTTAGAAAGAGAATGCCTTCTTTTCTTTCTTTTGCCAGAGTATCTCGTCAGTAATAGCTACCTATCTGTCTCCGGTGGGTCGCTGTATTGCGCAAGTGGACCATGGGCTTCTTAGCATTTGGTCTCTAATCGGACATGGCCGTGGCCGTACTTGCGCTGAGCTCCTACAGTACGTCGATAGTCATGTAGACTACAGGGGGAGGGTCATTGTGCTGTCTGGAGGGCCCAATGTAATAAGGATGCCTCTTCCATGGGTTCTGAGATTTGAATTAGGTTTGAGATTGATGCTGAGGAGGCATTCTGAGTATTTTGAGGAGCACTATACTTGTGATGAGCTGCTATATGAAGATATTGTGCTCTTGCTGTTTAGTGAAGGGAGTCTAGATATTCTATTCATGAGAATATTTAACATGGTTTTTCGGTTAGATGTGACGAAGATGAGCTTGAAGATGGTTCATTATCTACCTCGTGTTCCATTGAAGGACATACTCGTTGTACCATTTGAATTTCCATGCTGGCCTGATCGGATTGTTGCTAATATAAGGCATCCCTGAATTGGTGTTAAAATGAGAATGTCGTTTGGTTGTTGAAGTAAAAATTTACAATTCATTCTTAATTTGATGAGAAGATTCACAAATTAAGCCTGAATTAGGGGAAAAACTTCTTTCACGATGAAATTTAAATTCAGTCCAAATTCATAAACCAAACAGGATTCCATTAGTTATCTCCAAATTCAGGCTGAATTTGCTGCCAAATTCATGAACCAAACAACCCTTTAATGCATATGCTAGGTTATTGCATGAAAATTGCTACGCCCCAATGTATTTTCAAGTAGTTCCTTAAAAGACAATTTATTTGTCATGTACAGATGTACTCCATTAGTAATTTGCATAGATCTATAATAAACAATAATGATATTGCTACAACACTAACATACAAGGCCAACGTGGCACAACCGGCCAACCCAACCCCCAAAACCCACCTACCCACCCCTTTAACCCAAACCCGCCCGGTTGTGCTGTTTTGGCAGGCAAATGAAATTTTTGCCCTCCAGCCTACTCTCCAGCCACTCGGCCACGACATCCTCTGAAAACCTTGAGATAGTTTCCTACCGCAAACCCGGGAGTCCAGCTACTGTATCGCCCTCCAACACACGGTAAAGAGGCAGTTCCCGTCGGCTTCAACCTCACCGCCGTCCTAGAGACATTACGCTAAAGGATACTGACGAGGGAGTTCTCGATTCTGGAGGGTGCAGTGTGGACTTTGATGCAAAAGATCATGTGATATGTACCTATAGAGAATGAGGGAGAAAGTAATGGAAGCAAGGGATTAAGGCATGCTGTTGAGCAATAGTGTGAGATGGCTAGGGAAGACCAGACGAGGGAGAGGCAGAGACGAGGTGGCAGAACAAGGAGATTAGGGTTTTCAATTTCTCATTAACTTAGAATTAGGCCAAAAACCAATTATATAGTGTTAGGCATCTAGATGGGCCCACAATTACAATTACTGAATCTAATATGTAATTACTAAACATAAGCAAATAACTAATGGGCCTTAAGGACAATTAAATGGAAGAGCAATGATGGGCCTAAGGAAGTAGTGTGGGCATGTAAGAGGACACAACATTCCACCACGCTCTGCATATGTTGTGCCCTCACGGCGTCCAATCAGGAAACTGCTGCGAAAAGTAATCCTCAAGCATCCAAGAAGATTCCTCATAGGGTTGTCTCGCCCAGGCAATTAAAACTTCTGTAACAATGTGACCGGAGCGGCGAACGCGATGAGTTTGGTGAATACTCTAGAGAACTAAAGGAGGTGGAGTAGCAGCCACGACAAGAAGTGAGCCATACGACATCGAGAACGAAGAACCCACATAACGGCGGAGTCGAGAAACATGGAACACAGGGTGGATACGGGACTCCGGTGGCAATTGGAGACGGTAGGCAACTAACCCAATACGCTCGAGCACCTTACACGGCCCATGGAAGGGTGCGCCAATTTGTTGCTTGGAGGCTAATAAACAGAGGTCTAGCAGTGAGGATGGACACGAACATACGCTAAATCACCAATATGAAATTCCATGGCCATGTGATGTTTATCATATAACTGCTTCATGCAGTTCTAAGCAGTAGTTAAATTGTGCTTGAGAATGTACAACACTTCATCCCGATCCTGCAACACTAGCATGTTGTGGAACATAACAGAGGATAGTAGGCGGCGACCAACCATAAACCACCTCAAATGGTGTGAACCCGGTGGCCATGTGATCAGCTGTATTGTAAGACCACTCTACCCAAGGCAAGTAGGATAACCAAGAACGAGGGTGATCACCTGCAAAACAGTGCAAATACTAGCTCAAGTAGCGGTTGACGATCTCAGTTTGACCTTCAGTTTGCAGGTGGTAGGAAGTATTCATTTTAAGTTTGGTGCCATGGAGGACGAAGAACTCACGACAAAACTAAGAAAGAAAAACACTATCATGGTCAGAAACAATACTGCGAGGCATACTATGCAACTTGACGATGTCTTGTACATAAGTGGCAGCAACTGCCTTTACATAAGTGCGCCAAAGCTACAAAATGGGCATACTTCGAAAGACGATCCACCACGACCAAAATGATAGATTTGCCACACACTAAAGGCAAAGCCTCCACAAAATCTAACGAAATAGCTTCCCAAACACACTCTAGAATAGGCAAGGGCTGAAGGAGACCTGCAGGGGTGGTGGTGTCGGCTTTGGCACATTGGCAAATATAGCAGGCGGCCACAAAATGTTGGACAACTGTCTTGAGGCTGCACCAATAGAAGTTCTATGAAAGCCACTTGTAAGTGAGGAAGGTCCCCTCGTGTCCAGCCATAGGAGAACAATGGAAGTGAGTCAAAATGGAGTGATGAAGGGTGGGGACGTCGAGCACCCACAAGCGACCTTTCCACAAGAGCACATTGTTCTGCAAAATAAAATGTGGTAAGCATAAATGATCAGTCCTAAGGCAGCCGACAATGTCAAGGGCCTCCGGATGCTTCGAGTAGGCATGCAACAACTCTGGCATGAAGGGAAAAGTAGGCATGGAGAGAACTTGCAACTGGCCATCATGGAATTACCATAGTAAGTGCATCGACAACCACATTTTCTAACCCCTTCTTGTAAGCCAATTCATAATCATATCCTAGTAATTTTGTGTGACACCCGAAAATTCTGTAAGTTTACCAAAACTGCTATTTTTAGGAAACTATTTTAAAATAGGAAAGTTTTGCTGCCTGTTTTGAAATCTTTTAATCTGGTGTGTCAAATTGGTTTTGTGATGCATATAGACGAGTGGAATTGATAAATCAGATTAGGCTGTACACCAGGGCTCGAGGACTAGCCCTGGCGCTGGGCTCAACCTGGCGCTGAGGCTGGCCTGGCTCCAGGGGCTGAGTGCACCTTACGCCAGGAGTGGGGCCAGGCGCTAGGGTATGAGTCCAATGTGTAGAGACTCATTTGAATATTTTGAATTATTAAATTGAATTAGTGTTGTGGTACAAGAGTTGTGCACTGCTTTTCGGTACGCTTCACTCGCGGGACATTGGAGCCGTCCATTTGTGTGCCACGCACTAGACGCAGGAGCATTTGAGGGCCAGAGCCATGTGGACACAGTGCCCTGGACGTTGTGTACATGTTGGGCATGTGAATATTTGGTCAGGGGAGAGAGAACCAAAGAGATTGAAAATTTTGAAATTTAATTCCAAAACCGATTTGAGTTTGGGGGGGAAATTGAGATTCCTTAAATTTGGGAATTTAGAATCTAAAAGGAAAGATTGTGGACGTGATTAGGTGATTGCTATGGGCTGCTACCAACTGATCTAGGGGCAAGCCATGTGGAGATATGAGGTAGTGAAACTGGTTTTCAAATTGGGAGGTTACAACCCTAATTTAAATATCTAACAATTGGATTTAAATTCCTACTAAAAGGGGATGGTAACTGATTTGGATGGTGGGTGACAACGTCCAAAATAGATGGCCCTTCCTTTTTGTGGACGAGATTGTGGCCTTTGATTGCAAGATCATCAATGGTGAGAGATTGACTTAAATAAGGAAGTTGCCCTAAGTGGAGAATTAAGGTTTTGAATCACCCTAATTGGGGGGAAACCCTAACTAATGGTGAGAAAATTAAGGGAGCACGTCCTTGTGGTGGATTATGGGCTAGTGTGGTTGGATCGTGGCCCTTGGATGGTGTGTGAATCAATGGTGGAGATTAATTAAGGTAATTAGGGTTAGTGCTATTTAAGCACACCAATAGAGTGACCGACAACTCTTTTTCTTTTTGGTCGACTTGAGAAGAGTGCAACCAGCAGAGGACTCGTCCTCACCTCTCCTCCTTCGACCAGAAACTTCTTCCTTTCCACAAGGGATCGTGGTGGTGGTGATTCGATGAGAACGAGGGTGGTGCAATCGATAGTCGAAACTCGCGTAGAGGTTTCAAATCGTCAAAGAGGTAGGATGCACTGTTTTTACCACAACTTGATTCTCTGAATCCTCATGAGTATGATTCTTCTTGCATGCTGAAATAATGGTATGATGTCGATGAATAGATATTAATATGATTCCATGCAAAGAGTGTTTTGAATATACATGTATGCTTAATGCATGATAAAAAAATGCTTCTTTTGTGTATTACATGTTTGTTCTTCACGTATGAAGCCCTAGAATGCATTCTCATGAGGTTATACTAATCGATCTATGTCATATCTTACTGTTATGTTTCATTTCATGTTCTGTCCAGAAAAAGATGGCGGCTTTATTGATCGATCGAGTCGTTTCATACTATACTAGTACTCTTGATCCAATTTTGATAATCGACTTGAGATTCCTATACAATTCTTTATCTAGTTTTTATGAAATTAAATACTATTGCCTCTGATGTTTCAGTTTACCTTCTGGAATTCGTGTCAGCATGTATTGGTGTCGACCAACGTCTGTGATTAATGGTCTTACTTGAATTCTTTCGGTTTTTGGTGAAGATATGGTTATATACTCTAATAATCTTAAAAGATATGTACAAATGGTAAGAAAATTATGTGAAATCAGAGTTGAAGAGGTTCTATGAAATACTTAGAGAGTGGATTCTTTATGTCAGTAAGTAGTATTAAGTAATTAATTACGAGTTAATTAGCAGATAATTAAAGTGGATTAAGATAACTGATCTTGGCCAGGACTATTTCTGCACCAACCAGCAATGATCGAAAATTCATAAGTAAATCTATACTACTCAGATAATTATGAAATTGGATGGGTTAGAAAATAGACAGATAAGGCTAACTGAGATAAAAATTTCAGAATTTAATACATACTGGATAAGCAGTGGTAGTGGTTATAAGCCAGCTATTTTGCATGGTGCAGAACATTGTGTTCATGTTAAAACCCTAAATCGGCTGGATACTATACACTATAAGTATACGTATACATAGTATTACGACCTAATTATTATATTGTAAGACTCTGAGGGTATAGGGTACAGTAATATCAGATTATATGAGTATGAATAGTGAGTCATGGGTTCTTCCAAAATTACTTGTCTCTTTGAGTCTAAGTCCTTGATCGACCTATAGTTCAACGAATTCTCTCGTACAAATCCAAAAGACCTTGTATACCACGTTTGACTTATTCCTGATATTGGTGACCTTAAATTCTTGTGCATTGGAATTGTTATATCTAGGGGCTAAGTACGATGAGGTGATTCTGTATTCCGATTCTTGATGAGTCTTAATTGAAGTCATCCGATGTTGATCATTCTAAAAGTTTTGAATACTCCGATGTGAGTCCATTCCGATGACCTTGACAAAGTTATTATCTTACTCCTATGAGAGTCTATTTCTTGATGATTATGGTCTAGGTCTCTGTTTGAGAGAACCCTTGTTAATTTTGAACGAATTCAGTTCTATGTAAATTGGTTCTCCACTAAGAGTTTGATGAATGCTCTTAGATTGGAATCATAGTATGCTCACGAGACATTGCTAGATCTTTTGTGATCTCAGATTATATATGAACCTCTATAGTTCAGCCGATGACGGCAATGCATGCGCTTTAGACTGTATGATATTACAGAAGGTCTGCAGTCTCCGCCCATTGTGCCAGTAAGCACCGATGAGGCCAGCATCCCTAGATGTATGGTCGGGTTCCTTTGTAGAACCTCTAGGATGATCTGGTAATTGATGTCCATAGGGGAAGTGGACTGAACAGAGAGCAGCAATTGTTGTCTCCGACCTCTGTATGTTTGGAGTTAGTATTCTTATTGATCTTCCCGACGTTCTATATGTCTGGGATCTGAGTTAATGTTATTGATTCTTGACCGTTGATGGTCTATGATGATGATTATTGTCCAGGTAAGTGAACTCTGTATTTGCTCAACCTGATCTGCTTAAATGTGTCTTTAATTCTCATTTTAACAGTATTCCTATTGTTATTATCTATTGTGGGTTTTTCTTGGCTCCTACTGGTTATTTCTTTCGAAATACTCATGCATCTCTCGATGCAGGAATCAAAGTGGAAAGGAACTAGCAAGGTACGTGCTATGGAGCCCAATGGTGGAAAGCTGATAGAAGTGAATCTAGTTATTATTTTTAATTTTCTATTCGTGGAGAACTGATCAGCCGGTGTGCTGAATTTTAAAGTGGATGTTTGATGTTTTGTGATAATCGTGTTATTGTAATAGAGTAGTTAAACTTGAAGTTTGTTATTATTTAAGATTTTTGTAAAACGGAAATTGGTTAAGCATTCTGGAATGAGAACGTTATGTAATCGAGTATTCGGTCGCGTCCCGGGCTTCAGCCTCATGACCTTAAATGAGTTAGTGCTTCCGCGCATTATTCGAGGTTCTGAAATTCGGGGCATGACATTTTGTAACACATCTTTGTTGTGCCAAAGTCACCACACATTGATCCATAAAATATTTAAGGTTTCATTGGTGAGTGTGAATAATAAAGCAGCAACCCAATAGGTATGGCTGCCACTTGCTAACCGCATGGATAATAGTGAGCATCTCTCGTTCATAGGCGTAAAGTTGAGAAACACAACCCGACAACGCCTTGCTGAAGTAAGATATGGGACAATCATCTTGCATGAGAATGGCTCCCAATCCCGCCTGCTCGACGAAGCCGTCTCAGCTTATCCTCCATCATGCGGGCAAGGCGGATTGCATCATGAAGAGTGGGCAGTTGGAGGGGCCTAAATTCCGTAGTTTGTCCGATAGGGCCTGGAGAAACTTGCTGAGCAGTGTCTCAAGAGTCCAATGAACCCTGTTATCCAGATGGTCAAAGGCGGATTTGTATGTGCGTACAATTGACGTTTGCCGTAAATTATGAAGCTGAGATTCAAAATCTTCTTATTTGGTGGGACCAAAGGCGGCAACATACAACTCCTCCGCAAAGTCCTTCCAAGTCGCATCTGGCCTCTGTTGTTCAAACTGTACCACTAAATGAGAGCATCCCCCTTCAAATGAAAGGAGGCGAGCAACAACTGATGTTCCATTTTTTCGTACCTTGAAAGATGAAATTTTTTTGGGCACGGTATAACCATTCAGTGGGATCTTCATCGCCATAATATTTTAAAAATTGTAGGCGTACAATAGATGGCCGAGGAAGCATTGCTTGGTTGGCCCATTCCCACCGTGTTGCTCTCATAGAGGGTGTTGCTATACCAAGTCCCATTCTTGTCGTAAGCCTCATCATACTCCACATGGATGATGAGTACGTTGTGTGCCTCGTCCAAAGGATCTGAAAGGGGCGCTTTGGTTCTCAGCAGTATGATCATAACCCTGCGACAGTCCGCAAGAGGAAGACGTCGGTCCGTTGAGGATGGCAAATTTGGCTCGCTGTTGGCCCAAGGGAGATGGCGGAAAGGGTGGAGGATACCCCAGCAAACCCTTTTCAGCACCAAACTCATCGCTCGCAGTGACCGCACCAAGTCCTTGACTGCCGTGCTTGGAAGTGCTCCCCATCAACCGCGCAACCCGCTCATGATGCAGTTGTTCAAGTATCTCTAGTAGCGATCAGTACATCAAGCATCTGATCATGTTTTTTGGTTGATTCTGTCTGTGTCAGGGTCAATGCCGCCAACAATTTCTCCAGCTTTTTTGCTTAGGGTCAAACTTTTTTGCTTCCTGTTGGGGTTATTCATTAGATGATGACGACGATGAAGATTTGTGGGCCATGGCCCGGATCATTGTTTGCTCTGATACCCATGATATGTACCTATAGATTATGAGGGAGAAAGTAGTGGAAGCAAGGGGATTAAAGCCTATTGTCGATCAATAGTGAGAGACGGCTAGGGAAGATTTGACGAGGGATAGGCAAGGACGAGGCAGAAGAAGGATATTAGGGTTTCAATTTCTCATTAACTTAGAATTAGGCCAAACGCCACTTATATAGTGTTAGGCGCCTAGATGGGCCCACAATTACAATTATTGAATCTAATATGCAATTACTAAACATAAGCAAATAATTAATGGACCTCAAGGGCAATTGAAAGGAAGAGCAATGATGGGGCTAAGGAAGTAGTGTGGGTGTGTAAGAGGACACAACATCGCGCTCCTCATCATCATCTTCCACATTATGGCGGCCACTGACTGGCTCATGTTTGGCTATGACGTCAGGGTTTGAGATGAAACTCTGTTCATTCATTCTCCAGCTAAATGCATGGCTCTTTTTTTTTTTTTTTTGCGGGTAAGGTTTCTCATTTATTGCAGATCTGCTGGTGTCTTCAATCTTCATCTCAAGCTTGCTAGGAATTGCTTTCTTTTATTTTCCAACTTTTACAAAGATGATTTTGAGAGAGATACTTGGGCATTAGTTGATTTTTGTCTTTTTATTTTTGGATTTATGACTTTTTTAGTATGTTTTTACATTGCTTTGAAACTTATATTTGGAGCTTGATTACTTTTCTGTCTAAAGAATGAAAAACTTTATTTCTTTTTGAAAGTCAAAACCTTTTTTGATACATGAAAATATTTTTTATATTAGCAAAAAATAATATTTTTCCATAAAATTATGCATTTTTTGATTGCATGTTTTTTAAGGATCTTAGATTACTTCATTGCATGTTTTTTTTAAAATTAAAGGGTAGTGATTTTGGGGCCTTTCTACAAATTTATGAGGAATTGAGAGAAATGTGAATAAGAATGAATTACAAAGAGAACAAACTTAGAGTACTATCATCGGTTCATCAATGTTTCCTTTCAAAATAAAGAAGTTTTAGTCGTGAGTTTTTTTGTAGAATTACAATGCTCTTACATGACCATTCAAATATTGATTCTTCCTAAAACCACCACACAGTTGCAGAAAGAAAAGAGTGGATAATGCTATTCACACTATTGATTCTTCCTTCCCAACTGCAATTTTTGCAAGAAGTCTGAGTTGTCCATGTTTGTCATAAATTTGATATACATCAATGCTTTTATGATTGAATGCCTTAGCTGTATGTGGTAATATTTGATTTTTTTTTATGTAGGTTGCAACCATAGCTAATTATTGGGTCATATAGACAATCTTGAAGGCAGAAGTGGTGGATGTAATGTTTTGGGGACTTAATTGAGGATCCACTGGTCATGAGAAATAGATAATTATCCACTTAATATGTTGGTGGATAATTTTTAGAGAGTCAATCACAGATGTCGTCCAAATGGCCTATACTTGAACTCGCAAAAAAGTTTAGTTGCACTCACCTTTGCTGTTTCTACTAAAAGCAAGATAATGTAGCACATCCCAGCTTGGCTGAGCATGAAGCTTCCTAGTTGAATGGTTATTGTTCTTCTTCTTCTTCCGAATTTTGGTAAAGAAGCAACATATTTATTTAAAGATCATCTATAACACACATGGAGACCTAAAGGTATTAACTTTCAATGCGGCTTCTAGAACTGTTTTTCATTTTTTTCATGATTAAATTCAATTATTGTGTTGTGAAGGAATTCTTCTAGGTACAGTCCTAGTAAACCTATTGTAAAATGTAGATACTCATTTATCTCACTTCTCCTCTTTCTAGGCAGTTGAGGTTGGTGGAAATAGGAATTATTATCAATCTTTTGGTTATTGCTGGTGTAATGGATTTATCACCCAATCAATCTTGAAGACCATATAGATGATCAATTGTTTCCATGACTAAGTGTTTAATATAAGAGTATAATGTGATTGAATGTGAGAGAGGAGGGCCTGGGTTGCATGCAGAAATTCGTGCATCGTGCCGACAACAATATGCGAGAGAATTACAAAAAACAACCAAAAAATATAAAAGATTGATCCTGCAGAGTTGCACTTAAAATAATTTTCTCCTGGATCGTTTATGCTATGACTTCAACTTTGAAGATGGAAAATATCTAACTATCATGTTGGCATATAATATGTCATGCTCCCATGTAAAAGCAAACTGGTTTTCATTGTTACCAGCTTTGTGATGGAAGATGGCTATATTAATATTTCATGTGCAACCATCATGTCATGAAGCCAATCCACATATTTGAAAAGGTGTATGATGAATATGATGATGTTGAATCTTCTTATCATTGTCCCCTCTTTAGAGGGTTGCGTCAGGAAAGGCATCCGACGTAAAAACTTGCCACTATGTTTCTTTGTATGGATTTTGTACCATTTTGATTCTGATAAGAGTCAAATGCGGTATATAATCCATGCCGCCGACCCCATATGGGATAAGGCGTATGATGATGATGATGATGATGTTGGCATATAATGAGTGCACTTAAAATAATTTCATATACTTTCTAGTTGATTTTCAGTCATATTCATTGATTTTAAAAATTTAATTTATTTTTAAATTTAATTTTACTTATCTTTTGATTTTGAAGCAATTCATCGATGTTGGGAACGTTTTGCATACTTCATAAGTTTCACATCCAATTTACTTCCATCAGTGCACTTAAATTGGCCTTTGGTAGGGCATCAGGCGCAAAAGAGTTCTATCCATGGGAACCTGAAAAAGTTGATATAACTAGTTAAGCTCTACTAGTCGTTCTTTATTTCATTTCATATATTTCTCAGACTTTCTTGAATGTACCTCAAGTAAAATGAGAAAGTTTTGTTTTACAGAACGCTATCATGCTTATTGTCATTCAGCATCCACAAAACAATGATTTAGTATGCCTGTTTGTTTACAGATAACCAAGTTTCAACCTTTGATGTACAATATCTTCTACATGGAACAAAGAAATTGGATTAGCCAAATATTTGTCTGTCTCTAGCTAAAATAAAATCTACAAACAAAAAACTCATACAAGCTTAGATCTGAGCATGGAGTTACAAGCTTTAAGTGAAAGGCTATCCGGTTTGAGCAAGCAGTCACTGAACATTTCAACATAGAAAAGAAAAAAGAAGGGAAGTAAATCAGAGGGACAAAGTTTAAAGTCATACTCCATTTCGCAAAAGCCTGGAAACAGTGCATAAAAGCTAGCCTTTCTAACTCTTTGACAAGTTTAAGTTGCTCTTGGAAAGCCTCAATCTTTGATTAGAAATGACATTAAGACATTGTTTGTCTGGAGTTCATTCAACAAGGACAGTAAAGACAATAAAAACAACTTCTAATATTAATCATGAAACATATCAATCACATTGTTAATTAATTAGCTCTTAGTGGATTCGAACCACCGCCACCTTGGGAGATAGATAATTCATCTACGCAGATGCTCTACCAATTTGAGCTGAAGAGCTTTTATTATATAGAAAGCTTAAAAAAGGAATTCCTACATTTTTTTGGTACAAAATGGATCATGTTAGATGCTAAGAAACAAAAGGACACCCTCTAGATTCCAGTAAAGAATAATGGATTATCCTTTGGACATGCATTCTCTATGCTCATACTTTTTCACTGCTTATCCAAATTTTGAACTTGAAATATGCTCATACTTTTGCAAGACTAGAAAGTGTATAATTTGCATAGTTAACATATTAAATGAGCCAACGTAAAAGCAATTTACTATACAGAAGGCGCTATGAAGCCCTTAGAAGTAGGCCGCTTGGCCAAAGGACGCGAAGCTCCTCGAGGCGGGCGGCATGCCGGAGGCCGCTGCACACAAGCACCAGCGGATGGGCTGGACAAGGACAATGCGGCAGTGGGCAGATGGGCTGGTCGAAGTCACTAGCGGACTTAAGGCTGGGTGGAGAGGGCGTTGTGCCAGTGGCGATTGTGAAAGCTCTTGAGGGAAAGGACAATCCGGCCAACGGGAGTGAGGATGCAAATGGGTTGGTTGAAGTCACTAGCGAAGTTGAAGGTATGGTGGAGGGGGTGGGTGTCATGACTGAACTTGGTGTTGGAGCTCATGAAAAAGAGGCAGACGATGGGGCACTGGTCTCGACAGCATCATTTGAAGCCAGAAAGATGGCATCTTGAGAGAAGACCTCCTCCCCAAGTCCGTCTCCGCCACCTCAACGACCTCCTTCCACGACATCAACGCTGAGATCCACTTCCTTGTTGCTGGGCATCGCTAAAATCACTCAATATACCTCCTCCGCCATGACATACAGTCTCCAGAGCTTGCAAGATAACTAAGGGGAGGGCAGCGGGAGAGTGGAATTAGGGCAAACTATTATTTCAGGTTGGGGGTTGTTCGGTTTGGGTTATCAAAAATTTTAGGTTGGTTTATACTTATTTTTTAAAAAAATTTTGAATTTGAAACACAAAATCAAGCCCCACTGAAGACGTCAGCAGAGCCTAGAGTTAAGTTGATTTATCATCCAGTGAATGACACCAACTGGGTTATGTCAGTGTTGTAAGAAAAATATTATAGAAGTATCATTATCCGTAATTAAATCATAAGGTCAAGTTTTTATCTTGGGTTTTCCAACAAAAATGTTCCGGGTTAATATTTGGCATTTTATGTTTGAGGGGGAACATCATTTCATTTAGGAGTTTTTTTCCATATTATCTGGTCAATGAGCCAGGAATTCTTCCTGAAAAACCATATCACCTGAAAAATGCCTCTTGTTCTTCCTAAATGCCCTCCTAACCACCCTTGATGGTTTTACATGCCCAAAAATGTGTCGCATGCCAAAATGTTGTGACTTTTCAGTAAAAAAATTGTTGTAACAACCACCCATTCATGTTCAAATTGCTTGTGACTGTCGGAGGAGAGGAGAAAAGAGTAGCGGAGCCACAAAGTACTTATGGCCGAGTCACAAAGTACTTTTTGCAAATTCGTCATCCCCACTAGTAGGTGTCTAAAAAAATTGTATATCCTCATAGAGATAAAAAAGAATAAACGAAAATTGATAAAAAATGAGCTATTTTTGACATTTTGAATTTTGCCCAAAAATCGTGTATTTATATACATGACTTCACTCAAATCGTGTCATTTTGCACTGATATCATGTTCACGATGACACAATTTGAAGTGAAGTCGTGAATAAAAATACTTTTGGTCGAGGGGGCATTTTGAATTTTGCTCTAAAAGCATGTATTTATATACACGACTTCACTTCAAATTGTGTCATCGTGAGTGCTATCATGTGCACGATGACATGATTTCAAGTAAAGTCGTGTATACAAATACATGTGATCTATACATGAAATATGTATTTTATTATCTCCTAAACTTATATTTATGCTGGTGTTTGATTAGAATAACTACTACTTTAATATAGTTTTTGGTTTTTGTAGGAAACAAGAGTAATACACAGAAATAAGGAGAAAAGTAACTCGAATGGTTAAAGTATCATAACTTCGTGTACAAATATCGGATTGGACTGATTCAAGTTTCATGTTAAATTTCAAGAAGTCAGCTTTCCAACGCCACCAACCACGTGCAATTCTGAGTTCGGAGCAGAAAGTTATAGCCATTTGAAGTTTATGAACAGTAACAATGATCGATCGTCTATCAATGCGATCGATCGCGAGACCCGCAAAAGCAGTGTATTAAAGGAAACGATCGATCGGAATCAAAACGATCGATCGTATCTACTGAAATTTTTGATCCGCGCAAGACAGTAACTACGATCGATCGGTATCATACGGCGTCGATCGCCAAAGCGATCGATCGAGGTAAAATAACGAAGGAATTGCGATCGATCGGATAACGAACGATCGTCAATACGGAGCGATCGATCGCCGTCTGCGGAAAACCGAAATAAGACCTATTTCGACTTGGATTTGGAAGGGGACTTCGTGGTTTCTCTTCATTCTTATAAATAGGCCTTATGGGAGAACGTTTTGGGCATTCAACCTTGGAGAACCAGAGCTTTATTAGAGGCTAGAGAGGAGGAAGAGAAGAGGTTTTTTGGAGCAAAGAAGAAGAAGGATTCACGACGATGGATCTACATAAACAGGCTTCTCCTTTCTTTCTTTCTATGTGTAACTAAATTCCTTGTCAAGGCTTGATGAAGCCCTAGATGTGTATTGCTACTCTTGATAGTTTAATTTTATAAAGTTGATTATGATTCATGCTTAATGCGATTTCATGAGTTTCTTTTGAGTGCTTGATCATAAACTTGATTGATTATGAATGAAATTAGATATTGTGATTGATTTTATGCCCGATCAAGGATAAGATTAATTGCATTATAATAGAGTTGTGATTGATTCTATGCCCGATCAAGGATAGGATTGATTACACAATAGTGGATGAACTTTCGTGTCCGATCAAGAACGTTAGTAAATTCATTAGTAATTCGTGTGTCCGATCAAGAACACGAATTACCATATCATATCAATGAATGTTTAATAATAATTGAGAGTAGTAATTGCATGTCTAGTGGTGGATTCTCTGCCTTGATATTTCTCCATATTGATTAAATCTCAGTTAGATTAGATAAAGTCCATTGCTTTCTTTAATATTAATTAAATTACATCTTTTACTTCTCTTGAATTTGGTAAAGTATTCACCGTCCCTGAGGTTCGACAACCTTTTAATACTCACCGTAGTACAATTGCCTTGTGCACTTGCAAGGGTTTTAATTTTAAACGATCAAGTTTTTGGCGCCGTTGCCGGGGACGGAAGCCAATAGTTTACCAGATTCTTAGCATAATTAGTGTTAGAGTAGTTTAGTGAGTCTTAACTTAGATTATTTGTCAGTAGCTTAATTTGTGTTTTTCTTTCTTTTTGCAAGGTTAAGAGAAGACGTGGAATTCTCGCCAATGTGGAAGGGCCACCCCTTCCCCTTGTTTGCATTCTCTTATCCTTCTCTTTTTAGATTAACTTTGGTGTTTGATGTTTTTCTTTTCTTTCTGTGATAGCATGTTGTGATAGTTGTGGTTATTAGGATTGCTAGTTGTCGATATCTAGGACTGATGATTGCTAGTTATGGATATCTAGGATTGTTTATTTAATTTGTGGATGTGTGATATTTTGGTTCGGTTGATGAATGCATGGTGAAGAAATGTCTTCACCTGTCTATGGATTTAGCCATGAGAACCCATATAGGAGCTTTAATGATTATTGTTCTTCACACACACCTAATCCCCTTCCCTATGAAATGCCCTACCACCCATGTCCCTTATATGCTGATACTTACAATTGTGGTTGGGATAATCACTCTAATTTTGGGAGTGGCATATCTTCCCTACAATACACAACTCCTCATATGTCGGAACCATGTGCCCTTTGTTTAAGTCCTATTCATACCCCAGTGGAGTGCCCTTTGGCCCATGAGTACCCTGATTTTATACGTAAGTATGTTAATGAGGCCCAAAGTCTTCATAGGTGGGAGGATCATCCTATTTCCCCTTGGGAGCAACCTAACCCTGGGCCTACTCTTCATGAGGCCCCTAGACAAGATTTCCCTGCTCCTTTGGATTGATTTTGTAGTATGCAAGCCAATGCTGATAATGGGGAATAGACCTATAGTACGGCAAATGGAGCTACACCATTTTCAAAGTGGCCCAATATACATAAGGTAAAGTATCTGAGTACGATGGGAATGATGCATTTATTTAATATTTATCTTCTTTAATGAAGATTTTATAAAGTAATTTAAAGTTGGTGTGTAGCATCCCAAATTGTGAACTAAGGAATTGGGATGGTTATTAAGTATGTGCTCATCTTACAGACAATTAATTGATGATCCAAAGGTTGATTAGTCATGTAGAAGAAGTGGCAACGAGACTTAAGCATTGGTTACGCTGCAAGTGAACTGGGAATGTCATAGTGCACAAAATGACCTAAAATAGTATTTTTAAAATATCTTCCATAATACCTGGGATTTATGTATAAAATTATATTTTGTTTTGAAGCTCGGAAATATGAATCCAACGGTACTAATTTTGCATAATTCTGAATTTGGGATAAAAAGTTATAAATTTTAAAAGCGATTTGTCATTTTCACAACTAGCTCCCTGCGACAAGTTAGTTGTTGTCGAATACACAGAAACGGCTTAAACTAGGAAACCTTGTGCTTATCTAAAATTCAAAATATAAATACCTTATTTTCATTTAGTGAAGGGTTAAGTGGACTCTCTAAAAACCCTAGATGGAGAAGAAGCTGCCAGAGGCCAGAGAGAAGAGGAAGGATCACTGGAGAAGAAGAATGAGTATTTTTCTTTCATCGCTCAACCTCAATTTAAATCATATATTTTAGCATAAAAACTTGCTAGTGTCATGAAGTATGAAATGATTGCATGATTAGGGATATATGAATGATTAATGCATTCTTAGAAGTAAGTAGTTGGTTATATTCTTATTTAATAAGATTTATGCCATGATATTGGATTGTTGAGCAAATATTATGTTCGTGGAAGAGCAAGGTAAGTCTCTCATGACATGACGTATTGATTTAGATTATGGATGATGTCATAGAATGTGTACTAATGGAATTTTGATCATGTATACACTCTTGATTATCATGTGGTAGAAGTAGAATTAATGAATGGCATAATAGAGAAGTAAAATCATGCAGCAACATGAGAACGATCTCATGTAAATGAGTCTCTTGAAAAAAACTGTATATGTTAAAAGTGCATGAAGGGAGTACGTCACTTCTTATGCAGTTTCTAGACTGTAATGGATTTGTTCTCTTTTTTGCCTATAATATGTAATTTATAGAATTACGTCATTTGGTTTATAACATGAAATGGGATGAGTGCAAATCACACGTCTGACCTGTCATTTACAAGATCACACCCCCAAACTCTAAATATTAGACACTCATAAATTCACACTATTCTTGAACACTACTTGTGCTTTCTGATCTCAAATGCAAATCTCATCTACCTGTGATTTAAAATGACATGATTTTATGAATCACACTTTTAAATCCAAATCAAGTTTGTCAAACACACCCTAATGAGACTTATATTAAGGATTGACTAATGTCACCATACTTTGACGTTATTATATACTCCTCCAGTCACTTTTAATTGAGACGATTAACAAAATAGGTGTACCAAAATTGAGTGATATCGTTCCCTAATTATTCCTTGCTCCAAAGTCTCAGTGGCTCGCACACAAAACCCTATCTCTCCTTTTAGGCACTTCATGCACCTAGAGCCCTGCCTTTTCCACTAAAAAAACTACACTTTCATTATGGACCCCAAATCTCAATATAAATGACAAATTATATGATGGTCTCAATTAAAAGTGACCGGAGGAAGTAATTCACATAAAATTGCTTCTACTGTTATATACACATGAGGAACACAATTTTGACTGCCTCACGGTAATGCAATTTAAATATTTATAAACCAAGTCCATGGATTTGAACTGGCAATTACTTTTATTCCTTGCTACTTTTTGTAATTTTTTTCTTCAAGTACCAAAGTCATCTCGCCTCCTCCACAGTCTCTAGTGTCACTAGATTTATGGACAATACATGTTTTGTTTTGACCTATGCGATGAGTTCTCTGTAGAGCTTGCTTGTCAACCCGAGGATTCCAATCTTGCTCGTAGAATATGACCTAAAATAAAATGTTTATGTTAAATATATTGTAAACATAAGATAAAAAAATGTGAACACTCAGAAATTAAGGATGGAATTAGATCAAAGATATGGTCTGCCACAATGTTATCACTAACTCACTGTATCAGCAGCAACAAGATTTAGGCCAACTCCTCCAACTCTTGTAGATATCAGAAAAACAAAAGCACGCTGTTGATTAAACACTTCACTTGGTTTCTGGCAGAAGCTTCGTATTGCAACAAAATGCTCTTCTACTCGAATGGACACATCAAACTGTTCATACATATAGCCATGCAACTCAAGAAAATCCTACATGAGTTTCATGTATATTTTGTTAGATTCGCCATCAAGGAACGACGAGTCTTTTTTACTCGGTTTGAGCAAGTTCTGTTCTCTATCAGAGTCTGCGACAAGAGCCAACGACAAGTCATTTGTAGTTGATTGACTTGTCAGTGAACTACATGAAAGTGCTCTTACATCCTAGAGGGGGGGGGGGGGGTGAATAGGACAACTATTTAAAATTTTTAAGCAAGTCTATCATAAAGCCTAAACCCCAATGGACAACAATGACATTGACTATATTAGCACAAAGTGTGAGACAAACACTTAGTGTGTGTGTGTGTAAGTGTGTAAATAAGGCAAACAAAAACACAATCAAACACACAAAATTTATAGTGGTTCGCCGCCAAGCAAATCACTTCAACAGGTATATCCACTCTCGGAGCGCCTAATCCAAGGGCCTCCGACTTTTCACTAAGTGAGGGTTTTTAGTTCACCCATAACTTTTTACAAAGGTTTTCTTGGCTCACCTCTAACCAAAGATTTTCATTGTTAATCTCAAACCAAGGGTTTTACTCATAGGCTAACTCCGAACCAAGGACTTAATGGTATGCCCCGACCAAGGGTTTTACGCAGAGGCTAACCCCAAACCACTCACAGTGAGTGTACTCCCATTCACTACAGGTTATAAGAACCCATCTCTCTCACACGTGTGTGACCCTACGATTTACTACACTCAATCAAGCACACAGAGAGAATAAGAGTATTACTCTAATTAAGAAGATAAGTTAGAGTACGTACTCTTGTCGGGTGGATGTAAGATATCCTACCCATTTTGCTCAAACTTGTATTGAGTTAATGGCCTTCCATTGTCCACCCTTTGTATTCAACTAATGATGCTCCGAAATTGTAGAGGCTTTTTGGACAATGGATTGGTTTCTCTAAGGTTGGATTCTAGAATAACTAAGAAACTTAGGTCATATGGAACATTCTTTCTTCCTCAAGTTATGTGGATAGATTCCGGTGAAAACTTGAAAGAGAAGAAGAATAACCCACAAGCATAATCACTTTTACAAGTGGCACGTAGCATTGGCTCCTTGGAAAACCAAGTGAAACCAGTAAAATGATATGTGCTTTCTTAAGCTATGACTCAATGATAATATGAGAGAACTTAATAACTTAAGAACAAAATGGGTGTTCCATGGATCCACTATTCATATTCTATATAAGATAGAGAAATATACTCTCTTTTTAGGTATAGACTTCATATAGAGTAGGAACTCAAGAAGCAAGCCATACAAAAGAGAGAGTGAAAATCCATTGATGGAATGACTTAGCACTCGAGAACTTAGCTATAGATGAGGAGAAACAAGCTAAGCTCAAGAGGCTAGTCAAAATCCATGCCCCAAGAGGAGAATGGTAAAGGTCTATTTATAGGCAAAGGCTCTACTTGGGATGGTTTTGGATCACCTTGGATCACTTTGGTCCAACCAATAGATCAATGATCTATGGTTGTGTCCTTGGATCACCTTGGTCCTACCATTAGATCTAAGATCTATGGTTAGTTCTTTTAACCCATGAACCCATTTCACAAATGGGCTTTTTCTATATGTCTTTTCTTAAGGGGGTCTTAGGTGAGCTTTGGGAAGAAGCTTCGGATCACTTTGGTTAGTGGGTTTTCCTGTGAATATTTTGAACCCAACCAATATGATCCAAAGGCTATGGGGCTAGAGGACAACTATGGATGATCTAATGGTTGTGAGTTGATCATCTAAAAAATATGCACTCCTCTTGTGTGTCTTCATGTTGGGCTTTCAATAAGTTGCTTTTAAGTAGTGTCCTGGTTATGGGCTTTGTGGTGTGCCCCCACATTGTCTTGGGCTTTTGCAATCTTCATTTTCCTTGAGATTTCTTGAGCTTCACCTTGGGGTGCCTTCCTCACCTTGGTGGCTTCACCTTGTGGTGGATTCCTCTTCAAGATCCACTTCGTGTTGGCTTCATCTTGAGATTGTCTCCTCTCAATCTCTTTATATTGCCCAATTTATACATGTACCCCAATTCGTACATATACCCCATTTTTTCTCTCACATACCCCATACATTTTTGTACATTAAATTGACATACATTAAGAGACAAAATCACACTCCCAAATTTTGCCCTAACACTACATAGTGCAATTTATCAAATTAAATATGAAGAAGTAATGATGCCCTTAAGTAAAGTATTTTATGGGTCAACAGAAGTAGTATACATAGTTGAATCAATAAATTATTTGAGAGTTTAACGACAAACATACAATGACAAGTTAGGTGTCAATGAAAGACTTGTCATTGAAATTCCACATTAATCATAAATAAATAGGATATATGGAAATAAGTTAAAGCATGTTATGCCTTCAGAAAATAGGCATTAGAATAATGTGAATGGACTAATCACTGATTACCATCTACCGACAAGAGTACTTGTCGATGAGCATGACAACAGGAGAATAAGATAGAATTTAGAAAGGTAAGTACTTTGTTGAGTTGTAATGACAATTAGAAATGAATGAATGATTAGCAAAGTATTATTTACATATTGATGCTAGAATTGAATGTATGAATTGAAATACAAGTTGATGTATTTATGTAGTCTATTCCATGACTTAAATAGTTATTGTTTAATATGGTATACAATAGAGGATAAAGACTCGAATGCGCTACAAGTGTATAGTATAGGATTAAGAAGAGTCCAAGCATTAGACATAGCATGTAGAAAGACATGTGTTGCTGAGTAGAAGGAATATAGTAACAAAAGAGGTTAAATATAATGTACTAAACATGAAGTTTCATGTTAGGGTGAGAATGAGAGTTGATCACTCATGGTTCAAGACCAGAACCAAGTAAGTATGTCATTCTCTCAAAGTATTTACTTCAACTGTGAAGGACAAATCAACTGTGAAGGACAAAAAATAAAGAAGAATCTACGTGTCACAAGAACAATTGTGCTAGAGGGAAGGCAGAAAGCCCTTGGCCATCTTGAGGGCTTAGATCTATAAGAGACCAAAAATACATGCAGAGTTATAGCGAAGTTCATGGTGCCCATAACTCAAACAAGAGGAGACCATTAATTCCCTTTGGGTCTCTCTGTCAGGCATGGGTAATGGAAGCCGAATGAAGAAAGAAGAAACATCAGGGTTACTTCCACAAGAAAATAGATCTTGAAAGAATGTAGCATGGACAAATATACAAGAAAATATATCCTATGAGAAACACCTTGACAACATATCGAGGGATAGGGTAGAGCACCCTTGAAGTATGAAGAATGTAAGAAGAAGAGGTAGAGAAAGAGTATCATGAAGCCCGGGAAGTATTAGAACAACTAGAGAATACCTAGAAGGAATCTAGGGGTAGTAACGCGCATAAGACGTTTGATTGTTCTAATTAAATGAATGTATTAAATATTAATGTGTTGATATTAATCATGATATCACTGGTAATAAACTATTATATTATTGTTGGCCAATCCTACTAAGTATGAAAATACTCAACCAAACCAATTTCAACAATCTATAGGTGACTTGGGAATAGTAATTGTGAGAAGCGAGGATGCTCGATAGATTGCTATAATGCAATTTAGCTTTCATGATTTAATATAAGCTCATGAGAGCCTTTGTAACTTTATTTATTATCATTCTACTTAAAATATTGTGGATGCATACATGGACTAGATATGGGTTGCTATTTTGTTTGGCCAAATTTATAATATATTTTAGTACATTAAATTGACATACATTAAGAGACAAAATCACACTCCCAAATTTTGCCCTAATAAACTCCCCTATGTCAACTTGAATGATAAAAATTCTTATACAAATTATAGGCTCAATTAACAACTCTCCTAAGTTGCATTTCCCTCTAATTATGCAACTCCCCCTAAGTTGCATTCCCCTCCCATTCCCCCCAAGTTGCATTTCCCTATAATGGAGCAATTCCTCTTTTGGTGGGCATGCCAAGTTTTACCATGCAAGACAAATACATTCTTGTACACTAGGTGGGAATTTCTCACTCCTCCTTTTTGTCAAACAAATTGGCAAGATAAGCAATTGGCAATAACACACATGTAGTAGCATAATGAGAAAGCATCACTACAAGCATAATCCATCCACCAAACACATAGGCATACAAGCATTACTAACATACCAATAGGACCAATCTTGACTACTAACACATAGTTTAGCTTCAAGTATTTGCCATAAGTGTCCAAAATGTTTGTTAGAACTAGGAGTGCAGCACAAACTATGTAAAGTCAATATAATGACTTGCTTCATGGTGGCCCATGAGGGAAGAGACCTGCAAATGCTTCTAAACCATCATGAGAGTGCTCAAGCAAAGTGACTAAGGACCCGGAGGGGTAGTCACAAATGAAGTCATCTACACTTAGGTCCATATTGGGAGTTTCTTGATCAACGTGGCTCATGGGGGCATTTGGCACATTCAAATCATGACAAGTCTCCATATTCAACTCACTTGAGAACATAGGTGAGAAATTGGCTTCAAGGCTAGCAAGACGATTGAGAATAACACATTGGGAGGCTTTAATGTCTTGGAGCATGGACATGATTGAAGCCAATGTAGGAGTTGCCTAAGAGGAGGCAAGATGTGTCGAAGGAAGAAAGGTAGTTTTTGACAACCGGGCAACTTCCATACTCTCATGGACATGGGTTTCAAAGAGTTTTTGACAAGATGACTCAAGGATAAGTTTGGGGTCAATAAAACTCAATGGGAGCAATTGTTCTTGTAATAGAGTGGTTATGGCTTATTCTTTTCTAGCAAGCTCAGTTATAAGATAGCCAAATGGGTAACAATTGCGGCCGGGAAGTCGAACATATGTTTTGATTTGGTTAAAAATCAATGAAGGTATGCACACATTTTTCCCAATGCCTAAGTAATATAAGAGAATAGCCATTCTCAAGGTAAGCTCAGATTTGTTGGTAAGACAAGGGAAGACACACTTTACCAGGATGACATGAAGAGCTTTGAAGAGAGGTTTGAGGCAAGCAATAGGTAAGGCATGCGGCTTCTTCCAGTGGAAGTTAGGTTCACATATAAACTTTGAGGTCTCCAATCGCAGAGCTTCATCCTTAGGAATTTGAGTGATGATTCCATCTCCTGCTGCCAGCTTGATGTCCATTAAATCATCAATCACTTTAGCTGTTATTTCATGAGGTTTGCCCCAAGATGTGATGAAGAATTTTGAGGAACTAATGTTGTCTATTGCAGCATACACTCTACGCACAATTGAGCTGGAAACAAGCCCTCCCTATTGCATTATTGCCTGTATGTTGTGGATATTCAGTAGCTTTTTCACTTTAGCTAGAACTCCAAGCTTAAGCGCGTCTTCCTCTTTGAAAATCTCTTCACACACAATTTGCTGCTATTTTCCCGATGCACACATGAGTGACACTTTGTTCTCTCTCGAAGGTTGCAGCCCATGCACTGTGACCAAATGGGTATTTTCTCCATATTCTCGAGGTGAACGAGCTCTTTTAGTACCATGGGTCATGGAGGATTGAACGAGAGAGGAGAGCATTTTGAAGAACAACAACAAAAAGAAGCAGAGGAGCTACAGCTTGAAGAAACAAACAGAGAGGAGAAGCAGAAAATTGATGCAGAGCAACAGAGAAGGGGCTACAATTTTGGATACAAAACAATTGGTTTTCCTCTTTGCAGCTATGAATTTCATCCTGTCTGGAACTGAGACAAACCTTTTTTGATTGGCTAATTTTGGATAGAGGTAATTTCAGGAATTGGGGAATCAATAAAAAAAGTTTTGGCCAATTTTTGATTCAACTGAATCAGAGGACCAATGCTTAGTAAAGTTCATTCTGAAACATTTTGCAGGTTGGGCAATAGTGGAGCAGGTTGGTTTTTCTCATAACAATTTCATTGGATAGAATCAACAGATTTCAGCCTTAAAAAAAAATTCAATTCAGCACTGAAATGATTTTCAGATATATGTATTCTTTTTTTATCACATCGAACTGAAACTGATATTTTTTTTTTATTTTTAATTAGGGAGTGTTATGAGATTGGGAGTCAATAAAACATACCTTGAGCTCGCACTCGAAAAACATGAGAAGCACCCATTCTGAAACAGCAATTGAGCTTTTTCCTTTGAGAGGCAACAACTTTGGTTAAATTATTCTTGGACTAGTTCCCTTTCGTTCACCAGATTTGTTTTTTTTTCCACTTATAGCAATAGCTCGAACACCCAATTTGAGTAGATAGTGGACAACAGCTTCCTCCCTTCTTTTTACTTTTTGAATTTTTGTAGGTTAGCAAAGGTTAGAGGATGTCAAGCAAATAGGAACAGTTGGGTTAGAGTTAACCATAGAGCTTGTCATGGTTTGAGCCTTGCCTCAGCTGACTTGAGCTATTTTGACCACTAATTCTCCCTTTTTTCATCTAGCTAGATCATTAAAAAATGGATATATATCCATGTCACTAGCTCATACTTTCGCTAGCTGTGCACACTCCCTTCTTCTTTTTTTTTTAATTTTTGTAGTTTTATAACATGAAAAAAATGTAACAGATCTAGTTATAAGCAATAATTTTTGTTTTGTTTTAGAGAAATATATATAAGTTGGATAAAAGAAAACTTAACATCTAAAAAAAGATTTTTTTTTCACTTTTCTTTTTTTAAATAGGCTATTCTAAATTGAAGTATTCTAACACATAAACAAAGCAAAAATACGCTATACAAAAATAAAAATATAAGTAGAGAACTTAACTGGAACAAATTCCAATGAACTGCCTCAGATTTGTAAATCTAAGAGAGTCCAAGGGTTTTGTCATGATTTCTGCCAGTTGGTTGTCCGTATGGACATACTTTAGTGCAACAATATGAGTTTCAACCAAGTCACGTAGAAATGCCATCCCGACCACCCTTAACTATTTTACACGCCCGGAGACGTGCCCCACTCCAAAATGTTGCGTCTTCACAGTGAAGAAATTCTTGTAGGAGTGCCCATTGGATTGCAAACTGTTTGTGGCCGTCGGAGGAGAGGAGAAAAGAGTAGCAAAACCGTGAAGTACTTGTGGCCTAGTCGCAAGGTACTCTATGCGAATTCGCCATCCCCACTAGTAGATGTCCCCAAAAAAATTGATACATCTTCATAAGGATAAAGAGAAGAAAAAATAAAGAAGAATGAAAAAATACAAGTGAAAATGGATAAAAAATGAGCAACACATACATTTTGAATTTTGCCTTATAAGCATGTTGATCGTTTAAAATTAAAACCCTTGCAAGTGCACAAGGCAATTGTACTACGGTGAGTATTAAAGGGTTGTCGAACCTCAGGGATGGTGAATACTTTACCAAATTCAAGAGAAGTAAAAGATGTAATTTAATTAATATTTAAGAAAGCAATGGACTTTATCTAATCTAACTGAGATTTAATCAATATGGAGAAATATCAAGGCAGAGAATCTACCACTAGACATGCAATTACTACTCTCAATTATTATTAAGCATTCATTGACATGATATGGTAATTCATGTTCTTGATCGGACACACGAATTACTAATGAATTCACTAACGTTCTTGATCGGACACGAAAGTTCATCCACTATTGTGTAATCAATCCTATCCTTGATCGGGCATAGAATCAATCACAACTCTATTATAATGCAATTAATCTTATCCTTGATCGGGCATAAAATCAATCACAATATCTAATTTCATTCATAATCAATCAAGTCTATGATCAAGCACTTAAAAGAAACTCATGAAATCGCATTAAGCATGAATCATAATCAACTTTAATATAAAGGGAACCTCCTCCCCCACATTAACCATTTTGGCCTTATGGACCTCTTCTAGTAACCCAATTGGGAAAGCTTCATCAATTAGTGAATCAACTAAATTATCTGTGAAACAGTCTAAGTTATGTTCATTAAACAAAGAGTTAGATTGATCTAGACAAGATATGAATGGTGCTTCAGGAATAGAAGGTTTTGTTAATAGTGTTGTAGACTGCAACTCCTCAGATATAGAAGAAGGTTGAAAATTTGGTTCGATCAACACACTCACTTCTTCTTTAATTTCTACATCCTCTTGATCATTATGTAAAACCCACTCAAGCTCATTTTCAAATCTTTGGGCATTATGAAGGGATGTAACATCATAGTCAGGGGAAAAACAGATCCCGTCATCAGAAAATTGGCCCATCGGATATTGGGGCTCGATAGTTAAAATGCATTCTTCGTTCATATTCATGGCCTGTGTTAGCTGTTCTAACTGTATTTCAATGTTGGCAAGAGCTTGTGTGTGAGAATGGACAATCTGGACATGGGTCTGTAGTTCACTTTTCAGCTCTCTGTGTTTGGATTCTATCTTAGCTTTTATCTCAATTTTTATCTCGGCTGCCATCTCAGCTACAAGGGCTAATAACTGGCTCATTTGGTTTTCTAAGGTAGATTGTCTAGTGGGTTGGTCAAACTGAGGTTGGCCAGATATGACCAGAGGAACTCGAAGCTATGGCGGCCACATCTTGCAAGAGCCACTCTGAATCCATGGCAGATCTTGCTAGAGTCACTGCTGGCAACGACAACATAAACAACCATCCCTGTAACAACAACGCCGCTGATTGGAAGGAGAAGTGGGGTGGGCAGGATAATAGTAACACATTATGGAGGATGCTAGAGCATCGAAGACAGTTGCACGAAGCGGTTGATGAGGTCTGTGGGGATGAGGAGGAGGCACCAGAGAAGGGGAGGAGGTGGGCAGTGGGGATGGAGGACTAGTGGGTGGCGAGGAAGAAAAGGGGGTGCCAGGGTGCACAAAGGAGAAGAAGAGGGAAATGAAGAGAGGAGGAGTGATTTGATGAAAAGTCACCTGATATGTATCAAATCGGAAGAGTAAAGGAGGGAGTACATGTCAATACCCACATCTACTTCCATGTTGGTTAGACGAGAAATTATTAGGTATGTGGCGCGTAGGAGGAAGTCATGCTCATCACCAATGGGTGATTGACACGACTCCCACGTACCTAATAATTTCTCTTGGTTATACAATCCAAGGTCCAGATACATTGAATAGTTGTTCAACACTTCAACTAGATTCACCGATCTAAAATAAAACCTTCATGGTCCATATATATTGATTAATTGTTAAACTACGTTCACTGATCTAAAATAAAACCTTCATGTAATAATATTTGATTTGTAGAATTATCGAAAAAACAAACCTCATTTTTATGTTGTCCAGCTCATGTGGCCCAGTTTGAAGCACCTGTCTGGTCCCTTGATCAACATGCACACTGATGAGGGAGCTCAAGGCGCTGGGATGCATGCCGATGCCCGTGAGCTAGGGTGCATATGAACATTTTCCAAAAAGAAGAAGTGCTCTATATTACTCCCTTTGTTCGGCATTAGTAGACATGTTTGGCTACCACTTTTGCATTTGTAAAGTGGCTTTTGGATAATATTGCTTTTGTTATAGCAAAGCTAAAATGTGACATGTATAATAACGCCTACCCCTCAAAAGCCAACCTTAAAACCTATTTGGATGGGGGCAGATTTTAGTCTTATATGACAATTTTGCTCTTAATGTGGCAAAATTAGAATTTCAGTTTGAAGGACTGAACTTGAATTTCAGATGCTGCTCTTATTTCTAAGACAAACTCCCGCTTTTCATGTTCCAAACAAAAGCTGCTTGCCTAAGCAAAATTACTTTTCTGCAATATCAGCCTCTCAAGCGCGGTTTTCCACAAAAGCAGCCTTAAAGCTGCTTTTATAGCCCGAATGTGGTCTCCCAAACACGCTCTAAGGGCTGTTTGGCGGCAGCTACATGCCCAACTTTTAGGAAAATCCAACTTCTCTACGAAAATTTCCTCCTAAAGAGATTTTCTAAAAAAAGTGAGTCTTCACTTCATTGACTTTTCTCAGTGGTATATTTTGTAATTTTATAAATAAGACAGAGGCACATAACAGGAAAAAAATGCGCTTTCAATCATAAAAATGCATTTTTTTTCTATTATGTGTCCCTGCCTTTTATATTTATTTACAAAATATGCCATCTTGCCCTAAATTCTTCTCTAAAAACTGATTCTTCCTAACCAAAGGCTTTGCTTCTTCCCTAAAATCTGGCTTTCCCACTCCAAATAAATTGCTACCAAACAGGCCTATATGTAACTTCTGCTGCCGGACTATGGGTGCGCTTGTTTGCTGAAAAAAAAACATCTTTCAGCCCTGAAAGGTGAAAATTTTCACCTTTCAGGGTGAAAAGTGTTTGGAAGCTGAAAGGGTGAAAAATGGTCGGTGACGGTGATAGGTGAAAATTTTCACTCTTTTACCTTTCAGGCCTGAAAAGTGTTTGTTTGTTGAAAGGCCAAAAATTGGCCCTGAAAGGTGAAAGGTGACAATTTTTCACCTTTCACCCTGAAAGGCTGATTCTCACCAAAGTGAGAATCAGGCTGACGAATCGATCGTCGCACCTCTTCAACGAAAAAAAAAATCAACTCTCTCACTGAGGTTCGTCCCCCCGATAGTGCCCCATTGAGCTGAGAGAGTTTGTGCCCCCCGTCCCCGCCGCCGCTCGTTGAGCCCCCCTCCCTCCCGGTCGCCGCCGCCGCTGATTGAGGCCCCCATCTCGTCGCCATCGCCCCGTTGAGCTGAGGGAACCTGTGCCCACCCCTTCTGGGCAACTGCTTGGGTCGTCCAAAGCCGGCCACCCCGGTATTTGCCCCGACGCCTCCGCCGCCGCACCGTTAAGCCGAGGGACCCCCCCATCATATCTCCCTCATTTTTAGTCCGTTTTTAACATTTTTTAATCATTATAAGAAAGAACACTAAAAATGAAGAAGAATAAAAAAAATGGGCTAAAACGGATCAAAAATGAGTAAGATACGCATCGTTGAAATTTGTCCCATTAAAAAAGTTATCGCATACTCGATTACTCGATAGCCAGTTTTATAGTGTAACCAGTTACTCGATAGGCAGTACTATAGTGTAACCAGTTACTCGATAGCCAATGCTATAGTGTAACCAGTTACTCGATAAGCAGTACTATAGTGTAACCAGCTACTCGATAGGCAGTACTATAGTGTAACCAGTTACTCGATAGCCAGCACTATAGTGTAACCAGTTACTTGATAGCTGATCGTTTAAAATTAAACTCTTGCAAGTGCACAAGCCAATTGTACTACGGTGAGTATTGATAAGGGTTGTCGAACCTCAGGGACAGATTAATCTTTTACCAAATTCAAGAGAAGAAAGTTGCAGTTTTTGTTTAATCTAAATAAAGCTATGAACTTTAACTACTAAGCTGAGTTTTAATCAATGTGGAGAAGACCAAGGCTTCGAATCCACCACAATAACTTGTGTATCGTCTCTCTCTCTCTCTTTTGAATAAAGATTTCCAATTGGCTGGTGTATTCCTCTCAGACATACACCTGTCAATTCAAATTGTAGTGCTCTCCTCTCGGACGTAACACATAAATCGATTAAGCATATGGAATTGTGATCTATCTCTCTCAAGCATAAATCAATGAAACTTTATTAACATATGACAAATCAGAACACTCACATTCCTCTCAGACATGCAATTAATCTTTCAGATTGAAATTCATAAAATCCACTCTTGTCTCTCTCAAGCACAAAGAATAAACTCAATGAATTAATTTTAATTGCATAACAAAGGTTCATACACCAACTAGAGTAAAAATGTCACGCCCCGAATTTCATAACCTCTAATAATGCGTGGAAGCACTAACACAATTAAGGTCATGAGGCTGAAATCCGGGCCATGACCGAATACTCAATCACAACATCATCTTTGTCCAGAATGCTTAAACAATTTTTGTTCTACAAGAATCTTAAATAATAAAAACATTACGAGCTCCACTACTGAAAAACATTAATCCAGTCAACAATTCATTAAGCAACAAAATAAATTCAGCACACAGGCTGATAAGTTCTCTGCGAATAAGAAAATAAAAACGATAAATAAATTCACATCTTATCGACTTCCGTCATCGAGCTCCAAACACGAACCTTGCTAGTTCTTCTCCACTTTAATTCTTGCATCGAGAGATGCGTGAGTATTTCGAAAGAAATACCCAGTAGGAGCCAAGAAAAACCCACAACATGTAATAAAATAGAATACTGAAGAAATGAGCATTAACGACACATTTAAGAATATCAGGTAGAGTAAATACAGGGTTCACTTACCTGCTCAAAATCAATATCAGAGACCATCAGCGGTCAAGAATAAACATAACTCGAACTCTAGGGACCATCAATGGTCAAGAATAGATAAATCATAACTCAATTTCCAAACGTACAGAGCGTCAGGAAGATCAATAAGAATACTGATTCCAATCATCCAGAGTGTCGGAGATAACAATTTCTGCTCTCTGTTCAGTCCACTTCCTCTATGGACATCAATTACCAGATCATCCTAGAGGTTCTACGGAGGAACCCGGCCAAGCGTCTAGGGATGCTGGCCCCATCGGTGCTTATGGGCACAATGGGCGGAGATTGCAGATCTTCCGTAATGTCATACAATCTAAAGCGCACGCGTTGCCGTCATCGGCTGAACTACAGAGGTTCATAATAATCTGAGATCTCGCAAGATCTAGCAATGGCTCGTGAGCATACTATGAATCCAACTAAGAGTATTCATCAAGCTCCTAGTGGAGAACCAGTTTACATGGAACTGAATTCATCTATAGTTAATTAGGGTTCTAGCAAATAGAGACCCAGAATATAATCATCAAGGAATAGACTCTCAAAGGAGTAAATCAATATCTCTGTCAAGGTCATCAAAAAGGACCCACATCGGAGTACACAAACTCGTAGAATAATCAACATCATCAAAGAAAGACTCTCAGAGGAGTAAGACAATAACTTTCAATATCTAACTCATAAAAGAGTAACTTTCAATATCTGACTCACAAAGAAGTAACTTTCAATATCTGACTCAGAAAGGAGTAATCAAAGAATTTTCAATGTTCAATCACAGGATAATTCAAGACTGAGACTTATCAGGAATGACTCAGTAACCACCTTCACCATGCATAGCCCTAGTTAAGACCATTCCCCGAATCAAAGGACACTACAATTATTATGTCACAAGCAACAAGATGGTAGGGCTCAGAGAGTCAGACCCTATCCAAGAACTTTGTGGACACGAAGTTGGTTTATGAGACTCACGACATGTAGTGCACCACACCACCAAGGAAGAATTTGACTCACTTAGGAGTACTCAAGAAATATAATCTGAATGATCAACATCGGATGACTCCAATTATGACTTATCAAGAATCGGAACACTGAATCGCATCATATTACCTAGCCTTAGATATGACAATCCCCTTGAATCAGAATAGAAGGTTCTCATTATCGGAAATTGGTCAACAATAGTGCACAAGGTGCTGAATCTGTGATAGAATTTCTTGGACAAAAAGCCGTTCAAGAACTCGGACACTTGGGACAATTAATTTTGGACAGTAACCCTTAACTCACCACTCATACTCATAATCTAATAATGCTGTACCCTGTACCATCAGAGTCTTACATTATAGAAATCAGATCATTATAATATATATATACTTATAATGTATAGTAGTAAACCGAATTAGGGTTTTAATATGAATTACAGTAATCTGTCTAGTACATAACAGCCAAGTTCCATCGGCGGTCACTGAATACCCAGCCCGAATACTTATCTGAAATTTTTATCCCATATAACCTTGATTGTCTAGTTTCTAATCCAACCAAAATCATAATTTTCAGAATTATATAAATTTATTTATGATTTTCTGATCACTGCTCGTCGATGTAGGAACAGTCCTGGCCGAGAGCAAACAGCCCACTTCTTACGATTACTCTGATCTGACCAGTGCTTATCATGTTCTGAAATTTTTATATCTGAAAGCCCTTTCTCTCTAGTTTCTAAACGTTTTAACATAATATTTTTATGAATTTTTTATAATTAGTTATTAATTTTTCATTACAGTTCATCGGTGCAGAACCAGTTCTAGCCGAGAGCAACATACTTGATCCGATTTGTTTAACTACTAATAGTTACTTACTTTAATGCTTAATACTAACTCCCTGACATCATAACTCATCTTCTTAAGTGTTTTACAGACCCCATTGGTATCTGTAATTAAGTAATTTACTATATTTACTCTTTCATTCAAATCCGCCTGCACATGTATTTTCCCCTTAATACCACCAAGAGACAATTAATCACAGACACTAAATTCAGTTAGCCACGAAATTGGATGACCACAAAAAGGCTCTTTGAAACATCATTAGGTTATGACACATGAAGCTCCATGGTTTTGAAGCAATACTACGATTATGGCTTGAAATTACGAATACTTACTTGAGATGAGACGTACTTAACATAATCCCAAAGCAATTCGATTAGGAAAGGTGTCAACTTTATTCGGACAGAACCAAAAAAAAATGATACGACAACATGAGACAAAGCACATTCAAGGGTCCAATACGATGGGGATGTCTCCTATGGTCTAGCATGTGAAGGATGAATATACATTGATCATATGAAAGCAATATTCTACAAACATGGGAGACGAATCGGTATTTCATTCAAGGAACCACAAATATCAATATAACCAGCAATATTATCAAACCAATAATCATGATCCACGTGACATATGAGTCATGATAAACAACAATTCAATATTAGAAGTTGTAGGGAAAAGAAGTCATCCTACCTCTTTGACGATTTACCACTTCTACGCGAGTTTCGACCACCACATGCACCACCCTCTTTTCGTCGAATCACCACCACCACAGCCACTTGTAGAGACGGAGGAACTACTGATCGAAGGAGGAGAAGAGAGGACGAGCTCTTGCTGACTTGCACGACTCCCCAAAACGTCCAAAAGAGTGGCCGGTCTCTCAATGGGTGTGTTTAAATAGCACAAGCCCCAAACACCAAGATCTATCTCCACCGTTGATTAACACCACATCCAAGGGCCAAGATTCACCCAAAATAAGCCCCTACTCCAAGTCAAGGACGTGCTCCTCCAATTTCTCCCAATTAGTTAGGGTTTCCCAATTAGTTAAGGATTTGAAATCTTTAGATGCATCATCCTAACCGCCCAAGGAAATTTCAATTCAATTTCCAAATTGACTCACCATCTCCCACCATTGATTTCTTTTCAATCTAAGGCTACAACTTGACTTAAAAAGGAAGGATCCCCCAATTAGGGACGTGACCAAATCTATTAGTCAAGTTAGTTATACTCTGATTAAGGTGGGAATCTTGACCAAATCCAGTTGACTGCTCTGTTTTCTGCACAACAGCACACTTTCGAGTCTCACAATAATTTTTACCGTTCGAATCTGGCCCTAAAAATTTTACTGTATATTTCCCAAAGAGTCTATAATCCAACCCAACTGGAATCATATTTTTCCGAATTATCTTGAATTAGTTACGATTTTTCTCCCAGGGAAAAACTGGCCGAGGCTAATTAACCTTGATTAACACCCAATTAGCACAATCTCCTCTCTTGCCACATGGCGCCCCCACTTAATTTGGTAACAGCCCATCATCAACCCCTAATCACATCCCCAATCATTCCTTTTAGTTTCTAAATTCCCAAATTTAAGAAATCTCAATTTCCCTCCAAAATCAAATCGGTTTTGGAATTAAATTCAAAATTCCCAAATTTACTTGATTCTCTCTCTCCTAACCAAATATTCACATGTCAACCACGTGTACAGTGCCCAGGGCGCTGTGTCCACGTGGTTCTGGCCCTCAGGTGTTCCTGCGCCTGGTGCGTGGCACACAGATGGACGGCTCCGATGTCCTGCGAATGCAATGTTCAAAACTTACCAAATATAACATCTTGCATTACGATGATCCAATCTAGCAAATTAAAATATTCAAAGGAGTCTCTACACACTGGTCTCACACCCTGGCACCTGGCCCCCACTCCTGGTGTCAGGTGTACTCAGCCCCTGGCGCCAGGCCAGCCTCAGCGCTAGGTTGAACCCAGCGCTTGGGCTAGTCCTCGCACCCTGGTGTACTGCCTAATCTATAAGCATCACGAAACCAAATCAACACACGAGATTAAAAGATTTTAAAACGGCAGCAAAACTTTCCTATTTTAGAACAGTTTCCTAAAATAGCAATTTTGGTAAACTTACAGAATTTTCGGGTGTTACAAAAAACATAAGATGAGAGAAAAGAAACTACACAACCAGATTATTGAGCTTCATCTACGCCTTGGATAGGAGTTTAGCCAAGCATCGGAAGAGAATCCATCATCTTCATCTTCATCATCTTCTTCTTCCTTTGCTCTAGCCTCCAAGGTCTCAAATTGCTCTCTAGGTTGAATATGTGGTGCCCAAAACGTTCTCCCATAAGGCCTATTTATAATAGTGAAGAGAAACCACGAAGTCCCCTTCCAAATCCAAGTCGAAATAGGTCTTAATTCCGGTTTGCCGCATACGGCGATCGATCGTACGTATTGACGATCGTTCGCTATCCGATCGATCGCTATTCCTTCGTTATTTTCCTCCGATCGATCACTTTTCGATCGACGCCGTATGATACCGATCGATCGTAGTTACTGTCTTGCGCGATTGAAAAATTCCAGTAGATACGATCGATCATTTTTATGCCGATCGATTGTGTCCTTCAATACAGTGCTTTTGCGGCTCTGGCGATCGATCGCAGTGATTGCTGATCGATCGTAGTTACTATTTATAAATTTCAAATGGCTATAACTTTGTGTCCCGAACTCCGAATTGTGCGTGGTTGGTGGCGTTGGAAAGATGACTTCTTGAACTTTAACATGAGACTTGAATCAGTCTAATCCAATATTTGTACACGAAGTTATGATGATTTAACCATTCGAGTTACTTTTCTCTTCATTTCTGTGTATTACTCTTGTTTCCTACAAAAACCAAAAACTATATTAAAGTAGTAGTTATTCTAATCAAACACTAGCATAAACATAAGTTTAGGAGATAATAAAATGCATATTTCGTGTATAGATCACACCCCCAAACCTAGATTTTGCTAGTCCCTAGCAAAACAATACAAAATAAAATCAAATAAACTAAGGAACTAATGCATAAAAGTAAACACCACTTTCGTAGGGAACACGATTGCATTGAGCATATGCAACAAGCCGTTAAACCTCTAGGTGTCCCTAGTAGCACGAGTGTTGTCTCGTGAGGGTTTGCAGCCATGCTACCCACAAACATGTATTTATTAATCTAATTAACCTAAATGCAAAAACAAAGCAAAAATTAAAACATTACAAAACACACAACCTATTATCCCGATAAATACATACTACAATGCTTAAGAAAATCAACCACATGTACTTGGTTCATAATCAACAGGAATATAGAAGCCCACAAGTAAGTGGTTTTATTCCACACTTTCATCTTGGAAATTTCTGCTCAATATAATATAGCATGATAATGTAAATAGTAAAAGTGTAGAACATTGTAGCAATACATTCTAAATTTCTGTTTTATACAGATCCAGTGTTACCCATTAACCAAAGAACATCAGAATCTACATAGTCATCGTAATCTTTAGGTTCATGATAGCACAGATCTGCGCACCTCCTTCGGGTCCAACATTCTAGATTTGAGAGGATAATACACTATAGACCTTTTTTTTTCCGCTAGGACTGTGTAAGGCCTGACTTCAAGATGCTTAGTTTTAGCAATGACTCAGGCCAATGACTCCCGACCAATTTGGTTTAGGGCATTAGGTTTTAAGAGACCGCTTCGGGCCCGAGCATCAGCCTAAGTTAATCCTATAAAGTCAAGCAGCCCCTTTTCTTTCATTTTGTTTTCATTTTCATTTTCATCAGTCATATTTTCAGCACATCTTTATTTTGTCCAGGCTGTATTATACTCTCAACCTTTTTCCGGTTCCAATCCCTTGCCATAGCCAAGTAAATGGTCTATCATGATCTTTTAAGCTCAACAGATAACTACACATCATCCAATGACTATGACTAAAGACATCCCACTGTAGATTAGCATTCAACAAATCTCTAGATGGTATTACTTTATGTAACTAGTGTGTGTGAGTAAATTTTCTTAGTTCAAGCACTTGTTCCAAGAGGACTGTAATAGAAAGATATGCTCAGTTAAGTGTATCTATCCTCCAGTATACTTACTCACACTTCCAATGCAAATTAATCTCTTAAGAATTGTAACATGCATCATTACGGGATAAACTATGAAAACCTAAGAAAAGTACTAACAAACAACTTAAAAACTAATCAAAATTTTATGATTTTCTTTTTAATTTTATGATTTTTTTTATACAAGTAATATTCCCTCCCCCAAACTTATTATGAACATTGTCCTCAATGTGAACAAAATATAGCATGACAATGAGCATATAACAAAGAAAATCAGATAAAGGAGAGAATACACCTGAATACGTGGGTGGCCTCCCACCAAGCGCTAAGTTTAACGTCTTCAGCCAGACGGAGCCACGGTCGTTTGCGGGGTTCAGATCCTCAAGAATTCAACCTGGATCAATTAAATGATCGCCCCACACACTCCTATCCTTGTTGCCTATGTATGGAGCACATCATGGAATAAAAGGATGGAATGGTGGGTGGGGAAGCTTTGGATAGAAGGGTCTCTGCATTAACCATGAAGAAGGGTCATCAGAGAATTTTAATATAAAGGGAACCTCCTCTCCCACATCAACCATTTTGGCCTTAGGGGCCTCTTCTAGTAACCCAATTGGGAAAGCTTCCTCAATTAATGACTCTACTAAACAATCTATGAAACAGTTTAACTTACTATCAATAAACAAAGAGTTAGATTGAGCTAGACAAGGTAGGAATGGTGCTTTAGGAACAAAAGGTTCCATTAATAGTTCCATAGACAATGACTCCTCAGATATAGAAGAAGGTTTAAAAATTGGTTCTATCAACACACTTACTTCTTCTTGAATTTCTACACCCTCTTGATCATTATGTAAAACCCACTCAAGCTCATTGTCAAACCTTTGGGCATTATGAAGGGATGTAACATCATAGTCAGGGGAAAAATAGATCCCTTCATCAGAAAATTGGCCCTTCGGATATTGGGGCTCGACAGGTAAAATGCATTCTTCGTTCATATTCATGGCCTGTGTTACCTGTTCTAACTGTATTTCAATGTTGGCAAGAGCCTGGGTGTGGGAATGAACAATCTGGGCATGGGTACTCAGCTCACCTGTCAGCTCTCTATATTTGGTGTCTATCATAGTGTCCATCTTGGCTTCCAGCGCACTGAAAGCTGAGAGGAGAGTGGATTGGGTGGCTAGCATTTGGCTCATTTGATCTTCTAGGGATGGTTTCTTATTGGTTTGGCCAAACTAAGGATTAGAGGCTGGTTGGTAAGGTAGTTGTTGGCTTAGGAAATCTTGTCTAAGGGCCTCATAAAGAGTTGGCCCAGGGTTGGGTTTCTCCCAAGGGTTGTTAGGATGATCCTCCCACCTATGAAGACCTTGGGCCTCATTCACATATTTTCTTATAAAATCAGGGTACTCATGGGCCAAAGGGCACTCCACTGGGGTGTGAATGGGACTTAAACACAGGGCACATGGTTCTGACATATAAGGAGTTGTGTATTGTAGGGAAGATGTGCCACTCCCAAAATTAGAGTGATTATCCCAACCACGGTTGTAAGTATCAGCATATAAGGGACGTGGGTGGTAGGGCATTTCATAAGGAAGGGGATCAGGTGTGTGTGAAGAACAATAATCATTAAAGCTCCTATATGGGTTCTCATGGCTAAATCCATATAAAGGTGAAGACATTTCTTCACCATGCATTCATCAACTGAACCACAATATCACACATCCACAAATAAGATAAAAAAAAACCTAGATAGCCACAACTAACAAACATCAGTCCTAGATATCGACAACTAGCAATCCTAATAGCCACAACTAGCACAGCATACTATCACAGAAAGAAAAGAAAACACCAAATACACAAATTAATCTAAAATGAGAAGGATAAGAGAATGCAAACTAGGGGAAGGGGTAGCCCTTCCACGTTGGCGAGAATTCCACGTCCTCTCTTAACCTTGCAAAAGAAAGTAAAACACAAATTAAGCTACTGACGAGTAATCTAAGTTAAGACTCACTAAACTACTCTAAAACTAATTATGCTAAGAATCTGGTAAACTATTGTGCAGTCCCCGGCAACGGCGCCAAAAACTTGATCGTTTAAAATTAAACCCTTACAAGTGCACAAGGCAATTATACTACGGTGAGTATTGATAAGGGTTGTCGAACCTAAGGGACGGATTAATCTTTTACCAAATTCAAGAGAAGAAAGTTGCAGTTTTTGTTTAATCTAAATAAAGCTATGAACTTTAACTACTAAGCTGAGTTTTAATCAATGTGGAGAAGACCAAGGCTTCGAATCCACCACAATAACTAGTGTATCGTCTCTCTCTCTCTCTTTTGAATAAAGATTTCCAATTGGCTGGTGTATTCCTCTCAGACATACACCTATCAATTCAAATTGTAGTGCTCTCCTCTCGGACGTAACACATAAATCGATTAAGCATATGGAATTGTGATCTATCTCTCTCAAGCATAAATCAATGAAACTTTATTAACATATGACAAATCAGAACACTCACATTCCTCTCAGACATGCAAGTAATCTTTCAGATTGAAATTCATAAAATCCACTCTTGTCTCTCTCAAGCACAAAGAATAAACTCAATGAATTAACTTTAATTGCATAACAAAGGTTCATACACCAACTAGAGTAAAAATATAAGATGAGAGAAAAGAAACTACACAACCAGATTATTGGGCTTCATCTACGCCTTGGATAGGAGTTTAGCCAAGCATGGGAAGAGAATCAATCATCTTCATCTTCATCATCTTCTTCTTCCTTTGCTCTAGCCTCCAAGGTCTCAAATTGCTTTCTAGGTTGAATATATGGTGCCCAAAACGTTCTCCCATAAGGCCTATTTATAATAGTGAAGAGAAACCACGAAGTCCCCTTCCAAATCCAAGTCGAAATAGGTCTTAATTCCGGTTTGCCGCATACGGCGATCGATCGTACGTATTGACGATCGTTCGCTATCCGATCGATCGCTATTCCTTCGTTATTTTCCTACGATCGATCGCTTTCCGATCGACGCCGTATGATACTGATCGATCGTAGTTACTGTCTTGCGCGATTGAAAAATTCCAGTAGATACAATCGATCGTTTTTATGCCGATCGATCGTGTCCTTCAATACAGTACTTTTGCGGCTCTGGCGATCGATCGCAGTGATTGCTGATCGATCGTAGTTACTATTTATAAACTTCAAATGGCTATAACTTTATGTCCCGAACTCCGAATTGTGCGTGGTTGGTGGCGTTGGAAAGCTGACTTCTTGAACTTTAACATGAGACTTGAATCAGTCTAATCCGATATTTGAGACGAAGTTATGATGATTTAACCATTTGAGTTACTTTTCTCTTCATTTCTGTGTATTACTCTTGTTTCCTAGAAAAACCAAAAACTATATTAAAGTAGTAGTTATTCTAATCAAACACTAGCATAAACATAAGTTTAGGAGATAATAAAATGCATATTTCATGTATAGATTAATAGTCAGTCTTATAGTGTAACCAGTTACTCGATAGCCAGTCCTATAGTGTAACCAGTTACTCGATAGCCAGTAATATAGTGTAACCAGTTACTCGATAAGCAGTACTATAGTGTAACCAATTACTCGATAGCCAGTGCTATAGTATAACCAGTTATTCGATAGCCAGTCCTATAGTGTTACCAGTTACTCGATAAGCAGTACTATACTGTAACCAGTTACTCGATAGCCAGTACTATAGTGTAACCAGTTACTCGATAGCCAGTGCTATAGTGTAACCAGTTACTCGATAGCCAGCACTATAGTGTAACCAGTTACTCGATAGGCAGTACTATAGTATAACCAGTTACTCGATAGCCAGTACTATCGTGTAATCAATTGCACGATAACAAACTAGATCATGTAATTCCCCGTTAAAATGGAATAAACTTCAACAGTTCATATCTCCCTCATTTTTGATCCGTTTTGGCCCATTTTTTTTCATTCTTCCTCATTTTTAGGGCTCTTTCTTATAATGATGAAAATAGCAAAAAATGGATTAAATTTAAAGGAGATATGACCGGGAGGCTCCCTCGGCTCAACGGTGCAGCGGCAGAGGGGTACTCGTGCACGCACACACCGAGGTGAGGCCGGCGGTAGCGTCGAGGTGGGGGGCTCAACGAGGCAGCGGAGGCGACGACCGGGGGAGGGGGGCACAACTAGGCCGCCGCCGCCATCACCACCGGGGAGAAAGAGGGCAACATCAACGTGATTTATTTTCAGTTCCCAAACACATTTCACCTTTCACAAATCAGGCCTGAAATTTTTTACCCTGACGCTTGTTTACTTTCAGGTTCTAAACGGGTTCTCACCAATCATAAAATATCAGTGTGATAATTTTCAGGATGATATAAATTTTCACCATTTTACCTATCAGCTTCCAAACGCACCCTATATCGTTGTCGAAGACAAAATCTAACTACTACTTCCGGACGGAAGGAGATACCGGACGGGTTTGATAGTAGACTTAACCCACAGGCTCCGGTCTGGTCCAGGCCACCATTGTTAGACCTTCCCTCGCGGCTCCATCTCTTGCTGCTAAGCAACTCTTCCTCGGCGCTCTCCCAACTCCCTAACTCTGAAATCTGAATGAAAAGATCCCACCTTTTTGCAGGAAGGTAAGATTTTTTTCCCTTTTCCATCTTCTTCCTTTGTCCTTGTCCACGGTCTGGCTATGTAAATTTCTTGCAATTCCTTTTGTACTGTTGCAAATTGAATTTTTTATTTTTTATTTAGTTTAGATGATCATGTCTTGTTTTGTTCTTGCTGATGATCTGGGTAGCTCAATCTCTATTGGATTTTTTGGCTTTTTGGGTAACATTGCAAAATTAAAAGGTTACATGATTTTATTTTCTTATTTTGTTTGTGTTCATGATCTTGGTAGCTCAACCTCTGATGGGTTAATTGGATTTTCGGGTATTGTTGCAATAATGGAACTGATACAGATAGCAAATGGCAAGAGCTGGTGGGATAACAAATGCGGTGAATGTGGGCATTGCAGTGCAGGCAGATTGGGAGAATCGGGAGTTCATATCTAACATCTCACTCAATGTTCGTCGTCTCTTTGAGTTCCTCGTTCAGTTCGGTTAGTCTCTAAACCAAAATTGGTGGTTTTGTTAGGTTTGAATGATCTGCGAAATGATCATGTTGAAATATCTGGTTAAGATTGTTATATATTGGGATTAAATTTGTTGAATTTCAAGGTGTGAAGTTGTTATGGGTCCATTGTAATTGAGCATTTAGTTGTTTTGGACATTAGCCGTCTGGATTTTTAGCTTCCAACAACCTTATGAATAACAGGTGAATGTGGAGTGTGATACAATAAACTCTCTTCTTTACTCTAGTTATGTTCACACTTTGCATATATAGAAAAAGCTTATAAAAATACTTACTTTCACACTCCGTTTGAGGTTGATACATCTTGACGAAACTGTGGTTATGAAATTACATTAGGCTTTATAGTTTGACAATTTACCATGTTTTGATGTCTGATCAAACTCCTTTTTAGTATGCTGCACGAACTTTTGACATTAAAAGTTAGTAGTAGCAATCATTCTGGTTTGTTTACAACAATCTTTTTGGAGTAGGACTCACAAGAACCAGATTCGAAATTTGTCTCTGTCGTTCTATCATATTAAGTTCAATAGAGCAAGCAAAGAGGATTCCTTTCGGCTTTCAATGATAAAAAATTTAATTGTTTATGGAACTAATAACCGCTCATATATTATATGGAGATTTAGATAGATTTGAATAACTCCCTTACATATGTTGTTAGTACTTTTTATTTGTGTTCGATGGTTGTTGTTTGGACATCTAGCATTTGATGATGTCTCCTTGCACTCTGCTGTTTGTGTAATAGAAACTTGGTTTTTTCGTCGTACTAAAGTTAATTCTTGGAATTTTGTTCAAAGATCCTGTGCCCTTTTTATGATCTCATAAGTGGGAGTCTCTAAAATATGTAATTCGTAATTGTAGCCTAAAATATTGAATATTGGATTGTCAATAATTACGTATTATATAAATTGAAAAAAAATCCTTACAAACTGTCTAATAATTGCTTTACATACTACTTCATTACATGTGTTTTGTCTGAGACCATGTGAAATTTTAGCTTTCATTAACCTTAGCAAACGCGGTAATTTTGTGGTGTGAGGGAAATCAATTGTCTGCTTATGCAAGGTCAGTAGCTGAAAGCTTTCAATTGTACCTTTCTAAATGTTTTATAACTCTTTGCTTGCAACTAGGTCAACTTATGGATTTGGAAAAATGTTTTTAGCTACTAATTTAATTAGACATGATAACTTTATGTCCACCGTTAATCAGATGCTCACATTTGAGAAATAATAGTTCATGAGATCCTATTTTTTCATTCGAATCCCTTCTTAGGAAGCTGAATAAATGATTTACTTTGTAATGTTTGGAGCAATCAAATCCAATAAGGTTCACATATCTAGTTTAGGGGAGAGTTCGATGGTAGATCGAGAAAGCACCCTTGAGGACTGTGGTTCTCAATTTTCATGTTAAGAGGGAAAGCAGCCTCTCTTTTTTTCTACATTTATTATCATCCATACTTTCATATTTAGTTGGTGAAGTACACTATCCTTTTCTTACATGGAGCTTACTAATCAATGATAATGATAGTAGTAAAAGAATAAATTGTGTGAATGAAACCAAAGTTCAGATAAAAATAGTCAGAATTACTATAGGGATTCTCTTGTCAACCCCAGTTAGATGTGAGAAAATGCAAGTATATTGGCTTCAGTTCTTAAGTTACAAAGCTATATTCCGTAATATGAAGAAGCTGAAATGTACTCCTTGTGGTTTTTGTCATTATGAGGATGAGAAGAGCCTTAAAACAACAAGCAGAGAAATTTTGGTTTATTGTAAGAAATATGTGTGCATTACTAATCATATTGTATCTCAGTAGAATTGAGTTTTAGCAGTCAGTTTTAAATTTTGAAGCGTCACCTCTGAAGTGATGTATATTTAGAGTCTTGGCTATTAAGGAACCAATGCTGGGTTCCAAAATGTCTATGATTCACTAACATATTATGCAACCGGAATGTGAACCTTTTTCCTTTTCTCTATCAGGTAGCAAAATTTTTACCTTGATTGGAAAAGACCTTTTTTGGAGGATTTTCCCATCAGCCAAGCCCCTGGGTCCTAGTCAACAGTGAATTCTACTTGTAATTATGGAACGTATCAGAGTATGGTCGAGGTGACAAGATCTTCATGCCACTTTGGTCTCCTTTAGCATACTCTAGCATAATCATGATGAATATCTAGAAGAACTATAGTCTATAACTTAACTCGTATCTTCTAATTTTTCATAATTGAAAAGGCACCTCCTTTATATAAGCCTGGCCCTTGTTAGCTTGCAATATAGCCATACAACACAAATAATGCAAGAGAGATGCTGATTTAATGGGAAAAAGGTTAGAGCTAAGGGGCAAGTACGTAGTGGATCGAAGAGGAGGCATCTTGCTTCAACACAAAACAGGGTCTGATCTGATTTCCCATTTGCCCTAGCATAAAGACAATACAAGTTTTCCAAACTAGCCCTACAATTAATATAAATTACAATAGCACTAGAAGACAAAGTGTTAACACTTTCAACACTCCCTCTTAATGATATGTTTTGCAACTCCTAACATTTCTCTAAAGTAAATAAACTTGTCTCTTGGAAGAGCCTTTGTGAAGATGTTTGCCACTTTTCCTCGGCCTTGCAATACTTGATTTCAATCTCTCCATCTTCAACGGCTTCTCTAATGAAGTGATGCTTGATTGCAATGTGCTTAGTTCGGCTATAGTAGACGGGGTTCTTTGTCATTGCAATTGCCAATTAGTTATCATACATGAGTGGAGTAGCTTCTCCTTGCTTCTCTATCCTAGAATCATCAATGCTACAAAGGCAAAAGAGGCTTGGGATGTTCTACAAAATGAGAATAGAGGTTCAATGAAGTTAAGATCTATAATGCTTCAAGCTCTTAGAAGGGATTCTAAAATATTAAGATGAAAGATGTGGAATTGTTAAATGATTACTTTTCTGAGTTGTGGATATTATAAATCAAATGAAGACATAGGGATAAGATTAGTGATCAAAAGGTGGTTGAGAAGAATTTGATTACATTGCCGGAGAAACATTAGTGGCAGATCTGACTCGTATGACCATGACAGAGCCATGACAGTCACTGTCAGGAGAGAAGAAGACTTCAGTCCGCCGGATGCAGCTAAAAAGCTTTTTTTCTTACTTCGTGCAATCACAGCTGCCACTAGGATACTGTGGCCAACGCTGCCACAAATGCTCTAGGTGCCTGGTCGGCGCTACTGTATGGTGAGTGGCTGTCATTTAGGAAAGAAAGGAGGGCAGGTTATTGGACCAGAATTGCCAGCGACAACGACTTGTCCGGCCGCTGGCCTGTGCAGCCGTCTACAACACAACAGAAGCTTTGTTTGTTGAGGTGCCGTAGCCGGAGAAGTTGTCATATCGCCATTAAAGCTTGAAATCATGGCGGGTGTTAGGGGCTTACAACAGTCATTGCTCTGACACAACAACCGCCAGCGATGGCGACTTGTCCGGCTGTTGGCCTGTGCAGCCGTCTACAACACAATAGAAGCTTTGTTTGTTGAGGCGCCGTAGCCGGAGAAGTTGTCGTATTGCCATTAAAGCTTGAAATCATGGCTGGTGTTAGGGGTTGACAACAATCATTGCTCTGACACAACAAGCACATTTCTCTTTTTGCAAAGGCTTGGGAAAGTAGAGTGATAAAGGATGTTTATGTGGTGGCCGACCATAGGCACCAAAATATGCAAGTGGGTTGGCAGCGAGCGGGCAAAGCATTTCTCTTTTTGCAAAGGCTTTGAAGATGGATGTGGTGGATGAGTCATGACTTTGGCATAGAAAGGCCTGGGCACTTGAATTTTCAAAGTTGAAGAATTTTGCAACAAAAGAGCATTTATGGATTACCTATTTACCAAGAAAGGAAGTTTGTGAGGAATGTGTTCTTGGAAAGCAACACCAGGAGCCATTTCCAAAAGAAAAGGTATGGCGAGTGAAAGTGCCCTTGGAGCTTGTTCACACCGGTGTATGTGGGCTAGTGGTCACTCCAATAAATGGAGGTAGCAAGTGCTTTATCACTTTCACTGATGATTATTTTTAAATGACTATGAAACAAAAATCAAAAACTTAGGGAAAGGCGAAGTGGATATCTCTTGAAAGTGCTAAGAAGTGATAGGGGGGAGAATACAACTCCAAGGAATTTGATTCTTTTTGTAATGATATTAGCTTGAATGCAATTGTGTGTTGGCCATACCCCTCAAAAAAATGGGGTGGCGGACAGAAAGAATAGGACCATTGTTGAGATAGCGAAATTAATGATTCATGAGAAGAGAATGCCTTATTCATTTTGGGGTGAAGCGGTCTATTCGGCGGTGTATGTACTAAATAGATGCCCTACCAAAATGGTGGAAAATAAAGCACCGTTTGAGGCTTAGAGTGCTAGAAAACCGTCGGTGAATCATTTAAAGGTGTTTGGTTGTATTTGTTTTGTTCATGTCCCAAAAGAAGTGAGGTACAAACTTGATGAATCGAGTGGCGGACATCTTCACAAAGGCTCTTCTAAGAGACTAGTTTATTTACTTTAAAAAATGTTAGGGGTTGCAAAGCATGTCATTAAGGGGAGTGCTGACATTTTGTCTTCTTGTGCTATTGTAATTTAGGTCAAGTTTAGTTGGGAAGTTTGTAATGGATAGAATGTAGGCTGAAATGGCAGATTGTCCTGCTCCATTGCAACCCCTGTTTTGAGCTCTTGCTCAACTCTCCCATCTCCATCTCATCGTGTAGTGCTGCCCCATATGAAAGCTCCCACCTTATGCTATGAATCGATTCTTTCTTTCATTATTCATGTGTTTTTAATCCTTCCTAAGCTAACATAATGGTACCGAAGACGGATTGGAGCCAAGTTGGGTCATCTTGAAGAGTTGCTTTTGAAGCTTCTTGAAGGGAAAACAATCCCATTTAAGGTAAAAGATGACAAACACAAGTTCTATTGCGAATGTCATTCAAAGTCACTCCATTCCCATGTTTGATGGAGAAAACTATGATTTTTTGTATGTAAAATGATAACCTTATTTCTTTCTCATGATTTATGGGATGTAGTTGAAGATGGGTATGTAAAACTCATTCTTGGGGGCATTTTGAAATACCATTTGCAATAGAACTTGTGTTTGTCATCTTCTACTTTGAATGAAGCTTGTTTTCCCTTCAAGAAGTTTCAAAGTCAACTATTTAAGATGACCCAACTTGGCTCTAATCCGGCTCTGATACCACTTTGTTAGCTTGGGAATGTGTAGAAACACACAAATAATGAAGGAAATAACTGGTTTATAGTATAAAGACAATAAACGTTTCCCAAACTAGCCCTACATATAAAGTTTACAAATAGCACTAGAAGACAAAATTTCATTACTTTTAACAACCCTCAGACAACTGGATTTCAACCAGGCAGCGGGCTTTAATTCAGGGACGGGTGAATGAATGATTTTTTATTATAAGATGTCAACCTTTTATATGATCCGGGTTTTTTCTTGGAATCCCTTATGATAAACTATTACTTGGAAATATTTGGAGCAATCAAATACAAGAAGGTTCACATAGTATAGTTTAGGAGAGTGTTGAGAGGACAGATGGAGAAAGCACTCTCGAAGCCTCTGGTTTTTGGTTCTCATATCAAGTTAAAAAGGGAAATCTGCCTCACTATGTATCTTTCATACTTCCATCTTTAGTTGCTGAAGTACACTGTTCTTTTTAAATGGAACTTACTAATGAATGATAACAACAATAGTTAAAGCTGAATGAATTGTGTGAAAAAAATGAAGATCAGATAAAACTAGATGGAGTTGCTGCAAATGACAAGTCGGCTTACAGGTGTGATAATGCAAGTCTATTTGACTTGGCTTCTCTCAAATTATGAAGGTATATCTCCTAATACGAGGTAATAGTTTGCACCTGTTAGAGTCCTAGCCCTAGCGGAGTCAACATTTTTTTTTTTGATAATTTAGCAGAGTCGGCATTAGCATACTGCCTAAATGTATGTTATCGGAGGGATCATCTTTTCATTTCAAAATAGAGAGAATTATTTACAGATTTATTAGAAATAGAAGCAGTCAACCTTTGCTGATCTCAGGTAGTTTAGCGGTGTAGTTTGATATCATCAGTGTTGGGTTCTGAAATGTCTATGATTTACTAATATATCATGTAACTATAACGTGAAACTTTTTCTTTTTTCCATAGAATATCAATATTTTTTTCTATATTAAAGAAGATCTTGTTGAAGGAACCTACTCATCAGGGAATTGTCTCGGCTGTGATTATAACGGTAACCTCTACTTTTGTGATGGTATGTACTGAAGTATGCTCAAGGAGGCAAGATCTTCATGTCACTTTGACCCTCTTTAGCCTACTCAAGCATAATCATGATGGATATCGGCTTTAGCTTAAATTGCTTCATCTTTTAAAATATCTTGAATGTACTTCTTTCAGAAGGCTTTTAAACTATCACACTGAATTATGTGATTTCGTGAACTTATTGTTGGATACTTCTATGTTTATACCTATCTGAAAAATACTTCTGTCATGTTTACAGAGGCAACAACAAAGAGCAAACTGGCATCTTTAAATGAAAAGCTTGATACCCTAGAACGTCGACTTGAGCTGCTTGAAGTCCAAGTCAGTTCTGCGACATCTAATCCGTCTCTCTTCATCTGAGGCGTGTACAGGCTCAATGTAATGTAGAATTGTGTTCATATATAATCAGAAAGAGATAGTGTCTGCATTGATAGAGAAATTTGATTCATTGGCAATTATAATTGTGACCAAATATGTGATTTTATGTTGAATAGCGTACATTGATAATTCCAATATGAACTATCACTTCTTGCCAAGTCACATGCTGTTTTACTGGCGTTGCCACTGCTATTAACTGGTGAGCCATTAGATTTTATGGCATGGTAGCCAATTAAATCATAGGGCCTATTAAACTTATAGAGGGCTTCTCTTCTAGATGTGAGACAATTAGAAAATTCAGTGAGTTCTTTTCTTCGGATGTCACTCTGTGATTCGAGCATCGTTTAACAAAATATATTATTGTTGATAATCAAAGCATCCCCTTTCAGCTCGATCTTGTCCATTCGACTGGGGACTGGATGCTTAAATTGCTCTCCCTTCATCCAACAATAATGATCTGATTTGGTTTTTCAAACGTTATATTGTTTATGATTGTTATTCGGTCCCTTCCTACAGGAGCATGTCTTTGGTTTTTAATCGTCCGTTTTTGTAGTTGTGTTCTGCAGGAGGACTAATATGGTGTATCTGTTCTCTGTGGTAATTACTCCCTCTGATCACTTTCAATAGATACAACTTTTTAAAATGAAATGCTTTTTAGTTCATTTGGAAAAAAGTGTCTCTATTAAAAAGTGACCGGAGGGAGTAGTTGTTATTCAGCAAAAAACAAAAAGTGCCACAGTAATTTTTTTTCCCATCAAATTCAATAGACAAGTTTTTTATAATGAACTGATTTTTTAGCTTTCAAGAGAAGCTATGAACTTTCTGCAATCGAATTCCCCCAATTGCTATGATTGGGTCAAACCGAATGGTAAATTCACATTCAAGTCTGCATGGGACCATGGAATTCCGTATCGGATATCGGTATCGTATCGGTCGGCTTAAGAGACAAAATATCGGAGATATATCGGAGATATTTGTAAAAAAATATCGGTAGTTAAAAACTAGTTTTTACCATATAATTTCATAATCTAGCTTCTAAAATGAGTTATACTAATTTAGACAAAGCATAGATTTTAAAATATGCATATTAGGATGGGAAACAGGTGGGAAAGTTACTTTTTTTCCCCTTTTTTTTAAAAAAAAATTTTTCGAATTTTTTTTTTCCGAAAATATTATTTTATTATAAAATAGCGATAACCGATATATCGGCGATATTTAAAAAAAATAAAAATCGATATTTATCCATCTCGTTTTATCGGGTGGGGCCCGATATCGATATATCGGCGATATATCGCATATATGGAATTCCATGCATGGGACCTGGTAAGGAGCCGCTCCCCCAGTGCCATAGTACAAAGAGTGTGGCATTATCACAGTGTCAATCGCTACGCCTATTTCCTATGGTTAGCATTTAATGATAAACTTTTAACTCAAGACAATTTGTGTAAGAGGGGTTTCTTATGTGGCTGCCATGACGAAACTAGGGATCATGTTTTCTTTGGATGCCCCTTTTCCAAGTTTATCTTGACTCATATTTTACTAAAAATGCAACATTCATCATATAGTCTTGGATTTTAATGCTGAGGTTCCTTGGATTTTGTTTCTTGGAACAAGCATGCTGGAATTTTTATGAAAACCCTATTATCAGTTTATGTTACTTTTGTTTGGACTGAGAGAAATAAGCTAATCTTTGAAAGTAAATCCACTCCCTCAGGAAGACTCGTGAGGTCATATGCAGCTTTGGATTGAAGGATAAGATTGTTGGAAAGTACTCCTTCCTAAGGGTTTTTTTGGCTAATCGTCTCATTGAATGCTTTCATTCGCTTTGTGATAGTATCCACCTATCCTTTTTGCTCCATCGACTAATTGCTATAACAAAAATAACATTGAATATGCCAATTAAACAAACAGGGTATTGGTGGGACGGCCAAGGCTCGAACCTGAGATCCATTTCTCTTGCCCCTTCTAGTTCCCAAGGACGCAGATCCCCTTGGCAAGATAAAAAGATTGATAAATATGAGACAAATGTTTTTCCAAATTAGACTATTACTTTGAGACGGAGGGAAGATATGCTATGCTATTATGGACCGGCAATCCCAAAGTGGCAGGCAGAACCCGCCCGTTCTGTATCTCCTTATCTAAGCCAAATTGTTCGACCCGATCCGGTTCGATCCGGCTGTTAAAAGAGCAGGACTACCAAATTCCGGAAGCCCGCTGTCCACCAAACAGGCCCCTCCTCCCCTGCTCAAGCCCAATCCTCTGCTGCTCCGGACGCCATTGCCCATTTTCTCTTCAAAGCAGCTCCCAAGGGAAAGACATGAGCGCCTTTTTGCGTTTTGAAGCAGTACCCATCTCAGCGAAGCCATCCATCTTGACTTCTCTGTCATCATTTCACCACTTTCATGGGGATTCCAGCAGTAGCAGCTGTTCCATCTCAGCTTCTCCTCTGCCTATCAATACCAACATAAGAAGAAGCAGACTTAGCACTCCCAAACTGGTGGCCCTCTCTCGTGCAAGTAAGCATTCTTAGCTATAATTCTTTTGAGTTTGGAATATCACTTTTCATGTTTTGGTTGTTTAGTATGAGTGTTATTTGGTTGATATTCATAATCAAGTCGCCTTTTGCGCCAACTATTTGGTTGGGATCGTCAACATGGATCTTACACCTTCATTCATTCAGATTTATTCAGGCTTATTTTGTGCCAAACTCGTAAAAAAAAATTTATTAACTTTATCCAAAAATTTTTAGCCTCCCTCTCTTTCTTTCTTTTAGCATTATTTATATACATATTTTCTATTGTTCTTTATATATTTATATGTACCCGTATCAATACAACTTACATTCGCTCAGCCGTTACCCCGTGACTCTTACGAATATATAAATATATTTATTTATAATCTTATCTCTCTTTATGTTATATCTCTCTTTATGTTATATTGCTCATCCATCTTAGTATTCTCGTTTTATCTACATTTAACTTATCTATATAACTTTTCTCCTTGTGTCCAACACTCCGCTCAAATAGAGTATTGGAGGCCCAGACGGCCTAGACTTAGGGTTCCGGTGATTTGAGTTGTTTATCAGTTTGATGTCTACCAGATACTTCTATGCGTTCCTGTTTTGGGATTTAAGAAGCTTGGTTGTCTTATATTATATGGTATCAGAGCTATAGGTTCTGGGAGGCTCTAGGTTCTGAGAGGTCCTATGTTGAGTTCATAGGAGGCATTTATACCCTAGTTGTGTTCCACGTGCCGCACTTAATGAGCACTTGCACATGAGGCGGGCTGTTGGAGTGTAAATAAAGTTTTTTGTTGGTTCTCTAACCACTCAAGCTTTTGGGAAACCTGGTTATTTAATAGACAGTTGAAAGACTTGATCTTTGTTATTGGATCTATGATTTTTGGTGTTTTTTAATATCCTTGCTTCATCTTTGATTTGATGGCAAGCTGCTTATGACACTAGTAATTATCATTTTCGACTTTTTTTTTATTAATGGGTTCTGTATATTGCAAATTAGGTCCTTGTGCAAGCAGCATTAGCACTGCCCAAGTGGAAGAGCAGATTGACGACGTTCAGGTTGTAGAGGGCTACAGCATGACCCAATTCTGTGATAAGATGATCAATGTGTTCATGAATGAGAAGACTCTAACGAAGGATTGGAGGAAGCTATTGGTATATAGAGAGGAATGGAACAAATATAGGGACAACTTCTACAGTCGATGCCAAACACGTGTGGATGTGGAGAGTGATCCTGTTGTGAAGCAGAAATTGATCAAGGTCAAAACAAAGCTTAAGAAGGTAAATTCCAAATTTACATTTTCAGTGATTGCCACTCATGTGAAACTAAACATTGAACTGCATAAATGTGGAGTGGAGTTCTAATTTTTTAATTGATTTGTTTTTATATTAGCGGGAGATATAATTTAAGCAGAGAATACCAAAAAGAATAACCTTGCAATGTGGAAAAAGGTTACGCCAGCTTAAGAACATAGTGCTAGACATTATCTCTGAGTTCGTGGGATTTCTGTGCTCCTGTTAGTGTGCCACATTTGTCATCTTTGATGAACTAGGCATGTGGTTGGACTTGTTAGAGTTGGAGTAATCTGCTACTGGTGAACTAATATTATTTATATTGTTTGCTTGCATGACTAGAAACTTCAATCCTTTTTAAGACAAAAACAACCACAAGGAAAACCATCTAACAACATGTATTCCTAAATAGCCGAAGAAAGAGTGTTAGCCTAAAGCATCATAAGAAGATGTAGCTAAACAACGTTGTATGTACAATGGCTGTCTGTGTCTTAGTACAGAAAATTTGACCTTGTGCACCACGATATAACAACATTATGAAGGAAATGCATTTGAAATAACATTCTTGACGTTTTTACGAATATAGTAAATGCCAACTGATTAGCTGATAACTGCAGATTGATGACGAAATGGAAAGACATGCTGATCTTCTTAAAGAGGTTCAGGAAAACCCGACCGACCTTAATGCTGTTATAGCAAGGAGGCGAAAGGAGTTCACTGGTGATTTCTTCCGTCATCTGACTTTGCTTTCTGACACTTATGACAGTCTTGAAGATCGTGATGGTAATAATTGGACAAGTGTGTGTGTGTTTTTTTCCTGTTAAATTGCACTTATTCTTCATCCACGAGCAGATTGCAAGTGTCCTTTAATTAGTTCCAAAAATGAATGATTCAAATATGAAGCATATAAGGGCACTTATGCCTTAGAGTCTGGGGATCTTTTTGACCGGGAATAATTGTCAAAGTATGAGGAAAATTGCTTCTCCTTTCATCCGACTTAAATAATGTGGAGTAGAAAATTATTAAAGTCGGATGGAGGGAATATTTGCTTTCAAAGTCCATGGTATGAAGCAGATGAAAGAGGAGCTTCTTAATACAGTTAAAACAAAAATTTAACTCGTATTTCACTAATTTGGGATATGATGAAGGTGTCTTCTCTGAAGTTGCTTATGGTACTATCTGATATATGCAGCAATTGCAAGACTTGGAGCTAAATGCTTATCTGCTGTCTATGCTTATGATAATGCGGTGGAAGATTCTGAGATGTTAGAATCTGCTCAGGTGAAGTTCAATGAAATCCTGAATTCCCCTACACTGGATGCAGCTTGCCTAAAGATAAAAAGCATGGCAAATGCAAAGGAACTTGATTCTTCACTTATTTTATTGATAAACAGTGCTTGGGCATCGGCCAAAGAGTCCCCTACAATGAAGAATGAGGTATATGCATTGATACACTTTCAATTTTTTTATTTTGTGACATGTCCAAAGTGTATACATAGGGCTAACTGATAAATTACTGCAGGTAAAAAATATAATGTATGAGTTATATAAAACCACAAAGACCAGCCTTAAGAGTATAGCACCAAAGGAAATAAAGCTACTAAAGCACTTGCTCAATATAACAGATCCTGAAGAAAGATTTTCTGCGTTGGCCACTGCTTTCTCTCCTGGAGATGAACATGAAGCCAAGAATGTCAATCTTCTTTACACGTGAGGAAATGAACTTGTTATTTTTTATCCTGGAAATGCAACTGCTTTCTCATATGTAACAATAAAATAATCACTTAGTACTGTTGGTTCTATGCTAGCTTGATCTAGATCCATTTTGCTTTGTTTTCAACAACTTCTTTCTCAAGGTTTTCCTTTCATCCTGCTTACATTGCAGAACACCTCAGGAATTACACAAATGGATTAAGATTATGCTTGATGCTTACCATCTGAACTTGGAAGAAACTGAGCTGAGGGAAGCCAAGCAGCTAACTCAACCTGTCGTAATTCAGAGACTTTTCATTCTCAAGGACACAATTGAGGAGGAGTACTTAAAGCAACAAAAAGATAAAGAAGATACTGAAAGAACAGACGACTGAGGTGCAGTCACTATTGTTTTTTTTCTGTTTATAGGACCATGTTGGCTTGGTGATATACTGTAGTTTATAGTCACAATTGTTTTTATTTTGGTTGTTACAGGGAAAGTCTAATCTATTTGCTCACTGCTTAATGGCAGTTCTGGTGGGGAGAATTACTATCAAAGTAAGCTTTGGGTCGAAGCCAATTGAAATATGAAAATACTACGATGAAGCTGCACGAATGGCCAACTGAAGCAGCAAGTTGCAAATAAATAGTCAAGTACCGGATGATAATTGCGATTGAAGATGGGCATAATATTTTGCCTCCTACTCGTATCTTCCAGTGGCTATGTATCATTTCAAGCTTTAAAATATAAACTGGTAACGGAACATATTGTTGGCTACAGTTAGCGTATCGCACCTGTGTGCTAAGAGAGAGCCCAAGACTGACTGATCAAGTTGTAGTTGTCCAAACTGCCATCATTCGCTTTGGTTGTAGTTGTACTGATTGATGAAGTCCGATTGCTAGTTCTGTGAAAAATTGCAGTCATGGAAGCAATTCTATATTGAGTGTAATGACTGGAGAACTTGGATGAAGTTTTCCCTTCGGAAGCAATTCAACTTGAAGCTTGCAGTTTATTTCTCTTCACCAGTGCAATATGATGTTATCTCGACCTTGCGTTTCTTCTGTGATCTAATGATTACTTCTGTTGCACTTGCTTATATTAACATAATAGTGATCATGGTAAGTATGACAAGTGCAGTTTGCGAAGTGGAATTTGTATGCAATTTACAAACGGGTGAGTCAAGTAACAATTTGGTGAAATGTATCGAAAAACTATCTTTTCATCGTTGTGGTAGCAGTAGGCTATTATGTTTAGATTTTAAAGCCGACACATTAGCTTTTTTTTTGCTCTAACGTAGTAGCAAATTTGTGAATGGAAATTTTGATATTTCATCTTATTTTATAAACGTATTTAGTATATAAATTATTCTTTCTCGTTGTTACATTGGATTAAGATTTTTTGTTAGTTAATATTAGAACGGTATGAATAAACAATAAGCAACTATGTTGCCCAAAAATAAAATCGTAAGCAACTAATTTATTTTTTCAAAATAATAAACTAGAAACGATAAACTCCAAAACGGTCTTGTTACTTGGAATGGTCTGATCTACGTATGTACCAAAGGAAATTATGTCTGATTTATGTGCCCTGGTGGATTTCAGTTTCTGGCAATGGGAGCAGGCATACTTTGTGAAACGGTAGATGTCAAAGTATATTGTTCCTTCCGAAGGTTCCGGGCTTGCCATGAGGTGGGAAGTCTGGTCCAGGAAGGAGAGGGTCGGCGGACAGTGGGTTCTGGCCTGAGCCGCTTGTTCGCATTGGTTTGGTTTTCTTGTCTGAGTCAGTCTTTTCTCTACTTAGGGTTGCATTAGTTGGGTTTGTGATTATCAAAATCACCATTAGTATGACTACTATAGAGGAAAAAAGGAAGCTTCTGCTGAAGCTATAAGCAATTGAGAAGGATGAAACGATCTTAGATTTTGATAATCTTATTTTCATCTTGTTAAAAGAAAATTGGAGATAGCTTCCACTTAATTACTTAAATGAATAAAAGAAATGCTTATATGCATAAACGTACATTTCAATGCATTCAATTGGGGTGAATGGATGAGAACGCAAATGAGTTCTAAACATAAATAGAACACTTAGGGGCCGTTTGGGGTAGCATCCAGGTATTTTATATGTCTAGCTGAAACACCTCATGCGTGTTCAGCTGGATGTAAAAAAAAACATGGATGCTACCGTGGATATCCAAAATCCAGTCGGGATGCTTTGCAATAATCACGCCCCAAATGGTCCCTTAGTATATCTCCGTTTTTTTCACATTACCTGGCCAATGAGCCAAGAATTCCATATTACCTAAACTTTTGGCTCAAATACCATATAACTTGAAAATTACACATATTCTTCTCAAAATACCCTCCCAACCAATCATTACAGTTTTACATGTCTTTAGAAGCACCCCATTACATAGAAGGTTGCAATCTTCAAGTGAAGAAACGGTGGGCATTAGAGGAAATGATAAATGAGTGGCAAAGCTGAGAAGTACTCTTTGTAAATTCGTCATCCTCACAATGAGATGTCTTAATAAATTTTAGATATCTATATAGAGAGAAATGGGAGAAAAAGTAAATATAAATAAAAAAAGAATGAGAAAAAATGGATAAAAAATTAGGGAGATATGACTGTTGAATTTTCCCTAAAATCGTATTTTTATCCATTATTTGCCCTTTTTTATTCCTATGAAGATATCTCAAATTTCTTAAGAGACCTTCTTGTAGCGAATTTATAAAAAGTACTTTGCCACTCGGCTACAAATACTGATCGACTCCACCACTCTTTTTATCATTTCCTCTAATGGCTACAATCATTTATTTGTTCACTTGAAAAGTTGCAACTTTTGTGTAATGGAGCGCTTCTCCAAGCGTGTAAGGCTATAACGGTTGGTCGGGAGGGTCTTTTTGGAAGAACATGTGTCATTCTCAGGTTATATGGTATTTTAGACAAAATTCTAGGTAATATGAAATTCCTGGCTCATTGGCCAGGTAATGTGGAAAAAACAACCGCAACCGAGGATTATATCTTGTCATTATGCAAATGAGTTTGACTACATTACTATGTACATAAGGTTCCTGATGGCACTATTGACATTGTTATGTTTTTTTCATGTGTCGTTATTTTTTATCGATAAATAAAAAAAATTTGTTAGCTCAAAAGAAGGTTAAATATGGAAAATAAGAAAATTACAAAATCCTTCCCATATGAGGAATAAGTGGAAAATATGAGGCTTCCTCAACAAAGTAGCAAAACATTAGGCAAGAGAAAAATATAAAAATAAGGACAATTAATTGGGGAATTTATATAATAAATCATAAAAAAAATTATGAAAATGACACACTCTAGAAAATATTTGCAAAATAGGGTATCTGACGAGCCACGTAGGCGCCCGCATGGCGCGGACGCTTGCGTGGCTTTTTTTTTAAAACCAAACCGAAAGGCGTACGCCCCTCGGCCGTCCCATTTTAAATAGGCACTCACTTCAACGATACATATCTCTCTCATTTCTAACCCATTTTCGCCCATTTTTTTTCACTCTTCCTTATTTTTAGTGCTCTTTCTAGTCATTATAATATCACAAAGATGTTGAGCCATCACATACCATTTATCGTAGTTTTTGTAGTATTTTTTTCGATAAATAGCATGCGATGGATCAATATCTTTGCGATATCATTATGACCAGAAAGACCACTAAAAATAAAGAAGAATAAAAAAAAAATGGGCAAAAATGGATGAAGAATGAGAGAGATATGCATAATTAAAATTTGTCCTACTAAAACAAATCTGTCCCATTTTAAAGGGGTGATAACTTCAATGATGCATATCTCTCTCATTCTTTATCCATTTTCGCCCTTTTTTTTTCATGCTTCATTATTTTTAGTGATCTTTCTGTTCATAATGATATCGCAAAAATGTTGATCCATCGCATGCTATTTATCGAAAAAAATACTACAAAAACTATGATAAATGGTATGTGATGGCTCAACATCTTTGTATTATAATGACTAGAAAGAGCACTAAAAATAAGGAAGAGTAAAAAAAAATGGGCGAAAATAGGTTAGAAATGAGAGAGATATGTGTCGTTGAAGTGAGTGCCTATTTAAAATGGGACGGAAAATCTTTAAGGCAGTAACCGACGCCTTTTGGTTTGGTTTTAAAAAAAAAGCCACGTAAGCACCCGCGCCACGCGGGCGCCTGCGTGGCTTGTCAGATACCCTATTTTGTAAATATTTTCTACAGTGTGTTATTTTCATAATTTTTTTTTGATGATTTATTATATTATTTTTCCTTTAAAAATAAAACTAGAATTTTCTTCCTACGACGAACTGTTTTCCTTCCTCTTTGAAATAGTTACATGATCAATAAACTGGTTCAATCTCTAATGTATGCATTGTCTCTGTTGAACTTCCGTTGTGGAAACTACTCTCTGTGTCCAATGAAAAGCATGCATTAGAAATAAAAAAACGTCTCCCTTCCATTGATCAAACCATGCCCAACCAAGTTGATCCAACACTCGATTAAATTAGATTGGCAATCAACTCAGGCCTTAGTCCAATAAATTTAACCTATTTTCATTGGAGATGAATATGGAAGAAGTATCACATTATGACATAGTGTGAGATTTATAGCTAACTGCTATGCACTACATTATTTGGTAACATAAATTATGTTGTTACTCACTCTGGTCGCTTTTAATTAAGATAATTAACAACAATATGCGTACCAAAATTAGACCATACTATTCCTTAATTATTCTCTTGCCAAGCGGCAAGAGACGATGACGACGATGGCTGCCTGACAACGACCTTAGGTTGAGGTCAAGAGGCCTTCGAAATGAAAATGAGTCGCTTACTCGGAAAGCTTAGGCTTTTACGGTAGACCCCACATCCCAATAAAATTGACCAACATGGTCTCAAATAAAAGTGGCCGGTGGGAGTACCTAAGTAATTTCAAACTATACTTTAGCTTTTAAACACCGGATCGTCCATCGATCAAACCTCGCCCAACCAAAGTTGACCCAAGACCCCATTAAATTGGACCGGCTATCAACCGAGCCGATCGCCCGTTCAGTTCTAAAAACCATCCGAAGGCCAGACTGGACCGGCAAGCCGGGTTGATCCCAAGTCCTAGAATCGGACTTCTCCAGACCGGTCCTGTCCTTGTATAAAAGCCGCTCGCCCCATTTCCCTCCTTCCATTTCCATCCGCTAGCTAGGGTTTTCGCGAAGCTTCTAAAACCCTTCTCCGCCACCGGAACCTCGCCGGCCGCCGGGACTGCCAATGGCCACTTCTGTCATGCTTCGGGCCCTCCGCCGCCGTGACATCCACTCCACCGCCTTTCGATCCGTACGTTCATTCTCCATGCCCTCTCACTGTCCCGCTTTTTATTTTGTTTTGATTAGCTGTTTCTAGTGTTCTTGTTGTTGATTTGGAATTAAGCCAAGGGTAAATAGTTGTTGCATGAAATGATTGATGGATTTCATCGTTTGATGATTTTATGTTGTTGAATTTTGAGTTCTGGTGGAATTGATGTGAGGATTGGTGCTGTTAGCTGTTAGTATGTTGGCTGTGCTCTGGAGGAGCTGTGAGTTTTGGGTTGTGATGGATTAAGTGAAAAAACATGACTTTTTTATGTACTCTGATTGATGTGATTTTTAATTATTTTTACTTGCAATCGCACGAGACTACGTATAGACTAGTGGAAACGAGGTCGAACCCAAAGGACTTGGTTGATTAACTTAATTCTAATAAAATATTTGAATTTTAATGATTTAATTAACTAAAGAAGTAAACTTTAATAAGAAATCAAATTTATGAGATTACCAAGGCAATGAATACACCACTAAACATGCAATTACTACTCTCAATTATTATTACCTCACAAGTTGATAAGACACGGTAATTTGTGTTCTTGGCAGGACACACAAATTACCAATGAATGGACTACACGTTCTTTGCCCGACACGAAAAGTTCATCCACTATAGATTAATACAATTAACTCTATCCTTGGCTAGGCATAGAATCAATCATAATCCTGTTATTAGCTAGATACAGGAAACATCAAGATCAAATTCCATTAATCATTCATTAAGTCTCGGTCAAAGCACTTAAGAGGAATAACAATAAAATTGCATTAAGCATAGAAATTCATTATCAACTTTCATTAAATTAAACAACTAAGAGTAGCAAATATAAATTTAGGGTTTCATCTAGCCTTGATAAAGAGTTAGCTAGACATAGAATAAGAGAAAGCAATAGTCTGATTTGTCGAATTCATGTTCACTATTCACGGGTACTGTTCACCAAAACACTGTAGCAAACTACTCTTCACTATCTTCTTCCTTAAGCCTTGGTACTGTAGCTTCTGCTCGGGTTACTGTAGCAGTAGTGCAGCGCTTATAGACAAATCGATACGAGTCCTAATTTTTTATGATTTCGATTTAGATGAACCCAAATCGCATCCAATTTTAGCACGACATTGTTTCAGCACGATTCCACAGTCCAAATCAAGCACGCCTTTGATCTATTTTCTAATCTCCCTCGCCCATGCCGCTGCTACTTCGCCTCCGTTGTCAACCTCTCCGCCGCTATCAAGCTTCACCGCATGGGACACCCAAGACCATCATCACCATCCGCCATCGATCCACAGTCCACCATCGTCCACAGTCCATTAATGTCGAGCACCGTCGCCATCGATCATGATTTCCGGCGAAAGGCCCGAGCTTGAACCCAAGCCGCCACCTTTCTCTCTTTCGGCCAAATCAAACATGCCACTGGCGCTCTCTGCCACCATTCGTCGAGTTCCTCTTCTCCGCCAAGCTCGCCCATCATTCCGCAGTCGTGCTTCACTGTGAACCCATCGGACCCAGCCGCCGTTTCGCCATTGCGATCCTTGTCGGCGCTTGAATCAGACGCCCGAGCTTCGGCTCAGGTTGTGTTTTCTTTTTTTCAAACCGAATCAACCCTAAACCGCTGAACCGGTTCAAGCCTAAAACCCGTTGCTAAAACCCGTTGTAGCGATCTCATCCATCGAATCTCATCTGAACTTGTTTGACGTGTTTCACTTTGGCGACTTGTATTTGGACTCTTAAAAGCTGCATATATAAAATTAAATATAACTTAGACGCATAATAAAATATAAATCTCTTAAATCCAATTAATGCATCTATATTGATCAATTAAGTACATTTATTTATTAAACTCATAATTGTTCACTTAACATGAATAACCATTAATTATCCTTATTTTAATTAAAATTACGACTAACATATATGTAGAAAGGTATATAAAAACGTGTATATTTTGTAGATATCATACTCCCTCCGTCTGGCATTATGAGTAATATTCAGATATTTGTGGATTTTCGGTTGTAATGGATTGAGTGAAAAAGTCGATTTTTATGTACTTTCTGTCCGGAAGTAGTAACATTTGGACAATTTGGGAACCGAACGTTACTGCTACTGCCGGTCGGAGTATTTGTTTTGATTGGGAGTGAAAATTTTTTCGTCGCTCGTGTAAAACGTGTAGAAGAAGGCATAAGAAAAACACATGGGATACATATTAGGTTAGAGCATGATGGCATTTTATTTTCTGGTTTTGTAATACTCCGTCCAGTATTAGCAACTCCATTTGGGTAAATAGTTGTTTTTGTTGGATGCTGGAAACCACAGCTAAGAGACTGTGTTGGGAGGAAGAGGAGGTTCAGATTCTACGTAAAATAGTCGAATGGAGCTACTAATGTGGGACAGACGTTTTTTTCTCCAAATGGAGCTATTAAGATGGAAGTTGGGACTGGGGGGATATTTTTGTTGTTTTTATTATTCCTGGGTTTGGAAGGGTACATGTGATCATTCTGATGGCTAGAACACCGGCACACACTCGAACCTCTCCTTGAGGGCACGTGAGATCAACTAGGAGGAAGAGACTTGAATCTCTCCTTAATAATACTGTTTTCTAAATAAACAAATTTTTGACAATGTGGCCATTTTCTTCCAGACGTAGAGACTAGTTTGCATCAGCTTTCCTTTGAGCATGTTGATTCAACTTCTTCCATCCTCTTCCCTCTCTCTCTCTCTGTGGAACTTAAATATGAAATATGAGATATCATGTATTGATGTCGTTTCTGTATCTGACTTCTGATAAACGGATGCCATGCTATCTTCTGTGTATCTTTTTTACTTGTAGGACAGCTTGGAGATTAGTTGGTGGTTTAACTAGTGTGTGGGTCTATGTAGCCTTGTTTGTGCATGTTTATTTTCGTATGCTTGGTTGTCTTTTGAAATTTTAAGAGCTAATTATTTAAACAAGCTGCTAGCTGATCCGCAAGCTTATTTGCTTTCCTACTTGCGAATTTATTGCAGTTGCCGGCCACAAAATGTGCTTTTTCTCCATTCATCAGTAACAAATGGGCCATGTGTGCAAGGGCATTCAGGTAAGCTGAAGATATTCACTATATTTTTATGGATGAGTAGCTTACCAACCCTTCTTTTAGTCAGCTCACCCCTTTAGTACGAAAAATGGATATCCACCGTCTGGGTATAGGTAAATATCCAGCATCTGTGTATAGGTGGGCTGGGCTGGCTAAAAGAGGTGTGCTGGACTACTCATCCTAATATTTTTTTGTTTAAGGTGGTCCTTTTTTATGATGTTTAATACTGTTCTGAATATCCTCATGCAGCTCCAAGCCTGCTGGTAATGATGTTATTGGAATAGATTTGGGTACCACAAACTCTTGTGTATCAGTAATGGAGGGAAAGGTTTGTACCTGTCTATTAAATAATGATTGTTTTGGGCCTATTATTATTTTCTGGCATTTTCTTTATTGAAAAATGTGATCCATTGTCTTGTTCTTCATATTAAAATTTGATTTGCAGAACGCTAAGGTAATTGAGAATTCTGAAGGTGCACGTACTACACCATCAGTTGTTGCATTTAATCAGAAGGGGGAACTACTTGTGGGGACTCCAGCCAAGCGGCAGGCAGTAACAAACCCTACAAATACAGTTTTTGGGACTAAGCGTCTAATTGGTAGGCGCTTTGATGATCCCCAGACACAGAAAGAGATGAAGATGGTTCCATACAAGATTGTGAGGGCCCCCAATGGTGATGCATGGGTAGAAGCCAATGGACAACAATATTCTCCCAGCCAGATTGGTGCCTTTGTGTTGACCAAGATGAAGGAAACTGCAGAGGCTTATCTTGGAAAATCGGTTTCAAAGGCAGTGATCACTGTACCTGCTTATTTTAATGATGCCCAGAGACAGGCTACTAAAGATGCAGGGAGGATTGCTGGATTAGACGTGCAACGAATCATTAATGAGCCCACTGCAGCTGCTCTTTCTTATGGTTTGAATAATAAGGAGGGTCTCATTGCAGTCTTTGATCTTGGTGGTGGCACCTTTGATGTCTCAATACTGGAGATATCTAATGGTGTCTTTGAGGTTTGTAATTGTGCTATAGTTTACTATTTGGATGTAGGGTACTTTCCTTAAGTCTAATCATCAATTTGCCTCTTCAGGTCAAGGCAACGAATGGAGACACATTTTTGGGTGGTGAGGATTTTGACAATGCCTTGTTGGAATATTTAGTGAGTGAATTTAAGAGAACTGAGGGTATTGATCTTTCAAAGGACCGTTTGGCTCTGCAAAGGCTTCGGGAAGCAGCTGAGAAGGCTAAGATTGAGCTCTCATCGACATCACAGACGGATATTAATTTGCCATTTATCACAGCTGATGCTTCGGGAGCAAAACATTTGAATATCACACTAACTAGATCAAAATTTGAGACTCTGGTGAACAACTTGATTGAAAGGACAAGGAATCCATGCAAGAACTGCTTGAAGGATGCAGGCATATCAACAAAAGAAGTGGATGAGGTGCTTCTTGTTGGAGGAATGACCCGTGTACCCAAAGTTCAGGAGGTTGTTTCAGAAATATTTGGAAAGACTCCAAGCAAAGGAGTAAATCCTGATGAAGCAGTTGCAATGGGAGCTGCAATTCAGGGTGGAATACTTCGAGGAGATGTCAAGGAATTGCTTCTCCTTGATGTGACTCCTCTATCACTTGGCATTGAGACCCTTGGTGGTATTTTCACTCGGTTAATCAACCGGAATACAACTATCCCCACAAAGAAGAGTCAGGTAAGCTACTATTATTTTTCTCTGAACTGATTATGAAAGCTGGTTATGTCTACAAGCTGAAAGCTTGTTTTCTAGGTTTTAATGGGTATTTTCTCTTTTTTATCTTTTATTTCTTGGAATATAACGTCATAGTGGAGTCAGTGAACTTTGACGTTGAACGTTTGGTGATGGTGATGTGGTGCATAGGATAAATGTGGGGTGGGTAAAATGGAAGGCAGCCTTGGGAGTTCTACATGATAAGCGCGTTCCAAATAGGCTCCTGGAATACTTTATAGAGCAAGAGGGTTGGGCTCCAAACAAAGTCATATAGATAAATTGAATTTAGCCGAAATGAGAATGCTAAGGTGGATGTGTGGGATAACTACGAAATATAGGATTAGGAATGAGTATGTCCGTGAGGAATTAGGGGTAGCACCTTTAAGGGAGAAGTTTAGGGAGTGTAGGTTGCGATGTTATGGGCAATGCAAAGAAGGCCGATAGATGCTCCGGTGCGATGAAGATTAGAAAAGGTGCATGTAAATGATGCCCAGGGAGGGAGAGGGAGACTTAAGAGAACCTGGATGAAATTGATAAGAAATGATCTGTCTTTGCTTTCTCTTACAAAAGATATGACTCAAAACAGGCTAGAATGGAGGCATAAAATCCATGTTGCTGACCCCAAATTGTTTGGGAAAAGGTGCTACTTGATTATGATTATGAAAGATTGATCTTTTTGTAGATCTGTAGCAGTTTGTGATTGAATAAATGGTATCGGTATATTTACCATTTGTGGGTGAAATGTCTGGTTTTACATTTGCGTTGTTCCTTGAAATTGAGTTTTTTTATCGGTATATTTAGAATTTCAATTGAAGATTGTGTTTCTATTTTCAGGTGTTCTCTACTGCAGCTGATAACCAAACCCAAGTTGGTGTCCGGGTGCTCCAAGGTGAGCGTGAAATGGCATCTGACAACAAGCTTCTTGGTGAGTTTGAGCTTGTAGGCATTCCACCTGCTCCCAGAGGCATGCCCCAAATTGAAGTCACATTTGATATTGATGCCAACGGCATTGTGACTGTTTCTGCAAAGGACAAGTCTACAGGCAAAGAGCAACAAATTACTATCCGGTCCTCTGGTGGTCTTTCTGATTCTGAGATTGAGAAAATGGTTAAGGAGGCTGAGTTGCATTCTCAGAAGGATCAAGAGAGGAAAGCTCTGATTGACATCAGAAACAGTGCCGACACAACTATCTACAGTATTGAGAAGAGCTTGAGCGAGTACAGGGAAAAGATCCCATCTGAAGTTGCGACTGAGATTGAATCAGCCGTTTCTGATTTAAGAAAAGCAATGTCAGGAGAGAACATCGATGAGATCAAAGCGAAGCTTGATGCTGCAAACAAGGCTGTTTCCAAGATTGGTCAGCACATGCAAGGTGGTGCGTCTGGTGGGTCCGAGTCAGGTGGGCCACAGGGTGGTGGTGATCAGGCTCCAGAGGCAGAGTATGAAGAGGCAAAAAAGTAAATATAGATGAAGGGACAGGATCTGCAGATTGGGTAACCGTAGATGAATGCATATGTTTACATTAATTTACATATTTTTGTCCTTTTTTCTCCAGTAGAACTTTTCTAAAGATGAGATGGTCATAAAGCCTGGACGGCAAGGCCAGCTTCATTGGTGACCGGTTTTTGAATTTGGAGTTTTTGAATCACGACATAAGCTTATTTATCCCTAGCTTATAGATGTATATTACTACTCAATTTTATTGTCACCGTTCTGTTGCGATTCCTCTTATGCTTTTGTTTGATCGCATCCTTGTGTCGCCGAGCTTGATCCTTTTTGGTGGAATACAGTTTCTTTTTAATCAATTACAACTTACAAGGGTGCAGGACTATTTGTTGGAGTATACGGTGATGGCTGGATGTATCTGGGGTGACAGAATACTTGTTTTTTTTTAACTAGGGACGATAGATTACTTGAATATGGTCAGCATTGAGTATTCTCGGCAGTCTGGATTCGGCCACTTTGAAAATAGTTAAGCCTTGGTGTTATGATTTACGGATGATTATGCGTAATGTGGAACGAAGTGGATGAAGGAACTACGCATTAGAATCAACAGTTCCTCTCGTTCATCCCTTTCCCTTGAGTATGTCTTGTACATGTAGTTTCTCCATGTGGGGCCATCCTAGAACCATCCAAATTAAACACTAAGTGTTTAAGAAAAAGATCCTGGTCTCAAGAATTAGTTGTCATCAATTTCTCAACTGCAGGTGGGTTGCTTGGGTGTATGATTTTATGATATCGCTATCAGCATAATTACTATAGTGGAGAAACAAGGAAAGCCTCTGCCAAGCTATTAGCATCAGTCTTAGGTTTTGGGAGTCTTGTTTTCGTCTTCTTAAAAGAAAGTTGGAGATGGCTTCCACTCATCTACTTACAGTGAAAATTTATTGAAGAAACTACTTAACAAACGACAGATTTTTTTAGATTGTGGACGGGTGGGAATTGTGAGCTACGTCCCAATATTGTGATACAAATTGTGGACGGATCTTTAGATACACCCTAAAAAATTGCCCTCAATTACTTTACCACTTTCCCCCTCACTTTCGACCCCACATGTATTGAGGTTCTACCCCTAAATGTTTCGAACTCTACATCTATGAAGCATGGATACGGCAGTTTCGTTGTCATATCCGTGTTCGATATTTCGTTGTCATATCCGTGTTCGATACGTATCGAACACGGATATGGCAGTGAATGAACATGTTTCCGACATGGTTGGATACGTGTCAGATATGTGGTGGATATGTTTCCGACACAACCAATTTTTTTTATTTTGAATATGTGAATGTGTTATCACTTCTACTGCAAGAGTTGTTGTTACCAACCACACTCAAACCAAGGTATACTCATCTCATAATCAATTTTTAAATTTTTTTATTATGTTCCAACCTAAAATAATGTATCATGATTTTTTAAAATATTTTATTTGAAGATTTTAGCTTTTCGTAAAGAGCACTATAATCATTTTGTCTCATATTCGAAATAACTCAATATTTTTGCTTGAGTTATTGAAGATTGTTATTTTTTATTGACTTTTACAGTTGATTTTCACTTAAATATCTTATTCATTTATCATTTTTTATTATTCCTTACATAAAAATTATAAATAAAAAATTATTTTTCAATCACAAGTTTGTAACTATAACATTTACAAGATTTGAAGGAAAAAATGTAGTGCTACAATACCAAAAAATATATTTAAAATTTATATAAATAAATTTTTATTAGCCATGTCGTATCCTACTTTTTGAGAAAATGTCGTGTCCCCATGTCTGTATCGTATCGTAATGTATCGCCGTATCCGTATCCGTGCTTCTTAGCTCTACATTCTTTGTAATTTTGGCAACTCTCTCTATTTAAAAAGTTACCTTTTGCATGTTGCATAGGAATTCTCTTTTCTCTCTAAACTAATATCTTTTCGAGGCAAACAATTAAATCCAACTTTTCGGAAGGCCATTTTCATTGATATCTTCCAAGTCGCTGGGCAAATAAGCTTATGACAGTTTATCCCGAAAAGAGTCTTTAAAACTAAATGATAGATAGTGGAAGCATTTTTCCTTGGAATTTAATTTGACCATTACCTTTTTCTAAGTTTAAACTAATATTTCCATTATTGATGAGACCAGCAATCTACTCTTGAGGCAGAAATCTAGATTGGAGTAAAATTCAATTGATGTTTTAGGAGAAAGTTGATCAAATTTCGACAGGAGCTTGAAACTTATTTATTTGACTACCTCCTCCTGTAGTTCCTTGTTCACATTCCTTATTGCTTGTAATTCCTTTAGGGGAGGGAATTGTGAGCTGCATGTATTGTGTTTTAAACTGAGCTGAGAGAGCTTCTTAAAGTTGAGCGTAACTTTAGTGTAAAGGACAACCAAAAGGGTGTTAGGTGGGATGGTAAGGCCCCTCAGGAAGTAGAGGTCTTGAGTTTGAATCCACTTTGTTGGGAACCCACAAGATTGTATCTAGATATACCCGGTGTATGATGTGTAGGCCGTGTATATGCCCAAGTGTATCAGTGGAAGGATATATGCTCTAAGAGAAATGTTGTCTTGCATGCTCTTCTAGTCAGGTCCTAAATTTTCGAACACCCCTCATTATAGAAACAACATGTAAAGGAGACCCACATGCAAAACTAGACGACATCGCGGGGAAAAGAAAACCCATTATTAATTCACAAAAACCAGACAAATCACGGGGAATGTGAAGGTCCAAAGTGGAGTGAAAGCACGGTGGTGGGTGCCAGTGATTTTAAATTTTCTTGCAATTCCTCAATCACATGCAAAAATACATACAACAATATATAAGCTATATATATCCCAATCAATTTTAAGTAATTATCAACAAAGTAGAATGGCATGATACGTACTAACCTGGGTGTAAAAAACCCCAGGATGTGTCCTCGTCCTTCATCCAAGCACGCCCTCAAGGTATGAGTAATATAAAACTAGAGTGTAAGTAAAATACCTGTTATGAAGATGATTTATGTCAGAGATCCCCACACGCCGTCGCACATGAACCAAGATGGACAATGGTGTAAAAAACCTCCTTTCCTTCTCCCAAAACAGCGTGCTATAGTCCTTGACGCGCACACGAACAATCCGGATGCAACATATATTTGCACTTTGCAATAAAACCGTGCCGAACTCCGTGCCCATAAAATACGTAACACAGTTCGTGTTTTTGTGTAAAATACATCAGAATTTGATGGCTACTTTTGACTCAGTATAGCCCAAGATGGGTTGCTCATTTGTATACATGATGTTCATGTACCAATTACCAACTAAACAAATCTGTAAGTAAAAGTGGATAAGCTTTTGAATTTGGTTTGGCAGTCATGTGAAAAAGAAAAAGAAAAACCATCATGGAATGAGTTTTGATGAACTGTGTTTTTGAGATGATGATGATGATGGGGCTTGGTGGGGGTTCTTTTTTAATTCACTCCTATTCAGAATAGGTGTATGTCCTCCTATAGCTAAAAGAAGGGTGGTGAACTCCTCACCAACCAAACAATTACCTCCCGGATGCTTTAAAATGGGCTCCGTTTTATGGGAACTCACTTAGAATCGGTTTTGTTTGGATTAATGGTTCACTCGGATTCCATTATGCCCACAAAAAAAAATGATGACCATTATAAGTGCTTGTATGACTTGTCAATGTTGATTGCGCTCTACCCAAAGAAGATCCTTGTTTCATTTTAGCAACAAATAATTTGTACATGCCTATAGTGAAGATACATGCTATGCAGCAAAGAATTTTTTTTTATATATAGGCTGTTTCAGTGAGAAAAAAGAAGAAGAAAAATGACACGCTATGTTTGGCCCCCCATTCTGGCAGAATGTGAGCTTTTATCATAGACATTTTAATTTCCAAGTTGCTTTACATTACTAATGGTGGTCTCTTGTTCTCTCATTGACCAAGATGTAAACATTTAGAAAAGTGGTTCATACTGTAGCAATCTTGAAATCTTCAATTCTTGGTTAGGGTTTACCTTTTTAAACCCTACCATCTTGTCATTTATGACATATAATCCTCGTTATTGTCAGAATCAGTGATGGTCTTGATTGAGACTATGCATGGCGAAGGCGTTAGTGAGTCATTTCTAATGAGTCTCAGTTTTGAGTCATCCTGTGATTGAACATTGAAAATTCTTAGATTACTCCTATGTGAGTCAATCCACCTTGAGATATTGAGAAATCCAATGTACTCCTCTGAGTGTCTAATTTCTGAAGATTATGATCTGGGTCTCTAGATGAGAGAACCCTGGTTATTTCTAGATTGATTCAGTTCTATGAAAACTGTTTCTCCACTAAGAGTTTTGATGAACGCTCTTAGAGTGGAATCATAGTATACTCACGAACCATTGCTAGATCTTGCGAGATCTTAGATTATATTATGAATCTCTGTAGTTCAACCAATGACGGTAACGCATGCGCTTTAGACTGTATGATATTACGGAAGGTCTGCAGTCTTAGCCCATTGTGCTCGTAAGCACCGATAGGGCCAGCATCCCTAGACGCATGGCCGGTTTCCTCTGTAGAACCTCTAGGATGTTATGGTATTGATGTCCATAGGGGAAGTGGATTGAACAGAGAGCAGAAATTGTTATCTCCGACACTCTAGATATTTGGAGTCAGTATTCATTTCTATTTTCTCCCGACGCACTATACGTTTGGAGTTTTGAAATTTAAAAGTTGGTCTATTTTCTTGACCATTGATGGTCTTTGATGATGATTATTATCCAAGTAAGTAAACTCTGTATTTGCTCATCCTAACATTGTTAAACGCCGCCTTCATTTCTCTATACCATATTGTCAGTATTCCTATTGTTATTTGTTTGTGGGTTTTTCTTGGCTCCTACTGGGTATTTCTTTCGAAATACTCATGCATCTCTTGATGCAGGAATCAAAGTGGAAAAGATCTGATGAGGTGCTTTCGATGGAGCTTGATATTGGAAGGATGATTGAAGTGGATTTAATTTTGTTATATTTTAATATCTTGTTGGTGAAGAATTGATCGGCCTGTGTGCTAAATTAAGTTTGATGTTTGGTATATTATTGAGACTTGATTATTGTAATAATTTAGTAAACTTGAGATTTTATTATTTAAGATTTTTGTTAGCGAATATTGTTTATCATTTTGGATCTTGTAATTGTCCCCGTTCATGTCAATGGGAACGAAGTTGATCGAGTATTCGGTTGCGTCCTGAGTTTCAACCTCACTACCTTTATTGTGTTGGTGCTTCCGCGCTCTTAGAGGTTTTGAAATTCGGGGCGTGACAATGGGCTTGTTCCCTGGAGACCATTGAGGTAGTGCACACTCCTCGTGGTCATGCTTCAAGGGAGGGCAGACCCTTAATATACACCAGTGGGTCCCATCACTTCGTACACACACACAGGGCCCGATATAGTGTTATAAATGTAATGCACGCCTATATTATAACTAAAGTACATAGATATATAAGTGCGTGTGTACACACGAGCCGCGGCCTAATATTAACAAAGTGAACACTTGGTTGTAGGTCCACCCTGGCATACCTCGTGACCATATGGCCCCACACTGGTTCACCCAAGCCGTTGTATGGTTCAATATGGACTGAACCCATAATATGAACCAACATCCCCCACTATGGGTGAAATGCTCATATTGAACTTAAAAATAGCTAGCACCTAGCTTTGTCGAAGTCCAAGACTATGAACATGATGTATAAATAGATCCGTTGTCAAGGCCTTCGGATTAACCAACATCTCACAAGTAAAAAGATGGTTATCTACCAACTTTCCTTTCTGTACAAAGTGGCAATGCACTTCAATGTGCTTACCACTAGCACTGAGTTCTCCATTCCTTAGTGTCGACACTGCTGCCAGATTATCACAATACATTTGGACAGGAGAATCAGTCAAATATTCTAGCCCCAACTTTGCTAGAAATTCTTTCATCCAAACTGCCTAAGAAGCCACTAAGTTGCATGCATAAATCTCAGCTTCCATAGTTGACTTTACCACACTCTTTTGTCTTTTACTAGCCCAAGATATGGCACCACCTCCAAACATGAAGACATAACGGTAAGTGGATTTCATGTCATCTGAGTCCCCGTATAGTATGAATCATTATACATAGCTAATGATAGCCCCTCAACCTAATAGGTGAGTTTCATACCTTTTGTTCCCAATAGGTACCTAAACACTTGCTTTATAGTTTGTCAATGCTACATTCCTAGGTTTGCCTGGTATCTACTCAGGAGCCTTACCATAAAGCTCAAATCAGGTTGAGTACAGGTCATGACATACATTAAGCTGCCAATACCCTGAGCATAAGGCACTAACTCCTTCCTGACTCTCTCATCATGATGTATGATTCTTGAGATATACTAAGCAATTTTTGTTTTTCTATCTCTATCAATCTTCATACCAAGTATGTAGGAGGCCTCATCTATACCTTTTATTTCAAACTGGGTCTTGAGCTACTCCTTAAGATTAATAATCATTTCCAAGTCATTTCCCATCTAGAGTATGTCATCCACACAAAGTGAAAGAATCATAAATCTACTTCGATCCATGAAAGAGTAGACACAATGATCGATCACAATCATTTCCAATGAATCTATAGTCACTTATCACCTTGTGAAAAGTGTAGTACCATTGCCAATGAGATTATTTTAACCCATATAATGACTTTATGAGTTTACACACCTTATGTTCCTCACCAAGGACAATAAATCGATCAGGTTCATCCATGTCAATCTTTTCCAATAATCTCCACTTATGAAGACATTCTTTACATCCATTTGGTGTAACTCTATCAAAATATGTAATTAGGGCTAGCAAACACATGATAGATGTAAATCTTGACACAGGTGATTAAGTCTCCTTAAAGTAATTCCTCTTACTCGAGTGAAACCCTTGGCCACTAGTTTTGCTTTGTACTTGTTTATTGACCCATTGGACTTAAGCTTCTTCTTGAATATCCATTTACAACCAATTGGTTTTCTTTTATTAGGTAAGTCAACAACTTCCCACACCTTGTTCTTCAAGATTAAGTCCATTTCCTCTTGTATAACTGTTTGAAATTCCTTAGAATATGGACTATTGGTGGCCTTCTTCATCAAGTAATGGTCCATCTATTGAAACCTCATTTTCCCCAAGGATTGCATAGAAATCCCTTAACGATATAGAAGGTCTTCTATCCCTCAATGCACTTGGTTCATCCTGATTCTTATTTAATGCATGAGAATCTATCACCTCCTCAGAAGTGGAGGTAGCTCCCATATCCTTTTCAACCTTAAATAATTCTACCCTCTTACTAGGTATTTTGGGATTTAAATCCTGCTTTAGGAAATATGCATCTCTAGACTTTATAACCCCCACTGTCCCATCAGAATGACAATAGAAATATGTTCATCTATGGACCAAACCCATAATATGAACCAACATGATGAACCCAATTGAACAATGCACGCTATGTGCAAGATTCTGCATATGTAGTTTTTGAGATAGGGCAATCATAGAGAGAGAGAGAGAGAGCAATTGAATCCTCGGAATATATAATTTGAAGTGTAACGTACGCCTGAAACTAAGCAATGAATCTACTTCTTACTCTTTGAAAGATACATACATCATCAAACTAGGGGGGAAGAGGTAAATCCTACAGTCACCAAAAGTTTATTTTCGTTTATACTTCTATTCCTTCTCAATCCATCAGGAGAATAGAATATTCATCCACAAAATAAGCAAGATGTTAAGCGGCTCTTTTAGAAACTAATGGAAACAAGGGACAAAGCCCTCAAAATGCCCTCTCTTCACCTGGTTGCCTTAATTCTTGTGAGAGCAAGATAAGCTAGGAGCCTGAAGAACACAAGCATTCCACACAAAGCCAACATTGATGAGGTCTTGTGCCCTAACCCCACACGCTTCACAAAAGGGATATCCCGGACAAGGCAGATCTTATGTGGACCACATTGATATGTTTCATTAGCAGAGTATTGGCTGTCCAACAGGAGCGAATACGTATAGTGTGTGGGAGAGATGTATTTAATCCAACTAATGAAGACTGGAGCATGTTGTACATAGTATGATCCACTGAGGAGGAAGGTGAGTGAGCAGATTGATCCGAGTGTGGTTGCCGCCTTGTGGTCCATGATGAGGGCGCCAAGGGCCAGCCCGAGGCCTTGCGCGACAATGACACAAAAAAGGAGCACAAAGAGAGTCTCCAAGAATGCGGGTAATGAGGGCTTAAGACCAGCCATCCAGTAGGTCACAGTGATGAATATGGTTGGTAACACTAGCTCCATGGGCAGGTCCCCAGCTGTGGTGGCCATGAAGTATGAGGAGAGGCGATACATGCCGGATGACCTCTCTTTTGTCAGCATCAAACGTTCTTGAGGAAAAGTAAAAATGGATTGGAACATGGGGACTAGGATCCAAAATGTAGTATAGAAGAAGAGCAGTCCAGCCTGCAGTTCCAAACACAGATTAATCAGAGATTGCCAAGTTAGGTACAGAAAATAAGTAACCCCCGCGTCCCATTTTAATAATAAGAGATTAATCAGAGATTGCCAAGTTGTCCCATTTCATATTACTCACATCTAAAAGAATGGTGAAACCTTTATTGCGTACTTAAAAAGCATCTCAAGCTTCTTAGAACTCATCTGCTGGTTAAGTTGACATACAAGTTGTAAGAAGCTTGTGAGATGGTTTTTCAAGTACCCAACCACTTAAACTAAGGGGCCGTTTGGGGCGTGATTATTGCAAAACATCCATACTGGATTATGGATAATTACTGTAGCATCCATGTGGATTTTTATATCCAACTGAGGGGCCGTTTGGGGCGTGATTAAAAGCAAAACATCCAGATGGGATGTTTTGCTACACTGTAGCACATGGATATTTTATATATCCAGCTGAAACACCTCATGACATGTTTCAAGTGGATGTAAAAATCCACATGGATGCTACAGTAGATATCCAAAATCCAGTCTGGATATTTTTGTAATAATCACGCCCCAAACGGCCCCTGAAACACATCTTGAGGTGTTTCAGCTGGATATATAAAATATCCAGATGCTACAGTGTAGCAAAACATCCAGATTGGATGTTTTGCTTTTAATCACGCCCCAAACGGCCCCTAAGTCAAATATATCAACTAATATGGGACATGCATTTTTTCCAAATATAGCTGTTTATGTGGGACAGAGGGAGTATTATTCTTGTAGTAATTAGTGGATGGAATAAGTGTTGGTGAATTCTTAATTGTAGCTTCCCTTAAATATCAACTTTTTTCTCCCAATAAAAACTAGTCATGCTATACAGCGGCCGCCTTTTCAGGCGGCTTTCCAGGCATTGGGGAAGAGGGACAACGGATCAGCACCAATGAAAACCGTGGGCCCCACCCAAAGCCTGGAAAGCCGCCTGAAAAGGCGACTGGGTCATACATTTTTATTAAGCTAGTCCACCCCTTTACACAGTCGGTGGATGATCACTGCCCGTGTATTTTTAGACACTGGACAGCCCCCGGGCATGTAGAATGGGAGGGATGATGTGGAAATGTGAGGAGAGAAGAAACAAATTACCCTGTCTTGTACGTTGGAGGCTTTGGATTTATACCAAAGGAAGCCCACAAGCAAGGTGACAAAAGCCATCTGTCCTAATCTGAGGCCTGAAAAAGAAGAGTATCTCTTTTCTTTCACACCTCTTTGTAGTAATACTGAGAACTCCTCCCACCATGTTGTACTCCATCGGCTAATCTCCTTGTCATTTGTGCTCCCTGTGTTTTCTACTTCAGCCTCTTGAATATGTGTCTTCAGTTTATTTGCAATATTGTCATTGTAAGCACGTACTAGGGTTTGGTTCACTTTCTCCCTATCACCCGCCGAACCATCAGATGATATGCCTGCAAAACAAGCGGTATCAAAATGTCATTTCCTCCTAGGAGAAACAATTCATTGTAAAAATTTAGTTCTAAAACATATTAGGAAGTAGTTAATATTTCAAATACCTTATTTCAGGGGGCAGGCGAGTTTCTCATGGGTGGCGCTTGGCAGATAGATGCGACTTATTAACATATCATAATGTTTATATATATAACTATAAACTGATTGTTAACATTTCTTACACTTTTATATATCGGCTTATACAGAAAAAAGTTTGTGTGAATTTTAGGATATAAGTGACCATAATTATGTATGATAATCAAAATCCTGTACAGCAGAGTAAGAAAATCATCTTTAACATGTTACAATAGTCTTTTGGCCAAAAAGAAAAAAGAAATGTCTTACCGTTCGCAACATCCAAAAGGAAATCAGCAGGATTCATAGGGACGCTAAGGCCAAATCCCACACCATTAAAATAGTCCAATGCTTCCGAGCTCTTGCCATAATAGATAGGATGACCATTAGATAACAATAGGATATTGTGGAACATGTAGAAAATTCTACTAGAAGGCTGGTGGATTGTCATCACAACAGTTCTCCCGGCTGCAGCCAATTTCCCCAACGTCGACACGATGGTCTGCGCAGTTGTTGAATCGAGCCCTGACGTCGGCTCATCGAGGAAGAGAAGGCTAGGGTTTATGAGCATCTCCTGCCCTATGCTAACCCTCTTCCTCTCCCCTCCAGACACTCCCCTCACAAGGGCATTGCCAATGATGTTGTCCTTGCAATTTGTCAGCCCTAGCAACGATATCACCGACATGGCCTGCCTCACCTTCTCCTCTTTGGTTATGCTTCTAGGAAGCCTCAACCTGGCCGTGAAAACTAGGGTTTCTGTCACGGTGAGGTGTGCGTATAGTATGTCATCTTGTGTCACAAAGCCAGTGTTCCTGATCATGGCCTTGGACAAGGGTTTGTCATTGTATGTTATAGCCCCGGAGAGGTGACCCCTGAGCCGGCCGCCTAGGGCAGTAAGAAGAGTCGTCTTGCCGCTGCCGGAGGGCCCAAGCATCGCCAACATCTCCCCCTGCCGGACGATTCCGGTGACCCCTTTTAAGATCACCTTCTCAGTTGCACCACTTGTTTTGTTCCCAAGCTTGACCCGGTAGCCCACATCCACAAACTATACCAAAAAAAAAGTAAACAAAACAAATACCAAATCAAATCCGAAAAAAAACAAAACTAGAAAAACTCAATGAACTCCATTCAATATATAGATTGGCATTCCTATTTGGGAGAAATGTAGCATACCTTGAGAGTCACAGGGCGGTTTGTGTAGGTAAACATGGGGGGTACTTCCCCATTGCCCTGGTGATGGGGACCCTCCTGCATATTTTACTACCAAAGTTCTTCTTCCACAGTGAGAAGAGACCAAGAGTGTGACAGAATGAAATCCTTGGCAATGGAGATGACCAAAGTGTTTGATCGAAGTGGCTTTTGTTGAGGATGTTGAGTTTGTTGGTGGTTTCACGTGTACGTTGTGAATATAACAGAGAGAGAGAGAGCGAAGGGGGGGTGTGGAGAGAGTATCTCACGGATCTTTTTTTGAGCTTTTCTCTCGCTCATGCCAGATGGATTGGCCGTGAGTTGGATACGTAGGTATCTGTTTGTTGTAAGCTGGACTAGATTACGCTTGCCTTGTTAGGGTTTTCAGCACGATGGCGCACATGAATATAAGGGAACCGGGTATGAATCATCCCCTGTAATCCAACGGCTCACGGTGTCCCAATATATGAGCATGTGAGCCGTAGCGCATGGTAACTTTTTCCATAATATAACGAGGTCATTTTTGTAATCAAATCTCACTCTCTCTCTCTCTCTCTCAAAAAAAAAGAAATAACTAGAATAAATTACTATAAGATTTTTGTAAATAAGAAAAGGAAATATTGCACTGGAACAAATTCGGCAAGAAATTCCGTGGCAACATATATTTGTACTTTGGAAGAGAACCGTGCCAAACTCCATGCCCTTAAAATACGTAACAAGGTGCGTATTTCGTGTAAAATACATCAGAATTTCACGGCTATTTTTGACTAAGTATATAGCCCAAGATGGGTTGTTTATTTGTATACATATGTTCATGTACCACTGCAGCAGCAAATAAGCTCCGGCGTTTTTGGGCTAGTATTGATCACAATTAAGGTGTGAAAATTACGCGAATGTTTAAAAGTGAGGTATACAGACCCCCATGCAACACTGGTTTTGCCATCTCCATCATTCATGTGAACCAAAAGATGTCCACGATTTTAAGATGAACCCCTCATTGTGGCAGAATGTGAGCTTTTATTATAGACCTTTTAATTTTCAAGTTGCTTTACATTACTAATGATGGTCAGTTCTTCTTTAGTGTAAAAATGACCAATGTCATCTTACGTTATTTTCTAGGGCAACTTCTCAATCTTGTTGGGATAGACCATAGCTTAAGTTGATCGTATAATGGCCGAAAAAGAATAAAGATGGAGATTCATGGCATACCATGGCCCTAAGAGTTCTTCTGCATCTCCTGATTATGCAACTTCATTCATAGCATTCATAGAAGTAAACTTGTATGGCCGGCACCTAAATTAATTTGATCATTTTAGTTCATATCTGCGTTAGTTTCCAAGAAGTAAATAGCTAAAAGTATACATATTATTGCGGAGTTAACACGCCAGCCTCATGGGATCTACCATTTAGATTATTTCCCAATTTCGAAACATGCTTATCAAAAACTTGTACTCCATTTTAGATGCTGCATATGAAAATTGTTATTTTTTGTTGGATGGTGGAAACCACACCTAAGATAAAAATCCACTAAATTGACCGTATAGAGCATCTAAAAAAAGACTATCCACTTTCCCAGATGGAGCATCTAAAACAGGTTGGAGGGATTATATATATCTTCTCAGGTGCCAACCTCATGGGAACCTGCCATTTAGATTGTTGCCTAATTTATCTCCTCATATTAATTGATTCCAATCGTTCGATATATATTTTCAGTCCATTTACTAATACGTAACTAATTCAAATTGAAAGCTTATTTTTGGAAGTATAACGGTAGGCGTGCATGGGAGTTTTTTCCATATTACCTGGCGCCAACTATGGTTTTCTCATATTACTTGATTTTTCCTGTGAAATCTCATATGACTTGGAATCAGCACCTAGAATACCAGAAATACCCTTCTTTTATGTTTTTTGTGCCTTTTATATCCGAAATGCTTCGTTCTTCCTAAAATTACCAATTTATGAGAGCATCAAGTTGGGGAAGAAGACATTCCGGCAAAGGTCTGCCCATCATCGCGGTTCAAACTACCGCTGGCGCCGTCTAACTCAGAAAAAATAAAATTTCATGCTGAAAAACTGTAAAAATAGCGGGAAAGACGAGAAAAATGAATGGATTTTGATGTAAGAGCAGCGAGAAAGTCCTCCCAACTACAAAAATTAAGATTTACATGCGAAGAAACACATATAAAGGTCACCCATTGATGTTCGGCTGTTCATGGACATGAAATAAGAGGATAAAAATGGGCAAAAGCATGTAATACTCGCAGGCAAGCGACAAGTTAAATTTATATATCTTTTTGTGATCCTAATGAGGTGGAAAAAGAGGAAAAATGAGGAAGAACGCAAAAAAACTTGACAAAAACTGATGAAAAATGAGCGAGTTATGACGTTTTAAAAATTGTCATTTTATCGTGTAGAATATACACGACTTGAGCATTTATCGTGTATGCGACATACACAATAAATGCCCAAGTCGTGTATTTTCTACATGATAAAACTGTAATTTTTAAAATATCATAACTCGCTCATTTTTTATCCGTTTTTGCTTTTTTTTACGTTCTTCCTCATTTTTCCTCCTCTTCTACCTCATTAAGCTATATTAGGTTGAGAAAATAAGAAAAAATAAGAAGAAAGAAGAAAGTAAAAGCATTCTGACGTCCGGAGCTTCGCACCGCCCACGCCAAAAAAAAAACTATGATTAAGAGATTTTGATGTAAGAGCTGCGGAGAAGCCCACCCAACTACAAAAATTGAGATCTACATGTAAAGAAACACATATAAAGGTCACTCATTGGTGTTCGACCGGTCCTAGACATGAAATAAAAGGATAAAAATGGGCAAAAATATGAAATACTCGCCGGGGAGCGATAAGTTCAATTTATATATCTTTCTGTGATCCTAATGAGGTGGCAGAGGAGGAAAAATAAGGAAGAACGCAAATAAAAGACAAAAATGGATAAAAAATGAGCGAGTTATGACATTTTGAAAATTGCAGTTTTATCGTGTAGAAAATACATGACTTGGGCATTTATCGTGTATGTCACATACACGATAAATGCTCAACTCGTGTATATTCTATACGATAAAATCACAATTTTCAAAACGTCATAATTCGCTCATTTTCATCCATTTTTGTCCATTTTTTTTCGTTCTTCTTCATTTTTCCTCCTTTTCCACCTTATTAGGATCATAGAAAGATATATAAATTGAACTTGTCGCTCCCCGACGAGTATTTCACGCATTTGCCATTTTTATCCTCTTATTTCATGTTCAGGAGCGGTCAAACACCAATGGGTGACCTTTATATATGGTTCTTTACATGTAGATCTCAATTTTTGTAGTTGGGTGGGCTTCCCTGCTGCTCTTACATCAAAATCTCTTGATCATAAATTTTTTTTTGGGCATGGACGGTGCGGCGAAGCTCCGAACGTCGGAATGCTTTTACTTTCTTCTTATTTTTTCTTCTTTTCTCAACCTAATATAGCTTAATGAGGTGGAAGAGGAGGAAAAATAAGGAAAAACGCAAAAAAAGGGCAAAAATGGATGAAAAATGAACGAGTAATGACGTTTTGAAAATTGGAGTTTTATCGTGTAGAAAATACATGACTTGGGGATTTATCGTGTATGTCGCATACACGATAAATGCTCAAGTCGTGTATATTTTACACGATAAAATGACAATTTTTAAAACGTCATAACTCGCTCATTTTTTATCCGTTTTTGTCCATTTTTTTACGTTCTTCTTCATATTTCCTCCTCTTCCACCTCATTAGGATCACAGAAAGATATATAAATTGAACTTGTCACTCGCAGGCGAGTATTTTACACTTTTGCCCATTTTATCTCATTATTTCAAGTCCAGGAGCGGTCGAACACCCAGGGACAACAAAATTGGCTTTTAACGACGGCAAAAACTGTCGTTAAAGGTCCTTAATCTGTCGCTACAGATTTTTTCCGCCTCTAACCCCGTTGTTATAAGTGGCGCGCTAATGACATTTTGACGGAAAAATGACAATCTGTCGCTAATATCTTTACCTACAGTTTTACCGACGGATTCGTTTCTGTCGCAAGTGTAGTTTAGCGACGGTTATCTACCGTCGGTATAGAATTTTAGCGACAGTTTTGAAGACGGACTATAACCTCCGTCTATAGAAAATCTCTTAAAATAAGTTATTTAATGGGACTCGACTTAAAATTCATATCACTACTACAATTTTTATTCAATAAAAGTTTAAAATATTCATGTCATTTCTCCTTAATTTTCTCATTTTTCATTAAAACTCTTTGATCTTCACTTTTAATGCACTTAACTTATAATAAGTTTGTAAAATCATGTAAGGTGAAAGAAATTTATAGCCGAACATGGGGAAGGGAAGAAACAAGTGTTGTTGATTAGATACTAATTGATTTGTGTGTTTTTTGGGGCCTCAAAAAATACATACCACTCTATTTAAAAAAAAATTGCATTCCATAGTATTTTATGTTGTAGGAAATTTATTGACTAATCTACAAATACGGTTTGATTTTATGTTGTTTAGTTTTTTAAAATATTATGCTCTGTATGAAGTCTGCAAATAATTATTGTCGTCGTAGTTTTCCAGCCCTCCCCAAATTACCCTTAATTAATTAAGATGAATTAGTTAGAGATTTGTAATGTTTTAGATTGTGATAGACAAACCATGGAGAATTGGAGTTAAAAATAGCCGTTAAGATAGGAATTAATTGACAAACTTTTATGGACGGCCAAAGTCCCTGATACATGCACTATGCAATTGTGAGGAATTTTTGCTAACTGCCTTTTGGTTTTCAAGGGCAAAAAGGTTAAATTACACAATCACAATTAAGTTAAATAAGTAGTAATTCACTAATTGCTAATTGACCATATTTGTTGTAATTGACCATGCATGGAGCTTTTTACATGTGACCTAGTGCCAACTTTTGATTTTTCATATTACCCGGAATCACTTTCTTTCTTCCGTATGATCCGGAAAGTACCCAAAATACCCTTAGGTTTAGGTATAAGCACCCACACTCTTGCGTTTTTCCATATTACCCAGAATCTGAGGAGCGGGTACCTGAGAAGCGTTCAGTCAGAGAAGAAAGTGTTCCGTCTGGCATCTCCATCCATATCATCGCCGGTGTCAGCGCCATCTAAATCGGGAAAGATAATCTTCACGCCAAAAAGCGGAAAAACGAGTGGGAATGACGAAGGCATCGTACATCAAAAAATACATATAAAGGTCATCCCATTACAACAAAATTGGCTTTTAACGGCGGATTTGTTTTTGACAAAAAAGAATCCATTGATAATATCCATCATTAGTGACAGAACTAAATCTGTCGTAAAATTAGCTACATTAGCGGCAGTTTGGCATATGTGTATCCGTCTGTATTGCAATTTATAACGACAGATATTTACGTCGGAAAGCTATCAGTTGGTATAAAGAGGTTTATTTCGACAGTATTTTTTTCTGCCGTAAACATTCTGTCGGAAAAAGAAAGCCACTCCTTGCCCTAGCCGGACTGAAAAAAAGGTTGGGTCGGGGCTTGGACGAATCGACCTCCCTCCCTGCCCTAGCCGCCGCTCTGAGGGTGAATCGACCTCGCCAAGGTTTTGTCCGGCGACGATCGCCGGACCTTCCCCTCCATCCGATGGCGGAAGCCAGTCCTGCGACAGCACTTCCTCCGGTTCGATTCCAACGCCGGACCAAAAGCTCCTCGCCGAGGTCAACCGCTCGCTCGCCATCGCAAGGCGCAACCTCCGGATTTGCTCCGAGTGTGTCTCCCAGGCGAGAGGTATACATTTGTCTTTGCTTCGTTCTTTTTGGGTATCTTGTAGCTTTAATAATAGATGAGCTTACTAGTTATTTGCAAGATAGTGTACATTGGTGTATGCTTTTTGTAGATAGTAAAATCCTTTAATAATAGATGATGTAGCTTTAATTGATGATAGTAAAATAGGTTTTGAATGTGAAACTAAAATTATAGAGGAAGGCTCTATAATAAAAAAAGTTTCAAAATAAGTAAAACTAAGATAGAGTGCATGAAATTTAATTTTAAAGAATGTAGAACTATAAATAGAGCCTTAGTTGAAATAAATCGCTAAAAAGTGTCAATGTGTGATCATTTCTGTTACTTAGGATCTATTATCAATAAATAAGGTGATATTGACAGTGATGTGAAGCATAGGATAAATACGGGGTAAATAAAATAGAGAGTAGCCTCGAGAGTATTGTATGATATGCGTGTTCCAAAAAAGCTTAAAAACAAGTTCTATAGAACCGCCATTAGGTTTGTAATACTCTATATAGCAAAATGTTAGGCACCAAAGAGAAAGAGAAATCATATAAATAAGTTGAATATAATCGAAATGAGAATGCTAAGGTAGATGAGTGAAATAACTAAGAGAGATAAAATTAAAAATAAATATATTCATAAAAATTTATGAATAACTCCTTTAAAGGAGAAACTGAGCGAATGTAAATTATGTTGGTATGAATACATGCAAAGAAGACTAATAGATACTGCTGTGAGAAGATTTGAAGGGATATATATAAATAATGCTAAAAGAAGGAGAGGGAGACTTAAAGAGAACTTAGATGAAATTAATAAAAAAAATTAACTTTACTATCTCCTACAAAAAAAATAGCTCAAAACAGGCCTTAGAGTAAGATTCATGTTACCGACTCCAAATAATTGGAAAAAAGTGCTACTTGATTATGATTATGATTATTTTACAAAAATAGCATAACAAAAAACACATCAAATATATTGTGTTCTCCTTAGAGTAAAATCATGTGATTGAACAGCACGTCAAGGTTGTCAAGCACAGTTCAAACGAGATGCTAAAACATTTTGGCTGATGTAGAAGTTAACATCTTCACTATAAAATTAGCGCTTTGCTGATTTGGACTTCAACCTCGGTCTGCTTGTTTCTGTGGGTGACTTCCAGATGATATCATCAAGTTTGCTACAGAAGTTCTTGTAAAACTGCAAGAAGCAATAGAAATAGAGATCAAATGTTTACATGTTATTCCTACCTAAATACGTAACTGCAAAGACATGCAATTTATATATAGAGAGAGAGACCAGTTTACATGAGTTCATTCTCATATAAAGGGCATCAGAACAGTCATTTAGGTCGTTGGATTCCGATTCGACAGTGGGTAGGTGAGTGTGAACCATCACTCACCCTTGTAGCCGTCAGATCAAGGTCCAACGGCTACAACTTAAACTGGACTCATATAAGCTAAATGAGAGCGATCTCATTTAAACTTTTCCCTATATATATATATGTTGCTTCTGGAATTGGTAAATCATCTGACCTTGAGATATTCAGAAGTATCCCCAGTTGTCCTTTGGATATCCACCATACGGAAAGAGGGAGCAACTTCAAAAACCTGCTTTATGCCATTAGTATTGACAATTGAAGGATTCGTGATTAGATAAACCTCTTTCTAGTTCTCATAGTATATCATGGTAGTCAGTATAAACGCATGGGAACGTACTTCCAATATCACAGAGAAATGTCCTGTCTTTTTGACTGAAAGACCTTCCACCCTCATCTGATATCACACAGATAAATCATAAACGGCCAAAATGGTAAACACAGAATTTGAAGATAGGACATGTGTTTAGTCTGTAAAACAAAACTGAATCTGAAATCACTTACCTTGTAATTACGAATATGTGTCTTAAAACCCATGGACTGTGCAATAATTTCCATGCTCGATAAAACAACTTTAGCAGGTTTTTGTGAAACAAAACGAGTTTGATATTTCACATTGTCCTGTCATGCAAAAGAGTAGCTTTCGTCAAAAAGGCATCTAGATATTTCTATAGATGGCTTTTTTTACTATACAAGCATTCTACTTTTGCTCATCTCTTAACAAAGCAAGGAGAATATAGACCAAACACTGAGAAACAACAAAGCTCACAAATGGGTGAGTCACTCCCCCCTAAATTTATTTTCCATGGATTTGGAAAAACTGTAAACCATTCAGAGCAACGGAGCAACTACTGCACAAATAGCTAGAAGACAGAGTCAACAGTTGCTGGCTTCACCTGTCCACGATCAAAGAGGGCTGCAAGATTTAGTCCTTGTGAAAGAATAATGAGGTCAAACGCATTAAGAATGAGGGGGCCCATGTCATCATTTCCAGACTGACCGTTTTCTACTCTATCCTGGACATCCTACAGAAAATGAAAAAACCAGTTCAATTTTGTGCTAAACATAATGTTGTATACAACACAGCAACCATTAAATCATGTTGACAAATAGCTCTATATTTGGCTTCCAAAAGCAGGATCACTATATAAGCGTAGAAAAGAAATGACTATCAGTTATGAACATTCTTTAGTCATTTTGACGAACTACAGCTCTATAATACACTGATTTTACAACTTAAAGACCTAATTGGCTGCAATACAATAATCAAAAAAGGGTTCACAAGGCCTATCACGAGACTAACACATGTTTTCAAGATTGACTAGTAAAGTACAGATGAAGAAGTAAATCTGTGTAGACAGATTACCGGTTTAGACAGAAAATAGAAAATATGCAAAAAAAAGAGCATTGTACGTTTTATTGTTTTACCAACCTCAGGATCATCAAAAACAGCATTCACATCTTCCAGGTTTATGTCTTCGTCTTCAATATGTTTGATGGGTGCATAATTTTTCTTAAACCACTCATCATTCCTGATTTCCTGGATCCTTATACGCTGTAAAAAATTCACAGACAGTCACATAGGCTATCAGCAAAGACATGTATAATTACTCTTCACAAGGACTATCAAACAGAGAACAAATTATAGTTGCACATACAGTTACAGGGTTTGGGTCAAGTATTCTGTGAATCAAGGACTTTGCTCCCACTGGAAACCAAGATGGAAACAAAAATTCTGCTCTCTCAATCTAAAACAATCAGGCACAAATTATTACAAATACTTAAACAAATTGGATACATCAAAAGCAAGCAAATGATACTACATCAAGCAAAGAATTCCTTAGTGAGGCAGTATACATGTAATTATAATCCCTCCATGCGGAATTAATAGTAGTTCATTTTGGATAGAAAAGAAGGATAGTAGAAAGAGCTACTTAAATAAGAGAAGTGGATAAAATGCATATTATGTAACAAGTAGCTAAACAATGTAAAATAAGCGTGTTTTCCTATATTGGTAAAGAATCCATGCCGACTCTAGATAGCTGGGATAAGGTGAACATATGGTCAATCCATACCGACTGCTGGGATAAGGTGATGTTTTCTCACAAATATGTAACCGTTATAAACCATATATAAAAGGTAGAAATTTTTTACAATATGGTCATATTACTGAAAATCTCAGACTGAGAAGTTTACAAGATGCAGCAGGAAAATCCACACATACTATGCAAAATGATTCAGCATGAGCTTTTACATGTTTGAACAGCGTGGGATAATACTAACAATTCCAATGCACTAGGCAAGAGTCACAGCCGGCAACAATAAACATACCTTATTATACAGAGTGGTAAGATCAAGCTCATCAAATGGCAGATATCCTGCCAACAGAACATAAAGGATGACGCCACAGGACCATATGTCCGCTACAGAACCTTCATAGCCCTTATGGCTCAGTACCTATGTCACAGCAGAGGATTTATGAGCTATAACAGAAGTAACAAAAGATCACAGAAAGCATAAAGTAAAAAAACAGAACTGTTAAGAAAGAAATAAAGCAAGTAAAATCATGAACAAAACCTCCGGAGCAACATAGTTAGGGGTTCCACAAGTAGTACGAAGAATGCTGACTCCCTACATAGAATCACCAACAACATCAGTTTTATGTAGCTGTATGGCTCCTAATACTAAGTAGTATATAACAAGGAGAATGAAAAAAAATACCTGCTCAGGCAAGGCACTAAGGCCAAAATCAGAAATCTTCAGATTCCCTTGTGAATCAAGGAGAAGGTTTTCAGGCTGTTGGCAACATAGAATCATGTATAAGAGTAATTACCTCATTAAACAAAATCGCAGAGGTTAATACCAGATAGAGGATCACCTTCAAATCTCTGTGGTATACTCCCTTACTGTGGCAAAAATCTACCCCATCAATGAGCTGTTGGAAAAATCTTCTTGAATCAGCTTCACTCAGTCGCCCATGACGAACCTGAATAACCAAATCCCATAAGAAAATGTTCAAATAAATTCTAGATATAAAATTCAGAGAAAAGTTCTAAAATTGAACAGCTTTCTCACAATCTTATCAAATAGTTCGCCACCAGTGATATATTCTAATATTATATAAATCTTAGTTCGGCTAGCCAAGACCTGAAAATTGAAGACATAACATTAGATCCCAGTGGCAATTGGGAGACACCAGAAGAAACATACTTAAGCACAAATAAGAAACAAAAAGAGCATAACACCATGCCTCATGCAGCCGAACAACATATGGGTGTCTAACCAGCTTCATTATTGAAATTTCCTTCTTAATCTGCAAGCAAAATTTACCATTAAAACTAGTTTATTGAAATTTCCTTCTTAATCTGCAAGCAAATTTTACCATTAAAACTAATTATTGAAATTTCCTTCTTAATCTGCAAGCAAAATTTACCACTAAAACTAGCTTCATAAGTAAAGAATACATATGCAGACTAAACTGTTCTATAAAGAGACCACATAAGTTCTTGTTATTAGCAATTACATAAACCAGACATTTTTTATCTTCATCAACAAAGAAACAGGTTGGAAATTTTGTACCCATCATCAACTAAAATACTCAAATTAATATTGACCAAAATTTTAAAAAATTCATTTAAATTTCGTCAAAAGCCATAACATTCGCATGGGTTCGTGCAAATCAGGATCAAATTTATATCCAACTTTAGCATTCTCAGTTATTCAGAATGCCTGATTCACAACGTACAATATTTCAATTACATCAAACAAAAACAAATGATTAAAGACAGAAGGAAGAAAGCTAAAAAACCGGAGACTTTATCTAGATCAACACAGAAACTGGTGACAACTTAGGATTCCTAGTTCATATCATCAACTAAAATACTCATATAGCCAATGAATAGAACTTTCAAATTTTCATTTAGATTTCATCAAAACAGATAACATTCGCTTAAATCCGTGCCAATTAAAGTCAAATTTCATCCAACTTTAGCATTTTCAATTATTTAGACTTTAGCAAACGAAAACAAATGACTAAAAAGTAAAAACAGAAGGAAGAATGTAAACAAAGCTGGGGAGACTTATAAAGAGATCAGATATGTTCTTCTTATTGGTCATTGTAATTACTCATAAAGCAAACAATTTTTACCTCCAACAACAAAAAACTTGCAAAATTTCAAAAATTTGGTTCCTAGTTTACACTGACAAATACAATACTCAAATGGCCTTAGACCAAATTATACAATTTTCATTTGAATTCTATTAAAACCAATAGCATTCTCAGTTATTCAGACTTCAGAAAACGAAACCAAATAGTTATAAACAGAATTAAGAAAGTAAAAAAAAAAGCTGGAGACTTGTAAAGAGATTAGAAAAATTCTTCTTATTGGTCATTGCAATCACTCATAAAGCAAACAATTTTTACCTCCAATAACAAAAAATTTGCAAAAATTCAAAATTTGGTTTCTAGTTTACACTGTCAATACAATACTCAAATGATCATAGACCAAATTGTACAATTTCAATATGAATTGCATCAAAAACCATAATATTCTCAGTGATTCAGACTTCAGCAAACGAAATCAAATAACTAAAAACAGAAGGAACAAAGTTAAAAAAAAAAAGGTCGAGACTTTACCTGATCGACCATCTTGTGCTTGATGATCGTGGAGCGATCAAGGACCTTCATGGCAACACTCTCGCCTGTCTCTGTATTCTGTGCAAACTTCACCTTGGCAAAGGTCCCCTCCCCGATCGTCCTCCCCACCTCAAACTTGCCCACCTTCCTCACCGCCACCATACTTGCAACTCCTCTACATTTACTTGCTTGTCTTCAAGAAGAGAAACCCATTAAAGAACACTTCCATTCAGCAAAAGCTTCCACCTTTTGCCATCATTCCAGCTCAAGCAAAGATCCCAAGCAAAAAAAGTGGGAAGAATCAGACGGTGAGCGCGTAGAGACGAGGAAGAACAGGATGTTTTTTCTTTTCTGGCAATAAAGTAAGGTGGTTTTGAAAAAGGAAGGATTAGTAGACAGTAGACTTTTGTGTATACGTAGTTGGATACGTAGAGATACTGTAGCAAAGACAGTCTAGTACAATGTAAATGTGCACTCCAAAGAGTAATGAATGTGAAATCAAATTCAGGTGAAAAAATTCATTGACTTTCATGATGAATGTGAAATTCGTTTGGATAGTGAAATTTTTAAGATGAATATAATTGGTCATGTGTTTGGATAGTGAATGTGATACAGTAAGTAATTTTTTATATTTTGACCATTTTACCCCTATATGACCTCTTTTCTACACTCCATCCGACATTAGTAATACTATATAATTTTCTAAAATGGATTAATTTTAGTTTAATTTGGAAAACTAAATCTTAGTACAAATTTGGGATGGAGGGAGTACTGTTCATGAATCATGATGAGGGCAGAATTGTATTTTTGCAGATGAATTGAATTCACTTTCAGGTGAAAGTCTTCATGAGGACTTTCACCTGAAAGTGCTCTTTCACCCTGAATTTGTTCTTTCAGGTGAATTTTCTAATTCACCTGAAATTCACTACACAAACCTATTTCACCCTCTTTCACGTGAAAGAGGATTGAATTGACAGTGAATTCAGCCCTCTTTCACTATCCAAACAGCCCCTATAAATGTGCTCTGCTGCAATTTGATGGTCAAGGGTATGGTGGAAAAACGGTATAAAGAACATAACTTTTTAGAGAACAATTCCATCTCTCTTTCTTTTTGGGTTACTTATTCCTAGTTTTTTGGGATTGGGGGATGCTATGCAAATTTTTTGAAACATGGATATATTGTACAAGTTTTTTTATTGGGATGTTATACAACTAGGTTGGTGGGCAGCATCGAAAACCCATCAACCTCTGCCCATTGTGTTAATGAGCACCGACGGTACCCATGTCTCTAGACCCGTGGCGGGTCCTAGTGAACCTCTAGAGGCGTTTGAGATTTATTGTTGGGGAATTTATATAAAAAATCATGAAAATTTTTTTTACCAAAATGTGGCACTGTAGCAAATATTTACCGAAATGGTGTTCTGACAAGCCACGCAGGCGCCAGTGCGGCCGCTGGCGCCTGCGTGGCCTTTTTTTTTTTTAAATTAACCCAAAAGGCGTCGGTTCAACCAACGCCTTTTGGGTTGAGAAGAAAGGCGTCGGTTGAACCGACGCCTTTTACTACCTTAACGAAATAAATTCTTTATAACAGAAAGGCGTCGGTTGAACCGGCGCCTTTCTCTTATAACATAAAGGCGTCGGTTGAACCGACGCCTTCCTTTATGAAGGACAGAAAGGCGTCGGTTGAACCGACGCCTTTCATTTCGTATATAGCCTGCGCGGGCGAGCCCGCTCGGGCTCGGTCTCCTCCCCATCGATCCCTAACGCCGCCGCCGTTGTTGCCTCCCCTTGCTCTCCGCCGCCGCCACCGCCGTTGGTCGCCGTCGCCGTCGTTCTCCTCCCCTCGCTCGCCTCGGCCTCCGTCGTTCTCCTCCCCTCTCTCACCGCCGCCGCCGCCGTTCTCGCCCCACCGATGCCGCCGCCGCCGTCGCGTCGTTCTCCTCCCCTCGCTCGCCTCGGCCTCCGTCGTTCTCCTCCCCTCTCTCGCCGCCGCCGCCGTTCTTGCCCCACCGACGATGCCGTTCTCGCCCCACCGCCGCCGTCGCCGCCGTTCTATCTACCGACGCCTCGGCCAATCGTCACCCCGCCTCGCCACTGTCTCGTCGCTCCGTCTCACCGGTAATATACGTTTAATATCCGTTTAAAATACATATGATTGTATTGATTTAGCTTTTGTATGGTTTGAAAATAATTAGCTAGTGTTTGTTAATTGTTTTGTGAGAAAAGATGGCGGGAGAAATGGTTCCGTTTGTGTTAATGTATGGTGGTAGAATTGATAGAGGTGAATACGAAGGCGGTGAAAGCGTAGGATTATTGATTAATAAGCCAAATACTTACGATGAACTAGAGATGCAAGTGGTCAATAAATTGGGATGGGATCAAAGATTGTGGAAAATTCGTATGAAGTACAAGATGCCTGTTTTGGGAACAAGGACTACCGTAATACCAATTGATGATGATAATTCTATGCATGTCATGCTCCATTTTGCGCCTCGTGTGTTTAGCTTCGAGCTATTTATAGAAAAAGAGGCGCGCATGCCTAGGTTTGCAAATGACGGCGAAGGCAAAGTAGGAGTGCTCGCAGAAATAGGTCGAGTGAAAATTCTAGAGGAAGGCGTGTGAAAGATAATGAAGAAGATGATTTGTCTATATCACTAGCGTGCAACGAACCTCAACTTTCACCGAGTTGGAGGTAAGTTTATTTACAAAATGTAGTTTGACCATTTAACTTACGATTAAGTGAATTGTTTATTTATGATATAAGTTTTGTTTTGAATAATTTAGGCACACATCTCAAGCTCATGAAGCGATGAATCTTGGCATGGCACGAGGTGGTGAATGGTTTGACACACAAACATCATTTCGTAACCCCTATACTTACCCTGGTTCAAGTGGTTGGCAAGAGGGAAATATTAATGAGGAAGAGGATGGGGAAAATGATGAGTGGGTGCCTAATTCACCTGAGGTTAATGTTGAAGATGTACGAGGAGAGGATAGTATGCAAGAGATGGTTCAAAATGAGGGAGATGATTTGGTGGATATCGCAATTGCTACGGATAACTTGGATGATTTTGAGGAGGAATTGCCTTACGAGGAGGAGCCCACGTGGGCGCGACTAACTGATGAAGAAATAGATGGGGCAATAAATCGGGGTTTGCATGAGGAGACATATCTTGTTATCATGTTGTGATGTTGTATTGTCAGGTTGTGATGTGTGTGTATTATTAGGTTGTGAAAAATTGTAGATTTCGTCTAAAGGATAAAGTGATTTGAATTAAGTGTAACCGACGCCTTTCAAAAAAAACTTAATTTTGAATAAGTGTCGAAAAGGCGTCGGTTACGTCGGTTTAACCGACGCCTTTCGGGCCGGTTAAAAAAAAAAGGCCACGCAGGCGCCAGCGGCCGCGCTGGCGCCTGCGTGGCTTGTCAGAACATCATTTCGGTAAATATTTGCTACAGTGCCACATTTTGGTAAAAAAAAATTTTTTCATGATTTTTTATATAAATTCCTCTTTATTGTTTGTCTGACAGCTGATTAGTTTGAGTAGAAATTCACTTGCACCTAGCACGGAATCAGTAATTCTTGGGGGTTAAAGTGTCTCTATTAATTGATCTATACCCAGATGCCAGTTCATATTATTACAATTGGCTTTTATGTTATTTTTATATCATCTCCTTAGATATATAATTGATTCTTCTACTTCATATATATATATCTGTTATAATTTTTCATCCCATTGAGTATTTGTGGAAATACTTATGCATCATCTTATGCAGGTTCTGTAGTTGTAGTAGATTCAGAATAGAGGGTAGCAGTTAGAGCAGAGCGCAACAAAGACATTTGTAGCCGTAACTATTTAACATTTTGTTCTTTTAAGACTTGATGTAATAAGGCTTTTGACCCACAAAATAATTCAGGATATTTTTTATCATGTATTTATTTATAAATAGCCTATCCTGCTTAGTTCTCATCATATTCTTTTTTACGAAACGGTGTGAGTAAATGGCATGAATGTGAAGCCTCAAATTTTCAGCAAAAACTTATATAGCATTATGGAAATTTGGGGCATGACATTTCTCAAAATGTGAGCGGAATGGGCATATCTAAAAAAATCTGCATCCACAACATCTTTATGAGGAATGGAGGCGGATTCCGCATGAAATTGGCGGAATCAGATACCCAATTATGAATCCAAACATCATTTCCCTAAGTTGTTTGTCAGCTGGAAGCGTATAAATGGTGCTCATTTGTCTGCACCCAAAGTGGATAATTTTCTTGTCCATCGTTAAATGCAAATGGCTGCAGACATAGCTAGTCTGCTGTTCGCATCCCCTGAAGTGTAATTTAAAGGTTTCTCTTCGATTCTTCCTTGTTCCTCATCTACCTCTTACACTATCCACCTCAACTCTAACCATCATTACCCGACCTTTTCTTCTTCTTTTTGGCCTTGGAAGCTATGCGATACGTCACTTTTTCAACCCCGACCACCGCCCAATCAACCTTTGCTCTTCTTTACCATCACTTGTCCGTCTCCGTCCGTGTCTGCAAAGGAGGTGGAGGAGCTTGTGAGAGGGGAGAGAAGTGTGCCTGTTATTGTTGATTTTTATGCTACCTGGTGTGGTCCCTGTATTTTAATGGCTCAGGAGCTAGAAATGGTAGGAGCTAATATCTTATTTTTGTTTTAGTTTTTCCATTGAGTTGTTTTTTCTTTTCTTTTCTTATTTTTTTTGGTGTAGTGACTAATGTGATTTGGAACTGTCCGTTTCTTGATTCGAACTGATACATATTGAAGCTGATGGGTAACTGTCATTATAGGCTTTAAAAAAAGAAACCTTCTGTGAAAGAATTACTGTTATAGCTTTTGGTGCAACTGAGCTAATGTGTTGATTTCAAGTAAATTAGATGATCTACGCTAGATGACTTGGATAGAATCGGATGAAATTCGTTGTTCTATGTATTGTTTTTTTCCGTTGTTTGGATCAGTGATTGTACTATGTATTGGTTAACATAGGATGTTTTGAGTTCTGTGTATTAAATAGAATGGAATTTTTGGGCGGTAAATGGACCAAATACGGTTAGATTGGGAAAATTGCCAGTATTTGGCGTAATATATAATAACCTGCCCTATAAGCTAAAGTCCATAACTGGAAGTCAAGTAGATGTATACAGTACTGAAAAGAAAGAGGGAACATAGATTTTTGTGTGCCTAGTTCAACTGATCTTTGCTGAAGAATAAGCGAGTACTGTATTGTCCCTGTACCTTTGGGATAAGTTTGAACTTTGAAGTATCAAGTTGCGATAATCCTCAACTTTGGCGACAGGTCATTCTCTTTGTTCAAATTTATTCTGCAGTTACACCTATTGCATTTTCGATTTATCTTGCACGGAAGAGTGTACAATACTAGAAATCTAAGGCAGTGCTTATCCTCATGAGTCCCTGAGATGCTCTTTATAATCATATGTTGTGTCATAAGTTCTGTCTCAAATTGCTTCAAAAGGATATCATCTTAATAGAGAGGAAAATGTCCCTACTCACCATTTGCCATTGCATACTAATCTACAGTTGGATGAAGATATTAGAGTTATTTCAGATTTTTACAGTCGAACCAAATGTCAATTTGTGGTTAATGTGTTCATTTATCATCCTTTTGGCCCTACTTCAGAAAAAAAAATCCTTTAGGGTTACCCAAGTTTTGGTAGTTTTTTTTTTTGTTTTTCAATTCAAATGTAGCTTTTTCTGGGCGATGAAGGTTGTTAAGTAGGTACTGCATAGATTTATTGAACAATCTCACTGTTTTTGAGTACTAGATACGGATTTTCTCGTTCTGGGTCTATGGAACTCTGAAAATCACGGTATTTATAGTAGGCATCCTGTTAAATAGGCAAAATACTTGTTCCATGTACAATAATAAACCGAGAAAGAAATTATAAGCGAAATCAAGTGGATTGTCCTAAAAAGTTCATTTCATGAATGATTTGCAGCTTGCTGTCGAATATGAGACCAATGCTTTGTTTGTGAAGGTTGACACTGATGATGAGTACGAATTTGCACGTGATATGCAGGTACTTGTCATGTGTTTCCCTCTATGATTTATTTTCTCTATCCTGTGTCTCTTTTTAACACAATTTCTTTTTTCCTTTTCTATCTGTGAAGCTATTAACTTTTATATTATCAGGTCTGTGGATTGCCCACACTGTATTTTATCAGAGCGGACCCAGGAAAGGATGCAATCCGGACTGAAGGCCTTATTCCTACAGAGATGATCAGAGAGATAATTGACAATGAAATGTGAGGATTTCTTGTGACTTTCTGATTATTGGGCACATGGTGCTCATCTTATGATGGTGGTTGAACAACCACTGCGTCCACAAGACTGCCTCCACAAGTATCACATGCAATGCTAGTTGAAACTGAACTAACATCAGCTGGAAGGCAATCGCAAAACTTATGGAAGTACTACTAGATTGGCAATTTTGTTTATGATTTAAGACAGGTCAGAATGATCGCTGAGAATGAATAAAACAAAGGTACGTGTGCGAATGATATACTGATGTCTTCTGCCTTCGCTTGAGTCTGATTGGTTGGGGAATTTTCAGAATCTCGCCCCTTCCAAATCAGGTCCAATAATTTACTTGAAATTTGTTATCTTTTTCAACTGGAAGACAGTTTTGTTTAAACTGTTTGGTTCGGTTACCCATTTACACTTGAAGTAAATTCTTTGATAATTCGTTCTCTAACAGCTGGAGCTTGTAAGAACATGGTATGCTCAAAGCTTGATGGATGCTTGCATGTGCAGGAAGTGTTGGAATATGAAGTAACTGATTAAGCCCCTTTGTGCTGTTTACCATGTATCAAAATGACAACCGTTACCAGGTCACTAACCAGAAAGTACCAAGCTCGTGTATGATTCAAAGGACGAGTAGTCTCCCACGCCATGTTGTATCCAATCCCACCCCCTTTAGCAGGGATGGTAGATATCCACCATCCGTGTATCAGGGTGGACTGGCCAAAACAAGGCGTGCAGTGTGCTGAACTACTAACCCTTCAAAGAAGCAGAAGCGACAGAATGCCAATGATTTTGCAATATACTCCAACCTTTCCAACTTGGCTAAAATTAGATGAAAATAAATAAGATAAGATGAATGGGGAAGCAGAAGTCCCTGATAATGGTGCAAGTAAAGGAGGTATTTAGTCCCTGTGTATAAAAAAAAGGTATTTAGTTCCTGGGCTGTCTACCTTGTATAGTTGTATGTCCAGCCTAAGCGGTCGCCTTTGACATACTTTCACCATACTGTCCTTAACCTCTCAACATTCTATCTACTTCGCTCCCAAAAATGGAACATAAGATAGCTTCTGACAATTAAGTACTTCTTATTTCCAGGTTCCACGACTGGGGTTTAACTAGATTGTGATATGACCTTACGATAAAAGATGCAAAGAGAAGTTGACATTTAAGGAAAACGGATGTAAGTTGTTTAAGTTTACCCTAATGATAATTTTAAGAAACTACAAATGAAAAATTAGTACTTGTTCCAAAGGTAGTGCATAGCACAAGAGAACTTGGCCATGAGATCAGTTCTATTTCCTCATCTAATAAGGAATTCTCCACTTTTTCTCCATGTATCTTGATGGCACTCGTGGAAAAGTAATAAACAGCAAACTAGTCTACTTTCAATTTAGCTTATGGCCATGTTGTTATTCTAGAAAATAATTTCCTATTACATCTTTGTTAGTAGCTAGGTTGTTTCCTCTATTATAAACAATGGAGAACAAAACTGTGTAATCTCTTCATCCAACAAACTGGAGCATTCTAGGGGATGAGCAGCTGCCCCCCCAAAAGTGTGATACGTATAAGAGTAGTATCATTTCCTTAAAAGATAGAATGGTTGAGCCAGTGACTGCAGAAATTATCTGAATTATCTAGTGATAGAATTAATGTAACAACATATAATCTAAAACACAGTATGGACCAATTGAACCTGACCCGCTTGTGAGGTCTACAGTCTACATCAAGACTACGGCTTCCCCTATTATTTTGGGCCATTGCTGTGGTTATTACAAAAATTGTAGCTAAGGGTCTATTTTTTGACAAAGTGCCATTTGAAGCTAAGCAAATTCGGAACATAATCGTGCTACATGTTACATATTCAAAATAATTGTAAGTACAGTAAAAAAATACATGTTCCATCCGAAGCTTTCAGACTAACAAATGTATTAGTCAAGTTTAGGTAAACATTTTGTTTAAAAGATTAAGTTTCCCCATGTACACACAGAATAGAAAAACCGCAAAGACATTACAAGGAACATTGCTGACCCCAGGAATTTTAACAAATCTTTGTTTCAGCTGCCATGTTAATTATCCACTTCATGTAAACAATAGAAGCTTAAAATGTTACAGAATTTTCCCTATATGATGATGAATTCTCAAATTTATTTTAGTATGCAACAGGCTAACCTGCACTTTCCCCTATCAACCTTCTTTCCGTTAGCATTTGGAACACGGAGCTACAAGTACAAAAAAATTGGGAACCTAGCTGAGTGTATAAATAGGTGACAGTAATCACTTCTCATCAAGGACAATCAGAAAACTTAAAGAGATGAGTGATAATATATGCTCTAGCTAATGCATTAATTCTTCTACCTCAAAATGTGGTTCTTATCTCCATTTATATTTCCTTGGCCATGCATTATGATCTAGATATTTGATTGTGTATAAATAGAAATTAATCCATTTATTGATTGGTCATTAGAAATTTTCCAGCATGGAATAAGCTTGCTCATCTTTGCATACAATGATTCTTCTACATTTATGTCATTTGCAACTTTCCAGCATGTTCTTTATTCATACTAAATATGTATCTTTCTGCAAGTGTAAATGTAATTTTTGTTTCAGAATATCTGTATTAATGGCCCTTGAATATAACCAATTGTGATGAACTTCTCTTTTCAAATGCTACAGTCTTGGCTGTGTTATTTGCAGAAAGACAGCTTATCAAAGTACAAGACATGCTGGCTCCCCTTGCTTGCAAAGTATGCTTCCTCTTCTGATCTGAATGGGCCCCTTGTTGTGCCACTTGACTGTGAATGGATTTGACACAGTCACAGGCTGAACCCAGTAAGCATCATGCAATTACGATGACTAATTAGTATTAGTTTTGTTGAGGAATGAAAGTATGCATTTCAATTTGTCCTTGATTAGGTACAATACAAGTTAGACTGCTACAAATTTTATGGGCGCCTGTTGGACAGCGACAATGTGGCATCTTTGGTCCAAGGAACCTCAGCCAAAGAAACAAAAGAAATTTGGAACAGTCTTTTCCTAAATGAACCTTATGAGCTTGATTTTAGCAGCCCTCCCAAAATTAATATGGATCATTATTCTAAACCTGGAGGGATCACATATGATTTGGTCTCTGCTGTTAAGAGGCAGAGTTCATTCTATTATCTGGTTACTTCTGATTATGACTTTTAATTTAATTTCTAATTATATCCTCTCATAATCTATATGTTAAATGACCAAAGTCACATAACTGCCAAGCTTTTTATGTTTGAAAAACAGGTTTCTAGAGCCCATATGCATGACTCTAGGTTTCTTGAAGGAGCTGTGGCAAGGTATAGAGGATTTCTGCATCTGATCAAGAGGAACAGAGAGAAATCCTTGAGAAGGTTCTGTGTGCCCACTTATGATATTGACCTGATTTGGCATTGCCATCAACTACAACCAGCATCATACAGCAAAGACCTTATAGTAGTCATTGGGAAGGTACTAGAACATGATGATACAGACACTGACAGAAGCAAGGGGAAGAAACTTGATACTGAGTTTACTGATACCACCAAACAATGGGAAGAAACTTTTGGTTTGAGGTATTGGAGGGCTGGGGCAATGTATAGAGGCAGTGCTCCATCTCTTGTTACAGATGTTCCATGGCCTAGCAAAAGCTTCAAAGAAGTGTCTGACTGCATTCATAAGACAACTCCAGCTCCAAAAGACGCAAATTGTAGAGGCAAGTTTCTGAAAATCAAACTAATGGTGGCTCAGTTCATAAAAATTTGAACCCCTTTTTTGCTTCTGGTTAGCATACTGCTTAATTTATTGCATTGTATAAATACAAAATAAATTATTTTGACAAACCCCTCAATTAGACTGGTTCAGTGGAAACTCACAATCTTCCTGTGAGTATGATAGCTCATGTAATTGTAGGAACTGTAAGAATTGTTAGCTCATCAACAGATTACTATAGCATGTACTAATCTCTGACATTTACCCTCCATATTTATTAGTGTCTCAAACACTTGTGTTATTTAGTTATGCAGGTAGTAACCATCAGCTAATAATCGTGGAGCATTACTGTCCCTATATAATTGTTTATCACATTTATTTCCCCTTATTATTTGCTTTTACTTTTTCTTTCTTGCAGATTTGTCTTGGATTTGTTGGGGTGGAAACAAACCATCTGGTCTCAAAGGCCACCTTTTCATCTCTATTGGCAAGAGCCAGCCTGACATCTTTCTCAACGGTGAAAAGTGGCAAACTATTTTCTCAGAGTCAGGCAACAAACAGGTTACTGTCTTCCATTGTGAGCCAGAGGGTGATCTAAACCTCACCCTCATGTCAAATGTGCAGACAAGCTCAACCTTATAAAATATAGCAATGCCATTGGTACAATGTGATTTCCTTTGCAGAAGTATATATAGGGCAAAAATCTGAGCTCTCAATTGAGAATTGGTTCAATCTCACCCCACATGCCTAGTGAATTGGGCCTTGACACAATTTCTTTGCATGTTGCCATTTCCCTAACTGTTCCTACTGCAGCTCCATATATGCTGAAAATGGTGAAGCCAGATCCTTCTTCAGATAATATTACCAGCTTCTTCCCTGTGCTGGAGAAGGTTCAACCGCTTAGCAAAGGGACTTGGGTAATGGATAGCCATGCTAATGAGATAATTTATCTGCAAACAAGGTAATTTTGTCATCTTTCCTCTTTAAGTATTGAGACATGTTGAAAAAGACCAGTGACACATTCTTTGTCTGTCCTCTTTGTAGGACTGTCAAGAAAGGTGGGGAGAAAAGAAGAGAAATAGTGGGGATATCTAAAGATTCAAATGAAGCACAAATTTTTGCTGAGTGGGATGGAACTGAATGGACCATCACGAATTCTCAGTGGTTCCTTCAAATTGAGACAGTGGGAACAACCAGTGAGCCCTTTTGTCAAATTCTCTAAATGAATCCTGACCTATTATAGCAGTGGGAACTTCTTTGTCGTCATTAATTTTTTCATGTTTTATGGGAACAGGTAAAACTCTTCCTTGGCAGGAGGCTTGAATTTGAGGAAAAACGCTATAACAGCCCAAAGAAAGAAACTGATTTCATGACAATAATTGGATTCTCAGCAGAGGACCTTTATGGGAAAGCCTTAGCTTTAATTGATATGAAATCCAATCATCTTAAGGTAGTTACCTCAATCCTCAAGGCTATTGCAGATTCCTCTTTTCTTGGCTTCTATTGGTTACATTCAAAGGATTGCATTTCTAATTCTTGTGTAGGTCACTGAGGAACAGTTTGCATTCCCTATCGTGGTTCTCTCTTATTTACTATCCAACATCTACAAGAAAAAGGGATACAACATTATATAGTAACCAATGAAACCACATACAATGCTCAAAATGACAAGAAAACCCATGAAGTGGATAATTCTAACTTGGTTAGCTTCTATGGTGGCTCATATGAAATGTGTGGAGGTGGTTGTGGCGGCGAAGGAGGCTGTGGAGGAGGCCGCTGCAGCAATGGTGGGGGCGACGGAGGCTGTGGAGGAGGCCGTTGCAGTAATGGTGGGGGCGGCAGATCCTCATGCGACGCCTCAGGTAAGAGCAGCGGTGGTGGGTTTGGTGGTGGTAGAAGCAAGTGTGGGCATGCCTTTTGTGGCGTTGCTGCTGATTTTACTGCCGGAAATGCTGGTGGTGGCGCCATTGCTTCTGAATTGGCCGGTGCTCATTTCATTGACATGGCGGCCACCACCGAACATGCTGCTCGCGACGTTGTTGCTTCTCATTTGGCCAATGCAACTTGTATTGATTCCGGTGCACATTGCTAAGGGGCTTATGCATGTTACTCAATTTCTATCAATGCCACTATTCATAAGGTTATGATATGTGGGTTAAATTATGTAATGAATAAAGTTAGAGTGGCCTTTTCTAGGTCCCTTGTTTTACTTAAGTTTCATTGTAAGCAAACTAAAAGCATTTATATTCAATGATATGAAGATATTGTGTATTGAAATAAAGTAATTTGATAGTTGTAGGAAAGGAAAATTTTCATTTTCTTTTTCTCAAATGAAATGAAAATGATCGTTTGTTTGGAGAGGTCTTTTTTTCCCATTTTCCTTTAGATCATTTAGGATACAAAGGGTTGTTTGTCAGCTTCATTTAGAAACTCATTTAAGGATACTCATGCTCTATTATCACCATTCTTATTTGAAAAATCATTTGATATTTAAATGTTATTATAATAACCATACAAATTATAAGTTGAAAAAGCAACTAGAATCACATTTCCACTAACCACCAACAAATAAGCACTGACACAAAATGGTGTGGATGGTTCGGGCCAATTTAGTCAATACGGTTTTCTAATGAGATTAGACTTAAGTATGGAGTATCAAAATAATTTTTAATCTTAATTAAGTCATTCTTTGCACGTCTTTGGATCAGGAGGAGATAAGGAGACTAGGGTTTGAGGTTAGGAGAAGGAGAAGAGGATCTCGGCTTCAAGTAGGAAAGATAGTGACCATATAGATCTGTGATTCCCTATGATTAATTCATGAGATTCACGTTGTGTTTGTTGTGATGTGTGTCAAATGATGTAAATCATGTCTTTTTAAGAATTATTTAAATGTTATTTGAATTCTTTATCACGATTTAATAAGTTTTATGGTTAACTTGCACGACAAAGTTGTTCTTTTATGTCTCTAAAAAGACTGATGTATGCTTGGCCAGATATGCTTTTTCATACGATGAATGGGATGAAAGAGACATATGATGAAAAATATGTTTTTTCATATGTTCATAGCATGATGTGATGTTAATGCATTATTATGAGAAAGCTTGATGATTTTTTTAATGTGTTTTAAGTCTTTCGCGTGAATGTTTTACTCCAATGATTTACACACAAATATTTTTGAAAAATGAGGGCATTACGTTCACATGGTGAGTGAGAAATATGCCTTAAATGGCCTTATATGTTACTTTACCATTTGAATGTGATTCACTATATGAATGTGCTTCCCAAATAGATTTTAGTGGGAAATGGTCTTAAATGATGTGGGAAATGACCTTCCAAAAACCCTGTTCATCTTCTTATGAGTCTCTGACCTTTAAGATTGTTGGATTCAAATTTACGTTTGTATTCAAATTTTTTCATCCGTTTATTGGGATGAGTAACAATACTATTTTGGCTTCAAAAGTAAGCTCTTTCTATCTTTTCGAAGCCAACCTGACCAATGTCTCAATGTAGAAAGGAGGTCTAGGTTAAGGGCGCATTTGGAAGCTGAAAAGTGGAGCCTTTCATAGCTGAATGTGACCAATCACCTTTGGAAAGCGTTTGGAAGCTAAAACGGTGAAAAATACCCATTGATAGTGAAATGTGAAAATTTTCACTTATTAGCAAATCAGCTTCTGGCATCCGTTTGGAAAGTAAAACAACGTGAAAGGGCATCCCTGAAAGAGCTAAAAAAGTTGATTCTCACTTCAATGTATTTCACAACTGACAGAGACTAGTGAAATGAAAAAATCACGGGCCTGCACCATCTCCCTTCATCTCCTCTCTCCCTTCATCTCCCTCATCTCTTTGTCTTGTCCTTATGCTCCTTGGATTTCACAACTTCAAATACATGGATTCGTGATGGAGATGTTCCTGCAAGGAGGGATGAATGAGATGGTCCCCGAAGAAGAAAGCTTCTTCAGCACCTCCCCCACCTCAACAATGCTGCCATCGAGTATTCCTTTCCAAACAAAAATCAGTGGGATTTATGTTCAGTTCCCAGACATAATTTCACATTTCACAAAATCAATGTGAAAATTTTCATCTGTAACATTTTTCGGCAAAGACCTTTTTTATACTCCCAAATATTTGTCATAACTCACTATTTACAGGTTTGATAATTTTCACCCTGAAAGGTAGTCACACCTAATAGTATTTTCGTTTCCAAACACACGGAAGAGTGAAAAAGGTTGTTACACTTCAGTACGAGTCAGTGGGAGTGTTGAACTGCCACCCCATGTCATGTATGAAGGCAAAATCAATTTTCTTTGCAAAGGGAGGCAATCCAATTGGTATAATGTCATCATGTGTTTGCAAATTATCCAGGGCAAGAATCAGAGCCCATTTCTCGACATGTTGCCATCCTTTCCTAACTATTCCTACCCTTTTGTGTTCAAATTGGAGAGGCATTATCCTCCTTCAGCTAATATTAGTTTCATGATCCTACTAGTAGAAGGTTCAACTGCTTAGTAAATGGAATTGTCTCCTGAATAGCCAGGAAAGTAATCAACTAATCTTCTTCAATCTCGATAATCACCAAATCGTCCATCCCTTGCAATAAGATAACCAATCAATTTCATGTTTAAAAATTGAATTGCCTACATATCTATGAACATACAGAGAATGGACCTGTTCTCTTTTATTCTTAATGCTTGTTTTCATCAAAAGTCATAACTAAGACAGATGTTCAAAAAAAACCCTAAGTCAAAGATGTGAAAAAAGGAACAATTTGTAGTAACTCAGAACAATTGGAATGGCTCTAAGGCCATTCAAAACCTGAAACAGGGAAAAGGTGGCCTTCAAATCCACCGCAATCTCTGATGACGACGGCGAGGAGGATGTTTTGGCTCTGGCATTCTCACCGTGCTTCCATTCCACACCTTGTGCACCTTGTCATTCTTACATTGCAATGGAAGTAGAAACTGAAGGCTGATGGGTGGAAGTGGCACCTTCATTGTCCCTCAATCCCCTAGATGGACGCGCATTAGCAAACCCTCCAGCGATCATCCATGAAAAACTGAAGTGCGAGTCTCCATGATCACCATTTTCTTCTCTGTCTTCACCTTCATCCTCTCCTTCTTTTTCTTCTTCTTCTACTTCGTCTTCGTTCTTGTCATCTTCTTCTTCTTGACCATCTTCCTCTTCTTCTTCTTAGTAAACTTCTTCTTGCTCTTCCTCTTCATCCCCTACTGCTTCTTCTTCTTCTTCTTCTTCCACCCCATGCCTCTCAATGGCATCACAATTGTCTTGAATGCATACGATGCTCTCAACGTGGTAGCTTCCTTCTTTGAAGGTGAGGATGAAATCATAGAACTCGTCCCCTTCATTGACCGATTGGACATGATTAACATCATTGCTTGGAGGAAACCTCAGGTTTGAGAAGTCTTCACATCCATTTCTATTCCTCCTCATAGACATTGCACCAGTCTCTCGTCACAAGGTGGACACAAGAATGGTCCATGCCCACCTACACATAATTATGAAGGCAACAACTATGTAAGGAAGGCTTTCAAAATTGATTGTTGATTAATGTGGGATGATTGAAATTTGAATTCGAAATAGGATATTTATCCTTTCACCCATCAAATTTGCATGTATTTTCGGCAAGTTATAGAACAATCATCATTTCTTTTACTTGCTAGCCATAAGTGTAAATTTGTTTAGTGAGATCCAGATAACATTTTATATGATTTTCTTAGACAGAAAACCTGTTGTATATGTGCAACAAGCCATTGGGAAAAGATGAGAAAAGACCTTTACATTTGACCATCTATTTTAACCATTTTGGCAACTTCTATGTACGTTACTTATAACACATGCTTTGATCATTCTTTCAACATTTCGTACTGTCATGCCCCTTCATTGACCCTCAAGCAAATATTCTTGAAACCAGAAACTCGGGCACGCAACCGAATACTCGATCAATCCAGTCAATTATACCATCTCAAAAGGACGTGTAATTAACACCAATCATGTAGTCTTAAAATCAAAATCAAACATTGTTAATACTTATGAAATGAAAATTCATAACTCAATTGATCCAGAATAAAAGTTATTAAAATAACTGATAACAAAATCATTAAAATATCCTTGGCCAACATTCCAATAATACTGTCAATACATAACTAAGATAAAAGATAACTTTGTCAATCGTCAGCAGTCTAACTTTATCAATCGTCACCAGTCTTCAAGCTTTCCCTGACTGCAACTTTAACAAATCTACTCTTTCTTCAAGCCTGCATGAGTATTCTGAAGAAATACCTAGTAGGATGCAAAAACCCGAAAGAAGAAACAATATATGATAAAAAGAAAGATTCAACAAAAGATAACTGAATATACACAGTATCAGAACTGAACACAGGGTTTTCCTTACTTGAAAAATAATGTCAACACATCCCAAATACTCGTAAGTATAAAGAGAAGATGATATACATTTCAACTCCGAACAAACAAAAGTATAAGGAGAGAAGTTACCATATTCAAGACTCCGAACATCCAATGTGTAGGGAGAAAATATCAATCATTACTGACTCCAAACATCAATAGTGTAAGGAGATTTCAATTTCTACTCTTTGAACTTACCACTCGCAAGTGGATACTTACCAGATCACCCTAGATGTTCTCTCTTTGGAACCCGGTCATGCGTCTAGGATGCTAGCCCCATCTATGCTTATAGGCACAATGAGTGGAGACCACAAAACCTTTCGTAATATCTTGTAATCTAAAACATACATATTTACCTCTCTTTGGTAGGAACTACATAGGTCCTATATAAATCAAAGATTACTCTGAATCTAGCAATGACTCGAGCATACTATGATTCTACCTCGGAGAGATCCTCACAAGGTCTTTTAGTGGAGAAACAGTCAATATAGAACTGAGCAATAATTTTAAAAATAGAGTTCGCAACACTCTAGAGTTTAATTTATCATTTTCCAACATTTGACTCACAGAGGAGTACCAATGAGATTTCAATATCACTATCATCATATGACTCGCTAAAGGAATATCAATGAAAATTCAATAACAGAAATGTCACACATGCTTTACCCTAGATGGAACCATCCAAAACTCAACTGGGTTATGAAAACATTAGTCCAAACTTCAAGAATCAAGACTTTGGTCAACGATGAATGATGATTAAGATTCAAATTGGAAACACTAATCGAGTTGGTACTATGAATGAAACATACAAGACTCAATGGGCTAAATCACCCTTCATTGGCCCATGATACTAAATTATTATACTTAGTCCATTCTGGCTTAATAGATACTAAAAAGTCTTATATAATTCATATAAAGTTCTTAGTATACTTGTTTTAACATAGGCTATTTGAATAGTGAGGTTTTAGTAACTTTTACCACAATTACAATGTTCTATTTTTGCTTAACAACTGAATTCCGACGCTTCCCAGCATCAGTGCAAATTGAATTTAACTCTAAAATTTTTATTGTATGTAGTCCTATGAGTCTAGTTTCCAATCCAATGGACGAAATATTTTTTTGATTTTTCTATAATTAGTTACATGTGTTTTAGTAAATGTTGTTAGTGCAAAAATAGTTCTAGGTGAGACCTTTAATCACAATTCTATTCAGTTTATGAGTATGATTACCCCCTAATCCACCCACTAATGCTTTTTATACTTAATTACTTCACATCTAATACTTATTCTAGAACCTTATTAGATATAATTTTGAATGATTTCCAATGATTAGGGTGTACATTCACTCTCCTTATTTGATTATACACTGACATTCCCTCAATTAGATTTAATAGTTAAATTGGATAACTAATACGAGACGGATCAGAACTATTGGTCAAGTGACTGACTTTGACCAGTGACACCTTCACATAAATCAGAAGCCTCACGGCACAAGTACACGTATTGTCCCTTAATAATTTATCTATCTTGGAATAGAAAGGTGCTATGAATCAGCCCCTACACCATCTAAGCTATACACTTTCATGATACATCATTGGATCAAGACAAAATAATCTGGACAACAAACTTCAAGATCAATATAATAGCAAATATGTCATAAGAAATTTAGATCTTCCATCATTAGGTTTGCATGTACAACGAATAAGAATTAGAACACCTATTGTCCATATGATTGAGCAAATAACACTTCATAAACTCAACAATTCAAGATATTGGTACATAGCGATTAACTCCAATGAAAATCCACAATTATGAGCCAAGATAATACCATAAGAATTACTCGAAACAATGAATGTAATTTAGATTACGAATTAGGGGAAAATATCTTGCATGAGTATTAACGTAGTCTCTAATCGCTTCCTCGCGAAAACCCTTGCTTCCTCTATGCAACGCATCCCTTGGCACTTGAATTGAACAACTCTTTGGACAAGAAAGAAGAGAGGAAAGGCGCTAGTTTGGTGGAGAAGGAGAGGAGAAGAAGAAGAAGAAGAAGAAACCCTAACTCAAGGCAAGAGGAGAGGTCGGCCAAGTGCATGGGTCGGCCCTCCAATTGGGTTTATATATGCCTAGGTTTCATAATCTCCTTTGACTCTACTTTCCTCCCTTGATACACCTCCCCTTCTAATCTTAACTATTGATTCAATCACATCCCAAAAAGCCAAGGACGTCCCTTCCCATTAGAGTCTCAAATAACTTAGGATTTGAGATCAAATCTAAAACCAAATCTCTCAATTGATTCAATCACTCGATTAAGAAACTACCTAACCCTATTTTGCTTCACTTGGATGTCCCATACCAATTGTTTCCTTTCTTTTGATTGGCTGGTGTTGATCTCCATAATATCCTATCATCTTCCATGATTAGCTCATAATTATCTCCAACCGATTTTGTTAGTTTCCTGATTCACCACCGATTATATCCTTAATTACAACGAGTAAATCCAATCTTTCCCTTTTCTCATGATTCACTCTAACTACCAAAATTACTCACACACGTGCCACGTGACACACGCCATGACGTCCCTATCTCTGACGGCCCGTGTCCTGGTGCTCAGGTGCGTCTGGCGTCAGGCACGTGTCTCGCGCCCTGGTGCCTCCGACATTTCGGGTACAAGATACATTATTCCAAACTCATATAGCCCCTGTACTACACATCTTAACCCCCTCATTCACTCACACATGTTCTAACATGTGTCTCATCTCCACCTTGGTGCCTAGTCGCACGACCTGGCGTCATGTGCCAACAGACCAACCTCAATGCCAGGTAGAGCCCAGCGTCTGGGCTAGTACTCACGCCCGGGTTAACCTGGCTACTTCAAATCATTCATAAAAGAAAAATCCCATACACCACATCCAATCAAACATATCAAATCACATGATGTAATATAAATTAAATTAGGTAGGTAAACTTTCCTAATTTAGACCTATTTCCTAAAATAGCAGTTTAGCAAAACATACCAATTTTTTGGGTGTTACACGTACATTCAATACTTCTTAAAAGTACACATAAGGTCCGTGGACATCACATCACCAAAGCAGTCATGACATCGGCTAGTATGGAAAGGATGAGCTAATAGAGGAAGAGGGGATCAAAACAACATTCATCAATAAGACAACAACAACATAGAGCTACAAGGATGCAAAGGAAATAACAAGAGAAACACAATTACTATGGTCATCACTGATGTTTTTTCTGATTATTATTATTCTACAACAGGAAAAGATAAGTACTTACCATGCATGCTTCAAGAAAACCAGGATCCGATCTATAGTAAGGTGATGGAGCCCCATACATGGGAGGAGCCATCACATGTGGCTCCTCATAATAGCCTATATATTGTCATTATAAACAGTCAGTATAGAGATAAAATGAAGAAATAAATGGTTCTAGTGGCTAATCAATTATTTGCTTTGTCAATGCAATTTATTAGTTTTTCAAGAGACCATTTAGAAGTAGATATTGTTTAAATCAAATAAAGCATGTGATTTCCATTCATTTGTGCAATGAATTAAACAATAACATCATGAAAAGTATAATATGACACCACTTTTTGAAGATACAACATAATAATTTTATACTTGCAAGAGAAGGGTCCAGGAAGCTAGGAACATAATAGTTGCTAGAACAATCATTCTAGTGTAAATCTATGAAGACATCATAAACCAAAATGAAGTAAAAATGGAAGCAAATTTAAAGCTAGAAGAACAAAGGAATCATACTAACTAAGCTTTTAGAAAACATAGACACAATTTATAGAAACCAGGCCAATCCTAATATGAAAATAATGCAAAAATATCATTAGTCCACTGCCTACAACCAGATTAACACATCAGATGGAAGATTTTACCCACAAGGGAATTCACGTACTAACCAATGCCAGAAACACAGACTAAAGGATCACAAAATATATTACCTCCAGCCGAGTAAGGATACGCATACTTGGGACCACTAAACATCTTCCTCCAAATGCAACAGATTAGAAGGTTCGAAAGAGATAGGATGAGAATGTAGTAGAAGAAATTAAGAGCCGAGATGACAATATGGGGTATAGTAATGGACACAGAACACTCGGGGCAGAAGTGGTACACAGTGCACCTCCCATGCGGCGAGCCTTGCAGGAACGACCCTCTATTCATGGCAACAAGCCTGGCTTCATTTCTCTGTACTTGTGAATAAATGTTTTCCTTTTGTCAAATTTTGTAACTTCGTTTTGCAATAGTATAACATTATGGGAAGGAAAAAGTTAATATGAGTCGGGCTTCCACATGTTACCTTGAGATGAGACAATCTCTGTTGGATTGAAAATCGACATTGTGGGATGCAGGGAGTCATTAAAACCTGCCCTCCCCTTTATAAACACATGCCACATGATCGAACTTCGGCAATCCAGATTGTCTCACCTAACACAGTGCATGTGAGCTCGAGCTCATCTAAATGGTTTATTGTGGAAATCACATGAGACAACTAAATTATCATTGGATGTAAAGGGTGTTGAAACATAAAATATTGAAATAAGATTTTCGTTTCTTAACTGCTCAACTTTTAAGAAACTTGGTTATCTTACATGGTAGCGAAGCTTTGGTCATTGTTCTAGCTTAAATCACTTGTAATTCCTGACCAACAATATGTCTGTGACATGGCACAAGGGGTCCTGTGTGGCACATAGAGACCTAACATGGTACATAGCTATTGGTGACCTACCCTGTTTTATAGAGATTGTGGGGAATCCTTTATCAAATGGATTGATCGTGGACATGCTATCCTACTATTCCCGTCCATTACACTGGAAGATGATCCTTCCTACTACAATGAATATTTGACTGTGGGTTAGTAAAATAACTTTTGAATTCTCCTATTATAAGTTAGGGCTCTTGGTGCGGCAGTTTTCATCTTCCCTACTACAATGAATATTTGACTATGGGTTACTAAAATAACTTTTGAATTCTCCTATTAAATTAGATGATCTACACTAGATGACTTGGATAGAATCGGATGAAATTCGTTGTTCTGTGTATTATTTTTTTTCCATTGTTTGGATCAGTGATTGTGCTATGTATTGGTTAACATAGGATGTTTTGATTTTTGTGTATTAAATTGAATGGAATTTTTGGGCGGTAAATGAATCAAATGCTTATTTTCTACGTAATAAGGTTAGATTGGAAAAATTAGTAGTACTAGGCGTAATATATAATAACCTGCCCTATTAGCTAAAGTTTTCTGATTATTGGGCACATGGCGCTCATCTTATGATGGTGGTTGAACAGCCACTGTGTCCACAAGACAACCTCTACAAGTATCGCATCCAATGCTAGTTGAAACTGAACTAACATCAGCTGGAAGGCAATCGCAAAATTTATGGAAAGTCGTAACGGATATGTACTACTAGATTGACAATTTTGTTTATGGTTTAGGCCTGCCACACTGTGTTTGTTTTCCTTAGGAGTTTTTCATTTAAGACAGGTCAGAATGATCGCTGAGAATGAATAAAATGAAGGTACGTGTGCGGATGATATATTGATGTTTTCTGCCTTCGCTTGAGTCTTGATTGGTTGGGGAATTACCAGAATCTCTCTTATCCCCTTTCAAATCAAGTCCAATAATTTACTTGAAATTTGCTATCTTCTTCAACTGGAAGGCAATTTCGTTTAAAATGTTTGGTTCAATTACCAATTTACGTTTGAAGTAAATTCTTTGATAATCCATTTGCTAAGCTGGAGGTTTTGGGAACATGGTATGCTCAAAGCTTTAGTACGAGTCAGTGGGAGTGCCGAACTGCCACCTCATGTCACGTATGGAGGCAAACTCAGTTTTCTTTTCAAAGGGAGGCAGTCCAATTGGTATAATGTCGTCATGTGTTTGCAAAGCATTCAGGGCAAGAATCTGAGTCAATTTCTCGACATGTTACCATCATTTCCTAACTGTACCCTTTTGTGTTCAAATTGGTGAGGTATTATCCTCCTCCAACTAATATTAGTTTAATGATCCTACTAGTAGAAGGTTCAACTGCTTAGTAAATGGAATTGTCTCGTGAATAGCCAGGAAAGTAATCAACTAATCTTCTTCAATCTAGATAATCACCAAATCATCCATCCCTTGCATAAAGATAATCAATCAATTTCATGTTTAAAATTTGAATTGCCTATATATCTATGAACATATAGAGAATTGTGTCATGTCACGGAGCTTGGTCATAGTGTTGGTCAGAGATTACAAGCTAAATTAGTTGTCTCATGTAATTTCCACAATAAACCATTTAGATGAACTCGGGCTCACATGCACATGTGTCAGCTGAGACAATCTGGACTGTCGCATTTCGATCCTATGGCGTGTGTTTAAAAAGGGGAAGGCAGTTTTATTGACTGCCTGCATCCCACGCTGTTGATTTTCAATCCAACAAAAATTGTCTCATCTCATGCTAACGCGCGGAAGCCCGGACTCAATAACTTTTTCCTTCCCATAATGTTATATTATTGCAAAATGAAGTTACAAGATTGGACAAAAGGAAAACATCTATTTAGAGTACGAAGAAATGAAGCCAGGCATGTTGCCACGAATAGAGGGTCGTTCCTGCAAGGCACACCACGTGGGAGGTGCACCGTGTGCCACTTCTGCCCCATGTGTTATGTGTCCATTACTATACCCCATATTGTCATCTTGGTTCTTAATTTCTTCCACTACATTCTCATCATATCTCTTTTGGACCTTCTAATCTGTTGCGTTTGGAGGAAGATGTTTAGTGGACCCAAGTATGCGTATCCTTACTTGGCTGGAGGTATTATACTTTTGTGATCCTTTAATTTGTATTTTTGGCAATGGTTATTACGTGAATTCCTTTGTGGTAAAATCTTCCATCTGAAATTTTTTACGTAAATGTGTTAATCTGGTTGTAGGCAATGGACTAATGATCATTTTTGCACCATTTTCATATGAGGATTGACCTGGTTTCTATAACTTGTGTCTATGTTTTCTAAAAGCTCAGTTAGTATGATTCCTTTGTTCTTCTAGCTTTAAATTTGCTTCGATTTTTTACTTCCTTCGTCATCATAGATTTAGAGGAGAGTGTTCTACCAACTATTATGTTCCTTGTCCCCTTCCTGGACCCTTCTCTTGCAAGTATAATATTATTATACTGTACAGTTGAATGAAAATGACATTATACCTTCAAAAAGTGGTGTAATATTATACTTTCCATAATGTTATTGTTTACTTCATTACACAGATGAATGGAAATGACATGCTTTATTTGATTTAAGCAGTATCTCCTTCTAAATAGTTTCTTGAAAAACTAGTAAATTGCATTGACAAAGCAAATAATTAATTAGTCCCTAGAACCATTTATTTCTTCATTTTTTCTCTCTACTGACTGTTTATAGTGACAATATCCAGGCTACTATGATGAGCCACCTGTGATGGCTCTTCCAATGTATGGGGCTCCATCACCTTACTATAGATCGGATTCTAGTTTTCTTGAAGCATGGTAAGCACTTCTTATCTTTTCTAGTTGCAGAATAATATTAATCAGAAAGAACATCAGTGATGACCATAGTGATTGTTTTTATCTTGTTATTGCCTTTGCAGCCTTGCAGCTCTATGCTGTTGTTGTCTTATTGATGAATGCTGCTTTGATCACTTCCTCTATTAGCTCATCATTTTCATACTAGCCAACGTCATGACTGATTCAGAGATGTGATGTCCTCGGACCTTATGTGTACTTGTAAAAAGTATAGAATGTACGAAATGTTGAAAGAATGATCGAAGCATGTGTTATAAGTAACGTACGTAAAAGTTGCCAAAATGGTTAAAATAGATGGTCAAATGTAAAGGTCTTTTGTCATCTTTTCCCTATGGCTTGGTGCACATATGCAACAGGTTTCCTTTCTAGGAAAATCTTTTGAAATGTTATTTGGACCCCACTAAACAGATTTATGCTTATGGCCATCAAGTAAAAAAAATGATGATTGCTCCATAACTTGCTGGAAATACATGCAAATTTGATGTGTGCAAGGATAAGCTGTCTATTTCGAATTCAAATTTCAATCGTCCCATGTTAATCAACAATCAATTTTGAAAGCCTTCTATACATAGTTATTGACTTCATATTATGTGTAGGTAACCCTTTTTATGCATGGACCATTCTTGTGTCCTCCTTGTGACGAGAGATTAATGCAATGTCTATGAGGAGGAATAGAAATGGTTGTGAAGACTTCTCAAGACTGAGGTTTGATCCAATCAATGATGTTAATCATGTCCAATCTGTAAGGGAAGGGGGTGAGTTATATGATTTCATCCTCACCTTCAAAGAAAATCGGTCCCTTCTGTTATTGGCATTCTTGCAGCAGATTTCCTTTCTAGGAAAATCTTTTGAAATGTCATTTGGATCCCACTAAACAGATTTACGCTTATGGCCAGCAAGTAAAAAAAACGATGATTGTTCCATAACTTGTTGAAAATACATGCAAATTTGATGGGTGCAAGGATAAATAGCATATTTTGAATTCAAATTTCAAACTCCCACATTAATCAGCAATCAATTTTGAAAGCCTTCCTTACATAGTTGCTGCCTTCATAATTATGTGTAGGTGGGCATAAACCATTCTTGTGACGAGAGACTGGTGCAATGTCTATGAGGAGGAATAGAAATGCATGTGAAGACTTCTCAAGCCATAGGTTTGCTCCAATCAATGATGTTAATCATGTCCAATCGGTCCATCCTCACCTTTAAAGAAGGAAGCTACCACGTTGAGAATTTCATATGCATTTGAGTCAATTGTTATGCCAATGAGAGGCGTCAGGTGGAAGAAGAAGAAGAAGTAGTAGGAGGAGAAGAAGAAAACTATTATGAAGATGAAGAGAAAGAGCAAGAAAAATATTATTACAAAGAAGAAGAGGAAGATGATCAAGAACAAGAAGTAGAAGAAGAAGATGATGAAGAAGGAGAAGAAGAAGGCGAAGACGAAGAAGATAATGGTGATTATGGAGACTCGCATTTTAGTTTTTCATGGATGATCGCTGGAGGGTCTGCTAATGCGCATCCATCTAGGGGATTGAGGGTCAATGAAGGTGCCACTTCCATCCATCAACTCTCTGTTTCTACTTCAGTTGAATGTGCGTCCATCTAGGGGATTAAGGGTCAATGAAGGTGCCACTTCCATCCATCAACCCTCTGTTCCTACTTCAGATACCTCAAGGTCATCATTTTCTTTTCCAACGTAAGTATATTAAACTATGTTATGTTTCAAATATAAGAAGACTTCCTGTACAGCTTTTTATTTGTGTGTTAACTCTTGCAATGTAAGAATGATAGGGTGCACAAGATGTGGAATAGAAGCCCGGTGAGAATGCCAAAGCCAAAACGTCCTTCTTGCCATCGTTGTTAGAGATTGCGGTGGTTTTGGAGGCCTCCTCTTCTCTGTTTCAGGTTTTGAATGACCTTAGAGCCATTCCAATTGTTCCAAGTTACTACAAATGGTTCCTTTTTGAACATCTTTATCTTAGTTATGACTTTTGATGAAAACAAGCATCAAGAATAAAAGAGAAGGGGTTCATTCTCTATATATACATAGATATGTAGGCAATTCAATTTTTATACATGAAATTGTTTGATTATCTTTATGCGAGGGATGGATGATTTGGTGATTATCTAGATTGACGAAGATTATTTGATTACTTTCCTAGCTATTCACGAGTCAATTCCATTTACTAAGCAATTAAACATTTTACTAGTGATCTACTCATGAAATATGTATTTTATTATCTCCTAAGCTTATGATTATGCTAGTGTTTGATTAGAATAACTACTACTTTAATATAGTTTTTGGTTTTTGTAGGAAACAAGAGTAATACACAGAAATGAAGAGAAAAGTAACTCGAATGGTTAAATTATTATTACTTTGTCTACAAATATCGGATTGGACTGATTTAAGCTTCATGTTAAATTTCAAGAAGTCAGATTTCCAACGCCACCAACCACGTGCAATTCGGAGTTCGGGACAGAAAGTTATATCCATTTGAATTTTATAAACAGTAACTACGATCGATCGGCAATCAAGCGATCGATCTCCGGAGCCGCTAAAACAGTGTATTAAAGGAAACGATCGATCGGATCTCAAAACGATCGATCGTATCTACTGGAATTTTTCAATCGCCGAAGACAGTAACTACGATCGATCGGTATCATACGGCGTGCGATCGATTGGAGGAAAATAATGAAGGAGTTGCGATCGATCGGATAGCGAACGATCGTCAATACGGAGCGATCGATCGCCGTATGCGGCAAACCGAAATAAGACCTATTTTGACTTGGATTTGGAAGGGGACTTCGGGGTTTCTCTTCACTATTATAAATAGGCCTTATGGGAGAACGTTTTGGGCATCACATATTCAACTCTTGGAGGCTAGAGCAAAGGAAGAAGAAGATGATGAAGATGAAGATGATGGATTCTCTTCCCATGCTTGGCTAAACTCCTATCCAAGGCGTAGATGAAGCCCAATAATCTGGTTGTGTAGTTTCTTTTCTCTCATCTTATGTTTTTACTCTAGTTGGTGTATGGATTTTATTGTGTAATCACCATTAATTCAATAAAGGTTTGTTCTTTGTACTCGAGAGAGACAAGAGTGAATTTGTTGTGACTGGCAATGGTCACAAGGTATCTCGACAGCAAAAGTGTAAAGGGAAGAAGAAAAGTAATAAACTGAAATGGATTTCTATTGCATAACCTCCCACTGAGGAAGACGTCCAGCATATAAAGAAAGGAGATGGCGCTCCTGCCTAGGGGGTGCCATCTGGCCAAGCTGATGGCCCGCTGATGGGCCACTAATTAGCCTAATTATTCTCACTCAGCCCGTTACCTAACAATTAGCCTAAACGGGTCTGATTACAATAAGATACATAATCAATCAAAGATCCTAATGACTTAATGCTGACGTGATGGCCTGTTGGGCTGCAGACGGGCCCCACACGTTGGGCTAGGCGTTCACAACAATCCACCACGCTCCGCTTATTGCCTTGACCTCAAGGCGACCATTCTGGAAAACGAGCCAAAACGTCGTCCTCCACTTCCCACGTAGCATCTTCAAGTGCATGACCTTTCCACGCCACCAATAGTTCGGTAATAATGTGACCCGCCTTACGAACGCGTCGTTTGTCAATGATAGACGCTGGCACTGGAGTATCCGAATCCACTGAAGGCATAAAAGATAAGGGCCCACCTGGAGTGACCGAAGAAACATCGCCCACAAAACGACGGAGGCGCGAAATATGGAAAACTGGATGCACCAATGATCCCGGAGGTAGATCCAGATGATATGCAACGGGCCCGATACGTTCGAGCACAGAATATGGCCCATGATAACGAGGTGCTAACTTGGCCTAATCCGTTTTGAACAAAGAGGTCTGGCGCTGTGGTAAGACGGACACATAAACCAATTCCCCCACCTGGAAGGTCCGATCGGTCCTCTTCTTATTAGCAATTTGTTTCATACGGTTCTGAGCGGCGGCGAGATTGGTTTTCAGCTGGCGGAGTACCTCATCCCTTTTTTGAAGCAAATAGTCGACCTCAGCAACGGACGACCTGTGGGGCACATAAGAGAGAACGGTAGGAGGTGGACGACCATAGACAACTTCAAATGGCGTAAACCCCGTTCGTGTGTGATAAGCTGTATTATAAGACCACTCAGCCCAGGGAAGAAGTTGTAACCATTTACGGGGCTGGTCCCCCACAAAGCAGCGCAAATATTGCTCCACACACTTGTTGACGACCTCCGTCTAGCCGTCTATCTGGGGATGGTAAGCTGTGCTCATGGTGAGTTTCGTACCTTGGAGAGCAAAAAACTCACGCCAAAATGCAGAAATGAAAACATTGTCTCGATCCGAGACGATAGTCTTAGGCATGCCGTGTAATCGAGCGATCTCTTTGACAAATGTTTCAGCAACCGTCCGTGCTGTAAAAGGATGGCTCAAAGCACATAAATGAGCATATTTTGAGAGTCGGTCCACCACCACAAGAATGACCGACTTTCCTTGGACCACGGGTAAGGCTTCCACAAAGTCCATAGAGATATCCTTCCATATTTGATCCAGAATGGGGAGAGGTTGAAGGAGACCCTGGGGAGAAGTAGTGACTGCCTTGGCGCGCTGGCAAGTGTCACAAGCAGCCGTCCTTTCTTACACCGGGCCACAGAAAACTCTGGCTCACCCGTTTGTAGGTCCGGAAGGTACCCTCATGTCCCGCCATGAGCGTGTCATGAAAATGAGAAAGAACACACCGACGCAAGTCCCCGCTGTTAGGCACCCACAACTTCCCTTTCCAAAATAAAGTGTCACCGTGCCAAGTGAAGGACGGATCATCCAATTGATGCTCGTGGAGACGTTCGATCAACTGGCTAGTGTCGGGGTCCTCAGTATAGACGCAACGCAGGTTAGGAAGAAAGGGGCAAGTCGGCCCAGTCATAGCCATACAGGCACTCGCCAGTGAGCGCCGTGAAAGAGCATCCGCGACCGTATTCTCAGACCCCTTCTTGTAGACGATCTTATAATCATACCCGAGAAGCTTACTAACCCAGCGCTGCTGTGCCAGTGTAGACACCCGTTGCTCAAGAAAATACTTCAATGGCTGATGGTCGGAGCGGATAATGAAGCTTTGACCCAACAAATAAGGCCGCCACTTGGTTACTGAATGAACAATGGCCAGCATTTCCCTCTCATAGGCCGAAAGTGTCAAAGACCGGCCGACGAGAGATTTGCTAAAGAAGGCCACCGGTCGTTCGTTCTGCAAGAGAACCGCCCCCATGCCTGTATCCGAGGCATCCGTTTCCACCACAAAGGGAAGAGTGAAATCTGGCAAGACCAAAACAGGTGCAGTAACCATAGCCTGCTTTAGGCGCTCAAAAGCCTTATGCGCTTCTTCTGTCCATGCAAAGACCCCCTTTTTGAGGAGTGCGGTCAGTGGGCTGGCAATAATCCCATACTGGCTGATGAATCTGCGGTAATACCCCGTCAGCCCCAGAAAGCCTCGGAGGCCCTTGACACAGGTGGGTGCCGGCCAGGATAGCATGGCAGCTACCTTCGAGGGATCAGTGGAAACTCCCTCATGCGAAATGACATGACCCAAGTACTCCACCTGTTTGCTACCAAAAGAACACTTTGACCGTTTAAGAAATAAGGAATGAGTCTGTAAAATGGAGAAAACTGACCGCAAATGCTCTAAGTGTGCGTCCCACGACTGGCTGTATATGAGGATGTCATCAAAGAAAACCAGGACGAACTGTCTAAGAAATGGCCGGAACAAATCATTCATGAGACTTTGGAAGGTAGCAGGAGCATTTGTCAGGCCGAAGGGCATGACCAAGAACTCGAAATGACCGTCATGTGTCCTGAATGCAGTTTTGTGGACATCTGACGGTTTCATACGGATTTGATGATATCCTGCGTGCAAGTCGAGTTTGCTAAATACCGTGGCACCGGCCAGTTCATCCAACAGTTCCTCTATAACCGGAATGGGGTACTTGTCTTTAACTGTAATAGCATTCAGGGCGCGATAGTCGACACAAAATCGCCACGACCCATCCTTCTTACGGACCAGTAGAACCGGCGAGGAGAAGGAGCTGTTGCTGGGCTGAATAATACCGGACTGTAGCATGTCGTGCACAAGGCGCTCAATCTCCGCTTTCTGAATATGAGGGTAGCGGTATGGGCGCACATTGGCCGGCGCAACATTAGGTAGGAGTGGGATGGCATGATCGTGTGATCGGGCAGGTGGTAGGCCTGTTGACTCCGAAAATATGTCGGCATGATCATCGAGCAAAGAACGCAAGTCCTCAGGTATGTCCGTTTGCTCGACATCCACCACTGCCTGTTGCTGCAACAAGAGCCCTTGTGGCGTGAACTTGAAGAGCGACCCTATAGCCTCGGCCGTATGCAAAGCACCTGGTTGGGCCCCTTGGAGGCGAACCCGCTGTCCGTGCACCTCAAAATCCATAATGAGGTCCTTAAAGTTCCAGATCACATCCCCGAGGTCCTGCAACCATTGGACCCCTAGGACCACATCCGCCCCCTTCGTTGGCAGCAAGAACAAGTCTGTGATGAATGTGTGGCCTTGGATAGTAAGGGCGGCTTGGGCGCATACCCCCGAACTCCTGAGATGTTTGCCGTCCCCAATGAGCACATCAAAAGGCTTGGCATCGAACACATAGCAACCCAATCGCTGTGCTACCTTGTCATTGATGAAATTGTGGGTCGACCCACTGTCAATCAATACCGCAACCTCCTGTCGCTTGAGGAGTCCCTGTACCCGCATCGTGCGTGGGGTGAAGGTTCCTGAGTAGGCGTGCACGGAGATTTTAGGTTGCACGTCGGGGTACTCTGGTGCCATCTCCTCGGCCTGGAAAGAAACATCTTCGTCGACTTCTTCAATTAGTAAACTTCCCCGTACTGCGCACCTGTGCCCGGGAACAAACTTTTCATCGCATCTGTAACATAGCCCCTTGGTGCGACGCTCCTCCATCTGAGCAGGTGTGAGGCGCCGAACAGGGTGAACAACGGAGCCAGTCGTCATAGGTCGACTGGGATTTGGAGCAGGAGACGGCAACGGCCCCAGCGCTGGGTCAACAGGGGCCCTTGCTGGAAAACTCCCACGCCCCCCCCCCCTCCTTTGTCTGGCCATCTTCTCCTCTTCGATGCGTGCATGACGCACCACATCTCTCATCGTGTGACAAGGAAAATGCCGCATCTCGTCCGCTATCTCCGGTTTCAAGCCGCGCTTGAAAGTGCCAACCAGTGCTGCGACTGGCCAGTCTGGCAAGCGGTTCGCAATCTTCATAAACTCCAAATAGTACGCCCTCACAGTTGTTGTTTGCCGGATGGTGGAGAGCATCTTGTTGAAATCCTGAAATTCGTTCGGCCCAAACTGAATGCACAACTCATCTGAGAACGACGCCCAAGTAGGGAATCGTACCTCCTTCTCAAAGGCCTGATACCAGACCGAAGCGTCTCCATCTAAATGAAAAGCGGCCACACGCAGTCGCTCGGCATCTGAAAAAGTTCCTTGATAGGTGAAGAACTTGTCCGCCTTGTATAGCCACTCCACGGGGTCCTCTTCACCATTGAATCGTGGAAATTGGAGCCGCGCCAACCTGGGATCTACGCTACCCCTCTGGCCTCCACGATAACCTATAGACTCCTCCCAATCCGCGTCCAACTCACGCTGGACATTTCGCAGGTGCGGATTCATTGTGTCATTTCCTCGAACACCTTGAGGGCCTCGTCCCTCAAGGCCAGATCTGCCCTCGTCAGCGCCTGGGTTAAAGGAACCCAGTTGGATTCCTTGTGCGATGGAAGACCCAGCGTGCAGGGCCTGTGTAGAGCCGCCAAACACACTGGACCCCCCTTGTCGAACTGGACCACCAAAAACTCCTGGTGGTGGCGGTGGAGGAGTGATTGTGGCTGTCTGGCTGGCCGGGTTCTGCGCCTGGTTCTGGGACTGGATCATTTCCAAATTCTGCAGTCGAACACCAAGCTCACTGATCATGGCGATCAGTACCTCCTGGTTGGATTCCGTCGTTGGTTGTGGACTAGTCACCTCTTTCGCCGTCTCAGGCTCCTCCCGGATTTCTGGCATACCCAGTGGTTGTTTGCGAGGAGGCATGATTGCTCTCAGATTGGCACCGCTCTGATACCAATGTTGTGACTGGCAATGGTCACAAGGTATCTCGACAGCAAAAGTGTAAAGGGAAGAAGAAAAGTAATAAACTGAAATGGATTTCTATTGCATAACCTCCCACTGAGGAAGACGTCCAGCATATAAAGAAAGGAAATGGCGCTCTTGCCTAGGGGGCGCCATCTGGCCAAGCTGATGGCCCGCTGATGGGCCACTAATTAGCCTAATTATTCTCACTCAGCCCGTTACCTAACAATTAGCCTAAACGGGTCTGATTACAATAAGATACATAATCAATCAAAGATCCTAATGACTTAATGCTGACGTGATGGCCTGTTGGGCTGCAGACGGGCCCCACACGTTGGGCCAGGCGTTCACAACAGAATTCTTGTGAGTTTCAATCCGAAGAATACTTGCGTATCCGAGAGGAACGTGAATCCGAAGAATTCTTGTTATATATCAATAAAATTTCATTGGTTTATACTCGAGAGAGATAGATCACAATTCCATGTTTTAATTGTTTTATGTGTTACATCCGAGAGGAGAGCACTATACTTTGAGTTGACAAGTGTATGTCCGAGAGGAATATGCTAGCCAATTGGAAATCTTTATTCAAAAGAGAGAGAGAAACGATACACTAGTTATTGTGGTGGATTCGAAGCCTTGGTCTTCTCCTTATTGATCAAATCTCAGCTTAGTTTAGTTTAAAGTTCATTGCTTTCTTAGTCTAAAATCAACACTGCTATTTTCTCTTAAATCTGGTAAAGTATTCACCGTCCCTGAGGTTTGACAACCCTTATTAATACTCGCCGTAGTACAATTGCCTTGTGCACTTACAAGGGTTTATATTTAAACAATCAACTAGCAGGGTCATGAAACTCATGTTAGCTGAAGGAGGATAATGCCTTACCAATTTGAACACAAGAGCATAGGAACAGTTAGGAAAGGATGGCAACATGTCGAGAAATTGATTCTTGCCCTGAATGCTTTGCAAACACATGACGACATTATACCAATTGGACTGCCTCCCTTTGCAAAGAAAATTTAGTTTGCCTCCATACGTGACATGAGGTGGCAGTTCAGCACTCCCATTGACTCATACTGATGTATAACAACATTATTTATGACTTGACTCATAACCTAGACTTCTTTATGCAGTGAGACATTGGTCAGGTTAGCTTTTAAAAGATAGAAAGACCTGACTTTTGAAGCCAAAACAGAATTGTTACTCATCCCAATAAATGGATGAAATAATTTGAATACAAACGTAAATTTAAAGCCAACCATCTTAAAGGTCATAGACTCATAAGAAGATGAACGGGCTCTTTGGAAGGTCATTTCCCACATCATTTAAGGTCATTTCCCACTAAAATTTGTTTGGGAAGCACATTTATATAGTGAATCACATTCAAATGGTGAAGTAACATATGAGGTCATTTAAGTCGTCTTTCTCATTCACCATGTGAATGTAACGCCCAGATTTTTCAAAAATATTTGCATGTAAATCATTGGAGTAAAACATCTGCGCGGAAGACTTAAAAACACATTCAAAATTATTAAAATTTAGAGGCAAAGATTGAGCCGATAAGTATTCAAATTCATTCGGCTAAACATATAATCAGAGCATTATCATTCGATCATTGGAACATAATTCATATTTGAAATTAATCTACTATTTTGATTTAAATCATAGAATAAAATTGATCCCTAGTCGTTGTGAGACATGATCTATAATCAACTAGTGACTTATTACAATAAATGGTATATGGTACACACACGTGCCTATCATTTCTTGAGAATAAATAATTCTAAAAGGAAAGAATCCTACTGTAGCCATCTTTCAGTGCTACCGCCTGTGTCGCAACCACTCTTAATTTAATCCTCTACTCATGTATAAAGGTAAAGCTGAGCATAGACTACTCGATAGGAAAGTCTATAACTAATCATCCAACATCAAACACATCATATAGAAGTACGCTACAACAAGGAGTAACTCATTTATAACATTTATGTATTTTATGCATTCTCACTAAAATATTTTAGTATTATATTTTTCAATCACGTAACCTTGATCTACTCTCAATGTCTAATACTTAAGATCACTCCCTTGTGGAATTTTCCCTTAGCACTTACTTTCTACATTTTGTCTCTCATTGGCTACGTCCAGCATACGACTCCCAAAAGGAATTCATGGTTCCTTATGGTTTGGGTGTGCGGGCACCATGAACTTCCCTTCAACCCTATATGTATTCATAATTTCTTGTAGATTCTTTGGCCCTCAGGATGGCCAATCATGGTCTAGGATTGTTCTCATTTTGCTCTTGTGGCATCATGGATACTTTCCAATACTGGTTTGTGCTTTGAACCACAATGGTTTCTAATATCTTTTCTCACCTCACTATTTCTTTCTGTAATGTAGATTTATGACATATTATCAATGCCTAAACACATTAGTTCATGGTTCTAACTCTTATGGTTTAAAGACAAATCTCTAATTATAGTATCACATCAATCACTAGGTTTTATAGCCTTAGAACATAACCTTAGTCTAGAATCCCTCAGTCTATTCTGTTGTCTTGTCCATTGAAAATTGGGCATCACCATAATTTCTTTTCGGTGATCTGTATTGGTGGTTCAAAGAACAACAATTCTACTTCCTTCTTTGATGTACTCACAATCTATGAGCATTATGACCCTACTGCTCCTATAGTAAAACAAATACACACCAATCACATCTCTGCTACTATTCTAGGCCATCGACACATTGCCACCGACACAATTTGGTGATGATGAAATGTGTCAGTCTGACATATACAAATTCATCATTTTCCAATCTATTCAATTTACACTATATTCATACCAAGACTACCACTTTAGCATAACAACACTCATGAATCAATATACAATTCATTACAGATTCTGCATACAAATCATCATACTTTCTCATAACAACGCATTAACATCACATCATTCTATTAACATATGAAAATATATATTTTTCATCATATGTCTCTTTCATCCCATTCATCATATGAAAAAGCATATGTGGGCCAATCATATAGTCTTTCTAGAAACTTAAAAGAGCAACTTTGTCATGCTGGATAATCATAAAACTCAGTAAATCGTGATAAATCATTCAAATAATTCTTAAAAAACATGATTTACATCATTCGATGCACATCACAACAAATACAACGTGAATCTCATGATTTAATCATAAGGAATCACAGATCTATATGGTCACTAGTTGTTCTACCTAAAGCCGAGATCCACTTCTTCTTCTAGCCTCAAACCCTAGTCTCCTTGTCTCCTCCTGAAGGACAAAGAAAGAATGATTTAATTAGGATTAACAATCTTTTTTATACCCCATACTTAGGTCTAATCTTATTAGAAAATCGTACTGACTAAAATACCCCAAACCATTGACATCATTTTGTGTCAGTGCTTATTTATTGGTGGTTGGTGGAAATGTGATTTTAGATGCTTTTTCAACTTACAATTTTTATAGTTATTAGAGTAAATGTCCTCACGAGTATATTTAAATGTCAAATGACTTTTCAAATAAAAATGGTGATAATAGAGCATGAGTACCCTTAAATAAATTTCTAAATGAACCTAGAAAACAACCCTTTACATCCTAAATAATCTAAAGAAAAATGAAAAAAAAAAGACTTCACCAAACAAACTATCATTTTCATTTCATTTGAGAAAAAGAAAATGAAAATTTTCCTTTCCTACAATCATAAAATGACCTCCCAAAAAGCCCAAAGAAAAAAAAAGGTGGCATGGGGTATACAATGTACTCAAAGAAACACACTTATTCATTACATGATTTAACCCACATATCATAACCTTATGAATAGTGGCATTGACAGAATTTGAGTAACATGCATGAGCCCCTGAGCAATGTTCACCGGCATCAATACAAGTTGCATCGGCCAAATGAGAAGCATCAACGTCGCAAGCAGCATGTTCGGTGGTGGCTGCCATGTCAAAGCAATGAGCACCGGCCAATTCAGAAGCAATGGCGCCGCAAGCAGCATGTCCGGCGGTGGCTGCCATGTCAATGCAATGTGCACCGGCCAATTCAGAAGCAATGGCGCCACCACCAGCATTTCCGGCGGTGGCAGCAAAATCAGCAGCAACGCCACAAAAGGCATGCCCTGTGAGGAAACGGCCACACTTGCTTCCACCACCACCAAACCCACCGCCGCTGCTCTTACCTGAGGCGTCCCACTAGGACCCGCCACCCCCACCATTACTGCGGCGGCCTCCTCCACAGCCTCCTCTGCCGCCACAACCACCTCCACACATTCCACATGAGCCACCATAGAAGCTAACCAAGTTAGAATTATCTACTTCATGGGTTTTCTTGTCATTTTGAGCATTGTATGTGGTTTCATTGGTTACTATATAATGTTGTATCCCTTTTTCTTGTAGATGTTGGATAGTAAATAAGAGAGAACCACGATAGGGAATGCGAACTGTTCCTCAGTGACCTACACAAGAATTAGAAATGCAATCCTTTGAATGTAACCAATAGAAGCCAAGAAAAGAGGAATCTGCAATAGCCTTGAGGATTGAGGTAACTACCTTAAGATGATTGGATTTCATATCAATTAAAGCTAAGGTTTTCCCATAAAGGTCATCTGCTGAGAATCCAATTATTGTCATGAAATCAGTTTCTTTCTTTGGGCTGTTATAGCGTTTTTCCTCAAATTCAAGCTTCCTGCCAAGGAAGAGTTTTACCTGTTCCCATAAAAGATGAAAAAATTAATGAAGACAAAGAAGTTCCCACTGCTAAAATAGGTCAGGATTCATTTAGAGAATTTGACAAAAGGGGCTCACTAGTTGTTCTCCTCTTAGGTTAACGAAGTAACTTTTTCTTTCAGAATTTGTCTCAATTTGAAGGAACCACAGAGAATTCATGATGGTCCATTCAGTTCCATCCCACTCAGCAAAAATTTGTGCTTCACTTGAGTCTTTAGATATCCTCACTATTTCTCTTCTTTTCTCCCCACCTTTCTTGACAGTCCTACAAAGAGGACAGACAAAGAATGTGCCAATGGTCTTTTTCAACATTTCTCAATACTTAAAGAGGAAAGATGACAAAAGTACCTTGTTTGGAGATAAATTATCTCATTATCATGGCTATCCATTACCCAAGTCCTTTTGCTAAGCGGTTGAACCTTCTCCATCACAGGGAAGAAGCTGGTAATATTATCTGAAGAAGGATCTGGCTTCACCATTTTCAGCATATATGGGGCTGCAGTAGGAAAAGTTAGGGAAATGGCAACATGCAAAGAGATAGGGTCAAGGCCCAATTCACTAGCATGTGGGGTGAGATTGAACCATTTCTCAATTGAGAGCTCAGATTTTTGCCCTATATACTTCTGCAAAGGAAATGACATTGTACCAATGGCATTGCTATTTTTTAAGAAGGTTGAGCTTGTCGGCACATTTGACATGAGGGTGAAGTTTAGATCACCCTCTGGCTCACAATGGAAGACAGTAACTTGTTTGTTGCCTGACTCTGAGAAAATAGTTAGCCTCTTTTCAGCGTTGAGAAAGATGTCAGGCTGGCTCTTGCCAATAGAGATGAAAAGCTGGCCTTTGAGACCAGATGGTTTGTTTCTCACCCCAACAAATTCATGACAAATCTGCAAGAAAGAAAAAGCAAAAGCAAATAATAAGGGAAAATAAATGTGATCAACAATTATATAGGGACAGTAATGCTCCATGATTATTAGCTGATGGTTACTACCTGCATAACTAAATAACACAAGTGTTTGAGACACTAATAAATATGGAGGGTAAATGACTAGATTAGCACATGCTATAGTGATCTGTTGCTGAGCTAACAATTCTTACAGTTCCTACAATTACATGAGCTATCATACTCACAGGAAGATTGTGAGTTTCCACTTAGCCAGTCTAATTGAGGGTTTTGTCAAAATAATTTATTTTATATTTATACAATGCAATAAATTAAGCAGTATGCTAACCAGAAACAAAAAAGGGGTTCAAATTTTTATGAACTGAGCCACCATTAGTTTGATTTTCTGAAACTTGCCTCTACAATTTGCGTCTTTTGGAGCTGGAGTTTTGTCTTATGAGTGCAGTCAGACACTTCTTTGAAGCTTTTGCTTGGCCTCTATACATTACCCCAGCCCTCCAATACCATAAACCAAAAGTTTCTTCCCATTGTTTGGTGGTATCAGTAAACCCAGTATCAAGTTTCTTGCCCTTGCTTCTGTCAGTGTCTGTATCATCATGCTCTAGAGCCTTCCCAATGACTACTATAAGGTCTTTGATGTATGATGCTGGTTGTAGTTGATGGCAATGCCAAATCAGGTCAATATCATAAGTGGGCACACAGAACCTTCTCAAGGATTTCTCTCTGTTCCTCTTGATCAGATGCAGAAATCCTCTATACCTTGCCACAGCTCCTTCAAGAAACCTAGAGTCATGCATATTTTCTCTAGAAACCTGTTTTTCAAACATAAAATGCTTGGCAGTTATGTGACTTTGGTCATTTAACATATAGATTATGAGAAGATATAATTAGAATTAAATTAAAAGTCATAATCAGAACTAGCCTGATAATAGAATGAACTCTGCCTCTTAACAGCAGAGACCAAATCATATGTGACCCCTCCAGGTTTAGAATAATGATCCATATTAATTTTGGGAGGGCTGCTAAAATCAAGCTCATATGGGAAAAGACTGTTCCAAGTTTCTTTGGCTGAGGTTCCTTGGACCAAAGATGCCACATTGTTGCTGTCCAACAGGCGCCCATAAAATTTGTGGCAGTCTAACTTGTATTGTACCTAATCAAGGACAAATTTAAATGCATACTTTCATTCCTCAACAAAACTAATACTAATTTGTCATCGTAATTGCATGATGCTTACTGGGTTCAGCCTGTGACAGTGCCAAATCCATTCACAGTCAAGTGGCACAACAAGGGGCCCATTCAGATCAGAAGAGGAAGCATACTTTGCAAGCAAGGGGAGCCAGCATGTCTTGTACCTGAAATATCAAAGTAAGAAAAATAATCTCCATGGAAAAGTTAATATACTTTCCGGCTTACGAAAACCGGTATGTGCCGAGCCTGCTGCAAGCCATCCAATTGAAATTTAACGGCAGTTTATTCAAGGGAGGGGCGGGTGATTCAAGTCCGCCTGTCCCCTGTATTAATGTGTGCCACCAGATCGAATTCCAAGTTCCAACAGCTCACAGCACCCACAAATAAACAGGACTCGAATATTGACATAGGATTTCAATTGGTCCATACTGTGTTTTAGAGTATATGTTGTTACATGAATTCTATCACTAGATAATTCAGGTAATTTCTGCAGTCACTAGCTCAACCATTCTATCTTTTAAGGAAATTGATACTACTCTTATATGTATCACACTTTTGGGGGGAGCAGCTGCTCATCCCCTAGAATGCTCCAGTTAGTTGGATGCAGAGATTACACAGTTTTGTTCTCCATTGTTTATAATAGAGGAAACAACCTACTAACAAAGATGTAATAGGAAATTATTTTCTAGAATAACAACATGGCCATAAGCTAAATTGAAAGTAGACTAGTTTGCTGTTTATTACTTTTCCACGAGTGCCATCAAGATACATGGAGAAAAAGTGGAAAATTCCTTATTAGATGAGGAAATAGAACTGATCTCATGGCCAAGTTCTCTTGTGCTATGCACTACCTTTGGAACAAGTACTAATTTTGCATTCGTAGTTTCTTAAAATTATCATTAGGGTAAACTTAAACAACTTGCATCCGATTTCCTTAAATGCCAACTTCTCTTTGCATCTTTTATCGTAAGGTCATATCACAATCTAGTTAAACCCCAGTCGGGAACCTGGAAATAAGAAGTAACTTAATTGTCAGAAGCTATCTTATGTTCCATTTTTGGGAGTGAAGTAAATAGAATGTTGAGAGGTTAAGGACAGTATGGTGAAAGTATGTCAAAGGTGACCGCTTAGGCTGGACATACAAGGTAGACAGCCCAGCAACTAAATACCTTTTTTTTATACACAGGGACTAAATACCTCCTTTCCTTGCACCATTATCAGGGACTTCTGCTTCCCCATTCATCGTATCTTATTTATTTTCATCTAATTTTAGCCAAATTGGAGGGGTTGGAGTATATTGCAAAATCATTGGCATTCTGTCGCTTCTGCTTCTTTGAAGGGTTAGTAGTTCAGCACATGCACACCCTGTTTTGGCCAGCCCACCCTGATACACGGATGGTCGATATCTACCATCCCTGCTAAAGGGGGTGGGATTGGATACAACATGGGGTGGGAGACTAATCATCCTTTGAATACGAGTTTGGTATTCTCTGGTTAATAACCAGGTAACGGTTATCATTTTGATACACGGTAAACAGCACAAAGTGTAAATGGGTAACCGAACCAAACACTTAAAACGAAACTGTCCTCCAGTTGTCCAAGATAGCAAATTTCAATTAAATTATTGGACCTGATTTGGAAGGGGAGAGATTCTAGAAATTCCCCAACCAATCAAGACTCAAATTCAAATTTCAATCATCCTACATTAATCAGCAATCAATTTTGAAAGCCTTCCTTACATAGTTGATGCCTTCATAATTATGTGTAGGTGGCCATGAACCATTCTTGTGTCCACCTTGTGATGAGAGATGGGTGCAATGTCCATGAGGAGGAATAGAAATAGATGTGAAAACTTCTCAAGCCTCACGTTTGATCCAACCAATGATGTTAATCATGTTCGATCGGTCAGTGAAGGGGAAGAGTTCTTTGATTTCATCCTCACCTTCAAACAAGGAAGCTACCACATTGAGAACATCGTGTGCATTCGAGACAATTGGGATGCCACTGAGAGGCATAAGGTGGAAGAAGAAGAAGAAGTAGTAGTAGGAGATGAAGAGGAAGAGCAAGAAGAAGATTATTACGAAGAAGAAGAGGAAGATGATCAAGAAGACGAAGATGAAGATGATGTTGAAGACGAAGATGAAGATGAAGAAGAAGAAGAAGAAGATGAAGACGACGAAGAAGAAGAAGAGGATGAAGGTGAAGGTGAAGACGAAGAAGAAAATGGTGATTATAGAAACTCGCACTTTAGTTTTTCATGGATGATCGCGGGAGGGTCTGCTAATGTGTGTCCATCTAGGGGATTGAGGGTCAATGAAGGTGCCACTTCCATCCATCAGCCCTCGGTTTCTACTTCAGTTGATACCTCACGTTCATCCTTTTCTTTCCCAACGTGAGTATATTAAGCTATGATATATACTCGCGTTAACTCTTCCTATACAGTTTTTTATTTGTGTTCTAACTCTTGCAATGTAAAAATGACAGCATGCACAAAGTGTGGAGCGGAAGCCCGGTGAGAATGCCAGAGCCAAAACGTCCTAATCGGCATCGTCGTCACAGATTGCGGTGGTTTTGGAGGTCCCCTCTTCTCTGTTTCAGGTTTTGAATGGTCTTAGAGCCATTCCAACTGTTCTGAGTTACTAAAAATGGTTCCTTTTTTCACATCTTTGACTTTGTTTTTTTTTTTTAACATCTTTGTCTTAGTTATGACTTTTGATGAAAACAAGCATAGACCTAACATGGCACATAGGTATTGGTGACCTGCCCTGTTTAGTAGAGTGTGGGGAATCCTTTATCAATTGGATTGATGATGGCCATGCTGTCCTACTATTCCGGTCCATTCCACTGGAAGATGATCCTTCCTACTACAATGTATTTGACTGTGGGTTACTAAAAAAAGTTTCGAATGCATTTTTCATTCATAACACAGTTAAAATGACTCTCACATTTATTCTTATGAGCTTGCACAAGCTTTTTGTCGTGCACTATTCCTAGTATTTGATATATATGGCCCTCACTCCGATGGCTCGCATACAGGGGCAGGTAAGCAAGGGGCATCCAAATGTGCCTTTCACCCGCCACCTATTTTGCTGCATGACTGCATAGCTTGCTGCGGTCATTCTATGAGAATTTTACTTCAATCTAAATCTCATAATTTTAATATCATTTTTAAACTTGATCAATGTGTAATTTCACTGGACGAGCTGTAAAAAGGGAGACTAGTACCTAACTAGGTTGAGAGTGAGAGCGAGATAGATAGATAGAGAATATTTAATTTACATTATAATATGGGCTAGAATGCTAGACCCATACTAAGAACTCAAAGTTCAGACTACATCTATAAAGCAATTAATTACATGCAGTAATATAAAAAGATCATCCATAAAAGATGATGGAGGGATCACAGCAGCACTCATCAATCAGACAGCAACAACAAAGAGCTGCAAGGCTGCATAGAGAAGAACAAGAGGGAAGCTATTATTAAGAATGGTTATCCTAAATTATGTTCTGCTTAGTGATACAAAATTGGAATAAGATATGCTTTGCAAGAAAATTATTTACCATCCTTCAAGAAAACTAGGCTCCCTTCTAGGAGATGGAGCTGCATACTGGGGTGGAGCCATCACAGGGGGTCCCTGGTAATAGCCTAAATTTGTCATCATAAAACAATCAATGGTCACTAGTGAAAAGCAAGCATTTATGCAGCTTAAAAACAGGATGAGTAACAACTAAATTTTTGCAAAAAAGCCTTCTGTGATTAAATAGAAAGACGGAATCTTAATGGCCAAATATCAACTTTGTAAAGACAAGTTACTAGTTTTTCAAAGAAACCATGCAAGATAGAAATGTGACGCAAAACATAAAAAGCAAGCTATGAGAAAATAGAAAATTGTTTTTCTTTTTTTACGTTAAAAAACGTACATGATGTGGCTACTTTCTCAACAAAATCCGTTGATCTTTTGGGTCCACGTTTTTGGGCTCCACCAATCAACGGCTTTGGAATGATGAAGTAGCTTGGTGTCATATGATTTTCAACGTTAGAATAGCATTAAGCCATTACTTGAGAAAAATATGGCACAACAATATAGTTGGTAGGCACAATCACCTCTAGATAATGATGTCATAATACAAAAGGAATAAGTAGATTGAAGCAAAATCAACGTTAATTATATAAATAAAAAACCTAATCTGATAAAAAAACATAGACACAACTAAAAGCACTTTAAAATAAATATAATGAGACACTGAAAATCTCAAAGAAAAATATAAATTCCCCAAGAATAATTTTTGTTGGTAATCATTCTCAAAATTAAAAAGTAGAATTTACATCTAAACTGAAAAGAAAAACATTAATGAGACAGAAAAAGGCATTAAAAAAGTCAGAGTTACAAACATCAAAATCAACCACCAAATCCGACGTTCAAGAAATCAGGTTGATAACCATGTAAATAAAAAAAAAAGAATCACCAATCAACTGCTAATCAACTCATGAATAGAAATCAGATTAAATAACCAAGAACAATACCTTGGGCGGGGTAAGGATAGGCATACTTGGGGTCACTCATCGTCCTCCAAACTCAACACAACAAAAAAGCCGAACAAGATGAAGACTCTAGTAGAAGAAAGAAGCTAAGAAAGGCAAGATGAGGGAAACGTAATGGGCACAAAACTGTTGGGCCTTTCTTTGTATGTCTGTGTATATATAAGGAAGAAAAAGGTGGAGAAAGAACGAGAAGATTCGTGAACACCGACAGTTCGACTTCTTGCCGTTTGCTGGTGTGGAAAGAAGTGTTCTAACTGTCCACATTTACACATGAGAATGTACATGTCTCTCTCTCTCTCTCTCTATCTTTATCTCTTTAGAAATTTTGCTTTATTCTCCTCTCTTTTCTGCTTTCAGGAAGTCCCTTCTTGAAACAATAATGTATGAACTGGTGCCCACGTTGGAAGAGCACTAGATCGGACAAACGGACAGTATTAGATTTTCGGAAATGAGCAATTGTCCGTATGATTGAATGTCTAACAATCCGATAGTCAGATTCTTTTTCTGTCCGATTGCCAGAAATACTGATGGACTGAGTATTCTTTTTACTCACGGTCTATGCCCAAGACTTTGATTGTCCTTTTGTCCAAATTGGCGGATTGTCAAAATAGCTTGTCCAATTGTCCAAACGGTACCTTGTAGAATACAGGAAGATTAGGCTAGAAGATTTTTACAATCTTAGGCTTTTAGTGTAAACCAAATCCCGGAAAGATTATTACTTTGTTTTGGGTACATTATCCAATAAGGATGCCTATTTTGTTGGAACGAAGTTAAAAAGAAATACTATACAGCACGTACCTACAAAAGAGTATATATACATAGAACTCCTTATTTTTCCTCCATCCAATCCCTCTAATCTCCGTTCCTAAGAAATAATTATTTAAATCCCAAAAAATTAGCGTATTTATCCCAAAATGTTAAGATTCTGCCTAGATTTTCGTTAAATACATATGGTTATTAGTAAGTGCTTGTGATTAGGGACCTTCCCTATATAGGAATGGCTACTTATCACGGTGGTACAAATCAATTAAGATTTGCAAAATCAATGGAAGCCAATTAGGATTCCAACCAATTATGAAAATTAGTAGAAGCCAATTATGTTGGGAAACCAACAGGGTGTTGGTGTGATGGTCAGGGCACTGCCCTTTGAAGCAGAGGTCCTGAGCTCGAACCCCCACTCTGTTGGCCGCCTATAGGGATTATATTTCCGATTTAACCGGTGCATATGTTGTGTGGGTTGTGTGGGTCATGAGCACACCCGAGAGGCTTGGTGGTGGGATACGAAGCTGCTTAGGAGGTCAGTTGCCTTGCCCCTTCTAACCGGGTCCTAAAACTCGGACACCCTTGTCATAAAAAAATATGTTGGGATGTTTTTTATTGGAAAATAAGCTGGATTGAGCAGTTTAAGCAGAAATTTGAACCAATTAGAATGTGTAATTACATTAGGAATCCGAGGATAACAATCTATTAACGGCTTAAGAGCATGTAAATAATGATAATTAGTGGAATTAGTATAAAAAATATGGGTGAATCAGTCCAAAATTGAAAGATGTATCGTACCCTATTTACTTTTTTATAGTAGTATGATATGATATAATAACCATTAGCATGTCACACACTAACCAAATCAATGTTAATACCGATTTCACATATAAATTTTGTAATATTTCATGTGTTGTTAGACAAGAGCCTCTCCGACATAATACAAACTGAAAGACTACTTTCCGAATATAGATTTTGCTTGAACATCGTCATCTACTAGGCTGAGCTAGCATAGTTTTTAACAGAGGACTTTGTTTCGGTTAAAACTCAAGACTTGAACTCAACTCCACAACTATTTGAGTTGAGTCGACTTGGAGTCTTAAAGGAGTCAAAATGGAGTCATAGATTAAAATATGGACCTATATTTGCATTTAGCAGAAATACTTCGGTTAAAAAAATTGCACCATGTTCAATTAGCTTAAGGAAAATTATTACTAAACATTATTATAAAATCATATTGTACAATATTTGATAAGAAAGCATTATAGACAATATAAAATTATATAAAGTGATGGAGTTTGAGGAGTTTTGGGTCATAAATTATGAAACTTTGGTCTCACAATGGAGTTCAACTCGGAAATGTAAGGGCTGAGAGTCGACTCGAGGAGTCTTTGGAGTCAAAATGGAGTTTTAGAACTATGGTTATAAGTGCTTTTGAGATGCCAAATAAAATTCAGGTGATAAACTTTTCTGGTGGACTTTTCTAATTCCTCAAGCTAGCCCAGTCAAAGATTGAGCCTTAGCATTCTCTCTTGGTCGCTACTCTCTCTTAGCCTCTTTGGTCCTTTGAACATCAAACTAATTTGCAATTACGGTGTAATTTTCCTGTGATTTTGCTTCCTAATTTTGATTAGGTTGGGCTCTTAGTGATTGATTGGCTATTGATTGCGTTTTTCTTCTTTTTTTGTTCTCTGGGGTTGCTTGTAATGGGGTTATTCTTTGTTTTCCCCTTTTGCTGTTAATATAATTTGCAATATCCAAAAAAGAGAGACTTCAATTAGAAGATGTTCATCCACATAGCTTTTATATAAGGTTTCTATTTATAAGGGAAAAATTTAAATGAGACTTGTCTCATAAAACATAGTCTCGAGCCGTCGGATCATGATCTGACTACTACAAAGGTGGGTGATGATTCACACTCACCTGCCTACTGATTTGAAACCCGCCATCGGATTTATTTCCAAATCTAGATTATTTACTAATTAAAAATAAATCCTAGATTCAAATTTTCTTTGCACATTAGGGTCAATCCATCTACCCTCTAATTTAAATCACTTAGGGCTAGATCATTTTATCAATGTAATAGATTAAAGGTTTGCTTATTTTTGGGCCTTTGGCTCTAGCCCATCCAACTTGCTTTGGTTTTTGAGATGAGGCTCACTTCTAGCTCTAGCTTCTCTCCAGCCTGGTACAAAGCTACAGTCTACAGGTAACGCCAAGCTACAGCACTAGAGCAACAAAACCTAATGCATGAAGACGATCACAACTATTTTAAGCACTCTCCTTTTGCCTCATCATGAACGAATCGGGTGGCAGCTTTGGACAGCTTGTCTACCTGGGGAGATCATGCCTAAAGCCTTCGGGACAATCAGGCCCGATGAGTGAGCTCATGTATGGAGGCCGCGCCTTGTTGAGAGCATGGCGGACCGCAAGCGTTATAGCCCCACTAAAGTACAGCTTTAGGGGTGGTTTACATGGCGAGCCTCAGGCTTACTTGGGGCCTGTTTGGTAGTAGATTTTTGGAGTAAAAAAATAAGATTCTAAGGAAGAATTAAATAGGTGAAAAATATGCGTTTGTTTGGAAAAAAAACTTGCTTTTTGAGAAGAATTTAAAATTTAATGACATATTTCATAAATAAATATAAAAGACAGAGGCACATAATAACAAAAAATATATTTTATCCTAAAAAAACGTGTTTTCTACTTTTATATACTCTCGTTTCATTTACATAATTATAATATATACCACCAGAAAAAATTATCACTTCTTTTGAAAAATTTCCTTTTAGAGATTTCCCAAGAAAATTGTTGATTCTCTTAAAAGCGAGCTCTGTATTGGCCACCAAACAGGGCCTCAGAATTCAACCTGAGAGCTTTTTATGTCTCTCTACAAGATATTGCAGTATGTGCAGATAGTCTCGTCTTCATTGGCAAAAGTGGTGAGAGATTAGCGAGATCTACAGATTGGCAGGTGAAAAGTTGCTGAATTTACGGTACTTTTACAACATGATTGAATGAACTTGATGAAATGGAATTGTTTTTTATACAAGATACAATGGGATTGGTTTAGTGACAAATTGTCAAAGCCTGCCCAAGAATAATATCCGCAAAACATCCAATCTCTAATTTCAGCATTTTCGACCAGCCAAGCTGCAAATCCCCCAGGGGATAAAGAAAAGATCCCAGGGATTAAAAATCTTTCACTTGTATTTAGAACATTTTTTACTGTTATAAACACAATTATAGAAGTATAACAATGGCATCGTCATAATGACATACTTTCTTTTGATGATGTTGATAATCGTATTGATCACTCTTAAGCTGTTTCAATTTCTGATGCATGGCTATCTGACCAGGCCTATACCAGGTAATAGATCACATTTCATCATATGCAGACTAGTATCCCAAAACGCCATAAATCAGCTATTTTCCAAAAGGCCTATTACTTGAATTACAAATTAAATAATTATGCACTTCTAAATTTCAACAATTTTATGTAAGAAATTAGCAGCAAGTGGGAGCAGTTACATGGAATCAGATTGCTGAAAATCTGGAGGAGGAAGGTTGAGAAGACTTGCCAACTGACAGGAGAGGTTCTTGGCAACTGAAAGCACTTTGCACTGGCGACTAACATCACCACTAAAACAAAAACGTAAAATCAGGCCTTTTAACCAGAGTAATGTGAGTTTGGGAAAGAGCTCCCTCTGAATCTGGAAGATGAGATGGCATTTTTTTCTGCACAGAAGAGAACCATGGCAGCAGGGGCACATTCAAGACATAATTTGGCACAGAAGATACCAGGAGTCATGCGACTCCTGTCACCAGTTCCCTTCCATAGGATTCCTACTCAAATGACTAACTCAACGCAATTTTAACAGATGCTGACCATGTTCATAAGCAACTCCGTATTTGGGTCTCCCACTGTGCCCCCACTCCCCACTCCTGACACCCTGCTGCAGACAGCAAGCAGCCAGAGTCAAATAACATTAAACACGCACAAGCAGAGGTATGGAACATGGGAGATACTCCCAATTGGAAGCATTTGCTATCAGCCTCCATGAAATCCGCATGGCTATCCTCCATCAAATACCTCCTAATCAGCTTCTACTGCATTAATTTCAGATCAGAATATAGCAAACACCCCAAAAGGCACAAGCCAAGCTCAGTTAACTGGCATTTTGGGAAAGAGAAGCGCTTCTCTTGCTGCCGCTTTCAACCCGAATTTCCTCCGGAGGTGGTTAGGAGGAAAGCAGAAAATGGAATCGGGAATGTTTTATGCGAAACCGCTTCATTAGCCCAAACGTGCCCTTAAACTGCTGTGTTGCATTTGCTGATGCAAAAGCAATTCAGTCCTCAGAGTTCACGAATTTGGATTATGGCTTTAGACCAGAAGATGATGCTCAATTGCTCATCCTCAAATGGGATTTAAAATTGACTCATAAAAACAAATCAAATTGCATTTATAGAGTATTTAATCTGGACAAGAAGCTATACACAACCCTCCCCAAACAGCCAAACCCCCACCTGCAATCCACCCCCAAAACAACATTTTAACAAATAGCAAGAAAAAACCAGTAAAAAGCTATTATGTATGAGTCAAAGAGAGATTTACTAGGACAAGGAGCCACCTTTTCACAACGTCTGCGCAGCCGGCTTGGCGACTGCCGGTTGTCTTACATCCACGGCGGAGGCTCCCGCCATCGTGTAAGTGGGGGTGCCAGCAGCCGAGGACGTGTAATATACCGGCCTTCCGGTATTGTCGTATGCCATCTGAACCAGCTCTGGCATAACCATGCCAGGAGGGTTAACCGCCCGCACCATGCCCACGCCACCCTCGGTAGTGTATGTTGTCAGCTTTGTAGCAGTTGGAGGTGGTGCCATCGGCGCCATGCCATATACGGCCGCGGCGGAGGAGTCTCGGTGGTAGACTTCTGACGGCTGCATCATACGCTGTACTGTATAGAAGCCCTGACCAACTTGGCCGGTCATCTGCCGGACGCCCGAGTAAACCCCGGTCGGTGGTGGCCCCGATATCAGATAAACCGGTTGCTGATCAGCGGCGGTAGCAGATTGGAAGCCACCGGCGGAAGCCGGGATCTGCTGACGGTCCGTCCAGTACGACGTTGGAACAGTCGATGGAATAGACGCAGCAGCCGGAGCCGGTACGACCTTCTCCAGGGTCGGCGGTTGCTGAGCATAATACGCGGCCTGCTCCTGGTCGGCAGCTATTTGCATCCTCTGCATCTCCTGGATCTGGCGCTGGATCTCCGCCGGCGCCGCCTCTCCGCTGCCGATCTGCTGCTCCTCTAAATCTGACCCCCTCGGCATATCTACCTCCGCCCCCTCCGGATCTGGCACCTGACTCCCCGCCGCCACTGCCGCCGCCTCAGCAGCAGTCGGAGTCGTCACCGGCGGCACAGCAGGAGCCGCATAGCCCTTATCCAAGCCAAATAAGAAGTCCGGATTCCCCGCGCCAGGAGGCCTCGACTCCATCGCCGCCTGGATCGGCGCAGAATTCAGCGCATCAACCAGCCACTTATTATCCGGCTTCGCCACCACCGGCGCAACCGCCGCCGCTGCCGCTACCGGAAACAAGAAAAGCCGCATGCGCGCCGGCTTCGCCGCCAGCCTCATCAGCCTATCATACTCAGCCATCAGATGATCCAAATCCTCGTCATTCGTAACCGAGATAAGCGCGTCGAGGTCCTCGCCGGGGAGCTGGTACTTGACGGTGAACTCGCCGGAGGATGAATCACCACCGGCGGAGGCGGAGAGGGAGGAGAGGCGGGCGAGGAGGGAGGGGAGGCGGATGTGGCGGTCGACGGCGAGGATCTTTGTGTCGCCGCCGACGTAGGAGAGCTGGTTGTCGTGGGTGCGGGGCTGGATCTTGCCGCCGTAGCTGCAGATGAACTTGACACGGTAGGTTCCGCCTCCGCCGGCGTCGGCGCCGGGGGCGGAAGAGTCATCGGCCCAGGCGGCGGGGATGTCGAGATCGATGTCGCGGGAGCGGGGGGAGGAGTTCTGGGAGTCGGGGTAGGAGGAGAAGGAGTAGTTCGCCTCCATGGGATTCTCGGATTTTCAAATCTGCGGATTTGGTAGGGTTTTTTGCTAGGGCTTGGGGGAGGAGGGATTTGGAGAGGATGGCGGAGGGGTAGAATGGGAAAAAGAAATTTAGAGTGGTGGAGAAGGTGGGGTCCAAGGGAATGAGCGGAGAAGGTGGGGTGGGGGCGGAGTGTCGTCTCCGGCGGGGGTGACGTGGATTTCGTGTTTTCCCGCCAGTTCGTGGTAGCGCTAGCACGTGATGTGCTAAAATGAGCGGGTGGGGGATTTGGGCAGGAACGGAGTTGGACAAAATATGCGGGTCCGGGGCTGTTCATATCCTAATTGGAAAAAAAATTATTCCCTCAGTTCCAAAATACTGTGTACATTTGAAAAAAAATTTATTTTTATTCAACCATAAAGCCCACTAAGAAGTCACGTAACTTCTTTTCCCTTGTATCCCGTCCAACTCGTATGATCATTCATGAATAAAATTCTAATCAATCCTTCTAAGTCTCTTTTAATTTTGGAAAGAGGAATTCAAAATGTATACGATATTTAAACAATGTCGACTCGGCCAGATCAAACAACTCGGTTAAACCAGATGATTCGGCCCGATTTGTTTACCGAGTCCGGTTAAACCCAGTCCGGGTTTTAAAACACTTGTTGAAGCTGCTTCATCATCCTAAGAGTGTTGATTGTTAGGGACTTCAATAATGTTTGAATATGAATTAGCTTCACCACGCATGAATTTTAATGTCATTGTAGCATTAGTCTTATGTTATTGAAGGTTGTTTTTCTTTGAGTAGGAAAATAATAGTACAAAGACATTTATCATAAAAAAGAAAATATTTTCTATAGGAGACTAGTTTATATGGGATCATTCTCGTATAAAGGGCATGAGAATAATCTTTTAAGTAGTTGAATTCTAATCCAACGGTGGGTATCAAATCAGTGGGTAGGTAAGTGTTAACTATCACTCACTCTTGTAGCCGTAAGATTAAGATCCAATGGCTATGAGTAGAACTTGCCTCATATAAGCCAAATGAGAGCGATCTCATTTAAACTCTTCTCTTTCTATAAATGCCAGTGCTATGAGTTGTTAGATCAAGATTCAATAGCAAGTGTGAATCTAGGAGATGAGCAGGTAATTCAAGTCAACCTGCCGTTGTATTAATGCACAAAATTCAACCAAAATCTGAGACCCTTGGAGCTCGAGTGCATGCTAATGCTTGAGAGTGGAGGCGCATACCACAAAATTATCAATTATGAGCCAAAATTGAGTTCAGGATTCGGAGTCCCCCTACTATGGTTTTAAAAATCGGACCAGCCGGTTCAAACGGAATCGGCTGCTTTTTCGGGCCGGGTCGACTGGGTAGGTTGTCTCAACTGGATCCTTTTAACCCGGCTGATCAAACCGGTTACCGACCGACAAGGTTGTGCTGGGTTTTATAAACCCCCCCACTTTTGCTGCCGCCATCGCTTCACCCCGCCACCGTCGTCGTTCCCACGCCGAGCCCTCCTCCTTTCCCCCATCTCTTCCGAGGCTAGCAACGGCGAGTTCCCACTTTCCCCTCTCTCTTCCCCCCTGTCGTCACCGCCGTCGCCCTCTCCGAGACCTACCTGGACTGAACCGTTGCTGGCCTCAAATCCAAGTACAGAGTCAAAGTGCGTATTTTTTGTCAAAAAGTTTCCATTTTTATATGTTCATATGTTCATTTGCTCTATATATGTGACAAGGAGAGGTAGCAGTTTTGCAGGTGAGGGATATTTATGATTTTGGGGAGTATCTGGTGCTTGTCACGACCAATCAGCAGAGTGCTTTCGATAGGGTTCTCTTGGTCTATACAGCTTATACCATCCATGTTTCAAAGCTATTTCAAGATTCAGAAAACAGAGGGGAGGAGAGATGGGTGTGTATGGACTTGAGGGGGGGAGGGGGGTTCGTCGAACTGCCCCTCTTCTATTTTTCTATTTTTTGGGTCGATGACCGGTCCGATTTTTAAAACCATGCCCTCTATCTGTCTCTCTGAACCAGTGGGCATGCCGGGTCAGACCATGGATGCTAACCAAAGAGACGAAATATCGAAGATATTGTGTAAAAAAATATCAGTGGTAAAAAACTAGTTTTTGCTATATATTTTCATAATCTAACTTCTAAAATGAGTTATACTAATTTAGACAAAGTATAGATTTCAAAATATGTATAAAAATGCATATTAGGATGGGAAACAAATGGAAAAGTTAGTTTTTTTCCTTTTTTTTCGAAAATATTTTTTTATTTAAAAATGGTGAACCGATATATCGCCGATATTTTAAATTTTTTTGGAAAAACGATATTGGCTCGGTGTCTCGGGTGGGGCGAGCCGGCATTCCATGGGTCACACGGCGCATTTTAGCACGCAGCATGCACCGCGTGGAGGATTTATAAGTGGGACCCGCAGTGTATCACTGGAATGGTGACAATTCGCCAGCCACCCAAGCGGCAAGCCCAAGATCCCAGCTGCTTTATCTTAATTACATTTACAAAACAAAAGTAACCACAAATACAATGTCGAGGGAGAACTAAATAATTTATTGGAATTAAAAATTAAGGAGTAATTAATTTATTTGTCAGAATGGATGGCCACTACCATCATGTCAAGCTGACTTGATATAATTTGATATGATTTATAAACAAAGTTTATTAAATGTAGGACGAGGTTGCAGGATGGCCAATTTTTCAACGTTAAGATCAGTGCCCATGTGAAGAAAATAGCTTGTGGGCCCATGTGTCCGATGGGTAATGAGTTTTCAACACGTATTTAGCACGAATTAAGGGCACAGGGTTTACGGTTTTGTCGTGTACGAAGAGCGTTGGACGGGCTGAGTTTGAGCTTGACTAAGCTGGAGCTTTTCATCATGCAAAAACAAAAATAAAATTTTGGTTCCTATCTAAAAAATAAAAAAGGTGGAGCTTTCATCCTGACACGTGTGGTCCCATTGGTCAAGAGTCTAGATTCATGTAGATTGTCCAAGCGTATTTAATAGGCAGGGTCCCAACTTCTAAGGGACTATATATTTTTTGTTTTAAATTAATTGATTATATTATAGGTATTTTTTTAAGTACATTGTAAGTTATTATTATGAAGGCTTTTTTTTTTTTTTTTGCCAACAACAGCGTCATGGGAAGTGATACCACACTCACACCTACTTAGAGTACACCATTCTCAAACGCTCGGATTGCGACTTTAGCCCATGAGTCTCTCCTTAGCGGTAAAGAGTTTACTACCACTGCACTATTGCACTTTCGGGGTTATTATTATTACCAAGACTTGAAAGATTGGTTTAGGTTACCTGTTTGGATTATTTGCTGGCATAAATGAACATCGAACAATGACTTAATTTATGTTATCTTTCGATACATGACTCATGCCTTTAAGTGACTTCATTGATTTACTAAAAGCCCATATTATATTTTTCTTCCATCTCATATTAATTATCTTATTTAATTTATTTTTTCTAAAAAAACAGAGTAGAGGTATTAATTCGATCCCCACTCAATTGGCTACCACCCTGGATTATATCCTAATTTATGTGGTGCCAGTCCGTAGGATGGGTCATATTTAGTGTGTTATGTTGAGCAATCGAACAACTGGGCAAAAATAGAGTAACATACGTGGATCTCATATATCCGAATATGAAGACCATGCATTCTACTCGTATTATTCATGGGTGATACTTTTCAGCACCCCAAAATTTTTCAGTAACACCTACTTTCATAACAAGTGTTGGAAAAAGGTCATATTTTCTAACATGCTCAGAAACATCCCAATGTTACATTTTGATGTTTTCTATAAAAATACACTATTTGAGAGTGGCATTCCATCGACAAAAATAACAATTGTTCCATTGAGTTCAATCTGGCAGAAGGAGTCCACCGTTATATATTTGATAGTAGCATCCTACCATCAGAATCAGCAGTATCTGACTGCGGAGTCCTACCGACTAAATCACGAAAGAGAATAGGATCCACCATTATATATTTGATAGTAGCATCCTACCATCAGAATCAGCAGTATCTGACTGCGGAGTCCTACCGACTAAATCACGAAAGAGTATAGTGTGGTGTTACTTAGCAGCTCTAAAAAAACTTTGAATTCTACCAACAAGGTGGTGTTACTGAGATAAATTGGGGTGCTAAAATATATCACCCTTATTTATCCAGTTCATGTTCCGTATATGCTAAACAAACCATACTTGGGGATTTAGTAGGGCCCAATCATGGGCTTTGAAGACCAAAACCCCTGACCAACACTCACCTACACGAGTTGGTCATTTGGAATAAACGGAATTAGCAACTAAATCATTCATTTCCATACTATAAATGAGTTGTTACATTGAAGTCTGAACATATAAATATTTGAGGACAAGTGATCGAACCCCAAAATAGGTTAACAATTGTAATATATACTTGGTAAGTCCAAGGTTGAACTACAGGGAGTGGATGCAGGATTATTCTACTCCAAATTAATCTAAAAACTAATGTTGTAGAACTATCGCAATTGAATTAACTACTAAATTAAATGATGATTAAATATTCAATTAAAACTAACTTAAGACTAGTAAAGATAATCAATGAGAAGTATTAAAGCTTAAAGGATCAATTATTTAATCAATACTTCTATGTCTATTCAATTTCTCAATAAGGTTTATATGATTATTTGACCTAATCGGATGATATTGCATTCAAATCCATCATAACAATTAACAGAAAGATTTCAATTGAACATTTATCATTAACAAACTTAGTCTAATAACCACAAGGAATTATAAGCATTCGCCGTACCTTACATTAACAACAAATCAAATAATTATATAGATTATGACTATTTCCAAAATATCTCTATTTAATCAAATAGACAATAAAGCCATCACTTTCATAGACATAGAAATATTAATCAAATAATGTCACCTCTAGCTTTGACAAAAGATTTAGCTATTCATTATTATGAGAAAAGAAATCAAATTCAGGAAAAATTACATTAATAGTACTGTAGCAATTCACTGTTCACAGGTTACTATTCGCAAGAACACTGTAGCATATTTACTGTAGCACGTGTTGTTCATTGCCTTCCTCAACAACCCGGTTACTGTAGCAAATACGAAATCAGCCCAAAATCGATGCTTTCTTCCTTCTTTCTCTTCCCCTTTCTTCTCCCAATCGATTCCTTCTCTTCCCTTCTCTTTTTTCGATCAAAAGCACTCCAAAACCAGCCCTTTTCTCTGCAAAATAACCTTTGTTTTTCCCTTCAAAACGACCCAAAACTCTCTAAAACCAGTCCAAAAGTTCTGTTTTTATAGACCGTTCCAAGAGATAAACAGTCCCCATCGATCAAGTCTTCTTCTCCTCCTCGAATCAATCCAAATCTGATGCAAGTTTATCCAACCCAAACTGAGTTTCCATCTCAAGCACGAGTCCAACTGAACCCAACTTCTCCCTTCCTATTTCCAAATTTAGCACGCCTCTCTGCATATCCAAACTTTGAACATCCGAGCGACAATCCAATTGAGCCGAGAGTCCAACCCAAATCGGAGTTCTCTGTTGAGTCTCTCCCTATGTTCCTACTGTTTTGTCGAGCAACCGAGCGCAAGCTCGAGCTCTTTTTTCCTTTTTTTTTCGTTTCAAAACCTATCATATTACTCTCGTTCGTATGATATCATCTTGACTCTTCTTTTTTTCTCTTCACTTAAGACCAACACCCGCCTTCTCCTTGGATGACAATCAACAGTCTGGATCATCTCTACACATGATCTTCTCCTTTAATGTATTTTGTTACTTTTAAAACCCACTACAAGCCTCCTAGCCTTCAGATCTTCTACTACTTGATCTCTTTTGCATATAAACCCGATTAACGTGCTTTAATCCCACGATCCGCAACTCTCTCTAAAAACCTACAATAATAAAATCAAACCAAAATTAGACACATAAAAAAATATAATTCCTTAAATTCATTAATGCATCTAAATTAGTTAATTAGAGCAAATTAATTATTAATCCCCTAATTACTATCCTAATCACTAATAACCCATTTTATTCCTATTCTATCATTAAAAATGCACTAGCAGATAGGTAAATGAGGTATATAAATGTGTATATTTTATGTTTATCAACAAGTTGGAGCCTCTAGGGATGGTTCTCTCAGGAGGATCAATCTATCACTATATTTTCACATGCATGACATGGTAGAGAGGACCAAAAGTTATTTATGTTGTGTTAATGTTTTAATTTGAGTATATGACTAGAAAAGCTCTTCCCTGCATAAACTACATCGAATCATAATATGTTAACTTATGTTTTGTATTGCATCAAGTACAAGTTTTCTAAGTGTTAACTATAGAAAGAATTTTTAAGAGCAAAACTTAGTAGTTTACAGCAGCAGGATCATTCTTAATAGCCTATAAGTTATGTGTCAATAGTCAATGTTATGATTTGATTTAACTTGAATTATGCAATTGAAGGTCAAAGCATCTTGTTAAAAGATACTTCATTATCTTCATATATTTTTCTGATTGTAATCCCATTGATTTTGGATTTAGTTAATTTTTTTCCTGATTAAGTTCCTTAGATTGAAGATCTGTAAGTTGTTTTATATTCACGTAACATTGTTTTCTCAAATACTGAAAACTTTCTCCACAATTTTTGTTTATCATGGTATCATAGCGTTGATCCTAACGTCTCTGTAAAAGCTTCCGCAATATTTTTATGGAGGATACTGATTCCAATAGTGTCATCCATACCAATCCAAACATAAATTATGGTACTAGTCAAGGAACTCAAAAGCCTATTGATTACACCATGTCTACCCTAATTATAGATCTATATGATCCCCTATTCATTCATGTCTCTAACCATCCAGGGATGACTCTTATTCCAAAAGTTTTAGATGGAACCACTTATGCTATGTGGAGAAGATCAATGTTGGTGATTCAATGCTAAAAATAAATTGGGATTCATTAAAGGAACCATACCTACTCCAAGTGAGACTGATCCTAAACATCAAGCACGACAACATTACAATGATATGGTCCTACCTTGGATCTTCAACTTATTGAGTCAAGATCTTGCCAACAATGTTCTCTATGTGGAAACTCTCTCTAAATATGGACAGATCTGCAGGAACGTATCTCACAAGGTGATTTTTCTCATCATTATCAAACTCAACGATCCATTGTTGAGTTGAAACAAAATCAAGACTCCATCTTCACTTATTATACTAAGTTGAAGACATTGTGGGATGAGTTAAAGATCTATAGTCCATTAATTCCCTATACTTGTGGAGAACTGAAACATCTGAATGAGTGAAAAGAAAGAGTCAGGTTAGGACAATTTCTTATGGGATTGAAGGAATCTTATTCTATCATGAGAGGGCAAATTATGTTGATGCAGCCTCTACCAATTGTCAAGAAAGTCTATTCACTTCTATGTGAAGAAGAAAAACAATGACTAGTTGAACATAATAGAGCAGACCAAATTCATACTATGAATGTCAAAACTCAACCCAATTTTAAGCAACAAGCTTCTCATCAATGAATATTTTCTTCCTCAAAACACAAGGGTCTAGGAAGCCACTTTTGTGCACTTACTGTGATGTGCTACTATTTGATTGACTTTCTTGTTGGTCATAACCTTCATGGAAAGGATGTTCAACCTCCAAATCGAAACTAGAAAGTTGTTGTAAATCAAACAAGCACTAAGTCATCTCATGTTACAACCAAGACAACACTTCAGTCACTATAATTCACCCATGAGGGGTTTTCTCAAATAAAGACTTTCTTCCGAAATGGTAAAAGCCCTCATTATGCAAATTATACAGGTATTTTCACGCCTTTTGTTCATCATCCACTTTACAACATTATAAATCAGTTAACTGGATTATTGATACTAGTGCTACAAATCAAATAGCACATGCAATTACCAGTGACACTCCTATGTCTTCTCAAGTTTTTTTTACCAAATGTCTATCATTGTAAGATCATGGGTGTTGGTTTTGCTCATCTTTCGCATAACCTACATGTTAAAGATGTTCTTTATGTTCCTTCCTTTCATGTCAATCTTCTTTCTGTTAGTCAATTCACGTATGATCTAAATTGTTCAGACCAATTTTTCCCACTTTTTGTTTATTGCAGGACATAGCTTCAAAGAGGATGATTGATCTGGGGAAGCTGAAAGTGCTCTTTAGGTCCTAGAGGGGGGGGGGGGTGAATAGGACAACCACTTAAAAACTCTCACTCTATTTTAATAAGAGATAATGTTAATTTAAATAATCATTCAATGCAACATTATCTTATTAACAAGTAATTGGAAGCGCATGAGTGAGAGAGACTTAAGAGGTGTGGAGTGTGTGTGTGTAACATTATGCAAGACGAGCAATCACAAGCAATCACACAAGATTTATAGTGGTTCGCCGCTAAGCAACTCGCTTCAACGGGTACATCCACTATCGGAGCACCTAATCCAAGGAACCTCCGACATTCACTAAGTGAGGGTTTTTAGCTCACCCACAACATCATACACTCACCGGTTTTGCTTGGATCACCGGGAACCATACAAGAGTGAATCCACACTCACTATGGGTCACACCGACCCAACTCTCTCTCAAAAGAGTGGTTTGACCCTATGGTCTATACCACAATCTAACACATGTAAAGAAGATATTTAAGAGTACTTACTCTAGGAAGTAGGAGTGACTAGAGTACATACCCTTGAAGGGAGGATGTGAGATATCCTACCCGTTTTGCTCAACCTAGTTTTGAGCTTATGGCCGTCCATTGTCCATCCTTGGATTCAACTAATGATGCTCCGAAATTGTAGAGGCTTTTTGGACAAGGGATTGGTTTCTCTAAGAATTTTCCTATGGGATTAGGTGAAAACCATGGCCAAAGATACTTTGAACTACTCTCAAGGGTCAATGGTATGAACCCATCTAATCATTAATGAGGGACCGGAGAGTAGATCAAAGTATTCAAGACCTTTGAGAGAATTTAGAAGTATTTGGTTCAAAGGTCAAGTGGGGGCTTTGGTTTCTAAAGGATGATTCTATATGCTCCAAGAAACCATGATCCAAGATGACTTGAATCTCTTCCTAAGATCTTATAGCAAGATCTTAAACCCCTTTCAAAGAAAGGAGAGGAAGAATAATCAAGAGCATCAAGGCTCTAGAGGACTTGAATCTCTTCCTAAGATCTCATAACAAGATCTTAAACCCCTTTCAAAGAAAGGAGAGGAAGAATAATCAAGAACCCTCAAGGCTCTAGATGATATGCAAAGAATAAGGCCAAGAGGCTTTGGGGAGATAGCTTGCCCGTTTCTTTCCAAGAGGTGGGTATTTATAGATGGAGAGGGAGGTGTGTATCAACCCATCCTTGGGTGGATCCACCTCATATCCACCCACCCATGGGTGGATCCACCTCATATCCACCCACCCATTAGTGGTTCTCTTATGTGGGTTGAGTCCTATTAATGGGTGGTTCCTTTAGCCCAAGAACCCATTTCACAAATGGGCTTTTTCTAAATGTCTTTTCCTAAGGACCTTAGGTGGGCTTTGAAAGAAGCTTTGGATCACTTTGGTTAGTGGGTTTTTCTTGAACCTAACAAATTTGATCCAAAAGCTATGGGCCTAGAGGACAACTATGGATGATCTAATGGTTGTGAGTTGATCCTCTAGAAAATATGCACTCCTCTTATATGTCTTCATGATGGGCCTTCAATAGGTTGCTTTTAAGTGGTGTCTTGGCCATGGGCTTTGTGGTGTGCTCCCACATTGTCTTGGACTTTTGTGATCTTCATTTTCTTTTAGCTTCACCTTCGAGTGTCTTGCTCAACATGATAGCTTTCTCTTCAAGATCCACTTGTGTTGGCTTCTTCTTGAGATTGTCTCCTCTCAACCTCTTCATATAGCCCAATTTGTATATGTACCCCAATTTGTACATATACCCCATTTTCCCTCTCACATACCCCATATATTTTTGTACATTAAATTGACATACATTAAGAGACAAAATCACACTCCCAAATTTTGCCCTAACAAGCTCCCCCTTGTCAATTTGAATGACAAAAATGCTTATATAAATTAGAGGCTTAATTAGCAACTCCCCCTAAGTTGCATTCCCCTCTAATGAAGCAATTCCTCTTTCGATGGGCATGTCAAGTTTTACCCTGTAAGACAAACACATTCTAGTACACTAGGTGGGAATTTCTCACTCCCCCTTTTTGTTAATCAAATTGGCAAGGTTAGATAAGAATTGTAGATAACAAGCGAGAGTCATACATTAAAAATGTAACTAAGGGAGGTTTAGCATTAAAGCACAATAAAAAGAGTACATTAAGTTCAAAGTACTTTAAAGCATAACAATGAGAAGTACATAGATAGAGCATGAAAGCATAGGCACATAGGATCAAAACATACATCATTAACAAAATGGGAAAACAACCAATGAATGTCTTAGTTACAATCCTAAGAGATTAATAACTCTAATGATTCCCAAACCAAAATAAAGGTGATTTTCATTTGAGAGCAAACCTATGAACTCGTGGATAGTTAGGGTGAACCCTACTCGTTGTCATTATACCCCTCAAGTTGTGAGTGTCACTTTTGGTTTTAGTACCCAATAAAATTTGATAGTGACTCTCCAAAAACCAAGACATTTTTTTTAAATACAACACGAGCAAAAACAACAAAAAAAAGAAAAGAAATACGAAACTAATCTAACTAGCACAAATTCCAATGGACTTTCGAAGATTAGTAAATCTCAAGGAGTCCAGTGGTTTAGTCATAATATCTGCTAGTTGATTATTAGTAGAAACATATTCTAGTGCAACTATATTATCCTCAACTAATTCACGGATGAAATGATGCCTAATATCAATGTGCTTTGTGCGTGAATGTTGAACCGGATTTTTAGAAATATTTATAGCACTAGTGTTGTCACAGTATACGCTCATGGTCCCTTGTTGGATTCCATAATCCTGAAGCATTTGCTTCATCCATAATAATTGAGCGCAACAGCTACCAGCAGCAATGTACTCGGCTTCTGCAGTAGATAGAGAAATAGAAGCTTGCTTCTTGCTATGCCAGGCAACTAGACAGTTTCCAACATAGAAACATCCACCACTTGTGGATTTTCTATCAACTAAGTTGCCTGCCCAATCTGCATCTGAGTATCCAGCTAGAGCGGTACAAGTGTCATATGGATCCCAGAGCCCTAGATCTGAGGTTTCTGCTACATACCTGATAATTCGTTTAACAGCAGTTAAATGGGATTCTTTAGGATCAGCTTGAAATCTCGCGCATGCTCCTACACTAAATGATATGTCAGGTCTGCTAGCAGTCAGATAAAGTAGGCTGCCAATCATACTCCTATAAACATGAGAATCAGCACTTTTTCCATCACTATCCTTGCTCAGTTTTAATGTGGTACTCATAGGAGTAGCTATATGTCTACCAGAGTCAAGACCAAAACGCTTGACTAGCTCCCTAGCATATTTGGTTTGAGACACGAAAATTCCTTCTTTTAATTGTTTGACCTGAAAACCTAAAAAGAAGGAAAGTTCTCCTACCATACTTATTTCAAACTCCGATTTCATAAGGTTGGCAAACTCAATAGTTCTTTTCTCATTAGTAGATCCAAAAACAATATCATCTACATATATTTGAGCAATCAAGATGGAATCTTTGGTCTTTTGCACAAAAAGTGTTTTATCAACACTTCCTCGACAAAAATTATTATTGAGTAAGAATGAGGTCAATCTCTCATACCATGCACGTGGTGCTTGTTTTAGACCATAGAGTGCCTTTTTTAGCCTATATACATGATGAGGAAGTTTAGGATCAATGAATCCTTTTGGTTGTTCAACATATACTTCCTCATTAAGTACTCCGTTTAAAAAGGCACTTTTGACATCCATTTGATATAATTTGAATTGTAAATGACAAGCAATGGCCATCAAGATCCTAATAGACTCTAACCTAGCTACAGGAGCAAAGGTTTCCTCGAAGTCTATCCCCTCAATTTGGGTGTATCCTTGGGCAACTAATCTAGCCTTGTTTCTAACAATCTTCCCATTTTCATCACTTTTGTTCTTAAAAATCCACTTAGTTCCTATGACATTTATATCACTTGTTCTAGGAACTAGGTACCATACCTCATTTCTAACAAATTGATTTAGCTCTTCTTGCATGGCATTAATCCAATGTTCATCTGTGAAAGCTTCATCAACATTCTTAGGTTCTATGTTAGAGGTGAAACAAAAATGACTGTTTATTATTTCAGCTTGTTGTCTAGTTAGAATAGGGCCACGAGGGTCACCAATGACTTGAGTTATAGGATGATCCTTTACTTCTTTCAGGTCATTGTTTGAAGGAGGAGGAGAGGATATGAGCTCAGTAGTGGGACCCTCTTCTAGTGCTCCTTCATCTTCTTCAGGATGGTCTTGAGAACCTTCTTCAATTTTTGCATCATGAACAACCACATTGATAGATTCTTGAATGGTGTTGGTTGTCAGATTTAATACCCTATACGCTCGACTATTGAAGGAGTATCCAAGGAATATTCCTTCATCACTTTTTGAGTCAAGCTTGCCTAGATTTTCACGGTTTTTTAAAATATAACATCTACTGCCAAAGACCTTAAAATATTTAACACTAGGTTTTTTATCGTGCCATAGCTCATAGGCAGTTTTATCCTTACCTGCTCGCATGTAAACTTGATTAATAATATAGCAGGTAGTGTTAACTGCTTCGGCCCACAAGTTCTTTGGAAGATTCTTACTAGTTAAAAATATTGTGGCCATGTCTTGCAGAACACGGTTCTTTCTTTCAGCAACACCATTTTGCTGAGGAGTTTTAGGTGCAGAAAATTCATGATGTATTCCAAATTTATCACAAAATTTATCAAAGGAAGTATTTTCAAATTCTCCACCATGATCACTCCTAATCTTGACAATGGTCAGACCTTTCTCATTTTGGATTTGCTTGGCAATCCCTTTAAATTCAAGAAAAGTATCAGACTTTTCTCTAAGAAAGGCAACCCAGGTGTATCTAGAAAAGTCATCTACTACCACAAGGAAATACTTTTTCCCTCCTATACTCTCTGTTCTCATGGGTCCAACTAAATCCATATGTAGGAGTTCAAGAGGTCTAGAGGTATTGATAGTATTTACCTTTTTGTGTGAGGCTCTAACTTGTTTACCTATCTGACATTCACCGCACTCTTTTTTATCCTTACAACTAATGATAGGTAGACCCCTAAGAATCCCTTTCTTACTTAGTCGAGATAAGTCTCTATAGTTTACATGACCAAGACGCTTGTGCCATAGTTCTGCTTCATTTGTTTGCGATATGTGGCATTGAGAAAAGTTTGGTTGACATGTTTCCTCAACTATATAGCAATTGTCAGTAGTTCTAACACCTCTCATAATGGTTTCTCCTTTCTTGTTGGTGATCTTACAACTGTGACTCCCAAAGCTAACATAGTGATTTTGGTCACAAATTTGGGAAATACTAAGGAGATTGTGTTTTAGCCCTTCAACACATAGTACATCCTTAAGGTGAGGCATGTTTGGTACTTTTAGAGTTCCTTTGCCAATGATTTTTGCAGTACTACCATCTCCAAAGGTGACCGATCCTCCATCAAATTCTTTTAGCTCAGAAAAGTTTCCTTTTTCTCCAGTCATGTGCCTAGAGCACCCACTATCTAAGTACCATTTAGGGGAATTTTCTGCTAAGAGGGCTGTGTGAACAACTAGACTCCTTTCCTTTGTTTTAGGTCTCCATACAGTGGTGTTAGATGTTCTCCCTATTTTATACCTAGAAGATGGACTATTTGAGGTGGTTGTTTTACTCTTGCTTTCCTTGCTCTTGAGCTCTGTTTGAGTATTCCTATGCTTTAGGGTTATTTTAGTAATCTCTTCAAAAAGTTGAACCATCCTAGTAGTCACAGGAATAAGTCTAGTAGGAACAACATTATGTGAGGAATTAATGAATTCTAGAAGTTCACTTTTGGTGTAATCATTGTTTTTCCTAGAAATCTTCTTTGCATTATATCCCCTATCAACTGGTGCATTTTTATCTTGAGACAATTCTCCTAAGATAGATTTTTCTTTCCTTATGATAGGTCTAGGATTGATTCTTCGGTGTTCCTCTTCAATAGATGACTTGTTAAGACTTTCTTTTACAAAGATAGTTTGAGTTTCACCTTTAGACTTGTTTATACCAGTGTAACCAAGCCCATTCTTATCCATTGGACTTTTTCCTAGCCTTAGCATATGTTGAAGAGTTTGACTACTTTGAGAAAATTTCTCAACTAGACTATCCTTGGATTTGCTAAGTTCTTCTTTTAGAGTTGAGTTTTCAGAGATAACTACTTTTAATTCTTCTAATTTTTCTTTATGTATCTGCTCTCTAATTTTCAATTCATTTTTCAACTTAACAATTTCCTGTGTTTGCATATCATTCATAGAAAAATCAAGTTCCTTTTTAAGCCTAAGATTTTCCCTTTTTAGCATAGTGATCTTCTCAGTCATTCTAGTGCTTTCTTTGAATAAAGAATTATATGAACTTTGAAGGTCATTATTATCGTTGTCAGAAGTAAGAGAATCTGAATCACTTTGAGATGATTCTTCATTTGGCATTTCCACCTTAGATAAGTCATTAGTGATTGATGAGGAAGTCATAAAGACTTTTAAAGATTCTACCTCATCTTGGTCAGATGAATCTTCTAAGTCCTCCTCAGTTTCTGAGGATTCATCCCATGAAGCTTTAGCTGCTATTTCCTTTTTCTTAAATTTTTGCTTTGACGGGCACTCGGTAGCAAAATGGCCAATCCCATGACAATTATAACATTCAATGTTTCTTGGGGTTGATTTACTTTTTCTTTTTAAGTTGTCTATAGGTTTAGTTTTAGAAACACTTTTCCCTCTAAATCTTCCATTAAAATGTTTAGCAAACTTTTTAGCAAGGAAAGCAATTTCTTCATCTACCTCATCATCTGACTCTTGACTTTGTTTGCTAGTAGATTTCAAAGCTACAGATTTTTTAATCTGTGTGGGAAGTTGCATTTCATAAGTTTGTAAAGAGCCAACTAAATCTTCTACTTTCATTAGGTCAGTATTTCTACATTCCCCAATTGCTGTCACTTTAGGAGAAAATCTAATAGGGAGAGACCTAAGGATTTTGTCTACAATGTCAGGTTCAGGTAGTTTCTTACCAAGTCCCCACATGGAATTTACAATATCATTAAGTTTAGAATAGAATTCCATGAATGTTTCATCTTCTCCCATTTTGATATTTTCAAACCTAGTTACAAGGAGTTGGAGTTTAGATTTCTTAACTAAACTAGTTCCTTCATGCGACACTTCTAAAATATCCCAAGCTTCCTTTGCACTCTCACACAAACATATACGTTTATACTCATCAGGGGATACAGCACAAGTAATGGCACTAAGGGCTTTGTTATTTCCCATACTCAATCTTTTATCTATCTCAGACCACCTAAGTATGTTTAAGGGACGCTCAGTAGTAACCCCATTTGTTTCTATGGTTTCAGTGGGTGGTTTCCAACCATTTTCTACACAATACCATGCCAATTCATCATGAGCCTTCAAAAAGGTCTTCATGCGATTTTTCCAATATGCATAGTTACTACCATCAAATGGAGGAGGTTTGGTAGTAGATGAGCTCTCAAATCTAGCCATTAAGAGCACTTGGATCACACTCAAGATGCTATCACCTAAGTAAGAGTGACCAGGCTCTGATACCACTTGAAAGTGCTCTTTAGGTCCTAGAGGGGGGGGGGGTGAATAGGACAACCACTTAAAAACTCTCACTCTATTTTAATAAGAGATAATGTTAATTTAAATAATCATTCAATGCAACATTATCTTATTAACAAGTAATTGGAAGCGCATGAGTGAGAGAGACTTAAGAGGCGTGGAGTGTGTGTGTGTGTAACATTATGCAAGACGAGCAATCACAAGCAATCACACAAGATTTATAGTGGTTCGCCGCTAAGCAACTCGCTTCAACGGGTACATCCACTCTCGGAGCACCTAATCCAAGGAACCTCCGACATTCACTAAGTGAGGGTTTTTAGCTCACCCACAACATCATACACTCACCGGTTTTGCTTGGATCACCGGGAACCATACAAGAGTGAATCCACACTCACTATGGGTCACACCGACCCAACTCTCTCTCAAAAGAGTGGTTTGACCCTATGGTCTATACCACAATCTAACACATGTAAAGAAGATATTTAAGAGTACTTACTCTAGGAAGTAGGAGTGACTAGAGTACATACCCTTGAAGGGAGGATGTGAGATATCCTACCCGTTTTGCTCAACCTAGTTTTGAGTTTATGGCCGTCCATTGTCCATCCTTGGATTCAACTAATGATGCTCCGAAATTGTAGAGGCTTTTTGGACAAGGGATTGGTTTCTCTAAGAATTTTCCTATGGGATTAGGTGAAAACCATGGCCAAAGATACTTTGAACTACTCTCAAGGGTCAATGGTATGAACCCATCTAATCATTAATGAGGGACCGGAGAGTAGATCAAAGTATTCAAGACCTTTGAGAGAATTTAGAAGTATTTGGTTCAAAGGTCAAGTGGGGGCTTTGGTTTCTAAAGGATGATTCTATATGCTCCAAGAAACCATGATCCAAGATGACTTGAATCTCTTCCTAAGATCTTATAGCAAGATCTTAAAGCCCTTTCAAAGAAAGGAGAGGAAGAATAATCAAGAGCATCAAAGCTCTAGAGGACTTGAATCTCTTCCTAAGATCTCATAACAAGATCTTAAACCCCTTTCAAAGAAAGGAGAGGAAGAATAATCAAGAACCCTCAAGGCTCTAGATGATATGCAAAGAATAAGGCCAAGAGGCTTTGGGGAGATAGCTTGCCCGTTTCTTTCCAAGAGGTGGGTATTTATAGATGGAGAGGGAGGTGTGTATCAACCCATCCATGGGTGGATCCACCTCATATCCACCCACCCATTAGTGGTTCTCTTATGTGGGTTGAGTCCTATTAATGGGTGGTTCCTTTAGCCCAAGAACCCATTTCACAAATGGGCTTTTTCTAAACGTCTTTTCCTAAGGACCTTAGGTGGGCTTTGAAAGAAGCTTTGGATCACTTTGGTTAGTGGGTTTTTCTTGAACCTAACAAATTTGATCCAAAAGCTATGGGCCTAGAGGACAACTATGGATGATCTAATGGTTGTGAGTTGATCCTCTAGAAAATATGCACTCCTCTTGTATGTCTTCATGATGGGCCTTCAATAGGTTGCTTTTAAGTGGTGTCTTGGCCATGGGCTTTGTGGTGTGCTCCCACATTGTCTTGGACTTTTGTGATCTTCATTTTCCTTTAGCTTCACCTTCGAGTGTCTTGCTCAACATGATAGCTTTTTCTTCAAGATCCACTTGTGTTGGCTTCTTCTTGAGATTGTCTCCTCTCAACCTCTTCATATAGCCTAATTTGTATATGTACCCCAATTTGTACATATACCCCATTTTCCCTCTCACATACCCCATATATTTTTGTACATTAAATTGACATACATTAAGAGACAAAATCACACTCCTAAATTTTGCCCTAACAGAAGCAGTAAAGGGGTTGTAGTATATTGTGCCACACTCAAAGTTGTCATCATTATCACCACTGGTAATCTATCATGTCCCTGCTCCATCTGCTATTACTTGGCATATACAGCTGAGACATCCTTTCGGAGTTCCATCTCAATCTTTAAGTAATATAACTCCTTCTTTTACATTTGATTCTTAGTATTCATGTGAAGTACGTTCTTTGGTAAAACAAATTAGATTGTCATTTTCTTTGAGTTAAATTCTACTAAGTACTCTTTTGATCTTATTCATTGTAATATTTGGGGACCTCACCGTATTGCAACTCATACGGGTGCACATTACTTTTTAACTATTGTTGATGATTATATTTGGTTCACATGGATTTTTTTATGAATTTCAAATATGAAACTCAAGGTTTGCTAAAATCATTCATCACGTTTGTAAACACTCAATTCAATTGCCAAGTTAAATATGTTCGAAGTGGTAATGGCTTGGAATTCACCTCAATGAAATCTTTTCTTTCTAAGCTTGACATATTGTTTCAAAGCTCTTGTCCCTCTACACCTCAACAAAATGGTGTTGTGGAATGCAAATATCGTCATTTACTAAATGCTGGTCGAGTATTAAGATTTCAAGCCAATCTTCTTTTACTATTATGGTGAGAAAGCCTACTAACTACCACTTACCTTATTAATCGACTTCCTACACCGATATTGCATCATAAAAATCCATATGAACTTCTATACAACAAACCTCCCATCTACACATCATCATCATATGCCTTATCCCACCTATCTGGAGTCGGCAGATAGCCCATCTACACACACTTACGAATATTTGGTTGTCTCTATTATGCCACCAATCTTCAACCCGTAGCAAATTTTTACCTCGTGCTCGCTGTTGTATTTTTGTTGGCTATCCTCCCGGACACAATCCTTACCGTGTTTATGATCTTGCACTCATCAATTTTTCTCAAGCCGTTATATAATCTTTCATGAGAATGTTTTCACTTTTCCACTCCCAATCTTGAAACACAACTCGAGAATCTTTCTTTAACTTCTATACCTTTATGTACTTATGATCCAGACCCTACATTAGTTTTACCTTCATCAAATTCTACTATTTCAGCACCTAACCACTCATCTCCATCTGTTGATATATGCACTTCCTCACCATTATTTCATATGCCTTCATCACCTATTCCCTTTCCATCACCCTCAAATTCACCTACTACTACTCCTGTTATTCGTCGCAGTGGACAACCATCTGTGATGCTCCGTGATTTTCATTGTGGTCAGGCTAGTGCACAAACTTGTATTGTAACTCCAAGCATGTCATCCTCTTCATAGTTAGGTACTTGTTATTCCTTAGTCAATTTTCTTTCTTATAATTCATTATCTCCTTCCCATAAATGTTTTGTTAACACCATTTTTAGTACTCTTGAGCCTACCTCATATGCACATGCAGTCAGGATCCAAAGTGGCATGAGGCAATGAAACATGAGTTGACTGCTCTTGTCAACCAACCAACATGGTCATTGATGGGAAACAACCTATAATCACCAAATGAGTCTTTCACATCAATTATAATTCAAAAGGCACGGTGGAACATTACAAAGTGAATTTGATAGCTGTAACACCCAAAAATTTGGTAAGTTTACCAAAACTGCTATTTTAGGAAACTGGTCTAAAATAGGAAAGTTTTGCTGCCAGTTTTGATTTTTGGTGATATCTTATAATCTGGTGTGTAGAATTATTATTTTGATGATTATGAATGTGGGGAATTGATAAACCAGATTAAGCAGTTTACCAGGGCGCGAGGACTAGCCCTGGCACTGGACCCAACTTGGCACTGAATCTAGCCTGGCGCTAGGGTCTGTGTGCACTAGACGCCAGGGGTAAGGGTCAGGCACCAGGGTGCATGGACGAAGTATTGGGATTTGTTTGAATTATTTTGATGCTGTAAGTTGGACCTTCGTAGCTTGGGAATTTATTTTTGGTAAGTTTTGCATGCGCACCAGAAGTCGGAAAAGCTTTAGTCGCCAGATGTGTTGGGTGCTAGGGATCTCTAGGCGCCAGTGTAGTACAGGGTCCCAGAGCCACGTGGGCACATGCCTGGGGGCGTGTGCACATGTGTGATTGATGTGATTTGGTTGGTTATGGCAAGGAGAGCAAATCGTGGAGCGTAGCAATGGAGATCCCTAATTCAAATCGGTTTAAATTGGCTTTATTTTGGGAATTCCTAATTAGGGAAAGCTATAGCAATTAGTGAGATGATTATGGGACGTTAATTAAGGATGGAATTGGGATGATTTAATACTAATTAGGGCTTGACTTGGCAAGTATTGAAACTGTGACAATTTTGAATTCAATTAGGGGAGGTTACATGGTTAGTTATGGAAACCAATTAAATTGGCCAAGACTCCTACCTGAATGGGAGTGTAACTGAATTTTGAATGTGGATTGACCACGTTCATAATTGAGGAGTATTCCTTTTTGAAGTCAATTTGTGGCCTTTGGATTGGAAGGTGATCTACGGTGGAGAGTTAACTTAGGTAATTGAGTTTTTACTATTTAAACCCATCATTGGAGTGGACGGCAATTCTTTTGAGAAGTCTTGGGGGTCGAGCTAGTAGAGAAGAGGCCTCGTTTCCTTCTCCAGCAGTTGCCGTGGTGGTGGAGTGAGCCCTAGTTCGCGTGGAGTTGCGAGCAAGCGGGGTAGTGCAAGAAGTCGCGTAAAGAGATATCATATTTTGTAAGAGGTAGGTTCTCTTTTTCCCACAAATCCATGATACTATGTTTGATGTTTCATAATGAATGTGTCTTATGAATATACTGTAATTGAGATATCAATGTCGAGTTTTGGTGTTGTTCAATCCGATGAAACACCCTTTTGATATTCGGTTCATGTCGATTGTTGAACCCTATCCTAACAGTTTAAACACTTCGCATGCATGGCTCAAATTGAGATATTCCAGAGTGTTATTGCTGTCCAAAGAGACTTGTCATGTTTCATGCTTCATTTTGTTTTGGACATATAAAGTTGTCCACTTTCTCTCATAATATCGGCTGATTTTGTGATTAACCATGATTAATCTCATTGTAACCATAATGGTCATCATACGTGGAGTTCTAATCCTAAAGTAACGAACTTTATGAGTCATACTTGCTGATATTCTTAGATTTCAGAGTACAAAGTCACTCTTGGGTAGTCAATTATTCTGTCTTGTAAAAGTTGTCCCTTTTGTATCTTATTGGCCGGAAATGGGTAGGTGTATGAAAAACAGTTTTGTCTAGGTGATAAATACCGGAAGATGTCATCATTAAGGTAATAATCTTGAAGGGCATGAGTCACTAGAGTTTGAAAGTTACTGTACACCAAGTCGTCTCATGAGTCAGTATTTTCTGTGTCCTGATTTAGTTGTCCCAATTATAGTTTATAAACCTAAATAGAATGGGTATATATAAACAGTTTTAGAAATAAAGTTTTTTGTGAGAAAATACTTAATTACAGAATATTGGAAACTTATTAAACACCTAGAAGGTTAAGATACTAAGTCTAAATAGCCCTGATAAGCATTAAATCAGGTAATAAAAGACATTAATTAAGCTATACTTAAGAATGATGTCTCGGCCAAAATTAATCCTGCGTCGACGAACTGTAATAAAAAATGTATAAATAAATTTAGAAAATTCGGAAAATTATGCCGTAAAAAGGGTTATAATCTAGAGACATGGGGATGTCTTTCATTTTAGATCCAAATAGGTTCTGTGCAGACCGTGGTAAGCCTGGGAATTTAGCTGTTGTGTGTATATCAGTATACTCCTGTGCTGTTTAAACCATATCATATACTAACCCTATATGTTATAATTAATTATAAATAGTATTAACTATATAAAACCCAGAGAGATGGAGTCAGTAATGTTTATTAATTGATTCAATCCAGAAAGTGAGTCGTGTCGGAACGAGTCATTCCTTTGTGGTGCATTGCAATGCTAATATGCTATTCCATGCAACTCATGTTAAAATCTTTAACTCTCCGTTAGGGTCTTTTTAAACCCTACCATCTTGTCATTTATGACATATAATCCTTGCTATTGTCAGAATCAGTGATGGTCTTGATTGGAGCTATGCATGGTGAAGGTGTTTAATGAGTCTCAGTTTTGAATCATCCTATGCTAGAATATTGAAAATTTCATGGTTACTCTTTTGTGAGTTAATCCACATTGAGATATTGAGAAATCCAGTGTACTCCTTCGAGTCTAATTTCTAAAGATTATGGTCTGGGTCTCTAGATGAGAGAATCATGGTTATTTTTAGATTGATTCAGTTCTACATAAACTGTTTCTCTACTAAGAGTATTTGATGAACGCACTTAGAGTGGAATCATAGTATGCTCACGAGCCATTGCTAGATCCTATGTGATCTCATATATTTGATGAACCTTTGTAGTTCAGCCGATGACGGCAACGCGTGCACTTTAGACTGTATGATATTACGGAAGGTCTGCAGTCTCAGCCCATTGTGCCCGTAAGCACCGATGGGCCCAGCATCCCTAGACGCATGGCCGGGTTCCTCTTAAAAACCTCTAGGATGTTCTGGTATTGATGTCCATAGGGGAAGTGGACTGAACAGAGAGCAGAAATTGTTATCTCCGACACTCTGGATGTTTGGAGTCAGTATTTATTTCTATTCTCCTCCCAATGCACTGTACGTTTAGAGTTTTGAAATATTAGTCTATTTCTTGACCGTTGAGGGTCTTTTATGATGATTATTATCCAGGTAAGTAAACTCTGTATTTGCTCAACCTGACCTTATTAAACGTACCTTCATTTCTCTATACCATATTGTCAGTATTCCTATTATTATTTGTTTGTAGGTTTTCTTGGCTCCTACTGGGTATTTCTTTCGAAATACTCATGCATCTCTTGATGCAAGTATCAAAGTGGAAAAAATCTAACGAGGTACGTTCGATGGAGCTTGATGGTAGATAGTTGATTGATGTGAATTTAACTTTATTATGTTTTAAATTTCTTGTTCGTGGAGAACTGATCAGCCTATGTGTTGGATTAAGTTTTATGTTTGTTGAATTGTTAAGTCTGAATTATTGTAATAACTTAGTTAAACTTGAGATTTTATTATTTATGATTTTTGTTAGCGGATATTGTTTATCATCCTGGATCCTGTAATTCTCCCAGTTCATGTTAATGGGAACGAAGAGTTGATCGAGTATTCGGTCGCGTTCCGGGTTTTTACCTCATGACCTTTATTGTGTTAGTGCTTCCGCGCTCTTATAGAGGTTTTGAAATTCGGGGCGTGACAATAGCCAAGGGCCTTTCTTATGAAACTTTTGCTTCAGTTGCCAAGCTAACCATTGTGCATTGTCTCCTTGCATTGGTTGTTGTTCTAATTGGTTATTATTTCAAATGAATGTTCATAATGCCTTTCTCCATTGTGACTTAGACGAAGCTAAATTCCGATAATGCCTTCACTTGATTATATATTGCAAAGGAGCAAAATCTACGATTAAAAAGAGAAGAATTGAAGTTGAAATTGCATATTAAGTGAAAAGCTCTCAGGCTCTGATATCATGCATAAATTTCAGAGTTGCTTGCTATTAAAAAAATATGCTACATGCCTCAGTGCCATGTGTATAGAATTACCGATTTCACTTTAAAGTAGCATGCATTACAAAAACGGAATGCAGATAACATGTTTAAAAAAGTCTTTTAGAGGTTAAATTTTTGGATAATAATGAGCTCCACTTACCGAACACCAAGTATAAGAGCTCCTTCCCTTCTTGTCATTGTAGGCTGAAAACCACCATCGTAGAATCGACGCATACGAGGAACAACTGGCCGAGCCTTGAATGCTTGCCATGCTTGGATCCCATACCTCCCTGCAAGAGCAGCAGCCGCCACAGCAAGTCCCGCTAGAAATGGAGTCGCCTGCATACAGAATTATGCATTAAAGAAGAGAAAAACCACAATCTCTCTGGTTTCACTGTAAATGGAAAATTTTACTCAAGAAAATGATTAGCAAAATAAAATGACGAGTAAAATTTAAATAAAGAGAAATATTTTAACATTGATCCATTACAAATGGCAGTAAACCAAGCAGCTTGTTGTAGCAAAAAAAAAAAACAAGCAGCTTGTTCAACTCTCCTTTCCAAGCCTCTAAAGTTCAACAAGTGTAACCCATGAAAATAATTGTTTGAGAGAGAGAGTTTGGGAGAGGTTTTTTTTTTCTGTTTTGATCTCTTTTGAGTTCGTCTAGCGCCACCAAAAATCATCACCAAACTCCGTCACCCCCCAAATTGCCCTGAATTTAGTGGGCTCCACACCCACATGGCGGGGGGTGACAGAGTTTAGTGATGATTGTTGCGGACAAAAACATTTTTCATCTCTTTTTATATGGGATCTCATATCGGTTTTTTTTTCGGGTATGAAAGGATGCATCTTTTGAACATAATTGCCGTAACTAACCGTGTGATCGATCACCACTCTTTACTTTTGAACATATGAAATGTTGCATCTTTTGAACATAACTGCCATAACTGACTCTTTAATTCAAGTCGTCATCAATTTTTTTCAACACACCCATACAAGAAGTAGACTGCGAGCGTCAGGAAGTCGACAACAGCGTGACAAGCTGCACTCGGCCAACCATAACCTGTGACCGAAATCCCTCTTGTAGGGGAGAAGAGGGAGTCAACCAAACGATCAAACACCACCACACCAAACTGAACATAGGATTGCGAAAAAAGTAAACTCACGACGAAGGACAGTTGAAGAAAACAAGAACGATTAAGTGGAGAGAGGAGAGGAGGAGGGGGAAGGCGTGCAGGGGTAAAAAAGAAGGTGAGATGATAAAGAAACCAAGAAAGGAAGAGGAGGTGACCGGTGTAGAAGAGAGGCAGAGGAACAGAGATGAAGAGGTCGGAAGGAAGGCGGAGAAAGGCAGAAGAGGAGGGTGGCAAAAAGGTGAAAGAAGGAGAAGGAGGAAGAGATCAGAGAAAGGGGGAGGAGGAAGGCGGTGAAAGCAAGCCAGGACCAAAAGAGGGGAGGTGCGTGCAGCCACTGGGGAGGGCCGAGAGGGATACAAGAAAGTTTGTATATTTGCATTTGACGGTCGAAGGAGTCCATTTGAATTCATATGAAACGAACTTACATCTGAATCTGGACTTTGTATTTTTTGGTTCAAGACCATGAAACACAAAAACCGTGAGCTTCTTTGATGATAATTGCACTAAAATGCTAGTTTGGTGTTTAATCGAAATGCTAGCGATTGTGCAGTTTTGATCAATGTATAATTATATATTAACTCTGAAATCAAAACAAATTAATCCAGTTGAACCAGTTACAGAGTAACTATAGGCATGGAAGGTCGTACCAGTAACATTGACAGTATTGATGCTGCTGATAGGGGAATGCGCCGATGGTAGGCTTGGTACACGTTGAAACCTGCATAAAACCTGTAATATATTACAAATTGTTAAAAGTAATTGAAAATTATGCTAACAATTCTCTTAAAAGCATAATATATGAAAAAAAAAGTTATAGCTAAACATGGAGTCAAAACATTAGTAAGAAACATGTGTCGATGTCCCCAATGCACAGTGCCATAGTGGTCTTCAGTCTCTCTTAAAAGCCTAATATATGCGTGTGAGTGTCCATTTCCTTGAGTAGTTTGAGTAAAAAAAATACGTGTTGATCGTGGAGGACCTCATGCGATTTTTCAACGAGGACCCTCATTTTACACACAAGAGGGCCTAAATGTCATTTTACAGAGGTTTTTCCATATCACATGGCCAATGAGTCCAGATTGCCATATTATCTGATTTTTCCATACTCATCCCATATGACCTAGTTTTGGCACTTAATATTCCCATTTTACCCTCCTGAACCCTAACCCTAAACCTTTATGTAACGTTTTCCAAATTACCTGGTTTTAAGTTTTACACTACAATGGATCATATCTCATTAATTTCTAGTCCATTTTTTCCCATAATTTCTTCCTTATTTTTAGTGCACTTTCTTATATATATGATATCATAAGGATCTTGAGACAATATCTAAAAAAATAGAGCAAAATCTACAATTAATAGCATGCGGTGTCCCAACATAGTTAGATTTTCATCATGACATGAAAGATGAGGAAAAATAAGAAACAAAAATAGAAAAAAAAGTATAAAAATGAAATAGATATGAATCGTTGAAGTTTATCCCACTAAAATAGTAATCGTGTATTCGATTACACGATAGCAATGCTATCGTATAATTGAATACACGATAGCCCTGACCTATTGAATACACGATAGCACTATTATCATGTAATCGCCCATTTTAATGGGACATACTTCAACGAACCATATCTCCTTCATTTCTAATCCATTTTGCCCTTTTTTTTCGTTCTTCCTTATTTTTAGTGTTCTTTATGATCATGATGATATCCTAATGATCTTAAGATAATATCTAAAAAATACAGCAAAATCTACAACAAATAGCATGCGATGTCTTAACATCCTTATGATATTATCATTATAAGAAAAAATATTAAAAATAAGGAAGAATAAAAAAATATGTGAAAATGGACTATTGTGTAATTGAATACATGATAGCCCTTACCTATCGTGTAATCGAATACACGATAGCCCTGACTATCACGTCATCGAATACACTATAACAACTATGGTATAATCGCCTATTTTAAAACTTTAACGATTCATATCTCCTTCATTTCTGATCCGTTTTTGCCTTTTTTTTGTTCTTCATTATTTTTAGTGCTCTTTCTGATCTTGATGGTATCCTACTGATCTTGATATAATATCTAAAAAATACAGCAAAATCCATAACAAATAGCATGCAGTGTCCCAACATAGTTAAGCTATCATCATGACGAGAAAGAGCACTAAAAATAAGGAAGAATGAAAAAAATGGGCAAAAATAAATAAAAAATGAGAGATATAAATAGTTGAAGTTTGTCCCACTAAAATAAGCTTTTTTGGGGACAAACTTTAAGGATTTAGATCTCCTTCATTTCTGATCCATTTTTGCCAATTTTTTTTGTTATTCTTTATTTTTAGTGTTTTTTTATCATGATGATAGTCTAACTATGTTGGGACACTACATGCTATTTATGGTGGATTTTGCTATATTTTTTGGATATTATCTCATGATCCCTATGATATCATCATGATAAAAAAGAGCACTAAAAATAAAGAAGAAAAAAATGGGCAAAACAGATCAGAAATTAAGGAGATATGTATCGTTGAAGTTTCTCCCAAAAAAGCTATCCACGTAGCTATTTTAGTGGGACAAACTTCAATGATTCATATCTCCTTCATTTCTGATCCGTTTTCACCTTTTTTTTGTTCTTTTTTTATAGTTCTTTCTTATCATGATCATATCCTAATGATCTTGAAATAATATCTAAAAAAATATAGCAAAATTCATGATAAATGGCATACAATGTCTCAACATCCTTATAATATCATCATTATAAGAAAGAGCAACAAAAATAAAGAAGAATGAAAAAAATAGGCGTAAAACGATAAGAAATAAGAGAGATATGAATCGTTGAAGTATGTCCCATTAAAATAACTATCGTGTATTCGAATACACGATAGCCCTAGCTATCGTGTCATCGAGTACACGATAGTAGTGCTATCGTGTAATCGCCCATTTTAAAAATTTAACGATTCATTTCTCCTTCGATCTATTTTCGCCCATATTTTTTGTTCTTCCTTATTTTTAGTGCTCTTTCTTTTAGCGCTCTTTTGGATCATGATGATATCTTAATATTCTTGATATAATATCTAAAAAATACAGAAAAATCCATAACAAATAGCATGTAGTGTCCCAACTTAGTTAGGCTATCATCATGACAAGAAAGAACACTAAAAATAAGGAAGAATGAAAAAATAAGCAAAAATCGATCAGAAATGAGAGAGATATAAATCATTGAAGTTTTTTCCACTAAAATGGGCGAGTGCATGATAAAAGTGCTATCGTGTAATCGAATATATGATAGCCCTACTCAATGAGAGTCATCGTCAAATTTCTTTTCAATCTTTCCCCTGAGCAGAACTGCAGTTATTACAAGCCGAAATAACATTTATGGCTGTTTGATCAAACATTGGTTGTTCTATCCCTTATGCCAATTGAGCCACGTACATAATTACAAATATTTTGCAGTCGGAGGAATTCTTTTGGAAGGGTGCATCATTGATCTGGGACAACTTCTATTGCTTAGCTCGCTTGATTTTAATGTGTTTGGAGCAGATAATTCAAGAATTCCACTACAACTGTCGCAACCTCCTTGTGGTGGGGGTGCAACGCTAGATTCCCCCTAGAGAATTGTAGAAATGCCAACGTTGCGTGGGGAAGTATAGAATCAGCAAGCAGAAATGTTTAGAAGTATGGATTGGGAAGAAACCATAGTGCATATGTTTTGTGATTCCCTTAATCAAGTTGTCTACCAACTTATGTGCTAGCTTTGATTTATCCCTGTCGGGGATAAACTTCTACAAAATACTATATAATTTGTGATGGTTAGTGTAAAAATAGTGACTTTAGCAAGCTTACATATTCAATATATTTTTGAATGACGATGCTTCCGAAAATAGAGCCAGGGCGATTCTCATTCCTTTGCTTTAGCAATTGGAAGAACTCATCAATCACCTGCATGAATTTGAACACAATTAGGGGTTAGTGCAGATATCATGGAAACACGCACACAATATTACCCTCGTCGTGTCTTTGAATACAGGACTCACAACGCAGTCATGTCTTCGTATACACGACTCACAATAGACTCGTGTCTTTGAATACATGACTCGGACGTTCTTCATGTGCATCATCGTCTACTATTTCCACTGCCTTTCCCTTTTCCTTCTCTTCTCCCTCCAGTTTTAAATCAGACAACAGTTTTGCTATCATATCATACCATTGTTCATAATCGGATATAGTTTCTTTACAGTCCACCTTTTTCTCTTCTACGCCCACCTTCTTCCCAGTAATATAACCCAGGTTAGCAAGCACTATTGGGTTGATCACAAAGAATTGACAATCAAAACCCGTATGTTAATCCTTCTTAGGAGACATCTCTCCTCCCCCTTAGGATGCATCTCCTCTTCCTTAGGAGACTTCTCCTCCACCTATTTAGCTGGTGGAGGTGTCTTTCTAACTTCGTTTGCCTTCACTAAATGTCTTCTTTTTTCCTTTAGGCATATGTGGAGCGTCTAGGAAGAAAGATGCTTGCCCCGGTTGCTCTTCAACTTCCTCATGTAATTGTTGGAGAAAGTTATCTACGTTCTTTGCCTGGCCACGAGTATGCTTCTTCTCTAAAATGCGGTAAAGTTGAATTAAATATGGACTTGTCAAAATATCGTATCATGGATGATATGAATTAAACATTTTGTGTCTTCAAATACATGATAGCACTGCTATCGTGTCATTAATGACACAATACCACTGCTATCATGTCCTCGATGACACAGTACTACTCCTATCGTGTCATCAATTACATGATAACGAGGCTATCGTGTGTTGGGGCAGTGCTATTGTGTATTCAAGGATACATTACGAGAAAAATCGTGTCCTCGAATACACAAATATGTCTCTTCGATGACTCAACTATACATACCTATGTTGAAAAATATGAAATTACATTCTTTGATTGATTTGTGTGTTGTAACTTTGCGACGAGTTGAAACAGGTGGAGATAGAATTGGTTGTATTTCTTTGAAAAACCTCAATTGCAGGTCCTACCCTCAAGCCTTGCTCGTCCATCATATCTGACCTTTCTAGGGTGACCTCAATTATGGTATTGATACCCTGAAGAATCCCCTATAAGGCAGTTGTTGGATGAACATACTTCTCCATCCTCTTCCTCAATGAGGGCATAATAGGAGGCTCTTTTGCAGTTCCTTATAGGAATGCGTAAGGAGGTCTGCCTCTTCAAAAATTGGCAGATGACATCCACAACTTCTTTTTTGACATGTAACCTTTGTAATAATTGATGGTGTGCTTTGATTCCGTTATTGGCTTACACCTCAAGACACCCTGATCCAGGCCACCTTCTAACTCTCAGACTACAAGGATCCATTATGGAGTGAAAGATGGTAGCGTGCTCGAAAAACCATATATGTGTCATCAATTAAATAGCATTAGACAACTACTGTATAAGAAAGCACACTTCAAGCATATCATGTTCTTATGAACACGACTAGCATTGCTATCGTGTTCTCGAAGACATGACTTAAATCTATTGAGTCCTCGGATACACGATAGCACATCGATTACATGATAGCACTACTATCGTGTCCTCAAATACACGATAACTATCATGTCCTCGATGACACAATACCACTTATGTCACCGATGGGTTAAAATAGGTGGAGATAGAATTGGATTTCGATTAAATCTATCTAAATGTTTGTAAGCATTACCTGTAATACGTAAGTTGCTCCTTGTAGAGTGCCTCCACCACTCGTATCTCCTTCATATCCAGATTGTATTCTCCTGAATGCTTGGGATAGCTTAGCTGTGAGCATTTTTTGAATGACTAGAACTCAATTGTATATTGACACTTTTGAAAGGTCTTTGATATAATTACAAAGCTTTGGTTGTACCAATCTGGTGGATTGTACAAACAACACACAGCAAAACATGTGGAGGATGATCAATTGTACTATATCATCCTCTGCAACAGATTTCTCCCCACTCAATATTTGATATAGGATCTCTTCAATGTATTGTTTGTCAGGTTTCCTCATGAAGAAAAACTTTTTATAGAATTTACCTTTCACACAAAGGAATTTGACATAAGGAGCTAAAAACATCACACTCTCACCAGATGCCCGCAAGCCAGTGATGAGGGCAACTTCCTCCTCAGTGAGGGGTAATTTTCTCCCCTTAATGTTAAACAACTTCTCAGAGTCCTCCCAATATTCCTGCAGAACATCAAACAGGTTTCTAGCCACCACTACCTCTATGCATTCGAAGATGCAAACAAAACCCATTTGCTTTACACTGTGGGTACTGCTCTACAACTTTCATACCCTTACTAAGAGCTCTTGGGTTGCCGTGTGTGTGTCTGGATATCTGGCCGAGGGTTATATCTCCTCTTGTTATTCATAGTATTCTTCTCCTGGACTTTAGTTGTTTGTGTATCCATCTATCTAGGATTTTATGTCCTATATGATAGAGTCAAAACCCATGATGAGCCTCCGGGAAGACATCGGGGACTGCTTTGAAAAGTCCTTTATGTTCACTAAAAAACAATTGTGTCTAGTCTTGAGGGCGGCTCCATGAAAAGAAAAGTACAAATTAACTTGAGAAACCACGTCCTAAAAGTAACATAAGATAAGAACTGTGTGAGAAAAACAGACTGCAGTTATCATAATAAGTCATTATAGTCATGTCATCGAGGACACAACTCATGCTAACAGATACGCGACAGTGTGCCTGTATTGTGTAATTTGTGAACACGATATGCAGTGCTATCGTGCCATTGAGGACATAACTCCTGCATATCGTGTTCACAATTACAAGACTACAATTAATTATTGCTCTTCAACTTATCAAGTGTTTCTTGTCTCTGCCTCAACAACAACATATGCAACACACACCGTTTGTTGATTACCATAAATAATTGTAGCAATCAATAGACATTTGTGATACTTTCCTTTTAAGAATGTTCCATCTACAGTTAAGAGAGGGGCCAAACATCCAAAATATACATTTGAAATTGTATCTGCCTAACTCTAACTCTATTTCAGGTATATCACAAGACTTTTCCATAACCACATATGTTCCTAGATTAGACCTTTCTAATTCCTTGTCGTATGCGGGCAAAATGTGATATGAATCGTTTTGGTTGCCAATCAACTCCGATAAATCTTCTTTCCTCTGCCATGCTTTCTTATATTTGACTATGATGCCCCAATGTTTCTCAATGTACGTTATGAAATTCTCTGGTGTGATAGTATTTGACTCCTTATGTAGACCATGACATTTCCTTGCAATCCACAAGTGTGAAACTAAAGGATGGTCTTTCATTCCCAACTTTATGTCATACGTATGCTCAACCTCCCTCCTTGTGATGCTAACAACGCCTGACTTGTTTGACGCCCGAATGTACTACTTGCACCTATTTTCCTTGCACTTTACAGCAAATGTATCCTTGTTCTCATCAACCACAGTATAAGTGAACCTCCTCTTTATTGCCAAATCAACAAGAGTTCTCTTGAAATGTTTGATGCTTTCAAACCGAGCCCCCCCTCGTAACATAAGAAGAGCCTCATAGTCAGTTGCTTGCAAACTACCGTTCAGCATCACCTCCTCATTGTATGTCTCTACCTCTTCATCCAAATTATACTAAGTGCCCTAATCCCAACCTCCATCTTCTTGAATATGAATAAACTTTGCGTCCAATGATTCCTGGTTATCATATACAACAACATTCTTCCCTTTCCACGTGGATGGTTTTGTAGCAGCCACATTTAGAAATTTTTCATACGCAATCAATTTTTAGTCGTCCCCTATCCAGCTTAGGGGCTTGTGTGTATAGAGGTAACAACCACTCATTCCATGACCATAGATCGTCAGTATTAATAAATTCTTCGTCTCCATCAACACCTTCATTTGAAAATTACTCATCATTTTTAAATTTCTCATTCTATTCATTTACTGTTTTTGCTTATTCTCCTTGTACTGTATTAGATCTAACCTCCTGGGTAGTGAATGCCCCCACAATTTTATTACTTTTTCCCAAAGTACAAGATATGAAGATGGCATATCAGTATGAGTCATTTAGACAAATACACGAAATGTAAGAATATCGTGTAAGTGATTACACGATAGCAGTGATATTGTGTAATCAAGGACACGATACTGTCTAAGGCATGATAGTTGGCAAGGAGGGCAATTTCAGGTTTTTGACCATTGAGGCTTCCATGACATGCTTCATGTCCCAAACACCGACTGTTTCCTTCCTTCACCTCCTGATTATTGCAGGTCATCATATGTCAAGTGAACAAGTTGATCTGATGAGGATATCCTCTCCTTATGGACACTAGAAGTTCTCTCCACATACAACTCCAACACTTCCCTCCTTATTTTCTTATGAATGTTAAAGACAGTTTTCAGATCTTCATTATCCCCAGGACATATGGTATGCATGGATATGCTGATGCAACTAGATATTTGATGGATAGGTTACCTATTGCAGACCTGAACTCTAATATTTGTTCAACTTGAATCAACAGAAAGAACTTCACCCGTATATCAATGGTCATCAACTTCACTTTCCCACCTACGTATTCATGAGAACTTCCAAATAATCCATCATAGTGCAGATAAACAACCATTTTTTTCATTACCACTAGTCACCCCCTAAGATCAGAAGCACAAAATATTCACCGTATGATCACTGCAGGGGAAGCTTGTGTGAAATGGGGCGCGGCTCAGGGCGGGTAAAACATTAAATATTGGGGTTTAGGGTTTCAGGAGGGCAAAATGGGAAGATTAAGGCCCAAAACTAGGTTATATGGCATGAGACCGGAAAAACTAGGTAATATGGAAAAATCTCCTTTCATCCAGATACATATGCACTCATTTGATCTAAACTCCTGTATATAGTCAAGCGTGTTCAGTAGGAAAGGGCCCACCATTTAGACTATGTTGTAAGGGAGTATATGTTTTTTATTTTCAGTTAATTGATTATAATGGAGGCTTTTAATGGGCAACATTATGTTATTAAGAGTTGGAAGATTTGTTTTGTGCTAATATATTTTGTTTAGGCTACTTGTTTGGATTATTTACGAGTATAATGAACTTTGGACAAGGAATTAATCTATGTTTTATTTCTTTAGGCTTTTAGTGACTTCATTGATTTACATTTCCTCCATCTCATATTAAGTGCCTGATCTAATTTTTAAAAAGAAAAAAAAAATATAAGAGAGTGGAGGTCCTGAGTTTGAACTCTCACTCTGTCGGGCACCCACCCTGGATTATATCCCAATCTACCTAGTACATATTGTTGATCATATTTGGTATCGTGAGCCATCGAACATATGGACACGTGGTAAAAATCAAGTAATATAAGCGGATCCTTGTATATCGGAATTTGAGGTCCACGTATACAACTCATATTATTTATCAACTCCATGTTCTGTATCTGCCAAACAAACCATACTTGGGGATTTATCAGGGCCCCAATCATGGGCCTCCAAGACCAAGAACCCTGACCATGGCTGTTTAACTAAACGGAATGGCAACTGAATGATTCATTTCCATACTACATATGAATTGTTACATTGAAATCCGAACATATAAATATTAGAGATGTATAAACAAAGAACATATAAATATTAAAGGACTAGTTGGAGCCTCTAGTGTTGGCTCTCTCGGGAGGATCAAACAATCACTGTATTTTCACATGCATGAAATGGAAATGGTAGAGAGGACCATGAATCCAGGCAACTAGTGTTTTCGTCTATTATAAGTTGAACTTGCAGCAGATCTTCCCAAGGTTGTTTGTGCCCCATGACCAAAGGTTCTCACTGGCAAGAGCTCTTAGAACTTATGCATCCAAAAGAAAGAAGAAAACGTTCTTAGATTTGTCTGAGTTAAAAGGGAGTTTTGAGTTATGTCAAATGCGTCAATGATAAAAGCTTATTCTCAAGGTTGGAAAGAAAAGGCCTGTTGCATGTTAAAGATTTCACACCAAACAAAAACATTGAAAAAAAGCTGCTTTTGTTGTGTTAATTGTTATCATTTGACTAATATGACTAGGGAAGCTCTACCTTGCATAAATTAAATCAAGTCTTAATATAAAACTTATCTTGCAGCAAAAGTGTTGACTATGGAAAGAATTTATAAGAGCAAAACTTAGCAGTTTACAGAAGCAGGATCATTCTTAATAGCCTACAAGTCAAAAGTCAATGGTCAAGCATAAGATAGGCTACTTGAGAAACATCTGCAAATCCAAGGCACTGCATTATTCTCCACCAAATATTTTAGCAAAGGAGTATATTATAGGTTTAACTATTTTAATGTTAAGCAAATGTCACAAGTTGGCATGCCACACACACATAGACAAGGGTGCTTCTTGGTTATTTGTCTTTTCATATTCATTCTATGTAAATGTAAACTACAACTAGATCCCTCTATTACAACTATTTGAAAAGGAGGAAATGGTGTAGCAATCCTTAATCAGCCACATTTTTTACGGGGGAGGATGTGGTGTTAAAATAAGTTTTCATAGATTTACAGCTATACATAATTCCACAGCATCCATACAAAGTGTTTCCTCTCAAGTGCAAGTATCAGCATTCTCCAAACTCATCCAAAGTGCCTAGCCCATTTTTCGTCTACTACAATAGATCAAAGATGAGTTACAGCTATCACTGGTAAGTATTCAGCTTATGAATTAGCCATAGGCAAGGCTCCTTGAGAAGCCTCTGACTCACCAGGAATTTGCATCATCCAAGTTAAATTCAGAATGCATGTTCAAGTTTGAGTTCCACTCCATCTCAAATTCCATGTTTGAATTGGATAATATCTTTTAGATTGTAGTGGAGAAATGAAAAGAATGACAAAGATGCAGCTCGTATTTCATAATTATAATCAAGTAACACCTTTTCCCAATACTTTGAGGTCGGCGATATGGTTCATACACCTCCATTCTAGTCTGTTTTGTGCCAACTCTTTTGTAAGAGATAGGAAGACATATTGTTTAATTAAATCCATCCATGTTCTCTTAGGTCTCTCTCCCTCTTTTGGCATCATTTACATGCATCATTTCTAATCTTCTTACCAGAGCAACTATTAGTCATTTTTGCATGTGCCCATACCAACATAATCTACACTCCCTAAGCTTCTCCCGTGAATGTGCTACCCCTAATTTCTATTATCACATTCTAATCTTATTGCATTTACTAACACATGGTTAAATAGTGCAATTATTATAGAAGAATTAAGAACCTGTTCTGTGGAGGATGCCAAGGGAAAACTAGCCCTCCTAGTGTTGACAGTTGAAAGAAATTTTAAGAGCAAAACTTAGCAGTTTACAGAAGCAAGTTCATTCTTAATAGCCTACAAGTCAGAAGTCAAGGTCAAGCATAAGATAGGCTACTTGAGAAACAACTACAAATCCAAGGCACTGCATTATTCTCCACCAAATAGATTACCAAACATATTATAGGTTTAACTGTTTTCTAATGTTAAGAAATTGTCAGAAGTCGGCATATGGGTGCACATGCCATACAAACATGGACTAGTGTGCTTCTTGGTCATTTGTCTTTTCATATTCATTCTATGTAAATGACATGTACAACCAGATTCCTCTACTACTACTACTACTTAAAAAGGGAGAAATGATGAGACAATCCTTAATCAGCCACATTTTTTACAGCCATACAGAATTCAATCGCATCCATATAAAGAATTTCCTCTCAAGTGCAAGTATCAGCATTCTCCAAACTCATACAAAGTGCTTAGCCCATTTTTTATCTACCAGAACAGACCCAAAATGAAATGTGGAAATCGATGGTAAGTATTAAGTTTATATATCTGCTATAGCCAGGGCTTTTATGCAAAACTTGGGTTCATGATCCAAGTACAGGTTTGAAACTCTGTAACTTTTAGATTGCAGTTGAATGACAAGGATGCAGCTCATATATTAAGGCACGAAAAATTTGGCTTATTTAGTGGTTAAATTAGTTAGAACACTAGCTGGCTAAAATTTTAAGTTCGAATACTAGCATTTAGAACGCTAGCAGGCTAAAATTTTAAGTTTGAATACTAGCATCCGAATCTGGACTTGTATTTTTTGGTCCAAGACCACGAAAAACAAAAACCCTGAGTTTTTCTTAGATGACACAGTTGAAGAAATGATGACCACATTTTGTAGTGGGTTTCTTAGATGATAATTGTACTAAATTGTTACTTTTCTGTTTAATCTAAATGCTATTGTGCAGTTTTGATCATGTATAAATAACTACGAAGTTTGAAATCAGCACAACTGAACCCAGTTGAACCAGTTACAGAGCAACTATAGGTCCTCGGTGGGTACAAGCTGTGTTAGTTCTTTTCTTAACACAAGCCAGACATATGGCAACTGCGTATATCAGAGATAGTACTGTAAACATTAGCATATATCTATTAGAACTTGTTCAAGTATCCTTACTTAAAATGAAAAATGAGATTTTGTACATTTTCATATTTTGATGTTAATATAATTGCTTAAGTGGGAATTTTCACCATCTTTACCATGGTTCGTAATTAAAGGGACACAGATAAAAAATCAAGCTTTTTTAAGCATTTTGATGCCTTGAATCATTTAGGCTCCTAGGAAAGTGTTTGCTAAGTTGAATTCAAAATGAGTATTTAACAGAGCACCAGCATTCATGGTTCACAATATCCTAGATATATCTGTATCTGCCACTTGACCGATACAAGATATGGGGAAAGATACGTTTTTTCCCAATATCTCAGATATATCTCAAATGTCTCAGATATATCTCAGATATTGGCATTATATCTCAGATATGTCCTATATATTGGACTCTTATCTGACCTGACCAGTAAATTTCTTTCTACCCATGATTCCTTGGCCCCATTCGTGGGCCCTGTACAGTTTCTCATCTATCCTTTGACTCTAAATGTAGGCATCTGGTACAGCTCATACGCGTGACTCTCCTCTGTCCTTCCACTGTAAAAGGAGTCATCTAACTACTCTTACCAAAACTCATGTTAATACCAACCAATATCACTTTTACTACAATTACAACCTATCCATCATATGGGATCTTACATCAGCTGCCTAGCCATGAGAGTATGAGAGCTATGTGAGTATGTTTTTAAGTACCTACCACATGATGATGACATGGGAGAAATACCGTGCCCACTTGATTTCCATATATCATACCGTGCCCACTTGACGTCCCTCCAGCTATTATTGATATTTATCTCCTTATCGGCTTCAAATTGTTTTTTCCAGATGTAAACCCTCCAGTTATCCATTTTCAAACTTCTTTCCTGTTGTTAATCATGTTTTCTTCTTTAGGAGTGAAGTTCTGTTAGTAAAAGTCTATTGACATAGTGTTATGATTGTTTGAGGTGAGTATTATTGATTTTAGATGTTGATATATGTTTAAATTAACAATATATGTCCAAAATCATTTTTACACCACCAATATTTTTTCCTAATATCTTCGCTATACCTGAGATATATCCCTGATATATCTTATCTTTAGGTCACCGATGTGGTTCTGATAAAAGATTTGTGAACCATGGTCTCAGGTATTTCTAAGCCATGGGAGATTCAATGAATTTATTTGTATTTGTTAGCAAATTATTATTCTCTTGTATCAGCCACAAAAATGCACTCTCTGTCCACATTACTAGTCCCATCTGTTTTTTCAATATACTAAATTAATTCATTATGAAAAACCAAATGAGACTATGAAGCGGGATGGAGGGAGTACAAAAAGATAAAAAAGAAGGGAAGGCAAAATAAAGTAACAAGACGAGGAACACATTAACATATTGGCTAAAGTTTTGGGCTTATTTTTTTGCATAAAACAGTACAAGGTCCTGAATAAAGTTTCTCAAAGAACACATATGCTTTTTCTTAAAGAAGCTGGATCAGTTATTGGCCTTAGGATACCAAAAATGCCAAGGTAGCATTTGGTGAGAAGAGCAGAATCACTTTACTTTTGTTGAGACTGCTACCATTCAGGGATGAAACTACAGAAGGAGAAGACATCTTGCAGCACTTCAAATTCCCTTGAGAATGTCATAAAATACTGATGGCCTTTTTCTAGACCCACGTGAAAGTTCCTGAAAAATACAGAAAAAGGAAAAAATATCAGAATCAGGTGTATTCTTGCATATGGTTAGTCAGCATCAATTTAATATTCCAAGTAACAGCACTGGTTATGAAGCTTTCAAATAGGAACCAAGCAATGGCAGAGTCATGTAGGCTTTGGTGGAGAGCTTTATGATCCTCTTAGAAGATATTTCATGTGTTATGCAAGTCCCACTAGCATCTCACGAGCTCTAATATTTTCAAACTAATCAACCAGTAGATAATCAATCATAACAAGGAGCTACCGTTTGTATACCAACCAAGGAATTCTATATCGGCGAAATTTCGCCGATATATCGATTTCGGGCCCCACCCGAGAAATCGAAATGACAAAATATCGGTTTTTAAAAAAATTTATAATATCGGCGAAATTTCGGTTTCGGACCGAAATTTCGCTATTTAAAAAAAAAAAAATTGGAAAAAAAAAAAAAATTTAAAAAAAGGGAAAAAATAACAACTTTTCCCTTGTTTCCAATCCTAATATGCATTTTTATGCATATTTTGAAATCTATGCTTTATCTAAATTAATATAACTCATTTTATAAGCTAAATTGTGAAAATATATGACAAAAATTAATTTTTAACTACCGATATTTTTTTACAAATATCTCCGAAATTTTATCTCTTAGGCCGACCGATATTTTACCGAAATCCGATACGGAATTCCTTGATACCAACTTGCCGAAAATCCAATTATTTCCCAGTTGAAATTGACATTTACGGGAGCAGACTAGCAGCAAGTTCTTTTGCATTGCAACAGTAATAAATTAGTATATTAACGTTAATAACCAGTCCAACCCAACTCCCAGTACACAAAGGACACTTAGGCACAAGCCTAAAGCCGCCGGTCAACAATAATTAGCTTTTTGATATCTGTTGTTTAATGTGCATGACCGCAGTGGTTGTTACCTCAACTGCAGAAGCCAATCGCAGAATTGTAGCCTCACCCCATGGCCGACCAATTAATTGCATTCCAATGGGAAGCCCTTGTTTATCATGACCAACCTATTTAGATAGGAAACCAGTCAGAACTACAAAACAAGTCAAATTTATTCACAATACCTACTTTAGTCTCCACAAGATTCTATACATTTTGGAAATAAATAATCTACACTAAACCTTATGTTGAGGAGTTAAAGAGAAGTAGATTTAATTTACTTACAGGGACAGAAATTGCAGGCAAACCAAGAAGATTCCCAGCTACTATAAATCGCATGAGATAACCTGATATGAAAGAGAACATTTTCTAGAGTAAGAAACAGTATACCATCAATTAGTTTCATTTGTACAATGAAATTCAGTAGGTAAACTGGCCAACCTGATACTGCGAGATTCGACTCCCCCACACTGAGAGCACTTGGAGGAATGACAGGGGCAGTCATACTGTTTATGCATGCATAAAAGAAAACAATACAACTTCAGTGGATTAGAAATCACAGAATTAGACAAAGAAAATGTAAGACCACATTGTTCTACGTAAAATATATTAATTACCATTCTGCAACAACTTAAATTATTAAAAATTTATTACTCTGCAGCTATGTGTGAAATTTAGACAAAAATCAAGGAAGGGCTTCTATTATAATAAAATAGAACTGGATATATGGAGCATGAAACAACAGCTAGCACCAATGACTTAACACAGATCTTACCCAGTTGTTGGAGTCACTATGATATCAACTTTTTTAAATGCTTCCATGTGGTAGTGCATTATCCTTCTCCTGCATCAAACGCACAAAGCTAAGCTGATCCTACATGAATTAACTACGTTGCTGGTTCTTATTTTTCTACACAAAAGTATCCAATAGTGAAGTACTAGCTGAGATTGTGGTTATATGTAATATAAACTAAAACCAACACATATATATCATATGTATATTGGTGCCATCATGCCTCACCTAAGACATTGGGCAGATACATATTCTGCTCCAGAAAATGATCCAAACACAGCCAAATTAGTGCGGGTATCAAGCGTCATTTTAGAAATCTTCCTGAAGAAACAAAAACAAATTGAAGTTTAGATGGAGAAAAAAGTTTAAAGCCTGCAAGGTTATAGGCACCTCAACCAACTTTACCAACCATGATCCATATCTTCCTAAGTAAACTGTAAGGTAATAACACAAAATCAAATTTTTTTCATTTATCACTAGTATATGTCATATACTAAAACTCCAGGAAACAACACTAAATGCATACAAATATCAAATTATACCCATCATCGCAATCAGGATTTAGGGAAGCCAATGCTTCGCAGCCAATAGAAACAACATGAGCATTTCGCATTTCTTCCAACTCTGGAAGTACAATCTCAGTTACCTTAAAAGGAAGGAGACATATGCAGTCTAAGTTATCGTTTTTAGAAACTATAAGAAATGAAATGCTCTACTGAAAGATTTACTTGACATCCATAAGTTCTTGAAAGCTGAACAAGGACATCCTCGCACTTGATTGAAATATCAGTAGAATAGACATCATTGAACCACTGGAGAACAAAAACATACACAGTTGTAACTTCAAACACTCTGAGATGATATCTGTGAAAAATATATACCTCTGTATATTTTCCTATCCTCAGGGACTTCAAAGTTTCCAAGTTGTCAGGTGATGACAAACATGGCAAACAGGGAGGTGACTGCAAAAAAAAAAACCATTGATTGTATAAAGAACTATGTAAGATAATATGAATAAGTTGTTACGAACACATCTTTTGAACTGCATAGAGATAAAATAACGAGTCATTCTAACTTCTGCAGTACTATCTACATGTTCCGAAAACATGGAAAAAGTTCAGGAAATTACAGGATGCAAAGAAAGTTTGTCCTCTGGAGTGGTGCCTAACATTGCAGCATACCTACATAAGCCATCAATCACGTGTATATCATAGTCAAAAACATTTCAGACATCAAGCGAGCAAATCATGGTTCTTAAATATAAGAATTATGGGAAAAAACTGATTAATATTAAAATAAAGAAAGGCAATCTGAAGTATTCAGTGTTGATGTAACCCCATCGGATTTAAAGATAACACATGACAATGTTTATAGATAACAAATAACAATGATCAGACAACAATATTCTAACACATGCCAACTATTAAAAAAAATGTAATAGAAATACAAGATGTGGCTAGGATATGACTGCCAAGTTGGGTGAGTAGTAAGACTAGGAGATAAGCAAATAAAGAGATACTTAAAAGGGTCGTCCAACAAAGCAATAACAAAAATTGGGCATCTGTTGAAAGTACTTATGAATCTAATGAAAACATGATAAATAAATAGGAATGATAATTAACATGTGAATATCTAACATGATATAAAGTTAAATTATGCAGTTGTAAACAGAAAAAAAAAAAAAAAAAAAGAACATGTCTAAGTGGTCAATGACACTAACAGCTGGCCTTAAGGTAATGATCACAATCATATCCGAATCAAGAAGACTTTCCTCAACAATTTGAGGTTAGCCACATGGATCTTATGCCATACACTCTAGCCTTTCTTGTGCTAACTTTATTATAAGAGATAGCATAGTCATATCCATATTGGCTCCCTCCAAGTTAGGTCTCCCTCTCCTCCTTTCGGCCTCTTACACTTGCATCCCTCCAACCTTACTAGGGCCTTCCTTGTTATACTTTGAACATGCCTCTACCAACGCAAGCCACACTCCCTAAACTTTCTTCTAGAGGTGAATATACTCATTTCTGACTCTATTCCTTCTATTTATCCCATACATCCACTTTAACATCCTCCTTTTGTCTATCTTTAGGTTATCGACTTTTCTTACGGGGCCAACAGTCTGTTCTATTCAATATTGCAGACTCTAACTGTTGTCCTCTAGAATTTGCCAAAAGGCAATGATCATGCTGAGCAAAAATATAAGAAAAACATATCAAATTTTAAACCAATTTTAAGACAATATCTTAAGAAAAGTAATGTATTACACTAGCATGGCGTCTTCTACTGTGGATGCAATAGGTCCAACAACTTCCACTGTTCCACAATCACATAAAGCCCTAAAAGTAAAAAAAATGGGCATTCACAACTTTCAGTTAGTCAGAACAGAATCCAAGTAAATGGTTCTAGAATGGAATATGAAGCAAAACATTTTTTGGGTATGAGATAAAGAATAACACTTTATTATGCAAGTGAAGCCGCATTGTTACCAGCTTTGTGATGGAAGATGGCTATATTAATATTTCATATGCAACCATCATGTCATGAAGCCAATCCACATATTTGGAAAGGTGTATGATGAATATGATGATGTTGAATCTCCTTATCATTGTCCCCTCTTCGAAGGGTTGCGTCAGGAAGGGCATCCGGCGTAAAAACTTGCCACTATGTTTCTTTGTATGGATTTTGTACCATTTTGATTCTGATAAGAGTCAAATGCGGTATATAATCCATGCCGCCGACCCCAGATAGCTGGGATAAGGCGTATGATGATGATGATGATGATGATGAGATAAAGAATAACACTTAACAAATAGTTTTCTCCCATATCTAAAACCACAGACAATAACAGTTAGTCCTGCCTCTTGCTAGAAAACAGTGGATTTACACAACACATCAATTCTCTAATTGTAGCTGTTATACAGCTCATGTGAGCAGGTGAGAAAAGCTATAACAGAAGAGCTTACCCTTTCATATTTGCTCGCCCATAAGAAGTTTTCAACCCAACAACACCACAAAGTGATGATGGAATACGAATTGAACCTGTACGTTAAAAGAAAAGGCATAGACAATTTATTAACAAATGTAAGAAAAAAACTGCAAATGTTTTTTTGGGTGATTAAAAATTTTATTAACAAAAAAAGCTGGGCAACAAGGAATATCCATAAAGAACAAACCCCAAAACCCTCACGCAGGAGGAAAATTAAAGAAAAAATATCTAGAAGATGAAAGAAAATTCACCAGACAGGCTGAATAATAGATAGATAATCTACAACTAATACTAAAGAAAGCATATATTTGCCAAAGAGAAACCTCTAATTTGGAGGTAATCCTGATTCATCAAACCACCTGATCTGTCAAGCCAAGAGATAAGCTTGACACATAATACATCTTTTATACCGATAAGTGAATGCCGACTATAATTCTATGTAGACTTATAGGAGAATTTACCAAAAAGAGACATCCACCCAATACTATCTTGTTGAGGAAAGAAAAGGAGTTATTAATTTGCAACATATGAAGCAATTCCTAGGTACGAACCGTGCCAGCTTGGAGGCATCATTCACCATTGCACAGGGAGTCAGACATGTAGTCATTCAAAGAACTACCTAATTGATTAATAACTCAGTTTCTAAACTTGGAAGAGAGAATAGAATGGTCAATCTAAGGATCTTGCCAAGTGAATGTGTTCCTACTATTACCAATATTATAAAAGTAGTTCAAAATCATTCTATCTCTGAGAGTAAGTATAGAGTGCCAAGAATGTGTGGCTTGTGGGTTGACGGCTGTCCAAACAGAGCAATCAACCAAATAGACTCCAAGCACCCAATGAACCCAGAGACTCTTTTTTCTTGTGATAATGCGCCGAAGTAATTTTCTTAAACTTGCATTATTAGAATCAACAAGTCTTCTCAAGCCTAACCCCCTTCACAAGTAGGTTTAGTGACTATGCCAAGCAACATTACCAAAAGATGAAGAGCTAGAACAATCTTTCCATAAGAAAGAAGCAAATAATTTTTCTAAGTGACAAACAACTTTATTTGGAAGTTTGAAAGTTGAAGACCATTAAGCATTGACTTAATCAATTGAAGGCGCCAAACATAAGATAAAAGGTAAGTCTTCCATCCCTCGATTCAGTTCTTGACTCTATTAATAAGAGGAATACAAAGTGAATAAGAGAGCTTTTTAGAAGTAGGAGGAAGTCCCAAATATTTGATAGGCAATTGACCAACTTAGAAATCCCAAATAATCACATCTTTCTTAACACAAGAAGAGGAGAAAAATATCAAACTTTTAGATATATTAGCTTCAAGACCAGAGAAGTTGGCAAAATCTTGGCAAGCATTCTTAATGCTTGCAGCTAAAGATATAGACTCACTCTGAAAAAAGATCATTTGCAAAAAGTAGATGAGTTACCCTTGGAGAATTAGAATTGCTGGAGGCTTAATAAGACCAATAGAAGCCTTGTAATCCAAAGAAACTAAAAGGGCCTCCATACAAAGGATAAAAAGCAAAGGCGAGAGAGGACATCCTTGTCTCGGGCTGCAATTTCCTTTCAAAAAACCATTATTACTTCTATTGATGAGCACACTAAAGGATGGACTAGTAAGGCATTCCGAAATCTAGGAGATTCATAAATCATTGAACCCCATCTCCTTTCATACAAGGAAAAGAAAATCCCTTCCCACTTTATCAAAAGCTTACCTTAAGTCGACTTTAATCCAGAATCTCCTTGGTCCTGAATTATAATGAAAATTCCTCACTAATTTATGAGCAAAAAAATGCTTTCATTAACAACTCTACCCTTAATGAAGCCTGTTTGATTCAAACTCATCACAGAAGGCAAGATCAGAGATAGCCCCAAAGCCATTATCTTTGGAATATGTTTATAAATGAAATTGCACAAAGAAATTGGCCTTAAGCAGTCAAAAGACTTAGCATCTGAAGTCTTACGGACCAAAGACTCAAATATCTAAGGAGTTTAGATCAAGAAAAGAAATACTAAACTGCATCCAAGAAGTCTCTTCCAACTAGATCCCAAAACCGAATAAAGAATTATTTAATAAAACCATCCAATCCTGAAGTTTTATTATTTGGAGAAGCTAGAATGACTTCCTTGATTTTCTCATCATTAACAAGCCTTACAAGATTTTCTACTTTCTCAAAAGGGTTTGAAGAAGATATGAAGATATTGGCTGAACTAAACCTTCAAATATGTCTTGGCGGCCAGACCAATCTCCTGAGGAGTGAAAAGTTGATTGCCTACTGCATCTTGATGAGCATGAGAAGAAACCATTGCATTAAAAAATCTAGTGCATTTATCACCCTCCTGCAATCATTTGACACCGGATTTTTTATGATAGAAACTTTCTTCAATATCTTCTTCATGAAAAGCTCTCCTCTAGCTATTTTTTCCTCTTGTAATAGATTGAATCCATAGGGTGAAGGAGATTTTTATGAGCATCATGAAGCTTTAATCTAGCTTCCCCTATACGACTTTAAACTTTTCCAAAAGCATTCACATTCCACGTTTTCAAGGCATTTTTAACAAATTGTAGCTTCTTAAAAAGCACAAATTGAGGATCACCATACATATGCTGAGCAGGCGCCAGAAACAATATCAGAGATTGATTCTTCTTTTAGCCACATATTAAAAAATTGAAAATGGTTTTGGACCATGAGGTCTACTTTCTTCAAGAGGGAAGACAATTGGAGAATGATCAGAAGGACCCAGAAGCAAACATTTAAGAAGTACCTGCAAACTTTGTCGATCGTACCAAGTAAAAGCCTAAGAGGATGGAATATCAACAAGGTCCACTTCATAGATAAAACGATTGAGTTGATCCAATTGCCATTGATTCACCTCAATACCTCCTAATCTTTCATCATTATGATGCACTTGGTTTTTATGCGGTTCAAGTCCTCCATAAGAAACCAAGCTTCATCATGCTGAGGTTTAATATTAACTAGAGAATCCCATAAGATGCCCTGATATAGATTTGATGCATAAATCATTGTAAAGAAGAAAATGAAACCATTATCAAACTGAATAACATGAGTATGGATGAATTGATAACATTCTACGAGCTTCTCCGTCCTGAAGACATTGGGATTCCAATAAAGGAAGATGCACCATCAGGAGTTAGAAGAATAATTATCCACATTATGCCATTCGCGAATTATACGGCTTTGAAACTTTCTAGCTTTAATTTTAATTTCAAAAAGACCAATAAGAAAAATATTCTCATTATAAACTAGGCTAGAAACTTCTAGCCTTTTTGATCGGCGCAATAAGCCCCAGACATTCCAAGATGCTAGACTGGTCATTTTTTTCTAAGGGATTTAGATGCCTTAGTTGTGTCCTTAGACAAGTGGGCTCTTCGATATTTCTGAATTGATGTAGGTTTTTGATTTGTGTAACTAGAAGAAGAAGTATGAATTATCGGAGCATCATCTCCCGGCATCTCCTTAAGAGAATCGAATGAATTCAAAGACCGGAGAAGAAGCACTAGAGATCGATTAACCACAGATTTGAGTCCTCTATCCAGCCTGAGCCTGAGTACTTCGGCACTCAGATATAGAGTCCACCTGTGACAATTGAGTTGAAGAAATGGGAAACTTATCTTGCTCTTTGAAGATAATAGAAGATACATCAGCATTAGGCGCCTTATCAATAGAAGAGTCTTACTGAGGAGCAATAGTTGGTGCCAACTGGGGGTCCAAGTTAGATAGGAGTCTTCTTGGAGAGGCATACAGGAAATGATTGACGTATATCCACATCTTGGGGAACAGTGAGATTAAGATGTTGGGCATCCATGGAACCCATAGACGACATCTAATTGGGCAGATTTAGGAGAGCATTAGAACCAGGATTCTCCTGTGCAGGAGGCACCATAATCTAATCAGACTGATTCCCATTGATTGGCAGTTGTGATTGAATTTGGTGGACCCCAATCATCATCTCCCTCATGGCACTAGAGGCAGCCATGGAAGGAGCATTTGAAACATGCAGTCTGATCATGAACTTGATTTTCTCTAGGATGCCATTCTTCGCGAATCAGGCAGACATTGGCTTGATGATCAAAAGTATGACACCTAGAGCAGCTTTTAAGCTTCTACTCATAAGTAAGCTTAAAATTTTCTGTCGAACCATCATCAAAATTAACTTTTACTTTATCAGGATAGCCAAAATCATGTTGGATCTCTACATAAATATGTGTATAAGTCAGACGACTCCAATTAGCCATTGGGCCATCAATATAAAGAGGAGTGCCCAAATTACTGCCAATTTGACTCAAACTATTTGTGTTGTAATGCTCCATTGGCAGTTCTGGGAGTCAGATCCAAATACAGATGATCTTAATGATCTCTCTTACTAGTTTCATCCACGCTTTCATGGACAAAGAATAAGGGGGCGACCTCCAACAGTTCACATAAAGTTGTAGATTTTTTCATAATCTTGAACACATGTGGACCGATACATGAAAAAAACCTTCCGCCAAAGACCGAATCTCAAAACTGACGTTCCATGCTCTGGAAAAAACATTCTTAAGCCAAACATAATAGGGCATCTTCCCTAGGACGTAGCCAACAAGGCAATTTTGCCATTCATGGTGTTTTGACGAATAACATCCTCATAATATGTACCGAGGGCTTACGAAGGAGATCTAGATAATGGGTAAGTTTTGTGAAAGGAGAAGCATTAGAGAATAGATTACTCCAATTGAGTTGATGGTGCGAGGAAAGGAGAGGTATTTGCAAGGGCGGAGATATAGATGAAGAGGGCTAGGCTTGCATGGATGGTTGTATGGGTTGAGAATAAGGGTTGCGGGAGGGAGAGGAGGGAGAGGAAGGAATGGCGACGGCCAGCCGGAGAGGCTGGCCACTGGAAGGGGAAGCCAGGATGGAGGAGGAAATCACCCCAGTCACCCTCATAGCTCCCTAACGTTAAAACTTAAAAGTTATCCATTTAAAAAAAAACGTGCAAATGTTGCCAGTCATTTAGTCATTTATCTGCATCTATAGAATAACAAAGATGCATGTTTTGAAGTAGTGCAGCAATCACAATAATAACTATTAACTATACAACCTCCGCCATCAGTTCCAATCGCAGCTGAACAAATTCCAGAAGATACAATTGCTGCAGGGCCTGAGGAAGATCCGCCAGTATACCTATCAACAGAGTGAGGGTTTCTCGTGGTTCTGTAGACAGCAAAAAGTAGCAGGCCACAGTTAGCCATAGTAATAAGACGAAAAAATATAGGTTTCTTAGGGGGGAAATCAATCTTTAAAAAAGGAGTTTAACGACTGATGAACATCCACATTGAAACTAATCTGGGATCCTCTTACCCATAGTTCGGATTATTTCCAGTAGTCCCAAGTCCCAATTCATGCATATTTGCCTTTCCTACAAAGATCGCACCACAGCTACGCAGTCTTGAAACACAGACTGCATCTTTGTGGACTTCTCGTACCTTGTCATACCAGGTAGTTCCACCTAAATAAACATGTATTTAGCTACGAGAAATGTGCCATGTGTCATAATACTAAGTAATAAGTCAAATCGTAAAACATTCTTACCCCTTGAAGGATGAGGTTGCAGGTCTATATCATCCTTGATGGCCATGAAAATTCCATCTAATATGGATAATGGATCTCCTGCAAATCACATCCCTATTAGTCTGCACAGAGCCATTACCAATATTACATAATGCATCCATAAAACTGCTTCTGCAGATTTAATATACCTTCCTCAAATCTTTTGGTAGAGGCTGCAGCTTGTTTTCTTACTTCATCAGGACTAAACGAGATCAATAAAGCCATGGATGGTTTTCTATTATTGGAGTCTTCGACTGCTGAGATTACATGCTCTGCAACCTAAAGATAGGAATGATCTCTAATTTTCCAGCAGCTTTGACCAACCAAAAGAAATAATAAAAGTCCCAACATTCATGTTTTTATTTCTACTTACAATAGATGGGGTCACATGCTTAGACCGATAAGCATGTGCATAATCACGAATTGTCCAGTACAGAAAAGGAGAAGGATCGTCTTTACCCCTACGTAGTGATGGGTCATAGGGTGGAAGACAGTCTAAAGCAGATTGAACGCGAGAAGCTGGACTACTGTCGTCATCTACAAGGACAACTCTAGGTTCTGGCTCTGCCATTTGCTGACCATAATTAGTACCAAGTGTATATGTTCAATTGATAGTTTTTCACAATCTATTCCCTCTTTATGGGAATCAAATCTATATATTTTACACATTCCACACAAGGAAAAAAAAGAAACAGAGAATTAAATATTTGCATTCATACGAGATGATGCTGCTGCTTCAAACAATTTGAAGAGTAAATCAGTAAATTTACAAAATGCAAACAAGTCAAAGGGACTATAAACTAGAACCACAAAAGTTTGCATTTCTGATCAATAACTCGTTCCAATTGCCTAAGAAGAAGCAAAAATGGAAGTGTACTTCAAAGAAGCATTATGAAAAGTGAACTACATAACTGTGAACCAGTGCATCAACTGCTTGTATCTAAAGCATCTGATTATCCGGATAGTGAGAGGAAAAGGGATAAAAACAAACCTTGTGCTGGAAATTCAGGTCTATACATGGGATTTTCAGGAATAACAGTGCTCTGCAACATCTGCGAATAGAAGCAAGTTACTAAATTAATGCTTTTCAGGTTGCAATCATGCTCCACTGTTTAAGATGAGTGAAGAGACTAAAATGGTACAAATACAAGTTTATTTTAAAAAGCACAAAGTAAACCAAACCTCAGGATATTTGTTCATTTTTTTCAGGGATGACAAAATAAAGGGCCCAATAATTGAGTTCTCTAGAAGCCAGACAAAAAATTTCAACTGGAATCCCGTCAAATGAGGGGCTGTAGAATGCAAACAGATACAAACATATATTCAATCAGTATCAGTCATATCATTTTGCTTCTAGGAATTCAAAGTGAGAGGCTCAGTCTAAAGAGGAGTGATGAGGATGTTTAAGGAAAAATTCATAGCAAGACGGAAATGGGAACTAGAAGAACAAATCTAAAACTTCCAGAAACAGAAATATCAAACCTTTGATCACTTCCGGCTTGTATTTTACAGCGGAAATATCAACCTCCTTGGCAGGCAGCATTACACTCTTCTTCCCCATTTTGAAATGAAGATTTCCTGCAGAATACAAAAGGAATTACAGTTATTGTTATCTCCTGAAGATAATCGACATAGAAGGATTGCCAAACACTGCAGACACATGCCAGGTCAAGAGAAGGGTTAGTTGAACAATCACACTTTCTCTCAAATTCAAACAGAGAATCCTACACAATTATTACTTTCCTAAGATCAGTCAAGTCAAATTTGTCAAACACTGTTCACTAGTTTTAACAAGCATCCTTTTCTCTTCGAAATTCATAACAACAAAATCTGAAAAAAAAAAAAAAAAAAAGAGGAAAAAAACAGTTTTATACTTTCCATTACTATGTATACCAACATATATGAAAAAAACAAAACCATTACCATTTGAACATCATAGACAGAAAATAAGCAGACGAAGACATCTGAAAAGGAAATTACGTATGGAAATATATCATAACATACAAAAATATACATATATTAATGTCTTGTAAATGCACAATCATAACACAAATACATGAACAAACACCCATTTTTCTATGTAAGAACAAGGGTACCTACTGTTGCCAAAAAAAAAACAACAAGAGTACCCAGAAAAATGAAGGATGTCATACGAACGAGGATGTTATTATTGAAAAGAACGTCATACGAACTTTTAACTAAAAAAAATGAAGGTTTCTTGCAATTGGGTCATCAAGTTTAAGGCTTCAAAAGAACCTGAAACTCCAAGCCAGAAATCTGCAGAGGATTTGATGAAGATTGTCTTGGTGAAAGTGAGAAGTCTTATCGGAAAAACGTAAGATATCGAGAAGTCTTATCTACCGTGGGTTCAATTGGTGTTCAATTAATACTACATCCCTGCTGGCTCATTCAAGAGCATCATATATTCCAAGAGTATCTTACTAGTTTGGTTCCATGACTTCAATAAATGTGTTATCTATATATTTACATTAAATATTTTGCAAATGATTTAAAAAGCCAAACAATGGTTTTTTTATTCAACAATGTAAATTTTGAGCTTGCACAAGTGAGTTGGAAAATCCAAAGGTTGGATTGGCTGATTCTTCCAGTGTTGCTCTGTCTCCCCTATGCAAGAACAGGTCAGCACTCCCAGGCCTGCTGACTCTTGAGCCCATATAGAGGAGAGGGCTTAGAAACAGGTCTAGTTGCACAGACAAGTGGACATGGACCTGAACTGAGTGGGACTGATTTCGCTCGAAAGAAATGTATCGGTCAGCCGTCCGGCTCGACTGACGAATTTACTGGCCTGGGGGAGGGGTGGGGGTGGGCATTGGGTCAGGGCCAACCAGGCACTGAGTACAATTGTTGCACGTCAATCCCGCATGTTGTGCGGCCAGGGAATTATAGGGCTCACTTGCTTGTGGAACTTTGCAGCATGTTAGGAGCATGGGGAAGTTCAGTTTGTCGAGCTTCACTCGTGTAGTCGCCGGTGAAGTTTAGGTAGATGGGAGACATGATCGATATAACCGGCTGATCATTTAAATATAAACCCTTGCAAGTGCACAAGGCAATTGTACTATAGTGAGTATTAAAGGGTTGTCGAACCTCAGAGACGGATTAATCTTTTACCAAATTCAAGAGTAAGAAAAGTTTGTTTTAATTAATCTAAAGAAAATAATAAAATTTAACTACTTTAAAATAGATTTTAACTAATATAGAGAAGTGTCAAGGCAGAGAATCCACCACTAGACATGCAATTACTACTCTCAATTATTATTACGCTCAAATTGATATGATACGGTAACTTGTGTTCATGGTCAGACACACAAATCACAATGAATTCACTCACGTTCTTGGTCGGACACGAGAGTTCATCCACTATAAATTATTGTAGTTAATTCTATCCTTGGTCTGGCATAGAATTATCATTTGGGCTAATGATCCTATCCTTGGTTGGGCATAAAATTAACATCATCCTACTTTTAGCTAAGCATAGGAATTAAAAAGATTTAATTTCATGTATATCAATCAAGTCTATGGTCAAGCACTCAAAAGAAAATTCATAAAATAGCATTAAGTATAATCATATCAACTGTATTAAATAAAACAATCAAGAGTAATAACACAAATCTAGGGCTTCATCTATGCCTTGGACGCGAATTTAGCTGGCCATCGGACGAGGAGAACACTGCTGATTTGACGGAGTCATTGTGCACAATTCACCAAAAATCACTGTTCACAGCACTGTAGCAAAAACATTGTTCATGCACTATTCATTGTCTTCCTCGCACAGCCATGCACTGTAGCAGTTCGCAAACAACACCCAAAATCACTCCTTTCTGGCTCTGTCTTCTTCTCCTCCGACCGCCTACTTCTTCTTCTCTCTCTTCTGGCCGAAACCACATCGGATTCCGGTGGAAACAGTACCAGAATCCCCTGGTTTTTCTCTCTGTTTTCTGGCCGAAACCACACCTGTAAGCTCTGAAATTTCTCCGTTAAAGCTCTCCTCTTTCCGACTAGGAATCCTCTCTTTTATAGACACCAATCCCGTCCCAAATCAAGCACAATCCAATTCCAATTTGAAGTGGAATCGAGCCCAAATCCGGCACCGACTTTCCTATTCCGGCACTCTGTTTTTGGTTTCCTTCCCAATCCAGCACAATTCTTCCGTGAGCGACTCCTCCCAATCGCCGTCGTCATCTTCTGTACAACACCCACCGTCGAGTCATTCCGCCGCTCATCTTCCCCATCGTCGGTGACTTTTCGATCGTCAAGCTTCGCCTCTCCGCCGTCCACGGTCATCGTCGTCCTGCTTCCGCCGCCGCTATCGCCAGCCTCGCCGCCGGAGCTCAGCCCAGCCTCGCCGCTATCCTCGCCGGCGCTCGAGCAGAGCTCGAGCTCTATTTCTTTTAATTGAACCGAACCGGAACGGAACCGGTTCATATTTCTTTTCTATTTTTTTTTATCAAATAAAAATCCGTTGTATTAATCTCATCCATCCAATCTCATCTTGACGGTTCTTCTCTTTAATCGTGTCTCTTTCGCGTGCTATATTTCAAATAATCATAATTTTTTGTTCAGAACTCCGAATTGCGAACAGTCAGTGGCATTGGAAAGCTGACTTCGTGCACTTTAACATGAAGTATAAATCAGTCCTATCAGAGATATACAATCGAAGTAATGAATATTCAATCATTAGAGTCGCGTTTCACCCCATTTCTGCATTTTACTCTTGTTTTCTACAAAAACCAAAAACTATATTAAAGTAGTAGAAATTTTAATCAAACAGTAGCATAAATATAAGTTTATGAGATAATAAAATACATATTTCATGTATAGATCACCTGCTAGTGCAAGCGCCTTAACGGAAATTTATAATTTGCGGCACAGGCTATGTGCTATCGGGTGTGTCATCAGGGCGGACCTACGTGTAATGCATGGGGTCGATTTCATCAATTTCATTAATATTACATATACATTTCATCTATTTTCAAAATTTACCTAAAAATCCCCTTAGATGATCCCATCTCAAAATGGTCTGACCCCTTCCTTGAAAATCCTGTGTCCGCCCCTTTGTATCATTGATTGATGGACCGGTTAAGTTTAGCGGACAACGACGTTAGTGAAGCTTCACCAGCTGACTACAACTCAAGGCCCCGCCTCAAAAAACTTAAGCAAGGAGGACTTTCAAATGCACCCCTATGCAATGAGTCCAAAATATGCCACCTATGGTAGGGTGGCACGTGGCATGAGAAACGGTCATAACCAGTTAACCGACGAAAAGGTCCAGAGTTAACGGCTACAGCCAGTTTCCCATGCCACATGCCCCTCTGCGATTGGGGCTCATTTCGGGCTTACTAGAGGAGTGCACCCAAATATCTTAGTTTAAGCACCCAAATATCATAGTTTAAGCAGGTGGAATAGCGTTTAAGGTTTTTTCCAAAAAGTTGTGGAGGTTGGCATACAACCTAAAAAACCAGCTATAACATATGACCGAGTATTAATCAAACTTAATTAACGTAAGAACGTGTCACATAAACAAAGCAATCACAAGATAACAAGTAACCTTAAACAAGTTTAATATCCGTCTATACTGTCCGGATACGCCCACAATAGACACAAAATTATTAATGTCTCATACTGTATTGGATCATGTAAAGCTTGCCAATTGCCATGCCGTATTCGGAACCAAAGTGGATCCACCTCAGGGTCTGATAAGCGGACGTTACTCTTTTTATTTTATTTTTGGTTTTCATTAATAATTTTATTTTAGTTGTTTTTGCTACATGCAACAGGCTTTACATGATCCTTTCTTTTTGGGTGCTATGAATGATGCCCGAGAAAATGACATGAGGTGAAAGTGGCCAATTTGCCGGTGTTAATTTTGAGTAAATGAAGCAAAAAGAAGAGCGTTGGGTGTCCTTTACACAGGTGGCCGTTGGGGTAGTTGGCCTTCATTTCAATGGTCCCAAAGTATATTCGGCCTTTTACAAAATGGCCTCGCCATTTGGTCCCCTCAATGGCTCAATGTGGATTATGCTTGGTAGGCAACCTAGTGGTACAATACTGTCATTTACGTCGATTTGAACTCATATGACTAGGCTTGTGAGCTAACCTTTTGTATGCCAATTTTGGTCGCTTGTGTTGGGTGTGAGCAGCTCCAAGTCTCCAACTAAGGGAATACACTTATTTTCTAATCAGGGCAATTAAAGTGGGACAGACGAGAGGCTTGTGACCATTCCCCGTTGCAACAACCCTCTTCTACCGCAACCGTCCAGCCCTCTTCTAGGGGGTGCAAGTATTCTTGAAGGCTGGCCATTTTCCAACCTCATGTAGCCCCCTCTCTGTCTTAACAAATACTCTGATTTTTTGCCTGAGTATTCTTCAAACCTCCAAACCGCAAATTAGCAAATAGACCGAGTATTCTTTATTGTCATGACATTGATTACACCTTTAAGTTTAGTGCTGATTTTTCCTGGACGTATCCAAATCTTCCCAAACCAAACTAGATCCTGTCGCTGAAATTTACTTATCTAATCCATTTTCCGGTCCTCATTACCCATCCATTTCACTTCAGTTATAGTACTGATATAATGTAGATAAAAAAAAATTAATCAAACGGGTGTCCGAGTCCTTAGGGGGGCCGACTAGAAGGGGATGGATGCAGTTAAAATTGCCTTTCAATCACGAAATAGATGCTTTATCAATCATGCACTAACCACCACGTTGACTACTGCTATCATGTACAAGATGCACTAGATATTTTAAGTACACAAAAGTTCTAAATTAAAGCAATCAAGGTTCTGGCACAGCTACACATTAAAAGAAAACTTTGAAGTCAAAGGCATTTATAGATTACGAAGTCTGTTTCAAATTTCAATAAAGCGGAGCGGAGAGAAAACTTATAAACCACAAGGCAGATGTGCAGCACATTATGCCTGGGCCTCCCTGGGCCTCTCTTATCAACTTCGAATTATCTAGAATGCTACTCCATGAAAAATTTATCTAGACTGCTATACCGAACGAAAACATTCCAATCAATTTGAACCCCTTGTATTTTCATTTTTCACCAACTCCAAGACCTTTTGGTTCCATCCTTAAAAACTAACTAAAGTACCTACACACAAAATTGACTCCACCAACAGTGATTTGCAAAAGAAAATATTTCTAAAGAGAAACTCTCCCAGGGATCCCATGTCAAAATACGATAAACTAAATTCTATATTGCCCTCGCCTGGATGCAATTTGTTTAAATTTATTTGGACAGTTAATATAAGCTTCATGTGGCCTAGATTGCGTTGTCACTGACAAAATTTAACAGGAGTCAATAAAACCTTAATATTACAAAATTCCAATATCAACAATTCAACACTCCGATATTTAGTAGTTCCAGTTCAACTATTAGTGGCCCATGCATTGGATAACTGGTGTCAGCGTACAACCACACCATATCCCTTAAGTATCCTTGTAATTTTTTTTAAAACAAATAGGACTACTAATATGAAATGGAGAGAGTAGCATATGATAAAAGACAGTACCATTTATACCTTCAAGTAAAGTGTAAACTTCAATCCACGACATGGTAAAAATGCAAAAAGAGCCATGGTATTCAGTTTATACGACCCATGCATCAGCATCTCTTCCAGCTCTAGGTGATTAGGAAAATCCTGATCATCATTCTTTCAAGGACAAAAGGAACCAGATCACTTTTTTTCATAATTCACCAGTTCCATTCTATTGAGCCCAACGCATTGCAATAACTCAATATGAGTACAGGCATCCTAGACAAAGACGCCTGATGTCCAACAAAAGAAAAAGAACTACAAGACATCAAGAGAAGCTCACATCGTGTACCTCCATAGACAACCAAAGTCCATCACAATACCTGCAAGATTCAATCAGCTTCACAACCCTAGATCAAAATACCTGTCATTCAAACATGTACAACAAATTGTCATAAAGGACTATTTGTTAATCACTCTCTTCTTGCAGGAACACAATGCTCATGCATACCTCACGCATACCTCATAAAGGGTTCGCGTCAAGACAAGTACCATGTTGCATGTAAGCTCCTGATTCGTTTTTTATAGTCCTAGGAAGCAGCTATTCTACTTACACCAGCTCCGCCATTTCGTCCATGGTAATGACCTCGCCGGGAAATGTTCTGACTGCGCTCCTTGAATCTCAATCCAGAACTTTCACACGTAACCTCTTCAGTTGCAGCCGAGTCAGAAAACACATTGCTGGATTTCTTATATTGAGATTCAACTGGCTGGTACTCGTAGTGAGAATTGTGATGTTTCCTTCTATCTCCATTCAAAGGTCCCTGCTGCTTGTGGGTCTCTAGCCCTGAACCTCCCCACCCACCACCTCCATGCAGTGACCCTCCATGCCCTCTCTGAAAACGACCATTGTGCTGACTCTGTTTCCGCATATCCCAGGAAGCTTGCTGCTTCTCAATCTGAAAATCAGTATTTTCTGCTACCCCTTGAGTTAAGCAGTCATGGCCCTCTTTCAGTGAATCCTTGCGCTTCTTTACAAATTTTGTATCCTGATGACGTGAATGGGTTGTTACCGAAACAGTGTGCTTTTGCATTTCCACCTGTGGACTTGGAAAAGGCTGGACTTGCGAGCTTTCATCTTTTGTAAGAGATGTAACAACTTGAACTGTAACCTTCTGAGACCCGCTGCCTCTACTTCCATATTGGTTCTCATTAGATCCCATAACTTGCCTGTTTTCAGGTTTCAAATCCTTCTTACCATCCCACACATGAATTTCAACAGCAGGGGTATGAATACCTTGTTCCACGGGGATTGGTTTGTCGAAATCCTTATTAAGCTCCTCACTAACATTCTGATAATGGTCACCACCCTTGCCAAATCTTGCTGGTTTGCCTCCTTCCCCTACCAGAAACTCCATGATCTTTGGCTGCAGCACGTCCACTGACTTGCTCAATGGACATGACTTTTTCACATTGCCCACCAGTATACATTCCGTGATCCTGCCATTTGTGTGACTTTATATCTGAATCTGATGGCTGGTGTTCATATGCCAACTTCTCAACAGCTTCCCCAACATCGGAAGAAAATAAAGATTCTTCACGGGAGCCATCCAAGCCGACATGAGATTCAATGGGATTGCGCTGGCGCCATGATGCATGTTTTTTCCCATGCTTATTCTGCTTATTCTCAATATTCCTCGCATCCGTACCAGAATTTTCAGTACCAACAGCACAGATATCATTCCCAGAGCTACTCATCTCATCAGATATGGATGATAAAGGAGGAGAACGCAGAGGCACTTGCAAATTGCTCTGCAATGACAGCTCTTTGGCAACTGGTTTTGGAACATACCTCTCCATCTCCGCACGCTTGGTCTTCACACTACTTCCCATTCCATTCCCACCCTTCCCAGATGGTTGGTGGCCTTCAATCTGACCAACCTGCTCAAATGACTGTTGCTGCTTATTCAGTGGCTGCACAGGGGCCCAGACAACAGTTTCATTACCATGAATCTTCTCTGTCAGTCTAACAGCTTGACTATTCCTTGATACCTTCCTAGCAGACTGAGGTTTCCACTGGTTCCCATTCTTCTTACCAGGGGCTACTTCAATTTGTTTGTCCAAAGCTTTCTCTATAGTTGGAACTACCTCTGGACAACCTCGAAGCTCTACAGTATTTGCAACCAAGACAGGCCTAATATCTTGGACAAAAGTTTCTGACCATTTCACCCTGCCACTTTCAACAGAGGGTTTAATAGAGTTACCTTCCACTGGTGCAGATGCCAGCAGACCAGACTCCACAGATGCATCATTCACTTTATGTTTGCTCTTAGAGTTCCTTGTATGCTTCTTTTTATGCTGGGAGGAAGAATCATCGACGTTAAGTATATTACTCACTGAGATCGATTCGCCAAATGCATTTGCATTTGCCTCGACAGGAGCTTTAGCAGTGCTTCCAGAAGAAATTGAACCCTCTCCTCGGTTCTTGTCATTGGAAATATTATTCCTTCTTCGATGACGACCAATCTGCTTCTGGTTGGAAGATCCATTGTCATGCAACTGTAAAGCACTTCCCTCACTATGAGAGTTATCCACAACTTGAGATGAAGAGATAGATGAAGTACTTGCAACATCCATTTCATGATTGGCAAAGCCAGAAACTTCAGTGAATTTAATTGCAGGATGATTAACTAACTCACCATCCTTCTCTGAAACATTAATTCTAGACTGAATTGATGAATTTGATGTTTGAGTCATACAAGCACTCATTTCACTAACCACTGCATTTTTTACTGTTTTATCCCCATGAATAGGAAGCTCTTCATGCTTAGGTAGAAGTTTGCTGCCATCAGACTTTGGGAGAACATTATCCCCCAAGGTCCTCCTGTTCAATTCTTCCAACTTTGCAAGAGCTTTTGCTTTCTGCTCTCTTGTCCTCTCCTCCTCTTCCTTAGCCCGCTGAGTTGCAATCTCCTTCAGTTTGGCACGCTGAACAAATAGAAAATCAAACATTAATCAACGAAAAGTAAGTTTGATATTAACAATTTGACACCGCAGAAAAGCATACCTGTGCTTTATAGTCGACTGAATCAAATTTATCTCCTGCCTTGTTGGAGACCTTCAATTCATGTTCATCAGTAAGCTCTTGAGAGAAAATTTCAGAACTCTTCACAAGTGAACAAGATGAGTCTGATTCAGGCGTAGGTTTCTTTTTCCACTCACCACTCTCCTGAGAACTAAACCTTGCCCTTCCCCTATAATCCCCTCCTTTGCCTTGTGTTCCTTGTATTACCCTTCTTTGAATATAGGGGCCATTATTCACTGCTTCCATAGACACAGGATCAGCAAGCCTAGGGATAGCACCAAATATAATTTCAGAACCTATTTCTCCTTTATTATCACCCACTGCATCTTTGGAGAAGGGTGCACAACTCATACTCCCTTTGTGGGCTTTTTCTGTAGGTCCACCATTACAAGTTGCCTCATTAGAAGTTTTAGAACGTTTTACTTTGTCCTCTCTAGTTGGAAGAAGTGGTGCTGTATCCTCTCGAGTATCAGAAATCCGAGATTTGGAGTTTAAGCCTTCAATTTTGTCTATCAGAGTCACATTTTTCTTCTCAGGTGGAAACTGGGACCCTTGTCTGAGATTTTCTGTAGTTTCTTGTTTCCTTAAGAAACTTTTGTCAATTGCATTGTGCTTGCTCACAGTCTCAGGCAACTGATTAAATTGAGAAGCCTCATCTCTAGATATCGGCTTCAAGTCTATGGCTTTATCCTCCTTACTATCTGCTTCCCACTCACTTTTCTTCTTTGGCGAAGCTTGTCTAACATTTTCTCGTTCACTTTGTTGCATGTGTCCTGAATGCTCTTTGTTTTGTTCTGCATCAGATTCCCCCCATCCATCATGTTGCTTCAAGAGAACCTTGTAAGGACCTCGATGGCCAGGATCATGAGCATGAGTAGAATCTACTTGTCCTTTGGCTGCCGCAGGACCATATGAATATGGTCTGGCATGGAAATTGCCAGAGTCGGGATGGGCATTCTGGTTCTGATACCTGTGATAAAGATGTTGACCATGCCCACTTGCCATTCCCCTAACAGGGTCATCTCGTTCACTCTGATTGCAAAAATTCATTCGTGGAGGACCATAATAGCCATCATATGGTGGCATAGGCCCAGGGTACCTGACTGGCATCACAGGATGACTCGGAACAGGAAAAGATTCAGGTGTATGAGGTCGCCAAGAATCTCCCTTCGAAGGGCCATATCCACCAGCCCCAATTCCAGGCCTTGGAGATGTCTGCTGGTTAAGCACAGGCCTCACAGGGATAGGGGACTGAGGTTGATAATAACCATATGGTGGAGGATCAATTGAATAACTCCCAGGAGGACCTGCCAATCCATAAGGGCCAGGTGGAGGGCCTCCTCTGTACCAAGATCCATCAGGAGGCGCATTTTGAACTGAAGGACCATGCCAATGTTCAAAATGTTGTTGTGGAGCACTAGGATTAGTATATGCCAAGGCCTGCTGTGAATCTTTCTGCCATTTTTCTATGTTTGGTTGAGGCCTAGTTCCAGGATACAGGGGCTCATCCCTACTCCATGTACGCACACCTTTTTCACCAATCACATCGATATATCCACCATCTGATACACATGAGGCAGATGTAGTTGAACACTCCAGAAGAGACGAGTATATATTTGTATAAGTAGTAAATAAAATGTCAAACTCGGCAAGAAGGCATGCCACTTCAATAGTTGAATGCAAAAAATTTAAGTACCAGGTGAAGAAGTTTCAGCTCTGTCCTGTGTTGCAGCTTTGCTAGAGGATGAGGAAGGACGCTCATGAGAACTGTGACCTGGTGTGAAAACCAGTACAAAAGTTCAATTCAAGTTAACAATGAACACTCCACTGTATAATAAGTATCTTAATTAGCGATATATATTTTTATATAGAAACTTCATGGCACGTGTAAACAGAATAGAACACTTGACCATCCAAAAAAGTTTGATATTATGAATTTTTTAATATAAAGAGAGAACTTACTGATGCCAACTAGAAAGAAACTCCATCCAATGTATCTCTCTTAAAGAAAATTTTTAACAGTGTGAAAAATACAAGAAGCAGAAAACAAACCAAATAACAGAAACGTAGAAAAGCTTTCTGAAAGATAGCTGCATTTCAATAATTTTTCAAATCGCCCAAACTCTCAAAAAGTATTTAGGAGTGAATCACACATAAAACTTTCGTGGAAAACAGCAATCTAAATGGATCAGTTGTACAAGACTGTAGTTTGCTAAATTATTGGCATCAATCTGCATACTACACACTGCAAAGAATATAAACAACATACTCAACACAGCTCAAGCATCCAAACAGTCACCAGAAACGTTTTAAGCAGACTCATACAAACATATATTTAATACCAAATCAGCATAAAAAAGGTAAACCATTCATTAAACAGTGACATTAAAAACGAATAGCAAGTTCGTAAAACATGCATTTGATAAAGAATGCTGATGTACTAATTAAAGATCTCCAATGACAAACGAGTTGCAACACCACTCCCATGAGTCAAGTTTAAGTTGGAAATTTCTTTTTTGTTGATAAAACATTAAAATATTAACATCTGAGAAAGTTTATGGATTCCATCACAGGGCCCACTCCACCTCAACGACAACGAGCTTAAGATAACAATGCAGTGCACTAGTGAACCAAGATCATTAGACCCATTTTACAGTGATGCACAATCATTTGTGTTGGCAGGGTGATGCATGTGAAAAAATTGTGAGATTCTATTGCATCCAGTATATATAAGTTGTTCACCGAGACACTGATTGAAGAACATCAAATGTATTGGAAAACTCGTGCAAAAATCAATGTCTATATTACATATATTCCCCAGTTTTGTTGTTTTTGGTTAAAGTGCTAGATTCAACAAAAGGAAGTACATACGTGAAGGTCAAAAGTAAGATTTTAACTACAAGTAAAAGGAATCAATTTCAGCACCTTGCCGTAAATTTGACTCAGAACTCTTGTCAAAGTGAAGAGATGGAAAATCACCCGAACTCAAAGTAAATGAGGAAGGAGAACTCTGCAGGAGCATAAGCAACAGACAACTTAAATATACAAACAAAATAGACAATTCGTATGCCTCAACACACATTAAGTTAAATTTCACAGCTCAAATGCTTCCAACAATAACATGTAACAATTAATTAGCATTTAGCATACAGGGACTTAAAGTAAAAAAATTTACCAGCCGTTCTGTATTTCCAGACCCACCCTGCGCAGTAGAATTTTCAGCAACAGATTCAGCAAACCGAGACAGCTGGGAGCTGCCCGGTCTTGTTTCTGCACTGCGGGGGCGCAATGACCCAGACGAATGTGATGAGGCCACCAATCCAGATGCTGATGATGGTCTCAAGTTAGTGCCCCATGCACTAGAGGCAACATCATGTGACCTCTCACTTCCTGCCGTTGATGGCCGAGTACCACTGCCACCAGAAGAAGGTCGACTATTTAAGTGAGCAGGACAAACAGCCCCATCTGCGGTAGGTGATGATGACAATGCAGGTGATGAACCCCAAGCGTTCTGATTTGGAGATGATCGACTTCCCCAACTAACAGTGCCCCTAAATATTCATCAAGATATGTGAAGTGCAAGTTAAGAACAATAATTGACTATCCTACTGTATATAAATGGAAAAAACAAGGCATAACTCAAAATGGACAACATTTTTAAGAAAGAAACAAGAATGGTGAATATACAAACTTTGGAACGATTTCCACGTTGGGGTCCAGACCATGATTTTCCAACCTAAAGAAATAACAGAAAAGATTTTATTCATCTGGTCAAACATCAAAATAAGGAAATCATGAATAAAAAGGCAGCAGAATACTTTTGACTTGGTAAATTAATTGGCTTTGGAACTGCAACTTTGCCCAACATTCCACTTCTTCGCGTAGAATTCCACCTGACACAATTCAAACGGGAAGCAAATTATGCCCACTGAATACAACATTTGAAAATAACATAAACAAAGAAAATCAGGAAGCAGGTTTCCGCAAGTGATATCAACCCAAAGATTGGAAAACTAATATTTAAACTACAAGTGTGAGATGCAAGAAACTGTGAGCAACCAACATAACAAAACTCCAATATGGTAACCAAGAAACCTGTCACCTCTATTCTGGCCACTTGGAGAAGCGGACAAGTGGGAGTAATGAAGGCGTGGACAGAGAAGAAAGAGGAGTATGTTAAGCCGGGAGGCAGGGCCGGGAAGGGAAGTGCCAGAGGCAATGCCAGTGCCAAAGCCGGAGGAGGAGGTCTGCTTTTCTCCCAAAAGCATAAGAAATTGCCAATAAAACCTTTGAGACAAAGGAAGATTTGAAGGTTTGCTTGATGGCAGGAGGAAGAGTAAAGGTGAAATCTCAGAACCAGGTAGCTGAGAGTTTCAGAAGACATGATAGAAAAAGGCAGATGTAGGGAAAGAGGAGTCCCAAGTCCCAGTGTCTTTTTCTTCGCCAGATACGTATTGCAATGTGATAAAGCAATGTGATTAAGTAGTGAAGGTCAGAAAGTCGTACAGTTTGCATTACAAATGATTTTGCATTGCAGCAGCTCTCTATATTTATATATATTATATATAGATACATGTATATACTAATAACACGAAGAGATGGTAGAGACGATATGAAGAGAAAGTAAAACATAGAAAAGCAGAAGATAAAATACCTTCGATCTCCTCCCAATACAGGGGATGCCATAGTGTTTGTATTTATTGCGATGTGACTAAATGAAGCTGCCATAAAAACGAGAAAAAAATACTTCATCAGCTACTAGTCACTGGAATAATTCATCCCCTGCTTCATTCAATGCCTTTGTGGGAACAAAATAGATGTCAGAGTCCACAAAAGAACTGTTTTGTCAGTGCCTGGAGCATATCTAAGCATTCATCTAAAATTTGCACACATGAAAAGTATGACTACACTTTTCCCACTCAAACAACAAACAATGGCTTAATATCAGTCTGTCATTACTCAGCAAAATAGTGATGGAACTTCAAAAAGAACCATCTTTCCTAACCAAATTACCAAGACTACAACCAAACAGGTCATACGACCTACCAAGTAGTCTTCCTTTCCCAGTTGATTCTTGGTCAACCAAAATATTGGAAATCATAGCACTGAAAAAACAGCCCCAAAAGCATTTCAAACTCCTCATTTTAAACAATACTTTAAGCTGAACACTTAATTGACTACAGAAATCTCCTAAATTCTACAAAATTTCGTTTCATGCACTGCTTTCAGATTCTAAAAAGATTATATATATCTAGAAAAACAAACACATAATCCTAAAAAATGTTTATGCCCAACAATTTCGCATCACAGAAGACTTAGGACTTAAAACTACTAAGTTTACAAAAAAAACTTCAAGCTGAACGCTTAATTGATTACAGGTATTTCCTAAAATTAACAAAATTTCGTTGCATGCACTCCTTCTAAGATTCTTAAAAGATTCTATCTAAAAAAGCCACACAATCCTAGAAAAATGTTTATGCCCAACACCTAGAGGAAGCTGATGACAATAATTTCTTGTCACACAACTTAAAACTCCTCACTTTAAACCAGACTTCCAGCTGAACACAACAAGAATCCTTTTTGCCAGATTCTGAAAAGATTATATCTTGAGAAAACACATAATCCTAAGAAACTGTTTACGCGCAACCATTTCTTGCGTCACAGCAGCACCGGGCAAAAGAAACACCAAATCACCCAACGAACTGATGTCTGATTCCCAACAAGAAGCCACACCTGATCCTCCGCTTATCAAACTAAACAAATCAAAAACACGAAATTTTCCCAACTTCCAAAACCAAAAACACCCAAATCGAAATCATAATCAAGTAGAGCCTTCTCACAACAGTTTGGGCTCAGCGACACGGATATTACGCCTCAATTCTAGCCTCTTTTGTGCCAAATATAAAAAACAATCATACAGAACACAGCGTGCAACTCCTTCAATTAAACCCACAGACAATACCCAACAAACTCCGCCCAAAACCCACATTACACCCAACAAACTCCAGTCTTTCGCATTGATTCGACACCCCAAGCGTTCAATTGGGCTAAAAACCTAGAGGAGATCAGGATCCAATGAAAGAATGGAAGTCGGAAGAAGAACTTACCTGAAATTGCGCAGGAACTTGCGTGGGATTGGTTGCGAGGATCGGGATAGGGGAGACACAGCGAGCGCTGCCTTCTTCAAGGAGAAGCCTCGCGCGATTTGCAGGCGAGGGCTTCGCTTCGCTTCGCTTGGGGGAGGAACAAATGCTTTTTCACGCTTTCTATTTTACATTTTTTCATTTGTGGACAGAGACGGGGGAGAGATAGTAGGGCCCTCTTTTGTTCGGTACTTCCGGCAGACCACGTCACTTTTACTCGCACTTTACAGGGGTTGCTAATCTTGGTTGATTGAGGGCGTACATAGCACGTCTTGTAGATAGCTGGGCTTTGCTCCCATTGCAAGGGATTCCGTATTAGTCAACCAAATAGACGAAATATCAGATATAAAAAATATCGGTGGATAAAAACTAATGGGCCGTTTGGGGCGTGATTAAAAACAAACCATCGACACAGTGGATGTTTTGCTATATTATAGCACTCATGTTTTTTTCACTTTTAGCTGAAATACTTGAGGTTGTGTTTCACGCTGGATAGTGAAAAAATTGGAATACTACAGTGGACGTAGAAAATCCACTGTAGATATTTTGGTTTTTTCATGCCCCAAACGGCCCCTAATTTTTATCATATATTTTCACAATCTAACTTCTAAAATGAGTTATACTAATTTAGACAAAACATAGATTTCAAAATATGCATAAAATGCATATTAGAATGGAAAACAAATTAAAAAGTTATTTTTAAAAAAAATGGTAATATATCGATCCAAAATTGATATATTGCCAATATTTAAAAAGAATTGAAAAAACAATATTGGTTCATATCGTTTTATCAGGTAGAGCCCGATATCGATATATCGCCGATAAGGAATTTCTTAGTGCAGTGCACTTTATAGGAGCTTTCAATCAAGTGGGAGACAAAGGTATACTAGGAGTCTGTATAGCTTTACCAATTTTCATTACCAACATCACATTACCACTTGTCATGTCATTAGAAAATAGGAAGAAATGCTTGAGTAAAAAGAAAAAATTACAACTTTACCTAAGATTCTATACGCTAGCATGTGTAATAGAATAGTAAAATGCCCATGAATCCTAGTTCACACTCAATAATTTCTCCCTAGACTTGGGAGTTTTGTTTTTTTTGCTACAAACGTCCATGGGAGTTGTGAGTTTTTTTTAGTTCTCCCATATGCTTTGAAACGTATACCAAGAGTGTGCCAGCCATAGATTTTCAAGATTGACGCCTCGGCAAAGGTCCACAACTCCCACATGGCATGCTTGACTCACTCAATAATTTCTCATGCCCAGACTTCCACAGTGGCCCTCCATTTGGGTCCACTCTAACGTCCTTATTACCCGACAAGATCGGGGCTAGGCCCGCTCGCCGTCAGCTCATTGATAGCCGGGCCCCTGTGGGTCCCAATGCATGGGGCCCATCGTCAACAACGCGAGCGGTAGGCTCCCCTGCTGCGAGCGCTCCTAGCATCCCCATTTATAAATGCATGGCAAAGGCCCCGGTCGCTCGACTGCGGCAACAGCTTCCAGCCATGGTGAAATCGGTCGTCGCAGAGGAGACCCAACTGAGCTCCTTCGAGGATCGCCTCTTCCAGTCCGCCGTTCCCGCTCAGGCAATTCAAATTCCTTCCACGCACTTTGTTCTCACCAAAGATTTGATCTATTCTGAAGATTTTGACGATTTGGGTTGGGTTTTGGGCAGGTGGGTCTGGTGATCGGGAAGCTGAGCCCGAGCCTAGACAAGGGGTTCGTGTTCCAGATGATTTCCACGCCTCTGAACGACGCCGGGGAGCCGGCGTGCTCGCTGGCGGGGAGTGGGAAGGAGGAGAAGAAGAGGGGACCTGGTTCGAAGGGAAAATCGCAGGCTGATGTGCCTGTTCTTGTCGTTGATTCAGATTGGGTCGCAGAACATGCTCGGCAGGTACCAATGGAATTGTCTGATTGCAGAAAATTTTGTCCCATATTAATTGTCCCATTTCATGTTATACTGCTTATAGTGTTACTCATCAGTCACACTTGTGTAAGCTTTATTTCTTATATCGTTTTACTTTGGTAAATTTGTATGAATCAGTCCTCTTGGCTTATAGCGAGGGATGCTTTGTTAATGTAGTTACCATAAAATGACAATGTTGTTCGGCAAATAATATAATTAGATCTTCTTCTCCTTTAAGAAGCAATATGGAATGCATATGGAAGTCATCTTGTATGGAAATTTCTTTTGGTATTTAGGTGTCACGGATGCTCTTAGGCGGGGTAAATGTGGTTGGTATTTATGTTTGGGCTGCCGAAAACTCCTTCAAAGCATCAAGCACTATACTCTGGCAGGTACTCTTTTGCCTTCGCCTATATATTCTAGTGATCGAAGCCTCATGTGAAACAGATTTTTATGTTGGTGCTTACAGTGATTTAGTTTCTTTTCCTTTCTCTTGTGGCTCCTTCGTTTCTGTAAATTTTTGAAATTCTGGTGCATTGCAAAGGTGTTATTCAAGATATTTAGTTTTTAATGCCAGACCGCAAAAGCAGTAGCAGAATCTGCACCATTTTATGGAAGTGAACCGGATGAAAGGCTCCTCATTCATATTTCTTACAGCCCGAGAAGGTTTTTTCCTTAGGAAATCATGATTTCTTATGACTTCCATGAATCTTTGTAGCACTTTTGTGTACCCCTGTTCATATATCTTTTGCTCCACCTAAATTCATGTTTCAATTATTGAGCAGATGGAGCTGCAGAAATTGCTTACTTGGGTCAAGTTTTATATCTACTAATTTGAGACCATGTGATTTCAAATTGGGAAAACTGTTGCCCTCTATCCAAAGTTATAGGTGCACTTACAACTTTGACATAAGGTGATTCTCTTGTCCTTTTTGTATCTTGTCTCTCTTTTTTTTCTTAATGGTAATAAGAGTTTTCTGAACATTTTTAGCTCTAGGAACTGCGGTGAGTTTAATTTTCATTGATATTTTGACTGTTACCATTTCAGATTGCCAGTATTTTGTGCAGATACTAGTGCCAATTCCTTTAAAGACGCCATCCATAAAGGAATTTCTTTGCATGCTAGAGAGCTGAATAATGCACAGGCATTAGTTGATGGCAATTTGGTAATGGTTATATAGTTTTTTCCTACTTATGTTTCCTACTAACCCTCATTTGTTGCTGCTGTGGCCTCCTTGACTGTGGCTGTGTTTCTTTTTAGTTTATGCCATAATTACGATGCAATAGGGTGGATCTATTTCACTTTTGACGTGTGTTTCCCGAAGTTAACATTCGGAACTTCTTTGGTTGCAGGTATTCGAAGGTCAGCCAAGCACATCTGATGTTGTGCATGAAGTTGAGCTGCTTTTACCTCTCAGTGTCAATCAAATTCAAGAAGGTCCGTTTGAAATTATGTAATGGTGGAGGAAGTACATAAAGCAATAATATTAGACTAATCCAATTATAAAAAAAAATATTAGACTAATCCTAGAAAACTCACATGATTGAAATTTTGTAAAGCACGCAGCACGGAGGAGGTTCTTGGTATTTTTGTACTTAGTGGAGCTGTATGTTCATTTGCGTACTCGTGTCCAAAGGAGCCTGTATCTCAGATCATCTCTGATATAAAGGTAGATTGTGTAACGTGCTTGTTTATCTCTCCGTGGTGAATTTTTTGTTGAACAATATTAACTTAATCCTTTATTTTTATCTAGGGTGACATAATTACCAATTTAAGGAGTAGGTTAGATATTATATGTGATCAAGCAGACAGAAACATGGATTCTTATGCCGATGATGAAATGAAGTCGAATGCTACAAAACCCACCCATCAACTGATTCTGCACGAGTTAAGGTGGATCTACTTGGTGCTGCATATTCATGTTTACTTCTTGTTGTTGAAGATAATAAAAGATTGTTTCTATTAAAAATTGTTGAAAACCTAATGGTTAATTATATCAACAAGTTCACAAGCAGGGAAAAAGTGTTTGTCCCTCATAAACAGGAAGTGAAATGCTACATAATCACCCCCCCCCCCCCCTCCCCCCAACCCGTCTCCTTTCTCTGCATGTATAACATGATGAAAGCATGCCTCTCATGCTAAACTGCCCATCACTGCACAACTACTGTGTATGCAAGCGGACGGAAGTGGTGAACGTATGTAGCATTCCTCATCAAGGAATCTCTATTGATGTTATTGTTTCATCTTTAATTAATTTTGACCAGTGTTAATTCCTGGTTGTTGTTTTGATAATGACAATTCCTGGTTGTTGTCTTAAGACAACTTTTGCCATCTGATGAATTTGTAACCTTTTTTTTTTCTTAACGGGATTATATGGACTTTGATGACAGTAAACCATGCAGTCTGGGCTTTCCTAAAAGAGTTCTTGTTCCTTGGCTTGGAAATCTTTTTGTATGTGACTATCTGCAGCCTTCAGAAACCATTGAGGTAAGTGAATTTTATCAACCTTTATAAGAGTTCCTGCCAATTTCACAATCAAAGCAAGGCAATTTCCTCTGCCTCTGTTGAACTGTGCATGGTGTGTACTGCTGATTTTGTGGAATCTATTTGTTTGCGCACTTTTATTCCACCCCACACAGTATTTACTACTGGAAGTGGACTCCATATCTTGAAAAGTCTTATTTGGCTATACAATTGTAACTTCTATTCTTCTTAGCTATACGCCTATAATATGTTTAAACTGAGCTTTACTGGTGGTTAGATTGAATCCTGGCTTCTTTCATTGATTTTATATGTTCGGATTGAATTCAAAGATGAGCCCAACTTGTGCTTTCTATTTCTCCTTCGCCCGAAAGGGATTTTTTCTTGGACAAGAGGATGGATGTGGGAAAAGAGTGGCTAAAATATTGTCATGCCAAAGTTGGCCCTTTGTGAGGGAGGTAGGGATGAGGAGACCTCTATATATGTCCATTTAATCAGTAGAATTTCCTGCTATACTTTAGGCTGAAAATGCACATGATTAGATGCAGGACATGATGGTGGAACAAACACTTAATTTCTTTTATGGTTATTTGGTAATACCTGTTACTGTAGGGTCCACAAATAAGGCAATAGCACGAGTGAAACTATATATGATTTGGAAATTTTACCCAATTAGTCGTAACCTCATATAATTTTCTCAAGGCAAGATTTGCTTCTCCAGGATCTAAAAGACAGTTGGAAAGAAATTCTTTCTATGGAAGTTCTATCAGATACAACTGCTATTTTAGAGCTGGAAAAGGAAGCTACTTCTCTGGTTGGAAAATCATTCTGGGATGTAGCTCACAGTTATTCAAACTCTGAAAGTCATGCAATGAGGAAGCCTGCTGGAGATTTAACAACTGTTGGAAGCAGAAGGCCCCTGGGTAGCAGCAACGTCATTATTGCCCCTGCTATTCTTTTCCTTGCAATCTTAGTTGGATTGTGGTTGACTTACTTTCGTGTATGATCCAGAGTTTTCTTGGGTGGTTACTATGCCAAAGATTGACCATAATGATTGTTACAGGCATATATAGCATCGCAGGTTTTCTTTTATGTTTCACTTTTTTTGTCACTATGGTAAATTCAAAATCCATATCTATACTACTGAGAATTGCAGTGCTAATAATTTCTGATCTTAGAAGATTCAATCCCATATCTTTCTCAACTTGTCATTTTACACGGATTTTTCCAAATTGATCTGAGATTCATGTTTTAAAGCTCTGCACATCATTCTTGGCACCGGCTGTGGCACTTTACATCTTACATCTGAAACATATAACGATCTTTGCATGGGATGATAGGGATCTGACCAGGAGGTCGCATTTTGTTTTTAAACCAGCTTTGATACATGGAAGTAACTTATCCAATCTCTTGAACCGTTGTTTGGCTTAAGTGAAATGAATGAACTGTGCCTATCATATGCAGTGTAGAATTGTTATTTTTCCTGTGACCTGTGAAGAGTCAGATAAATGTAGCTGATTGGGGAAGTGGGATGCAGGCCTCTGAAAAACTTGACCAGTGACGCCAACCATATTAATCTCATGACATTCTTAGTCTTGGGATGAAGAAGTCAACCATACTGCGTGAGAATCAAAGTACAAGTATTTGAACGTCTTGACCTACATTGATTTAAGATTCATACTAGGGTTTTTGCAAAAGGTGTCTGCTGGTATACGCCATTTTTGTGATGAGTATTGAGAAGTGAACAGATGCTGGCCTCACTCACCGACGATCACTTGGGCCTGGGACTGCAGGTGGCATGCGAGCTGGGATCCTGTTTAGCATTTTAGATTTTTGAGAAAGCCTTTGCAGGCTTGCAGCTGCCAGAATCAGTTTGAGGCATCCTGTTTACTTGTAGTTTCCCCTGCTTTTGGGGGTGACCATTTCATTTTTTATTCTAATATGTTGGCAAGCAGTGAGCAGGCAGGCTCCATTTGAATTTGAAGAAAGCAAGTGAAAAAAAAAATTAAAATGAATATGTTTGCAGCCAAAGTGAGGAACGTATCACTACAATTGAACTAAGTGAACCTGATCACCCAATTATGACCAGATTGCAATGTTTAAGACTGAAATGTCCAATTTTTGTTGCAGATCGCCAAGATGAACAGGGAAATAAACATACAAGTAGAAAAAACTTGGCGAATTGAAAGGATTAGCATGCGTTAGGTACTTAAGTTGTTGGATGCAACCCTTATGATTGTTTAAGATTTCAAGCATTAGTTGGTCATTTACGCTTTTAATCAACGAGGGAGCTTTCTCCTCTGTTTTCCTTTGATGCCATCTCTAAATTATTTCTATTCGGCAGTCTGATGTTCATATTAGCATAAAGTTTTATATCAAGTGGAAACCGTAATTGGAACAAAAACATAAAAAGTGAAAAAGTCCCAGTTCAAGATAGCGTTCTAAATATATATATAAAAAAGGAATTGTATAGAATTCAAGGACAAATGCAACTTCCTACGATGAACACAAAACTGTTTTAGTGAAATGTCAACAAAGTTGAACCGAGAGGATGGTCAGGGGAGGAGAGGAATTGCGGTCAAGTTGAGAGACAAGAAAGATGAAGACAGTGGCGTGAGACAGACGAGATGGTCGGGAAGGGGAAGAAGGTGAACTGGTCCCTCTGCAGGGGAAGAAGAAGGGTTAGCTTGGGCACTCTCTGGGAAAAATGTTGCACATAATGCGGTTGGCCATTGGAGCACATGATTGTGGGGCTATGAGATTGCCAATTGAATCAGTAAAGGAGTCGTGTTAAGTTGAGTCTAGAGCAGAGTTTGACTCATTTTGCAATAGAGCCGAATTGATCACTCAGGAGTTTTGGAGTTAATAAGGAGTTCTTAATCTATGATCTTCCTCTCTTCTGATGTCGATGTTCCAAAGGAGGCGTTGACAATGTATCGACTTTTTGACAAATATAACTCTCTCTTAGCAGCAAAAAAATATTACTTTTCATAACGAATAAATAGAAACAGATGGTAAACCATATAGATTTTTGGAACTTGAATTAGCCTCGTTCTCTCAATGATACATGTCTTTTGTAAAGTTCCAAAGATCAGATACAATGGAGTTGCCTAACTTCCACACCTCGATAATTAACTACCTATATATCTCACAGATAATGGACCAAAAAAAAATACATTTCACACAATATATATTAACATTAACATTCCACACATCATACCTTACATCACATTTACATTAAGTATTACATGATACGAGACTAGAGGCATCTAGTGTATCAAGAAGGTGTGATACGGATTGGAATCAGGGCATTGCTAACACACTTGAGTATTAATCCCTCAATAATGGAAACATAGTCGACCTTATTGATCTGCATTGAGCTGCCACAAATCCTCACAAAAGAGCAAAGCGTTGTCTCAGACCCTCCTGAAAAAGCAAAGCAAACAGCTCCATCTCCAATTCTGGACCTGTCATCTCAATCTCCACCTTCTTTGGTGGACCCCACCCAAAATTTGTCTCCCAGAGCCTCGGCGATCCGGCTATTACAAGGATCCAATTGCCCGCCAGGGCTAGGTAACTTGAATGCATGTACCTTGCATTCTCTCTGACTTCGTGCATTCATGTGTCCAGAAATAGTTGTCCAATTGTCTAATACTTCTATTATAAGGGGTATGCTAGTATAATCAAGCAAGGGTGGTGAAATAAACCCTAATGCAGGAAGATTACTAAAATCCAAAACTATTAGGTTCTATAATAAGCCTATGAGGTATGTAATTAAGGTTATGAAGACATTAGTAGTCATAACAGAGAACAATTATACTCCTTAATCAATTAGAACTAGGATTAGTGCTCTTGGCTAGAAGTTTCAATGCCAATGACTTGCACTAAATTAAATGTAATTAATTATAAAAAAATTATACAAATATACCGTCTGTTGGATTAGAAACTAGACTCATAGGGGTAATGAAATAAAAATTTCAGAGTCTAATTTCTAGTTATGCATCCTTTTGTGATGTTGTACTAGCAGTGGAAACTGTCGGAAGTCAACTAATGTGTAGAAAGCAGTACACTGTAATTAGGTTAAAAAGCCCTAATACCCACTAATACAAGAGGTTATAATAAGATAAGTGTGTAATGAAATTATTTATACATTACAAGACTTACTAATGACTATTCTAGTAAAAGCCATTACTAGATCTTGCGAGATCTCTGATATTTTTGGAACGTATCTAATTCTCACCCGAAGAGAGACATATACGTATGTTTTAGGTTGTGATATATTACAAAAGATCTTGCAGTCTCTGCCCATTGTGTCCATAAGCATTGATGGGCCAATATCCTAGACACATGGCTGGGGTCCAAAGAGAGAACCTCTACGGTAATCTGGCATGTAGCCACTTGTAAGTGGAAGATATGAGAGCAGAAATTAAAATCTTCTTACACTATGGATGTTTAGAATCAGTGATGAATTATAAATTCTTCTTACATTTTGGATGTCCTGAGTCAGTATAATTGATATCTTCTCCTTACACTTTTGATGTGTGGAGTCTTTATGAATTATAATATTCTTCAGGTAAAAACCCTGATTTTCAATTACGATTGCTGGTGATCAATCTAATGTCATTTTTAAAATCCTGCTCTTATTCCATATACTATCTATATGTTGTCTTTGTGGGTTTTTACATCTTAGTGGGTATTTCTGTGGAATACTCATGCATCCTCTAATGCAGGCTTGAAAGAGGAATGAATCTGGTCAGGTTGCAATACTAGGAAAAGTTGGAGATCGCAGTTGGAACTGGTCAGGTTGTAGTACTAGGAAAAGTTGCAGATCGCATTTGGAAAGGATTTTCAAGTTATTTCTTATTTTATCCATTAGTGAATAATTGTGGAATTATGACGTGTGCTAAAACTTTAATGATGTTTATTTTATTGGATATTTTAATATTTGTACTGGAGATTAATCTGGGATTGTATACTTTTATTTCATATTGATTAATGATGTTGATTCACAAGACAGAGTATTTCCAGTTATGCATCCTTTCGTGATATTGTAATTGACTGGTGGATCGAGTATTTGATCGCGTGCTCGAGTTTCCAGCTTCAAGATCATTCCTACAAAGGAAGCTTATGCACTCTGACGAGGCCGGGAATTTCAGGGCGTGACAACCGTTCTTGCTTATAGGTAAGAATGTGTGTCAGTTGACATTATTACAATAATTATATGTTGATTGCGACGTGTGGTGCATTGACCTTGGATTCTAGATTTAGTTGTTGAATCAAATGAATAATTATAATAAAAGATTCAAGTATGGTTGTGTTTGAAAAAGAACAAGTAGTAGCACCCTTGATTTTAGATTAGCCGTGATTCTTATATCGAATAGAGCTTTGTTTTTCCTTGAAGCATTGATTTACTCAATCGTTAAGTCGTTAGCTGGATTTACTCTGAATAAAATGAGTTTCGAAAATCGGGGGTGTTAGAGGCAGGCTGTGACCATTTAGAAAACACACACCAATTATTCACAGGGGATGGAAAGACAATTTCTCATTTCACTGACTCAGCTCAACTTTTTAGATGAAAACGATTTCTTCTTCACTTTACTAGGCTCAGCTCAACTTGTCCAACAAAAATTTCATTTCTTCACACTGTACTTACCTTTTTCGGCCAAAGGGAGTACAAAGGAAGGGTGAGGACCATAGGTTCGTTATCCCAAGTATTAAAAAATGTATCATTGGGGGCGTGATGTGAGCGTGGGTGACAATATTCAGCTGAAGAAACATGTGCTGCTAATTTTTTTTTCTTTTTGTATGAAAAGGTTCTAAAAATGTTACTACAATACTTTCCAAAAATACACTTGCTTGGTCGTAATTTGAGTATGAGAGACATGGGCGAAAAAGAAAACTACGTCCTTAAGGTTGTGCAGATGCTAGGATTGATGTATAAAAAAAAATGTAAGGACCGTCATCGTTGTAGCAAAAAAAGTTTTAGGATTGCCATTCAAGACATGCTTAAGCGAACTACCGCCACAGTGGGCAGTTCCCCGTTTTGTTGTTATATATAGCATTTGCAAGATTGATGGGCAAAGTTGCATTTAAGATAATTCCTACTAGATTAGTAGATAAAGCTTATGCATCCTCACACTCTATAGGCCAATGGGATTCAACCTTTAGACCTCTCCCACAACTTGAGAGAGAGAGAGAGAGAGAGAGAGAGAGAGAGAGAGAGAGAGAGAGAGAGAGAGAGAGAGAGAGAGAACCAGCGTAACAGAGGCCAGATCATCAGTTCCATCAGAATTTTCGCCTAAGCAGCTTTCCACCTAACTGTCCACAGGAGAAGAGTTATGCGGAAAGCCAAGAATATGAGCCGCGAGATGGTGGCATTTTGCAAGGGGAACACTGTTTCTGCAGCCAAGCACGCCTTCAATGGATACTTATATGGATAAATTCAAATGGAATGATCTTGTAGAAAACGTATAAAATCACATAATATCTAATCAACCTTTTGTAGGTTTATTTGCTTTTCTCCTGTTTAACACCTGAACAATATGAATAATCATACATGTGCAATGATTTTTGTTGGAAATGCTAGTGATCCATAAATTATGATGAGCGTTCTCCATAGATATCAAATACGACAGCATGGACCACCTTATATTATTCATGTTCTGTTCACTTGGTGGGAAGTAAATAGAGAATGATTGTTCAGTTCCTTAATGAAAAAAGACTTGACCCCTGTTTGACAAATAATCCGCTAACATGCAAGAATTTGATCTAAAAAATGACACTCGTGGCTCAGTCAATAATTGAACTCCAGGAATATTGATAACTATCAGGCCCTTCAGACTTCAATGTATAAGTGGTGCTCTGCATTTCCCACTGTTAGGATATGAGCCCCTAGAGGTAGTATCTTTGTTCCTTGATTGTTTGCTACACTAAGATGCTTGCAAGGGTCTACCGAGATGCTAACTTCCGTAGTTTTGTGGGACTCTGAGTGTACCCGAGTAAATTCAATCAATTGCTTCTGCGGAGCTCCTTTATGCTTCTTCTTCACCTGAGTGAACAACATGATGACATGGCTTCCATCCATGTGACCATTATTAGTCACTGATAACTGCACAGAGAATTTCAGTGCATCACATGAAGGCAGTTCATTGATGACGACATATTCAAGTTGATCCGTGATCTTATACTGAGATTCAATATCATAATCTGCCTCAGTTATAGTTGCCAATAAACTGATTCTCTTTGGGACTGAAAAAAATTGGTATGAATAATTTGAGTAGCTTAATCCATGTCCGAATCCATAGATAATATCCCCAGTGTAAAACCTGTATGTTCGTCCAGGGTAACCCCGTGAAGCATTGGCTCGCATGTTCATATCATTCATGGGTACACGAGTGAACGATTCAGGATACCATGTTACTGGCAATCTCCCACCTGTAGTGTTTGAAAATCATATGAAGAACCACTATTAAAAAGTTCATGATTATAGTCTTGAAGAGTGGTACATGAGCTACGAACCTGGATTGACTTCTCCAAATATAACATCAGCCAATGCTTGTCCACCAGCTTCACCAGGATATCCAACCCAAAGAATGCTAGCAACGCGAGGGTCATCTTTCACAAATGATATATCGAGGGGTCCACCTCCCATGAGTACCAGAACCAACGGTCTCTTACTGACCTCGACCAGGGCAGATATGAGATGCATTTGTTTACCAGGCAAGGTGAGCTTGATTCTGTCAAGGTCTTCAGTTTCTTGCGTTAAGTCTAGTCCAGCAACCACCACAACATAATCAGCCTTTTCAGCAACGTGAATGGCCTTCTTGAATCCATGTTCAGACTCACAAGAGACATTTAGACACCCCTCAGCATATAATATTTTTCGTACATAAGTTCGCTGTCCCTCAAGTAAGCTCTTTGGTTTGCAAGGAATACCTAAAAATTCAGAAAGAGAATCACATAGAAAGAGCTCTTTGGGTTGCAATGAATACCTAAAAATTCAGAAACAGAATCACATAGAAAGAAAACTAATCTTATTAAAATGCAAATAGAACACGCATTTTTAAACCTGTATAGCCACCACCAAGTTTGCTAGGATCATTTGCAGCGGGGCCAATGATTGCTACAGACTCCACTGTGTTCTTATGTAGTGGTAAGAAGTTATTACTGTTCTTTAAAAGCACAATCCCTTGTCTTGCAGCTTCAAGTGCCAGTTCCATGTGCTCCTTAGTACATACATCTTCAGGACCAAGTTTACCGTATTGCAGCTTCAATGGATCTCCATCAAATAGTCCAAGTCGTAGTTGAACTGAAAACAGATTAAAGAGTGCCCGATCTATGTCTTCTTCTTTTAGTTTTCCTTTCTTAACTGCTGACTTGGTGTGCCGAAGCAAATATGTTCCACAATTGATATCCATTCCTGCTTACAAGAACAATGACTGGCTTATTTATTTTCAAAGTAATTTTTAGCGTATGGTCATTTGAAACTGGATTACTGTGAATCACCAGCTTTTATGACGTCTGCAACTGCATCCTCAGCACTTGGTGCATAAGTTTGATTTTCATAGATAATAGCAACTGCGTCACAGTCGGAGGTGATATATCTGTGTTGAGTTATATAATAGCAGAAATAGGACTTTTAACATCATCATTGAAGCGTCAATCATATCACAGTTCCTCAACAAATTGATGACAGTTTCCTACATTAAGAATCCCATAGCAGAGGCATACTTACCCTTTGAATCCCCATTCATTACGAGCTTGATTTAATAGATCTTGCCGAGCACAAGCAGGCACTCCATTTACCTGATTGTAGGAACACATCAGGCAGCTAGCATGACCTTCTTGTATGCAGCTTCGAAATGGGGGCTGATATGTGTCAGCCAAATCTTGCTTCGTGACCTGATCAAAGAAGATGGAAACTAGTGTTAATCAAATTACATTGGAAATTACCATAAAAAGTACTTACATCAGAGAAGCACCTCTTGATGAAAGTCTCAAGAATTTCACCATATCCCTAATCCCCTAAACTATAAAGACACATATATGCAAAAATATAAAATTAAAACTCTAATTAAATTTTTAATCTACCTGAAGCCCAGTTTTCCAATTATAAGACCAACAGAGAGCATTCAAATGGGATAAAGTCCTAAGAAAGTAAGTGGAGCAAAGCAATGGATGAAATAAAAAAGGAACAATGATCCTAAACATTGCTGCGAATGATAAATAAAACCTCAGAGAACCAATTGTACAAGCATTTGTGCTTAGATGAATCAGATCAGCAAGCATCAGCTTCTTTTTAGCCAGTACAAGTAAATGCTCACCATATTCTAAAAATCTCATGAAATCATCATCAGAATATCACAGATTTCTAATTACAGACATTAAAGGTTCATTTGAGCTCCTAGAAGCTGCATTCTACATCACCATTTGCCACTCCTTCCAATCAGATCATTCTCTAGCTCAAGGGAAAATTCGACAAAGTAAGCTGAGTGAAAAACAAAGACTGAGCCAAGCAAGAATTGAACAGTTCAGTTTATTGTTTTTCCTACACATTACAACAAACAGAAAGAAGGTGCAAGGCAGAGCCCCTTTTACCTGAGCATTGAAAGTGTATCTTGCAAAATCCCCCCACTTCTCCAAATCATAAGCAGTAAAATGCTTACAACAAGCAGATAGCATCAGCTCCCCAGATCCCCCAGAGGCAGCCAGCACTCTCTTTCCCCCACCCCCATCAGAAGAAGCCTTCCCTTGAAACCCCTTCACATACTCCACCGCATAAGCCGCAGCGACCGCAGGGTCCTCGCCGGGGGTCTCCTGCCCCCTTCCCCATCTAGGGTCCCTGAAAATGTTAATATTCGGCGCCCAGAAGGTCAACCCTGCCTGACCCACATTGTACATTGCCCTGGCCTCCACCCCAATTGCCTTGGCAATCTCAAACCACAAGCTCCGGTTGAAGGCGGCGGCGGAGAGGAGCACCTGGGGAAAGCTGGTGGCGGCGGGGATGGAGCCATTGAAGAGGACGCCGGGGCCGTTGGAGGCGATGCCGTGGAGCGACTCGGACCACCACTCGTAGGCGGGGACGCCTAGGCGGGAGACGGGTGCGGCGGAGTTGGAGAGCTGGGAGATCTTTTCTTTGAGGGTGAGGAGGGAGATGAGGGAGTGAGCTCTCAACTCAATGGGAAGGGAGGTGTTACAGAAGGGGTAGGAGCTGTGGTGGGGTGGCTTGCAGGGGAAATGGGGAGTGATCAGTGAGTAGGAAGTGGAGAGAAGGAGCAAGAGGAAGAAGAAGAGGAAGGTGAGCCTCCATTGGAGCATCACTTCTTGGGAAGAGGAGGGCTTGATGGTAGTTGATGTTTGAAAGTTAGTTGAAAGCCAAGAGTTGAGAAAGGGGAGATGGATGTTTGGTCATCTTTGGCTTTATAGGGATTGGTGATGACATGAGTAGGCAGTGGGTAGATAGAGAGGCATGGCTGGTTTAGATGGAGTTATGTGGACAAGTAAACTTTGGTTCCCAAATGATTTAATTAGAGTCCAGTTTACATGCGCTATGGTGCACGCGCTCTCGGTCGGGTAGTTTTGATGTGTGCGCACGCCTTTGATACAGGGGGTAGGCGGGTTTTGAAGCGCCTGCGCTCTCCTTGTTACACACGAGCCATCGGGTCGCAATCCGACGGTTCGTGGTGTATTTGTTATGTGGTTTGGCGGGTATTAATTTTTACCTTTTGCTTGGGAAACTTCTATAGTAACTATCAGGTAGTAGATCTTTACAAACAATTGCATTTGAGTAGTGCATAGTGTCATGACAGTGTTGTAGCATAAAAGTAAATCTACATTATCATACAATTGATGAAAGGATATTTCTAAATATAATAGAATGCAAATGTAGGAATCAACTAGCTATTTGATTTCTAAATATTTGTATGGTACCTACCTGATCACGGATTCTCTGTTTCATTTTTTCTATTAGAATTCTCTGTTTTGTTATTGGATGTATTTTTATGGGGTGGGAGCTTTTTTCATACTAAAGTTTGGTGGGAGTTGGTAAGGATAATGGTGTTTTCTCTGGATGAATGCTTAGAAAGAAGATAGTGATAGAATGGGGGAAGTTACAGAAAATGACAGCCATATGAGAAAAGAGAATTGTTTCTTGTGAAACAGCCTGCATAATGCTTTCTTTAGTAGGGTACTATATATATTGTTGATTCACTTATATGCTAATTTAGGTCAGGCTGGTAATCCTAATAAAAGCTTAATCAACCAATGTAATGCTAAGGAATTTTGGGTCAATTCTGACTCTGAGAGTGGACCAATCTTTCAATTTTTAGTAGGTTGAGCATTGCTGCAAAACATAATTGCAGAACAGCATAAGTGGATGACAACTAATCTCATAATACCTGAAGGAATTGAAAGAAATAGAATAGAAAAGGAATGAAAAAAAAACAGAATTACATGACGCATGGAATGAGAAGGACACATCACAAGGATGTTGGAGATAATTTATCCGAGAGTGCTAAATCAATTCTTCTGTACTTAGCCACAGCATACAAACACCTCCCCCCCAAAAAAAAGACATTAATAGGGGCTGAGGAATAATTATAAGCATTAGTTGCCATTGTATACATGTCGAATTTCTGGTGGTTACATGAAAATTCCAAACTTCATCCGCTTTGAAAAATGATACCAAATCTGTACATCAAACCCATATACCTGTGAGGTAGTGGGCTTTTGTTGAACACTGAAAAAGTGCCTAAACACCTCGACTCTTAGTGTCCAACAAAACCATGCCACCTCACAGTTGTATGAATTTGGTGTACGATTGGGTGTTCAGTGATCAGCTTCTGGCGACTACCAAATTACATATGAAAAGCCAACAAAATACATCAACCCTGCAGATAAAAAGAGAAGAAAGAGAAAAAAGATTTTAAGGTTGCCATATGACAAACTTCAACAATTTTACATGAACGGATTATTAAAATCATACTGCAGGTACTAACAACATTTGATCACTAATAGAAAGAGATGACATAATGATAAAATCCTTGGACTTATCTTCATCTTCATCATGAAGTTCAATGTCATGATAAAAATATCAGATGCCCTAATTGGAATATTTCTGAACAGCCCGCACACAGCTCAAATCAAAGCCATACTCTGATTGCATTGTCTAAATCGTATAAATTCCACTGGAATCATATTTTTCACACACAGCTCATAAGCGTGGAACAAGCAAAAATCACAACTACCTCAACCAGCTTTCTTGTCCAGATCCCAAAGAAGTCCCTATTAAAGAGGGAAACCACTAATCTGGAAAAAATTCTTCTCAATTAGCTATGGTGAAAGCTATGATGTTTGTGTTGAGTAGTTTCTTCCTCATCTAGATGTTTTTCTTCCAGCATGTCACTTGATAACTGAAACCCAAGAAGTAGCCCTCTTGATCAAGTAGTCACTGTCTCATCTGAGCCACTCAGCATTATAGAACGAAGCTCACAATTGTCAAATCTGCAAATAGAGTAAAAAACATTATAGTGGGAGGACTTAAACAGGTACCAAATATACTATAGATGATTGGTGGCCATGGTAAATTAGTTTAGATGCCTGCACGTAAGACACCATAGTGCAAAAATACTTTGAAAAATTTTGTCTACAAAGTTGATTAATTAGGCTATGACAGACATAAATGAGATTAAAAGATATCAATGGTGACAATAAACTTCACATAGGATCACAGTAATTTTTCAATGTATAAACAACAACATTCTAAACTGGATGAGGCATCCCATCCTCGCAATTATGAAAATAGAGGAACATGTCCCACGTAAAAATTTAGACAAAAGGCAGAGAAAATCAAAGAATTTGATTTCACTACTTTTGAAATTTTAGCAAGTGGTACAACACTCTAAATTTCCAAACAAAATATACGAAGTAAATCTTGCACTGAAAACGTCAGTATCTCAAACATCTCAGTGAAAATAAGCTACATCCTACTTACCGTTTGCACATCTCTGCATTGATGAATGGTTTGAAGTTATACTGAAGCTTTCTTAAGGTATAATACAAGAAATCACCATGGGTAACAACTACAATTTTTTTCTCTTGACTGGTCCATAACCTGCATGAAGAGGACAATTAAATTGAATGTAGGAATTATGCAGTCTTTGTAACCATATCATTTCTTTTCCTCTTATTTTATGGAATAGCTCGTATGTTTATATAATTCATATCACCTTAAAATCAGTTTTATATAGCAACAACAAGATTTTATCAATTCAGAAAATTCATTCCTCTAGCTGCAAGATCTGCCTTTGTCTCTCTGACTTTAGTCTTCCATAGAATGTCCTTGTCACTTTCTATCTTGAAGATGAAAATAAAAAAAATAATTCCTCCAAACGTAATGACATCAAAGAATTTCAATATGAAAAGTTGACCGTATGCTTGCCAGAGAAAAATCGATTGCCGGGAAAAGTTGCTGACAATCAGTAATGCTTTTCCGCTTATCACAAGGTAGTTTTAAAGAAAACATTAATTCAATCTTCTTACTTGACAAAATATGATATCTCAACTGATTTTATTTGCAATTATAACTGAAAAACTTACTAGAACAGTTAAAACCTGTTAGAGAGTAAAGTTATTCATAATTTAGTTAAGTCCTTAGTGTTATTTATTATATTATAGAGGGTAGTTTAGTCCACTTTGGTTTATTTGTTTATTAAGTAATTTCCTGTTTTAGGTCTTTCTTGTATTAGGAATCTGATCTCTATATAAGATCGATTCTCATCTTATGTAATTCAGACTTCATTATTTAGAAATATAGTTTGGTTCTCAGAGTTCTAACATGGTATAGGAGCTTTAGGTTTGTTTGATCTTTGCATCCGTCTATGTCCTCTGAGAATGAAGAAGAAAAAGAAAAAAAAAGGGTCATCTTGCTTAACTCTCAAGTTTGATCTACTAAACAAGAGACTCGGAGAGGGGAGGCCACTCTGACTCCCTCCTTGTTCTGATTGCATCCATCTCTGTTAAAGAGGAAGGAGGTCGTCTGTTCTCTCTTGCACGTCTTTGTTTCCTCTCTGCCGCCAGCCCTTTCCGTCCCTTTCTTGTGCTGATTCGAAACAAAAATATGCCATCCCATGGTTTCCTGCTTGTGTCCGCTGTAGGGAAGCTTCTGTCTTTTCCAGATTTGCTTGATCGTAGTCAACAACCCGTGAGATCCTCTGCAGCCGTTGAGATGCTGTCATGTTGGATGATTGTGCTTGTCGCTAGCCTTGTTCTTCCCCTGTGACGATCACACCCAGTCGCGGGATCCCAGTCAACTTGTTGTCCCCATCTGGTTGCCTCCATTCCCATCTGCCACTTCTCTGTTTTTTTGCTGATTCCCATGAAACTTCAGGCTTGCTTTCTGGTCCATTGCTGCCACCACCCGTCGCTTCTGTTTGCCACTTTGCAACTGTCTATCCGTTGTCGCTCTGCGTCTGTCTACCCGTTGCTGCCATTTTCCTCCATCTGCCACTCTGGATCTATATCTGACATCTGCCACTCTGGATCTATATCTGACTGCAGCCCTGCATTTGTCATCTGACTGCCACTCCGCATCTGCCGTCCGACTGCCACTCCACATCTGCCGCCCATCTGCCACTCCTAGATCTGCACCACGCCATGCGATGATGTCCGCTGAATTTGCAGAGATATCATGATCCCGTCTCTTCGTTATGGAATCTGCCGTTGCCACCTACTGTCAAACACTGCTACATCCCCTTCCGTGCAAACTCTTAATGTTTCACACATCTAGAGTTCGAGGGAGGGTGTTAGAGAGTAAAGTTATTCACAATTTAGTTGTCCTTAGTGTTATTTATTATATTATAGAGGGTAGTTTAATCCACTTTGGTTTATTTGTTTATCAAGTAATTTTCTGTTTTAGGTCTTTCTTGTATTAGGAATCTGATCTCTATATAAGATCGATTCTCGTCTTATCTAATTCAGACTTCATTATTCAGAAATATAGTTTGGTTCTTAGAGTTCTAACAAAACCATTTGTTACCACTTAAGAATACATTTTCTCTCTCCTAATGTTTTTGTTTTAGCATTCAAAATTCTAAAACCTAATTTATGAGCATTTATTATAAATATCCTCTTAGAAAGTGATAAAGAGTACCAAATATAATATTTCCATATTACATTTGTCACGCACTTTTTCTCCACTGTTAATACACATTATGGAAAATTTCTGATGAGCTATACATTCCAAATGTTCTCTACACGTTTCAACAGCTATGACCGTAGGGCAATTTAAACTCGAAATAAAGAGCGATTGCTGCTTCCAGCATTGGCCATCATTAGTTGAGAAGTATTTGCCACATCTGAGCAGTCTTCACCACCAAAGACTCCAACAGCAGTTTGCATAGTCCTGCATAAATTTTAAATCTACTCTTTGAAAATTTAAATTAACCCTCACCAATAAGTACATCAATTACAGAATAAATTAAAACTGGTGTCCATTAAAACTGTAATAACGCCATTTATAAAGAGATACAGCAAATAAAAGGAGAACTGGGGTCTTCTCATAATATTGCTGATGAGAGTCCATATTAAAAAGATACATGCAGGTTCATTGCTAGAGTCAGGTACTTGTGTGGCTATTAACTATCAGCAGGTTGTTCCCGAATATTGGCACATCCTACTTTTTAGTGAAATCATTGTAAGAACACACATATGGCCACAAACAAAATTGTATATTTACTGATGAGAGTCCATATAAAAAAGATACATGCAGGTTCGTTGCTGATGGGGTTATTAACTCTCAGAAGGTTGTTCCCAAATATTAACAATCCTACTTTTCAGTGAAGTGAGATCATTGAAACAACACACATATGGCCACAAATAAATCTTATATTTTTAAACAATTAATTTCCAGCTTGTAAATCATACTCCCTCCTACGACTTTATAGATACATATGATTTTCGAAAATTTACTAATTCTAGTCCATTTTGGAAAACCTAATGTCGCTCTTAAAGTTGGACAGAGTGGGCAGTCTATAATATCGCGATGTTTATAGATCATTATGTGGTAAGGTTCTTGTCAGAGTTTCCAGTAAATAAAACAAAAAGTTCACTTTAGCCATGTTTGTTCAAGTCAAGAGAAACACTGAAGGCCCTCAACTTCAGATAAATGAGAGTTTCTTCAATTTGCTAGTATTTGACAAGGCAGTTTTCTCAACTCGTTTTAGGAACCAAAGCTAAAAAGAGGCAGGTGGAGATCGATCAATTTCTGCACATCTGGATTCGTAGCTGAGGAGAAACAATGATGCCTTACAGTTGTAACTCCATCAAATAGCTCATTGCTGAAGAAATGAAAAAGTGGAATACCTACCTTAGCAAAGGAGATGTGATAACCAATTCAACTTTCTTAGTAAGTCCACATGCAAGGACATTTTTTCGCAAATTATAAGCCTGGCACAGGAGATGAAAACAATTTCAAGTCAGGCTTATTTTGTTAATTCCACTTAAAATTGCAAACAAGAGGGAAAATGATCACTATGTAAAATAAGTACAAGGTTGTGAACATAACCTCCACGGTACTTAGAGGAGTATGGAATACAATAATTTTCATCTCAAAATTAGTGATGCTTGGCCAATAAGCATTTCCTTTCTGGCTTCACTATAACCTCGTGATTCCTATTCTTATCCAACTATGGAACAGAGTAATGCTATCGTGGGATTGCAACATTCCCCAATTAACTATCACTTGGCAGAAACTCAGAAGGAAATATATAAAAGACAACATCGCAATCAAGGGCTTGCAGGAGTAAAATATTGATGTTTTCATAGGGATCCAAATTGACTGAAAATTAAGCTGTTAAACTGGTTATGGAAACAACATTAATATTTAATTATCACTATTCAGAAGTTTTTACACAATTTAAAGGAACTCTCAAGAATGTCTGATATCACTAAAAGAATGTGCTTTCTGCACTCTGAAGACTGTCTTTTTTCACTAAAAGAATGTGCTTTTTGAACTCTGAAGAATGTCTTTTATGCTATGATAAGGATAAAAGACAATATCACACTAAAGGGCTTGTAAGCGTGACATACTGTTGTTTTTGTAGGGAACCAAATTTTTACCTGAAAATTAAGCTTTTAGGCTGCTTATGGAAGTGCCAAACATTGGGGAACAACAAGCCCAAAGTTTCGAGAATTGAACATTTAATAAATTGTATACATTTAAAGTAAAACTTTAAGAACAAATGGAGTACAACGATGAGATAGGTTTATTAATTAAAGGGTTAGTTAATCATTTGAAGCCACAACTAAGATAAGCCTTTGTCTTCCAATTTTGTTTGGTTCAGTTAGTGAAGCCCACTATTATCACCGTCAACAGAGAAATATTCATTCCCACCCCTCTATGTGATTTTATCCACATTCAAAAGTCACTTCTAATTAATTCAGATCAGGATTTCTATCTTTGAAAACATAAAAAACTGAGCCTGGTTGAATCACCTCAGAGAGTCATAGTTGAACAGGTTCATTAATTGTATAAATATACTGATATGCTAAACTAATATGAAACTATAAATAGATCAAGAACAAAGAGGAAACATAACATCATTGCAAAAGCCATTTGCGCTGGAATATTTGATCAGAACTAAAACCCTGGAGATTGAACTGATCCCAAAAAAACATTCAGTAACATCACAGCCTCCAACATTTCAACTTGACAAACCAGAATCAGATTGTCTGGTCTGATTTGTCCTTCTATATGTCAAGTCCTGTAGATACATGTCCAAATGGACTGAATAAGCATATTCCCCCCACTTAAAAACACCTAATAGAGACTCAATGAGGTCAGAAAATAAATGTTTTGAACTTCTTTGTTCCTAAGTAAATTGTACTAGAAAATGTTCCAAACCGATCCAAAACTAAGGGGTCAGATTAGTGACAGGTTCAATTTCATCCCAAAAATGAAGATGCAAATGCAGTTTCCAACAAACCCATACGCATGAAATCTATATCACCTGTCCACCATATCCATACTTAGGATATGCTAATGGAGATTAAATTATAAAACCAGTAAAATTAAGTATCAAAAGTCAAAAAGAAAAGTCACATAGCTAACAATTGCTTCCCCGAAGCAGAATCACAAACCTGCCGCCATCCTAGAGATGTGAGCTGTGCATCAAAGGTTTCTGGAGATAAGTATGCTTTAATGTCCTTTTCCCCTTCTACGTTATGAACTCCTTGTGCATGCCTTACCTAGGAACATAATTTGTATGAAACAGTGATCGAAAGTCATCCAAAACTGAACTAATAATAATGTCCAGGGCATCGATTGGAAAAACTACATGATCTAGAAGGTTAAATCTCATATTAATTTGAATCTAACATGAGCACGGAACATACCAAATGAACTCTTTTATGGCATTGTAAAGAAGACAACATTGACCCCGAAGACATGGTTCTTACTCTCCTGCCTAGCCTAATTACACTACAGAACAGCATTCTTGTATCTCAACAGGGCTTCCAGGGGAAGGTAGAGAAGAAGCTTTGCATAGAAGTCTCCACATTGTTAAATAATCTCTTTTTCTTGTCTTCTAGGCTTCTTCCTTCAATGCAATTTTTTCCTAGCAGCAGTCAAGCAATGCATGTCAACAAACCTGGCTATTCGAACATTAAATAGAAATAAAAAGGTGCAAAAGAAATATTACCATACCCATGTTAATGAAACATCCATATCTCTTTCTGATTTGATATCTGCATGCATTTTTCTTTCTTATAATAGTAAAGAGTTATATATCTTTCTGGTTCACACTTCAGAGTTATCATGCATGAGAATGTTGACAATTATGAACAGGGCAATGTCAAGTAATTCAAGGGTGATGAAGCTCACCATTGGGCAGATCTCAGAGTAGAGTTGCCGTGAGGTTTCTGGATAAGTTTCCTAGTTCTGACTTCTGAGTTGAGCTTCTTTAATCATGAGACACTGAAGGTTCGTTGGTTCATTTATCTTCTAGAACAAAGAGCGATGACCGATCGACTATAATACACATGATGGTGCACACATTATAAACATGCGCTCTAGTAAATTAGTACTAAACAACTGGAGCGCATTTGCATACCTGCTGGTTGTACACAATAATCTATGTGCAATGGGGAATGTGGTATAATAAAAAGGGAGAAGGTGAGTGATTAAAACCAGCAACGCATGTGTTATGACCCTATTCTAATTATGTTAGGATTAACTTCCTTCATTAATTGGATTCTTAGGACTCGATTGCTATGTCAATTAGGACTATAGTATAAAGTCTATAAATATATAAAGAGTTTTCCATACTTCATGATACTTGATCAATGAAATGGTTATTTTTTAGTTTAGTTTAATCTAGTCTCTTAGCCTTAATCTTACTCTTTCTTCTCTTTCTCCTATAATGAAATTACTTGTACATCAGAGTCTACATCAGCTTGGTAAGCTAGTACTCCTCTGCCATCGTAAGTATCCACTTTTAATAAAGGTCTTGTTTATATATGCCCGACACATCTAGCGGGATGTGCACCACGTGCATCTTGCACTGTCAGATCTTAATGGTTTATGTCATGATAGAGAGCAAGCGGGTTTGAGTCACACTCTTGCTCTATGAGGTGCACCAGGCGCATGGTAACTCTTGCATTCATGAAATGTGAAATTTAAGGAAGTATGAAAAGCATCTAAGAGGTAAATCAATTGATAAAGATCACTATGAGGAGGTGACTCATAGTGTGAAGGCCACCATGTAGGTTAAGTTACTTGGGGGTTATATGGGATTTGGGATGTACTTTGGGAGGGAAAGGGAAGTTAGTGTTACTTGTTTTTCCTTAGATGAGAGATTTCCCACCCCTTAGAGGCTTCCCCTGCCCCCTGCCGGGTATGTACACCATGGAATGCAATATAACCGAGATACCAGCGATATATCGGTATGCTTTTATTGCCATAGTGAATGACTGTAGAATGTGAACAGTGAACGTACGGGTATGCTTTTGTTGCTTAAAGGAATGAAAATACTGAACGTCTTTCTGAATCCACTTGTTGGCATAGTAATGTTCCACTTCAAGAGAAAATACAAACTAAATGACTAATGACTAATGACTAATTTCTAATTTCTAATTTTTATCACTATCTGTAATGTGGTAACTCTTTTGTTTTTTTATAATGATAGACTTAAAAACTCTTGAGAACAGCTGCCCCCAACTATCCAGGTATATTACATGACCAAGAAACTATACGGCCGCTTATTTGCAAGGATGCTGAAAACCTGAACCAAATAACTATATAAAATAGGAAAAATTACGTTTTAGTCTCACTTGCTAAAGTTTAACCACTTTAGTCCCCAGGACCAAACTGGTTAAACTTTAGCAAGTTGCCTTGGTCAATGACCAAAAGGGCATAACAGAGGGGCTAACAGCCCCTAACCTTCCTTCCGGTTGAAGGAGACGGAGCAGGGCTGGGGCAGTCAAGGCGCACGAAACTCTATGACTGCCCCCTTCTTCCCCAACAAGTTTTTGCCCCTTTCTTCTCTGTCCGCCATGAAAGCCCCATGACCGAGCTCCAAAGATTCTCATCCGGTGGTTTTTCTAACTCCGTTGAAGTTCCAAACCCAAGAAAGCTCTTGCGGCGACCCAAGAAAGCTCTTGCGGCGAGCCCAGATTTCTACTTCTCCTAGTATCTGAGATGGCGGAAGTAATGGAAATGGCGGCAGCCACTTCCAGCAGCAACATTGTAGGCATCCAAAGTGAAGACGATGATGGTGGAGAAATCGGCAAAACCCAAACGATGGTTGCAGACGAAGGTAGTGGACATACCGGCGCAACTCATACGGCGGAAAAATTGAAAGTAAGTAGGATTGTAGGAAAGCTACTTTTTTTCTTCTCATTTGATCTGTCTGGTCATTGCTTGAATGTCTATGTCACGCCCCGAAATCCCATACCTCGATCGAAGTGCGGAAGCCAATCAAAGATATACATTTGGAGGTAGAGAATCTCGGGCGCGAGACCGAACAGTCGATTTCACCACCAATTACGATCATCTCAAAAGGATGTGTAATCGGTCATGCCCATAATCAGTGCAATACAAATACAAACATTAATGAATACTATGGAATGGAAATTTACTTAATAATACTGATAATCCATTTAAGAAAGTCAAATCAAATAAACCTATAATCTATGGCACACAATTGCCATTAAATGTCATAAGCATCAAATAAGCAAAGCAAATAATATAAACTCTAAGTCTTCACGGCTCCTGCGACCGCTTCACTACTGCGACTTCTTGATCTCAAATTCCATTTGCGCCTGCATCAGAGGATGCATGAGTATTTCATAGAAACACTCAGTAGGATGTAAAAACCCACTGAATTAGGACAAACAATATGAATAAGATAAGAATAACAAAGGTTTATGAAGATGCCGCAACATCGGGACTAAACCAAGGATTTATACACCTGAAAGGTTAGTCAATAATAATTCCAACCCGCAAGTAAGGAAAACAACAATAAGGCTCCTACTACACATATGAGTAAGGAGGGAATGATAATCATATTTAAAAGCTCCAGACATTAAAAGTGAAAGGAGTACAATTTCTGCTCGCTGAACCGATCACCCGCAAGTGACTATACCAGAACCACCCTAGGGGTCCTCTTTTTGGAACCCTGCCATGCGTCTAGGATGCTGGCCCCACCAGTGCTTACGGGCACGATGGGCGGAGACTGATGACCTTCCGTAATGTCAACAATCTAACGTACGTATGTTGCCTCTTTTTGGGCAGTGTGGAACCGCAGTACCACGAATATTAGTGACCCCGCAAGATCAAGCAATGGCATAATGTGAGCATACTATGAATCCACTTCCGGAGAAGTCCCGCAAGACCTCTAGTGGAGGAATCAATCAAATAATCATGATGAATAATAATTCAACGAAATAGAGGCCGCAACGCTCTAACCACATAAGGTGTCAATCACCGGAACAGACTCACATACAGAGTATAAGTGGGAATGTCACACAAAGAGAATAACACAATCCATACATACGTTCATGCTCAGCCCTAGATGGAAATCATATAGGTCTTATTGAAATATATAAATCAGAGACAAGGTATTAATGAGTTCTAGATGATTTGGATTCCAAATGGAACCTCAAACCGACACAAACGCTTTATCTTCAAATACACGATTACGGTATTCTTAACATAGGTATCACCCATCTATCATATTAACCATAACCCAACCTTACTGTGATAATCATAAGGATATAGTCTAGTATTAGTTACTAGCACGTCATAACATCTTCACATCTTATTAAGTGGTTTTACTTAAGTACATAGTATTTTCACTTAGATTCTGCTCACTGTCTTATGCACAACAGTCCCCTTCCGGCGACTCCCAGACACTGTACAGTTAATATTATCTTCTGAAATTTTTACTGAGAGTACCCTTATGAGTCTAGTTTCTAACCCCACCGGTTTTATATTTTTCTGATATCATATGAATTAGTTATGAATTATTCACTGTCGACTGTCCGTGCAGAAACAGTTCTGGCCGAAAGTGAGAAACTTGATTAAACTTTAATTAACTTATACCGTACCACTTATAGATGATATTATACTCATGATAGATGATAGTACTCCCCTCCTAGATCAATTACAGATCCTGGAATTAACTAGAATTACCAAAAAGATTCCCTTTTTATCATGTTTCTCCCCATATAACACAACCTTAGACCAAATATCTTTCAATTGAGTCGATTTAAGCAAATCGATCATTAAAGCATAAGACTCAATCATTAGACATCATAATCAGAACAATATCAGAACTTTTATCTTCTGTAATAATTAATAAAGCATCCATCTTTGATGTGATTTACCATCTAGACATGAAGCATGAAGGCATATATGCATGTATCGCAATACACATGGAAAGACAAGACATAAATCATTAATCCCGCAAGATTCAAAGCAATACTCCAAGAAAATCAGTAAGAACACTCATCATATAATGTGAGAAAAGAATAAGAAGAGAGGGAAAAACCATCCTACTCTTTATCACCACAAGACGTCGCCTTTCTACGCGATGTTCGTCTCCTCCGCTTCCTTCAAAGCTTCCCGATCCAAGCTCTTGAGCAATTCCCACAAGAAGAGGTCTTCTAAGAGAGGGATGAACGTGGGAAGGAGAGGGGAAAGCCTCTGGACGTTCTAGGGTTTAGTTTTCAAAAGCACAAGCCTAGACTCTATGGGTTTATATAGAGTTTTTAGAAGATCTTTGCCCAATCAATTCTACCATATCTTGGGCACTTTCCACCAATGGGAGAGTCCCTAAATCACCCTAGGAACGTGCAATATAAGTTTAGTTAGGATATGACATCTTTCCCAAACAAATCCGCCTCAAAATTAGGTTAGGATTCGCCAAACCGCAACTGGCGATCGATCGGGCAATACGGCGATCGATCGTCCTGCCCTGATTACCAATCGCGCGATGGCGCCGATCGTATCCGATCGAAGCCGATCGATCGTGTTCAAAATGCCGATCGATCGTTTTATTGCGATCGATCGCATCTACGGGTATATTTATTCAATTTCCCATATCTTTTTACTCCGAACTCCAAATCGCACATAATAGGTGGCGTTGGAAAGCTCTTCTCACCAGCTTTAATTTTCACGAGGCACAATTCGACCAAATCAAACATTAAGAGGGTCAAATTTGGGTTTTAAAATACTTACGAATTTTCCGGATGTTACAGTCTAAGTAGCGATGATAGGTAGAGTAGCTTAAGTTATGAACTGTAAAAGAGGTTGTGATAATCCCTATATAGATATGTTGTGATGACGAAGTTATGATTTGTATAATAGGTTGTGGTCATGTATAGATAGGTTGTGATGACTTATAGATGTGTTGTGATAGAATGTTATATTATCGCTTGTTGTGATGGCATGTAACTTCAGTTGTGATGTCTATTAGCTTCAGTTGTGATGAATGTTGTGATTCAGTTTTGTTGGATTAGAATTCGGTTGTGATTGTTGTAATTAATGTTGTGATGACTGTTGGCATGAGTTGTGATGCTATGTTGTGACAGCGCTGCTATGTAAGTTGTGACCTATGTTGTATTCTTCTTATTTATTTTGCAACTTCAGGTTGAAGCAGGCAAGCTTAAAATTTTGGTCTGCTACTGTGGGAGTATTGAATCCAGCCCTGGTGGAACTGTGAAGATAGTTGGAGGTAAAAGCACGGCATTGTCACTAGAAGAGGATGAAACTCTGAGTTCATTTGTGGAAAAAATTGCTGATGCCTTTAACGTTCCTCCTAACAATTTGAGTGTTGCATACTTGTACCCCGATGTGTATGAGTTGACTTTCTTGATATCCGATAAGGGAATGGCTGACTTAAGAGAGTTATTCCGTGGAAGATTTTGTAAGGTGCTGGTGACCCATGATGGAGATCAACGACCATTCATGAGTTCTCAGGATAGTGTGTACGAATGCAAGGTTAATCCTCTTCCCACCAGTGGCAGTAATCAGCCAACACCACTACGTTCGAGAGTTTGGGATAACAACTTGGTAGGGGTTGGGCAGCATTTTAAAGACCAAGTTGAAGTTAGGAAGGCATTGAAACAACTCTCTATTGCCAAGAACTTCTCTTTCAAGTATTTGAAGAACACGAAGCGTCGGATTATGGCATCATGCAGGGTTGAAGGTTGCCAGTGGAAAGTGAATGTGAGCTTGGAGCAAGCTTCAGGTTTGTTTGTGGTGAATGAGTATGAAAAACTTCATATATGTGCTGGAGGGGTAAGGAAAAAGTATCACTCTCATGCTTCACAAAACTTGGTGTCGGAGCTCATTTCTAGTAAGATAAAAGATACACCCTCGTATTCCACATCTAAATTGGTAAAAGATTTGCGAAATGACTATGGGTTGAGCATCTCATATCAGAAGGCATGGCGTTCTAAGGAGGTTGCCCTTAATTCTTTGTTTGGTGATCATAAGGATTCTTACAATGACATCCCTTGGTATTGCAACAAAGTAGTGGAGACAAACCCGGGGAGTGTAGTGAAGTATGAGGTTAATCGAAGAAACAGGAAGTTTTTACGTTGCTTCATCGCGTTGAATGCATGCATTCAAGGGTTCCAACATTGTCGACCATTACTTTTTCTTGATGGGGCTCATCTTTATGGGAAGGCAAAGGGGACTCTTCTAGCAGCCACTGCAGTTGATGGAGGTAACCACATCTTCCCCTTAGCCTATGGAGTTGTTGATAATGAAACTAAAGATAATTGGTTGTGGTTCTTACAACATGTGCGACATGTAGTTGGCTTTGCAAGGGTATTCACATTGGTATCCGATAGGGACAAAGGGCTGCTCGAAGCGGTTGCAAAGGTGTTTGGGGATGGATTCCATGGCTATTGTGTGCGACACTTAGAGTGCAACTTACTGAAGACAGGTTTGAAAGGGCACAAGGTTCAAGGAACAAAAAAGGTAACGAAAAAATAAATTGCGTACATGATTAATGATGTTGCAAAAGCAAGTGATATGCATGGCTATCACGTTGCATTAACTCACCTCCACAAGCATTCTAAAGTAGCATATGATTGGGTCATGGCAAATCAACCTGAGAATTGGTGCAACGCCCTCTTCCAAGGTGAGAGATATAACCACCTTTTAAATAACACTGCTGAGACTTTCAATAATGGGTCAAGCCGGAGCGCGACATGCCAATTCTTGCTTTGCTTGATGGCATTCGGATGAAGATAATGATCAAGATGAACGAAGCGAGAAGGGCGAGTAAGAACTGGGATTCTTACCTGATTCCAGAAGTCAACGACCGGCTTAATGAATTGACCAACCAATCTCGGGGGCTATTGGTTGCGGAAAGTAATGAGAATGTGGTGGAAGTGGTTTCAGAGGAAGGACATTTAAGGATGAATCTCACTGACCTCACTTGTACTTGCAGGATGTGGCAAATTGAAGGTACGCCGTGTATCCACGCATGCGCTGCCATATCTGCCAATGGAGGATCACCAGCGTATGCTTGTCTAGGGGATTATTGGACTACTCAGTGCTATAAGGACACATACAGTGAAACAGTTTTCCCGATCACCCATGATGACAAGCCGGTACGTGCAGAGCCACCTGTGGGAGAGCATCTCATCCTTCCACCAAAAACCAAGAGGCCAAGGGGGAGGCCGAAGACGAAGCCCTATCCGTCACAACCATTAAAACGGAAACGTCAATTTAGATGCAGTCGTTGCAACGGCCTTGGGCACAATCGGACTTCATGCAGAAGCTATGGGAAATTACTATGTGGCAGCAAGAAGACTATCGCAATGCAATCACAACGTCAACACAACCTGCTATCACAACATGTATAAGTCGCCACAACTTAATCACAATGCACGAAGAAGTTACTGGAACTTACTGTTTGTGGTAGCAGCAAGCCTATCCCAATGCAATCACAACCTCAACACAACCTTCTATCACAACATGTATAAATCACCACAACTCAATCACAACGACTGAAGAAGCTACGGGAAAGTACTGTGTGGCAGCAAGAAGACTATCGCAATGCAATCACAACATCAACACAACCTGCTATCACAACATATATAAGTCGCCACAACTTAATCACAATGCACGAAGAAGTTACTGGAACTTACTGTTTGTGGTAGCAGCAAGCCTATCCCAATGCAATCACAACCTCAACACAACCTTCTTTCACAACATGTATAAATCACCACAACTCAATCACAACGACTGAAGAAGCTACGGGAAATTACTGTGTGGCAGCAAGAAGACTATCGCAATGCAATCACAACATCAACACAACCTGCTATCACAACATGTATAAGTCGCCACAACTTAATCACAATGCACGAAGAAGTTACTGGAACTTACTGTTTGTGGTAGCAGCAAGCCTCACAACATGCATAAGTTACCACGATGTATAAGTCATCACAACAATGCATAAGTAATCACAATAATGCAATCACAACCTCACGGCAACCCGCTATCACAACATGCATAAGTTACCACGATGTATAAGTCATCACAACAATGCATAAGTAATCACAATAATGCAATCACAACCTCACGGCAACCCGCTATCACAACATGCATAAGTTACCACCATGTATAAGTCATCACAACAATGCATAAGTAATCATAATAATGCAATCACAACCTCACGGCAACCCGCTATCACAACATGCATAAGTTACCACAATGCATAAGTCATCACAACAATGCATAAGTAATCACAATAATGCAATCACAACCTCACGGCAACCCGCTATCACAACATGCATAAGTTACCACAATGTATAAGTCATCACAACAATGCATAAGTTACCATAATTCAAAGTCTATCGCAATGCAATCAGAACCTCAACACAACGAATGAAAAAACTACTGTAAGTTATTGTATGTCGCAGTAGCAAGTCTATCGCATTGCAATCACAACCTCAACACAACCTGCTATCACAGCATTCATCAATGATCACAACTCAATCGCAACGAATCAATAAGCTACTGGAAGTTACTATATGGGGCAGCTGCAATTCTATCGCAATGCAATCACAACCTAAACACAACCTGCTATCACAACTTGCATAAGTCACCCCAACTCAATCACAACTATGCATAAGTCAGAAGAAGTTGCTGTATGTGGTACCAGCAAGCCTGTCGCAATGCAATCACAACCTCAACACAAGCTGCTATCACGACATGTATAAATCGCCACAACTCAAAGTCATCACGAATTAAGGCGTTGAAAGTCTATCACAACTTAATCATAACATCATGTGTCGTCAAACCCAAAATATATCACAACCTACACCATCAATCTAACGCAACCTCATATGTCCATCACAAGTTACTTACATCACCAGAATAATGTTAAATGTAACCTCGCCATACTAACATCACATATTCATATCAAAACGAATCAAGTCTATCACACAATTGGTACATAGCCCTCGATCTTAGAGACTACGTACCACACCAACCATTTTCTAAACTTTTTGACGTTGAACCTTTGAAGCTCATCGTCGAGCGCCTTCTTCAACAAATAGTAGCACATGAAAACCCCACAATCATCACTGTTGCACTGGGTCTCGGGAACCTCCACCACTTTTGTCTTCCATTTTTCCCATGCTCCTTCATCGAAATCGACTTTCATGACATATTTAGAATGCCGCCTCATAGCCTTGAAGAACAAGTTGATTTCATTAGCAACATTGGGTCTATTATTCATACTATCATATATAAAAGCTTTCTTTTGCTCTAGCCTGAATTCTATCAAGCACCAATGTCTGTCTTTAAGCACAGGCAGCATCCACTTCTTGCAACGTAATGCATTATACCCATTTGGTCCTCTCAACCCTGCACTCACCTCCCGATGCCACTCTCTTGCAGGGTACAACGCTTCTGTATCGCCATCTAGATCGGGATGCGCACGCCTCCAATCTTCATACTTTTTCTCTTCTGTTGCACAGAAAGACTGCATAAACGACATTATGTCAGTTAGTCCACATCACAACATATGTAAACATGGCTAGAAGAAATAATCAGTGTCACACAACTAACATCACAACCTATGAATAAAAGGGTCACAACCTGAACTACAAGATATAATCACAGCTACACAACTAACATCACAAAATCACAACTAATACTGATAATCATAATATGATATCACAACCTATGCATAGAGACTAAGCTTCACAACATTCAACAGTGATGATATAAATAAATAATGAAACTAACTTACAATCCAATGGGGGTCGAATATGTGAATAGTGGGGTTTCCATCTCCATTCAAATCCTTCATGGACAAGTCAGTCACATCGCTTCGAACTAATGCTACAAATACATCGACATAAAAATTGTCAACCCACCCAGGGGTAGCACCTTCATCTTTAGGTGCCACTCCCGGGAACCCCGACCACCTAAGGCTTTGGAGGTGGAAGACCTTCACTTGAATCCCACAAGCAAGACCAACATTTATAGTGTTGCCCATGTCTCCTCCATTTGGAGGTGGGATCGTCCAAATATGGTCAACCATCGCCTCTTCCGCTGTGGCGAGTGGGAAATCCTCGTACTCATCCCCCTCCCTGCGATTTTTTCTGATAGCGTTGGGGATGTAGTATGGTGATATATGATGTGCTCCAGCAACGGAGCGAGTGGCATGGTTCTGAACTAAGGGGGAGACAACAATTGAGCTATCTTGTGTCTTCTCCCCCTCCACACGTGCTAACAAGGTATCCTGCGACATATGAAATAAAAATAGTTACTCACAACAACAAGCATTTAACCAAACACAACCTATCTATAAGTCATCATAACAAGTAGCAGAAGAGTAAACTTACCATAAGAGACTTAAGGTCGAGGACTGGAATCAACTTGGGGAGAGCAAGTGTTGAATCAGATGCGATGGAGATGACAGAGGGTTCTTTCACAAATGCACTTCTTGGTTCTCCTTCTTCAACATGAGTGGAATTGAGGGAGATGACTGAGAGGTCCCTATTATGAGGGACTCGTGAGTCTTCCAACTGGCCTGCAAGGAGATCATCTATTGTGTGAGCAGGTGCAACATTGCCGGCCCTATTGGTCGGAGTAGCATTAGGCGAGGGGGCACAATCTTCCTCATCATTATCATCCCCAAATGGAAGCTTCCGTGGTTTGAACGGTGATGTCTTTTTAGCTTGTGTTTTGAACCTCTTGGAAGCAGGGATTGCGGGGGACTCTAGGTCCTCAACAGGGCTCCTTGCAAGGGGGACTTTGCCTTGTGTGGACTTGTCTGCCATATCATGTGCATCTCCTCCTACCACTTCATGGGCCTCTTCATGTTGGTCTTCTTCTCCAGGCACTTGTTGTTGTGCCTCTTCAGTCCGACCCTTTTCCTCTTCTCCTGGACAACCCACAACTTTCTTTAACTTTCTCATCTCCACTTCCAATACACGGCACCTATGATTTGCCGACATTATCTCCCTCTCCAGTCTGTTCTTCATCACAGTTACATTGTTCTTCATCACACTTACATCCTTGCGCAAACCCTTGTTGACTTCATACATTTGCATATTGGTCAACATCAAGCAATTCACAAGGTTGGACAAGCTTTCAAGAGTAGCAGGTCTGCTCTCCAGTAGCCGACGAACTTCTACAATGAAGACAACATGACAAAAATTACAACCTAATTTCGACATAGATTACAACCGAAAGAAATATCATCACAACTCAATCCCAACCTTTATAAAATCATCCAGTTACACCATCACAACCTACATTTATACTATTACAACGCAATATACGACATCTAACACAACCTAAGTAAAAGCACAACCACTAGCACAACTTCATATGAGATCTATCACAACCTACAAATATAGCATCACAAGTCAATGTCCGAATCTGTATATAAGCTATCACAACCTACATTTTCACGACATAGATTACAACCAAAAGATATATCATCCCAACCCTAATCACAACCTCACGCATAAGCCATCATAACCTATATTTACACCATCACAATGCAATATACGATATACAAACATCATTTTATTCACATATTGGACACAACCACAATCACAACCTAGAGAGATATTATCACAACTCAATATGAGATCTAACACAACCTACAAATATAGCACCACAACTGAATGTCCGACTTTGTATATAATCCATTACAACATTATAAGGGCTATCATAACCTACATTTACAGCAGCAAAACGCAATATACGATATCTAACACAACCTATGTATAAAAAAACACAACCGGGTGACAATCAAGTACCTTCGACATAAGCATCACCAGCTTCCTCATTGGTAGCTTGTCGTCTGCGTTTGCTGCCAAGCTGTTGGATGTCTTCTGATTGAGTATCTGAGCCACTGTTGGGCCCCTCATTTGAAGGCTTCACTCCGGCACGGCTCCTAAGAGCCTCCTCCACTGGTGTCTTAGCTACCCTCTTTGCCTTGCTCTTCTTTCTTTGTTGCCTCTTGCGAGGTAGCTCATCAGCCTTGTGGCATCCTTTCTCGATCTCCCCTGCCACATCCTGCCCCTTGATGAACAAGTCTGATGCTTGTTCATCCTCGGTGAAGACAAGCTCCACAGCCAAGCCCTCTGTATCCAAGGCCATACCAGCCTCGTATGTGTCCGGGGCAACCTTGACACTCCACCTCTTTAACCTAGGTGATTGATCCTCCTCCTTATCTGATTGTATCAACCACCCAAAGTCTCTAAACTTGGCCTCAGGCAATTCAAAAAACCAAACCTGTACATGTCAAACATTCAAGTCAATTATAATAGCAACTGTTAGTATCCTCACAACCCAATATAATTAACCACAACTTATAATAGTGACCACAAGGCATAAGATACAACATACCTGCAAAACAGCTCCACAACCAAACAAATTATATCGATCTTTCCTCTCCTCCCTATCCTCATAGGCGTTACTAACGCCATTCCACAATGCATTGTAGACATCCCTAGCCCAGGGATATGCATCAAAGGTGGCAAGGTTGGACTCATCCATCATTGCCCAAAACTTGCCGTCAACCACATCCCCTGGCCTGGGTAGGAGGAAGACAGCAATGCAGTATAGCAAGGCCAACCTTGCCCTATCATTTACCTTCAACTTCTTGTTGTTAACCTTTTCCTTTATCATTTTTGCGGTAATCTTACTTACTCTCACCCCAGGGAACATCCTCTCCTGGAAGGTGGGGCCCTTTGTGCGCTGCGATGATTTCCTTCCGACTAGAAATCCATCATGTAGTGGCAATTGCAGTATCATACTGACGTCTATTGGCTTCAGAGTGGCTGACCGCCTGCCAATTCTGAAAGTTAAGCCGCTTATCCTCCTAGCCAGCATGTGGCCAATTAGACGATGACAGACCATTGTGTCTGTCATCTCAAAGAAGACTTTGAAGCAAGTTTTCATTACTTGCTCATGGACCCCTCCCTTCAAATCCGAGATGAGGTTCAGCACTTTTGAAGTTGAGCATCTACACTCAACTCTCCCAATCTGTAAAATGTAATGAATGCAATATTAAGTACACATGAAGCACAACCAAATACATTTAGGGAATAAACACAAGTTTATCGCAACCATAACACAACTACAGCACAATGTCAACACAACCATCATATAACCGATGCATCCCAACCCTACAAAAGCACTATCACAATGTCACTAAATTTCATCACAGCTCATGACCAACACAAGGCCCTCAACTTTCTCATCACAAGTTCTACACAACTACTATTTTTCATCACAACTATAACCGCATTCATCAAAACTTAAAAGGAGTTGAACATACACATCTCAATCTATCACAACCTGTTAAACATCATAGAACAAACACATGCAACTCAATCAACCATTATTCTTGTCCATCACAACCCTACAGAAGAACCATCATAACGTCACCAAATCCATTAGAGCTCATGACCAACAACCCCAGCCCTCAACTTTAGCCATCTCAGGTTGTACACAACTGCTACACGTTTCCATCCCAACCATAAATGTATTCATGAAAGTTGAACATACAGACACCTCGCAAGCTATCACAACCTATTAATATCATAAAACAAACACATCCAACCCAACACAACTACAGCACAATGTCAACACAACCATCATATGACGATGCATCCTAACCCTACAAAAGAACTATCACAATGTCACCAAAATCCATCACTGCTCATGACCAACACAAGGCCCTCAACTTTTCCATCACAAGTTCTACATAACTACTACATGTTTCCATCCCAACCATAAATGCATTTATGAAAGCAGTTGAACATACAGACATCTCGCAAGCTATCACAACCCTATTAAACATCATAACAAACACATGCAACCCAACACAACCCATTAAGAAATATTATACAATACATGAAACCCTCGACATGCACAAGCCAAGAGCAAGAAAAACATCAAACAATTATGAAAAGAAATATCTTTTACTTAAAAAAAGGGTCTTTGTACTTACTTCGTCTTGCCGGCCGGAAGTAGAAGCTTCTGCCATTGAGGGCACTGTTATGAGGGGAGAACTACTCCGCTGGGGAGAAAACGAGGGAAGAGCGCCGCCGCTGGTAAGGGAGACAACGAAGGACAGCGCCGTCGCGAGGGGAGAGCGTTACGGGACACCGCCGCCGCGAGGGGAGAGGGCAAGGGGACACCGCCGCCACGAGGGGTGAGTGCCGCTATAACACGAAGGTTGCGGTGTGAAGGGGAGCGCCGCCGGCACTGAGGGACGTCGCCGCCGTTAGACGAGGGAGGTCGCCGTGAGGAGGCGGTCTAGACTTGCGAGATGGTTGGGACGCGAAAGGGAAGAGGCAGTTTAGGTTGTGATGGAGAGACATGAGGTTTTGACTTTAAAAACCCATGTGAACAGTTTCTTATTTTTGAAATCACGTGGGTTAAGACGTGGAAAAGGCCGTTCAAACGGCGTTAATGACGCCGTTTCGTGGGCAGCCACGTTGTTCCATGTGCCAAAGGGTAATTTTGTCATTTTTAAAAAATTTGAGTGTGTTGGAGCTCGTGCGGGACTGAAATGGATATGAAATTCTGGGTACTTTGTACCAAAATGGATACCATATTTTCCCCTTTGTACTATTTTGGTTAAAATTCACCTACTTGGACTAAAATGTAAACCACCCTATAAAATATTAAGTAGCCAATTCTGATGTTGTGACAATTAAGATATTAGACCATACAAAGAATTTTTTGGCTACAATGACAGTGAGGTAATCACCATACTAATTAGTTGCATGCGCACCATGGTCAAGGGACCGGTTGCTGCAATTGTACCACAGATGGGGCTTGCAGCAGACAAATTAAGTTGGATGGAGAGGGCAAAGGCTGTGAGGCGGAGGGATCAGAGGATAGTTAGAGTGGACAATGGCCAAGTTAGCACCATTTTTGGCCACCATGAAGAGAATGATGCTGCCTTGAACAAGCGACCAGAGAGGGATTTTGCGAGAAGAAGGATAATATGTGAAATAATAACTCATTCCCACATCAGAACTCGAAATTAAAGCCGAACCGTTTAGCATTAAATATTCCTAAGGGCGGACCTGTTTGATTTACCTAAATCTGATTCAGATCCTGAATATGGGCTTAAAAACGAGGATGCTAGCAAACTTTGTCGAATGTGCCTAAAAAATTGCTCGTCATGAATTAGCCAGGTTCCCAATTATCAAATGGACCCTAAGTTGTATTATTTGATAAAAAAAACATTTTATTTAACCACTGTAGAGTTCTTGTACATGAATAAAATGAGAACCAAGACTAGGCTGATTTTCCAAGCAAATCTGCTATTTCCTGAGAAATGCCACACAACTCCGAGAGAAAATAATTCCTTTGGGTCAGAATATGATCGCCATTGGTCTGTCCTTTGAAGAGCTTTTCACATGCAATACCATTGTTTGCTGCATCCAACATTTCTACACTCATCATACCATAATCCTTGGAATCCAAATCCCCCGTGCTATTTTGGATGTCAGCCAAGGCATCTTCATACAATTGATGGCACAACTTGAGTTTATGCTTTAACTTTGGAGGTGTTGTCTCATTATTGAGCAACTTCTGGGTGTAAACGTGAGTATCAGTTGCATTTACCTTTGCCAAGTTGAGGGAAAGGTAGCCATATCCAATAAGATCTAGAGTAGGAGGTTTACCTGAAGCCAAAGCTTGGACACAGAAAATGTAGTTGTGTGTTCCTTCGCAAATTTTATCAATAAGATCTTTTTCATGGGGGCTCCCCATGCTCAAATGAGAGAGATGCATAGAGAAGAATATGGTTACAATTAAGTGAACCAATATTTGCAAATATGCCATGGAGCGGAATGGAATATGTGCTGGTAGGAGGCATTTGTTGTAGTTGTGTCCTATATATAAGATGGTATATATAGTGTGAGTCAAGATCTTTTATGGTATTCTAGACTGTATCTCTTTGCCTACAAAAGTAGTGGTTAATTTGATCTTCGTGACCCTAGAAGATTTTGCGATGTTACCATATTTGTATAGTTTAGAAAAATAAAATTGAGAGTCAAGATTTTTAATGGTAAAAGGTGATTTGTTGTCTTATATAATTCATTAGGATTAGTAACTAGTATAGAGTTTAATACAATGCTTTGAAAATGGAGCTGGTTGAAGATTCATGTGTGGTCAAAGTTAAGAAAGTGGAAACCACAAGGTAGGTTGATCATGCACAAAATTCACTTAGATCACAGGTCATGTTTAGTTTTGAGAAGAGAAGAATTAGGTTTAAATTAAATTTTGGACTAGAATTCCAAAGTAAAAATGTTATATACCAGTCAATCGATTGCGTATATATCAAGTTCATAGTTGTTTCACAAAATCGGATTGCCAGTCTTGCAATCGAGCAGGTGTGTGCGCGATCGATCACATGTGATGGATTTAGCCAATTTTCGAAAGAGAGAACTTCTCATTGTTTTGAAGAGAAAACCTTAGGTTTTATTTAAGAGACGTTATTTAAACTATCTAATGCGACAATTCATGATTTTGCATTAAGCATCTACTAGATAACTTCATGCATGACTTTGATGAATTTATTAGTGTTCACCACACAAGAAGCACACTTTCCTGCAGAAGGAAGAGTTAAAAAACAAGAGGGTGCCTTTTCACTCCTTGGAAGATGAAGCAACTACCAAAAAACAAACAAACAAGAGGAGTGGTGAAGTAGGAGCGCACAGTTCAAGGAGTACTGCATGCAGCTAGAAATTGGGTTAAGTGAGCAACATGCATAAGGATTAAGGAGCTTGCTATACACAAAGTACAAAGGGCTGCCAAAAATCCATGAACTACAAAGAGTGTAAGATTCCAATCCACACAATAAACAAAAATATAGCAAAAACGAAGTTGAAAAATGGCCTCACAATCCACCATCGTCATACCAAAAATATTAGTGCACTTCGCAAGGGATGTCACCATAGGGTGGCCCATTGCTGGGAAGCATGGCAAGCCTAAAAGAGGACACCCAAATTATTGAGTACAACAGCTTGACCATGTCAGCTTGATGCCAAGGTGACATGGAGCCGTTGATCTTCAGGATTGATACACACTCACATGTCAATCCCTGAGATCGACGGCTCCCTTGCCCCATGGAGCATTGTGCCAGGGACATCCATCTCCCCTGATGGGGTTAAGAACTATGATTGAATCTTGGCCGTCCGATTCATCCAACAGTTGTAACCAAAATCCTTGAAAACAGAGCTCTCTGACTCCTGAATCCTCAACTGAACAGATTAATGGCAATCCAAGTGCCTGTCTTCGCTCCTCAAATCATCTCCAAACCCACCAAATCCGACCACTTTCTGCGTCTCACCCACAAAACCATACCCACCACCCATCTCCACTGCAGCCTCTCTGATGCAGACCTCGTCGCAGAACTGGCCTCCCAAGTGGCCAAACTAGACGTCCACAAGGTACAGAGGAAGGAGGCTGTGAAGAAGAGCGGAGAGCTGCTGTTTGGGGACTTCTGCAAGCACTTGGGACTTAAGTCTGAGGTGGTGAAGAGGAATTGGAGGGGCATGGATGAGAGTGAGAAGATGGACTGTGTTAGGGGGTTTGTTGATGAATGGGGTGCCAGTTTTCATCCGTTGTCGGTTAAGTCTGTGAAGGAAATGGTGGAGGAGCACTTGGGCGTAGAAGAGGAAGGAGACCCATCAAGCTTTTCTGGTTCTTTGATGGGTTTTGCTGGTTTGAGGAGGATCTTGAGGTTATCTGAAGCTAAGAATGAATGAAAGTGAGAGTGGTTTTAGATCTATGGTTGTGTTGTTTTGTTTTTATAGGATTTTAATACTTTTCTCTGTTATTTGATTCTATAGTCTATTTTCTGTTGTTTCAATTATAGCTGTTTGATAGCTTGACTGCATTCATTCAAGCAGAATTCACAAATAAAATTCTGGCTTATAAGTTATTCAACCATTGATTTTGTTTATGTGGATAAGTTAATTGTAATGTGTATAACATCTGATGAACTCCCCACATCAGGATTATTAGATAACCCCTCTGCTGTTAGAGGTTGAGTTTGATCATCTAACAAATTAGCGTTTGACCATAGGCAAATAGCAGAAAAGCCCATAGTTTTTTACTATTTCTCTGTTACTTGGTTCTATAATTCACGTTTCGTTGTTGTAATTGTTAGCATTCATTCAAATGGATTGTTTTTCTCTTGACAAAGAAAATTGTGGCTTTCAGTTACTGAAGCATTGATTCTGGTCTCATCTAATTTAATTATTATAATATTATTGATTAGCTCTCAGTTATTTAATTTGATAATATAACAATGAGGAGTTTGGTCATGGAGAATAAATACTGCTAGCAGCAAAGCAATCTGTTTGATGGAGAGGAAGGTATAAAGGACTTGGAAGAAGTTTTTTAGATGAGACTTTGAGATATATGAGCTGAAGGTGACACTGATCTATCATAGTGCCAAATAGTGAAGCAGATTCTGTGTTGGCTATACAATAGGTTTGAGGTAGTGTTGGATTTGATGGTGGTGGACGGTGATTCAGACCCATTCTATTAGTAAGATAAAATTGGTTCTGGATCTAGGAAGTCTTTTCTTTCTTCCTGGAATATTTTGTTCCTTGTACCAGGTTCTGGAATTTTGAATAACTTGACCGAAGATAGGGCTGGTGATCTGAATATTAAGGAAACTGCTGCAGCTTCAAGATGTTTCCATTTAGCCCTATATATTCAAACAAATAAAATGATTATCGAAGAACTCCAAGTCAAAAAGCTAAAACATGAGCAATTCCTTGGTGATTTAATCAAGTGGGCACTAAGAGGGGAAGTTTTGAGCTTAGCTTAAGCATCCATTTTGATAGTAGTTATCACTACAGACACAAACTTCCCATCTGTGGCCAAGACACAGAGGGACCGACTGGGGGATGCTCCTAGATGCTGCAGTTCCCTCACCTCATTGTGAAGGCTTAGAGTTCTAACTCTTTTTGATAGTTTAATTGTGGGTCTTCATGTACAAAGGAGCTACTTTACCTTGCAACTGCAGTTAAATTATGTGAGGATTCAACGTTATGTGGAGAGTTTGGGAAGCAGGATCCAGGAAGGACAGGTTCCAGAGGTAACCTCACTACTCCTTTTCATACCTATTTCTTTTGTTCTTCCCAATGATTTATTAGTTGATCCATACTTCTTCTTTATTATGATTAGTTCTTGTGGATAACGTTTTTCACCTTTGTTTCCTTCTGGATTCTGGTGGCCATATAATGTAGGGAGGACTGCTTTGTAGATATTTGGTTTTCATTCATTAATAGTCCCTGCATGAGAGCAACTTCTTGGTGAAATATTGTAGCTACTCAAAACTGCAAATTTTGTGATTTCTTCCATTATTAGTCATTCCATTATTAATCATTATTAGAGCATCTCCAACCGAGACCTCAAATCTCGAGGCTCAAATTCAGATTTTACCCACCTGTTGATGTGGGATGTGTCAATATGAGTACTCAAGTTGAGTTCTCCAAATAAATAGACAGATTTTAGATGGTTCTGAAATGTTAAAACAATAAAAAAAAGATTTGGACACTCAACTTTTGGGTACTCAATTTTGAGTGCTCAAGCTGGGTACCCAAATCCTCCTCAACATTTGGGTACTTGGTTGGAGAGGAAATTCTCCAATCAAGTACCCAAAACTAGCCATTATCGCTGAGTTGGTGGATTTGGGTAGTACTTGGTGGAGATGCTCTTAGTGAGCTACATATGTCTATTCAGATTAAACCTCCTCAAACCAGAAAAGATGGTTAGGTGTGCCAGAATTAAGTTGATAAGTGGAAGTGTTTTTCTCTTTCACCTGTTTCTTTGGTTCCATTTTCAATAAAATCAGCTATGTGCTCAAAATATTTCTGATTAGATAATATACATTTAACCTCTTTAAGGTGTATAATTTAAAGAGACATCAGGGCGTGTACTTGAATGACATCTGATATATATGTTAGTGCTGAAATACCTGATCAATCTCAAGTGAAAAGTCGCGGGGGAAGATCTTAACAATGTATCACTTGTATAAAGCATATTTTTTCTTCATTTTTTATGTTTATTTTCAATATGAAGGATACAGAGAAGACAACAACATTTAGATCCAAACCAATTTTACGACTACCATCTCCTGTCAATCTTTCAAACTAACAATAATCTTTTCACTTCTCCACTCAAATCAGAAGCACGGTCCTGCCGCCAGGATTTCCTCCGTGAGTTTGCTGTCTTCACCAATCTTGTAGTCGACAAAACCTTCAAAGTTCTTCTGGAACAGACCAGCCAGCTTCAACAGAGTGTCCTTATATGCCTGCTTGTCCTTCCACTGGCAACAAAAGCACATAATTAGAACATACTGTTTTTGGTGTGAAATAACTCACAAATGAATGAAAAGGGATAAAATATGGTTTTATGAAGTATTTAGAACTAATATGCTTACAGTATTTTGTGGATTTAGAATCTCGGAAGGGATTCCTTCAATTTCCGTAGGAATTTCCATACCAAACACCTCTGTCTTGGTGTAATTTGCATTTAAAAGCTCGCCCGAATGTATGGCGTCAATAATTTTCCGAGTGTAAGGTAGCTTAATTCGACTGCCAGAACCATATCTGCAGGACATGCAGAGTACTGATTAGCGGCTATGATTATTTTGGCTTTCATTGAGGATGCCTAATTTATATAAGAAGCTGATTTATACCTTCCTCCAGACCAGCCAGTGTTCACAAGCCAGCCAGTGGCACCATGCTTCTGCATTTTCTCAGCCAGCATAGCAGCATATTTGGTAGGGTGCAGCATTATAAATGCAGCACCATAACAGGCTGAAAATGTTGCCTGGGGCTCCTTCACACCCTCCACTGTTCCAGCAACCTGTATCAGGATAACTTGTTATACACAGTCTGAATTACTTACTAGCACTAGTATTAAGTTCTGATATTATTCTAGCATAGTGTTTGATAATCAGTGGTCTTTACAATATTTCATTTCAAAAAGAATTGTCAAAAGAAATATGTGATCATGTATGGTTTGGTGGCTGCAGGATATAATCAGTTCGCTTTTGGGCAGTCACACGTACCAGGGCTGTGTAGCCACTGATGAAGTGGTACATGGTCTGAGCAAGACTGAGTTTGCTAACAGGTGGGAGTACTCCGAATGCATCACAGGCCAGAAGAATGACATTCTTAGGATGAGGCCCCACACAAGGAATCTTTGCATTTGGGATGAATTCGATTGGGTAGGATGCCCGAGTGTTCTCTGCAACAATTACCATATGTAAGTTCACTCTTCCTAAACTTTGTTGTGTTATTAGCAATCATTTAACTTCTCATCTTCAAGTCTCGAGCAAGAAGATAGAAACTTATTATTACAGAGGTCGATGCCCATCTAGTCAGCCTTTGAGGAATTCAATCATATAGGAAAAAAATGATAGTTACTAGAGCCAGGCTATGTGATGCATTCTATACCTGTAACAGAACTATCGCTGTAGTCCACTTCTCTAGTGTGCTCATCGAACACAATATTTTCCAATACTGCCACAAGTCATTAATTTTCAATGTTAATTACTTTCACATAAGCAACAAAATGAACTATGTGTTAAACCACTATAATTTACCAGCCCCAAACTTTATGGCATTCCAAATATCAGGTTCCTTCTCCCTTGAAAGATCAATACACTTAGCATAACAGCCCCCCTCGATGTTTGAAACTCCATTTTCACTCCAGCAATGCTCATCATCACCTATCAGGTATCGGTTATGATCCGTGGATAGAGTGGTCTTCCCAGTACCTAAATGGAAGTCATTAAAAAGCAAATATGTGTGAGTGAATTGTTTGCTAAAAAACAATTTTATATAAAGGAAATTTGGTTGGATATCTGATGGCCGGGGGGTCAACATGGTTTCCCAATCATGACGTGCTCCACCACTTACCTGATAGTCCAAAGAAGAGTGCAACATCTCCATCTTTTCCCATATTGCATCCAGAATGTAAGGAGAGGATTTGTCTCTTGGGCATGAGGTAATGCATAACACCAAACAGGCCTTTCTTCATCTCCCCGGCATACTGGGTGCCGAGAATGACCATTTCCCTCCTAGCAAGGTTCAGGTCAATGCTAGTGGAGGATGTCATGTAATGGGTGTAACGGTTACAGGGAAACTGTCCAGCATTGTATATGGTGAAGTCCGGGGTACCAAAATTCTCGAGCTCTTCCGGTGTGGGTCGAATACACCTGCGACCCACACAATTATCTACTGATTGTTTCTCATTATCATACATGCATCATATATTTCCTTGATCCTTAACAACTTATATCGAACTTTTTCATCACACAAGTATATGGCAATGCAACATTAAGAAAGAACTTATCTGGCTGTATCCATAGGCCAGGGTAGGGAAGGAAGAGGCACAAGTTGAGAGAGAGAGAAAGAGGAGTTAAAGATCATGTTTTACTTACATGTTGTGCATGAACAAGGAGTGGTAAGCTCTTGCAGAAACGATCCGGACTTTGATCCGATGCTCGGGGTCCCAGTTCAAGAATTGATCGTTCACAAACACCTATGGCCAGGCACATGAAACTTCAGAACTTGGGCAACTAGGTCCTTGTGTGACCCAAAAGGAAGAAACCAATAAAGGAACTTTTCAATAGAAGAGTGCTAGAATTCAAGATTTCCATTGATGGCATCTCCAGATATTCCCAACATTACACAGGCAGAATTTGTAGGGATCTTTGTTCCATTGATTAGTAATGAGTGATAGTGAAAGACCGAGAAGCCTGGTGGTGTCAATCTTCTTTTGGTAATAATATGGGGGCTTATGAAATGGACCATCAACTACAGTCCTCTCCATAAACTAGAGTTGACATCCACAATAAAAATCTCTCAATGGTAATAGTCCACCACTGGAGACGATTGATGTGCAAGACAAAGAATAAGAGGACCAAAAGCTTGTGGGACCTACCACATATGAACTTGTGTGTAGAGCACCTGATGGGTTTCTTTCTTATTACTTGAAAATTTTGTGGCTGATTGCTTTGGTTGCTTGAGTGGTAAATCTTGAATATAAATTACAGAACATCATTATGACAAACATGCTGCCATACCTTTTACATCTATATTCCTATCATAACCAAACCTATACATCTATATTCCTATTATAACCAAAACTTTAGAAGAAACAATATGTGGCAACTTTATGTACACATAATAACAAACAAGTTGTATATATATTATTTATCTAGGGAAAAGTTTAAATGAGATCGGGCTCATTTGGTTTATATGAGCCCAATTCAAGTCGTAGCCGTTGGATTGACATCCAATGGCTCTCCAGATAAGCATGTATTGTAGTCTATATTAAGGAGCACTGTCGGATCAGAATCCAACGACCCAAAAGACTGGTCTCATGGTTCTTATATGAGATCGGTCTTGTATAAATGGGTCTCATTAATCTATATAGATATTTGAGCCAAGATAAGTTCAAGATCAATGTGCGAATCCTTTCCAAAAACAAAAAATCAATGTGCCAAGCTTGTCCTTTTCTTTCCGTTTTGGCAACTGCCAAGCTTGGCTTGACAAGTCAATTTCTCAAGTTACTGGGGTGGAATCCCAGCCCTGCGATGTCGTGTGTGTGTGGAGCTGGGGTATGTGAGTTGTTACTATCAGGAACAAAAAGGAAAAGGGTATCAAAATTTCTGATATCACCGGTATGCTATTATTACAGTTTATTTTTTTTTTCCTACATCAATAGGCTCTTTCTCTCTGTCTCTTGGATATTTTGCAGTGTAAAACAGAAAAACCAGAAACCAGGGGAGGCAGCAGTATTAAGCCAACAGAGTCAATGTCTGACATAGTTGATAAGATCGATACACACACAAAGAGATGGCGTAACCCTAAAATCAGGACAGGAATGAGGATGTAGACTTTGGCAGATGTGAGCAAAATCTTCCAAACATAAGTAGTATGGTCCCTCCTCAGCTACTTCATTAATAGAGCTGACAAGGCTTCCAAGGTTAAGTTAAGGGGCTGTTTGGATAGCGAAAGAGGGCTGAATTCACTGTCAATTCAGCCCTCTTTCACATGAAAGAGAGTGAAACTGGTTTGTTTGGTGAAGAAAGAACAAATTCAGGGTGAAAGAGCACTTTCAGGACCTGAAAGTGAATTCAATTCATCTGCAAAAATACAAATCTGCCCTCATTTATGATTCATGAACAGTATTCCCTCCATCCCAAATTTGTACCAACATTTAATTTTCCAAATTAAACTAAAATTAATCCATTTTAGAAAATTATATGGTATTACTAATGTCGGACGGAGTGTAAAAAAGAGGTCATGTAGGGGTAAAATGGTCAAAATGTAAAAAATTACTTACTGTTTCACATTCACTATCCAAACACATGACCAATTATATTCATCTTAAAAATTTCGCTATCCAAACGAATTTCACATTCATCATGAAAGCCAATGAATTTTTTCACCTGAATTTGATTTCACATTCATTGCTCTTTCACTATCCAAACAGCCCCTAAGAAAAACTGAGCTAGTGGGGTCCTCTCAGATCAGCCATGGACATAATATGACTTGGATTCTAAGATATAACCTTACACGTAAATAACACACTAGTATTGATAACGTTAATATGCGCTCACAAGCGTCAGCGTGCGCCACCTCGATCCAATGGCACAAATTAATCCAAGGTGCAGGCGGGCTGCCGGATCGAAAGCCAACAGTCCGCATCACCTCTCACATGCCAACGCTTGTGAGCCGAAGCTCATATAAATGGGAAAGCAAATAGCCAATTGGGTGATCCAGGCTGTAGTAGACCTGTTTTGTTGAGTGTAGAGAGGTTAATGGCTGGGCAGACTAGCGTAACAAACGGCCATCTCATAAATAACATAAATTGCAGCAATACATTGATGGTAATTAATGACTAATTTTACTCATTATGTTAGAAAACATGTTTTATCTACAAGTATCCTTGCATCCAAAAGATCATGTCTGTCTCTATCAATCAATGTTGATTCCTATTCCCATTACATCCTATAAAAAAAGACATCCCCTCCAATTTCAAGAGCTAAAACTCCAAAGAGATTATTGGAATATGTGGAGATAATAGAAGATCCCAAAGAAATATTTTTTTTGTTTTTTGGCTACAACCGCCCCATGGGCAGTGAATTTAGACTGAATTTTGAGAATAAAGCTACCTTGTCTAAGGAGTTCAAGTAGTCCACAGCCCTCTCTCTGTTCACCAGGAATGTGTGTTCGTCCATCTCAATGTTTGGAGACCCCCTGCCAACACCACCAATCAAGCCACCTTAAGTTAAGTGACTAGAGTAGTGTTACGTAACATATATCTGGATGAAAACCATGCATGAACATACGTAGAGATACAAGGTAGGATAGTAAAGGGTAGGAAGGGAAGTTTGGGATGGCAAATTTGGCACAAAGAGGGGGTAAGAGTAAAAAGACGTACTTGCCCCACCAGAGGTCGTCCTCGGTGGTTTCGTCGCGAACGACACGCTTGTCCCGCGGGGCGCGGCCGGTCTTGGCACCGGATAGTGTCGCCAGCGCGCCGCTAGCCGTTATAAAGGAACCCTTCTCGTACCTGATCGCCTGCTCGTACAACTCTGTTGAGGGTCATTTAGTCATTTTAAGTACAACATGAAACAATTGCAAGGGCAAAATAGTCAACTGGTGTGATCGAAATGACAAAAATGTCCAATATGGGCTCACCGGCGGGGGAGAGGTTGTAGAGGACATGGGTGAACTTGAGGGAGCTGTCGCTAACGCTTATGGTGGGCGTGATGTGTGGTTGGTGGAAGGGTTGGCTAACCGGCGTCGTCGGCCCTGACTGCTTCTTCGCCGGATCCCCCCTCACCACCTTCGGCCCCGTCTCCCTCGTCAGCGACGCCAAAGAAGCACTGCACGTAAATACGGACAACAAACGGAGGTTGACATCGTAAATTCACTCTTAATGAAATTCTTTGAAGGGTATTATAGTCATTTCACGTATTATTGGTCTGTACCTAATGGATTGGAGCTGGAGGCGCTGGCGGTCCTCCTCTGACATCTGCGCGAAGGCGGCGCCGGCGTCGTGGACGGAGCTGATCGGAGTAGTGGGGGCGGAACGCTTCTTCTGGAGGGAATGAAGCTCGTCGATGGTCTGCGCCTTGACCGGCGCCGAGCTGTCGTCATGGCAGATGCCGTTCTTGTGCACCGCCGTATCGATCTTCTTCAACGGCACCCTTGGCTTCCCATTTCCGACCACCGTCTTCGCCACATCCCCGTTCGCCGCCATCCTCTGCTCTCTACCAAAATAATCACACAATCACCCAATCAAATGTCAAATTATGTCCAAATTACTTATTAGTCACGTTTTAATGAACAAGTAATCATCAGTTATAATGGCATATCCGTAATTCTATCCGAATTAATAAGCGAACATTTAGTTCTCGTTTTTTTGTGTCCATATCTGGGCTGGGATAGCGTAGAGATTCTTGTACATTTGGACATATTCGGATTCAAAATTACATCTTCGACCAAAACCTCCATCAAGGAAGGTCTGATCACAGTACACAATCAATCCTCTTGCTCTTCATTACGCCACCATTTTTGCTACCCCAAAAGACAAAATCCCCGGAAGAGGAAGAAGAAGAGACACAAGAAAGAGCATGAACACAATTCAAAGAGCGTGAACCCGAAAACAGAGAAGAAATAGAGCAGAGTTGTGTCACCTTGGTGCTTAGAAGGGGAAGGAAATGGAAGGATATTGGAGCATGAAAGTGGTTTTGGTTGAGAGAAAGAGATGCAATGGAAGAAGTGAGGGAGACAAGGAGAAGGCAGGCATGTATTTATAGGGGGGCGGGCTGGGCGTGTAAGCTTGACCAGGACTCGGGCATACTCCAAACTAACCATGGTTATCTGATTTGGTCCAGCTGGGTCTCGTTGCCACGTTGGTGTGACGGATTGTGTTCAATCTCGGTGCCCTCCTTTTCGGGATCTCGGTTATTATTATTGTCTTTTTTTTTCGTGTCGGATTCGATCCGATCCTCACTGGTTGTGTTGATACGGCAATTTCGTGAGGCTTTTCCATTTTACCTGGCCAATGAGCCCGGATTACCTTATCACCTGGTTTTTATTGGTCTTTCCATTTTGCCCTCCCGAACCCTAACACTAAACCTTTTCTTTAATATTTTCTATATTACCTGGTTTTAAGTTTTAAATTTTAATGAATCATTTCTTCTTTATTTCTAGTCCATTTTCGCTTTTTTTTTCTTCCTTAATTTTAGTGCACTTTCTTATCACGATGATCTCATAAGGTTCTTGAAATAATATCCAAAAAATAAAATAAAATCTATGATAAATAGCATGCGGTGCCTCAACATAGTTACTGTCACGCTCCAAAATCCCTCACCTCGATCGAAGTGCGGAAGCCTTTATTAATACCAACTTAGCCAAGGTAGGAACCCTGGGACGCGACCGGATAGTCGATTTCTCAAGTCAATTACAACGTTTCAAAAGGACATGCAATCAACATCACAATGAACTCAAGAACTGAGGAGCTCATTCATCCAATCTCAAAATAAAACATTATCAAGGTAAAATATAAATCCTACTTACTTATTACAGCAAATAAACTTAAACTGTCAACACAGTAAAGCATCAATCCATGGCACACATTCGGCCAACAAATCACAAAGATTTAGCAAAAAAAAATCAAGTAATCAAAATTATTCTTAAACGTCTTCAACGTATCAGCATCACCTTTCTGAGCTGCAAACGTTCTGAGTCACTGTTCTTTCATGCCTGCATCAGAGGATGCATGAGTATTTCATAGAAATACCCAGTAGGATATAAAACCCCACCAGAAAGACAATACATGAAATGAAGAATAGATTACTCAACAAAATAGGATTATATACTCTCTGAGAGACTGATTAGAAGGTTTACTTTACCTTAATAGAAAGGTTAGTCAGCAATAATCCCAATGCACAAGTATAGGAAAAAATATCAATAAGACTCCGAGCAATCACATGTGTAAGGAGAGAATGGTCAAATTACCAATGGCTCCAGGCACCAATAGTGTAAGGAGTTATAATTTCTGCTCTCTGAACTTACCACTCGCGAGTGGCTAAATACCAGAACTACCCTAGAGGTTCTCCCTTCAGAACCCGGCCACGCATCTAAGATGCTGGACCATCAGTGTTTGCGGACATGATAAGCGGAGATTGAAGACCTTCCGTAATGTCAACTAGTCTAAACGTACATATATTGCCTCCCTTCGGGCATAAATAATCGGAGATCACCATGGATCTAGCAATGACTCATGAGCATACTATGATTTCACCTCGGAGAGATCTTTACAAGAACTCTTAGTAGAGAAGTAGTTTTATATCAAATGGTGGAAAATATTTCCAAGGAACAGAGGTCATAACACTCTGGGGTTTTCAAGGTGTCTTTCACCAGAAAGGACTCACTCTTTAGAGTACAAATAAATCATTGATTTTAATATAATAAGGTTCCTCACAAGAACACAACTGAGATTCCAACATTTTAAACAATGGATGACTCACCATATGAGTAATAATAACTTTTACTCATAAATTAAACAGCATGCTTCATGTTTAACCTTTGATAGGAACATCTCTGAAATATGGATTCTATTAATCAAGATGAAAGAATGGTTTAGAAGGGTTTGATCTCCAATTAGATGCTCAACCCGATACCAAGCTGTAAATTGGAAATGAGAACAACTTGACTCTTGGTGATACTGACTTATCCTATAATATTAGTCTTTTGGACTCACCCTTTTTACAGTTGTGGTCCTTAACATGTCTTATAATATGTATTAGTGTTATTTTGATCAGATTATACTATATCATTAAGTGCTAGTATGTATTGATGACTTAAACCCTAATTTTAGTAAATTATTTTGTTCATCATAGCCCACTTCCAACTGTCTCCACAATCAGCACAGTAGGAATCTAACTCCAAAATTTATATAGTAGATAGACTTATGAGTCTAGTTTATTACCTTATTGACGGTTTATTTTTCTGATTTTTCTATATTTAGTTATAATTTTTACAGTACGAACTGTCGGCACAGAAATAATACTGGCCGAGACGACAATGCTTAACCATACTTAGTAATTCTGTGTTAATAACCCTTAATCATGATACTATGATCTTATTAACCGTAGATACTCCCCTCCTAGGACTATTCCAGACCCTTATATGTTATGGAATTTAGTTATTCCATACTTTTATACACTTTGAAATCCATAAACCAGTTTTAAGACACTTCCCTCTTTATAATGAAGATTTTAATACTATAATCACAACCCATAATCATATAGAACAATTAAATCAGAACTTTACAGAACCAAGAATAGGATTTTCTGACTTCTAAATGATCAAGAGATGTCATAATGATATTCCCATCAAAGACAAGCATGCAAGCAATAAAATGAGATATTAATAGAAGCATATCAACATGCATACTCATATTTATAATCATCAAAGAATCTCTCATAAAATCAATAATTTACACAATCTCTACTACTGAGATAGGATCAAAATCATCATATGAATAAATCAAAAGAGTTTAGAATACATTGGTTAGGAAAAACCATCTTTCCCCCTTGTTGCACATATACTGCATGTCCATGCGTAGCTCCTTCTCTTCTCTTCGCAATGAGGCCTTCGCTCCTTGGATCGGACGAGATTTGAGATTGAGAAGAAAGGTGAAAGCTTGCTGGAATAATGGAGAAGGAGAGAGAAAAGAGGCCAGGGTGTCACAAGCCTTGGCGTGCCAATTGCATGGGCTGGCCCTCCTCTATGGCTTATATACCAAATCTCAATTACAACTAGGATATCTTCCTAATCCCATATTCCAGCCCACCAATTAGAAGCTCTCCTCAAATAGAATGGACGTCCCAGCCTTGTTGATCCTCCATTAGTTAGGATTTGTAATCTTTTAACAAGATACTATCCTAATCAAGACCAACTCCTATCTAAACTAGGAAATTGCCAAACTTAGACAATTCAAATGGACGCCCCTTCTCTCATGACGTTCCCCTTCTATTGGCCGGTAAAAAGTGACTTTATTTACCTCATTTAATTAAGATTTTACTCTCTTAATTATCTCAACCAAAATAGTAACTTCCCAGTCTCACATCATACTTTCCTTATTTATCGCGAGTAGGTCAAACCATATCTCTGCACCATGATTCACTCTAGCTGACTGATAACCACATTATGCCACATCACCCACGTGCTCATGTCGCCCCTGGGCCAGTGCCATGTGACTTTGCATCCAGGTCTCCTGCGTCTTGGCTTGAGTCCCTCACGCACGTCTCTGATGTCCCGCATGCATACTACATGCTACACCATCTTGCGTAGATCACGAACCACACACTTAACCCATGCGTAACCTTCATAAGTCTCGTCCCCTTGTTGGCGCCCCAATGCACCTGGCACCCGGTGTCTCTCACACCTGGTTCTCCATCTCAGGTTCAACGAGCAGATAACTTACCAAAACCAAACATCATAACCAAAATCAACTTACCATTTATGGAACTCATACGAGTCCAACCCACTGAACACACGCCCTAGTGCCTAACCCCACTCCTGGCATTAGGTGTTCTCAGACCCTGGCGCCAAGCTAGTCTCAGCGCCAAGTAGTACCCAGCGCCCTGCCTAGTTTGGCAACACGAATAAACAAATCATCTCACATTATAAAAGTCAATTGACATATCAAAGCATACAGCATGACCAAAAATCATATTAGGCTGCAAAACTTTTATATTTTAGACCAGTTTCTGAAAATAGAAATTTTAGTCAACATACCAATTTTTTGGGTGTTACAGTTAGGCTATCATCATAACAATAAAAGGCACTAAAAATAAGAAATAACAAAAAATAGGAAAAAATGGATCAGAAATTAGAGATACAAATCGTTGAAGTTTGTCCCACTAAAATGGCTATCATGTAAACGAAGACATGACAGCTTTTTTTAGGACAAGTTTTAATGATTCATATCTCACTCATTTCTGATCCATTTTTTTTCATTTTTCCTTCTTATTTTTAATGTTCTTTCTTATCATGATGATATCATAAGGATATATTGAGATAATATTAAAAATACAAAAAAATCTACAATAAATAACATGTGATGTCCCAACATAGTTAAATTATCATCATGACAAAAATAGCACTAAAAATAAGGAAGAATGAAAAAAAAAATTGACAAAAATGGATCAGAAATAAGAGAGAGATTAATTATTGAAGTTATCCCATTAAAATAGAATAGCTATCGTGTAATCAACTACATGATAGACCTAGCCTATTGTGCAATCGAATACACGATACCATTGGTATCATGTCAATGCTATTGTGTAATCGATGACACGATAGCCAGAGCTATCATGTAATTGCCCATTTTAGTAGAACATACTTCAACGATTCATTCTCCTTCATTTCTGATCCATTTTCGCTCTTTTTTTCTTCCTTATTTTTAATGCTCTTTTTTATTATGATCATATCATAAGGATCTTGATATAATTATATCCAAAAAAATACAACAAAATCTACAATAAATAGCATGCAGTGTCCCAACATAGTTAAGTTATCATCATGATAAGAAAGAGTAGTAAAAAATAAGGAAGAATCAAATTTTTTTTAGGAAAACAGATAAATAATGAGAGATATGATTCGTTGAAGTTGTCCCACTAAAATAGTTATAGTGTAATCGAATACACGATAGCCCTCGCTATCGTGTCTTTGATTATACGATAGCACTGCTATCGTGTAATTGCCTATTTTAGTAGGACATATTTCAATGATAATGTTTCCTTCATTTCAGATATATTTTCACCCATTTTTTTATTCTTCCTTATTTTTAGTGTTCTTTCTTATCATGATGATATATAAAAGATCTTGAGATAATATAAAAAAATACAACAAAATCCACGATAAATAGCATGCAGTGTCTGAATATAGTTAGGCTATCATCATGATAAGAAATAATATTAAAAATAAGAAATAATGAAAAAATAGTAAAAATGGATAAAAAGTGAGAGATATAAATCACTAAAGTTGTCCCACTAAAATAGCTATCGTGTAATTATACAATAGCACTGTTATCATGTAATTGCCCATTTTTGTGGGACATAATTTAATGATTTATATTTTATTTATTTTATTATCTATTTTCATCTATTTTTTTGTTCTTATTTATTTTTAGTGCTCTATCATGATATCATAAGGATCTTGAGATAATATAAAAAAAATACAGCAAAATCCATGATAAATAGCATGCGGTGTCCCAACATAATTAGGCTATCATTATAATAAGGAAAAACATTAAAAATAAGGAAAAACAAAAAATAAGAAAAAATGGTCAGAAATTAGAGGTACGAATCGTTGAAATTTGTCCCCACTTAAATATCTATCATGTACGCCACCCATCCTTGTTCTCCTCTTCTTCCTTTCCCACTTCATTCTCGGCTTGTGCTTTTGTTACCGCCTCCTCGTAGACGTATTCCCTCTCATATATGCGCCTAGCGCATGCCAACATTATGCATGCGTTGGAAGGCTTTGGGGCCACACATTTTTTTATCATTCTACTACAAACCTGCCTGCCTACTGTTACACAAGAGTCGTCAGATCTCAATACAACGGTTTGCGATGAGCATGGCGCATAATTGGAAATATACGAAACAGCGCCAACTTACTTATCATAGGCATAAGAAAATTAACATGGTTCAATGTGCTTTTTTTGTCTTTTGAGTACATGAATGGTTCATCAAGCGTACCTAACATCTTTGTCCCACGATTATCCCACTAGAACTCAGTTCACGAGATTTCCTATCACCTTCCTAGAAGCAGCACGAGCTCTGCGTGCATGTACCAATCTTCACGAGCTTCCACTTTCACACCACATGAAGCCCTTCAAGCATCCCTTTCGTTTATTGGCTTTTGCAGGGCCTGGCACTAACTAGACTGGAAAGGTACTAGGGGAGGCCAGATGCGGTTCAGGTTGAATGTCAAGATTCAATGGCATGAGGGCTGGTGTTTGATTTTGGAAGTATCAGTTTAGACATTGGGGTTCTGTCTTGCTGTGTTGTGAGCATGCCATTAGAATATGGTGTGGGCAATGGGGAAAAACATAGGAAGTGAGGTGGTAGTTCCAAACGTAAAGGACCATGTCCACATCCCAAGGTGTCTATCATTGAACAATACCATTGAAGATAGTAATGGCAGGGCTCCACCATAGTTGGTTGCTTAGCCTTTGTTTTGATGTGGATGTGACCAAGCTTTTTGGTTTATTTGTTGTTTGAACAAGGATGGTATTCTGTGTAGAAACCAAGTTCTCTAAAGGTTAAGCTGCTTGTAAGAAAATAAATAATGATTAAGCTGATAGTGAAACAACTGACAATAGCTCCCTCGGTCCAATGAAGCATGTCTGCATTTGAAAATGAGTCAAATTTATTGGACTCTAAGGCCCGTATAAAAAGAAAACAGAGTGCTCTCCCCTACTCCCCCCCACACACACTGACCAGACCGGTGTTTTTTTTTTCAAATGCAGACAAGTTCTATTGGACGAAAGGAGTGCTCTAAAACAAATTAATTAATATCGGACTAATTCTTTGTTAGAAGTAAATTTGTTATGTAAAAGTTTGGGATATTGGGAAAGAACTTAATAATTGATTCAACTAACCAAAGCAAACTAATATTGAGATTGAGAGATTGTTTTGATTAAAAATAACATTAGGCTGGAATGTAAACTTCACAAAAAATCAGCTTTTCGCAAAACATAAAAAAACATCATTTGGTTTGGTAAGATTTTTTGAACAACCTTAATTCTGGCAAAATCTTATTAATTTTTGTTTTCAAAATTTTGGCAGAATTCTTATTCTAGCCTAATTGCAGATTCAAGCAAATTTTGCAACCCTTGAGTGATGTAATCGATTGACTACATGCCAATCTGACTTCTCTACTCAATTAGGCATGTAGACACTTCAGAGAGCATGTTTACCAACTTAGAAATGGAAAGTGGATAAGAAATATAATTGGGTATATGTTTATTAGGTAAAAAAAACATACGTTTATTTCTCAAGTGTCTTGAAGCTCAAACAGGAAGATTGCCCTCTTTTCAACCTCTTTATCAGTTTATGTTTAAATGGTCATTGATAGCAAAGTATAGATAAAAAAGCAAATGTTTTGATGTGGAATTCAGGGCAAATGCTTGTTTGAAAATGACAGTGGATTCTTTCTCATTTAGCTATCGATTCTGTTATGCTTTTTCATTCATTTCATTTCAAAATCATTGACGTTTGATTGTAGTGAATCTCAAGTTAGAGTCACTGATGGAAAATGCAGCTTTGTAAACATTCAAACTTGGATGGGGGCAACCATTGATGGCATTAAGTAATCTATCCAGTTCAATATTCAAATAATTTACTAATACTGGAATGCGCAATTTATCCATGTAATGACCGCAAAGACCATAAGGGTTAAAAGATGTTTTTAGGGATGGTATCAAAGACCATCCTCGCCTAACTCTACTCAACCCTTTTTTAATGTATTTACTCTATTTTCAGAATAATTTGATTGTGCTTAGTAGAATTTATCTAGAGTCACAGGGAATTGAAATCTGCAATAAAATCAACAGTCATCACATTTATCTTTTGGGTTGGTGGGCTGGTTAGATAAACCATGCTGGGTCAAGCTTTTTTTGTTTTTATAAGAAAAAAAAAAGAACTTTGGTTCGGCTACAGTTTCAGAGGTGTCTAGGTATGTTCCATAGTCATGTCACACGTGTGGAGTTTGGTTGAACCAGTTATTTAAGATAGTGTTATATACTTTTATACTTCCTCCGGACTCAAATACATGCCACATTTAACAAAATGGCTATTTTTATGGGAGTTATGAGGCTCAGGTTAGACGCTAGAAATCTTCATCCAACAGCAGCAGAAGTTAGAGGGGGGTAAAAACCCTAACTTCTTCCCTGTGGTTACAGCAGCCATGCCGGCTGCCGCCTCTGGCAACTGCCACCGCCATTTTCCGTCAAGGTACTTTAAGTAAAACAATAATAATTAATACTTGATTTCTTATTTCCAACTTTCTTGATAAGCATTGACATGATCCTCATTAATAAAAATAATCCAAATTGCTTACCAGAATATCAATAACATCTAGCTCATGCTAAATTATTTTTAAAATTAAGTTCTAATAAGAAACGAATGGGTTGTTGGTGAGATGGACGGAATAGGCTTGGTGACAACTCACCTGGGATTATATCTCGATTTGCCTTATGGAAATTATGGGTGGGCCTTGTACGTGCTCTAAGAGGCTGGTTGCCTTGCTCCTTCTAGTCGGGTCCTACTCCTAAGGGCTCAGACACCCCTTTTATCTTAATAAAAAAAGAATTGTATTATGAATACTATAAAAAAGAATTCAGAGGAGTGCAGTCCATTTGCATGAGAGTTCTCATTTTCTCTAGGAGTTCGCTAGCCTCACCAATTTTCATCACCAACATCACATCACCATTAAGGAGGTCTTACCACGTCATCAAGGGAAAGTAAGAAAGGACTTAATAAAAGAAAAAATTATAACTTTACCTAAATTTTCAGGGCGTTGGTGCTTTGTTTTGGTGAAGAAATCAAGTGAGGAAAACATTTTTGGACCTTGAAAGTTTAGGTAAAGTTGTAATATTTTCCTTTATTAAGTCCTTTCTTCCTTTCCCTTGATGACGTGGCAAGCACTCCTTAATGGTGATGTGATGTTGGTGATGAAAATTGGTGAGGCTAGACGAACTCCTAAAAGGTAGAATTAGACGATCAAATTAAACAGAGTTGGGTCCTACTCCTGTAATCTTACATCATTCACTGCTTAACTGATAGGTTAAGTTAGCAAGGAACCATCAGATCGTGAACCAACGCCCATCAGATCCACGTCACTAACTTCTTAAATGATAGTTTGTAGGTAAAGTTAGTGAATGGCCATCAGATTGTCATCCAACGTCCTCATAAGATAAGAGGATTTGTCAATAGACTTTTCTTAATGATGGTTTCTTTACACTTGACCTTTACCGGGCATCCTACATTAATAGTCCTTTAAAATTAGTTGAATTTGAAAACCAAAAAAGACTATTAATATAGGATGGAGGAAGTACATAAAAAATGTACCTATATGGGGAGAAAAAAGTCCAGGCAACCCCTTAGCCTACCCATCTTAGTTTATACTCTTCCGATCAATTTTATTGAGATATGGGGTCCAAAATAAAAGGCTATAATTTCCGAGGGAGTGAGTCACCTTTCATCACGGAGGCCTTTTGACCTCAACTTAGGATCGCTGCTAGACAACCGTCGACACCATCTCCAGCGGCTGGGCTGGAGAATAGTTAGAGAATGATATCATTTAACTTTGGTACGCATATTTTTACTAACTGTCTTAATTAAAAGTGACCGGATAGAGTACTTAAGAGAAATGACACTTCCTTTACATCACTTGAAAACTCGGTCGTAAAAAAATAGATGATGACATACTTAGGAAGATAAAAGGACAAGTATAAAATCATAGTGGCAAATTTAGCATTTTTTTTCATTATCATATTGCAAGTTTAGCCTTGGACGAACCATAAGTTTGTCCTTGGATGACCAACCCATAAAAAAATGGATCACAAATATCTAATTTATCATCCTCTAAAATCTTCCGTACTTTTTATCTGTTTATGTAGTAAAAATATATAGATAATTAGTTTCCTATCAGCTCGAGTTTCCAGGAAACAATGGTTATCTGTCTAATATCGTATCGGATTCGGAGCCCAGCTTGCGGGTTCGCAAATACAAAGCTTGCTTCCACGGTGAGGGGGAGTGTTGGAATATGATGTAAACATATGATAATCGATTCCTAACTAATATGAAGCTTGCTCGAGTTATCTAATATGCATTATGTCTGAGTGCTGGAATTGCATATGACCATGAGTAGCTAACTTATAAAAGGAAAAACGAAAAAAAATAGTGGTGCAACCATCAGTTCAAGATTAACAGCTCATGTATTTTAGGAGGCACGCAAGATTTAAAAGTTCCTATATTACAGGCAACGTGTACCCAAAGCATACATCCAGGCATCTGCCAAGAAAACCCATAGAAAAAGAATACTATGTAGTAAATATTAATGTAATCCAGACCTTCTGGTTAGGCTTTGTGTTTCTCCTTCCAATCAGGGAAGCTCTGGCTTTATCAAAGTTTCTAATCCCTTTATATTAAACATAAGCCAAAAGGAAGCTGATTTAGAGAAGTCAAGGCTATCAATTCTCAATACAAAGTATCAGAGCAACAGATCGTTCTAGTCTACGACTTAATTTAGAAATGTTGGATAACAGGAGTTCATTGGAAAAAAGTCTAGTATTATTTCAGCATTCTCCATAGAAAACCTTATTCCACGAGTTGATCCATGGAAATGGTGTATTTACTAGTTCCAAGAAATACAAGTTTGAGATGATAGAAGATAATGGTTGACCAACATCGCACGTCAAGTGTCCTTATTGTAATGTACTTGAACATGGTCCCCTTTTGGTGGCTAAAACATCGTCCATTTGACCATATCTATGCATCAGTGGCAATCTTAAAAATTAATTGAATTTAGTAATCATGGAACATCAATTGTAGGGCAGAAGAAACAGCACTGCATTGACAAAGCAAAGTCAATGAACAAGAAGTCAAGAAATTGATGACTTAAAGCAAAGTCATCAAATTGTGTTTGATAAGATCATCTGTCCATCCTCTGCAAGTGTTAGCTCCGGATGCAATCATCGTGGGGAATCAAACCCAAGGGCCTCCACCACTACTTTAATGGCAAATTTTTCTATCTTCCCCTCATGCTGCAATTCTCGATAGGCTCTATGAGGGATGTGCTCGACATTGTTGGAGCTGTATGGGAACATCAATAGGGTAGAAAGTTCTGTTTTTTTCCCAAGGAGCCGATCTGCAAGTGTTTGTGCTTGCTCAGTTAAATTATTGATCCTCAATGTAGTTCAATGCTATGAAGTTCCAATTTACAAAGAAGGTTCCCATGAAGGATCCAATCTGACCCACCCAATCACCTCCTTTGATTTATCACCATAATTATTATTGTAATATTTGGTATTGTCATCTCCTGGACTTAGAAAAGAAGCCCTAAATAAAGATTTAAAATCTAACTGTAGAGAAATCATGGGTGTGGTGTATTATCATCTATGAAACAGAAAAGCATCATATATGTTTAGCTCTTGAAATAAGTACCATTAAGATGAAATTATTTATTGAGTGTTGTAGCTTAGGCGGACTAGACATGATTACTTATCTTGATAGTTCAAATAACTTAATGGGATCAGTGTATAACAAAGAGAAGAAATAGGAGTAAAACTAAAATTAAAAATCTTTGTTTTGTTGTTACAATTTCTACATATCAATTTTCAAAAAGGAAAACCATTGCTTCACTAAGTCTAAATCATGCTTATGTGACTGCTCTTCCAATAATTTGTACCAAAAAAAGATTTCTCTTCTAGAAATAAGTTCATGCCTAAGACTAGCTTGAACTTATATTCGATTAACATGTTATCAAATTTTGAAACATGAAGTTGAGGCTTTCGCTGAACTTTTATTTCATGTTGAAGATAATAACCTAACCTTTATGAGTCTCATTTTGAAACTATCAGCTCTTTTGATTCAATTAACACGACTCAACTTCTGAAATGAGTTTTTTCCAACAATTTGTATTTGAGAAGCTTCATCTTTGGACTGAATTTTGTTATAGCACTTTTATTAGACTTCAGATCATATTTCATTAGAGTCTTCTGTTAATATCCATGTCATGTGTTGTGTTTATATTTAATTGTAAGATGTAAAAAAATATAGGAGAAAAGTAAGGTAAATTCTTTTGATTTTTTGTAAGGTTAGCTTGTGCTTAGAATTACTTTTGTGAAATATCATGCACAAACTACAATAAATGATGAACTGCATGTTAAGTATAAATGCATTGTTCAAAATATCTCATTTCCATATAGATTCAAACAAAGTGTGATATATGTAGAGTATTCTTCTTCTTGTTGTCCACATCGTATGGTCTAATGATCATTATTGCAGTGCTTCAAGTATATTTGAATTCCAAACGTTTTGTTCCTGCAGATGCCCTCTTTTTACCTGCTGCATGAATAATCAAGGATATGTTGAGGACAATATAGTCCCTCTCTCTTCTTTAAAGGTCCAACATGAACTGATTGCTTACATATCCATTCTCAATCTATGGAGAATGCCATTTTCTTAAATATCTACATACTGTACATGTATGACTGACCAACTTTTTATGCCAAGTACTGATGTAATGTCTACTGACTACTGGGACTCAAGATAGGAAACAAACCTCAATGTGGTCCCTGGAATGGTTCTATGTAGCTAGTTATTATGATTTGACATAATTACCAATTGGATTGACATTATGGAGTACCTAATGCATTAAGAAACCAAATTAATTTTTCTGGTAGTTAACTAACTAGATTGGCCTTATGTTGTTCATAATGGACTAAGATAAAGTAAAAAATTTCTCATGTTTACCTCTCTTATTTCATATTACCATGTTAACTTAATTCTATGGTAGCTCTTCTTTTGTTTGACTCTATAATATTCTTGATTTATTTGTTAGGATGAGATGGATATGGATCTTTATTCAATAATGTTTGTTGATTCGACCGGGTTATCAACAAGTGGATTAGGGATGACTTTTACTTCATAATTACAAGTCATTCTATTAAAGCGTCGAGAGCTGACTAACGAAAGACGACATGCATTATACTAGTTTCTACTACTGCAAAGTAAATAAGGGAAAACTGAAATATGGTACCATCAAAGAAGTTGCCACCAAATTTTTAGTTTGCACCAAAATTGTGAGTCATATTTGGCATCAAGCTATGAAGTTAGATCAGGAAAATGGAATTTACAAATTTCCTGACGTTATCTCTAAGAAAAAAGGTAGGGTTGGGCGAAAAAAACTTGACCTAAATTTGGTTCGGATTAGTGAAGTTCCAATAAATGATCACACAAACATTCGGTCCTTGGCTACAAACTAAAGGCTAAAACAATAACATTGCAAAGTCGATTCAAGGAATGTCTAATTAGAACTCATTTTAATGTGATAAAGGCAAGACTCACTATGGAAAACCAAAAGGCTCAACTAAGGTTTTTCATATCAATGCTAAATCCAACCAGTCTTTTGTGTGAAAGTCTATTTTTTTAAGATATGCACAATGGATGAAAAATGGTTTTTCATGACAAAGGTGTCTCAAAAATACTACCTGCTGCCGAAAGAGGATGGGTCACATCATAGATATCAGAGTACATGATACATCACAAAAGTGACGTTTATGGCAGTAGTGGCATGCCCAAGGTTTGACAAATCAGAGAATTTGATTTTTTATGGAAAATTGGTGTATATCCTTTTGTATACCAAGAAGGTGTAAAAAGAAATAGCAGAAACTGGCCTGTTGGAACAGTAGAGATGCATCCGATTGTTTCGGTAACAAATTAAGCAAGTGACGAAAGATTTGTTAATTTTGAAGGTGCTCATTGACATTCAATCGAAATGGCATGATCCTAATGAAAGGCTGATTTACATTCAACGGGATAATGCTAAACCGCATGTCAATCCCCTAAACTGTGAGTTTGTGGAAGCAACTAAGAAGAATGGATTTGACATTTAGCTAATTTGTCAACCACCTAACAGCCCTGATCTCAATATATTAGATATGAGCTTCTTTCGCTCCATTCAAACTTTGCAACATCAAGAAGCAACGAAATTTGTTGATGAGCTTGTCTTGGCAGTTATAAAAGGATATAATGATTTCCCAGCCATCAAATTAAACCATTTTTTTAAGTCATCAACAATGCATAATTGAGACATTGAAGGCCAACGATGGTAACAAGTATAAACTCCCACATTTAGGAAAGGGAAAACTGGAGTGTGAGGGCTTGCTTCCAACTCATTTGACAGTCAATGGAGAAATTGTTCGCAAAGTTATTAGGCATGTTTCTACATTGTCATGTTAATTTTTTCCATCTTTCTTAGTGTTTGCTCCAAGTTGTATGAATTTGGTGATCCTTCAAATTTATTAATCAAACAATCAGCATGCAAAATTTCAACCCAACGGCCGCTAATTCAACTAGATAATTGTTCATATCTGACATGGCTAGCTGGATTTCGGTATTGGTAATTTTGTACTTCAAATTTTTTTTCTATTTCAAAATTGCTTTTGAATTTTAGTTTTGTCAACTTTATTCTATTGGTAAACCTGTTTTCTATTGACTTATACATGTTCATTCTAGCCAGCTACAATAACATTTATCTACTTTTTTCATCGAATTTTCTCATATTTCCATTCTGTTTCCAGGTTGTTGAATAAGATTTGAGCAACCTGAAACAATCAGTACTAGTGGGTGCTTGTATAGTCGCTATGCCTATGATCAATTTGCAAGAGGAAACAACATTTTACTTGTCAATTCATTGTTTTCCACCTCCATGGAATTTTGATATGGTAAAAAATTAAATAAAGGAGACTTACCATTTTACTACTCAATTTTGATTTTGCACTTTTACTTTCTATAGTTTCTATTTTTGTTTGTGTATAGGGTTTCTGCTATTGCTAATATAGGTTGTGTACTTGATCCCAATCATTAGTTTTTTCTATCGAGTTCTTGTGCTACTTTAGTTGGTCATTTGTATGGTTTTAGTGGTGGGCATACCAATTTAATGTTCATCTCCTTTAACTAAAAGTGCCCTTCTTATTTTATAACAGAAAGTCCTATTTTCAGTGTGTTTCAATGGCTCCTAAATTTTAATTTTCCACAATGGAGATGGACCAGTAGTAGTATGCAAGAGGGAGGAATGAAATCCTTCTTAACTATTCATCGCTTTTCTATCCTTTATGTTCCTGTATACAATCAGTCTTCCTCTTGTAGATAGCTTTGCATCTACTTTCTCAGAAGTTAGTAGTGGTTACACATGGATAGCCTTACAAGGACAGAAAAGTGATTAGCATGTAGTCATTTGGTGTGATCAACGCATGGAGGATAAGAGGGAGAGGGCGAGCATGGCGGCCATTCTGGGTGAAGACGGAGATGATGGTGGTGAAGGAGGCGACGGAGGGAGGGTGGTGGTGGAAGAGGGAGGCGAGACTGGCGGACAAGAGATCGAGCATGACGGAGAAGTTGAGGAGGTAGAGGGATTCAATTGCGGCTGTGTGGGCGGAGTGGGTTACAACAACATGCGAGTTGGTTGAGATGGGCAAGTGGTGGCTGATCGTTTAAATATAAAACCCTTGCAAGTGCACAAGGCAATTATACTACGGCGAGTATAGAAAGGGTTGTTGAACTTCAGGGACGGTGAATACTTTACCAAATTCAAGAGAAAAGTTGCAGTTTTTAGTTACTCTAAGGAAAGCAATGAATTTTAACTAAACTAAGTTGAGATTAATCAATGGAGAGAATTATCAAGGTAATGAATCCACCACTAGACATGCAATTACTACTCTTGATTATTATTACACGCAGATTAACATAATATTGTAATTCGTGTTCTTCATCGGACACACGAATTACTAATGAATTCAATAACGTTCTTGATCGGACACGAAAGTTCATCCACTATTTTGTAATCAATCCTATACTTGATCGGGCATAGAATCAACACAAACCTGTTATAATGTAATTAATCCTATCCTTGGTCGAGTATAGAATCAACACAATATCTAATTCCATTCATAATCAATCAAGTCTATGATCAGGCACTCAAAAGAATACTCATGAAATCGCATTAAGCATGAATCATAATCAACTTTATAAAATTAAACTATCAAGAGTAGCAATACACATCTAGGGCTTTATCTAGCCTTGAATAAAAGTTTAGTTACACATAGAAAGAAAGAAAAGAGAAGCCTATTTATGTAGATCCATCGTCATGAATCCTTCTTCTTCTTTGCTCCAAAAGACTCGTTCCCTTGTTCCTCTCTAGCCTCCAATATAGCTCAAGGGCGGTCTCCAAGATAGCCCAAAACATTCTCCCTTAAAGCCTATTTATATGTTTGAAGAGAAACCACGAAGTCCCCTTCTAAATCCGAGTCAAAATATGTCTTATTTTAGTTTTGTCGCATACGGCGATCGATCGCTCCGTATTGCCGATCGATCATTTTCCGATCGATCACCATTTCCTTCATTATTTTCATCTGATTGATCGTCCTGCCGATCGATGTCGTATGACTCCGATCGATCGTTGTTACTGTCTTGTGCAAATAAAAATTTTTAGTAAATACGATCGATCATTTTGAATGCTGATCGATCGTTGCCTTCAATGACACTGTTTTGCGGCTCAGGCGATCGATCACGTTGAATGTTCGATCGATCGTAGTTACTGTTTACAATCTTCAAATGGCTATAATTTTCTGCTCCGAACTCCGAATTACGCGTGGTTGGTGGCGTTGGAAAGTTGACTTCTTGAACTTTAAGATGAAGCTTGAATCAGTCCAATCCAAGATTTGCTCAAGAAGTTATGATGATTTAACCATTAAAGTAAATTTTTACCTCATTTCTATGTACTACTCTTGTTACCTACAAAAACCAAAAACTATATTAAAGTAGCACTAATTCTAATTAAACACTAGCATAAATATAAGTTTATGAGATAATAAAATACATATTTCATGTATAGATCAGTAGTAGGAGCGGTCATGGTTGGCGATGCACGATGACTTGACATAGATGAGGAGTGTGATGGAGAATACGAGTGAAAGGGGAGAAGAAAAGATGGGGGACTAAAGGAAGTCATGTGACTAGGCCAAATGTATGTAGTGTTTTCGAACAAAGATAATTTCCAAATGTACACAATATTTCAAAGCGGATGGAGTATTTCTTTTTTATAACGAGGGATGTCCGAGTCCTTAGGATCCCACTACCACGTGTCTTGTTCATTAGTTCCAATTTTTTATTTTTCTTAAAAGAGGGGGCAGGGTAACTGCCTCTTAGAGCACCTATCGCACCATCAATCCCCTCGAGCAAACGTACAAGGCCCACCCATCTTACTCATCAGGTAAATATGGATACTCATACAATCTAGGGTGTGGCCAAGAGAATGGGGGTTCGAATTTTGACCTCTTTATGAAACATGTTTTGGCCATCCCGCCGACACCCCATTGGTTTCAATTATCCAAAAAAAATAAATAACACTCCATTAAGAGTATACTCCCTTCATGGCTCCATCCAATGACAAGAAATGCTAACGCTGCTTGCTTTCTCACGAGTGCAAATTTATTTCCTTCCATAACAACTGTCTGGCTGCGCTCCCTCACGACCTTAAGAATCCAATAAATTCACTTGTTTCGCAATGCAAACAAGCTTCATTGGACGGAAGCAGTAATATTAAAAAAACTCTTGTCACCATAAACTATTGAATACAGAAAAGATGGGGCTTTTTACATATTACCTGGTGCCAAGTATGGTTTTATCATATTACCTGATTTTTCTTGTGACTTCTCATATGACCTGGAATTGGCACCTAGAGTACCGAAAATGCCCTTCTTTTACGTTTTTTATGCATTTTGTATCCGAAATACTTCATTCTTCCCAAAATTAACGATTTACAGGATCATCAAGTTGGGGAAGAACATATTCCGGCAAAGATCCATCCATAATCGCAGTTCAAACCATCGCCGGCGCCGTCCAACCCGAAAAAAAAAATTCATGCCAAAAAACTGTAAAAACAGTGGGAAAGACGAAAAAAAATCTATGATGAATGGATTTTGATGTAAGAGCAGTGGGAAAGCCCTCCCAACTACAAAAACTAAGATCTATATGTAAAGAAACACATATAAAGATCACCCATTGGTGTTCGACTGCTCCTGGACATGAAATAAAAGGATAAAAGTGGGCAAAAACGTGAAATACTCGTCGGAGAGCGACAAGTTCCATTTATATATCTTTCTGTGATACTAATGAGGTGGAAGAGGAGGAAAAATAAAGAAGAACGAAAAAAAATGGGCAAAAACGGATAAAAAATGAGCAAGTTATGACATTTTGAAGATTGTCATTTATCGTGTTGTCGACAACACGACTTGATTCAAGTCGTGTTGCATAGTACACGACTTGAATCAAGTCGTGTCGTCGACAACACGGTAAATGACAATCTTCAAAATGTCATAACTTGCTCATTTTTTATCCGTTTTTGCTCTTTTTTTTTGTTCTTCCTTATTTTTCCTCCTCTTCCACCTCATTAGTATCACAGAAAGATATATAAATGGAACTTGTCGCTCGCCGACAAGTATTTCACGTTTTTGCCCATTTTTATCATTTCACTTTCTTCTTTCTTATTATTTTTTCTTCTTTTTCCATCCTATATCTTTCTATGATACTAATGAGGTGTAACAGGAGGAAAAATAAGGAAGAACAAAAACAAAATGGGCAAAAACGGATAAAAAATGAGCAAGTTATGACATTTTGAAGATTGACATTTTGAAGATTGTCGACGACACGACTTGATTCAAGTCGTGTACTATGCAACACGACTTGAATCCAAGTCGTGTTATATGCAACACGACTTGAATTTAAGTCGTGTTGCATATAACACGACTTGGATTCAATTCGTGTTGCATAATTCACGACTTGAATCAAGTCGTGTCGTCGACAACACGATAAATGACAATCTTCAAAATGTCATAACTTGCTCATTTTTTATCCGTTTTTGCCCATTTTTTTTCGTTCTTCCTTATTTTTCCTCCTCTTCCACCTCATTAGTATCACAGAAAGATATATAAATGGAACTTGTCGCTCGCCGACAAGTATTTCACGTTTTTGCCCATTTTTATCATTTCACTTTCTTCTTTCTTATTATTTTTTCTTCTTTTTTCATCCTATATCTTTCTATGATACTAATGAGGTGGAAAAGGAGGAAAAATAAGGAAGAACAAAAAAAATGAGCAAAAACGGATAAAAAATGAGCAAGTTATGACATTTTGAAGATTGTCGACGACACGACTTGGATTCAAGTCGTGTTGCATAGTACACGACTTGAATCAAGTCGTGTCGTCGACAACACGATAAATGACAATCTTCAAAATGTCATAACTTGCTCATTTTTTATCCGTTTTTGCCCATTTTTTTTTTCGTTCTTCCTTATTTTTCCTCCTCTTCCACCTCATTAGTATCACAGAAAGATATATAAATGGAACTTGTCGCTCGCCGACAAGTATTTCACGTTTTTGCCCATTTTTATCATTTCACTTTCTTTTTTCTTATTATTTTTTCTTCTTTTTCCATCCTATATCTTTCTATGATACTAATGAGGTGGAAGAGGAGTAAAAATAAGGAAGAACAAAAAAAAATGGGCAAAAACGGATAAAAAATGAGCAAGTTATGACATTTTGAAGATTGACATTTTGAAGATTGTCGACGACACGACTTGATTCAAGTCGTGTACTATGCAACACGACTTGAATCCAAGTCGTGTTATATGCAACACGGCTTGAATTTAAGTCGTGTTGCATATAACACGACTTGGATTCAAGTCGTGTTGCATAGTACACGACTTGAATCAAGTCGTGTCGTCGACAACACGATAAATGACAATCTTCAAAATGTCATAACTTGCTCATTTTTTATCCGTTTTTGCTCTTTTTTTTTGTTCTTCCTTATTTTTCCTCCTCTTCCACCTCATTAGTATCACAGAAAGATATATAAATGGAACTTGTCGCTCACCGACAAGTATTTCACATTTTTGCCCATTTTTATCATTTCACTTTCTTCTTTCTTATTATTTTTTCTTCTTTTTCCATCCTATATCTTTCTATGATACTAATGAGGTGGAAGAGGAGGAAAAATAAGGAAGAACAAAAAAAAAGGGCAAAAACGGATAAAAAATGAGCAAGTTATGACATTTTGAAGATTGTCGACGACACGACTTGATTCAAGTCGTGTACTATGCAACACGACTTGAATCCAAGTCGTGTACTATGCAACACGACTTGAATTTAAGTCGTGTTGCATATAACACGACTTGGATTCAAGTCGTGTTGCATAGTACACGACTTGAATCAAGTCGTGTCGTCGACAACACGATAAATGACAATCTTCAAAATGTCATAACTTGCTCATTTTTTATCCGTTTTTGCCCATTTTTTTTTCGTTCTTCCTTATTTTTCCTCCTCTTCCACCTCATTAGTATCACAGAAAGATATATAAATGGAACTTGTCGCTCGCCGACGAGTATTTCACGTTTTTGCCCATTTTTATTCTTTTATTTCATGTCCAGGAGCAGTCGAACACCAATGGGTGATCTTTATATGTGTTTCTTTACATGTAGATCTTAATTTTTGTAGTTGGGAGGGCTTTCCCACTGCTCTTACATCAAAATCCATTCATCATAGATTTTTTTTCGTCTTTCCCGCTATTTTTACAGTTTTTTGGCATAAATTTTTTTTTTTCGGGTTGGACGGCTGAACTACGATTATGGATGGATCTTTGCCGGAATATCTTCTTCCCCAACTTGATGATCCTGTAAATCGTTAATTTTGGGAAGAATGAAGCATTTCGGATACAAAATGCATAAAAAACGTAAAAGAAGGGCCAGGTCATATGAGAAGTCACGAGAAAAACCAGGTAATATGATAAAACCATACTTGGCGCCAGGTAATATGTAAAAAGCTCCAGATGTTACAAAAGGACTGAATTTATCCTTCCATTCCATTCAAAATTTCAAATGCTACTACCCTTTTTCAAAATATGAAATTCTAGCCCCTACGCCCTCTGCCGCAGCCAGATATAGCAGCAATGGCCAGCAAGCCAGGCCTTCGCTGCAGCTGCGGCTGCTTTTTCTAAGAAAATTGCTTAATTGAACATGAAATGGTAACAATTAAGTAGTAAACCTCAATCTGTGACAATTTTGCTTTGTAAAATAGTAGTGACCTTTTTTGCAATTTCATTTTCTTAAAAAATTAAAAGATCTCGAGGGAGCTTTTCAATAGAAAATAGTCAAAGGACACCTTCAACATTTGATTCCTACAGAAGGAGTTGATTTCCTAAAAGAATAAAAATGAAATACAATTCGGGGGAATTTCACATAGTCACAAAAACTTTTTATTTACATAAAATTATTGTTCATATACCTACTACAATAAGTTTCAAATTTTCAATTGTCATCCTGCAAATCAAAGATTTTGTTATTTTTTTAAAATCCAAACTTACCCTTTCCCCCCTCTTCCACTCTTCTTCCCGTCGGCTGGCGAGGCTATTATGAAATAACATAGTTATACTATTGCAGATATGTGATTTTTCATACAAGTGACTGTCACCCAAGGCAAACCATGGCAACAAGACGATGTTGAAGTGTTGTGCTAGGTGGTCATGTTATCAAAAGAGACCATTGCACAGTGGCACCAATGACTTTGGCGTTGCTCCTCTCCCTCCCGCTCATCTTCTTTGCTCTTCTACAAGGGTATCGATTTTAAAGGCTTACCCGCAAATCCTACCCTACCCAGCCCACAAAAATGAAGGTTGGGGCCTAAAATCTTGGGCCCGTATTTAGGTCTAGGCTTGAAAAGTTCAAGCCCGATGCAAAATAGGGTCGGGTTATAGCCTAGTGCAAAAAGCCTGTTGGCCTGCTTGCCCGATCCAATTGTAAAAAACAATTTCACTTTTGATAGGGAAAATAATCCGACATCACTAAAAGGAGAAGGATTAATGGAGAAACTCATGTACTGTACTTAAAGATGTGCAAAACCCTTATTCTTTATTATTAAGGACTTAAACAAAAACTAAATGCTCATTAGTGGGATCCCTTCAACGCAAAAGTCTAAATAATTTTTTTTAAATAAATTATTTTATTTAAAAGAATGAAGCATAAAAGCCCGACCCTAACCCGCTTAATTTTAAGGTCAAGCTTGATTTTGGGCCAAAGTCGGACTAGGCCGAGGATTTTGATAATAGGGTTGGGCTAGGGCCCACTTTGGCCCGCAAGAGCCTGAGCCATTGACAACTCTATTCTTCTATTCACTGGTATCTATCTCGCAAACACGTTACCTATGATCGGAAGTTCCTCATCATCGATGGTCACAATAGGCTCCTCATCTCCACCTCCATTCACTACCCACGCAGCATCCCTGCCGTGCAACCATAACCAGAACCAGGCATGGCAAGTTCTCAAAATAACATAATTATATTATTTAAAAAAATATAAATAGAGGGAGGATTTGAAAAACCTGACCACATTTTTCAAATCCTCCTATTTCTGAACAGAGAGAGTATTTAGTTTAATATCTTGTTGTAAAAAAAGAGCTTATATATATGACATCTCTTTCTTTGGGAAAATTGGTAAGGCACAAGAGGACAAATACCTGCGAACAAAATAAATTTTATATCCCTAAGAGCATCATGTCCCTAGTAACAAATGCTATTAGGGAAATAAGGCCACCCACAATGGACAAGCCATCTTCTTCCACAGCAGTTTCAGCCCACAAAAGCGAAGAGATGACTAAATCAGCTGAAATTTCCTTGTATTTTTATTGTCTCAGTTGAAATTTCAAACTCGGCTGTTTAAGAGACAAAAATTTCCTTTCCCCAATCCCTGTAGTATCTTTCTCATTCTCTCATGAGTTCTTAGGTGAAAAGTTCCCTAAGAACTCATGAGAGAATTTACAAAAAATGAGATAATCTTCACATCTCTTTGTGTGTGTTTTTTTTTAACTTAAATCAATTGAATGCCTAAACATAACTAAATGAATAATATTATTTTAACAGTGTTTAAGGGAAGATAAGAACATAAATACTTAAGGAACATGCTTCCAAGCTTCCTGCATAAGTTCTTCATTTATGTATGGCCGCAGATCCGACATGAGACAGTAGCTCTCCAGTTCTTCAGAAGAAGATTTCAAACCCAAAGATAATACAACCTTTTCCTGCAGCATATAATAAAACACCATTTGAAGCAAATAATATGGCAAAACAACTTTTCAAATTTAATCACTCTGCTCCAATTTCCAATACTGAGAAGCCTATGAGTACATTCGGCAACAACAGAGTCTTGCATTCTATCAAGATTCCGATGTAATGGTAGAAGTCTAATCACAAGAGAAAAGATTCATCCATGTCATCAGAAGAACAAGAATCAGAACCAAGAAAGGTACGGTAGAATATATCCACCATTCACACTACCTGCATTGTATAGTCAAATTTGTACATGTTGGTGATGATGACCATCGTCGACGTGTAGTCTGAAACTTCGAGCACATGGGTATGGTGTGGCTCTTCTTCTGCCTGAAAACGGTTAACAAGTAACTTATTTAACACTCCTAAAATCCTAATACCAGATTTCGCCCTATTCAAACATAAATTGTACTTCCTCGGTTAGCGTTAACAATTCTCTCAAGGAAACAATCATAATCAACGTCCCCTCTTCAGAGGGTTGCGTCAGGAAGGGCATCCGGCGTAAAAACTTGCCACTATGTTTCTTGTATGGATTTTGTGCCACTTTGATTCCGATCAGAGTCAAATGCGGTATATAATCCATGCCGCCTACCCCAGATAGCTGGGATAAGGCGTATAATGATGATGATGATGAAACAATCATAATCAAGGAACCAATATACCATTAAAATTCATGCTAATTTGTACCAATCTCTAAATTGATTGATCATCTCTAGAAATAAACTATTTTCAACTTCAAACTTGATCTATGAAGCTATATCCTCTGGTTTGCATCCATATCCATTTCAAACATTTCTTTTACTTTATTTTTTTCCACAGTAGCATAGGCACTGCCTGAAAGAACGATCACCCTGCTGGAGAGGGCAGTGGTGTTTCAAATGCTCGACGTTCTACCCAACCCATGGATGATCTAACCAGTGTGGATGATAAGGCCGACCACAACACCACAGAGCGCAAAGAACTACATATGTGAGCATATTTACTTTGGATAATATTTCATCATTTCTAAGAGAGACTGCACCTGCCACATAGATTACCAAAAAGTGATTAACTTTTGGCCACCATCAGGCAGAGTAAGGGGCCGTTTGGTTCGTGAAAAATCTAAAACATCCACAGTGAAAAATCCACTTTCACTGTAGATTTCCAGATTTTTCACTGTGGATATTCTGGATTTTTCACTAACCAAACGGCCCCTAAGATAGAAGCAAGCATAGCAATATACATTAAAACATCAACCATGCCTTTATAACCATTTAAAAACGAGTGCACATGTGGAAAAACCTTTTGAATGGAAATATCCTGGACATATCCGAAGACAGACTGCATGGCACGAACAGCATCCTCTGCCAGGGACTCTAGTTCATCAAGGAGATTTTTAACTGCAATAATAAGACAATGCACTTTTATGCAAAGATGAAAAAAGGGGTAGCGGATAGAATTTGCAAGTACAGAAACCAAAAGTTCATATCACACAATTGTTCCGGACATTGATCATTTTCTCTCTTAAATCTGAGCATGATGGAATTGGTTGCCAACCTAACTAGATGTTCACGGTCTTTTTTATCACGTACGTTATAAAAAATCCTAGCCTGCTCAAATGCAGGACCCAGGAACACCACTAGGCCCACTGATGTCCCTTCTCAATTTTCACATGACCACAAATCAAGCCAGGCCTACACGTACTTAAGTGAGTCATGAGCTTATAATGCCAAAATTTGGTTCGCAATCTACTAAAAGTCTAAAAAGGATGTTCAATCAATGGTTAATATCTTTCAAACATTATGCAATATCCATAGAAAAACTATATCCCTCAGGCCTCAACATTGAACAAGATAAATGCAGCAACCATTTAGCTTCTTGATCCGACTTCAAAACCATTGCTGTTTTTATCACTAGGACAACGTATATCCCTCCCAATGCCTAATGCTTACCTCTATGAAGTGCATTATTACCAATGGCATTAAAACTAAACATTGTTAGGTGCCAAACTGATCTGCTCAGATATTATATAAAAGCAATAACGTTGTTATATGAGGTACACAGATAGATAGAACATCTAAACACAGCGCAGAAGCACTCATCCCTATGTATCTTCTGTTTTTTAAGTCAAAACTTTTGTAAATAAATGATCATAGAAAGTTATTCTATTCTAATCTAGTTTCATTATTTTTTTCTAATAATTTAACCCTATTCTTTTTGCAACATTTTACCACCTAGGTTTACAGCAAAAAGAAAAACTTGGTTACTGCTTTGATGATTGATTCTTTTTCCCAACCAGGGTCACATTCTATCCCAATGTCTAAAATTCATCTAATCAAAGTATCAAATGAGTTGAAAAATGGTCCTTCATGAATATTATTGTGTTTTATGTTCAAAATATGCAAAATGACTTATCCTCCAGCTGACAATATCATCTTTAAGGTTGTCTCATGTTTTCATTATAAATTAAACTATTTGGAAATAACTAATTGTGTCGGTTCGCATAATTGATAAAATGTGCACAGCACATCATGAGCTGTTGAAAGGGCAGTCAAACCCCCCGATCCCTGAATTAAAGGCCATCACACGATCTGACAAGCATGGCCTGAAAGTGACTGGCACAGCAAATCAACATGCGCCAAGCACATACCAACGGGCTTAAACTATTTTCACATTGAGTGCTAAAGATGGCTATCTTGGAGGACTTGTGCTTGTACCTATCAGGAATATCTCTTATTGTGAAATGAAATAAAAATATTATTAACGTAAAGTAGCTGTTATGAAAGGATGGATACTATCTACATTATCAGGGGGTAATAAGCTCGTTCCATCAATAAAACAAGAAAACAGGGTGATTAACCAGATCACTTTCACCCGATATTCAGCAGCAAAGAAAGACATTCTTTAACATTCATCTTAAGTACATCAAAAAGAGAAGTCCAAACACATAGAGAAACCATAACCTGGCATTCACTAATGATATACAGCAAATAACCTGCCTCAACTCTGCTGTATGGATGATTCACATGACTGCACTACCAAAACATCACAAATTTATAGTTTATATACTGCCTAGGAAGCACATATACGGCATTTTGGGTAATGTATTCGTATCCGATACGTATCGGGCACGGATACGATACAGCTGCCAGTGTACCGATGTTGTATAAAAAAAAACAATTAAGAAATGGATATGCTGCAGATATGCCTCAGATACGTTCAGAATACGTATCAGATACCCATGAACGCAATCTTTGCTTCCCTAATGGCTCCCGGCATTCTGCCATTTTCGCTCCCCCTTCTCCGGCCTCCAATCCTCCCTCCCTCCTTCCCTTCCCTTGTCGACTTCTCCATCCTGGATCCTCTTCCTTCGCCCTCTTTCTCTGCTTCCTCATTGAAACATTTGTTTCTTTCACATCCGGAGAGGGTTTGAAGGTGGCATTCTGGACACTCTTAGTTTTTTTTTCCCTGGCTACAGTAGACGGTGGAGTTGCAGGTAAGGGAGGAAAAAATCAGGCCTTCATTTGACTTTCATTGATGTCTATGAAGTATTGCCATTAGAAGTAAATAGAAAATTCTTCATTTGGTACATCAAAAAAAGAAGAGTTCTTCATTTGCCTTTAAGAGGCCCACCAAACTTGAATCTGCAGATTGAAAACAATTTTCCAATGTGCCAAATCTAATTTAAGAAATCTGAGCTTTAGATTGCTTGTGTCACCCAGACGGCAAGCTTAAAGGCCCTCTGTTTTCTTATTTGATTTGTTTCTTATGGAATTATATCTAAGAGCTAATATTAAAGAGCTGTTTGGGTGCGGGTGCACCTTTGGAACTTAAAGGAAAGTCCCTTTCCCTCTTTTACCTTTAGCTTAAAGAAACACAAGACTTTTATGTTTGGTTCAACTTTTTTCCCTACTTTTAAGGATAAAAGATCGTTATTATTTTTCTGAATGAAATGACATAAATGACCTGCAATATATGGATGAGAATGACTTTTAAAAAGGTTAAATTGTCTTTTCCATAAGAAAAAGCCTTTTTTACCAAAAACGTCCTCATGAGGGTTCTAGTAGAAAGGAAAATTACCATTTAAGGGGCAGAAAGACCCTTTCTACATTAAAAACTTTGATGCAAAAAAAGGTGCAAGCAAACACAAGTAGAAAAAGAAAAAATTTTCTTGGAGAAAAATTGCTTCCAAACACTTCTTTAGCATAGAGTTCCTTTTTGCCCCTTAAAAGTTCCTTTTTCCTTGGGAAAGGGTGCATCCAAACAGCCCCAAAAGCAAAGAGAATATGAACTGTTTTTTGCTGGATTTTGTATTGAAAATCTTGATTATCTTATAAAATTAGAAATTTCATTTAGAATAATGTGCCAAAGATGGAACCTTTTTAACAAGTGTGTAGACTAGAATCCAACTGTATATTGTGTGGATGTTTTGCTTTAACAATGGTTTGATGCTTTAATTTTGTGCTTATTTTTTACTTTACATCTAATACTATCTTAAAAAAATGTCTATAAATATATATAAACTGTTTTTTAATATGTGTATCCGCCCCATATCGCTCCTACATTTTCAAATATGGCCGTATCACCGTACCCGTATCATGTAGTCATATCCATATCTGTGCTTCCTAGTATACTGCCAACTCTCTCAGCATGGCTCACTCTATTTAACTCTCTCAGCATGGCTCACTCTATTTACAAAATACAATTTAGTTGCAAAAATTAACCATTCAACGAACAAATACATGATTAGTTACTTAAAGAGAGAGTACCATTCACACACTGAATTAATATTCACAGATATACAAAGAACAAAAAGAGAATAAAAGTCAAAACTCACTTTTAGCCAAATTCTCCAAAAGATCCTGTCTGCATGAGTGTACTTCTGTATGCACAAAGAAGCAGAAGAGATGTTTATACAGCCAATGATAGATCTACAAAATGCAAATGATGTTTAAAAAAGGCCTAGAAAGACATAGCTCAAAGCAATACATACCATTATAGCATAGAGATACTAGAGCGGATATTGGCCAGTTTTATGACATAGAATACAAGGTACTCCCTAAGGGCATGGTCTCGAAAATTTAACATATATGCCATATGATTTAAATATCAAACACCAAAGAGATAAAGTATGTGGCTCACTGGAACTTACGCAACCCAAACCGAGCGAAAAAAACTATATGCCACCAAAATAAAAAACATTTATGCTCAATAAGAAGATATCACATCAAAGCATTTCTTTCTAAAACATAAGTTTTCAACAGAAAGCCCCTTTGAGAGTACTGTGGGTAAAAGAATCCATGCAATTTATGAGATCCACGATCACCCCTTTTTAGGGGCCCGTTCAGTAACCTCGGATAACCTTGGATCACTGGACCGGCTCTAGTGGGTAAACCACTCTGCCTACTGAAGACTCCAGCGAAGCGGGACAGTCGTCCCAAGGAAACCTCAGCTGAATAAACACACCCGATCATCGATCGGTAGCATGCCTTCAAAATATCTTCTAATCCAAGAAAGATAATTAGCTACTTAAAACAAATATAATATTTCAAAAGAAAAAAACTAGCAATGAATGAATAAACTATCCTATAAAAACAGTACTGCATGCAAAGTAATACTTACACTGAGCTACCTTTTGTGCCGCGGTTTGCATATGCCTACACCCAGATTCAACATATGTCATCATTCTCTCAGTCTGGTTGGCGTTAATAATGCCCTCTACGACTTTAGATGTCTTGTGAAGAGGTGGTCTTCGAATCCACTCTATTTAAAATGTAACATTTTCCTGACATCAGAATATAGCATACGGAAATATCTAAAAAACTAAATGGTTTCACCTAGAGATTTAAAAGGCTCAAATATGTATCCAAATTCAACCACCAACCAGATCAATAAGGTCCTATCAAGAGACAGCAGCACATAATCAAAAGCTCACCAAGTTGACGATGAAACTCAACAAGTAATCTGGTTCCAATAGATGCCAATTCGTCGAACTTCATAATTCTACAAATGAAACAACATATATACCTCAATTTCTATCAACAACAACATATCCATACTGCAAAACATGTGCTTGTTACTAATTTACTAAATTACATAGTCATGATTGCCAAAAACAAAAAAAAATGAAATAGAATTACCTAGTCATAAATTCCAAGAAAAGTGGATTCGTCTTTTCGGCATATCCTGACGGAAGTTTATTCGTCTCTCCATCCATTCAATCGATCCAACGAATAACTACATCAATGAGATGAAACAAAGCTTTAATTTTAAGCATAATCAGTTGAAAAAACTTCAATTTTACAAAAAAAAATAGTGCCAATAAATTAAAAAAAAAACAATTCAAAATTCAATCGGATATGCAAGATGACCACAAGCACTTCTCTACAATCGCATCTGCAAAAGATAAAAAAACTTAGAATGGAGAGGGCCAATGGAAGAAGAGGAGAAACATATACCTGGGATGGAGGGAGAACGGCGGAGATGGCTGACGCCTGAGGTTTGGGCGGCGGAGATGGATGACGGCGGCGATTTGGGAAGGTGGGAAGAATAGGTTTTTTTTTAAGAGACCGTGTTGCCCGGTGCGCGCTAGATAAGAATTGACCTTCGGATTGTCATCCAACGGCCACAACCTATCCTCGGTGCCAAAAGGAGAGGTTGTGTATAGATTCGAATCTATACACCAAACTTATCATTTATAGAGGACAGTCAAAGCAAAAAAAAAAAAAAACACAATGGAGCAAATTCTAAATCAATTACTGCCTCCGCTCCAAAATACCGTGCATAGAGTATATTTGAAAAATTTCACTGTTTCAAAATATTGTGTACATTTTGGCTAATCACGTGACTTCCTATTTTTGGAGTAATACGGAATACTTGCATTAGAGACCATTTCTCCTCTGTTTAGCTCAAATGGCCACAGTAGGCAGCAAGTCACCGGAGATCATCCTCGGCAAGTACGAGCTCGGCCGTGTCACATCCGCGAAGGTCTACCTTGTGCGTTCGCTCATCAACGGTTCGGTCGTAGCCGTCAAGGTCATCGACAAGGCCAAGATCGCAGGCACTACCATGGCATCGAGAATATTACAAGAAGTGTCAGTCATGCACCGGATCAAGTACCCCAAGGTGATCCGAATCCATGAAGTTATGGCCACCACGTTTAAGATTGTAACACCCGAAAAATTTGTGTGCTTACTAAAATTGATTGATCGAAAAATTTTAAATTTTGATGCTTGTTTTGCAATGTTTTGCACTTTGGAGTTGAATTATGTGAAGAGAGCTTTCCAACACCACCGACGGTGCATAAATCGGAGTTTGGAGCATAAAGTTATGTTAGTTTGAATTTTGGTATGCAGTCGGGGTATGCGATTGATCGCCGGGGTATGCGATTGATCTGGCGGGGTACGCGATCGATTATCGGGGTACGCAATAGATTGCAACGGCATTGAATACGAAAATTGCGTTTTAACTGGATTTTCTTGAGAAAAAGATACCAAATCCTAACGAAACTTGGAGAGGATGTTCATGAGGAGATTTTGGAGGATTTTAGAGGATTCTTATTGGAGGAAAGAGTCCATGATAAAGAAGGATTTGCATAAGAGGTGGAAACTTTAAACTCTATATAAACCCATGAGAGGGGAGGGCTTGTGTAATTCATATCAAACCCTAGCTTGTGCTTTTCTCCTTCCCACGTTCACCCTTCTTTCAAGCCTCTTCTTGGTGTGAGTCTTCATCCAAAGCTTGGAGCGGAGGCATCGCTACGAAGCGAAGAAGGCGAACAACGCGTAAATGGCGATACTTTTTGTGAAACTAAGAGTAGGATGATTTTACCACTATTCTTTGTGATTTATTTCAATCATATGAATGTTTATGATTCAAGTTCTGATGTCAAATATATGACCTTGTTTGGGAATGAATATGTGTGGTATTTCTATTCATGAGTTGATTATGATCATGCTCTTATATGTGAAGATATAGGGGTCAATTGATATATGATATGTAACATGATAAAAGGGTATACTTTGGTAATTTCAAACAATCATAGGGTCTGTAATTGATCTAGGAAAGGAGTATGGTTGTCTGTTAATAATATATTATCACATATAATGTGTTATTAAGTGAGATAATCGAGTTTAATAAAGAGTTTTAATCTCGGCCAGAACTGTTTCTGTACTGACAGTCTATAGTAAATAATTCATAACTAATTCAAATAAACTCGGAAAAATATGCCGTCTATTGGGTTAGAAACTAGACTCAAAGTACTATATACAGTAAAACTTTTAGAGAGTAATTCAATCTGTGCTGACGCCGGGAAGAGCCGGAAGTCAACTGATATGTAAAAATAGAATACTGTAATTAGGGTAAAAGTTGGAGAAACTTTAGCAAAACATTACCCTATGCTAAAATAAGTATACTTTGAAAGTAATATGTGTTATGCAAGATCTTCCAGAAAGAATTACAGCATAATGGACTAAGTATAATACTTAAATATCATGGGCTAATGATGGGTAGTTTGGTGTTCAGCAAGTCCTATGCGTTTCATTGTTGATATTGACTTGATTATGTTTTCAATTGGGAGCTGAACCATCATCCCCTTTGACGAAAGTCTTAAACCTTGAAGTTTGGATCAATGTTTATATGACCGAGTTGAGTATTGGAATAGTTCCACCTATGTTTAAGCAATGTGTGACACTTCTGTTGTTGACACTTTATTTTGATACTTCTATGGTTAGTTGTGTGACGATAGAGATTAAGTAATCTCATTGGTACTCCTTTAGAGTCATACTTTTGAAAGAGTATTGAAATTTTTGTTGTACTTCTTTCGTGAGCTAGTTACCAGAATAAATATGTTCTTCATAGAGGATACCTTTCCTTCAAGTAAATAGTTACATTAGAGATTCGTTATAAGAACCTTGTGAGATTTTGCCCAAGAGAGGTAAATTAGTTTCCCAGGATGAGAGATGGGTAATCTCAATAGTACCTGAGTGAAGACATTCGTAGTATGCTGATAAAAGCCATAATAGACTCCGTCCAGTTGAGAGTTGTAGAATACTCAAAAGCACTTGGATTAGGAGAGACTCTGTCCGGTTGAGAGTTGTAAAATACTCAAAAGCACTTGGATTAAGATAAACTCAGCCAGGGTGAGAGCTAATGATACTCAACAGCCCCTGTGTTAAGAGAAACTCAGCCAGGGTGAGAGCTAATGATACTCAATAGCCCCTGTGTTAAGAGAAACTCAGCGAGGGTGAGAGTTAATGATACTCAACAGCCCCTGTGTTAAGAGAAATTCAGCCAGGGTGAGAGTTAATGATACTCAACAGCCCCTGTGTTAAGAGAAACTCAGCCAGGGCGAGAGCTAATGATACTCAATAGCCCCTGTGTTAAGAGAAACTCAGCCAAGGTGAGAGTTGATGATACTCAACAGCCCCTGTGTTAAGGGAAACTCAGCCAGGGTGAGAGTTAATGATATTCAACAGCCCCTGTATTAAGGGAAACTCAGCCAGGGTGAGAGTTAATGATACTCAACAGCCCCTGCGTTAAGAGAGATTCAGCTAGGGTGAGAGTTAATAATACTCAAAAGCCCCTAAGTTAAGAAATTCAGCTAGGGAGAGAGTTAATAATACTCAAAAGCCCCTGAGTTAAGAGACTATGCCAGGATGAGAGTTAATAAGACTCAAAAGTTCCTGTGTTAAGAGAGTATATCTTTGGACCTTGTTAGGTTCTTGCCCAAAGAGAGGCATTCCATAAGTACTGATAGAACCAGTATTCTAGACATGATAGAGGGTTCCAAGGAGAGAACCTCTAGGATAGTCTGGCAAGAAACTACATGGAAGTAGTGATATATGAGAGTAAGAGTTGTAGCTCCATATGCTTGTGATAGTTGAAGTCTCTGTAAATGATGTTTTTCTTATGCACTATCAATTTTTGGATCATTGATTAATTGTATTCTTTCCATACATTCTAGCTGTTTTGGAGTCTTAGTGACTGATGATGATTTCTGGTAATGCAATTCCTTATATTGGATATTGATATTGCTGATTTATGAGTTGTTGTTGAAATCTTATGCATTATTATATATTGTATCTTTTGTGTTTGTGTGGGTTTTGCATCCTACTGGGTATTTTTTCAGAATACTCATGCATCCTATGATGCAGGTTTGGATAAAGATTAGATTTGGAGAACGTTGCAGCAGCAGGAAAAGTTCAAGGATTGCAGTCAGAAAGTTACGAAGTTTAGGTTGCTTATGAAATAAATAGCTGTGACATTAATGGCCTGTGTGCGAAGAAGTTTTAGTAATTTTATTAAGAGATTTTAATGACTTTTATTTTGGGATAATTTGATATCAAGAATTTTTATTTCATATGGTTTAATGATGTTGATTCATATGACTGAGTAGTTTCAATTACACATCTTTTTGAGATGTTGTGGTTGACTAGTGAATGGGTATTAAGTTGCGTGCCCGAATTTCAGCATTAAGAATTTCTCGCCTAAGGGTCGACTTCCGCACTCCGTCGAGGCTTGAAATTTCGGGGCGTGACAAAGATCTTCTTGGTGATGAAGCATGTTGAGGGCAGTGAGCTATTTGTGATGATTTCCGAAGGCGGGCCCTTGATGGAGGTGGCCGTGCTTAAGTACTACCAACAGCTAGTCTCCGGCCTCCGTTTCTGCCATGCGCATGGGGTGGCTCACCGTGACATGAAGCCGTAAATCCTGCTGCTAGACGGTGAAGGGAACTTCAAGGTGACGGACTTCGGCCTGTCGACGCTCCCAAGCGGCTAAGGGACGGGATGCTACACACGGCATGAGGGACACCGGCATACGCCACACCCGAGGGAGAGGAAGTCACATGACTTCTTTGTAGGGCCCATAGACTAATAAAAATGTCATTTTTTTTTCAAATGTACACAGTATTTTGGAACGGAGGGAGTATAAGAAGTTTGACATAGAGAGTATAAGTTTTTTAAGATAGTAATCGTAAATCATAAATCAATTAGTAATCATAAATCATAACTCAATTAGTGGTAGTATAAATCAATTAAGATTTGAACTCCAGTAGAATTAAGGGAAGAGCTACAAAGCAATTATCACACAACATAATTATAGAGGGGATATAATTATATAGCGGATCTATACATATAGGGGCAGTAGTAATTATAGACATGGTAACTAATTTCTTATCAGACAAGATCTTCCTTTAGATTTGGTTGAAAGGTCGATTATTAAGGGGCCGTTTGGGGCGTGATTAAAAGCAAAACATCCACAGATCTACTGTAGCATTTATGTTTTTTCCTTATCCAGCTGAAACAGGGAAAAAACATGGATGCTACAGTAGATCTGGAAAATCCACAGTGGATATTTGCTTATAATCACACCCCAAACGGCCCCTAAGCATAATTATTAGATGTACGGTTAAAAATATGGGTTAAATAGTCCAAAGTGTAGTACCTACTTTCTTTTTTTTAAGGACCTATTTTCATTATAAATATAGATATGAACTATGATACGTATCCAATTTGAGGAGAAGTTATTAGGTACACGCTGGAGGTTCTGCTTATCATCAATTGGTGATTGACACAGATTTCTAATTTATGGGTCCCACATGGGCCCTCATGACAAAGGGGGCTTCTATCAATCATCGGTTAGTGGTGAGCATGACTTCCCCATATGCGATGCGTACATAATAATTTCTCCAAAGTTGAGTACCCCTATGGGATAGACCTCAACAAAAAATAGAAGAGTAACAGCAGTAAGTGATTGAGTTCAATAGTTCCTCCTAGAAAATTATTGACTCTAGAAATATGGTAATATGGAGAAGACTAAAGTATTTGTAGCACAAATAGAACCGGAAGCACCCCTTGTTTCAAAAAGAGGAGAACGAGTTATTCACATTTCATTTGATAGTCAGAGGCGAATTGAAAGTGGTAATTGAAAAGCCCTCCGTGGAAATATTGAGATGTCTTCTACGTTACCAGTAATAATATGTGGAAGTATTGACATAACTTCAAAGAGTCATTCAGTTTGAATGCTACATGAAGAACATAAGCCAGATGACGGAACGGGGAGACCTACGTTGTATAAGATCATAACATGCGGTAGATTTGAATTCCTATATATCCACTCGTGGGGTACTTCATCATACAATTCATATAAGACCCATATGTCATATCAAGATATCATCATATACATCTGGAAAGCCATATGCTTTGGAAGAAGCTTGTATAGTTTGAGATGAAATTATTAGCATGATAGGATATGATATGATAGGACATTACGCCAATTGGTTGTCCGGCATGATATAATGCAAATTAATGCCACCTAGATGCCAGAGGGCCAAATCCAACCTGAGGGCTGACAGGGGCATTTTTTACCTCCTTATGAAACTTCAGACATTGTCACATGCCTGACATTGACATGTATCCCAGGTTCCTTATGCCCTTGAAAAAGTATTGCCTAAACTTAATAAAGCTTCAAAGCTCAAATCTCTAGGTGCCTTCTGTCTTATGTTGTGTAATGAAGTTACCACCATATTGTTCTTTTTGTTTTAATTTCTCTTTTCTAATAAGCTGCCACCATGTGAGTACATTGGGGGTGTGTGAAGGGAGTTACTGGCATGCGCACTCTCTAAAATTGCTACCAAATGTACTTGCCTTCATATACAGTTCAGGGAACTCTCTCCTTTTATAGCTGAAGTAAGAAGTAGCTGGTGTGCACTGAAGCAGACAATGGCTTCCAGCATCCTAACTTCCAATATTTCATGTGCCCCTGCAGTGCCCTCCAATCGCTTTGCTGCCATGAAATGGAGGGCAATGAAGCACTTCAACTGCCTGCAGAAAACATGCAGCCCAGAGCCAACAATTTTTAAGAGATATGCTAAATATCTGCCTGCCATTTGCGACTATGGTTTCATACAATCAATCAAGACTCCTTATGAGGTTCCAATCTCTTATGTTCTCTTACCTCACTTCGTGGTTATTGTAAACTTGTGCTACTCATAAAACTGTTATAGCAGGAGGGAACTTATGTTGATCAATGGGTTGAGCTACTGAAGGATTATACTAGAAGGTTATTAAAGAAAGGAGACATACTCGTCCGGCTTGAGCTGATTGATACCATTGCGCGCCTTGGAGTATCTATCTCTTTGAGGTTGAGTTCAAATGGTCCGTCGAAGGCCTCATTTCTGAGGCATGGAAAGAGGGGGGCCTCCATGCCTCAGCTCTATGCTTTAGACTCCTCCAACGAAATGGTCCCACGAACTCACAGGATAAGCTTTTGCACGTAAAATCTTTTCTGTTAGAATATGAAGTAAACACTTTGATAATTTATTACTCCCTCCGTCCGGAATTATTATCACCATAAGATTTTCAATATGATGGGGAATTATTATCACCATAAGATTTTCAATATGATTTTCATCATATTGAAAATCTTATGGTGATAATAATTCCGGACGGAAGGAGTAGTTCCTAACAGTTCGTGCTATTGAGTAACAACAGTTATCCAACATGGCATCATAGCACACTACTTTCTATAACACATTTTGCACTTGTTATGCACATGTCTTCAGTCGCTTCCTTGACAAGAATGGAAGATTCAAGGAAGATGTGAGGCCACAAAGGGAATGTTGAGTTTGAATGAGGCTTCATTTCTGGCCCTGGAAGGGGAAAGTGTCATGGATGAAGCTAGAACCTTCACTACCGGACACCTCACTCAGTATCTAAAGGAAAAGTCTACTTCTAGGCTATACCAACTTGTGGAGCATGCATTAGCACTTCCCTTGCATTGGATGTCTCCAAGACTGGAGGCAAGATGGTTCATAGATGCGTATCCAAGAGATGAGAAAGACTCCATCTTACTCGAATTGGCCAAGTTAGATTACAACACTTGTCAAGCCGCCGCCCAAGCCAATGTCAAATCCGTCTCAAGGTATCACTGTCTATTATCAACATGAATCTGCTGGGGTGGTTTTTCTTCTCGGGGACAATTAGTAACTGATAAAGAGAAAACATGTCTGATTGGCTGGTTTATTTTATACTTTATTTTATATTTTTATTTATTACTCCCTCCAACCGAAAAAGGCAGATACAGTATGGAAGAGACATTTTTTCGAAGAGTGCCAGCGCTGCAGCACAGTAGGGCTGACAGCCGTCCAATCATGCGAGGCCCACATGGGGCCCACTGATCTGATGGCTGCTAGCCTTACCGTCACTAGCGCTTAGTTTTTTCCATTTTTAAAGCCACAGTGAATCCTAAGTGGGAAAAGACCTATGTAGTTGAGAAATAAGCCTAATTGTACCTACCGTTGAAAAAAAATGTATCTACCTTTTTCGGACAAGGAGTATTAAACTACACCTATCACAGTGGCGAATTATATGATTTGTTTAATGAAAGTCTATTTTCTACTAGCTTGAGATATTGGGAAAATGATTATTTCACATGATTCCATAGGAAAGTCCTCGGATCCAAATCCCTTGGGGAGCAGTTTTATGGGGGGCAAATTTTGCCATGATCTTGGTTTTAAATCTTGTGAGGCCTCAAAGTTTTCCACATTTGTGTTTTGGGGCACACTTGGCCTGCATGCCCTCCCTCTTTGTCACATGTGCTAAGCTAGATGGATGCTTGCATGTGCAGGAGTGTTGAGATGTGTAACAAGTTGTATAATAACTCAAGTTAACCACCCAATTCTTAGATACCTTGTAGGATTTAGCATATGTCGGCTTTGTTACGATGCTAAATAACTATTTTTTTTCAATATCTTAAGCTGATAGAAAATGGGTTAATGTTGAATTTATTTTATATCTCAACAATTTAGTCTCATTGCAAACATTGCATTTGGTGGAAGGATCTTGGTGTTTTAGAGAATATGAACTTTACTCGAGATCGGTTGCCCGAGTGTTTCATTTTTGCTCTGGGTATGGGCTTCCAAAATAAATATGGACCGGCTAGAGCAGGCTTGACACAGCTTATTCAGCTCGTGATGACCCTGGATGATATCTATGAACATGATGGGATTATCGAGGAACTAGAACTTTTCACAGATGCAATAGAGAGGTAGTTTTTTCATGACAGCTATGACACTATCATGATTAATCAAAAGTTTCTGTGTAGTTAGAAATATGGTAACTTTCTTCACTGTTCTCATTTGTCCATTATGTTTTCTGATCCAAGATGGGATGTGAATGCGCTTCAAGAACTTCCTGCATGTAAGAGGCTCTGCTATTTTAGCACTCAACAACACTTCCAATCAATTTGCTTATGAATTACCTTTGACTAGAGGGATGCGACATCATTCCGCTTCTAAAGAAACTTGTAACCTCTATTCTCCCCTCTAAATTTTCCTTAAATGCTAAAGAATCACAACGGGATTAATTGTGTCCTTCTTCTACTTCATCAGGGAGGCAAAATGGTTGAGTGAAGGATATACACCAAAACTTGATGAATACCTAGATAACGAAAAGATCACCATTTCAGACCTGATTGCATTAGGAACTGCCTACTTTCTTTTGCATCAAGAGACAAGTGACAGTTCTCTAGACCTCATGGCTACCAATTCTGTTCTCATCCAGCTATCAGCAATGATCTTCCGGCTATATGATGACATTGGAGAAGCAATTGTATGTTCTCTTACATATTACTTTTTTTTCAGAGACATGAATGCATTTTCCCTTGAAATACACATGCTTTCAAGATAGAGCTTTGCTTAATCTTCACTCCTTAAAAGATTGAGTTTGAGCTAATTCGGGATCAGGTAGGTTTCAGGCATTATCAGTAGCTACCTAATGAATAAATTTGTATTTTATGAAATTTCTACAATAAAGTAAAATCAATTGTATGATATAGATTCATGAAATTGGATCTGAATGTTTTTTGTATCAATTGCTAGGGCGTGTTTTTATTTGTGTCAATTTAATGACAAATTATGTACATCTAAGTGAATGCAATGATATATGGGGGAACATATGAGCACCATGAGTGTAGCATCACAAAGGTCATCCCAAATGAAGACAACTCAAGGAAGAAGTCAATCACAAAGCACTCAACAAGTTGGGATCAAGATGATGCAAGCCACCTTATGAAGATCTAGCTCAAGATGAAGGTTGAAGGCCGAAAGGCACTCTCAACAACTTGGAGGTCCACTTCAAGCATCACACGTAGAGGATTTTGTTTTCCTCTTTAGAACCCAACTAGAAATCCTTAGGTCCATTAGATAGATGTTAGGTGTCCAAAGCTAATGGGTCATACTTATTGTAAGTCCACAACAAGGCATACAGATGACCCTAGCTTATTCCTTAGGAAGTCCACCTAGAAGCCCAAAAGCCTTTGGGAAGAATAGGCCCATCTTACATGTAGATAGGGACCTTTGTAGAATATGGATCAAAAATTAATTTGATCAATGAATTAATTAAGTCATCCTAATTGACCTAATTAAGCCACCCGATCAAATCAATACCGATCAAATCAATGGCTTATTGATTTGATCCATGCCTCCCTTGATTTGTTTTGATCATAGATCTACTCAACAGGACATGTACATGCCACCTAGATATAATCCATGATTTGGATGAATCTAGGATTGTTGATTGATCCAACACCTCATCAACAAGGCATCTCTAATCCCCTCCTTGCCTATAAATAAGCATTGGCATTCATCTTTTGGGGCATGGATCTCCTATTTAGCTTTTAGGGCTTAGCCTGTTTGTCCTCTTCTATAGCTAAGCCCAAGAAAGGCATATATCCATCTTTATTCCAAATGATTATATTTGTAGATTGATCCATCATATTGGTCTTCACTTATTCTATTAAGTTTATTATTTTATGCATATCAAGAGTCAACTTTAAGAGAGCATATATCTCATTCTTGAATAGCTTTCTACTTAATCTCTTAATCTTGTTGTTTTATGTTTATCCAGAGTCAAGCTTAAGATAACACATATCTCATCCTTGAGATTGTGTTTGTAGATCTATTAATAGCTCTCTACTTCATCTCTTGAGCTTATTGCTTTTACCTGTCAAGTGCCAAGCACAGGAGAGCACGATTGTGCTTGTGGATCTATTATATAACTCCACTAAACTCTTGGGCTATGAAGTACTCATGCTGAATGTAGATGCTCAAGCATACACAAATCTTACGGGTTCACTCTATTAATCAAGTGACCTTACAAGATTGTGTGCCAGTAGATTCACTTTCCTAAGTGTCTGTTGGATTTATCCAGATGATCATGGGAAAGTGAACTTGTTCTATGTGGCCTTAGGTTTTTAGGATCCATCCTTAATAAACCCCACATTGTCCAAATAGTCTCTCCAACTTCGGAGCATCACTTAGTGATCCAAGGGCGGATGTAGGAAGGTTGAAGCTTGACATTAGATCAAGCATCCAGGTAGGTTTTCACTCAGCCTCAGGGCGGATGTAGCAGCTAAAATTAAATTATGCCTTATCCTGGGTGCATAAAGTGCGTCATGAAGGATCAAGGTGCTTCCCTGACCAATATAGATCAAAGGAACCCCATTCAAGGCCCATGTTGCCCAACCTTTTGCCTCGTCTACCTGGAAAGCGTTAATGAACTTAAAAGACAAGGTCCTAATGGGGGCAGCTTAGTCTGTTGGTGATGGAAAAAGTGTGTGAATATATTTAGACAACTGGCTAGTCAGGGATCCCCGTCCCATGCCATCAAACTTTCCTACTGATGCTACTGTCAATTGTTTGATTGGCCCAGAGTCTGGCACTTGGAACCTTTCTCTTCTAACTAAAATTTGGCCACCTGAGATTGTGACCATAGTTAAGGCTATTGCTTTATCTAGTACAGGAAATGATGTTCAACATTGGAAATATACTAGTGATGGGCCTACTCTATTGCATATGCTTATTGCATAATCATAATGCATATCACATCAAACAATACCTTTTGGCTCAAACTTTGGCATTGTCCTATCCCACAAAAGATCAAACATTTCACCTGAAAAGCTTGCCACAATGCAATAAATACAACTGACACACTGGCCAAACATTTTCATAGTACCCCATTAATTGAGTGCTTTGTGACTTTAGTGCAGAATGTTACAAACATCTGTTGCTACCATGTCACTTTACGAGGGCTATATACTTTCAAGGACTTGGAGGGCTCCTTTCTTCTCTCCCTGCCAAACTTATTGATGCTCTTAACTATATTTTTCATGACAGGTGTCTTAGTGCAACTTAGCGATTTGTTGTTGCGACAGGTTTCATGAACTTGATGTGGATAGTTTGGTTAGCTAGAAATAGGAAGATATTTGAGGATAAAGAGCCTAATATTACTAACTCTAATTCTTTCCTATAGCATTTGCAGGTGAGCACGCAACTCATTACTCAAAATGCAACATTCTATCGCTCTTGCAAAAAGCATGCTGAGATTCTCATTCATTGGCAACCACAACTAGAAGAATGGATCCAGTTGTGCTTCGATGGTGCTGCCAAGGATCGACTACAAACGTGTTTGTGGGGGTGGTCCTCCATGACCATTGTGGTGCATTCATTGGTGTTCTTGCCCATCTTATTGGGAGATGTTCTTCTATTGTTGTTGAGGTTGAAGCTTGTTGGCAGGGCATTACTTTGGCTTGATCATTGGGTGTTCAAAAGATTCAGATTTGTGGTGATTCTTTACTTGTTGACAAGCTTCTCCTCAACCTTGGAAAGGTGCTCCAACAATTAACAAAATCTGCTTAGCTATTCGAGAGTTTGATGACTATAGAGGGAAGCAATTTCGCTCTTGACCACCACGACTGTTGTTGGGTGAACAACCCTCCAACTTTCTTTTCTAATGTACTATTGGCTGACTATATTGTTTGTGCATGTAGTTTTTAGGTCCAGCGCCCTTCAGGGCTCCCATGCTAAAAAAAAGATGTCTCACTGGGTATCTAAGTGGAGATGGATTCGCCACACAACGAGAAAGGACATTGGACACGAGAAATGAGGGAGTGCAATTGAGATTTTAAAAAATTAGTTATGTCTCTGTTCAATGAAGCCTGCCTGCATCTGATAAAACATGGGTCCATCATTGCATGGCTGACTTTGCCCCTGCACGACCAAAAACGTGGGGTTCTTTTTTTGTCATTATGGGCCTTAGATTCCAATAAATGCAACTCATTTTCAAATGCAGACAAACCTAATTTGGCGGAGGAGCATTTTTAACCTTTGTTGAACTGAATTTTGTATGGTTACGTTCTGTAATGAATTAGGGATGAAGGGGGAAATGAAAGAGAAGTAGACCAAGTTATTTAGGGTATGTTTGGTTCCTTGGAAACAGGGGAAAATTGGGGGAAAGGGAAAGAGGAATCCCCATCTTTCCACTGTGAACCAAACAAAGAGGAAATATTTGGGTGGAAAGCAGGGGAAAAAGGGGGGATTTGGGTGGAAAGTAGGGCCCAAAATTTTCCACCATCAGATGGGGGGATTGCTGGGGAAAATCGTCGGGCTCAAGCTATCGATCTATCTCACTCGCCTCAATTCTCCCTTCCTGCCTAGCCAAAGCCATTGCTAGGTCTCCGCCGCTACTGATGCCAACGATCCTCCACCTCGCCGATGATCCTCTCCCCTCCCCCTTCTATAGACTGCTCCTCTCCTCCACCGCTGACATCTCCTCTCATCTGTCATCTCCCACCACTTGGGTTTTCTTCACTCTTTGGCTGCTCCAACAATTTCTCTCATTGCGTTGGTCCGTGTGGGCGTCTTTCATTGTGAGCTTTTCTCTCTCATACACAGTTCCTTTTTGTTGGATGTTTCATTTGCCATTTGAATGAATCACTTGTGTATTGACTACTGTTGGAATTCAATGTGATGATTGATCTTGTTGGTTTTAATACAAGGCAATGGTCATTTGTAATTTGCAACTACTTTGGGCATTTTAAAAATTCAAAAAAGTATTTTTTTAACATTTTGGTGAATTATAGATGTAACAGATGAGTTGGTCTACTTAGATTAGTGTTTGGATCATAGGTTTTTTTATGGGTCTGCTGTTTGAAGTGAAGCTACAATGTTTGAAAAATTCATAGGGATTAAATGGAATGTTTGCTTGCTTATTTTGTCCAATTGAATCATGTCAGCTTTATGGTAGCTTATTTTTTTACTAAATATAGTCTCAACCTTTTGTCTATCATAATATAAAATGGATTAGGGCTATATTAGGCTAGCGATTTATCAATGACTACCCGATAGTAGGGGTGTTCGCGACCGGCCGCGTCCGAGGTGTCCGTGGCCGTGTCCGCGCCGAGAGAATCTGTCCGTAGATTCCGGCCACGGACACGGCCAAGGGACCTCGGACAGCCGTCTGTCCGAGGTCCGAGGAGGAGGGGCGGCTGCCGGAGGGGTGGAGGAGGGCGGCGGGGTGGAGGAAGGCGGCTCAAAAAAAAATTACATTTTTACCTCGTTTCCGGTCGCGGAGGAGGAGGGACGGCGCCGCGGCGGAGAGGAGGGCGGCCGGGGTCGCGGGGAGGGCGGCGGGGGTCGCAGAGGGAGCAAAGGGGGGGAGGGGAGGAGGGAGGGGGGGTATAAAAAGGGGAAAAATGGCCGTGTCCGCGTCCGTGTCCGTCGGACATTCGGCCACGGACACGGACAGCGAACCCACTGACAAATTTATACGGACACGGACACGGACAACCTCTGTCCGTGTCCGTGTCTGTCCAGGAACACCCCTACCCGATAGCGCTGAATGAGATTTTTGGTTGTGCCAATTATGTACTACATTTTATCTTATTAAAATTGTGGAATGTGCATGTAGATGGGTAAGGGAAAAGTTTAAATAACTCAGGTGAGTGAGAAAGATTATAGCCTTTTGGTTTCTTCTTGCTTTTTTGCTGTATTTTGAGTGTTCTTTTGCTGGGCGTTTGATCCTCTCTTTGTCAAGCTGATTTAGGTTTTTATGGGTTTTCTGTGTTGGGTTAGGGGCTTCCTGTGGTGAAGAAACTCATATATGGGATCAGTTGTTATAACTTGGTTTCGGTGGCATTTTCGTTGATGATTTTTGTTACTGATTTATAGGTGATAAGTTGATGTCATGCTTGTATCTGAGTTGAAAATGTGGAAACTTTGTGTTGTTATGGGATTTTTGTTGTGTATTTTTTTTCTAGGTTTTGCAAAAATTATGTTGTGTTTTATTTTTTTTGCTTTGCTGAGATTGAGAGATTCACGTCTAATACTATAGAGAGTTTTTATTGCTAATTCCGTAGTAGTAGGTTGTTCTTGGTATAGAGTTGTATTTTAAATCTTCTAGTAAGGCTAAATATCATTTTTTTGTGACTTTCAATTTTTGAGGTGATTATCTCTTGTTCTGGGCTGTTTTTAGAATATAATGTGTTGGTTTTTTTAGACTATTGGCTGGTCCAATATTCTACTTCCTAAAAAAAGAGCATTTTATTATTGCTTTCTTGATCTTGTGGATGTAACATATGAGCTGATTTGCTTAATTATTGATTAAAATTGAATTTGAAGATTTTTATGGGTCGGGGCAGTGAGATGCTTTCTTTGATGCATCACAAAGTAGGAATGTTTAAAGTTTGAGATAGTATGCTAAATATGATTATGTTGCACTGCAACAAATTATACGTGCTTGGTAGGTAGAAAAGTTGTGTCATTAGTACTTGAAAAGATTAGGGTCATATTAGCAATGCTTAATCCTTCTATATGTCAATTGTCTAGAACATATTAGTCTTTTTGTCCATATGCATGAAATTGTGAGTAGTCTCTGTTCTGCTTTGCTTAGTTTGGGTTTCCAATTCTCATGTTTTTTTTCTGCTAGGTCATTTGAATTATGGTGTATTTAATAGAATTGTAGTTTAGTTTTGCTTCTACATGTTCTAAAATATTACATACATTTTCTAGACATTCTTTAGGTACTTGAATATGCATGAATAATGTAAAAGGATTTGATACAATGCTGACAATTTTTTTAATTTTAGTCATTGGATTTGATATTTTTGACTTGTTATCTTTTGAATTCGTCTTGTAAGTAAGCCTTTTTATCATGTGCTCGTGTAGCTGGAATCACTAGTAGATGGTGTTGAATGAGATTTTTTGTCGTGTCAATTATGTCTTGTGTTTTATCTTATTAAAATTATGAAATATGCGTGTAGATGGATAAGGATGAGTGGGAACGAAGACGTTGATGTGTTGCTGGAATAGTCATTGCATATGTGGTAGCTATTGTGGTTGTATATTGCCACAAAACATTCAATAATAGGTCTATCTAAGATAGTAGGGATTCACAAAGGCGGCATTATATGAACTGACTTACACAATTGAATTTAGATTGCCATGATGCCTTAAGAATGGGAATTGACGCATTTATGCGATTCACCCCTATTTTAAGAAGCATGGGTCGCTTTCAAGATAATCGAAGAAGTTATGTTGAGGAACAACTTGCAAAGTTCCTTTATGTTTTGGCTCATAATCTAAGAAATAGATTACTTAGATTCCACTTCTTGCGTTCATCTGAAACTGTCAGTCAACATTTTCACAATGTTCTCAATGCAATATGTTCGATGGAATTTTTTTTTCTAAACCAGACATGTGGATTAGATACTCCCCTAGAAATTAGTAGCAACAATAGATTTTTGCCTTATTTCAAGATAAATAATTTTTTTGTTTGATATTGGTATGTAAAATCATTAGTTCATGCAATTCAAGAAATTAGTTTCTTACATGATTGTGTTGGAGTTGTTGATGGTTCCCATTTTCGAGCCAAAGTTCCACCACCACATGTACAAAGGTATAGAGGGCGTAAGGATTTTCCAACACAGAATGTGTTAGCAGCATGCACTTTCGATTTAAGGTTCACATATGTATTAACTGGTTGGGAAGGGTCTACTTCTGATTCTAGAATATTGAATAATGCCCTTAATAAAGAACATAAGCTTATTGTACCTCCAAGTAAATACGAAGCTAACTACTTATCACTATACAACATTCTATTTTATAATATCTACATATATTTTACATATTTGTTGTGTTCAGGTAAATACTACCTAGCAGAAGCAAGATTTGCATTACATACAGCTTTTATAGTTCATTTTCGTGCTGCATGTTATCATTTGAAAGAGTACACATCACATGAGCTAGAAAATTATAAGGAATTATTCAAACATAGGCACTCATCTCTACGAAATGCAATTGAAAGAACTTTTGGAGTGTTGAAGAAGCGCTTTCCTATATTGGGTCCAGGTGCATAACTATTTTACCCCATTGAAACACAAAGTGACATAATTTTAGCTGGATGCATACTTCATAATTACCTTATGGGTGTGCATCCACATGAAAAACTCATTGAACAAGTTGATAGAGAATTGTTAAATGAACAAGAAGAAGATAAACTTCCAACTTTGTCAATAGATGACTCCTATCATTATGCTGCAGCTTTTAAAGAGGAAATGGCTAATGCAATGTGGCATGACTATGGGCTAACTCGGGATTAGTTAGGAATGTTTGTGTTGTTTAATTATGTTTGCAAGTCTATGTTTTTTAATATAGCAAAAAATATATTAATTATTGTATGCTTTTAAAATGTGTATGTAACTTTTTTTATTCAAATTTGTGATGATGTGGAAGGACTTATTTACGCATTAATTATTGTATATTGCTATTTAAGTTTTTATACTTATGCTTGTGATTATGGGGATTATCATGTTCAATATATGCCTTCTTTAAATTTAGTTTATCATTGCATATTTATATTTATGGTTGTGAAGATGGCACAAAACTTTGTTTGGTCATCTGCAATGGACAAATATTTGACGGAGACATTAAAAGAATAAATGTTGCAATGGCAAAAGATAGATAAAAGTTTCACTACTTGTGCATATGCTGCCGTTGTGAAAGCTTTGAAGGAGCAAGATGAAATTGATTGTAATGTGAAGCAAGTCAAACATTGGATGAAGACAATGAGAAAGCATTTTGCAATATTTCAAAGATTTCAAAAACAAAGAGGATTTGGCTTCGATGATGCCACTAAAACATTTAAAGCTGACAAGCATGTTTGGGATGATTACATAAAGGTAAAACATTTATTTTTAGAAGTGTAGTTTTATCTTATGTTGTACTATTTAAAACAAACATAAGATTGTTTACTTGTTAGTTTCTTTGTCTATGAATAGGATCATGCAGAGGCAAAGTAATTTCGAGACAAGCCTATCCACAATTGGGAAGCTTTATGTATGCTTTTTGGAAACGATCGAGCTCAAGGTGGCGGTGCTCAAAGTGCTAAAGAATGAAGCATGCAAGTAGTTGAAGGACAAATGAATGGTGATAACTGTGATAATCTTTAAGAACAAGATATGGAATTTTTTGGGACCTTTCACATTGATGAAGATTTCAGCGACATGCCTCAATGTGAGATTTCTTCATCTTCAATATCTAATACATCCTCTATGCTGCCACCTAATCCAAAAAAATATAGGAAAAAGGGTCAAGCATTAAAAGCCATAATCGAAGAGATTAGTGCACTTAATGCTCAGATTGGTGAAGTTGTTGGGGCACTACGATGCGGTGTTGCATCATACAAAGCAAAAGATATACATGCTGAGATTAAAAAAATTGAGGGATTTGATGTGATTGACCAAATGAAAGCATATGTTTTCATTACTACAAAAGCAAGTAGGCGAGAAGCTTTCATGGAATGTCCACTGGAGCATCGCAAATTATGGTTGGGCATGACGATGGGTGAGTCTACATAGGGATGCAAGAGGCTTTTTTATTATATATTGTGGATTTTTTTTATATTCGGGTTCATATGCTTTTAACTTATTGGTATGCATGCTTAGATCAAGTCTACATCGTATATCCTAAATATGTTTATTTTAATTATTTTCATGCTCACACAAGTGTGAATTACTTTTTATCATTCTTATTCCAAGAAGTTATTTTAAGTCTTTGAATTGTTTGGTTTAAAAGGATTTATAAGCAAGGACGAAGCTGTTGATTTGAGTTATATTTGGAGTTTTAGTTCTTGTATTGACATTTAAGGAAATCATGCCTCTTCTTTGTTTAGACATCGGCTTGAGCTCATTTGAGCTTAATTTTTTTTTCTTTATACACGGCCTATTGTTTTTTCTCATAATCTATCTTTGGGTGAAGTGCAACAACCAAGAAATTGGAGTTTTTGAGCTGTAACTGGGATATAAAACTCGGAGCAAAAGCTATTATATTAGGGAAATCAGGTACTATGTGCAAAATCCGAATGCAAAAATTGAACTTATCACTGTTTGTTACCATTCGGCTATAATACAAGGTCATCTCATAGAAAAACTGAAAGTAGAAAAACTGAAACTGAAAGGGAAAAAATCCTATTTCCTCGTGTTTCTCTTTCCCTTTATCTTTATTCCTGCTTTGCAGAGAGCCAAACAGACCCTTAGTCGAGATCAATGGAAAATTAGAGTTTGCGGAAAAAAACATCTTTTGTTGTGTTCTTTATACAGTATAAATTCTCCCTCCATCTTGTTTTAGCTCCATTGGATAAATTCTCCCACATTTAGATGCTCGATCTAGCTCAATCTAAATGGATTTTAAACCTCTTCTTCCCCGTGACAGAATCTCTTGGTTGAAGTTTCCACCATTCAACATTTTCCCTGATTGAGCTATTAAAACAAGATGGAGGGAGTAATCTTACATTCACATAGGAAGGGATTCCCATTAGTTGGTGCTGAGTGTTTTCTTTTTTCAACACCCTAGTTTAGAGTAGAGAAGTGTCAAAACACAATTTCCGGAAGCAATAAATAAAGTATTGAACTATACAAATTTTAATATGGAAAATTGGAATCAGAGAAAGTGACAACAGTTGCAATATCGTTAATCACATGATGGGAGATTTCCATGTGCATCAACCCTATCAACCAAATGTAGCCAGATGGGTGGCTTCAGATGTTCTGAAAACATTGACCAAGATCCTCATTTCTCGCAATTCATCTCACCATCCAATTCTCCAATATCAGTTACACTCGCTGACCACATAGCAGGTTCTTGCTTGAAGCGGCCAGGTGACAACAATTCTTCTCCACAAGCAATGCAATTGCAACACTACTGGGCATGCCTGTGGAGTAAAGGAAACTACAAAACACTCGACTAATTCTATGAATGTTCTATCCCACTAAAGAATCTCGACCAAAAAATCAATGCAACTCCTAAAGTTCCACCAGCTTGTTGTTGGCACTTGCCAGTTGCCAGAAAAAAATTGGCTTAGAGAGGTTTGTCCATTCATTCACAGGAAATTGGAGTTCATTGAGGCTGAATTCGTTTCGAAAAAATCTGTACTTGAGAAAAAAAGAAGCAAAAATAAAAGCAATATTATCAGGGTCATTCGAAAACTGGTAATTGGAATGCGTACATGATCTTACAGAAAAAAGATAATATAGCGAGTTGACAGATAAGAGCTATTATCAGATGGCCATATTTATAGTAGGAAAGGTAGCAACAATTAAAGCATGCAAAGTAGGGGCCGATGGATGGGCAAGTATTCTGTGTCTGTAGATGAGAAAATTGGACGTGGTAAGAGACAGAAATATGGACAGGCTTTGTCTGAAGTCTGTCCAACTGATTTCTGCCCCTAATACATATCATAATCATAATCAAATAGCGCCTTTTCCCAACTATTTGGGGTCGGCGACACGGATCTTACTCTTCCATTCAAGCCTGTTTTGGGCTACCTCTTTTGTAAGAGATAGTAAAGTCAAATCCTTTTTTATTAACTCCATCTAACTCCATCTAAGTTCTCTTACTCTCCCCTCTCCCTCTTCTAACTTCGTTTACCTGTATCCCTTCTAATTTTCTCACAGAGGCATCTAATAGTCTTCTTTACACATGCCCATACCAACGCAACCTACATTCCCTCAGTTTCTCCCCTAAAGGAGCTACTCTTAGGCTCTCCCAAATATAATCATTTCTAATCCTATCTCTCCTAGTTATCCCACTCAGCCACCTTAGCATTCTCATTTCGGCTATATTCAATTTATCTATATGACTCCTCTTTGGTGCCCAACACTCCGCTCCATAGAGTATTGCAGGCCTAATGGCTGTCCTATTTCTACCCCTAATACAAAGTTAAACAAGCCTCCTTCATCTTTGGGAGGGTTCAGATGGTACAAGAAATCAGAAAAGAGACCAATTTGTCTATTGTTTGTTCTCCCCCCTAATTCATATAAAGACTGTTCTTAAAGTAGAAAGTACTAGCCAGGGAACTTAATAATGAACTTGATAAAAATGACTCAAACTTACTAACAGCTAAAAAAAGCCTACAACCAGTCATGCCAAAGTTAACTAGATCTCAAATGTAAAATCAGCAAGTAATAGAATCAAACCTGTGCGGGTAGAAAAATCTGGTGTAAAATTTTGGTTATGACTTGAGGGGAATAACTGCATTAAGAGTCTTCTCAAGGAGCCAACCACTAGGATAAACGAGGTTACTGGATTCTATATGTAGATGCCAATTCATGATCCTCAAACAACCATGAGGTAGGCCTTCCATTTGGCTTTCATCTTCAACTATTTGTTCTATAAACGTTGTCTCCTGCAAAAGTCAGTAATTCGATCATATGAGTAAAAATGCAATGGATTCAGACTCACATCTATACGTTTAAATCATGTCATTCTATTATATTACTTGGCTTTAAAAAGTACATATGTATGCATACTGATGTCCAAGGATTGATACTCCATCCTTCCTGGTGTGTTTGGTTAGCCAGAAAAGAAAAGAAAAAGAGAGAAAATTTAAAGAGTTTTCTTTTTTCAGCTTTTCATAGCCATAAATCTCTGACGCAGAAAAGCTATTTCTCTCTCGCCGGGACCACACCAGAAATTCTTTTATGCCTTTTTCTTTCTCAAAAGTCTACTCCCCCCTTGTTTCATTTATTTTCTATTTCTTTCTTTTTCTCAGACTACTTTTTTCCATTTCTTTCTTTTCCTATCTAACCAAACAGACCCAATGGTTTAGTTTCAAGTAGCTTAAACTACTTAAGTCATTCAGCTGTAAAAAGAAGCTAAACTTATTTGTTAGTTTGAATCAATTAAAATTTTAGTTTCCACTAAAAGCTATACAGCTCAAAAAGCTTAAATAACATAATCCGGGTTATACACTTGATCTATTCAGAAAAACCTATATTACAAAAAGAAGGACGATTTTATGATTTCTTAAACAGAGGGGGTAGCAATACCTGAAAACCTTCCTTTACTGAGTCCAGCTGCCGTATAGGAGCAGATGTTGGCCGATTCCATCTCTTTGGGTCCCATAGGATAGTGCTGTTAAAAGCAAATCCCGACATATCAATATGAAACCTTCGAAGCCTCTTGCTCTTTTCATTAGTATGCCACCCTATTACTTGTGTGCCATTGCATACCGGACCCTCTAAAATAGCCTTTGCTTTTCCTTGTGCTAGCATGGCTACAGGCCAAGTACCAAAGCGCCTGCATATTAAAAAACTATCAGCTTTGAGTTTCAACAAACTAACATAATCATAATCATAATCAAGTAGCGCCTTTTCCCAACTATTTGGGGTCGGCGACACGGATCTTACTCCTCCATTCCAGCCTGTTTTGGGCTATCTCTTTTGTAAGAGATAGCAAAGTCAAATCTTTTCTTATTAGCTCCATCCAAGTTCTTTTAGGTCTCCTTCTCCCTCTTTTAGCATCGTTTACCTGTATCCCTTCTAATCTTCTCACAGGGGCATCTAAAGGTCTTCTTTGCATATGCCCATACCAACGCAACCTACATTCCCTCAGCTTCTCCCCTAAAGGCGCTACTCCTAGGCTCTCACGAATATATTCATTTCTAATCCTATCTCTCCTAGTTATCCCACTCATCCACTTTAACATTCTCATTTCGGCTACATTCAACTTATCTATATGACTCCTCTTTGGTGCCCAGCACTCCGCTCCATAGAGTATTGCAGGCCTAATGGCCGTCCTATAGAACTTGCCTTTAAGTCTTTTTTGAACCCGCTTATCACACAACACTCCCGAGGCTGCCCTCCACTTTACCCACCCCGCATTTATCCTATGCACCACATCACTATCAATATCCCCTTCTTTATGGATAATGGATCCTAAGTAACGGAATTGATCACACCTTGGCACTTCTTGCCCATCTATTTCAACTAGGGCTCTATCTATAATTCTACCTTCCTTAAAATTAAATTCCATGCACTCTGTCTTAGTCCTACTTATTTTAAAACCCTTAGATTCTAGAGCAACCCTCCACAATTCTAATTTCGTATTTAAACCTACTTTACTCTCATCAATTAAAACTACATCATCTGCAAAAAGCATACACCAAACTAACAAAGTAACTAAATCTGACATCATGACTTTGCAGGGCCATATAAAGAATTACTAAGATTCATATATCTGACATTGTTCGAGTTTAAGCCATGATCATATAGTGCTCAGAATTAAATAATCTAAGATATTTCTTCTCTGTTATCTTTTACTTGGTGTACAACTTTGTAAAGAATAGCACACACTTGCGGTCTAAATGTTAGGCGGCTCCTGTTTCACAAGACTGGCATAGGATTTATGCCGCACATTTTATGTTCGATTGATCTTTCAGGGATTAAAATGAACCCGGTAGTTGTTGAAGAACAAACGGCCACATAAACACAGACACTTATAGACACAAGATATGGTACTCGTGTAAGGACAAGAAAGGGGATAAAAAGGGTTGGAAGAAGTATAATTATCAGAAGAATTGCATTGACAAAAAGAAGTTCAAAATCACCTAAAACTCCGACCATAAATTTGTTGGACGAGATATGTTAAAGCATCAGTGTTGACCTTGTAAGGCACACAAAAGAGACACTGATTCTTCAAGGCTCATCAAAGTAAAAGAATTTACATCGTAATGAAACCGATAGCATACCTACTGCATTAACAAATGAGTACCAACATTTTAACTTAAGAGCATTTTATTTTTTGTAATGCAATATATTCAAATTCTGAAGCATGACAGCGATAGTTGCTACTCAAATTAAGCAGTGGGATTATGAAGGCAACAACATCATCTTTCAAATCACCTACAACATCAATAGTTAAGTTGGACAGAATAGACTTTTTAACAGACGCAAGACCTAAGAAATTGATTCTATAAGGCTCATAAAAAGAAGCCATAACATTCGTCACTAAATGACAGTTGACCACATACAACTGCACTAGCATATAAGTAGCCACAATTTAAGAATAAATTAACCAATTTTATAAATTAACATCTACATAAATAAAACAATGAAGTTTCTGCTACCTTATTCGGCTGTAAAACTATCAAGGAAATTCCATGCAGGAATGTGAGAAAATAAAATTCCTGCATAAGCTTATCTAGGCACATTTTTTCCTCGACACGACAAGAACTGGACGAGTTTCCATTATTTCAGCAGGTTCTAAAAAAATCAGCTATTGATGAATTTAAGAAGATCACTTGCATGACTCTCATTTAATCAGCTTTAAATTCTCACTAAACCACCCACCTCATCAACATAATTTTGAAGGCTCCAATTTCAACAGGGATGCGAATAACCAAGCAACCAAGAGAATCATAAAAAGAGAAGACAACCAGATACTATCTCAAACTCTGCCACATCCAGCAGCTCAATCCCTAATTCTAAGAAAATCGCATACCTAATGCCTGTTTAATCAACTTTGTAACGTGAATCACCACAGTGCCCCGAGTCCAAAACCCAGTTAAGGACTACGAAATGCGGGCGTGTAAAGCTCAGAGATGTAACCTAAATTACACAATTTAGTTCAGCGGAAGCAATTTAAACCACCAACTTCCATGTATATCAATTGGATTCTTTTCATATCAATGATGTGAATAACCAAAGGAATTAGAAGAGAAGAATACGGACTTGATTTCGCGCATTCGATCAAACAGCTCGAGCGAATACGCGTTATCATCATCTGCGAAATACACGATCCCGTCCAGCCGATGCAATTCGATGAGCTCGAGCGCGGCATTCCGCTGATGCACGCCTCTGTCCTTAATATCCGTCAAATTCTTCTTGCTCACCACATGCCTGTACATCACCCCGGACTTCCTCAGCACCTCCGCCGTCTCGTCCGTGGCCGCTTCCGATTCCACCACCACCCACAGCAGCGGCGGCGCCACCAGCCTCAGAGTCTGCCCCAGACGATTCAAATAAAACGCCTGGAACGCCCGATTATACGTCGGCGTCACCACGATCAGTAGCTTCCGATCACCGAACTCCCCGCCGAAATTCTCGCGGGGATCCCGCTTCGTCCTCAGCTCCGCATGAACGATCTCCTCCGGCGTCCGGATGGACGAGGATCCGGACGCGGACGAAGATCGGGACTCGAACGCGAAGTCGCCGGCCGGCTTGATCTCGGAGAGGTTGAAGAAGGGGGTGAAGCCGAGAAGGAGCCCGAGAAGGAAGCAGAAGAAGAACCGGTATAAGGAGGGCTTCCAGGGCGGCGGAGCTCCGCCGGCGCCGGCGATCTTGCGGGAGTGTCGGGGGAGGAGAAGGCCAAGAAGCAGGCGGCGGAGGGCGGCGAGGAGGGACGGGGGTGCGGCGGCGGACTTGGAGAGGGGACTCGGGGAGCAGACGCCGCCGTTGACGGCGGCGGCGCGGTCGTGGTGGTGCGGCGAGAGAGTCCGGCGGAAGGAGGCCATGGCAATTACCGAAAAAGCCCCTCCACCTCTCAGTCAGGGAGAATCAGGCAGTCTGAGCCTCGGGTATAGTGTAAGAGAAATTGGGGAGGAATCGGGGATTTACGAGAGAACGAGGGGTATTGGTGGAATTTTATGACTGGTTCGCCGGCTCCGGTAACGCTGAGGTACGAAAATGGCGGCCTAGATCCAGCGGGCATGTGGCGAAGAAGGTGGATGAGATGCGAGTTTATGAAAATGCCCCTTGTGGGTAGGGTGTTATTACGAGAATGTGCTGGATTGGTTATAAATTAAGAGGGTTATTTGAGTAATGTGATTTGCTGGCAGCCTCTGATTAGGTGCGAGAAAATTATTGCAGCGGAATACGCGGGGACTGGCGGGCTGCAACGGTGCTGTACTCCACGTGGCAGTTATATGACGGAAATACCCCTAAAGGGTCATGGCTATTACGGTCAACGTGAACTAAATTAAGGGGACCTTCTGTAGCGGGCAAGAAAGCAGGCAGGGGGATTGGGCCCATTGATTATACTACCTGAGAACGCCACGTGGGTAGAGTGCCCAATGGAAGTTAGTGGGCCAGTGGGAGAGAAAATTTAAAGAGGTATAAGTTTAAATGAGATCCTTCTCATGTAGCTTATATGAGGCCACTTTAAATCTTAGCCATAACGACTACAAATTGCTATAAAGAACTCACCTACTTACTAATTTGACACACTTGATACCCACCCTTAGATCGGAATCTAACGACCAAAAAAATTGGCCTCATGCTCTTTATATGAGAACGATCTCATGTAATCCATCTTATATATATATATATATAGAGAGAGAGAGAGAGAGAGAGAGAGATCGATTTATACGAGATCGTTCATTCTCAGCTTGTATGAGAACGATCTTGTAGACTGTCAGATGATGATCTGAGTGTCATTTTTAAAATCAATGTCACCATGGTAACCATGGTCAACTTGCAGTCATATAAAGTACTCTAGGCCCTTCTCCGGGAAACGACGGCCACACTTCCGCCGCAGACCGACGGCCTTCCTCCACTAATGACCATTGCACCACCTCTGCTGGTGATGTGGCCGCCTACTCTGTCAATTTTGGGCCGCTTCTGAACTGAATCTTTGGCCGGCCCAGACGGGTAAAATTGGATGCGTTGCGCAATGACATGCCCGTCTCCTCTGCGATAGCATGCCCAATCAACTCCACTTCAACCAGGACCATTCTTCGATCACCATGCCCTATCTTCGTCCAGTCACTCCTCTCTTCATGTCTCAATTGATTTGGGAGGCAACGAAAATGTTTGCTCTTTTCTGGGATAACAAAACAGCCAGCTTTGGTAAAAACGGTGATCTTCTCGTTCATCTCTCTCCTTTCAAAGCTCTTATTTTTGGCTTAGATGTTGGCTTATTGTTTTTATGGAAAGGGGAAGGGAAAACTTATACCTACTGGGAAGGGGAAAATTATTGTTGTTCTTTTCTTTACTCAGATGAGATATATTCATTTGGTTTAGTCATGTTTTTTTCATCCCTTAACTGGTTACACTTTGAACTACTAGCTAGAAATGTGGAGCATCAGCAAATTGCTTTTTAAATGCTCTAGAATAGGTTGATGAATGTCACTTTCTGGTTGACTAAAATGCATTTCGATAGATGAAGTGTGATTGTTTAAATATTAAACCCTTGCATGTGCACAAGAAAATTGTACTACAGTGAGTATTTAAGGTTGTCGAACCTTAGGGAAGGATGATTAATCTACCAAATTCTAGAAAAGAAGTTTGTTGTTTTAATTTAATATTAGAAAAATAATAAACTTCAGCTACTTTAAATGAGTTTAACTAATATGGGAAAGTATAAAGGCTTCGAATCCACCACGAAATAAACTAATTTTATCATCTCTCTCTCTCTCTTTTATATAAATTCCTAGTTGATTAGCATATTCCTCTCGGACATATACTCATCAATTCAAAATATCATGCACTCCTCTCGGATGTTACACTTAAAATAATTAAAACATGGAACTGTGTTCTATCTCTCTCGAGCATAGATTAATGAAACTTTATTCCTATATAACACCTTAGTTTACTTACGTTCTTCTCGAACACGCAAATATTCCTCGGATTGAAATTCACAAGAATCACTCTCGCCTCTCTCGAGCACAAAGAATAAACCTAAATAAACTACCATTGATTATATAATAAAGTCTATACATCAACTAAGATAAAATTAAGATGAGAGAAAGAAACAACAAAACCATTCTACTCTGGCTTCATCTACGCTTTGTAAAGAGTTTAGTCAAGCATTGGAAAAGAAACAAGCATCTTCATCTTCTTCTCCTTTGCACTAGCCGTCACAAAATTCCTCTCCCAAAAAACTCTACTCTAAGACTATCTAGACATCTCAAAATGTTCTCCCTTAAGGCATATATATATATAAGTGAAGAGAAGCTACGAACCCCCTTCTAATTCTGACTCAAAACAGGTCTTGTTTTAAAGGGCCATTTGGGCGTGATAAAAAATAAAACATCCACAATGGACGTTTCATTTCACTATTTATTTCCTATTTTTTTCACTTTCAGCTGAAACACCTCAGGACGTGTTTCAGACATCCACAGTGAAAAATTCTAAAATGAATATTGAAAGTGGATTTTTCATTGTGGATGTTTTGGATTAATCACGAACCAAATGGCCCCTAAGTTTCGCGAATACGGTGATCGATTGCTTCTCAATTGATCTCATCTTCCCTTCGCATTTTCACAATGTCACGCGATCGTTCGTTTCATCACTTCATATGCCGATCGATCGTCTTGGGTGTCGATCGGTCATGCACCGTGTAACCAAAAACTCTAGTAGATACAATCGATCGATAAGGTGATAATCGATCGCTTCCTTCATTCGCAACTCATTTTGGTTCCGGCGCTCGATCGGGTAAATGTGCCGATTGATCGCATACTGCTTTTGTATGAAAAACTTTCAATGATAATAACTTTTTGCTCCAAACTCCGAATTGCGTGCAGTAGGTGGCGTTGGAAAACTGATTTCTTGAATGCCCGTTCGGAGATTCAATAGAAAATAGTAGGTCGATTGGAAGGGGTCGAGATCGGGAATCGAACCCCAAAACATCATTCGATGTCGAACTAACTGGTCTTATTGGCAATAATTGGACTATAAATACGGCTTGAACATGAAGTCTTTCGTGTCCGATAAGCAAGAAATAGACGACGACAAGTTCCTTCATATTGAATGTGATGGTGGTTGGGATTGGGGCACCTTTTTTGCTTTGGCGGTCCTTCAAAACCTTATGAGGAGGAGATGTTGTTGAGCGGCAGTTTGCAACTAGACGACTACGAGACACAAGTTAGGTTCGAAAGCATCAAGCAGGTCAAGATGGTTCTTACTGATTTGGCAATCAAGAGGAAGTTTATGTTCAAAGTGGTGGATGAGAACGAGGACATATTTGCTGCAACGTGGAAGGTTACAGGGTGTAAATAGTACATACGGGCTTCAGACAAACTCGACGGAGTAAGCGTGACAAGGAGGGAAGGAATGCATACATGTGACACAAAGATAAGTTCGAAAGATTATCCTTTGGCTTCACACATGTGGATTGCAAGGAAGTGTCATGGCCTCCATAAGGATTCAAATTCCATCAAAACGAAAAATATCCAACAGTATATTGAGAAACATTGGGGCGTTAAAATCAAATATAAAAGGGTATGGAGGGCAAAAAAGGAATTGATCTGATTGATCGATGGCAACCCTAAAGACGCATATTGCATTTTGCCACATTACGGGAGGGAATTAGAGCGGTCTAATCCAGGTATATATGTGGAGATAGAAAGATCTTGTGATATACCTGAAATTGAGGTAGGACGATACGACTTCAGATGTGTGATTTAGATGTTTGGCCCGGTCGCAAGAGCATTCCGAAGATCACTGAGGCCGCTGCTCACTGTCGAAGGAACATTCATAAAAGGAAAATACCATGGAGTTTTATTGGTTGCTACAACCATCGACGAGAATCAACAATTAATGTGTGTTGCATATGCAGTTGTTGCATGGTAAGTATACAAACATGGTCGCGTATAGAAATACACGACTTTATGAGTAGTCGAGTTCTCGTGAAGTTGTATTTTTATATTCACGACCTTCTCCTTTGGTAAAAAACAAAATAGAGAATTCCATTATACAAACTGATGCCTTCTTTGTGTAATATGCTTTGACTCTCAATTGTGACTTGCAGGACGTGGTTCATCAGCTTACTAAAATCTTTTCTCTTTACAGACCCCCCAGCCACTTTGGATACAATTGTTTCTGATAGACAGAAGGGACTTCTGAGAGCGGTTGCTGATGTCTTTCCAGAGTGGTTGGAGCTTCTTCAGGAACATCTTTGTGAAGGCTCTCTTTGTGACTCATTTTACATTCTCTTCATCATGCGAGCTCTTCCTTAGAGGTACATTGAAATATTAAACAATCGTGTCAGTAGAAGCACGAAATGAAATAGTCGTGTATAACAAGTCGTGCTTCTCCGCACACGACTACTCAGGAAGGCCTGTTTGGAGAAGCACGTCCAAAAAAAGACAAAAATTCATGTTGATGTGTCTTACTTACCATTATCCCATTTGAAGGAGTCATCGATTGTCTTATGCACCAGCTCCTTTCTCCGAATGTGCATTGGAGTCTTCTTCTCCTCCTCTTGTCATCGGTTTTCTTCTTGGGCTCCTCCTTTTGTTGCGCTGATGTCTTCTTCATCTTCTCCTTCTTCTCTGTTTTCTTCTTCTCCTCTTTCTTCAACTCCTCTATGTTCTCGTCCTCCTTCTTCATGCCCTCCAATAATAGTGACGCTGTGGCGGCAGATGCCTTCATAGAGTGAAGAACATCTCGTAGAGGTCTCACACTGATTCCTATCTTGTCATACGAAGACAGAGTGATCTCAATTAATGACTTCATGCCCTGAAGAGAACCCTCCAATCACCCCATTGCGTTCGACAGAGCAGGTGTCCTCGAGGAAGAGGAGGAACCATGAATGGGGGTCCTCTTCATTTCCTGCCTCTCTGTCTTCTGTCGTCATGGAGGATGGGCCACAGTGGGAGATGAAATGAGGACTGCCTCTTTTGGCACTGGGCTAATGATGTCAACGACTTCTGCCCATAAGTCGAGATGATCAAACACCATCTTCCTATAAGCTTTCATACGGTGGTTCTTATGTGAACCCTGCTTCACCTCCATAATTAGGGCGCCTGTTCCTGGCCACCTTCTAACCCTCAGACTGGAAGGGCCCATGACAGCGTGGAAGATTATGGCGTGCATGATCTACATTTGAAATATGTATTTTATTATCTCCTAAGCTTATGTTTATATTAGTGTTTGATTAGAATTAGGGCTACTTTAATGTAGTTTTTAGTTTTTGTAGGAAACAAGAGAAAGATATAGAAATGAGGTGAAAAGTGAATTCAATGGTTAAATCATCATAACTTCGTGTGCTTATCTCTGATAGGGATGATTCAAGCCTAATGTTAAAGTTGAAGAAATCAGCTTTCCAACGCCACTGACTGCGCGCAATTAGGAGTTTAGAGCAGAAAGTTATAACCCGTTGAAAATTATGAACAATAACTACGATAGATCACCATTTCATACATGATCGATCGCCAGAGCTGGGAAACAGTGTTACTGAAGGAAACGATCGATCGGCACATAAAATGATCGATCGTATCTACTGGAGTTTTTGGATATGCACAATACAGTAAACAAGTTCGATCGGACATAAAAATGATCGATCGGCTAATGAGATGAAACTGACGATCGGAGTGACAACGCAGTAATTAACGAAGGAAAATAATCGATCGGGAAGCGATCGATCTGCAATACTGAGTGATCGATCAGTTTGTGCGGCAAAACCTAAATCAAGCCTATTTCGACTCGGATTTGGAAGGGGACTTTGGGGTTTCTCTTCAAACATATAAATAGGCCTTAAGGGAGAACGTTTGGGAGGATCTGGGGTAGAATTGAAGACTAGAGATGAGCAAAAGAAGGAGTCTTTTGGAGCCAAAGAAGAAGAAGGATTCATGTCAATGGATCTATATAAACAAGCTTTTCTTTTCTCTTTTCCTATGTCTAACTAAATTCCTTGTCAAGGCTAGATGAAGCCATAGATATGTGTATTTCTACTCTTGTTAGTTTCATTTAATAAAGTTGATATGATTTGTGCTTAATGCTATCTCATGAGTATTCTTTTGAGTGCTTGACCATAAACTTAAAAGATAGGAATGAAATTAGATCTTTTTAATCATTGTGTCTAACCAGGAACAGGTTTGTGATTAATTCTATGCCCGACCAAGGATAGGATTGATTACGTAATAGTGGATGAACTTTTGTGTCCGACCAAGAACATTAGTGAATTCATTAGTGATTTGTGTGTCTGACCAAGAACACGAATTACCATATCATGTCAATTTTTGCATAATAATAATCAAGATTAGTAATTCCATGTCTAGTGGTGGTTTCATTCCCTTGATAATTCTCTACATTGATTAAAAATTGAGCTTAGTTTAGTAAAATTCATTGCTTTATCTAGATTAATTAAACAAACTGCAATTTTCTCTTGAATTTAGTAAAGTATTTAACTGTCCCTAAGGTTCGACAATCCTTATTACTCGTTGTAGTACACAATTGCCTTTTACACTTGCAAGGGTTTAATTTTAAATGATCAGTGCCCAAAAAACTAGATCTGCATAATGGGTAGAAATAAACATTAGTAAAAGGCATGTTGATCTACACATGAAATATGCATTTTATTATCTCCTAAACTTATGTTTATGCTAGTGCTTGGTTAGAATTACTACTACTTTAATATAGTTTTTAGTTTTTGTAGGAAACAAGAGTAATATACAGAAATAGGTTGAAGAATGGACTTCAATGGTTAAATATTTATAACTTAGTGTGCATATCTTTGATTGAACTAATTTAAGCTTCATGTTAAAGTTCAATAAGTTAGCTTTCCAACGCCACCGACCACGCGCGATTCGCAGTTTGGAGCAGAAAGTTATAGCCATTTAAAAATTATGAACAGTAACTACGATTGATCGGCATTTCATACGCGATCGATTGCAAGAGCAAAATACAGTGTATAGAATGAAACCATCGATCAGCACTCAAAATGATCGATCGTATCTAATGGAGTTTTTTTATCCACGAAATACAGTAAACACGATCGATCGGTATGAAAGTGATCGATCGGCTGATGAGACAAAATGGACGATGGGCGCGATAACGAAGGATTTTGTGAAGGAAAGTGATCGATCGGCCAGCGATCGATCGGCAATACGGAGCGATCGATCGTCGTGCGCAGAAAAACCTAAAACAAGCTTATTTTGACTTGGATTTGGAAGGGGACTTCGCGGTTTCTCTTCAAACATATAAATAAGCCTTATGGGAGAACGTTTTGGGATATATTAGAGAATATATCTTGAGTAGAATTGGAGGCTAGAGCAAAGGAGATAAGAAGAAGAAGAAGAAGAAGAAGAAGAAAAAGAAGATGAAGAACACAATGGTGATTTCTCTTCCAATGCGAGGCTAAACACTTTTCCAAGGCATAGATGAAACCCAATAATCTGGTTGTGTAGTTTCTGTTCTCTCATCTTATGCTTTTACTCTAGTTGGTGTATGGATTTTATTGTATAATCACTATTAAGTCATTAAAGGTTTGTTCTTTGTACTCGAGAGAGACAAGAGTGAATTCTTGTGAGTTTCAATCTGAAGAATACTTGCGTATCCGAGAGGAATGTGAGTAGACTGAGGTGTTATATATCAATAAAGTTTCATTGGTTTATACTCGAGAGAGATAGATCACAATTCCATATTTTAACCATTTTATATGTTATGTCCGAGAGGAGAGCACTATATTTTGAGTTGACAAGTGTATGTTCAAGAGGAATATGCTAGCCAATTAAAAAATTTTATTCAAAAGAGAGAGAGAGAGAGAAACGATATACTAGATTATTGTGGTGGATTCGAAGCCTTGGTCTTCTCCATATTAATTAAATCTCAGTTAAATTAGTTAAAATTCATCGCTTTGTCTAGATTAATTAAAAACTGCAACTTTCTCTTGAATTTGGTAAATTGTTTAACCGACCCTGAGGTTCAACAACCCTTAATACTTGCCGTAGTATAATTGCCTTGTGCACTTGCAAGGGTTTAATTTTAAACGATCAAATTATAACAAATTCAAGTGGGTTTAATTTGGTAAATTATTGGCTTCCGTCCCCGGCAACGGCGCCAAAAACTTAATCATTTAAAATTAAACCCTTGCAAGTGCACAAGGCAATTGTACTACGGCGAGTATTAAAGGGTTGTCGAACCTCAAGTACGGATGAATAATTTTGCCAAATTCAAGAGAAGAAAAGTTATAGTTTGATTTAATCTAAGAAAGCAATAAACTTTAACTAATTAAACGAGTTTAGCTAATATGGAGGAATGTCAAGACTTCGAATCTACCTCAAAATAAACCAGCTTATCATCTCTCTCTCTGTTTTGTTTAAATTCCTAATTAGCTAGTATATTCCTCTCGGACATATACTTGTCAATTCATTCGTGCTCTCCTCTCGGACGTAACATGGAACTGTGCTCTATCTCTTTTGAGTATAAATCAATGAAACCTTATTCCTTTATAACACCTTAGTCTACTTACGTTCCTCGGACACGAAAGTATTCCTCGGATTGAAACTCACAAGAGTTCACTCTAGCCTCTCTCGAGCACATAGAATAGCTCTAAATTAAATTAACAGTAATTGTATAATAAGATCCATACACCAATTAAGGTAAAAATTAAGATGAAAGAAAGAAAATGATATGACCAAATTATTAGGGCTTCATCTACGCCTTCGACACGAATTTAGCCGGCCATCGGACGAGGAGAACGCTGCTGATTTGTCAGAGTCATTGTGCACTATTCACGAATACTGTTCACCGAAAAATACTGTTCACGAGAAACACTATTCATGGGATATTGTAGCAATTTACTGTTCACACGCACTATTCATCGTCTTCACTGTAGCAAATGTCATTTACTGTAGCAATCCCAAAATTCAGTCCTTTTCCAGCCAAAACCGTGACCTTCTCTTCCCTTTTTTTTCCTCTTTCCTCCCTCCGGCCAACTCCACTCTTCCCTCTCTTCTTTCGGCCAAAAACACATCAAAATCTCCTGCTTTCCGGCGATAACAGTCCTGTCTTTCCTGGCCTCAAGTTCTCTTTCAAAGCCCTTTAAAAGTTCTGTTTTCTTTAGTTTTTATAAACATTTCAGAGTCCAAGTCCTAATTGAAGTCGAATCGATTCAGGGAAAGAGTCCAAATCGAAGCTTTCCAATTTCGGCATAAACAGTCCTTCGTTTTCCCGATTCTGGCACTGACTTTTCCTCGCAGTCACCTACCCGATCACACCGTCACCGTCATCCTTCTGCCATCGCCATCGTCAACCCACGGCCGTTCGAATCCAACCCCGCATTAGTCTCAGGTTGCCGGTCACAGTCCTCGCCCTTCACCGGCGCCCGAACAGAGTGCTCGAGCGCCTCTATTCTAGAAGGCCCGAGCTTCGGCTCGGGTCATTTCTATTTTTTTCTTTAACTGAACCAAACCGGAACTGAACCGGTCGGTTCAGCTCATATTTCTTATTTTCTTTTTTTTCTTTATTAAATGAAAATCAGTTGTATCGATCTCATCCATCCAATCTCATCTTGATGGTTCTTCTCTTTAGTCATGTATCTTTCGCGTGCTATATTTCCAAAGATCATAACTTTTTGCTCAGAACTCCAAATTGTGAACGGTCAGTGGCGTTGGAAAGCTGACTTCTTGTACTTTAACATGAAGCTGAATCAGTCCAATTAGAGGTACGCATCCAAAGTAATGAAGGTTAACTATTAGAGTGATGTTTCACCGCAATTCTGCTTCTTGCTCTTGTTTGTTACAAAAACCAAAAATTATATTAAAATAACACTAATTCTAATCAAACACTAGCATAAACATAATTTTAGGAGATAATAAAATGTATATTTCATATATAGATCAGCTATCTAGTATTGATGAGTGCTAGTTGTCGCTATTAGGACTGTTACAGGTTTTGTTTTATTTTTATTGTGCATGCATGGTTGTCGCTCCCTGAACCCCAACCTTGCTTTTGATCCTAATCCTGAGCGCCTATATAGAAACTGTAGAACTCCTAGCAAACAGATCTCTAAAATCCATCCAATGGCAGACAATATGAACCTTGGGGATGGGAATGCTCTAAATCAGATTCCGGTAGTACCCCATGCCCGAACCTTACAAGACTACTACCGTCCCACCACCTACACCTTCCCCTCTCCTACATCCGCTTACCTAACAATGTGGCAAATTTTGAGATTAAGCCCAACATCATCCAGATGCTACCCACCTACCATGGCCAACTAAATGAGAACCCCTACATGCATCTCCAAAATTTCCTAGAAGTGAATACAACCTTCAAACTCACACTGTCTGATGACCAGGTTCACTTTAGGTTGTTTCCATTCACTTTAAAAGACAGAGCCAAGGAATGGTTATACTCCCTTGAACACAACTCTATCTCCACTTCGGAGGAACTTTAGGCCAAATTCCTCAAGAAATATTTGCCTATAGGCCAGATCAATAAGATCCGCAATGAAATCATCACCTTTACCCAGTTACCTAATGAACAATTCCATGAAAGTTGGGAAAGAATGAAAGCCCTACTCCGATCCTGGCCACACTATGATGTGCCCAACTGGCAATTAGTTCAACGATTTCATGAGGGTGTGTGTGATCAGCATAAGACCCTAATTGACACCTCTCGTGGAGGCACATTCATGAAGAAAACCCCGGATGATGTTTGGGATCTACTAGAGGACCTGAGCGAAAACTCGTTACACAGTGCCACCCTCTATAGATCTGAAGGCCATATGCCTGATAGGAGTGCTTCAAGGGGAGGCATGTACGATGTCAAAGCCAGCACCAGTTTAGAACACCAAGTGACATATATGACTGAGAGGTTTGACATGTTCAAACTCCACCTTATACCCCAACCTCTCAAGATGCCTGTACCATTTGTGCCAGCCCTATGCACACCATAGTTGACTGCCCCTCAGCATCCTAGTATCTAGACCTAGTACAAGAGCATGTCAACAGTGCACATACTTTCCCTAGAGCCAACAATCCTTACTCCAATACATACAATCCTGTGTGGCGTGAGCACCCTAATTTTTCTTGGTGGCAATCTAATCCAGGGCCGACTTTTAATCCGGCCCCAAGACAGGAGTTTCAAAGCAAAACCCAGCCCTACCAACCTGCCCCAGCTCCCTTTGGCCAATCCAATAGGCGACTCTCATTAGAAGACCAGATGAACTAAATGAGCAAAATGCTCCTCTCATATTTAACCGAGATTAAAATTGAACAAAAGGAGATAAGAGCAGAGCTAAGAACCCAAGCCCAGCTAGTCCATTCCCATACACAATCCATTGCAAAAATAGAAACCCAATTAGGACAGCTTGCCCAATCCATGAATCGTAGGGAAGTGGGAACCTTGCCCAGCCAACCCCAACAAAACCCCAGAGGCCAGTTTGTAGATGAGGCCTCTCATTACCCCCCCTGAATAAGTGCAAGCCATAACTACCTTGAGGAGTGGTAAAATAGTTGACAACAGGGTTCGGGATCCATTTGTTGGCCCTTCGGATGAGACACTTTCCCAAGAGGAAGAAAAAGAACCTACTCCAATCAAAACTGTGCCCATTAATTCTAAAACCCTGCAGGATGACCCGCTCAAAGCCTATATACCCAGGGTACCATACCCACAATGCCTGGTCAAACCCTCCTCGTTTAGTAAATCCCACCAAAAGATAGAGGAGATCTTCGAGGTGTTCAAGCAGGTTAAGGTCAATCTCCCTTTGTTAGATGCAATAAAACAGGTGCCTGCCTATGCCAAATTCTTGAAAGACCTTTGTATTCAAAAGCGCAAAGCTAATTCCAATTTGACTAAAAAGGTCTTCCTTATTGAGTTGTCACGCCCCAAATTTTATTAAACCTAAAATACGCGGAAGCGATAATCCAATAAAGGCTGTAGGGTATAAAATCTGGGACGGACCGAATACTCGAATCATCACATACCCATTTCCATACATGGGTTTTGAAGGATCGTTGACTTAAATAACATTCATTGTACCCGAATTATAAATAACAAAGTTGTAACACTAATAGTTTAAATTATTACAGAAATAAATAATCTTCAATCAATACAATAATAAAAGCCAGGCACACAGGCCACAAGTAACAAAATTCAACAACTAAAACACTGAAATAAAAATCTTCATTTCCAAATCTGCAGTCATCCTCCACTTTCTCCTGCTCAGCATCATTCTTTCTTAATTCCTGCATCGAGGGATGCATGAGTATTTCGTATAAAATACCCAGTAGGATACCAAAAACCCCACTGATAAAGGATTAACAAATTCCAAAGGAAAAGAAGATCGAATACCAAAATTATTATGGATATAAGGAATCAATAATCAAGTTTTGGAAAAGTCAGCAAACCAAGCTATCACCAAACACCGGAAAACTCAGATGTACCGGTAGAATCAACAACTGAGATAGACTTCAACATACTTTGTGTAAAGAGTCAACAACTTCTGTTCGCTGGTCAGTCCACTTCCCCTATGGACATCTATGCCAAAACATCCTAGAGGTTCTTCAGAGGAACCCGGCCATGCGTCTGGGGATGCTGGCCCCATCGGTGCTTACGGGCACAATGGGCGGAGACTGCAGACCTTCCGTAATATCTTACAGTCTAAGCGCACACATTGCCGTTGTCGGCTGAACTACAAAGGTTCATAAAATCTGAGATCACAGAGGATCTTGCAATGGCTCTGGAGCATACTAGGATTTCCACTCGAAGAGTTCTATCATGACTCTTGTGGAAGAAACAGTTTCCATAGGTTCAAAGATCATTGTACGACAACAGATGTTGTATGGAAAATAATCAAAGATTTCACATTGAGAATAAACTCTTATAGGAATGCCAACGAGATGACAATATCTCGAAGTAACCAAGCAATAAGGACTCAAGTGTCCGAACTTGTCATCTACACGTGACTCACAAAAGAAGTAGTTGTAGCGCTCGTCTTCCCAAGCTCCACTCAAGTCGTTGGGGTTAAAATGGTAACTTTACTCATCTAAGATCTTCGATATGTAAGGCCTTAGGTATGAATTCCAAATACTGAATGTAAACTTGAGAGTTTATGAAGAAAATGATTAACTAGGGTTTAAAGTAAAACCTAATTAAGGATTTCTATACCGACCACTACGGTGAGCCGTAAACTAAAAGGGAAAGACACTAAGGTTAGGACTCGAACCCCTGGTCTCTCTCTTATAGGAAAATTATACTATTATATTAGTCGTAATTCTGGTCATTTCGAGTTTATTTTCATTTAAATTAAATTTATAAATCAATTAATCCCGTGATAATAAAACTAGTGAATTATCCTTCATTCATTGCACTGCCCTGTGTACAGCAGTACGTTTTCAGCACTCGCTACGGCTCTTACTGAGTAAATCTGAATCTGTAATTTTTAATTAGGTTCCCTGATGAGTCTATTTTACATCCCAACAGAGAAAGTATTTTTCTGAATTTTATAGAATTAGTTATGCATTTTCTACTATTGACTATCTGTGCCGGAATTTCCAAATTGAGGCTTAATTAAGTCTTCGGTTTGCCCTTTATTATGTTAATTAATCACATCTATTAATCACTTATGATATTACTAATCATCTCTCTGTTCCACCTAGGCATGATATTTGTAATAATTAACATCAAGTAAATTTTCAATATAATACTATGTCTTTATCACTTCTACAAACTGTTTTTATGCCTAAACATGATTATCATCTATTCAATAATTAAGACCCTTAATTTGGGACGAAAAGGAACATATATACACCAAAAAGCAGAGGCCTTTACCTCTGGTCAAAAGGGTATCGACTTGTATTTTATAATATTTCAGACATTTAATCCTTGCCTTCTTAATTCTCATGAATCATTACCCGATTTAATGATTAATATAATTTAAACAACAAGAAATGACCGGAAAGTAAGACTATAATATCTGGACAGCACGAAGTCAGATCCATAGGGAAATGAACGAGTCAATTACATCTGACTAAGGAGAGAGGAATTCATATCTAAGACTTTGCATATCGAAATATGCATTCAAGTATTCAAATGGATCATGCATATACTAGACATAAATAAACATATGACCTTTTTCAATTCACAAGCATCATCCTCATACACCAATGAACAACAGACATAAACATGCATGAAATATCATCAAGACATGCTATTCAAGCCAAGGAAATTGGGCAAAAAATGCATCCTACTTGATTTGAAGAGAATCGATACGTTATGCGCGTAAATCAGTTCTTCGGGTAGACTACGCTTCCCTTCTCCACGAAACCACTCCACAAACCACCGGAGAGCTCCTTGAACGTGGTGTGCAAGGCTGTCCACTACTGCTCCTCTGTTGGCACATCTCCCAAAAATTGCAAAGGAGAATGTCGACCCCTCTAATAGCAAGTATATATAGGACATACACAAGTCCTAGTTGATTCTCCACCGTGCATCTCACCACGATCCAAAGGCTACCAAAAGGTCCAGCCATTCCACAACAACCAGGACGCCCTTCCCCTTAATTTGCTTCAATTACAAATCCCTTGATTAAGGGGAATTAACTCAATCCCTTTAATTACCTAATTAAGACCTTATGCAGTTTCAATTAACAAGATCTAACCATCTTGATCAAGGGCGCCAAGCTTGATTGGAATATGCCCTTAGCATCTTCCATAACTCACCTTGAATGCCAAACATAACCTCCCTAATTACTCCCAAATTAAATCCCAATTTTATTAATATAAAATTTACGGTCGCTACATCCTCCCCTCCTTAAAGAACATTTCGTCCCCGAAATGCCGCAAATTATTCTTCAAAGAGTTGAGGGTAGGATTTCTTCATCTCATCTTCGGTTTCCCATGTCATTTCCTCGGAGTGCTGGTTTTGCCACAAAATTTTCACCAACGGAATTGTCTTTCTCCGTAGCACCTAATCTTTCTTATCTAGAATTTTGATAGGCTTCATCGGAAAAGATAAGTCTGCTTCTAGTTCCATAGTCGTGTAATCTAACACGTGCGATGTATCCGGCACATACTTTCTCAACATAGACACATGGAATGTGTTGTGCACCTCTGCTAACTGTGAGGGTAAGGCTAATCTGTAGGCGACCGGCCCAACCCGTTCCAAAATCTCAAATGGTCCTACGAACCTCGGACTTAGTTTCCCCTTTTTACCAAACCTCATAACTCCCTTTGACGGAGAAACCTTCAAGAACACATTGTCTCCTTCCTGAAACTCCAATTCTCGTCTTCTGCAATCTGCATAACTCTTCTGTCTGCTTTGCGCTGTCTATAACCTTTGCCGAATCTGTTTCACCTTCTCTGCACAGTATTGTACTAATTCTGATTTCATTACTTGACTTTCTCCGATCTCTGTCCAACAGGTGGGCGATTTGCATGGTCTTCCATACAGTGCTTCGAACGGTGCCATTCCAATACTAGAGTGGTAACTGTTGTTGAAGGCAAATTCGATCAGAGGCAAGTTTTTGTCTCAGCTCCACATCCTTTGGTACAACCAAACTTCCTTGAAATAAGATGCTTCCATCACTTCCTTTAGTGAAATCTGTCTTTTCCAACAGCTTCTGCAACTGTGGATTGTTCTTTTGTGCCTCCAGCACCTTCTCATATATCATCGATCTTACCGAGATATTTCCTAGAAATGACGCTCTCTTAGTAGTTGGCCATTCCAAGTTACACATTCCCAAATCCTCCATCATTCCCCATTCTTGCACCATCATATGCGCCACTATTCCTGTCTTCGTGCTTAGTGCATCTACAACCACATTCGCCATACTTGGATAGTAGTGGATAGAAAAGTCATAGTCCTTCAAATACTCCAACCACCGTCTCTGTCTCATATTCAGGTCCTTCTGAGAAAAGATGTATTTCAGACTCTTGTGATCAGTGAATACTTCGAAAGTTTCACCATATAGATAGTGCCTCCAAATCTTTAAAGCAAACATCACTGCTGCCAGCTCCAAGTCATAAGTTGGATAATTTTGCTCATGGATCTTCAGTTATCTCGATGCATAAGCCACTACATGTCCATTCTGCATCAGTATGCAACCCAAACCGCATTTTGAGGCATCGCTATAAATGACAAACCCACCAGATCCTGATGGAAGTTTCAGAATTGGTGCGGAAGTCAATCTTCTCTTCAGCTCCTGAAAACTCTTTTCACAATCGTCGTTCCAATTGAATTTCACTCCCTTCCTTGTTAACTTGGTCATTGACAAAGCTAAACTAGAAAATCCTTCAATGAACCTCCGATAATAACCCGCCAATCCCAAGAAACTTCTGATCTCGGTCACGCTCTTCGATTGTTCCCAGTGAAGAACGGCTTCCACCTTCATCGGATCCATCGAAACTCCGTCTTTTGATATGACGTGACCCAAGAAGTTTACTTTGTCCAACCAGAACTCGCACTTGCTAAATTTAGCATCCAACCGGTTCTCTCGTAAGATCTGCAATACTTGAGCCAAGTGTCTTCTGTGCTCCTCCTGACTCGCGGAGTAGACCAATATATCATCCACGAACACGATCACGAACTGATCTAACAATGCCTTGAAGATTCTGTTCATCATATCTATAAACGCTGCAAGGGCATTGGTCAGACCAAATGGCATTACCAGAAACTCATAATGTCCGTATCTGGTTCGGAATGCTGTCTTGGAGATGTCTTCCTCCTTGATCCTCAACTGATGGTATCCGGACCGCAAATCGATTCTCGAGAACACTCTTGCTGACTGCAGTTGATCAAATAAGTCGTCGATCCTCGGTAACGGATATTTATTCTTTATTGTCACCTGATTTAACATCCAGGAGTCTATGCACAATCTCATGGATCTGTCTTTCTTCTTCATGAACAAGACTAGTGCTCCCCAGGGAGATACACTAGGTCGAATCAGACGTTTATCCAGCAACTCCTGTAGTTTTTCTTTCAATTCCTTTAATTCCGCAGGTGCCATCCGATATGGTGCCTTCGATATCGGCGCAGTTCCCGACATCAGGTCTGTGGTGAAGTCAACATCCCGTCTTGGTCCAGGCAACTCCTCCAGAAACACATCGATGAATTCATTTACTATTTCAATTTCTTCTATTTTAGGGATAGTTTTCTCTTCTGACACTAAGGTAGCTAAAAAGGCTTTACATCCTTTAGCTACTAATTTCTGAACTTTTATTACAAAAATTAGATGGTTTTCTTTCTTTAAACGAATTCCTTGAAACATTAATTCTTTCTTTCCCGGAATTCTAAAATATACCATATTTTTGCTACAATCAACGGTAGCATCAAATTTAGCTAACCAGTCCATTCCCAGTATGATATCAAAATCAAGCATCTCAAGCAAAACCAAATCAGCAAGCATCACAACATCATCCATCAACACAGAAGAATCCTTCAGATACTCAGTTGCTAACACTGAGTCCCCAACAGGAGTAGAAATGGAGAGATCACACTCAAGTCTAGAATGTTTCTTTTCTAGACTGGCAGCAAACACCATAGAAATAAAGGATCTAGACGATCCTGGGTCTATCAATACTCTAGCCAATCTATTTAAGACAAGTAGAGTACCTTCGATGACGTCATCCGAAGATTGAGCCTCCGCCAAAGTCAAGGCAAAAACTCGAGCTTGAGCTTTCTTACTCGTCTCCCCTCCTGCTTTCTTGTCACGATTAGGGCAGTAAGGCGCAATGTGACCAATTTCATTACAACTGTAACATCTCCGAGTATCTTGTGGACATGGCTTCCCAGCATGAGACGGCTGTCCACAGAATCTGCACTTGCCTCCAGCTTCTGGCCCGTTATTTCGCTGACGCTGACGGTAAGGTACTAATGCACGATTCTGATTATTCCCCCGGTTTGGCTGCTGTTGCTGCTGTTTCTGTTGCTTCGCTGGTTGGTTAACAAAATGACCGTTGTTCTCGAATCTCTTGAATCCAGAGCATTTGAAATTACCGTCCTGACCCTTGTTGGAACTTCCTTTCCGCTCTTGGGTCCTTTTATAGTCATCTTCAAGGATAGAGGCCAACTCCACTGCTTTAGCCACGGTAGTCGGTTGCGAAACCAAAACCTTCGACCTTAGTCCATCACGCAGACCATCTACGAATCTCCTCACCTTTACTAGCTTGTTGGGACACTCATTTGTCGTGAATCGCTGCAGCTGTTCAAACTTTGTCTCGTACTGAAGTACAGACATGGATCCCTGAACCAACTCTAAGAATTCTTTCTCCTTCCTACGCTGTACATGTGGAGGAAAGTATTTCTTATTAAATACTTCCTTAAATTCTGCCCACGCGATCTCTTGTCCTGCCTCGAAATTATTCCGCTCTGCCGATTCCCACAAGAATACGCCCTCACCAATGAAGAGATAGGTTGTGAACATGACTTGTTCCTCTGCCGGAACCTTCATACCCTTGAACAATCGTTCAACTTCCACGATCCATCGCTCAGCCTTTTCAAGGTTGTCATCACCAGAGAAAGCTGGTCCTGCTCTCTTGAACCTCTCTAGGGTAGGCGCCTTCACTTTGGGCGTATTGCTACTGCTTCCGCCATTCCGTAGTTCCCTTGCCAACTCCCTTACCACATCCGACAGATTCTGGCTCGTGGCTTCTTCCTGAGAAAGATTCGGTGCAGTACCTGATCGCCTACCACGAGCTCCAGTTGTCGCCATTTCGGAAAATCTACAGTCAAGGAAAGAGGGAGAATTAGAACTTAACTCCATGTTTCATTTTAATTCTTCCTCCAATCCATGACTACTAGCGCTACAGACAATACCACAACACAAGAACAAACAACAATGCAAGCAAAACAAAGGACACACCAATACTACATTCAAAACGAAGTTTTTATTCAATACTAATTAAAAATTACACCTAAATCTCTGAAAGAAAAGCAGGGTTATTCAAGATTCTACTCACTTATGAAGCTTCCTAATTGAGTCCCTTAACACCACATCTCAAAGGTACTCGTCTAAAATGGCTAAGGACACATGCATAGGTGCAAACACTAGATGACCCTCATACCAGTCTATCTCCCAATCGGTCATGTGAGGCCACCTATAACCTAGGGATTTGAACCTGAGATACAACTTATAGAAAAGATCTGGGTCATCCTTTGCATGAATGTAAACTAGATGTTCTAAGACCTTCCGAAAATCTTGGTTTATCAAGAAACCAGTGAACAAATGCTCTTCTTCTGGATCTTCCTCTGGGTCTTCTTCTGGATCTTCTTCCGGATCTTCCTCTGGGTCTTCTTCCGGATCTTCCTCAGAATCAGACTCTTCCTCGATGTCGATCAGGAAAGGTTCTTCCTCGGTTCCACGACCAACGTCCTGCAACCTCCAATCAGCCAACGATTGTCGTGCTGCCTCCTGACTATCCTTCTCGTAAATCCGACCGCTACGCATTCTAGCCATTACCTAAAGCAAAGTACTAATTAGTCTTTTAGGTACAATTATGCTTCATCTCTCATTCTACGGTTCTACGTTCTCATCTCATAGTTATTCTAAATCTTTGTATAGTGAACAATTATTTAAGTCTGAGCTCTGATACCAAGCTGTCACGCCCTAAATTTTATTAAACCCAAAATACGCGGAAGCGATAATCCAATAAAGGTTGTTGGGTATAAAATCTAGGACAGACCGAATACTCGAATTATCACATACCCATTTCCATACATGGGTTTTGAAGGATCGTTGACTTAAATAACATTCATTGTACCCGAATTATAAATAACAAAGTTGTAGCACTAATAGTTTAATTATTACAGAAATAAATAATCTTCAATCAATACAATAATAAAAAGCCAGGCACACAGGCCACAAGTAGCAAAGTTCAACAACTAAAACACTGAAATAAAAATCTTCATTTCCAAATCTGCAGTCATCCTCCACTTTCTCCTGCTCAGCATCATTCTTTCTTAATTCCTGCATCGAGGGATGCATGAGTATGTCGTATGAAATACCCAGTAGGATACCAAAAACCCCACTGATAAAGGATTAACAAATTCCAAAGGAAAAGAAGATCAAATACCAAAAGTATTATGGATATAAGGAATCAATAATCACGTTTTGGAAAAGTCAGCAAACCAAGCTATCACCAAACACCGGAAAACTCATATGTACCGGTAGAATCAACAACTGAGATAGACTCCAACATACTGTGTGTAAAGAGTCAACAACTTCTGCTCGCTGGTCAGTCCACTTCCCCTATGGACATCTATGCCAGAACATCCTAGAGGTTCTTCAGAGGAACCCGGCCATGCTTCTGGGGATGCTGGCCCCATCAGTGCTTACGGGCACAATGGGCGGAGACTGCAGACCTTCCGTAATGTCATACAGTCTAAGCGCACGCATTGCCGTCGTCGGCTGAACTACAGAGGTTCATAAAATCTGAGATCACAGAGGATCTTGCAATGGCTCTGGAGCATACTAGGATTTCCACTCGAAGATTTCTATCATGACTCTTGTGGAAGAAACAGTTTCCATAGGTTCAAAGATCATTGTACGACAACAGAGGTTGTATGGAAAATAATCGAAGATTTCACATTGAGAATAAACTCTTATAGGAATGCCAACAAGATAACAATATCTTGAAGTAACCAAGCAATAAGGACTCAAGTGTCCGAACTTGTCATCAACACGTGACTCACAAAAGAAGTAGTTGTAGCGCTCGTCTTCCCAAGCTCCACTCAAGTCATTGGGGTCAAAATGGTAACTTTACTCATCTAAGATCTTCGATATGTAAGGCCTTAGGTATGAATTCCAAATACTGAATGTAAACTTGAGAGTTTATGAAGAAAATGATTAACTAGGATTTAGAGTAAAACCCTAATTAAGGATTTCTATACCGACCACTACGGTGAGTCGTAAACTAAAAGGGAAAGACACTAAGGTTAGGACTCGAACCCCTAGTCTCTCTCTTATAGGAAAATTATACTATTATATTAGTCGTAATTCTGGTCATTTCGAGTTTATTTTCATTTAAATTAAATTTATAAATCAATTAATCCCATGATAATAAAACTAGTGAATTATCCTTCATTCATTGCACTGCCCTGTGTACAGCAGTACATTTTCAGCACTTGCTACGGCTCTTACTGAGTAAATCTGAATCTGTAATTTTTAATGTAGGTTCCCTGATGAGTCTATTTTACATCCCAATAGAGAAAGTATTTTTCTGAATTTTATAGAATTAGTTATGCATTTTCTACTATTGACTATCTTTGCCGGAATTTCCAGACTAAGGCTTAATTAAGTCTTCGGTTTGCCCTTTATTATGTTAATTAATCACATCTATTAATCACTTATGATATTACTAATCATCTCTCTGTTTCACCTAGGCATGATATTTGTAATAATTAACAACAAGTAAATTTTCAATATAATACTATGTCTTTATCACTTCTACAAACTGTTTTTATGCCTAAACATGATTATCATCTATTCAATAATTAAGACCCTTAATTTGGGACGAAAAGGAACATAAATTACACCAAAAAGCAGAGGCCTTTACCTCTGGTCAGAAGGGTATCGACTTGTATTTTACAATATTTTAGACATTTAATCCTTCGCCTTCTTAATTCTCAGGAATCATTACCCGATCTAATGATTAATATAATTTAAACAACAAGAAATGACCGGAAAGTAAGACTATAATCTCTGGACAACACGAAGTCAGATCCATAGGGAAATGAACGAGTCAATTACATCTGACTAAGGAGAGAGGAATTCATATCTAAGACTTTGCATATCGAAATATGCATTCAAGTATTCAAATGGATCATGCATATACTAGACATAAATAAAAATATGACTTTTTTCAATTCACAAGCATCATCCTCATACACCAATGAACAACAGACATAAACATGCATGAAATATCATCAAAACATGCTATTGAAGCCAAGGAAATTGGGTAAAAATGCATCCTACCTGATTTGAAGAGAATCGATACGTTATGCGCGTAAATCGGTTCTCCAGGTAGACTACGCTTCCCTTCTCCACGAAACCACTCCACAAACCACCGGAGAGCTCCTTGAATGTGGTGTGCAAGGCTGTCCACTACTGCTCCTCTATTGGCACGTCTCCCAAAAATTACAAAGGAGAATGTCGACCCCTCTAATAGCAAGTATATATAGGACATACACAAGTCCTAATTGATTCTCCACCGTCCATTTCACCACGATCCAAAGGCTACCAAAAGGTCCAGCCATTCCACAGCAGCCAGGACGCCCTTCCCCTTAATTTTGTTCAGTTACAAATCCCTTGATTAAGGGGAATTAACTCAATCCCTTTAATTACCTAATTAAGACCTTATGCAGTTTCAATTAGCAAGATCTAACCATCTTGATAAAGGGCGCCAAGCTTGATTGGAATATGCCCTTAGCATCTTCCATAACTCACCTTGAATGCCAAACATAACCTCCCTAATTACTCCCAAATTAAATCCCAATTTTATTAATATAAAATTTACGGTCGCTACAGGTGAGTTCCCTATTAACACACAATCTTCCACCGAAGTATAAGGACCCAGGATGTCCAACAATTTCATGCGTTATAGGGAACCATAATGTGGACAAGGCATTGTTAGATTTGGGGGCGAGTGTTAATTTGTTGCCTTACTCTGTGTATGAGCAACGTGGGTTGGGGGAATTGAAACCGACTGCCATAACACTACAACATGTTGACCGATCTATTAAAGTTCCACGTGGTGTTATTGAAGATGTTCTGGTGCAGGTTGATAAATTTTTCTTTCCTATTTAATTCATTATCCTAGATACACAACCTGTTCAGAACATTGGCTGTCAAATTCTTGTGATTTTGAGACGTCCATTCCTGGCGACGTCCAATGCTATTATAAATTGTCGGGATGGGGTGCTCAAATTGTCTTTTGAAAATTCAAATGTCAAACTAAATATTTTTAATGCTAAAAAATAACATTCCCCCCCATATGATTCTTATGCAGTTCATATGATTGACACTCTGGTGGAGCGCTTGGTGGGAGGCAAGCCCCGTATTTAGGTGTATTATTTCATTTTTTTTCCTTTCGTTGTTATGTTATCATTGTAGTTTTATATTGTTCACATTGAGGACAATGTTCATAATAGGTTTGGGGGAGGGAATATTGCTTGTATATAATAAAAAAAATAAAAATAAAATAAAAAAATTATAAAAAATTTGATTAGTTTTTAGGTTGTTGTTAGTAGTTTTTCATAGGTTTTGATAGTTTATCCCGTGATAATGCATGCTTCAATTCTTAAGTGATTAATTTGCATTGGAAGTGTGAGTAAGTATATTGGAGGATAGATACACTTAACTGAGCATATCTTTTTGTTGCAGTCCTCTTGGAACAGGTGCTTGAAGCAAAGAAAACTCACTCACATACACTAGTACATAAAATAATATCATCTAGAGATTTGTTGAATGCTAATTTATAGTGGGATGTCTTTAGTCATAGTCATTAGTTGATATGTGGTTGTCTATTGAGCTTAAAAGATCATGATAGACCATTTACTTGGCCATGGCAAGGGCTTGGAACCGGAAATAGGTTGAGAGTATAATACAGCCTGGACAGAATAAAGATGCTTGAAAATATGAATGCGAAAAAAAATGAAAACAGAAAAAAAGGCGCTGCTTGACTATTATAGGATTAACTTAAGCTGATGCTCATGCCCGAAGCGGTATATACTTAAAACCTAATGCCCTAAGCCAAATTGGTTGGGAGTCATTGGCCTGAGTCATTGCTAAACCTAAGCATCTTGAAGTCAGGCCTTACACAGTCCTATTGAAAAAAAAGTATATGGTGTATTATCCTCTCAAATCTAGAATGTTGGACCCGAAGGAGGTGCGCATGTATTTGTGCTGTCATGAACCTAAAGATTGGGATGACTATGTAGATTCTGATGTTCCTTGGTTAATGGGTAACGCTGGATCTGTATAAAACCAAAATTTAGAATGTATTACTACAATGTTTTACACTTTTACTATATATGTTATCATGCTATATCATATTGAGCAGAAATTTCCAAGATGAAAGTGTGGAATAAAACCACTTACTTGAGGCTTCTATATTCCTATTGATTATGAACCAAGTATGTGTGGTTGATTTTTTTAAGAATTGTAGTTTGCATTTGTCAGGATAATAGGTTGTGTGATCGATCGGCCAGCGATTGATCGGCAATACAGAGCGATCGATCGCCGTGTGTAGAAAAACCTAAAACAAGCTTATTTTGACTTGGATTTGGAAGGGGACTTTATGATTTCTCTTCAAACATATAAATAAGCCTTATAGGAGAACGTTTTGGGATATATTAGAGAATAGATCTTGAGAAGAATTGGAGCTAGAGCAAAGGAGAGAAGAAGAAGATGAAGAACACAATGGTGATTTCTCTTCCAATGTGAGGCTAAACACTTTTCCAAGGTGTAGATGAAACCTAATAATCTGGTTGTATAGTTTCTGTTCTCTCATCATATGTTTTTACTCTAGTTGGTGTATAGAATTTATTGTATAATCACTGTTAAGTCATTAAAGGTTTCTTCTTTATACTCGAGAGAGACCAGAGTGAATTCTTGTGAGTTTCAATCCGAAGATTACTTGCGTATCCGAGAGGAATGTGAGTAGATTGAGGTGTTATATATCAATAAAGTTTCATTGGTTTATACTCGAGAGAGATAGATCACAATTCCATGTTTTAACCGTTTTATGTGTTGCGTCCGAGAGGAGAGCACTATATTTTGAGTTGACAAGTGTATGTCCGAGAGGAATATACTAGCCAATTAAAATCTTTATTCAAAAGAGAGAGGGAAATGATACACTAGTTTATTGTGGTGGATTCGAAGCCTTGGTCTTCTCCATATTAATTAAATCTCAGTTAGATTAGCTAAAGTTCATCACTTTCTCTATATTAATTAAAAACTGCAACTTTCTCTTGAATTTGGCAAATGGTTTAACTGTCCCTGAGGTTCGATAACCCTTAATACTTGCCGTAGTATAATTGCCTTGTGCACTTGCAAGGGTTTAATTTTAAACGATCAAGTGTATAACAACATAACATGATACGGGCAACTCGTGTATACGAAGACACGATCTAATATATATTCGTACACGACTATATTGGGTCGTGTCTTCGTAGACACGACTACCAACTAAGTGTCGTGTCGTACATACACCACTAAAAAGCTCCAAGAATGGCTTAGCTAAGTGACAAATGTGGCGTCATTTAGGTAACCACCGCTCCCTGACTCTCCTTCACATCTTGCCCCTACTTGTTTGCTGGTGTGGGTTATACCAGAAACCAGCATCTTATGGATTGCTTGCGGCCAATTGTACGAGCTCAGTCTTGAGAGGTCTTCTATGTATTGGAAAAAACACGGTAGGAGCGCTCTAGTGCTGTGTGGAAACAGAACCGTGCAGAAGATGAGGCGATGATCATTTTTGCCATGTCATCCTCTGACATCTTTATTGCTCCAATGTTAAGCTTCACAATCATGTCCTCTATGTAAGAAATATCCAGTTTCCTCACAGAGAAGTACTTCCTGAAGAATTCCCCTTGGGGTCGGTTGCCCTTAGCGGGAACGATCTCAACTTTTTTGCCATTTGTGGGCAATCCAGTGATAAGAGCAACTTCTTGCTCTGTGAAATTTAGTGACCTTCCTTTTATGTCGAAAACCTTGGCCAATTCATCCCAATACCTCACCAAATGGTCAAGGAGTTCCTAGAAACTATGACTTCTTGAGCTTCAAATAATACGGCAAAACCCGATTCTTTAATCAGTTAAGCACATCTTCCGTGACGCTGTAGGAGGGCCGCACACTTTTTCAGCACTCCAGGTTGACAAAACGTCCAAATAATCGGCCGCGCTTGGTAAGTTCTCTTTACAGGTGTCTCTATATGAGCCTTCCTCTTCCTGCCCCTCTATTTTTGTTCTCATAGTGCAAAAAGAAATTCCTGATCCTCCTCCTCTTCCCTTAGTATTTGCTCCATTGAGTCATCTCTTTCTGATTTCACTAACGATGAGACGTTGTTGCCCAGGAAAATCTTCACAATGATTTTTGCCTCTGCTCGCCGGCGACACAAGGACAATTTGCTCTGGCCAGCCAAAACCCTATGTCTTTCCCACTATTCCTCGCCATCTCGCCGCCAAAAAACTAGCCCATCGGAAACCCTGGCCGAAAAATGCTCCGAATGTGTGTAATCGCTTGCAATCGGTCACTCTGCCAGTTACATGGAGCTGCTCAAAATCACCTCTCCAAATCGTCGCCTTTGCTTCCTAAAACTGAGCCGAGGTGATCATGTCTTCAACACGACCCTTCGAATACCAAAGGCATGACCCACCTAAAAGAAGGGCATTTTTGGTACTCTAGTGTCAATTTCAGGCTATATGGGATTTTTTCAATGGAAAAACCAGGTAATATGGAAAAAAGAAGAGTCGTCGTTGCCCGGGAAAATCTTCACAATGATTTTCGCCTTTGCTCGTTGGCGACACAAGGGCGATTTGTTTTGGCCAGCCAAAACCCTATGTCTTTCCCACTATTCCTCATCGTATCGCCGCCCAAAAACTAGTCCGCTGAAAACCCTAGCCGAAAAATGCTCCAAACGCATGTAATCGCTTGCAATCAGTCACTCTGCCGGTTGCATGGAGTCGTAGGGAGCCGCGGGGGACGTCAATAAGGGCGCCGCTCAAAATCGCAGCCTTTGCTTCCTAAAACCGAGCCGAGGTGCTCGTGCTGTCTTCAACAAGACCCTTCGAATACCAAAGGCACGACCCACCTAAAAGAATGGCATTTTCGGTACTCTAGGTATCAATTTCAGGCTATATGGGATTTTTCACTAGAAAAACCAGGTAATATGGTAAAAAGAAGAGTGGCGCCAGGTAATATGGAAAAAGCTCGTATTAAGTGACTAATAACCCTAATCTAAGGAGACATAACATTTACATCAACTATTTTAAATGAACAATATTTCACTGAATATCAATATGCATAAATTGTTTTAAATGAGAAGTAATTAAATTCATGACTCGCTCTACACACTCACTCATTCTTTTAGTTGGTATGTAATAGGGAGTAAGAGGACTGAACAAAGGTTCCCTACTCTCATAATCAACACCCAAACCTAACAAATTTAAACTATCTCATCAACATATTGTTTTTTGTTAACCAAATAATACACTGAATAATAACCTCTTCTTCGTTCACAATAATTGTTTTAGCTCCACAAGAAAAACAAGAACTTCAACAAATAGAAAATATATTGGTACCCATTATAAACTAATTTTGGCCTCCTGCTGAAGAAGCATATAGATTTGCACCATCAAATCAACTTTAAAGCTCAGTTCATATTGGAAGAATGCTAAACCGACATTCCTTCATCTATGGGATGTATTTTTAGACAATTATCACTAATGGGTACATACTGCTCCTTTTCTAGAAGTACATTCAGAATTTCAGCCAACTAACTTTTAAAAAATCCCATGGACATCAGCAAAAAAGAACTAATCATTTCTACCATAAAAGCTAGGTTGGTCAGGATGATTAATTGAGAAGGTTTAAAAAGCCTGAAAGATTTATGCAATTGTGTATGACTTAGCACATATTATAATGATCGTCTGTTAAATTTCTCAAACCACCTAAAAAATCCTGGAATCAGCACCCAAACCTAACCAAATCAAAGAATCAATAGCTAAAAAATCCAAAAACAACAACACATTCACACCAAACCATAACCTAAAAAACCTCCAGAAATGAAAAAATGCAGCAAAATATACCTCAAAATTCCAGCTTTCCATGGCGGGAGGCGGAGTACTAGAGTGCACCGGATGTGGAAGACGAGGAGGGAGGCTACTTGACGATAGGAGGTGGCACGGTGAGGCAGCACCAGGCGGCAAGGGAGGGAGGACCTGGGGGGGGGGGGGGAGATCTTGAGGCGAGGGATTTTGGCGGCAGATGTTGAGGAAGCCCTCGAGCGGCCTGATTTTGGGACGAATGAAGCGGCGATGGAGATAGAGAGATAGGAGGGGCGAAGCTGGTAGTGGAGATGGAGTCAGGGACTTGCAAATGAAGACGAAGATGGAGATGGCAGTGGAGATGGAGGTGGGGAGTTAGGGCTCCCTTTCTCCAAGTTAGGGCCTGAGACCAGCTCCGTTGACCGTGGTGACGGTGGAGATGGAGATGGAAGCGGTGAACCCGGCAGTGGAGATGGAGTCAGGGACTTGTCGATGAAGACGGAGATGGAGATGGCAGTGGAGACGGAGGTGGGACAAACTGGGGTGGGGAGTCAGCCATCGGTGAATGCAAGGAGAAACAGAGGAGGGGAGGGAGTTAACTAGGGTTAAAGAGGAGAGTTAAGAAGAAACCGTCAGATCAAAATCCCAAGGTCATTTACAAAACCGACTGAGAGAGATTTCTCCAATCGGTTGTAGACTACCAGCTCTCATATATGTAATGCTACAATGGCTGCCCTTTTGGCGAGCAAAATGAGCAACTCACTGCCCAACCTTCGATTCGTAATTTGTTGGTCAAAAATCGCGCACTTCAACAGCCAATGACGTTATGTTTAATATTTTTTACCTAAATACCCCAGCTACCCTTCTTCTTCCCCTTCTCTCATCTCACACACACAAAACTAGTTTGCCTTCCTACCCCAGTCCCGACAAGCTCAGCATCCCCTCTCAAGACTCATGGGATGGGCTGAACCATATATCCATCTCTATCTCCTCTTCTCTTACCACCAGCTCCTTCCTTTATATCTCCTCCACCGCTTGATGAATTGAAAATGATTGAACACGCAGGAGAAGAGGAGCATTCGGATGCCTGTTACCAGATTGGCGGGAAGTTCTGTCCACGGCTCCTCCTCTCCGTATCTCTATCTAATTAAAACTCCCTCCTGCCAACGAGCTCACATTCCATTTCTCGTCCCGTCCATGTCCACGAGGCCGCGACTCTTCCTCTCTCTTACAGTTAGGATCTCTGAGACAATCGTGGTCACTCTTTAGGTAAAAAAAAGTCTGTTCGAGGGTAAATTTTAGGGCTTTTCTATTTGGTGTACATTTTGGTTCTTCCTTTTAAAGGATTTTATGCACAATTGATGTTTGTTAATTTACTTTAGACAATTAAGTGCAGTTCTTTTTTATCCTTCTTACATTATCAGTTATACACCTTAAGGGGATTAAATGCAGTTCTTTTTTTCTCCTCATCACATTATCAGTTATTAACCTGAAGTATTATTTTGTTTATGGAAATTAACTTGTATAGTCTTTTTATATCTTGAGAAGGTTTGTGATTCTTATTGGTATTATTGTTTTTTATTGTTGCCTATTTTAAACAAAAATGTGGTTGATGATAGCAAATGTGGATTGCATTAATGTTTTTCTTCTATGAACAATGGTGCTAGGTTTGAGATGATAGATGGTATAATCCCTTGATTTGGGAGGTGATACAAGGATCTCCGGATATACCTACTGCTCCAAGCCAACAACCACTGTGTGATCCTTTTGGTTAATGGATATCTGATCTTGAGCAAATAAAATTTGTGCCCTTATATTTGTTTAATACTAGTTCATAACCATTTCCTAAAGCGTTTTGGTGCTTGAAAACTGCACATTCAATTTATCATATTTGTGCCCTTAAAGTGCTTACTGCTTTCATATTAGACGTATTCACAGTGATGTTGAGTATTTGACAAATTTAGTCATATTATATTTGTACTTAATCATGGAATGTGGGTTTCTCGTACTCAAAATTGGTTGTACTAGTTGTGGTATGTTGCTTCCTGACAATGGGCTGTGGTGTCGTTTTAATTGCATTAATGTTGTAATTCTAATGAAGTTTTACACTATTTAGTGGATCTTTAGATCAACTCTGAAGAGAACTCAAGAATGAGTTGAAACTTCTTGAGAAGGTTGGTGGTTCAAATCCATCAAGATCCTAATTATTTGAATGGATAAAAATGATTGTCTTCTAGTCATGGGCTACAAGCTAACACTATGAAATTATGTTTCATGAGTTGTACACCACCATCCATGAAAAGTAAAATCAAGTGGTTATTGGGTAGGCTATCTATTTATGTACTTCATATTTTGCAACTAGTTGGACTGAACTGTTATTCGTAGTTTTTATATCCTGGAGTGCATAAGGAGTAGACTTGAGTGGGAAGGGACAAAGTTAGACAAGTTCAAGTCACACAGGTCTAATGCAACATCAATTAGTTGTGATATCTTGTTATGCATGGCCAATTAGCAACTTTAGAGTGGATTTGAGAAGGGCATTGGCTGTTGCATCCGTGGACAAAGCTTAGTTTGATTAAACACAGGTATACACTTAGGCTAACCGACCCTATTACATGTTCAGATTGCATTCTAACTATGTAGAACCTGTTTACAATATATTCATATGTAATTAATATTCACATTCACCTATTTACAACATTGTGTTTTCACATTAATATGTTAGGGAACTCGTATCATTTCCACATTGTCCAGGAAGTATACATGGCTATATTTAAACAAATTGTACAAGGCATGCTAATTCTCCTAGTCCCTGCAAACAATTTTTTTTATTGTCCATTAAAAACACATTTCTATATGTGGGAGGACACATATCATTTACACAGTGTCCAAGCAGAAAACTAGATTTTAAATTTTGTCACATTAAAGAGGCATTGATAGGTCAACGTTTAGTAAAATGATTACTAATTCTTAAGATATCTTAATCAAATTGTCATGAGCAGTATACATAACTATTTTCAAATTGTCCCAGGTGGTATACACAACTCTCATTCCTTTTGATACAACTCCACAAATAAGTAAATTATAAAAAAAAAGCTCCACAAATAAGTACTTGACAAAAAATTCCACATAGATGACCCTCTCATTTCATAGCATCCTCTCCAAACTGAATAGTCCATTCACCGACACTATAAACAAGATGGCATATATTGTCTTTTTGAAAATCTAAGTCTTGAAGACAATGCCCTTCAGATAAAGGACCACTCATGGATGCCTTATCTAAAAGTAGGCATATCGCATGCATTTTGATTCAATGTAATAACCAATAATGAGCAATTGAATGGGTAAAAAAATAAATCTATAGACCTAAAGAATTCATGAAGGAAAATTTTAAAATGTGTCAAGATTAAAGTACCTTAAAAAATACTTCATGCAATTTCATCCAAAGACAAAATCAGATGATTAAAGGGCTACTTGGAGGGGTAAAGTGGTCACTTCTTGTCCAAATTTAAAACCCCCTGCAATTATCATATTATCTATCCAAACACAGTGCCAATTACATTCATATCAAAAATTCCAATATCCAAACGAAATTAACATTTTTCACCTTCTCTAATGAATTATTTCATCTTTTTTCTTGCATATCCACATTCTTTGCCCCTTCTCTATCTGAACAACCTCTAAGCAAAGTGAGTGACTTATTCTTCCTTGCATGTAAGTACAGGAAATTAAATATAAACAAACATATATATGTTTAACATATATTCATATGTAGAAAGAATTGTAAAACTTTTACCTCATTGTGTTTGCCACCGAACAATTTCATATGCCGTGACCTTGTCCACGTAGATTACATCGATGACATAATCTCTCTCCTTTTGCATCCTCTTCCATTGCTATTTCTTTAGCACTTTTAAGTTGTCTTCCAGACCCCTACGTTTTTGAGATGTTTGGAGGATGAGCCTTGACCGTAGTGGACATTTCCTTCGACCTATTTTGAGATTCTTGCATATGCATTTTTGGGATGATCTCATCTACCACTTTTCCTATGTTAATCATCATCTCTTCCACAATTGAAAATGTGATGTTATTTGAACATGCTTTGTCCACCCAGTCAGCCATAATAGAATGAAGCTTGCCTTTTCTAACTAAATGTCCAGGCACTTGTTCATTATCTCCACGGAGTTGTGTTCCATGACTATCATATGCAAATCCTTTTGTTTTGAACTGAGTCCATCTTTTCAAAATCAAGTCACTTGGTAATGTGTCGATACCATTATTTCTAACACAAGCAATATATGCCTACATGGATCCCCTCTGACTCAAACATCATACAAGAGCAACATGCAAATTCTTGAAATGCATGGAACTCAACCTCTCTTATGCACTTTCCATCACCTGGCTTCTTGACATCATAAAAAGATGAAGTTCTATCATTCTTTTTTAAGATTGAAAGACAATGTATACTTTCCAACAATTCAACCTGGAATTTGTTGGTGAATATATGTCGGCTATAGCTCACCCATTTGTTTCTCTATATTGAAAGGAGTAACAAGTGATGGTTTGCTATTCTCTAAGACAAAATCAACTTTCAATTCGTTATGCCTAAGCTTTTTAACAACCCTTTCAAAATGATGAATAAATTCCATTGATGTATTCTTCTTACTCACATATTTTTCTATGAACGCATTAACACTTTCACTACGTTGAGTGGTCCTAATACCAGCCAAAAAGACGTGTTTGAAATACACAGGAATCCACATATCACGAATCTCATATAATGAGCAAAGCCATTTGTTGTCTTTTAAGACATTTTCAGCAATAATTTTAACCCACTGATCTTCAAATTCTTGTATTCTATCAAACCCCCATACACAAGCATGAAATGGTCCAATAAATGAGTCTATTTTAGCAATAGCCCCTAATTTATCTTATTCTTTTTTCAATATATGCGGCATGCAATATCGATGGTGAGCTTCAGGGAAGACTTCCACAATTGCAAGTGGCATAGCTGCATCCTGATCTGTAACGATTGCTTTTGGTTGTTGACTCAACATAGCTTCTAAGAATTTTTTGAACAACCACATGAAAGACTCAACTTTCTCTTTTCTCATAAAGCTATAACCAAAGCTAATTGACTGCTTATTGTGATTGACACTCGTAAATGGATCAAAAATCAAACAATATTTGTTAGTCTCATATGTCGTGTTAAATACAACAATATCTCCAAATAGTTTATAATCTCATCTAAAAATTTCATCCACCCAAAAATAGCAAACTAATTTGTTATCTTCATCCACTTCATAAACATAATAAAATGAATCGTTCATTTTCTTTAACTCCTCAAAATGATATAATAGATCATGCGCATCCGCATGTTTGCGCTCTTTCTTACTCAAAACATGATAATTCCGGATGTCTTTCTCTATAAACCCAACATTCAAACGACCGCCCGCCTCAATCTCAAGCATTGCCATATATTGCGATGGTTTTATATTAGCCTCACTGCAAGTCTCAAAAAAAGCCTTTTGCGGTGAAGATACTACTCGTTGTGATCTCAAAAAGTAAACTTTCCTAGGTGTTACACACATGTGACTATGCTCATCTACAAACCTGGAGGTAACCCATTTTCCATCTTGTCCTTTACAAACTCTTATATAACTTGGACATTGTTCTCTCATAATATGATGTTTTCTCTTCCCATTGCAAACACTATCACCTTTTTTGGGGCAAAACTATGCCTTCCCAATTACTTAACGAGTTACCTTGCTCATATTTGAACTACCTTTACGTATGCTGAACCCCACATTCTTTGCATGCCTATTAAAAAACTTATGTACGTCATCCAATGAATTAAAACACATACCAGTGGCAAGTTTCAAATCTTCTTCAGTTGGTGAAACATAAAAACTCTTTCCCTTGGCTAGGGACTTTTCTATGGTAAGTGATTGCTGGCTATTATCCATTTTCGTAAAGAACCAACGAAGATATTTCCTAAGATGCAAAACATTCATGCATATTAAAAGTCTACAATTTATGCACATAGCAATGCAAGTTTTTGGATTCCCCACCTTGAATGCAACCAATTCCATAGTACTATCTTAGCTTCAATACATACACATACCCAAATTTTACACATTAAATCAAGTTTCTCACTAATTCCACATCGTAACTAGAAAATTGGACATCAAATCTATTTTTCATGAAAAATTAAATTGAATTAATCTACCACTAAAATGGTCGCAGCTCACTCCCCCCTTCCCACCACCAGCACACTCTGCATGCCCTACATTTTTCCCCTCTCTGGGTCTTCATTCAACACCAGAAAAGAAGAAAAAAATGCCATCTCTAAATCCAAAGCCAGAAAAAATGTCCTCTCTCTTTGCAAAACTAGTTTTGGGAAAAGAAAATATTCAGGGTGACTTTTTTGCAAAAAGTTTCAAAGCAAAATATGGATTTTCAAAGAAAAGCTATTAAAAATGGGGGGTTTTTTTTGCCCTGCAATGGACTCCACTTTAAATGGTGGTCAGAAAAAAAACCACCTTGAATATCTTTCAAAAACCATACTTTCAAGGAAGAAAACAAAAGAAGGAAATCTACCTCTAGTGCCCAATTGCTCAAATGGAAGGAAACATCGCAGGCCGTGGATGCAAGCAGGAATCGGCTGAAGCAACTCGTCTATTAGCAGGTTGCGACACGTCTAACGGCCAAGGGTGGGGAGCGAGTGGTCCGCCGAGGGAAAGGGGAGGATCTAGATGGAGCCATAATGGACGATGACAAGCAAATTGATCTTGAAGATCTTTGGATTGGAGGCAAGCTTCGTTGGGAGATTATGAACAACCGGTGGTCGAGGTGAGCATCGATGGGAGGATGGGGGATCTAGACTGAGGTCGTGGAAGGGAGAGATCGAGGATGAGAGAGGGAGGTGTTGGGACGCTGTAATTGAACTGTTGAAGACGAGCGATTGGGAAGGAGAGAGTGAGCTACTGAAGAGATGGTGGGAGCTTCTGTTGAGGAGAAAGAGATTGGATAATGAACAACGGGAGAGAGAGGAAGGGGGAGGGTATGATGGGAATTTTTTTTTAAAAAAGAAAGAAGCTTATTGGCTCCAAGCAGCACCCTTCTGTAGGACACTAGATCGTTCATCAATGGGCTGATAATGAGCTGCTCATGTCGCTCACAAAAATGGCAGCTCATTATAGCATTACTCTATAATATATATATATATATATATATATATATATATATATATATATATATATTATATAGGGAAAAGTTTAAATGAGATCGCTCTCATATTGCTTATATGAGGCCACTTTGAATCGTAGCCATTGGATCTTGATCTGACGGCTACAAATATCCATAATGATCTCACCCACTCCTTGATGTGACACACTCACCTACCCACTGATTTAATATCCACCCTTCGATCGAAATCTAACGGCAATAAAGATTGGCCTCATGCTCCTTATATGAGAACTATCTCATGTAAACTTATCTCATATATATATATATATATATATATATATATATATAGGGAAAAGTTTAAATGAGATCGCTCTCATATTGCTTATATGAGGCCACTTTGAATCGTAGCCGTTGGATCTTGATCTGACGGCTATAAATATCTATAATGATCTCACCCACTCCTTGATGTGACACACTCACCTACCCACTGATTTGATATCCACCCTCCGATCGGAATCTAATGGCTATAAAGATTGGCCTCATGCTCCTTATATGAGAACGATCTCATGTAAACTCATCCCATATATATATAAGAATAGTTTACATCAGATTGTTCTCGTATAAGGAGCAAGAGGCCAATCTTTTAGGTCATTGGCTACAGATATGAGGGTGAATATAAAATTAGTGGGTAGGTGATTGTATCAAATCAGTGAGTAAGTAAATTCCTTCCAAAACTATTTGTAGCTGTCACATCAAGATCCAATGGCTACAACATGAATTGACCTCATATAACCTATATGAGAACGTTCTTATTTAAACTTTTCTGCATATAGCTTATATGAGGCCAATTCATATCGTAGCTATTGGATTTTGATCTGACGGCTATAAACAGTTGAAAGACCTCATTTAAACTTTCCCATATATATATATATATATATATATATATATATATATATATATTACTACGTGATAAAAATTTGACCGTAAAAATCATTACAACATTTTTTATTTTTCCTGCGAACAAACTCATCATGAAACTCTAAGACTGAGTTAAAAATTTCTAATATCATAATAAAGGCAAAAAATGCGACAAATTGGCAATTATATAGAAAAGCCTTTTATTTTTGGTCTATAAAACAGGAAAGCCTTTTGCTTCTACCTGTGTGAATGAATTAGACAAGGAATAGGTAAGAGACAGTAAATCTCTTACTATTTTTGACAAAATTAAGCAATCTCATTTTATCGCATAATTGTCTACAGATTGAAGTTTCTAATTCTTAGGTTGAATTATAAGGCTGCCGTCAAACTAGTTGCATGTCTCTGCAGTTGTTGTTACAAGTTCACCATACATGGACGTGAAGAATTCAAACATATAATCAATTCTTGTATTTAGTTATTTAACCTGTACAGTTAGTTTCTATTTAGTTTTTCATTCTACCTAACTCCCTCTCCCCATGTGGAGCTGTGTATAAATATGTACATAACCTCTTGCTCAAATTAAGAAAACAGATTATGTTCTTCAATTAATGTCTTCTTTCTTCATGGTAATTGAAGCCTAAAGATGAAAGTCTCTGTCAATCCTGCATCTTGCAACAATCCTCATGGAGGCCTTTAAAACGCAACTTGAAATTTTCTCATCCGAAAACTTCCCACCCTCATCACCATTCGCCTTGACTATGATAATTACCTAGTGTGGTGGGGCAACCAAGTCGTCATTGCGTTTACTGTTTGGCTATTCCTTCCTCATGTGAGACCAAATCACTTGACACCAAACTAGGTTTAGTTTGACCGCAAGGCCAGAGAACAAAGACACTTCTTCACACATCTCCATCATTGGAATATACAAGTTCTAGTGTACCACAAGTCGATCCATGTCACAGGAATCAAAAGGCACGAGTCAAAGTCTGTGGGCGGGCCTCACTTAGCAGAAGTTTCTGGCCCTATTTGCTAAAGAAGAAGTCTATATCTGTTTTGGCTCTAAATGGAGGAGAATTCTATATAATTCTTATATATATATGGGAAAAGTTTAAATGAGATCGCTCTCATATAGCTTATATGAGGCCACTTTAAATCGTAGCCATTGGATCTTGATCTGACGGCTACAAATAGCTATAATGATTTTCACCTAACCCTTGATGTGACACACTCACCTACCCATTGATTCGATATCCATCCTCCGATCGGAATCCAATGGCTATAAAGATTGGCCTCATGCTCCTTATATGAGAACAATCTCATGTAAACCCTTCCCTATATATATATATATATATATAAAATAACGGTTTACATTAGATCATTTTCGCATAAGGAGCAAGAGGCCAATCTTTTAGGTCATTGGATACGGATATGAGGGTGAATATAAAATCAATGTATAGGTGATTGTATCAAATAAGTGACTAAGTAAATTCTTTGTAACCATTTGTAGCTGTGACATCAAAATCCAACGGCTACAACATGAATTGGCCTTATATAAGCTATATGAGAACGATCTTATTTAAACTTTTTTGCATATAGCTTATATGAGGCCAATTCATATCGTAGTTGTTGGATCTTGATCTGATGGCTATAAACAGCTGAACAATCTTATTTAAACTTATATATATATATACATGATTATTACCTGATAAAAAATTGACAGTAAAAATCATTATAACATTTTTTATTTTTTCCTGCGAACAAACTCATCATGAAACTCTCTAAGACTGAGTTAAAAATTTCTAATATCATAATAAAGGCAAAAAATGAGACAAATTGGCAATTATATAGAAAAGCCTTTTATTTTTGGTCTATAAAACAGGAAAACCTTTTGCTTCTACCTGTGTGAATGAATTAGACAAGGAATAGGTAAGAGACAGTAAATCTCTTACTATTTTTGACAAAATTAAGCAATCTCATTATATCGCATAATTGTTTACAGATTGAAGTTTCTAATTCTTGGGTTGAATTATAAGGCTGTTGTCAAACTAGTTGCATGTCTCTGCAGTTGTTGTTACAAGTTCACCATACATGGACGTGCATAATTCAAACATAGAATCAGTTCTTGTATTTAGTTATATAACCTGTACAGTTAGTTTCTATTTAGTTTTTCATTCTACCTAACTCCCACTCCCCATGTGGAGCTGTGTATAAATATGTACAGAACCTCTTGGTCAAATTAAGAAAACAGATTATGTTCTTCAATTAATGTCTTCTTTCTTCATGGTAATTGAAGCCTAAAGATGAAAGTCTCTGTCAATCCTGCATCTTGCAACAATCCTCATGGAGGCCTTTAAAACGCAACTTGAAATTTTCTCATCTGAAAACTTCCCACCCTCATCACCATTCGCCTTGACTATGATAATTACCTAGTGTGGGGCAACCAAGTCGTCAATGTGTTTACTTTTGGGCTTTTCCTTCCTCATGTGAGACCAAATCACTTGACACCAAACTAGGTTTAGTTTGACCGCACGGCCAGAGAAGAAAGACACTTCTGCACACATCTCCATCATTGGAATATACAAGTTCTTGTGTACCACAAGTCGATCAATGTCACAGGAATCAAAAGGCAAGAATCATGAGTCAAAGTCTGTGGGCGGGCCTCACTTAGCAGAAGTTTCTTGCCCTATTTGCAAATGAAGAAGTCTATATCTGTTTTGGCTCTAAATGGAGGAGAATTCTATATAATTCTTGGTATGAGAAACCTTGCACTCACTTCCAATCAATGGATGTTCTTCAAGTTACAATTCAAATTTTTGCAATTGTGAGTTTTCTGCTCAGCACTGCTATGATCAGCTCAGTTTCAAACGCCCTGCTGACTAATGCAACTGATAAGGCTGCCTTGCAGCACTTCATGACCGGACTATCCAGCAGCTCCCAACAAATCTTGAGTTCATGGAATGACTCAACCCACTTGTGTAAGTGGGAAGGGATCAGCTGTGGCCGCCGGCATCAAAGAGTCACATGGTTGGACCTGCATGACCTTGGCCTTGAAGGCCCCATCTCTCCTGACATTGGAAATCTCAGCTTTCTGAAGGGAATCAACCTTGAGTACAACAACTTCCATGGCCACCTTCCTCCTCAGCTGGGTCAGTTGATTCGCCTCAAACATCTCAATCTCAGCTACAACAATATTGGAGGTGAGATTCCTGCGAACTTGTCCCAGTGTTCTAATTTGAGGGTCATCAAGTTGGACTACAACCAGCTAACTGGGGAAATACATGATCATCTTACCAATTTCCCCAGTCTTGTAGTGATGAACCTTACCACAAACAACATTTCCGGAACCATTCCACCTTCCGTCGGCAACCTTTCTTCGATTGAATATCTGTCTTTTGCAAACAACAAACTTGCCGGCCCCATTCCATCTACTTTGGGAAAATTGAAAGGTTTAAAATATTTAGGTCTTTCTCTAAATTCTCTTTCTGGGACAATTCCATGGTCTATCTATAATGTAACCTCTTTAACTGTGCTTGCTCTCACGCAAAACTATCTCCATGGGAGCATTCCTTCAGATTTGGGGCTTCTTCTTCCTAATCTGAAGGGTGTGCTTCTATCATTCAACGACTTCTCAGGACCTATTCCAGTTTCTATTTCAAATGCTTCAAGACTTCTAGCATTCCAAATTTTTGGTAATAATTTCAATGGAATTGTTACGTCCAATTTAGGAGGTTTACAAGAACTCAAGTATTTGGGGCTCTCTGGTAACAAATTGGAAAACAATGGTGATTTGAGTTTTATAACATCTTTGATAAATTGCTCCAGCTTGACTACCCTAGCATTTGATGAGAATTATTTTAGTGGCCTCCTGCCCGAATCCATATCAAATCTATCAATTCAACTTACTTGGTTGACATTGGGGTCAAATCAGTTCCATGGAAAAATTCCCACAGGAATTGGTAACCTTAGAGGGTTGGAACATTTATCAGTGCAGAATAGTTCTCTGACAGGTGCTATTCCACCTGGCATTGGAATGCTTCCAAGATTAAATGTTCTTGACTTATCTGCAAATAAGCTTTCTGGAGTACTTCCATTTACCCTCTGCAATGCTAGCTCTTTGCTTAAACTTTATGCAGCAGAAAATATGCTAGAGGGAAGTATACCGTCTAGCATTGGAAAGTGCAAAAGACTGCTACTGCTGCAGCTACGAAACAATAAGCTCCAGGGTGACATCCCTCAAGAAATCTTCTCCATCACCTCTTTGTCAGTTTTTCTAGATCTTTCTGGTAATTCTCTCACTGGACCTCTCCCTGTGGAAGTCTCAAATTTGACAAATCTTGGGACATTTGTTGCTAGCAACAATAAATTGTTGGGTGAACTTCCGAGTGCATTGGGCTCTTGCCAAAGTTTAGAGGTACTTGATTTAGGAAACAACTTGTTCCGTGGACATATTCCTATTTCATTTAGCAATATGAAGAGTCTTCTTTTGGTTGACCTTTCCCAAAATAATCTGTCAGGAGAGATTCCGCAGTTTCTTGAGAATATGAGGAGTTTAGAATATCTTAACTTGTCATTCAATTTTTTTGAGGGATTGGTCCCAAGCAGAGGGGTTTTTGAGAATGCCAGTGCGATTTCGGTGATGGGAAACAAAATGCTATGCGGTGGTCCAAAATATTTGAACCTGTCTGTTTGCCAAGCACGAGTCAATGGAAGAAAAAGATCAAAGATACCCAACTTAGTAATTCCTTTGGTATGTTCACCCATTTTCATCCTTTTCTTGCTATTCATTGGAATAGTTTACTATAGGAAAAGAAAACCTGAAAAAAAGGGACTTCCATCCTCAACATTTTCCAACAACAAACACTTGAGGATTTCATATGAAGATCTAAGGGGCACAACCAATGAGTTTTCACAGGAGAATATAATTGGTTCTGGAAGATTTGGTACTGTATATAAGGGCAGGATAGAGCCGGAAGGAAATGTTGTTGCAGTGAAGGTTCTTAATCTTCAACTAGAGGGATCATCTAAAACTTTCTTAGCAGAATGTGAAGCCTTGAGACATGTGAAGCATAGGAATATATTGAAGTTGCTAACATCTTGTTCTAGCATTGATCGTGAAGGTAATGAATTCAAGGCTTTAATATATGAATTTATGCCTAATGGAAGCTTGGAGACATGGTTGCATATAAGCAATGACGAAGAAAGTCCAAGAAAAGTGTTGACCCTTGTTCAGAGGCTAAATATAGCCGTGGATGTGGCTTCTGCGTTAGATTATCTTCACAAGCAATGTCATCTCCCTGTTGTCCACTGTGATCTAAAGCCGAGTAATATTCTTCTCAATAGTGAGTTGGTAGCTCACTTGGGTGACTTTGGGTTAGCTAAGTTTCTAAATGAAATTTCTAGCAATTTCTGTCAACAACGAAGTAACTCTATGGCAATTAAGGGTACCATTGGTTATGTTCCCCCAGGTAATACTAATCCTTTTTATCAATTCAGTCACTTCTTCAGTTACAAAATTGTTACTTTGTTTAACTATAATGAACCTTTCAATATTAACGATACTTGAATGACATTGGTCCATGTTCATCTAGGTGATAGTAATTTTTTTAACTAAATGAAATCACTATTTCAAGGTAATTGAGGGTATATGTGGCGCATTAATCTTGCAGAGTACGCTCTAGGTGGTGAAGTTTCCACTTGTGGGGATGTGTACAGTTATGGTATCATCCTATTAGAGATGTTCACTGCAAGGAGGCCGACTGATGAGAAATTTTCTAATGGAGAGAATATACGGAGATATGTTGAAATTGGTATACATGACCGAGTAATGGAGATTGTCGATCCCCAAATATTTCGTAATGCGGAGAATTTTTGTGCTGAAACTATTGCTGAATGCCTAAGGTCAATTCTTCGACTTGGAATCAACTGTTCAGCTTTGTCCCGTCATGAACGTCCTCCAGTTAGAGATGTTCTAAATTTAGTTCACACGATCAGATCCTCCTTCCTTCAGAAATATGAATCTTCAACCCACAACATTGGCTAATTGTTAGCATAAAAGATAACTGTACTGCTGTTATATTTGTAACTTGTTATGTTAACCTTTTTTCTTAGAGAATATGGGATTGGGTAGATTTCAGACATATATTTAGGAATCAAGTAGCTACTTAATTGGTAAATTGGTATTCTGTACTATTTTTATAACAAATGTTTATTCATTACTCTGTACTACTCCTCTCGTCACGTTTAATAGATATAGTTTTTTCTCAAATGAACTAAATTGTATCTATTAAAAGTGAATGGAGGGAGTCTTTAAATGCTACTCCCTCCGTTCCAAAATACTATGTACGTTTGAGAAAATTCTCAATTTTATTGGACCATGAAGCCCACAAGGAAGTCACATGACTTCTTCTCCCTAATAACCCATCCAACTCGCATGCTCGTTTCACAAACCAAGTTCAAGTCAATCCTTCTAAGTCTCCTCTAATTTTGGAAAGAGGAAGCGACATGATTTGGCAAAATATACAAAGTATTTTGGAACATGAATATTTTCAAATGTACATAGTATTTTGGAACACAAGGAGTATTTTTTTTTGTATCTACAACTTTACTGCTGTGATTTGCACTCTCTCTTTGCCTAATCACAAAGTCTCCCATTTTAAAGTTACTTTATGATATACATATATATCTTCTACCTTAGCAATAATAAAATTGTACACGAAAAAATTAATGTGGGCATGTATGGAGGAACAACACAGGATGTGCCACTCGATTCCAATGGCCAAAATCATGGTAGAGAATGGCCTCTGGCCCAGCCTGAGCTGTGCGCTACAAAATCTTGCTAAGAACATGCTCAGGCTAACTTTATCCATCTACTATATAGAGGAATATTTGACAGAAATGCTCGTGAAGTTCTTATAAAACACAATCTACTACTGTTCATCGGATTTCCTGAAATACTCCGAAGCACAAGAGAAATGAACAAAATATGACTATTTTAGAAATTTTGATAAACAATGGTAGACTTTTGTGTCTTAGAAGAGCTTCATGAGTATTCTAATTAAATTCTCCATTATATATGTATTTACCAAATTGTCCTTTGCTATTATCGGCCAAGAAAACAAATCTGGAATTTAAATCATACATGTTAAAATAACAACATAAATTTTCCATACTTCCTACTCGTCTGGATTTGAAAAAAGATAAATTTTATGTTACATGGCCAACTTTACTCCCTCATGACCAAAAACACTAGGAGGAAAAATATGTGTTCTTTTTTACGGGCATTAAGGTCCAATAAATTTAACTCAATTCGCCATGCAAACTAGCTTCATTGGATAGAGAGAGAGAGTATTAAATATAAAAAAGAGGTTATAAAAAAGAGCTTCTACGAGACAGTTGATGGATAGGCCCATCGGATATTTACACATTTTAAGGGGTGCTAAGTGTCAAGATCTGAGCACCCAATCATTTTACCACTGTTTTTATGTCAAAAAATGAAGTGGAGCCATTCACCAACTATCCCGTAGGACCGATCGACAGAAATTCGATGCCCCTTGTCGCATGCCTGAAGCATTTAGTAATTCCCGCATAGGAAGCAGTATTAGAAATAAAAATAATATTAAAATCTGAAATTAGATTTTAGATAGATTTCATCAATCTCAACTCTGGATACTGACAGTCACTGAACAGTTAATGCAAATGTCCATTGATTGAGCTCGTGGAGTTGGGGCCCTCCACCCTATCTTCGTCCTGGGCACAAAGAATTCCATATTTGACATCGGTAAAATATGGGTCGGCCAAAGAGAAAATATCGGAGATATTGTGTAAAAAAATATCGGTGGTTGAAAACTAGTTTTTACCATATATTATCACAATCTAACTTCTAAAATGAGTTATACTAATTTAGACAAAGCATAGATTTCAAAATATACATAGAAATGCATATTAGGATGGGAAACAGCGGAAAAGTTGTTTTTTTCCTTTTTTTAAAAAAATGCCAATTTTTTTTAAACATTTTTTTTTAAAACTAGCGATTTGGTAAAAATTGAAAAACCGATACTAGTCCGTATCATTGTATCGGGTGGGGCCCGATACCGATATATCGGCGATATATCACGATATTGCATTCCATGCCCTGCATTGGAAAACGTTCTTTTCTGATGACAAATCACAGGAGACAACTTCCCAAAATAGTGCTAGCACCACACTTCCCATAATGGCCTTTCCTAGGGATGCAACTTGGGTTGGGTAAGACTGCTCTTTTTTGGGTGCTTACATAGTATTTGGTTCAGGTTCCTGATTGGAAAGAGGAACCGACGGATCGGGTCAAGTCGGGGCGGGTTCATGTATTATATGAAAACCCCGACCCGACCCGGGTATATATTTAAAAACCAAAAATTCAATTACAAAACCCATTTTCCTTCTCATTCTCAAATCCCAAATCATAATCAAGCCCTTCCTTCTCTACGAGGGATCCCTCCCTCTTTCAAGGAGTCATACATGATCCGCAAACCTCCTGCCCGGCCCCTCTCAACCAGTGGCTCTATTGTCGCACCTCCTACCGCCCTGCCAGCCTATCATCATCTACATCGTCTCCCCCACGCCACCGTCAGTGACTTCATAAATCTCGTCCAGCGCCTCACCGACCCTTCCCCCACCTCATCCCCCTCCTTGCACCTCCATCGCCACTTCCCGATAGCCCAGTTTGCCCCTCTCGATATGGCTCAGGCCACTGCCAAAGACGCTCCGATGGTGGTGAGAGGGGATGTTGTAGATATCGTGAACTAGCATGACATCCCAACCTCAGCCTTCGACCAAAGTGGCGCATTCCCAAGTAAGGTTTTTGCACTAAGATTGTGGAGGATTTGAGGGGCTTCTTCTTGTACTCCCTCTGTCCCACTTTAGTAGCTCCATTTGGAAGTTTTTTCTTTTGCCACAAATGGGAAACCAAATGGAAATATTAAAGTGGTATGAAAGGAGTAGTTATTTTTTTAGTCTTGGGACTTTGCAGACTGGATAAGTATTTTTATAGAAAAAATAAATGAACTAGGGCTGGGCGGGGCAGTTTCGGGTTTAATATGGTACTAGGGTTGGTTCCAGGTCCAAAAATTGGACCCGTGGTGGGTCTGGTTTTGAAGATTTAAAATGGTTCTGGAGCCGGGTTTGCCAAAACCTGACCTCTACCTGCCCTGGTGGTATCCCTAGCCTTTCCTAGAACCCCCATACCATCAATAGAAATACCCAAATAATTTTTCTTATTTCGATCATTCCGTCAGACCCTTCCTGTAGACAACTTCATAGTCATAGCCCAATAACTTGCTAACCTAGCGTTGCTGCGCTGGTGTCGACACCCGCTGTTCCAGAAAATATTTCAGGGGCTGATTATCTGTACGGATGAGAAACCAGCAACCCAGCAGATACGGCCGCCATTTAGTCATTGCATGGACATTGGCAAGCATTTCCTTCTCATATGCCGACAGGGCCAATGAGTGACCTGAGAGAGATTTACTGAAGAACGCCATAGGTCATTCTTTCTGCAAGAGGACCGCCCCCAAGCCCATGTCAGAGGCATCCGTTTCCACCACAAATAGAAGAGTGAAATCCGGCAAAATCAGAACTGGTGTTGTGACCATGGCCTGTTTCAAACGGTCAAAGGCAACCTAGGCCTCATCCATCCACGTAAAGGCCCCCTTTTTAAGTAGTGCAGTGAGTGGGCCAGCCATAACTCCGTACTGACTAATGAAGTGGCGATAATAGCCTATTAATCCAGAAACCCACGAAGGCCCTTGACACATGTTGGTGCCAGCCAGGACATCATTGCCGAAACCTTTGACGGGTCGGTGGGCACCCCATCATGAGAAAGAAGATGGCCCAAATACTCCACCTGTGTGGTTCCAAAAGAACATTTTGAACGCTTTAGAAACAATGAATTGGCCCGTAAGGTAGAGAAAACCGACCTTAGGTGTGTCAGGTGGGACTCCCACGACTTGCTGTAGATGAGGATATTGTCAAAGAGTACCAGGACGAACTTATGGAGGAAGGGTCGGAACAGATCATTCATTAGGCTTTGAAATGTCGTCGGCGCATTTGTCAGGCTATCGTGAGTGCGAAACGCTGTCTTGTGAACATCCGACGGTTGCATCTAGATCTGATGGTACCTGAGCGCAAGTCAAGTTTGCTAAAAACAGTAGCACCGGCCAATTCATCTAGCAATTCTTCAATAACCGGGATGTGATATTTGTCCTTAACAGTAATATCATTTAAGGCATGATAGTCGACACAGAATCTCCATGTCCCATCCTTCTTACGAACCAATAAGACCGGAGAAGAGAAAGAACTAGTGCTTGGTTGGATGATACCTGATTGCAGCATATCCTGCACTAACCATTCAATCTCTGCCTTTTGAACGTGTGGATAGCGATAAGGTCAGACATTAGCCGGAGTAGCACCGGGAAGTATCGGAATCAAGTGGTCATGATGTCTGGCCGGTGGAAGACCAGTCGATTCAGAGAAGATGTCATGATGTTCGGCCAGAAGGAGGCGCATGTCCGCTGAAAGGTCTGCCTAATCTACATCCACAATGGCCCGTTGCTGAAGCAATAAACTGTGTGGTGCAAATCTGAAGAATGAGCCCACCGCTTGGGCTGTATGCAAGGCGTCGGGTTGTGCCCCCTGAAGACGTACCCTCTGCGTATGCAATTTGAAATCCATTATTAATTCTCTAAAGTTCAATACCACGTCACCTAGGCCCTGGAGCCTTTGGACCCCCAAAACCACATCTGCTCCTTTTGTAGGTAATAGAAATAAATCGGTGATAAAGGTATGACCTTGAATAGTGAGGGCGGCCTGAGCACACACTCCCGAGCTCCAGAGATGTTTGCCATCCCCAATGAGGATGTCAAATGGCTTGGCATCTGACATATAGCATCCCAGCTGTTGTGCTACCTTATCGTTAATAAAGTTGAGTAGACCCACTATCAATCAGCAAAAATCAATGAATTTTATCCTCATCTAGTACACACTACTAGATCAAAAAATGAAGATTTAGCATATATGCCAAACACTATTGTAGATCCAATCTTATTAGAAGGAAACAACAATGAAAATTCATTAAGAATCATTCAAGATCAAAATAAAATTGTGATCAAGAAAATAAAGAAAATTCCTAAAATATCTGAACAAGATAAATGGAATAAAAAATTCTTTTATGTCCTTAAAAGACTAGAAATAGCCTTAAAAAGGGAAAATCCTAGAGCATCTAAAATAGATGATCAAAAAGAAGTTTTAAAATCTATCTTAGAAAGGTTAAAATCAACCAAAGATAAGATTGAAAACTTACAATACTCAGTTGAAAATTATTCAACAAAATTAAGTTTATCAACTCCTACTAATATCAAAATAAATATTGAATCAGTAATGAATAAACAAAACGAGCAACTAGTTAACAAACTGGAAAGACTCAAAGAAGGGATGAAGGAACTCATCAAAGAAGTTAGGTTTGACCTGGACAAACCAAAACCTGCTGAAATTAGGACAGAGGAAAACTCTAAACAAATCCTAATGTTAAGTGAAAGAGTAGTACCCATAGTAGAAGAATGTGGTAAATTACTAACCAAAGTTGATTACAGTCTAGAACTTATAAGTAGTACCCATAGTAGAAGAATGTGGTAAATTACTAACCAAAGTTGATTACAGTCTAGAACTTATAAGGAAAATACTGTCTTAAACAAATGGAAAATATAGTCAAAACAGCAGCTAAAAATTTAGCAAAAGACTATAATGATGCTATAACGATTTATCAAAATAGACAAAAATGGTCTGGATCTAATAGCACAAGTGAAATGCAAACTTATTTAGATTGTTTAATCATAACAAATCAATACTTATTGGTATTAATAAAGACTGAAATATCACAGCTAAAAGATTTAGTAGTACAAATCAAAATAGCTATGGATAAAAATAAAGATATAGATGAACTTACTGAACAATTCAGTAGATTAAAAGCATCTGATCAAAACATAGGTAAAAAACTAGATTCTCTTGATAAAAAATTATCAGAAATCAATTTACCTGAAGGAAGTAAAAAGTCTCAACCAGAGTTTGGTTGGAACAAGATAGCCTGTAGATTTATCTTGGATAAAAATACCAAAAGATAAATGAGTCTTAAGAAAATATTTTCTAAGATCAACTTTAAAGAAAGCAAAAACAAACAGTCATATCAACTATATGACAAAATCATTTTTGAAGAAGTAGATAATGCAAACAACTAATCTTTAAAAGAAATTCCACAACAAGCTCTATATGAAACAAATAGAGTAATAAGGAAGAAAGAATGTATCTTTCTAAAACCAAAGATTACAGTTCCACGCTAGTCAAATGGTTTGGAAATGCAGGAATAGATATACCAATAAAGATTGCAATAAGAGATGAAAGAATCCTAGATACAGAAAAATCTATTGTAGGACTTTGGTCTAGCAACCTTTATACTGGAGCCATATATACTGTATTATATACAGTATATACTGTATTATATACAGTATATACTGTATTATATACAGTATATATGTTCTCAGACTTAGATGTATACATCAAAAATTGACTATATACATCAAACCATCAATAGATCTTCTTGAAGGTTCAAAATCAATCTCTGTTAGTACGAAACTCTATATGAGTTGGACTAGCGAACCACATCCTTTTAGGATTAGAGATTCAGAGTTTAAAAAGTCTAACCTTGAGAAAGGAAAAGCTATTATACTCAAAAACACAGGAACGGACATAAGAAGTATTCCTAAACCCATATCCACATAGGAATTAACTTGGGATTTAGGATACGAGTTTCCCAGAAACAAAAACCACTTTTTGTTGGAGAAACAAGTCAAGTAGAGTACAAACTCAACACAACCAAAAATTTAATTATAAAACTTAAATCACCTGTTGAACCTAGACCAGGAGAGTCTAGAAAATTCAATCAAGAACAAATTGATAATCTCTAGGAGAACCCGAAGATGAATAAATATCAAATTGAATTACAAAGACTAGATCTACCAATATATCAAGATATAAGAATCACAAAGTCTATTCTAGAAACAGAATGGGACAATTGTGAATTTATAACAGAAAAATTAACTAAACAATTGAGTTTAGTAATTGTAAATTTGTGGTGAATCCTTATGAGGAGATTCACCACAAATTAAGAGTGAATTGTGAATTTTCAATTCAACAACCAAATTACATTCCCATTTTACAGTAATTCATCATCATCATCATCATCATACACATTATCCCAGCTATATGGGGTACGCGGCATGGATTATATACTGCGTTTGACTCTGATCGGAATCAAAGTGGTACAAAATCCATACAAAGAAACATAGTGGCAAGTTTTTAGGCCGGATGCCCTTCCTGACGCAACCCTATGAAGAGGGGACGATGATAGGAAGATTCAACATCATATTCATTATAGAGATGAGTTTACATGAGATCGTTCTCATATAAGGAGCATGAGACCAATCTTTATTACCGTTAGATTCCGATCGGAGGGTGGATTTCAAATCAGTGGGTTGGTGAGTGTGTCACATCAAGGAGTGGGTGAGATCATTATAGATATTTGTAGCCATCAGATCAAGATCCAACGGCTACAATTCAAAGTGGCCTCATATAAGCAATATGAGAGCGATCTCATTTAAACTTTTTCCTTCATTATATCCCTTTCCATATATATATATATATATATGGATTGGCTTCATGACATAATGATAGCACATGAAATATTTATATAGCCATCTCCCATCACAAGCTGGTAAAAATGAAAACTAGTCTGCTTCTACCTGGGGGAGCATAGCACCCCATTTTATGCTAATTCAGCCTAAATAAATTCTCTTTTAATCGAAACTCTGATTCATTAAAATTCACTAACCAAACAGCCCCTTAAATCGGAGTTCTCTAGCTTTATCCAAAGCAATGGACAAGAAGTTGCTCACCTGATCTTGGCTTCTTGCCGCTTTTTCCTGTAATTGTCGAGTGTTCATGTCGTCGAGGATGTCATCCATGTCATAGACCAACTCCCTGAGATCAATTCATCCCGTCATTCACATCTGCTTCAGTGTTTCTCCTCCTCTTAGCATCATTGAGCAGAGCTTGAACGTTCGATAGCTTTCGTTTCAACTTTTCCAGCTCTGAACTAATACCCCAAACAAAGACCCGTGTGGAGAATTGGACCGAGACCCTCAAACAAAGTCTGGAAGAAGCCACTCAGAGCTACCACCCCTATCAACTGGAGAGCCATAATGTTTGTTTTCTCAAGTTGAACGTGAACTGGTAGAGAGGGAGCTGCAGCTTGAAGCTCAACAATACAAAGGACTTGACGATCAATTGATGATAACTTTCTATCCATAATTTGAAAGAAAGAAAAAGAGAAAATGATGATGACACCAACCAGCCATCCAAGCCCATCTGATTAGGACCCTCAGTCCAAAGTGCTCAGTGCCCTCTTTGCCGAGGAAATATCTGGGGAATTTCTTTCATGTCATGCCAACGAGAAGCTATTGGGTACAACCGGCACAATACTCAAGGGCATAATGGAGCCATCGATCTCTGATATCGGCGCCAGGTAACAGGCTACAAACATGCACTCCCAGTTAATTGGTGCCGAATAGCTAAAACGCACTTACATAGAGTGTGCATCACCTATCTTTAAAATCAACGACTCCCGTAAAAGTGGTCTATAAGGTGATGTGGGCTGCCGGTTTTACCAAAAATTTCTCTAAGCGGATGTGTTGCAAATAATATTGGGGAATTTGGGATCAGGTAAATGCATATATAGAGGTATTTAGCAATGCAATTACTACTTAATTGCGAAAGTTGCGTTTCCCTTTAATAGGTTCTACAGTCAATAGAGTCGATTTTATACTAATATATAATCAAGACATTGTACTACCCAAATACTAATTACTTTAAGTGCTTTCCGAACCTGTCTGCATTTCAATGTGAGTGAAATTTATGGGACTCTAAGGCCCTTACTAAAACAGAGTTTCCCCACCCTCTTTTGTGTTTTTTGTCGTAAGGGAGCGAAGTAAACCATGTGTTGGTGGAACTCTAAGTCCCTTACTAAAACAGAGTTTCCCCACCTTTTTTTGTGTTTTTGGTCGTGAGGGAGCGAAGTAAACCATGTGATGGTGGAACCAATTTTTTCAAATGCGGACAGGTTTTATTGGACCGAGGGAGTATTTCTACGTGGTTTCAAAAATTTCTACTGTTTGTATACCTGATACTAAAGTCCCCGTAACATCAAAGAGTCCGTTTATATGCGCCCGAGCTCATGCATGTTGACATGAACCATGGAGAGACCATCCAGTGTTTTCAAACCAGTTCGGCACCGACCGGTCGAACCCGGTCCAACTGGATCCGGTTTACTTTTTGGGTCGAATCACCCAGGCTTTTGGCAGTTTTGGACCCGGGCGGGTTGACCCGAGAATCGGCCGCAATGGATCGATCTGGTCATTGAAAAAAAATAAAAACCTAAAATCCCCATTCCCCAATCCAGAAGCATCAGGAGATTTGATTTGGAGACTAAGGTGGAGGAGATGGCCAATCTTCTTCCGACAAGCAACGCCGGCGAGGTCTACGCCGCGTCGAGGGCGATGGGCATGTTGGCACCCATAGCCTCTCTAGCAGGTCTCTGCGTCAAGCACACTCGGAGAATCTCTAGAAAGTTTGCCACCAGCTCGGAGGAGCACACTAGCTCCAACATCGGTCATAGGTTGCATCTTGTCTCGCCCAAGAAGCTTTTAACCACCCTCAGCAACAAGGCCATGCCGTTCATCCATAAGAAGACTAACAGGGGGTTGGCGGCAGAAATCTCCGAGGAAGAGAAGTTAAACTGGTTCGGAGACGGAGGGCTGTGGCAGAAGGACGTACTAATGGGGGAGAAGTGCCAGCCCCTCGAGTTCTCAAGTGTCATCTTCTACGACAGAGACGGGAAGAGGGTGCTGCAGTTGCCAATATATATATATATATTATATTTGTCCCATATTATGTGTCTTGATTATTAGAGGAGTCGGCCCTCTCATGTGGTGTGTGGATATGTGGAGTGGTTAGGCTTCTGTGGGCCCGGGTGGGTCCACCTAAATTGGAAGAGATACCTATGCTAAGAACCGTTATGGAAAAGCCGTAATTTGGTTAGATATAACTAAATTAGGAAGTTAAAGTCCTAATTAAGGGAGGACGTGGAGAGAGAGAGAGCAATTAGGGCAGATTCACTCCCCAAATTGTGTAACCGAAATGAGATAAGTATGAGGAAGGGACGCCTTCCTCCTGACTTGATCTATCCCATCTCAACGTCTCTCTCTCTATTACTCTTGGCTTGAGTTCCTTTCTCCATCGTTTGCTTTTGGGATTAATTTTGGTGATTCAATCAAGCAATACATTGGGAGAAACACAAAGGTGACATTGCTATCTCACGTGGAGAATAGCAAATCATTGATCCACGCACAAATGGTTTAGAGGTGATCTCTGACATAAATACGTGTTCTTTTGTGGATTATTCATTGGCACAAAGGCTGCAGGTTAGTAGTATTCTATCCTGCATTTTATTTCTTTGTGCATAATTTAAATATTTGTTTGTATATATTGCTCAATTACTTGTAATCTTTTGTTATTGTTTGTGAGTGCAAGGGGAATTCCAAATCAAAATCAGATTTTGGAGGATTCAACACCATCACAGACGATTGAAAATTGCTTCCGTTGCAGCTTGTGAACCCTACAGTGGTATCGGAGCCCCAATTCCGTTGTGGTGTGAGAATTCCCAAAAATCTATTTGATTTTTGTGTGGAATTTAGAGCAATCCATCTGAAATTCGAAGTTTTGATTCGACAATCGATCGATGTAAGATCAAAACCGAGAAGACAATCAGTTAATGATCGATCGCAGTTGTTGAAAGTTACGATTAAGAGAGACACGATCGATCGGTTGAGAACGCGATTGATCGTATCTACTAGAATCGCATTTTAGGGTGTCACAATCGATCACCCAAATAGTGATTGATCGTAACTGCTGGATTAAAATTGAAGTTATGTGAGAAACGATCAATCGGTTGAGAACGCGATCGATCGTATCTACTAGAAGAATTTGTTATTGTGCAGCGATTGACGTGATCGATCGGTTGAAAAGAACGATTGGTCGCATCTACTGATTCAACCAGTCTGAGGTACGCGATCGATCAGTTTGTGAACGCGATCGATCGGGCATACGATTGATCATTACAATACAAGTGGAGCGATCGATCGGCTGAGTACATGATCGATCGTATCTACTGTAAACATTGCAAGGTCAATAGTGATTGATTGGCAATTGTGACATGATCGATCGCAAGGGAAAAGATTTGAAAAACCGAATTGTTTTGAAGCAGTATTTGTGTCACAAAATTCACTAATAGTTGTGTAGTGATTCAAACTTTGCTCTTTAACACATATTGTCCTATTTCACCGGTTGTAGATTTTTATCTTCACACTATTGCACCTCTTGCTGATTTTATAAAAGTTGCAATGGCTTCACGTATGGTCTCCACTGAATTGGCTAAGACTGAAAAGTTGAATGCCAAAAATTTTGTTACCTGGAAGAGGCATATTCATCATATTTTATTCCTTGAAGAACTGGGTCATTTGTTGGGCCATGTTGTTTGAACTTCCAAATGAGAATAGTACTACTACTCAAAAGAGAGAGTACGAGAAGATTAAATTGGAGGATGCACGAGCAAGGACCACTATGTTGACCTTTATGGAGCCTAATATTGAGTTGCTTTTTGAGAAGCACAAAATAGCCAAGGAAATTTATGAGGCCATTCAGAGGATGTATGGAGAGCATACTGAGGCTCACATAAGGTTGCTCCACACTCACTATACAAACATGAGGATGGAGGAAGGCAAGAATGTACTTGAGCACATAAATATCATGTCCATTATTGTTAGTGAACTGGAGATGCTTGGAGATCCAATTTCATTGGGAATCCAAGTGTCTACGATACTCACTAGTCTTCCTCCATCATGGGAACTAGTTGTGGTGGCATTGAACCTGAGTGACAAGAAACTCACATTGGATGACCTTACTGCCTAACTGGGCTTGGAGCAAGAAAGGCGAGATCTTATGAGGACCTCTAATGCATCGGCCAACCTTGCTCATCATGTTGGCTCCAAGAAAGGTGGGTCCTATGTTGGCACCTCGAAGAACTTTAAGAGAAAAGGGAAGAAGCCTCAGTTCCAGGGTGGAGACAAGGCCAAGAACAAGAAGAAGGGAGTCTGCTTTACTTGTCGCCAGATGGGCCACTATAGCAGGAATTGTCCTAATGGCTCCCAGGGCAACGAGAAAAAAAAACAACAGGGTGGAGGAAATGACATAGTGTGCATGATTTCTGAAGCACTGATTGTGAACACTAACACAAGAGGATGGTGGCTTGACTCGGCTACAACTCGTCATGTGGCCATGACCAATGAGTCATTTGTTGAGCTAAAAGAGATTAGTCTCGGAGAGCACAAGATATACATGGGGAATAACACTTATTGTGATGTGCTGGGGATAGGCTCTATTCGTGTTCGTCTTTCAGGAGGAAACACTCTAGTCCTCATAGATGTCTTGCTTGCACCAACGATTCGTAGGAATCCGATTTTAATCCCTTTGTTGACTCAAAAAGGGTTTGAAGTTAGATTCAAGGGTGGCAAGGAACTGTGGGAAAGAAGAATAACATTATTTTTACTGCTTCTTTAGTTGACGGTTTATTCAAACTGGATATTTCCAATGAATTTGCTGACTTTAATGAAATGATTGATTCTAAGTATATTGCATGTGTGGTTGATGATGCTTTATTGTGGCATTTATGCATTTGTCATGTCAATGCGAGAAAATTACACTGAATGTTGGGTAGTGGGTTACTGCCTAGAATAGGTGATGATTTGGATACCTTTTCCCAAAGGCCAATGAGCAATTGTCCTTTTAGAGGTCATTCACTCAGATATTTATGGGTCTATAAACGTCAAGACTCAAAGGGGTATGACGTAATTTATTACGTTCATAGATGACTATTCTAGGTATAGTTATGTGTACTTGTTATCCAGAAAGTCCGATGCCTTAGAGAAATTCAAGGAATTTAAGGCTGAGGTTGAGAACCAAATAGGACGGAAAATTAAAGTTCTGAGAACAGACAGAGGTGGTGAGTACACATCTGATTTGTTCAAGGACTATTGTACAAACCATGGAATAATGCATCAGTACACTTTGCAGTATATCCCTTAGGAATGGAGTCACGAAAAGACGTACTAGAACATTGTTAGACATGGTAAGGTCCATGTTAAACCACTCTGAACTAGGAACGTAGTTTTGGGGTGAAGCACTAGACACCACTATTTATTACTAAATCGAGTGCCCTCTACATTGATCAAATTGACCCCGTATGAGTTATAGATGGGAAAACATCCAAATTTTTCGAACTTGAGAGTGTGGGGGTCAAAGGCCCATGTTAGGGTGGCTGATCAACTGAGAAGTAAGTTGGATCCTAAGACCATAAAATGTAATTTTATAGGTTATTGTGATCATTCGAAAGGGTATCCTTTTTGTAGTACACCATGATGATGGGACAGTGGGGGTAATTGAGTCTAAAGATGCTTATTTTCTTGAGAAAGATGTAGACCTTAAAACTCATAGTCAGAGAGTGAAACTCTTTGAAATAGGAAAAGAGAAGGTTACTGTCACTAGTGATGAACAAGTGATAGGTAACACATCCAATGAGGATGTTGAGTCTCGAGCATTAACAGAATGTAGACCTTCAGTGTTGAAGGATTACTACGCGATGTTTGGTGAAGATGAGGTTACGGTAAATGAACCTGTACTTAGTGATCTAATCACGTTTAAGCAGGCTATGAGTAGTCTAGATTCCAAGGAATGGCAGAAGGTTGTTCAAGAAGAAATGGATTTAATCTTGAAGAATAAAGTCTGGAAGATTATTGACTTGCCAGATGGCAGGAAACCCATTGGGTGTAAGTGGATCTTCAAGAAGAAGCTTAAAGCAGATGGATCAATAGATAAGTATAAGGCTGGACTTGTGGTGAAAGGTTTAACACAAGTAGAGGGCATAGACTTTAAGGAGACGTATTCTCCTGTGTCTAGGTTCATCTCAATCCGATGTTTGCTAGTAATTATGTCATACTTGGATTCAGAGTTGCACCAGATTGATGTAAAGACTGCCTTCCTAAATAGTGATTTAGAGGAGTAGGTTTACATGGATCAACCCGAGGGGTTTGTTGTTTCCGGAGAAGAAACTAAGGTATGCAATGACTATGACCATTGTGTATACTCCTTGTGGCCAATGAGTAGATTTATGATATTGTCACTATATATAGATGACATATTATTGATGGGGAATCACACTAGTATGATTCTTAGTCTTAAAGAATGACTTAGGACCCAATTTGAAATGAAAGATATGGGTGAAGCATCTTACATCCTAGGGATGAAGATTGAGAGAGATAGAAAAGCGAGGAGGCTAAGTATATCTCAGGAATCAACATAGAGAGTGTACTGAAACTCTTTGGTGTGATTGGTTGGAAGATCATAGATTCGCCCATCTATACAGGGACAGTTTTGTCTGAGAAAATAGCACCTGCATCAGATGAGGAACGTCTGAAGATACAATCTGTGCCATATGCGCAAGCTATTGGCAGCTTGATGTATGCCATGAACTGCACTCGACCTGATTTGGCTTTTATGGTAAGCCTTATGAGTAGATATGAGGCTAACCCAGGTATGTAACACTAGTAGGCTATTAAGCGGGTGTTCAGATACATGTTGGGTACCAAGGATATGAAACTCACATATCAGGCAGAGAACCTGTCATTGGAAGGGTATAGTGATTCGGACTGTACCGGTTGTAAGGATGACAGGAAATCCACTGTCGGGTATGTTTTTATGTTTGGTGGCGGCACCGTAGCGTGGGCTAGTAAGAAGCAGAAATGCGTTACTAAGTCTACGATGGAAGCTGAGTTTGTTGCATGCAGTTTGGCAGCTTCTGAGGCAGTGAAGAATAAAGAGTTTCTAGCTGGGTTACAGCTAGAACAGTGGACTGATGCTCCTGTCCAAATTCATTGTGATAATTTGACAACTGTGTCGACACTCCGTAATGGGGAGATCAGTTCCAGAGCTAAGTACATTGAGGTGCATTACAATTACATATTTGACATGCTACAACGGGCTAAGTTGACGGTGAATCATCTTCCTACGGTTGAGATGTTGGTTGATCCGTTAACGAAGGCCTTGACAACGGATCTATTTGTAAAACATGTTCTTAGTTTTGGATTACAACAGGACTAATGCACGAGTCACTGTTGAATCACAAATATGAGCACGGAACCCATAGTGGGGGATGTAAGATATATATATATATATATATATATATATATATGGGTTCGTCACATATTATGTACGTGTTTTGATTATTAGAGGAGTCGGCCCTTTCATGTGGTGTGTGGACATGTGGAGTGGTTAGGCTTCCGTGGACCCGGGTGGGTCCACCTATGTTAAGAACCGTTATGAAAAAGCCTTAATTTGGTTAGATATAACTAAATTAGGAGAGAGAGTAAATTAGGAAGTTAAAGTCCTAATTAAGGGAGGACGTGGAGAGAGAGAGAGTAATTGGGGGAGATTCAGTCCCCAAATTGTGTAACTGAAGTGAGATAAGTATGAGGAAGGGACGCCTTCCTCCTGACTTGAGGCATTTGGTTTTGACTCTCTCTCTATCCCATCTCAACGTCTCTCTCTCTATTTCTCTTGACTTGACTTCCTTTCTCCATCGTTTGCTTTTGGGATTAATCATGGTGATTCAATCAAGCAATATATTAAGAGAAACACAAAGATGATATTGCTATCTCACGTGGAGAATAACAAATCATTGATCCACGCACAAACGGTTTAGAGGTAATCTCTGACATAAATACTTGTTCTTTCTTGGATTATTCATTGGCACAAAGGCCGTAGGTTAGTAGTATTCATTCCTGCATTTTATTTCTTTGTGCATGATTTAAATATTTGTTTCTATATATTGCTCAATTGCTTGTACTCTTTTGTTATTGTTTGTGAGTGCAAGGGGAATTCCAAATCAAAATCAGATTTTGGAGGATTTAACACCATCACAGACGATTGAAAATCGCTTCCGCTATGGCTCGCGAACCCATCAAACTCCGGTGTAGGGCAGTTTTTTGCTCACGGTGCTTGACAAGGGCGGGAAGTAGAGCCGTTCATCTAAAGTGCCTTCTCTTTTTCGTGGTTTTGATTATTGGAGAGGGAGGGGGGGTGTATCTGCTTTTTTGTACTTTTCTTTTTTTGTTGTTGGTGCCATAGACAGAATATTGATACTTGTATTCAGAGAGAGACACTTATACGCTAGCTTCTATGTAGGATTGTAGATAGTTTTTGTTTGTCTTTGATTGATGTTTTTCCCTTATTGAAAAGTTCCCAGGTATACGACTTGAAGATTAGTCTCGTGTAGAAGAAATATGTATGAGATTACTTTGTCGGGAAGGATAAATTTATTTAACAAAGGCTTGTGATGTCATCCGGGTCGACCCGAGTTGACTCACCCAATCAAACCGGTTGGCCCGACTCAGTCACCAAACCGGGTTAACGACCGAACTGGGTCTTAAAACATTGAGACCATCAGATATGGTGGCACACGTTAACACATAAGGCAATCTAAGTTTGGATTGCCTGCCCACCCCTCCTTTCTTATTCCAAAGCGGGATTTGAAATCCAGCCTTGGGCAGCCCAGCCTGAACCGTTTGCAGGAAAATTTCTTGAGCACATGCTCTGGTTAACTTTTTTCTCACACACATGTTCTTGGACCTTGGAAAGAGAATTTTGGGGCACTTTGAGAATTATTTGGGTTGAGGGAAACATCCGGCTATAAGTTTATGATAGTTTGCTAATAATGTAGAGTCATTGTACGACAATAAAACCATAACACTGTGCTAGCCAAACTGTATTTTATTTTTTTATCCTTTACCTTATTGCTATGATCTACAGTATCTCCACCTATCATAAGTCTCCTTTTTTTTTTATTACTAAAGTAGTTGTTAAAGATGTTGCTCAAGGTCGTGATCTCAAACAAAAGAAAAAAGTTGTTAGAGATGCTAGAGATAGATGAGAGCATGAAACCGAGCTTGTTATACCATGAAAGAGTGAAAATTTCTCCCTGATCCAAACGAAGACTAAAATGTACAAGTTGTACTACACAACAAAACACAATCCCAACCAATCCAAACACAGGATGCTAAATAGGGCATCTCCCTCAATATACAGACGAGCTTTTTAAGGGAACAAAAGTGCTGCCAGAAATCTCAACTTGCTCATTAGTCGTACCAATCTAGATAAAAAAATAGTGAAATAATGGTGCTGACATTCTAGGACAATCAGTCATGTCAAACGTTACGTCGAAGGAAAAGGAATTAGTCTGCCACCCTTGGCTGTAGCCAGTCGGCGTGGTAGACTACTCATCCTAAGGAAAAAAAAAAGCATAGAAAAAGAAAAGTCTGCATTGATCAACTGGGATTGTGACAATTAGCCAACCTGTTGAATAGAGTTAAAATCATACCACTGTAAAGTACATATTTTCCCACATTTAATCTTGAAAAGGGATAAAATACCGCAATGTAAGGTTCAATGCATAGAGTGTGTGGACCACATGGCTACCATAACCTCGTCGATACGAGAATAACCAATGACTGAGACTCATTCCACGAATCGAAGCTCTAGATTGAAAGAGAGTCAAAATCTGTGAATGGTATGCTGATTATAAATTACTTCTGTAATAGACCTTTCAAAAAAGAACCTTGTAACTACTTCCAATCAATGGATGTTGCTCAATTTACACCCTCGGTCTTGACAATTGTTATATTTTTGCTTAGTACTGTCATGCTCAGCTCAATTTCAAACGCCTTGCTCAGCAATGCAACTGATAAAGTTGCTTTGCAGAAATTCAGGGCCGTGCTATCGACCAGCTCCCAGCGAAGTCTGAGCTCATGGAATGACTCCATCCATTTCTGTGAGTGGAAAGGGATCACCTGTGGCCTCCGACATCAAAGGGTCACATAATTGATCCTGCATAAGCTTGGCCTGGAAGGCCCAATCTCTTCCACCATTGGAAATCTCAGCTTTCTAGTGGGAATCAACCTTGGTTACAACAACTTCCATGGTCACATTTCTCCGCAGTTCGGTCAGGTTCTTCGCCTCCAGCGTCTCAATCTGAGTCACAATAATATTGGAGGTGAGATCCCTGCCAATTTGTCCCAGTGTTCTAAGCTGAGGTTCATTGACTTGTCCTACAACCAGCTAGTGGGGAAAATATTTGCTCAACTTGCAACCCTTTCTAGTCTTGTGGTCATGTACCTTCGTAGAAACCACCTTCCAGGAACAATCCCACATTCCATTGGCAACCTCTCTTCTCTTGAATATCTTTTTATTACATACAACAATCTTGAGGGTCCTGTTCCATCTACCCACGGAGAAATGAAGAGGTTACGCTATATAGCTCTCAAAGATAATTCTGTGTCTGGAACAATTCCATTGTCAATTTATAATATGTCTTCTTTAACTGACCTTGTTCTGAATATTAACCAGCTCCAAGGGAGCCTTCCCTCAGATTTGGGACTCCTCCCCCCCAATCTAGAATTTATCCTTCTTTCATACAACAGGTTATCAGGACCTATTCCAGTTTCTCTACCCAATGCTACAAAGCTTCAAGCGTTCCAAATTTTTAAAAACTTTTTCACAAGAAATGTTCCACCCAATCTAGGAAGTTTGAAAGATCTTAAGCATTGGGGGATCGGTAATAATCAACTACTAAACCATGGCGACTCTAGTTTTGTTACTACTTTGACAAATTGCTCCAAATTGAAAACCTTGGCCTTTAATAGGAATTTCTTTAATGGTTCCCTGCCTCCATCCTTATCCAATCTTTCCACTGAACTTAGATGTTTGTCAGTGGGGTCAAATCAGTTATGTGGAGAAATTCCCACAGCAATTGGTAACCTCATAGGGTTGGAGTATCTATCTTTGGGAAGCTGTTCTTTGACTGGTGGAATACCACCTGAGATTGGAATACTTCCAAGGTTACAGTCGCTTGAATTGGCTCTAAATATTCTTTCAGCAGTATTTCCATCATCATTATGCAATGAGCTCTTTGCTTAAACTTAATGCAGCATATAATGAGCTAGAGGGAGCTATACCATCCAGTATTGGAAAGTACCAAAGGCTGCTACTATTGCACCTAAGAGTAAATAAGTTTCAAGGTCATATACCTCGAGAAGTATTCTCCATAACCACTTTGTCCATCGTTCTAGATCTTTCTTATAATTATATAAGTGAATCTCTACCTGTGGAAGTCTCAAATTTGGGAAATCTTGGGGCACTCTCTGCTTATAACAATAGCTTGTCAGGTGAACTTCCAAGTTCATTGGGATTTCGCCAAAGTTTAGGGATTCACGAGTTAGGTAAAACTTTTTTGACAGAACTATTCTTCAATCGTTGAGCAATTTAAAGAGTCTCCCTATGGTTTGACCTTTCATAGAACAACTTATCAGGGAAGATTCCAGATTTTTTTAGGAATTTCAGCTCTTTAGTGTAGCTAAACCTGTCGTTCAATTCCTTTGAGGGACTTGTCCCAAGCAGTGGATTTTTTCAAAATGCCAGTGCAATCCCATTGAGAGGAAACAAAAAACTGTGTGGAGATCCAAAATATTTGAACTTTTCCATTTGCGAAGTAAAAGTGCTTAGAAGGAAAAGATCAAGTATTCACAAGTTAGTAATTCCTTCAATAGCTGCTTCCATTTTCATCTTATTAGTGGGGTGCATCGGATTAGTGTACTTGTGGGAAAGAAAATCTAAGGAGGTACCTACATCTTCACTATTCTCCGACAATGAGCATTTGAGAATATCATATGAAGATCTAAGGGCTGCAACTAATGAGTTTTCATCAGAGAATTTAATTGGCTTGGGAAGATTGGGGACAGTTTATAAAGGAAGAATAGAACAAGAAGAAATAAGGAATGAGTCCAAGTACTCCACCTGCCTGCTACCAAAGGAACACTTCGACCGTTTAAGAAATAAGGAATGAGTCCATAAAATGGTGAAAACTGACCGCAAATGTGCCAAGTGTGCATCTCACGACTGGCTGTATATGAGGTTGTCATCAAAGAAAACCAGGACGAACTGTCTGAGAAAGGGCCGGAACAAGTCATTCATGAGACTTTGGAAGGCAGCAGGAGCATTTGTCAGGCCGAAGGGCATGACCAAGAACTCGAAATGACCATCATGTGTCCTGAATGCAGTTTTGTAGACATCTAACGGTTTCATGCGGATTTGATGATATCCTGCACGCAAGTCAAGTTTGCTAAACACCCTGGCACCGGCCAGTTCATCCAACAACTCCTCTATAACCGGAATTGGGTACTTGTCTTTGACTATAATAGCGTTCTGGGCACGGTAATCGACTCAAAATTGCCAATAGAACCGGTGAGGAGAAGGAGCTGTTGCTAGGCTGAATAATACCGGACTGTAGCATGTCGTGCACCAGGCGCTCAATCTCCGCCTTCTGAACATGAGGGTAGCGGTATGGGCGCACATTGGCTGGTGCGGCATCAGGTAGAATAGGAATGGCATGGTCATGTGATCGGGCGGGCGGTAGGCCGGTTGGTTTAGAGAATATGTCAGCATGATCATCGAGCAGAGAGCGCAAATCCTCCTGTATGTCAGTTTGTCCAACATCCACCACGGCTCGCTGCTGCAACAATAGCCCTTGTGGCGCGAACTTGAAGAACAACCCCACAACCTGGGCCGTATGCAAAGCACCTGGTTGGGCCCCTTGGAGTCGAACCCGCTGTCCGTGCACCTCGAAGTCCATAATAAGGTCCTTAAAGTTCCAGACCACATCCCCAAGGTCCTACAGCCATTGAACCCCTAAAACCACATCGGCTCCCTTCGTCAGCAGTAGGAACAAGTCTGTGATGAAGGTGTGGCCTTGGATAGTAAGGGCAGCTTGGGCGCAGACCCCTAAGCTCCAGAGGTGTTTGTCGTCCCCACTGAGCACATCAAAAGGCTTGGCATCAGCCACATAACAACCCAATCGCTGTGCGACCTTATCGTTGATAAAATTGTGGGTCGACCCATTGTCAATCAATACAGCGACCTCCTGTCGCTTGAGGAGTCCCTGTACCCGCATGGTGCGTGGGGTGAAGGTCCTTGAGTAGGCGTGCACGGAGATCTCAGGCTGCACGTCGAGGTACTCTGGGGTCATCTCCTCGGGCTGGGACGAAACATCCTCGTTGACTTCTTCTATGAGTAAACTTCCCCATACTGCGCACCGGTGCCCGGGAACAAACTTTTCATCGCACCTTTAACATAGCCCCTTGGCACAACACTCCTCCATTTGCGCGGTTGTGAGTCTCCGAACAGGGGAACAATAGAGCCAGTCGTCATTGGTCGACTGGGATTTGGAGCAGGAGACGGTAGCGGCCCCAGCGCTGGGCCAGCAGGGGCCCTTGCTGGAAAACTCTCACGCCCCCCTCCCCCTCTCCTTTGTCTAGCCAGCTTCTCCTCTTCGATGCGTGCATGACGCACCACATCTCTCATCGTATGACAAGGAAAATGCCACATTTCGTCCTCTATCTCCGGTTTCAGGCCGCGCTTGAAAGTGCCAACCAGTGCTGCGACCGGCCATTCTGGCAAGCGGTTCACAATCTTCATAAACTTTGAATAATACGCCCTCACGGTTGTTGTTTGCCGGATGGTGGAGAGCATCTCGTTGAAATCCTGAAATTCGTTCAGCCCAAACTGGATGCACAACTCATCTGAGAACGATGCCCAAGTCAGAAATCGTACCTCCTTCTCAAAGGCCTGGTACCAAACCGAAGCGTCTCCATCTAAGTGAAAAGCGGCCACACACTGGCGTTCGGCATCTAAAAAAGTCCCTTGATAGGTGAAGAATTTGTCCGCCTTGTATAGCCACTCCATAGGGTCCTCTTCACCATTGAATCATGGGAATTGGAGCCGCGCCAATATGGGTTCTGCGCTACCCCGCTGGCCTCCACGATAGCCTAGAGAATCCTCCCAATCTACGTCCAACTCATGCTAGACATTTCGCAGGTGCGGATTCATTGTGTCATTTCCTTGAACACCTTGAGTGCCTCATCCCTCAAGGCCAGATCTACCCTCTTCAGCGCCTAGGTTAAAGGAGCCTAGTTGGATTCCATGTGCGATGGAAGACCCAGCATTCAGGCCCTGTGTAGAGCCTCCAAGTACACTGGACCCCCTTGTCGAACTGGACCACCAAGACCTCCTGGTGGTGGCGGTGGAGGAGTGATTGTGGCTGTCTGGTTGGTCGGATTCTGCGCTTGGTTCTGTGAATGGATCATCAAATTTTGTAGTCGGACACCAAGCGCACTGATCATGGCGATCAGTATCTCCTGGTTGGATTCCGTCGTCGGTCGTGGACTAGTCACCTCTTTCACCGCCTCAGGTTCCTCCCGGATTTCTGGCATTCCTAGTGGTTGTTTGCGAGGAGGCATGATTACTCTCAGATCTGCACCACTCTGATACCAATGTTGTGACCGACAATGGTCACAAGGTATCGATCGACGACAAAAGTGAAAAGAAAGAAAAAAAAGTGATAAACTGAAATGGTTTCTATTGCATAGCCTCCAACTGAGGAGGATGTCCTCCATATAAAGGGAAAAGATGGCGCGTCTCCCTAGGGCCGCGTGCCGACGCGCCATCTGGCCAAACTAATGGGCCACTAATTGGCCAGATTATTCTCTATCAGGCCCGTTACCTAACAATTAGCCTAAACAGGCTTATTACAATAAGATACGTAATACTAATCAAATATTCTAATAGCACGATAGCTGCTGCTGACGTTGGGCCTGCTGACGTTGGCCTGGAGTTCACAACAGGTGCCATGTTGGCTACAATGTGTGTCGGAGGAAAAATCCCAAAGCTAGGAGCCTTTTTTGAAGCTTCCAATCATCATCTATATAGTGCGCAGTAAGGGACATATAATGCCTAGGGACTCTCGAAGTCCAATAGTCATTTGTTATGCTGATATTTTCTACTTTTGATAACTTCTTTTTTAGCTTCTCTTTCTCTTCACAATACAATTTCATGCACTCATTCTTAATTATATTGCGAGAAAGCTTTTCATAGTGAGGTTGCAAATACTTGCAAAACATATTAAACAATTTACTCTCAACTGACTTGAATGGTCTCTCATCTATGATCACAAGCTTGGCCAACAATTTTTTAACCTTCTCCCTATCATATTTGAAGTTACCCACTATTGTCACATCCTCACCCTTTTCTGTTACATTTTTAACAATTGTCATCTCTTGTTGGCTTTTTTCCTTAAATCTATGTGGGCATGTGATCTACACATGAATTATGCATATTATAAACCTTTAAACTTATGTTTATGTTAGTATTTTGATTATATTTAGTGATACTTTAATATAATTTTCAATTTTTGTAGGAAACAAGAGTAAGATGCAGAAATGAGGTAAAAAGTGACCCCAATGGTTGAATCTTTATAACTTTATGTGTATATCTCCGATTGGACTGATTCAAGAGGGTTCATGTTAAAGTTAAAGAAGTCAGATTTCCAACGCCACTGACCACGCACAATTCGGAGTTCGGAGTTAAAAGTTATGACCATTTAAAAATTAGGCTACAGGAAGGAACCGAAAAACCGATCAATCGATGAATAGTGCCGATCGATCGCCGTATCCGGCAAACCGAAATTTGACCTTTTTTTACTTGGATTTAGAAGGGGTCTTGTGTTTTCTTTCCAACCTTATAAATAGGCCTTAAAGAGAACCTATTGGGCAATAGAAAATAGAGTTTTGAGTCCTTTTGGAGACCTTGGAGGCTAGAGTAAATGAGAGAAGAAGAAGAAGAAGAAGATGAAGAACATGATGATGGATTCTCTTCCAATGCAAGGCTAAACTCTTCTCCAAGGCATAGATGAAGCCTAATAATCTAGTTGTATAGTTTATTTTCTCTCATCTCATATTTACTCTAGTTGGTGTATGGATTTTATTGTATAATCACCGTTAATTTATTTAGGTTTGTTCTTTGTACTCGAGAGAGACAAGAGTGAATTCTTGTGAGTTTCAATCCTAAGAATACTTGCGTGTCCGAGAGGAACGTGAGTGGACTGAGGTGTTATATATCAATAAAATTTTATTGGTTTATACTTGAGAGAGATAGATCACAATTCCATGTTTTAACCGTTTTATGTGTTACATCCGAGAGGAGAATACTATATTTTCAGCTGACAAGTATATGTCCGAGAGGAATATGCTAGCCAATTGGAAATCTTTATTCAAAAGAGAGAGAGAGACGATACATTAGTTTCTTGTGGTGGATTCGAAGCCTTGGTATCTTTCATACTGATTAATCTCAGCTTAGTTTAGTTAAAGTTCACTGATTTCCTTAGAATAACTAAAAACTGCACTTTTCTCTTAAATTTGGTAAATTGTTTAACTGTACCTGAGGTTCGACAACCCTTCAATACTCACCGTAGTACAATTGCCTTGTGCACTTGCAAGGGTTTATATTTAAACGATCAGCATGACCCCTTCTGATGCCTTTTAAACTATGATGTTGTTCATGATTTGGAAACAACAAATGTCATATCACAATGAATATATTTGATCCTCTTTTGTCCATTAACCATTACTTTCTTAAAGTTCTTCCAAACATCAGACTTTAGAGCTCTTTTCATATCAGCATTTTCAATCTCATCTTGACCAGCAACATTTGCCTCATTTGCATTTGCATTTCAACATCTCCCTCAACTACAACTACTGGAGTTTTTGCTTCTTAAGTTGTAGCCATTGCAGGAAATGATAAACAAAAGGTATTATGAAAATAGAATAAAAAATATATTAGCGACGAGCTAGAAACATCATGTAACACCCAAAAAATTAGTAAGTATTTTAAAACCGAAATTTGACCCTCTTAATGTTTGATTACGCCATCTATTATGCGCGATTTGGAGTTTGGAGTGAAAAGATATGAGAAATTGAATTTTGATTAAACGTGACAGCGATCGATCACCATAAGAGCCGATCGATCGGCAAGCTGAACCGATCGGCGCCTTATCAAAATGATCAATCGTAGTTACTGTGATTTGTGAATGTTCTGTTTCGCATAAAGCGATCGATCGGCAATAATGGCGATCGATTGGCTGTAACGCGGTAGTGTAAAATAACGCATACGACGATCGATCGCCGTATAGCCGATCAATCGCCAGTTGCGGTTTTACGATTTCTAGCGTGTTTTTGGGGTGGATTTGCTTAGGGAAAGATACCAAATCCCAAATGGGACTTGATTTTCACATCTCTAGGAGGATTTTGAAGTCTTCCCATTGGTTGGAAGTGTCCATGATTTGGAAGATTAGTTTAAGAATGGATTCTCCCCCAACTCTATATACATATTAGAGAATTGGCTTGTGCTAACCCTAGAACGTCCAGAGGCCTTTCCCCTTCTCCTTCCCACGTTCACCCATCTCCTTTGAGGCTTGTTCTTGTGGGAGTTTGCAAGAGCTTGGAGCGGAAGCTTTGGAAGAAGCGAAAGATTTGGAAGAAGGTGAAATCTTTGGAGAATTAAGTAGGATGATTTTTCCCCTCTTCTCTCTTTTGATTATATATGCTTTTGACAAGTGTTTTCATTCAACACCTTAGTTATTGTTTGGATTCTTGTGAGATGAATGAATTATGTCTTTATTTCTATGCGTAGTGCATCATAAATCATATGTGCATTCATGTGTCACTTCTAGATGGGAATTTACACCTAAAGTCTAATGCTTTATTAATTTTCCAGAGACTAGCAGTTCTGATATTATTTAGTTGATCATGATCCATGTTGAGTTTGTGCCTTTAAGGTGTGTCTTACATTAATTATCTTGTTTGGGGTGTATTAATGTTTACAGACTATGTTATATATATAAGAACACAAGAAAGGCGTGAACTTTAGTAATTCCAGATAATTCTTGGTTCTGTAATTGGTCTAGGAGGGAAGTATATGGTCTGTTATTGATGTATTATTATTTATAATGTGTCACTAAGTAAGATAATCAAGTTTAATGAAGAGTCTTAATCTCGGCCAGAACTGTTTCTATGCTGACAGTCGGTAATAAATAATTCATAACTAATTCAAATAAAATCGGAAAAATATAAAATCAGTGGGGTTAGAAATTAGACTCACGAAGGTATTATCAGTAAAAATTTCAGAGGTTAAGTCTTACTGTACGGATCAAAGTAGCCGTCGGAAGAGGACTATTATGCAGGAGACAGTGAGCTGAATCTGAGAGAAAATACGAAGTATACAAATAACATCATGTAATATGATATGATAACGATTAATATGTTAAATACCAGTAATTGGACTATATACTTATGGAATATCACAGTAAGAATTGGGTTAGATGTAATTCAATTATGAGGGATAATCCTTTGGACAAGTGATTCCTAACTATCTATATTAAAAGCGTTGATGTCGGTTTGATATTCTACTTGGAATTCAAATCATCTAAGATTCTTTGATTTCTTATCTCTGATATTTATATTATAAACTCTAATGCGAATGAGGAATTCCTATCTAGGGCTGAGCATGAAAGGTACGTATTGATTGTATGGTACTCCTTATGTGAGTTGTCATTATTCGAAGTGTTTGGGTTGTCTTATTATTCTATGCTACTCCAATGCGTGAGTTATGTGTTGACCAAAGACTTTGATGCTTCTATTCATACTTCTTAGGAGAGTCTATTCTGGTAAGAGATACCTTATGATCATAGAGTGTTGTGACATCTATTCCTTTGAGATATTGCTCATATTGATTACATGATTGTCTCCTCCACTGGAGACCTTGCGAGACTCTCCCCATGGTGGTTTTATAGTATGCTCAATTAAGCCATTGCTAGATCTTGCGAGGTCACTTATATTTATGAAATTGCGATTCCATATTGCCCGAAGGGAAGCACTATACGTACGTTAGATTGTGGACATTACGGAAGGTCCTCAGTCTCCGCCCATCGTGTCCGTAAGCACTGGTGGGGCCAGCATCCTAGACGCATGGCAGGGTTCCAAAGAGAGGACCCCTAGGGTGGTTCTGGTATATTATTTTAGTCACTTGCGAGCGACCAGGTGAGCGAGCAGAAATTGTAACGCCTTTCACTTTAGATGGCTGGAGCCTTTGTTATGATTGTTATCCTCTCCTTACTCATATGTATGTTCGGAGCCTTATTGATGTTTTTCCTATACTTGCGAGTTGGAATTGTTGTTGACTAACCTTGCAGGTGTATAGACCTCGGTTAAGTTTAGATGTTGTGGAATGTCTATAACCTTTGTTATTCTTATTCTCTTCGTACTGCTTATTTTAATTCAGTGGGTTTTTACATCCTACTGAGTGTTTCTATGAAATACTTATGCATCCTCTGATGCAGGCGCAAATGAAAAGTGAGATTAGGAAGTGGAGTAGTTGAATGGCGGATTGCAGGCGCCGAGAAGAGATTAAAGACGATTTAGTTATTTGCTTTGCTTTTATTGATGCTTATGACATTATTGGCAATTGTATGCTATAGACTTATAGGTTTATTTTATTTGACTTTCTTAAATGGATTATTATTAAGTAAATTCATTTCATAGTATTCATTGATGTCTATTATTGTATTACACTGATTGCGGGCATGATCGGTTACACATCCTTTTGAGATGATTGTAATCGGTTGGAAAATCGACTGTTCGATCATGTGCCCGAGATCTCTACCTCGAATTGTATTTCATTGATTGGCTTCCGCACTCCGATCGAGGTATGGGATTTCGGGGCATGACATCGTGGTATCGGAGCCCTCAAAGTCAGTCTAATACAGTACGGACATTGCTGAATTATGAGATAAAATAGTAGAACTTGATAGAAAGTAAAAGGGTACTTAGAAGAACTTACTATATGAGAATAGATTCATAGATAGAACCTGAAACCTTATTTTAGAATACTAATAACGACGTTTCTTGTGTAGGTTTAAATGGTTAGAACAAGAAGCGGTAGGATCTATGAAAAAGACAAACAAGAAGCCGTTAGGCAGTGGCTTGAGGATTGGAAAAAGAAGGACATAGGGAGTGGAACCGAAGATGACCCATTAAAGATTGACATAGAGGAAGTCCAGAACCCAGTGGCTGAAGTAGAACCCTTACCCATAGATGACCCAGAGTGGGATCCTTACTTGGATTATGTGCCAGGTATGGAGATCGAAGGATATCAGCAAGAAGAGATTCGAGTAGAGTTTACCGATGGATCTCCTCCTATATTTGTGATGGTAGAGGCCAAAATTGTGAGAAAGCACCCTGTTTATGTTCGGGCTAAAGATGATACAGCACTGTCTGACATTCTGTACCATAGGTTTAAATCTTTGGGTTACAGATGGCCATACATGATGATGATGGAAATTCTGTGGCATACGTACTTGAGGCTTGCACCAACCTGGTTAGCTTTAGACATACTGGATGATTACCTCTCAAGGCAAGAGCATAAGAAGGATGACTAAGAGAAAGAGTTAGGATAGTTTTTAGTTTTATAAATCTTTTGTAATAAAAACCCTGGTTTATATGGGATCTCGGCATAGGAATCTTCTTATTAATGAATAAAAGAATTATTTGCTTTAATGCTTGCCTTGTGATTGTTTTATTTTGTGTGCTTTGCGTGAGCGATGCTAGGAGTCAAAGGAATGAGAGGTGAATTAAAAATTGAGCTATATGTAAGATTTCTAATTCATCTCCTTTCTTTGACTGTAGATACACGAGAATGGTGAATTCTGGAAATCGTGGACGTCGAACCAATGCGAACCCTAACCCTTCGCAGGAAGAGCTAGTCAGAACATGTCTGATATGGTTAGGCAATTGGCGGTTGAATTGCAAAATGGTGGAAGTAATAATAATAATGCAAAGGCGCCGACACTCGAGTGGTTTAAGAGGGTTGGGCCTCAGTTTTCTGGTGAGGATAACCCAGAAAAGGCGGAACGTTGGTTAGTTGAAGTGGAGAGGTTGTTCAAGGGCATGAAGTTACCCGAGGCTGATCGGGTGATTTATGCTACTTTCCTATTTGTTGGTGAGGCTGTATTTTGGTGGGAGTCCGCCGAGCGCAACAACTTTACTGCGAATCAGGAGATCTCTTGGGAAGAATTTAAGGAAGTGTTCAATATCAAGTACTTCCCTTCCCATATTCAGTGACGCAAGGAGAAAGAATTCTTGGAGTTAGTGCAAGGATCGATGACTGTGCTTCAGTATGAGACGAAGTTTGAACAACTTCAACGATTTGCTACTAATGCTTGCCCTAATGAATTGATTAAAGCGCAACGTTTTGTGGACGGACTGAAGGACGGCTTAAGGTCAAAGGTGTTAGTTTCACAACCAACGATAGTAGCAAAAGTGGTCGAGCTAGCTTCCATTTTGGAGGATGATTTTAAAAGAACCTTGGAGATGAGGACCAATCAGGTCAAAACTCAAGAGAATAAGTTGAAACGTTCTGGAGATAAGCGTTTTAACAATAATGTTAATCGTGGGAATCAGCGACCTTTTATGCAGCAAAGGCAGCAGCAGCAGAACCGGATGAATGGTGCACAACGTCAACAGTTTCGAGGCAATGACAACAGTAATATGGCTGGAGGTCGTTGCAGGATTTGTGGACAGGATATGCATAGAGGGAAGCCGTGTCCTCAAGATCCACGGAGATGCTACTTGTGCAATGAGGTTGGGCATATCTCTCCTTATTGCCCTAACCGTGGAAAGAAGACCGGGGCTGATACGAATAAGAAGACTCAGGCAAGAATTTTTGCCCTATCATCAGAAGATGCGCGTGGTTCAGATGAGGTTATTGAAGGTACTCTTCTTATCCTCAATCGTTTTGCTAGAGTGTTAATAGACCCGGGAGAGTCGCGATCTTTTATTTCTTCGGTGTTTGTTTTAAGTCTAGATAAGTCATTGTCTAAACTGAGTGATGATTTGGTGATTTCTACTCCTATGGGAGATTCGGTGATAGCAACCGAATATATTGAAAACTCTCCTATGCTTATAGAAGATAGGATTTTGCTTGCTAATCTTGTGCTGATTGATATGTGTGATTTTGATGTAATCTTGGGAATGGATTGGTTATCAAAATATAGTGCTCTAGTGGATTGTACTAAAAAGAGAGTTCATTTTAAAATTCCTGGAGAGAAAGAACTATTGTTTCAGGGAAACCGGTATAGAAAAGGAGATTGTTTGATATCAGCTGTTAAAGCTCAGAAATTACTGGCTAAAGGTTGTAGAGCCTATTTAGCTAATGTGATACCTGTTGAGATACCTACCCTGAGAGTTGAGGATATTGAGGTAGTGAAGGATTTTCCTGAAGTCTTTCTTGATGAGTTACCTGGTTTGCCACCAAAGAGAGAGATTGATTTTACGATTAAATTGATACCGGGGACAGCACCTATTTCGAAAGCACCATATAGAATGGCGCCGGCTGAGTTGAAAGAATTGAAGGTGCAGTTACAAGAGTTGTTGGATAAGAGATTCATACGGCCTAGTGTTTCCCCTTGGGGCGCACTAGTATTGTTTGTAAAGAAGAAAGATGGATCAATGAGATTGTGTATTGACTATCGTATGTTGAATCAAGTTACGGTGAAGAATAAATATCCTTTACCTAGAATAGATGACTTGTTCGATCAGTTGCAATCAGCAAAAGTATTTTCGAGGATTGATTTGAGATCCGGATACCATCAGTTAAGGATCAAGGAGGAGGATATATCTAAGACAACGTTCAGGACGAGGTATGGGCACTATGAATTCCTCGTGATGCCTTTTGGTTTGACTAATGCGCCAGCAGTATTTATGAACATGATGAACAGAATTTTTGTGGACTTATTGGTTCGGATTGTGATAGTCTTTGTGGATGATATTTTGGTGTATTCGACAAGTTGGGAGGAACATAGAACTCACTTGACTCTTGTGTTACAGATATTGAAGGATAATCAATTATATGCTAAGCTAAATAAGTGTGAATTTTGGTTGAACAAGGTGAATTTTCTTGGACATGTCATATCAGAAGATGGAGTATCAGTTGATCCAACGAAGGCAGAGGCAGTGTTAAAATGGGAACAACCAAAGAATGTGATAGAGATTTGAAGTTTCTTGGGATTGGCAGGTTACTATAGAAGATTCATTGAAGGATTTTCAAGTCTAGCTTTGCCAATGACGAAGTTGACTAGGAAGGGAGTGAAGTTTATATGAATGATGAATGTGATAAAAGTTTCACAGAATTAAAGAAGAGATTAACATCAGCACCGATCTTGACTTTACCGTCGGGAACTGTAGGATTCGTTATATACAGTGATGCTTCAAAAAGTGGACTCGGATGTGTACTAATGCAACACGGATATGTTGTGGCGTACGCATCAAGACAATTGAAAATTCATGAGCAGAATTACCCAACACATGACTTGGAATTAGCAGCAGTAGTTTTTGCTTTAAAAATTTGGAGACACTATTTGTATGGAGAAACTTTTGAAGTATACACAGATCATAAAAGTTTGAAGTATATCTTTTCCCAGAAGGACCTGAATATGAGACAGAGAAGGTGGTTAGAGTACTTGAAGGACTATGATTTTTCCATTCATTACCATCCAGGCAAGGCGAATGTGGTAGCAGATGCATTAAGCAGAAAGACTGGGGTGATTGCTCACATGTTAGTACAAGAGTGGAAACTGATGCAGAAAATGGGAGAATGTCATTTGGAATGGCCGACTTCAAGGAGAATATCATTTATTGGGAATCTTTCTATAAGATCAGTAGTGTTTGATAAAATCCTTGAAGCACAAAAGAGGAAACCTCAGATACAGAAATTATAGGACAGGACGGATTTTGGAAAAGGAGCAGACGGAAGTATTCGATTCCGAGGAAGATTGGTAGTACCTAAAGACATGGAATTAAGACAGGAAATTCTGTGTGAAGCACATCACTCTCAGTATAATATTCATCCTGGAGGTACGAAGATGTATCAAGATTTGAAGAGGACAGTTTGGTGGAATGGGATGAAAAGAGATATTGGCAAGTTTGTATCAAGATGCTTGACTTGTCAACAAGTAAAGGCTGAACATCAAAGACCGGCGGGAATGTTGCAACCACTGGAAATTCCACAGTGGAAATGGGAGCACGTTACAATGGATTTTGTTGTGGCATTGCCAAAGACTCAAAGACAGCGAGATGCAATTTGGGTTATAGTGGATCGACTCACAAAGTCAGCACACTTTCTCCTGATTGGATGGAAACAAAACCTAGAAAGTTTGGCAGAGTTATACATCAGAGAAATTGTCAGATTACATGGTACACCGTTATCTATTGTGTCGGACCGAGACCCCCGGTTTACATCAAGAACTTGGAAGAGTATACAAGAGGCATTGGGAACCAAGTTAAATTTTAGTACAGCATTTCATCCTCAGAGTGACGGACAATCGGAACGCACGATTCAAACCTTGGAAGACATGCTAAGAGCCTGTGTGATTGACTGGAAAGGTAATTGGGATGATCATTTACCATTGATAGAGTTTGCATATAATAACAGTTATCATTCGAGTATCAGAATGGCACCGTTTGAAGCACTATATAGAAGACCATGTAGATCCCCTATATGTTGGACAGACGTTGGAGAGAATCAAGTGCTGAGATCTGAATTGGTGCAATACTGGGCAGAAAAGGTAAGACGGATCAGACAGAGACTACAAACGGCTCAGAGTCGCCAAAAGAATTACGTGGACAATAGATGGAGAGAGTTGGAATTTCAAGAAGGAGACCATGTATTTCTAAAAGTATCACCTTCAAAAGGAATTATGAGATTTGGTAAGAAAGGAAAGTTGAGTCCGAGGTTTGTTGGACCATTTGAAATTTTGGAGCGAGTTGGGCCAGTTGCATATCGGTTGGCTTTACCGCCACAGTTGGATGAAGTACATAATACTTTCCATATTTCCATGTTGAGGAAGTATGTGCCAGACCCATCACATGTTTTGGATTTCGCAACGATGGAGTTAGAAGCAGATTTGACATTTCCGATAAAACCTGTTAAAATATTAGACAGAAAAGATCAAGTACTTAGACGAAAGACTATTTCTTTGGTGAAAGTTTTGTGGCAAAATCAGTTGGCTGAGGAAATGACTTGGGAAATGGAAAGAGAAATGAGGAAATCATACCCTTACCTTTTTGAAGATTGAGTAACGGCATTTCGAGAATGAAATGTTCTTTTTAGGAGGGGAGGATGTAACACCCAAAAAATTAGTAAGTATTTTAAAACCGAATTTGACCCTCTTAATGTTTGATTTGGTCGTGTTTTGCCTAATAGAAATTAAAGTTGGTGAGAAGAGCTTTCCAACGCCACCTATTATGCGCGATTTGGAGTTCGGAGTGAAAAGATATGAGAAATTGAATTTTGATTAAACGTGACAGCGATCGATCGCCATAAGAGCCGATCGATCGGCAAGCTGAACCGATCGGCGCCTTATCAAAATGATCGATCGTAGTTACTGTGATTTGTGAATGTTCTGTTTCGCATAAAGCGATTGATCGGCAATAATGGCGATCGATTGGCTGTAACGCGGTAGTGTAAAATAACGCATACGACGATCGATCGCCGTATAGCCGATCAATCGCCAGTTGCGGTTTTACGATTTCTAGCGTGTTTTTGGGGTGGATTTGCTTAGGGAAAGATACCAAATCCCAAATGGGACTTGATTTTCACGTCTCTAGGAGGATTTTGAAGTCTTCCCATTGGTTGGAAGTGTCCATGATTTGGAAGATTAGTTTAAGAATGGATTCTCCCCCAACTCTATATACATATTAGAGAATTGGCTTGTGCTAACCCTAGAACGTCCAGAGGCCTTTCCCCTTCTCCTTCCCACGTTCACCCATCTCCTTTGAGGCTTGTTCTTGTGGGAGTTTACAAGAGCTTGGAGTGGGAGCTTTGGAAGAAGCGGAAGAGACTAGCAACGCGTAGAAAGGTGAAATCTTTGGAGAATTAAGTAGGATGGTTTTCCCCTCTTCTCTCTTTTGATTATATATGCTTTTGACAAGTGTTTTGATTCAACACCTTAGTTATTATTTGGATTCTTGTGAGATGAATGAATTATGTCTTTATTTCTATGCGTAGTGCATCATAAATCATATGTGCATTCATGTGTCACTTCTAGATGGGAATTTGCACCTAAAGTCTAATGCTTTATTAATTTTCCAGAGATTAACAGTTCTGATATTGTTTAGTTGATCATAATCCACATTGAGTTTGTGCCTTTAAGGTGTGTCTTACATTAATTATCTTGTTTGAGGTGTATTAATGTTTACAAACTATGTTATATATATAAGAACACAAGAAAGGAGTGAACTTTAGTAATTCCAGATAATTTTTGGTTCTGTAATTGGTCTAGGAGGGGAGTATATGGTCTGTTATTGATGTATTATTATTTATAACGTGTCACTAAGTAAGATAATCAAGTTTAATAAAGAGTCTTAATCTCGGCCAGAACTATTTCTGTACTAAAAGTCCGTAGTAAATAATTCATAACTAATTCAAATAAACTCGGAAAAATATAAAATCAGTGGGGTTAGAAACTAGACTCACGAGGGTATTACCAGTAAAAATTTTAGAGGTTAAGTCTTACTGTACAGAGCACAGTATCCGTCGGAATAGGACTGTTGTGCAGGAGACAGTGAGCTGAATCTGAGAGAAAATACTAAGTATACAAATAACATCATGTAATATGATATGATAACGATTAATATGTTAAATACCAGTAATTGGACTATATACTTAAGGAATATCACAGTAAGAATTGGGTTAGATGTAATTCAATTATGAGGGATAATCCTTTAAACAAGCGATTCCTAACTATCTATTTTAAAAGCATTGATGTCGGTTTGATATTCTACTTAGAATTCAAATCATCTAAGATTCTTTGATTTCTTATCTCTGATATTTATATTATAAACTCTAATGCGAATGAGGAATTCCTATCTAGGGCTGAGCATGAAAGGTACGTATTGATTGTATGGTACTCCTTATGTGAGTTGTCATTATTCGAAGTGTTTGGGTTGTCTTATTATTCTATGCTACTCCAATGCGTGAGTTATGTGTTGACCAAAGACTTTGATGCTTCTATTCATACTTCTTAGGAGAGTCTATTCTGGTAAGAGATACCTTATGATCATAGAGTGTTGTGACATCTATTCCTTTGAGATATTGCTCATATTGATTACATGATTGTCTCCTCCACTGGAGACCTTGCGAGACTCTCCCCATGGTGGTTTTATAGTATGCTCAATTAAGCCATTGCTAGATCTTGCGAGGTCACTTATATTTATGAAATTGCGATTCCATATTGCCCGAAGGGAAGCACTATACGTACGTTAGATTGTGGACATTACGGAAGGTCCTCAGTCTCCGCCCATCGTGTCCGTAAGCACTGGTGGGGCCAGCATCCTAGACGCATGGCAGGGTTCCAAAGAGAGGACCCCTAGGGTGGTTCTGGTATATTATTTTAGTCACTTGCGAGCGACCAGGTGAGCGAGCAGAAATTGTAACGCCTTTCACTTTAGATGGCTGGAGCCTTTGTTATGATTGTTATCCTCTCCTTACTCATATGTATGTTCGGAGCCTTATTGATGTTTTTCCTATACTTGCGAGTTGGAATTGTTGTTGACTAACCTTGCAGGTGTATAGACCTCGGTTAAGTTTAGATGTTGTGGAATGTCTATAACCTTTGTTATTCTTATTCTCTTCGTACTGCTTATTTTAATTCAGTGGGTTTTTACATCCTACTGAGTGTTTCTATGAAATACTTATGCATCCTCTGATGCAGGCGCAAATGAAAAGTGAGATTAGGAAGTGGAGTAGTTGAATGGCGGATTGCAGGCGCCGAGAAGAGATTAAAGACGATTTAGTTATTTGCTTTGCTTTTATTGGTGTTTATGACATTATTAGCAATTGTGTGCCATAGACTTATAGGTTTATTTTATTTGACTTTCTTAATTGGATTATTATTAAGTAAATTCATTTCATAGTATTCATTGATGTCTATTATTGTATTACACTGATTGCGGGCATGATCGGTTACACATCCTTTTGAGATGATTGTAATCGGTTCGAAAATCGACTGTTCGGTCGCGTGCATAAGATCTCTACCTCGAATTGTATTCCATTGATTGGCTTCCGCACTCCGATCGAGGTATGGGATTTCGGGGCGTGACACATCATGGAGCAGATGAGTGGAGACGAGCTAAACTCTTACAACTTTATCAACATCACTTGCAAGCACAACAAATAGAAAGATGCAATTTTTGTAAATGAACCCAACATACTAATCTAAATTTAAGTATTTAAGACAACAAAAAAGTTCTCCTTGATGCTTACTACCGCATCCATGACAATTTCAGATCAAACAACAATAATGCAAAAATAAAATTGGGCAGACATACTATGAAATGTGTGTACATCTACAAACAAGGGAGTAGGGGTGAGAGGGACAATGCCTTACGATGAAATAGCGGAGGTGGGAAGTAGGCGAGGTGCCAATGGCGAACGAGGGAGGTTGGGGACTCTGGGGGCGGGGCAGCAATTGGCAGGGACTCGGGAGTCTGGGGGGGTGGGTAAGCAATGACCAGTTTAACCGGAAAAAAAAACCAAACCCAACTAAAATCCAGGTGATCTAAGGGGGCTAAGCACCGACTTGCTGAACCAAAAAAAAAACGAACCCAACTGAAATCCACCCGAAATTTTGAAATACCAAAAATTTCGAGGGAAACGCTTGAAACTTTGAACAGGGATATCAACAACTCCATCGATCGAGGATATCGAAAGCTTGTTGGTGCCATGGGAATCGGGATACGCTTGACATAGTCAGGCCGTTGTACCCAATAATTTCTCCTAGTGTAGACATATAAACACAAACAAGGTCCCACTTGTATGGGCCCCATGTGAAGTGGTAATTTTGAATTTCACGATACTGCTAGAGTCGATTGTATGAACAGTTATCATATTTCAAAAAATTTGTTGAATATCAGGTTCTCTAATTTAAGATGAAGTGGAAAAAAATAAATTCAATGTTTAGTAGAAGACAAAATTTATCTTGATAATGAAACTTAGGTGCGTTTGGAAGTTAAAAAAAGCCTAAAAAGTGTTTGGTTAGTGAAAACACTAATAGTGGTAAGTGACAGTGATAGGTGAAAATTTTCACCTTTCACCCCAAAAAATGCGATTCTCACAAAAGTGAGAATCAGGCTAACGAATCAGTCGTCACTCCTCTTCAACGAAAAAATCAGCTCCATCTCCCTCCTCTCTCCCGAATCATATCTCCCTCATTTTTAGTCCATTTTCAGCCATTTTTTTCTTCCTTATTTTTATGTTCTTTCTTATCATCATGCTATCCTAATGACCTTGATATTCTATTATAATAATCATAAAATTTATCATAAATAGTACGCGGTGGCTCAACATCTTTATGATATCATCATTATAAGAAAGAGTACTAAAAATGAGGAACAATGAAAAAAATGGGCGAAAACATATCATAAATGAGTAAGAAATTCATCGTTGAAGTTTGTCCCATTAAAAGCTATTGTGTAATCGATTACACGATAGCCGTTTGCTTCTCCTTTTCAGCCTCAACAACGCCACCATCGAGTATTATTTTTCAATCACAAATCAGCGTGATTTATGTTCAGTTTCCAAACAGATTTCACCTTTTAGAAAATTTTCACCCTGAAAGGCAGTCACACCTTATAGTTATTTGGCTTCCAAATACACCCTTAATTAGTAACACAATGGTAGAACAATTTAACTATCTCTAGTTATTCAACATTTGTAGTAAATGGCTCTAAGTGTATATTGAGTTTGGAGCCTTCGCCCTCAAGTAATAGGTATTGCACCTTCCTGTGGGAACAAGAAAGTGATTTTTTTTAATAATTGAGACCCACAATGATAAAAGACTTCTCTCACAGAGTCCCAAGCTGTAAATGTAGAGGCTGCAAGCTCCTGAAAGAGGGAAGGGAAAAATAGCGGTATAAAAATAATGGATACCTAAATATATGATATTTTATTTTTTAGAGGTGTAAAATTCAGTTTTCTTGATAATAAAACTTGAAAGGAGTAATTTAAAATTTATTGGTGTGACACATTCAAATCATAACTTTGCAATTTAATAGCTTTGGTTATCTACATGTGGAGAAATAATAAAAATGAATAGTTAAATGTTGAAAAAAACTCTAAGATTTATTTGTTAAAAACTAAAACTTTGATATTCCCTCTGTGTCCACATTAGAAAATAAAATAAAATATTATGCACATGTAGATATAAAATATCTATATATTTATAATATTTACAAAAAGATAAATATAATACTCAATCTATTGACATCTCATATATATATATATATATATATATATATATATATATATATATATATATATATAGGGAAAAGTTTAAATGAGATCGCTCTCATATTGCTTATATGAGGCCACTTTGAATCGTAGCCGTTAGATCTTGATCTGACGGCTACAAATATCCATAATGATCTCACCCACTCTTTGATGTGACACACTCACCTACCCACTGATTTGGTATCCACCCTCCGATCGGAATCTAACGGCAATAAAGATTGGCCTCATGCTCCTTATATGAGAACGATCTCATGTAAACTCATCTCATATATATATATATATATATAGGGAAAAGTTTAAATGAGATCGCTCTCATATTGCTTATATCCATAATGTATCGTAGCCATTGGATCTTGATCTGACCGCTACAAATATCCATAATGATCTCACCCACTCCTTGATGTGACACACTCACCTACCCACTGATTTGATATCTACCCTCCGATCGGAATCTAACGGCAATAAAGATTGGCCTTATGCTCCTTATATGAGAACGATCTCATGTAAACTCATCTCATATATATATATATATATATATATATAAAATAAAGAGCTGAGTCCGAGCCGGCTTGAGAGCTTTATTTGAGCCGAGTCTAAATAAGCCAAGCGGGGGTGAATATTATAGCGAGCCCGAGCACGACACGTGCCCATTCGTACCGAGCCGGCTCAGCCCGTTTACACCGTTAACTGACTGTGAGTGAACAGTTAATGCAAATGTCCGTGAACAGTTTGCCCCCTTTAACTGATTGAGCCCGTGAAGGTGGGGCCCTCCACCCTCCCTATCTTCGGTCCCTTCATTGGAAAACGTTCTTTTCCAACGACAAATCGCACGAGACAACTTCCCATAATAGTGCTAGCACCTCGCCAACCTATCCAGCTTCTTTCTGAAACTGGGCATTCAATGGAATTATGGAGGCTCTTCTCAACACAGATCTTGCCCCTCCTCGATTCTTGGCACCCTGCAAGCTGCCCCTTAGACCCCCTCAGCAGGCTGGTTGCTCAAGGTTGTAACACAACTCAACCAACTGCCATCTAGTTTACTTATGTTCATATTAGTTTTTTTTTTGTTTGTTTGCTTTGGCAATTTGCTTTTTGTTCCAAGTTTAGAATAATTTGAGACAATCTGAGATAGTTTAGACTGAGTTGGGAGTTGGGTTTCATTTGTCAGATACATGTGTTGAAGATTTGGTGTTGTTTTCTTTAAACTAGTTTTAAGTCATGTACTTCAATTACATGTTGAAAATTCTATTAACCTTCGTGATCAGGTAGAATGTCATCGAAAACTAACGTGATCAGGTAGTGGATAGTTTCAAAGTAAGCATTTAGGTAGAATCATGATATTGATTCTACGTTATCATAGAATCAATTAAGGAGTATATCCTAAAACCAATTTTAGCAATCATGTAGCTACCTGACTTCTATATATTTGTCTGAAAATCTAGCTGATATTGAATTCTCTGTTTCACGTTTTGATTGTCTGGTGCCTGGAAGATTGTTTTTCCAACTTGAATCTGCACCCTCACCCTGAAGTATCCTTTTCTTGTATTAAGCTAATTGCAAACAGAGGACCCGATCATTGTCTAATGAAGTATACAGTTTCTCAGCAGATTGTATTGAAAAGAGTTGGAATTTCTTAACAAATTTTGACTTATGTATTACAAGTTACACAGTTGAAACTTTTCACTTGATATTTTGATTGCAACTTGACCGGGTGGTACTTTTTAGAGATCAAAAGTATAAGAGATCTAATGCCTAGCCCGCCTTCCTTATATGGAAGACAAACATTCTACCAACTGACCGGGTGGTACTTTTTCCTTTTTTCCCCTCCCGACCACAAAAAAATTAGACATTACAGATTCCAAACACGGAAGCATAAAATGAAGCGACCATACCAGTGAGAACTGATTTTAACAATTACAATCTTCCAGCGTATGAGAGGAGTTTCCTTTGCCATCAATGAAACTTGGAAACCAAAGAATAACACTTAGAAGCTCGCATCATTCCAGAGAATAAAGTCACACCAAGATACTTGACAGGAAGAGCCGCCTCTGAGAACCAAAAAATATGACATATGGTGAATTTGAGAGAACAACTGTTGGAAAAGAAGATGTTACTCTTACAATCATTTGCTCCCAATCCAGAAGAAGAAGAGAATATACTAAGTGCCTCCTTGAGGGAATGAGGAGAATCCATACTTTCCTTGGAAAAAAGCAAAATGTCATCAGCAAATAACAAATGAGAAATAGGAATTGTCATATTATGACTAGGAACCTTTATTTTGTCTTCACTAACAAACTCATCCAAGATAGCTGGAAGAGCTTGCATAGCCAAAACAAAAATAAATGGAGAGAGTGGCATCCTTGACGAAGTCCACAATGGCTACGAAAGAATCTATAATTACTTCCATTGATCAAACACTGAAAGAGGCTGTAGAAATGCACTTCTTCACCCAAGAAATGCAAACACATGGACAACCAATGTCTTCTAATGCTTTGACAATGAAGTCCCATCTGACTTTATCATAACCTTTCCTGAGATCAACTTTAATGCAAAATTCCTTGGGAGAACTCTTTCTATGATAATTATGTATAAGCTCATTCCCCAACAAAATATTCTATGAGATATTTCTCCCTTTGAAGAAAGCTACCTGATTTGGACTAATAATGGACAATCAAAACCAAACTACTTCGGAAGTGATTGTGACACGGCCCTGTATTTTGCTTGTACAGCCATATAAGCTACATGATCCTGGCACCTGCTTGTCCAGGACAGGAGAGAATCTCTTAGAAAAAATATGTAAACTTGTAATAGAGTGTCTATTCCTCGGTGAACCAGATAGCTTTAATCACTATTAGGCACAAAGCTCCAAAGATGAAGGTGCAGAGAACAGCAAAAAGTGCATGGAGTCTTGGATCATAGCATGTAAAGCGCATAATCGTTAAGAATTCTGCTTTTGTTTTTCCAATATGTGATGACTGCCCTTACACTGAATGGTTTTTGTTATTTTCTTATCTGCGAACTGCAAATAGTCAAGTTATATTTCAAGTTGTGTATGACTTTTACTCCTGTTTGCACAATCTTGCTGAGTACACTTCTAACATTAGTTTGTGCTGTTGGATTTCAACTCCTTTATTAACATGCATGCTTGCAGAGATGCCAATTGACCAATAACCATGCTAAGTGTGTATGATTTATCATTTGTTCCTGGAGTATTATCAGATCTGTGAAGTATGTCTATTACCATTTTTATGCATGTGTGCTGTACTATTTTTTATTTTATATGTTATGTTAGAAGCACTTCTATGCTTTACATATAGGACCATTTCATCATTTTTTTAGCACACGCTGTTGTTTATCTAGGTGCCATTTTTCTCAAAGTTATGTGGGTCTCATTCATTGTATGTGTCATGTTTAGCCAACTATAAGAATGTAACAGAATACTAGAAGTTATAGTGTGGATCTTGTGGCCATATCACTTCTGATAACTTGTTGACGATTGTTTAGATATATTATACCTGAACAAACAGCAGCTTAGTTCAATGGAAGAGCTTAACAAATATCAGCAAGAAAATAAAAAGTTACGTGCCAAATTAGAAGAGCTACACGCTAAAGTAAAGAAAAATGGGGTAAAAGGTGAGCTCCATGATACTTTACTCACTAGCTTTTGTATGTATGCTGACTCTGAAGTGTATTTTGGCAGGTTCTATCTCTCAACTAAGTACTCCATCCATTACCAGTGAGTTGCTACTTCGAATAGATGCCATGGTCCTGTCTGGTCTGATTGGTACTGGGGAAGCATCAGATCTTCGAAGGCTGATCAGAGGTAGGAAAATTGCCCGCTCTGACATATTATGTGACAATCAGAAGAATAATTTGGATTTACTAAAGGAACTGCGACAATTTTCAGAAGATAACAAAAGGCAAGTGGACTGCCATGACTCTGTTGTCTGTACTTCTTAACTGATTGAGAAACTCTCTCTCTCTCTCTCGCTGACCACATCTTCTCGACAGTATCTTAATGTAAATGATGAATATTCTTCTCTGTCCGTACTTAGGCTTCTGAAAATGCATATATTTAATATCTTATATGTGAGGAAATATGTTATTTCTCTGCCTTCTGTGACATAAATGAACCTTACATAGTGAATTTTAAAATGCAGACAAGGTCTTCACATTGTACATATATGCACTGAAATGGCTCCAGTGACTTCCAATGGTTCTTTGGCATCATATATTACAGGCATATCTCAAGCACTGCAAAGAAAGGGTAACTCTGTGGAAGTTATACTGCCAAAGTATGGGATCTTCCAATTTACTATCCATTCTTTTCATATTAGTGTAATTGGACATGCACAAACGTACTGTGGATTTAGTATTTTTAGGTTTCTAGTTCTTAAGTCTTTCTGAAGTTAAAAGGTGCTAATGCTCAGACACGATTAGACATGCTAAACTCAAGCAATCTAATCAGCAAAATGAGTTACTACAACAAATATCCAGGACTAGAAATATGTAAGTTTTAACTCTCTTCAAATTTTTTTTTCCATTTACTTGGGCTTCGTTTGTATGCGTGTTAAGTCAAGCTTTTTCAGAAGGGAATTCTTCAAATTTCACACATCTGCAAAAGGAAATTCTGAATGGCCCTTGAGTATACTGATCTGGCTTGAAGATTATATTATTAACTTTTAGATTTCTATGTACTAAATTGGTAAAAGTAATAAATCTAATCTTCTTTGATGAGAGAGCACTTCAGAGGCATCTGATTTTGTCATTTTTACTCCTATTGCATGGTATTATGTGCTATATATCTTGCCTTTGTTGAATTGAGTACTGAACCTCTCATATATTCTGTTAGATCAAGATTACCGCTTAATAATGAGGCAATCCTTTAAAGTTGGGCTCATGTGGTCACATGCTGAGAGCCCAAGCCTAAATAGGTTAATAATACGAAGGATCATTGAACTTAAATGAGCTTTTTCTGACTACCTATGTTAAGGTGGTTGTTGCTGTATATGGGAAATGAAATTGGGATCAATTAAATATCTTAACTTATGTAGCTCTTAAATTGACTTTTTTCCTTTATTATAAAAAATATTTTTGTCTAGATTGATGGACAGAATCCCCTATGTCAAACCAGGTACGCGACACTCTTTCTAAAAGAAGTTTGGGGATTGCGAAAAGTTGAAGCAGAGGTTAGCTCTTATTTTGGAGGGAATTGGCATGGGAACAGTATATGGACTGGGTGAGACTTGTTCTCGTGTATAAATGTTCTACGTTAGTCCTCTCCCAAACATGAACACATGTAAAATCTGATGTTACTCTTCCTTTGGGCATTTTGCCTATTCATGATTTCCTTATTTCGTCTTAGTGTGGTCTGTGGTATTGCGGTAACATTCATTGAACCTTTGTACCATTCATCATTTTTCAACCGGAGCAGGATGAATGGCTTTTCTGATGACTTTGAAAGGTCAGTGCATTTGTTATCTCTAACATGTCTAACATGTGCTATATGATAAACAGTATGTCTACTAACTTTTCTGAGATTTTTAATGAGTCTAATCTTCACCCAGTCTACATGTCGATGGGGCATGTTTTATTGTACAATGCTCTTTACCCGTCAAACATTTAGTATAGGTTTAACTCTTGTATTTGCTTATCATTGAGGGGTTTATTTTCTAATACAGCGTTAATCAGGTTTATTCAGGTTTGCTTATTTCTCCCGTGCTGCTTTGGATTATTTAATCAAATCTGCGAAGCAGCCTGATGTGTTGCATATTCACAACTGGGAAACATCTATTGTTGGGCCACTTTTCTGGGATATATTTGTACATAAGGTACAGCTTTTCTCCCATTTCTCTCTCCTCTTAGGGGCTTGGTGGCCGTGTCTTTGCTGGGGGTGGAAGAATATATCTGACAAATACATACTGATCCCTTAGGGGCTTGGTAATTGTAGAGTTCTACTGACATGTCATGGATTAAAACATCAGGTAATATAGCTTTCAAATGGTAGGTTTTTTTTTTTTCATTTAATAATATTTACTTTTGGTAACAATGATACTGTGCTATTGAATAATTAGATATCCACTGAGAGCCTAGGTCATGCATGGATGTTAATAACTCATGCTATTTTTTTTATAGCGGTTAGAGAAGCCAGAAAAGTTAGCTTTATGTGGACTGGACCCTGCTCAGCTTCATCGTCCAGATCGCTTGCAAGACAATATAAAAACACATCTTGTCAATATCTTAAAGGTACCTTGCTTTCGATACTCTTAGAAATGCATAGTTTGCAGGGCAACAAATGTCTTTATTAATAATTTCTTATTAGAATCTCCCAATGTTGCATACACTCTGTATTTTTACATGGGATATCTTCATAATATGTACAATGCTTGTCTTGTTGCTTAGGTATCAAGTTACTATTATCGGCTTTGTGCATATTGCAAAAGAGCTGATTTTTCCTTTTCGTTTTTATAATAATTGGTTTGTGTTTCCATATGAAGGGTGGATTAGTATATTCCAATAAGATCTTTATGGTTTCCTCCACATATTCAAAAGAAAGATTGATTCATAGCTTGAGCTATGGTCTGGAATCGACGCTAGCTATTCATAAGTAAGTCACATGCACTTTCAGGGATTTTGAGAATATATCATATCTTTTCTTATGTGAAAAGTTATCTGTAGTCCCTGATGTTTTTCCTATTACGTTTTCATTTTTTTGCAGAGATAAGTTTGTGATCACCCCATATGGCTTTAATGATAGTAAGTGGGACCCTTCGAATGATAAGTTCCTTCCTGCAAATTATTCAAATCGCAATATGAAAGGAAAAGTTGTATGCAAAAATAGATTGAGACAGCGCTTGAAGTTCTCTGGAGTTTCTTCTACTGTTGTAAGTGATATGTTGTATGCATATGACATTAACTACCATAGAGTTATGAGAAAAAGAGGAATCGCTTGAAGGTCTCCTTTGTATTTCTCCCTATAAATAGGATTACAAGAGCATATTGGGATGATTTGATACACATAAAACATAGCTGTTACAAATAGAGTCAGGAACTAAAAGTTGTCACTTGACAAATTTAAACTAATTTGAAGATTCTGGCATTCTGCCTGAGCAAGAGAGACGTTGGTTTCACAAAAGTTATATTTTCCTCTTTAAGGATACTTAACTATGTTGTAAGAAAAAAGGCAAAGCTCTAGGGCCCGATGGAATTCCTATTGAAGTATGAAAGACATTAGGAGTTGTTGATTTAACTTGGTGGAATAATTTGTTTAACAAGATTTGGAAATCTAAGAAGATACCAGAGGAGTGGAAGAGAAGTACCCTTATACCCTTGTATAAAAATAAAGGGGACATCCAAAGTTGTTCAAACTATAGAGGTATAAAAGTTATGGGGCATACTATGATATTATGGGAGAGAGTAATAGAAGAACGTTGGGGAAAAATAACTAAAGTAATATATAATCAATTTGGTTTCATGCCGGAAAGGTCAACAACGTAAGCTATATTTTTATTACGGCAGTTAGTAGAGAGGTACAGGGATAGAATACAAGACCTCTATATGACCTTCATAGATTTGGAAAAAGCATAAGACAGAGTGCCGAGAGAGCTCATTTGGAGTGTTTTGAAGAAGAAGGGTGTCATAAGAGGTTACATAGATATCATAAAGGATATGTACGAGGGTGTTGTGGCTAGTGTACGAACTATTTTGGGAGGGTAACCAAGGAGTTTCTGGTTACAGTAGGTCTTCATTAAGGGTCAACCTTAAATCCTTATCTTTTCGCTTTAATTATCGATAAACTTACTAGACATTTACATGATAATGTACCTTGGTGTATGCTTTTTGTAGATGATGTAGTTTTAATTGATGAAAGTAAATTAGGTTTGATTGTGAAATTAGAATTATGGAGGGATGCTCTAGAATCAAAAGGTTTTAAAATAAGGACTAAGACAGAGTGCATGGAATTTAATTTCAAGGAAGGTAGAACTATATATAGAGCCTTAGTTGAAATAGATGGGCAAGAAGTGCAAAGCTGTGATAAATTCCGTTACTTAGGATCCATTATCCATAAAGTAGTGGATATTGATAGTGATGTAGTGCATAGGATAAATGCCGGGTGGGTAAAGTGTAGGGTAGCTTAAAAAAGCTTAAAGGCAAGTTCTATAGGACAGCCATTAGGCCTGCAATACTCTATGGAGCAGAGTACTGAGCACCAAAGAGAAGTTATATAGATAAGTTGAATGTAGCCAAAATGAGAATGTTAAGGTGGATGAGTGTGATAACTAGGAGAGATAGGATTACAAATGAATATATTCGCGAGAGATTAGGGGTAGCTCCTTTAGGGGAGAAGCTGAGGGAATGTAGGTTGCGTCGGTATGAGCATATGTAAAGAAAACCAATAGATGCCCCTGTGAGAATATTAGAAGTGATATATATAAACGATGCTAAAAGAGGGAGATGGGGACCTAAGAGAACTTGGATGAAGTTAATAAAAAAGGATTTGACTTAACTATCTCTTACAAAGAGGTAGCCCAAAATAGGCCTGAATGGAGGAGTAAGATCCATGTCGCCGACCCCAAATAGTTGAAAAAAGGCACTACTTAGATTATGATTATGAACTATATTATAAGAAAAAAATAACGGATGGAAGTGTATATATATCAGGCTACAGCGCACATTTCCTAGGGCTAGGGATTTACAAGTGGATAGTTCAAAAACTCCATTTTTAGCCAAATTAATTTTTTCAAAGAGGTTAATATCGATGGAACTACCATAAGTTCCTAGGAACACAACTATTCAATAGATTGCTGATTCTTAAATCAGGTTTAATCCTGAGCCTGCTGCAGTGAGGCAAGTCAAGTAACGAAAGTAATTTTCAATGTGTAGCACATGCTTGTTACGATTGATGGATACCAAGTTTATAGCAGTATTGTACTTCTCTGCCAACAGTGTGGGATGACCAGGACCACATCTCAAGAAACAAGCCCCCATTCTGTTGGCCACCTGCCAGTATTATATCCCAGTGTAACCGGTGTGCGTATGATAGGTAGGCCTTGTATGTGCCCAAGAGGAATGGTGGCAGTATATGGTGCTCTAATTCTAAGAGGCGGATTACCATGCTCCTTCTAGTTGAGTCCTAAGGACTCGGACATCCCTTGTTAACAATAAAAAGAATTGCATTTTCTCTCAGTTATGTTTGGATCTGTACCATCAGGTGGGATGCATCTATTTGGATGCGTCAGAAACTGACTTGGAGAACCTGAAGGCAGCTATATGGCTTGCTTTAAGAAAGGGAGCTGAGGTTAGCTATTTTCTATGAACAGTCACACTACCAATTAGAGTTTAACCAGCTTTGAGTCATATAGTTCTTGGAAACCTGTGCAGGTGATACTTTTGGGCTACTCAAGTACCAAGGGTGCAGATGCTGCTGAGAAAGTATTTGAAGATCTTAAGGTAGTGTTTGTTTGAGATAACTGCTGCTTCCAACTAGCGGGCTTTGAGGGAGATCGTGAGTGATTATTCAAAAGATTCTGTCTGATGTAAAATGAATACGATGGAAAAGCGAGGGAGAGACAGAAACTAGATTCTGATTATACCTTCCATAGCTATCAAGAATAAAAGTCCTTATTCTTATGTGTGCCTCAAATTTATATAGCCGCGCACACACATGGAGATAATATACGTCGGCATATACTTGGGGACATGTATATCTCTCAAATAGCCAAAAGGATGGAGAAAAACATTTTCTTTTTTTTCCAATATATTTTCGTTATGCGAAACTAACATTCTCGTATATCATCTTTTTTTCAGGATCAGAAGATGAGGATTTTAAAAAAGTACGACGAGGCCTTATTGCACTTAGTTTTTGCAGGCTCGGATATCATCTTATGCCCGTCTTATCATGATCCAGTGCATCAGGTTCCGGTATGTCACAAATTATTATAATAGTGCTGATTTTTTTACTAGTACTTCATTTAATTGAATTATTTGGAAATCATTTTAGTTATATACGGTATTTAGTTGTACACAAACTATCTGTTTAGGAAAGTTTTTAGTACCTTTTTTTATACATACGGAAATGTTTTAAGTACCTCTTCTGAACATGCTACAGCTCATGGATTGTGGTATTCCTCCTATCCCATTTTAATAGCCTCATTGATAAAAAAAATATATGCCCCATGGCCCATACTAATAGTCTCATTTCATGTTATTCTTCTCATAGCAATTAGTAGATGGAGATAAAAATGGTTAGTGAATTGTAGGTTTCCTTTAATAACACATTTTCTCAAATGTAGACATTTCTGTGAGAATTGAGACAGAAACAATTGATTTTCATTGCATTTATTGTGGGCCCTAGCGATCGAAGAAAGTTTCACCAACTTTATTTGGACTCTCTTTGGTTATAAGACATGCGCGCCATGTAATGAAGGTTTGTCCTTTGACAGAAACCTCACACTATACTATGGCCATCCCGGTGGCAAAGAAAGAGTAATTCCACCGGCAAGTTGTGAGGCAAATAGTGCAAGCAGTGGCTCCGTGTATGAGACACTGGAGTGTGGGTCAGAAGAGAAAGATTATCAACAACAAAGTTGTAATTTGTTGCAGAGGCTGGAATGAAATTCAGTAAAAGACCGCAAGATTTTCGACGGTTGACTACATTGAGTGAAAAAGCATGATGTGAGAGATGATGATAACTGGCTGTTGTGGTTGAGTTGCCTACAACCAATGAGAGGTGAATGAAAATACCAAGAATGGCCCTTTGAAGATAGAATAAGCCCAAAGAAAGTTGCATGAATAAGGCATGTAAGAAAGGAAGCCCAAGGCGAGCCAGAAAATAGTAATGAATTTTGGGGCGAACAAAAGGACTGATATGCTGACTCGGGTTACAACATAGCAGTGAACAATATGATGGGCCAACAAAAAGATGACATTGTAGTTAAGTGATGAAGCTAAGCATCCGGGGTCGCCTTCCTTGGCAAGAAGCCGCGGGAAGATAACCTGAGGTTTAGGAACAAATGAAGTGGGGTGTTCTTTCCTCCGAGCTATTGGGGTGTGATACCATGTGAGAATTGAGATAGAAACAATTGATTTTCATTGCATTCATAACAAATATATAAAGACATCCAATGGTTACATTAGTCAAAGGAAATAAATGCATAAAAGACAAACAAAAAGATAAAGAATGCTACTGATGGAGACAAGTTCGGCTATGGGTGGCTTGTCGGTAAGTGGCTTTCAACACTTTGATCAGCCAATAAATGTGATGTCAACATTCGCGGCTGTTGTAGACTAACTAACAATTTGAAATGGGAGGAAGGAGTTGTTTTTTTATAAAAAAAGTATTTATTTTTCATGCCTTGGGTACCAGTATCAAGAGCACACATTTTCCTAAGATAATTCCGACTTGCTTCCCTTTTGCTCAAGTGAGGTTTAAGTTAGAAGAGTAATTACTTCCTCTAGTTTCTCTACAAACTTTAGTTATTGTAATTCTACATTTTTATACTTCTTCAAGAGTCGCATTAAACTTTGGTAAAATGTAGCTAAAGGCAATCAAATATGGAGGTGCTCCTTTGGCAATAACCATGTACAGTAATGAATTCAGGTAATTACAGATCATAGCAGCCTAAACCATGAAAATTTTTATTCTTTGAGAAGAATGAAGGACATGATTCTTTGTGAATAGGCACACCGAGAAGCAACAATACGGGAGCACAAACCTGTCCAAGTTTCTCTTCTCTAACTATGGGGATATGTCTGTGGGCCAAGCCCTTGATCAAATTGTAAGTCGAATATCATCAGATATAGTTAGTGTAACTTATGGCCGAGCCCATTCTCTTATTTAAATCTTACGGCATGTATGTTACTGAAGAAAATCTAATTCTTTATATGGTTTTTCTTGAGAAAATAAATGTATTTGTGTTGCAGTTGTATAAGAGAAGTGAATTTTTTTTACTGGTCATATGTATTATTTTTTCTTTATTGCAGAAGGAGGACCCGTCATGGAGGAGTCGAATGATAAAGGATGGGATGTCCATGGACTTCTCATGGAGTGCTGAATGTTGGGACATACACATGGATGCTTACATGTCTGTAAAGAACTTATGATGCCTTAAACTTTCTCCTGCGTGCTTTATAGAGATGTACTATGCTAAGGCATATTGTAAATCTGCACAAGTCATTGTGTTTAGATTATGTATAAACAATTTTGAATGTGTAGAAAATTAATTATTTAGCCTAGGTAGCCTCCCATTTAGCTTTGCAAACGGTTTTCCAGATGGACCAATGGATGCGTCTGGTATCACAATCTTTACCCCCACCAGAAATCCCTCCCATGGTACTCAAATCATCACGGTGCCCCTTCGGCAAACAGAACACTCTCATGGCATAAGAAGGAACCACCTGGGCCACTACCTTAATCAAGATCTCTCCCTCCCAGCAAGAGATATGTAACGTTCTTTCCAGCCATTAAATCTCGTAGCCACCTGACCCTTGAACTCCTTGAAACAATCAGACTTATTTCTGCCCAGTGCCCCACCATTTACCCAAATAATGCTCCAGCGAGGTAGCCTCCATTACCCCGAACAAACTGGAGATCTCCCTTCTCGTCTCCATTTGGACATTCGAACTAAAAAACATAGCAGTCTTGGAATAATTTGCTGCCCTGAGGCATGCTCATAGATCCACAGTAAGCCTTTTACCTCCCCAACTTCCTCTACCGAAGCTTGCCCAAATAACAATGAATAGTAGATGAGACACACGAGGACCATTGTGAAAAGCCGCCACACCCGAGTAGATCCCCCTTTACTGGATATCTCTAAGTAATGTTGCTAACCCCTCGGCACACAGCAGAAATTGATAGGCAGAAATAGTGCCACCCTGTCTAATGCCATGGCAAGGAGTGAAAGATTGGGAGGGACTAGCATTCACCAGAACCCGGAAAGACACTGATGGGATACAAGCCATTAAAAGGGAAATTCATGGTAGACTCAAACCCCATTTTTATCATTACTTCCTCGACCAACTAACAACAGACCCTATCTTATAGCAAAAAAAAACAACAGACCCTATCGTAAGCCTTTCTCATATCGAGTTCAATGCCATAAATCCCCTTTTCCAAAAGTTTTCCTTCTCATTTTTTATGGATGACCATAAAACCCCTTTCCAGAAGATTTCCTTCTCATTTTTTATGGAGGAGCTCATAGACCATCAGGATGTTGTCAGAGATCAGTCTACTCGGAACAAAGACACTCTGGCACTAAAAAATAACTCAGGCTGGTGAAAATTGACTTGAAATTAAAAGAAAAATAAACTGATCGATCGGCTTGTATGACACGATCAATCACTAAAGTGATCGATCATGCTTGAAAGTGATCGATCGTATCTACTGTATTTTTCAGAACTTTACGTTGCGCTAGTCCCGATCGATTGCTTGATAAAGTGATCGATCGGTAGCGGCGGTTTTTGGGCGAAAACTGCCGTTTTGGCTTCTAAAGTTACGTATTTTCTTCTAAAAAACACCCTAACAGTCCTCCTATATATGGTGAACGGAAAAACTTATAAAGGAGTTACAAAAGTTGATCCAAACTCTTTCTTCTTCTCTCTTAATTCTTGGTCTATCAATGAGCAATAGCATCTCATCTGATCGAGTTCCAGTTAGTTTGATTTGAAGTGCACATTTAAATTGACGGTGTAGTTCGTTGTATCTCGGGAACGGAACGTCATTGATTGCTTGTGCGCGGAGGGTGACGTATTTGTTTCAAGGACAGCGCATAGCGTGCCTCGAACCGGATTTTTCTCTTCTACTCTCTGTTATTTTTATAGAGTTATTTGTCAATTAATTAGTAGTATTCTATCCCTCTTTTATTTGACAATCCCAACAATCTTGAAACAGATACGATTGTTTTTGTTGATTGAATATTACTGCAATTATGGGTGTTGACAAATTATTGAAACCGGAGAAGTTTGATGGCAAGAATTTCATGAGATGGCAGACAAAAATGAAATTTTGGTTAACTCAATTGAATATTTTCTATGTGATTTCTGATGCTATTGCTGATAAACTTGTTTCCTTAGAATCTGATAAGATTGCTAGTTCTTCTGATGTTGGAATTATTAAAACTTATGATAGTGATATATTCAAACAAGACGATGATTTGTGCCATGGACAAATACTTAGTGTTTTGAGCAATGAGTTGTATGATTTGCATGTAAACACTAAATCTGCCAAAGAATTATGGGATACTCTTGATAGAAAATTTGGAAAGGAGCATGAAGGGAAGAGAAGTATGTTGTGGGCGAGTACTTTAACAATAAGATGGTTGATAACAAATCTATTAGAGACCAAGTAGTCGAAATACAGAATTTGGTAGCTAAGATCATTGGGAAAGGCATTCCTATTGACAAGAGGCTCCAAATTCCTGCGCTTATCGACAAACTACCACCCTCATGGCAGGATTTCCAAGTTAACTTGAAGCACAAGAAGGACACGATGTCCGTTAATGACCTTATGGTGGCCATACAAATTGAAGAAAAAAATAGAGGTAAGATGAAAATCTTATTATAAGGCTTATCTACTGGGGCCAATGATAGTGCTCAAGTAAATATTGTGGAAAGGAAACCCAAGTCCTATGGCAATAAGAAGAAGAACAAAAAGTTTCAGAATCGGTCTTTCAAACCTGATTCTAATATCCAAAAGGACAAGAAGTCGAAGGTTTGCTGGGTCTGTGGGAAGCATGGACATTTTGCAAACAAGTGTAAAGAGAAGAAGGGTCAGGACCATAGTCATTGTGGGGCTGCATCTTCTGCTCAGGCTAACATGGTTACTTCAGATGACAGGTTAGTAATAATTAAATCTGAAATTAACTTCGCATGTGAACCTACCGATTGGGTTGATACAGGGGTAACTATTCACATCAGTGTTGATGTTTTTTCCTTTTTTTTTCTATAGGAAGTAAAGGATAGGACAGTGACGATGGGAAACTCCTCTGAGGCTAGAGTTTACGGAGTTAGAAATGTGGAAATCCGGTTTACATTGGGGAGTACGTTGACTCTTCATAATGTGTAGCACGTGCCTAGTGTGAGGAAGAACCTTGTTAGTAGAGTATTTCTTAGTCGTGAAGGATCTAAATTAGTGTTTTAGTCAAATAAAGTTGTAACAACTAGACATGGTACTTTTATGGGGAAATGCTATGTGTGTAATGGTCTCTTTAAATTTAATTTAGTTTATTATAATAACTCTTTATATCAAGTTGATGACTCTTTGGTTTGCTATGTTGAATCTTTAAATGTGTGGCATATGAGGCTAGGACATGTGAATTCACAAACCATTAAGAGAATGATGAATCTTGAATTGATTCCAAAATTGCATGATGAATCTCTTGATAAATGTAAAATTTGTATTCAAGCAAAACAACCTAGAAAACCTTATAGATATGTTGATAGGTCTACATGTTTGCTTGATTTAATTCATTCTGATATTTATGAATTGAATGGATTAATGACTAGGGGTGGTATGAGATATTTCATCACATTTATTGATGATTATTCTAAATTTTGTCATGTGTATTTATTAAAATCTAAAGATGAGGCATTTGAGAAGTTTAAGATTTATAAGATGGAGGTTGAGAATCGAACTGAGAGGCGGATTAAAAGAATTAGGTCTGATCGTGGTGGGGAATATTGTTCTCTTGAATTTTGCAAGTTTTGTGAATATCAAGGAATAATACATGAAACCACAGTGCCTTACTTTCCTCTTTGGGTCTACCAAAGAATTTATGGGGAGAAACAATTCTTTCTGCGTGTATAATCTTAAACTGTGTGCCTCATAAAGGATAAAATATAACCCCTTATGAATTAATGAAAAGAAGAAAACCGAGCTTAAAGTTCATCAAGGTTTGGGGATGTCTTGCGAAAGTGAAAATCCCAAACATGAAGATGGATAAGCTAGGTTCGAAAACATATGATGCAGTATTCATTGGTTATGTAACACCCAAAAAATTCGTAAGTATTTTAAAACCCAAATTTGACCCTCTTACTATTTGATTTGGTCATATTGTGCTTTGTGGAAATTAAAGTTGGTGAGAAGAGCTTTCCAACGCCACCTATTATCTGCGATTTGGAGTTCGGGGTAAAAAGATATGGGAATTTGAATTTTATAGAACGTGACAGCGATCGATCGGCAAGCTTGAACCGATCGACGCCCTATCAAAACGATTGATCGTAGTTACTGTGATTTGCGAATGTATTGTTTTGCGTAAAGCGATCGATCGGCAGTAATGGCGATCGATCGGCTGAAACGCGATAGTGTAAATTAATGCATACGACGATCGATCGTTGTATAGCCAATCGATCACCGGTTGCGGTTTTGCGATTCTAGAAGCTTTTTTGGGGTGGATTTGCTTGGGAAAGATACCAAATACCCATGGGACTTGATTTGCACGACTCCAGTAGGATTTTGAGGCCTTCCGATTGTTTGGAAGTGTCCATGATTTGGAAGATTGGTTTGAGAATGGATTCTCCCCCAACTCTATATAAACACTAGAGAATTTGCTTGTGCTAACCCTAGAACGTACAGAGACTTTTCCCTTCTCCTTCCCACGTTCACCCATCTCCTTAGAGGCTTGTTCTTGTGGGAGTTTGCGAGAGCTTGGAGCGGGAGCTTTGGAAGAAGCGGAAGAGACGAGCAACGCGTAGAAAGGCTAAATCTTTGGAGAATTAAGTAGGATGGTTTTTCCCCTCTTCTCTCTTCTGATTATATATGCTTTTGACAAGTGTTTTGATTCAATGCCTTAGTTATTGTTTGGATTCTTGCGAGATGAATGAGTTGTGTCTTTATTTCCATGCGTAGTGCATCATAAATCATATGTGCATTCATGTTTCACTTCTAGATGGGAATTCGCATCTAAAGTCTAATGCTTTATTAATTTTTCAGAGACTAAAAAGTTATGTTATTGTTTGGTTGATGATGATCCACGTTGAGTTTGTGCCTTTAAGGTGTGTCTTGCATTAATTGTCTAGTTTGGATGTATTAATGTTTAAAAACTGTGTTTTATATAAAAGGACACAAGAAAGGAGTGAACTTTAGTAATTCCAGATAATCCTAGGTTCTGTAATGGTTCTAGGAGGGGAGTATATTCTCTGTTAATAATGTATTATTATTTATAATGTGTTATTAAGTAAGATAATCAAGTTTAATTAAGAGTCTCAATCTCGGCCAGAACTGTTTCTGTGCTGACAGTCAGTGGTAAATAATTCATAACTAATTGAGATAAAATCAGAAAAATATAAAATCAGTGGGGTTAGAAACTAGACTCACGAGGGTATTATCAGTAAAAATTTGAAAGGTTACTGTACAGAGCACAGTAGCCGTCGGAAGAGGACTATTGTGCAGAAAATAGTGAGCTGAATCTGAGAGAAAATACTAAGTATACAAATAACATCATGTAATATGATATGATAATGATTAATATGTCAATACCAGTAATCGAACTATATACTTATGAAATATCACAGTAAGAATTGGGTTAGAAGTAATCTAATTAGGAGGGATAATTCTTTGATCGGTGATTCATAACTATCTATCCTGAAAGCGTTGATGTCGGTTTGATATTCTACTTGGAATTCAAATCATCTAAGATTCTTTAATTCTTATCTCTGATATTTGTATTATAGAATTTTAATGTGAATGAGGAATTCCTATCTAGGGCTGAGCATGAAAGGTACGTATTGATTGTATGTTACTCCTTGGGTGAGTTGTTATTATTCGAAGTGTTTGAGTTGTCTTGTTATTCTATGCTACTCCAATGAGTGAGTTATGTGTTGACCAAAGACTTTGATGCTTCTATCCATACTCCTTGAGAGAGTCTATTCTGGTAAGGGATACCTTATGATCTTAGAGTGTTGAGACCTCTATTCCTTTGAGATATTGCTCATATTGATTACATGATTGTTTCTTCCACTGGAGACCTTGCGAGACTCTCCCCATGGTGGTTTCATAGTAAGCTCAATTATGCCATTGCTAGATCTTGCGAGGTCACTTATATTTATGAAATTACGATTCCATACTGCCCGAAGCGAGGCACTATACGTACGTTAGATTGTGGACATTACGGAAGGTCCTCAGTCTCCGCCCATCGTGTCCGTAAGCACTGGTGGGGTCAGCATCCTAGACGCATGGCAGGGTTCCACAAGAGAACCCCTAGGGTGGTTCTGGTATGTTTAGTCACTTGCGAGCGACCGGTTCAGCGAGCAGAAATTGTAACTCCTTTCACTTTAGATGTCTGGAGCCTTTAATATGATTGTTATTCTCTCCTTACACATATGTTTGTTCGGAGCCCTTATTGATGTTTTTTTCTATACTTGTAAGTTGGAATTGTTGTTAACTAACCTTGCAGGTGTATAGACCTCGGTTCAATTTAGATGTTGTGAGATGTTCACCATCCTTTGTTATTCTTATTCTCTTCATACTGCTTGTTTTAATTTAGTGGGTTTTTACATCCTACTGAGTGTTTCTATGAAATACTCATGCATCCTCTCATGCAGGCGCAATTGGAAATTGAGATCAGGAAGTGCAGTAGTGGAATGGCGGATTGCATGCGCCGAGAAGAGTTTAAAAACGTTTTAGTTATTTGCTTTGCTTTTTATTGATGCTTATGACATTATTGGTAATTGTGTGCCATAGACTTATAAGTTTATTTTATTTGACTTTCCTAAATAGATTATTATTAAGTAAATTTATTTCATAGTATTCATTGATGTCTATTATTGTATTACACTGATTGCAGGCATAATCGGTTACACGTCTTTTTGATATGATCGTAATCGGTTGAAAAATCAACTGTTCGGTCGCGTGCCCGGGATCTCTACCTCGAATTGTATCTCATTTGTTGGCTTCCGCACTCCGATCGAGGTATGGGATTTTGGGGCGTGACAGCGTGGTATCGGAGCCCTCAAATGCAGTATGGACATTACTAAATTATGAGATGAGTTAGTAGAACTTGATAGAAAGTAAAAGGGTACTTAGAAGAACTTACTATATGAGAGTAGATTCATAGATAGAACCGGAAACCTTATTTTAGAATACTAATAATGACGTTTCTAGTGTAGGTTTAAATGGCTAGAACAAGAAGCAGTAGGATCTATGAGAAAGACAAACAAGAAGCCGTTAGGCAGTGGCAACAGGATTGGAAGAAGAAAAACATAGGGAGTGGAACCGAAGATGACCCATTACAGATTGATATAGAGGAAGTCCAGAACCCAGTGGCTGAAGTAGAACCCTTACCCATAGATGACCCAGAGTGGGATCCTTACTTGGATTATGTGCCAGGTATGGAGATCGAAGGATATTAGCAAGAAGAGATTCGAGTGGAGTTTACAGATGGATCTCCTCCTATATTTGTGATGGTAGAGGCCAAAATTGTGAGAAAACACCCTGTTTATGTTCGGGCCAAAGATGATACAGCATTGTCTGACATTCTGTACCATAGGTTTAAATCTTTGGGTTACAGGTGGCCATACATGACGATGTGGGAAATTTTATGGCATACTGTTGTGAACGTGTTGTAATCAGTCTAGGAAGATGAAGAGTCAGTCTAGGAAGATGAAGAGTCAGTCTAGGAATATGAAAAGGTCAGGAATGTTGTAATCAGTCTAGGAAGATGAAGAGTCAGTCTAGGAATATGAAAAGTCACATCTTGTAATCAGTCTTGGAAGACGCGCCTCTCCTTCCTTATAAGGAGGCCTTCTTCCTCCTTCTCGGGCATGCAATATTGAATCCAGTTTTCCTTATTCTCTTTTCTTCTTCTTCTTCTTTTCTCCCTCTTTCAACCATGGCGTTTGATTTTGTTCGTGTTCCATACGGGAACACAACACATACATACTTGAGACTTGCACCAACCTGGTTAGCTTTAGATATACTGGATGATTACCTTTGAAGGCAAGAGCATAGGAAGGATGGCTAAGAGAAAGAGTTAGGATAGTTTTTAGTTTCATAAATCTTTGGTAATCAAAACCCTGGTTTATATGGGATCTCAGTGTAGGAATCTTTTTATTAATGAATAAAAGAATTATTTGCTTTAATGCTTGCTTTATGATTGTTTTATTTTGTATGTATTGTGTGAGCGATGCTAGGAGTCAAAGGAATGAGAGGTTAATTACAAATTGAGCTATATGTAAGATTTCTAATTCATCTCCTTTCTTTGACTGTAGATACGCGAGAATGGTGAACTCAGGAAATCGTGGACGTCGACCCAATGCGATCCCTAACCCTTCGCAGGAAGAAGGAGCCAGTCAGAACATGTCTGATATGGTCAGGCAGTTTGTGACTGAACTACGAAATGGTGGAAGTAGTAATGGCAATGCGAAGGCGCCCACACTCGAGCGATTTAAGAGGGCTGGGCCTCAGTTTTCTGGTGAGGATGACCCAGAAAAAGCGGAACGTTGGTTAGTTGAAGTGGAGAGGCTGTTCAAGGGCATGAAAGTACCCGAGGTTGATCGGGTGATTTATGCTACTTTCCTATTTGTTGGTGAGGCGGTATTTTGGTGGGAGTCCGCCGAGCGCAACAATTTTACTGCGAATCAGGAGATTTCTTGGGAAGAATTTAAGGAGGTATTCAATATCAAGTACTTTCCTTCCCATATTCAGCGACGCAAGGAGAAAGAATTCTTGGAGTTAGTGCAAGGATCGATGACTGTGCTTCAGTATGAGACGAAGTTTGAACAACTTCAACTATTTGCTACTAATGCTTGCCCTAATGAATTGATTAAAGCACAACGTTTTGTGGACGGACTGAAGGACGGCTTAAGGTCGAAGGTGTTAGTTTCCCAACCAACGACAGTAGTAAAGGCGGTCGAGCTAGCTTCCATTTTGGAGGATGATTTTAAAAGAACCTTGGAGAGGAGGACCAATCAAGTCAGAACTCAAGAGAATAAGCTGAAACGTTCTGGAGATAAGCGTTTTAAAAATAACGTTAATCGTGGGAATCATCGTCCTTTTAAGCAGCAAAGGCAGCAGCAAAACCGGATGAATGGCGCACAACGTCAACAGTTTCGAGGCAATGACAACGGTAATATGAATGGAGGTCGTTGCAGAATTTGTGGACAGGATTTGCATAGAGGGAAGCCGTGTCCTACAGATCCACGGAGATGCTACTTGTGCAATGAGGTTGGACATATCTCTCCTTATTGCCCTAACCGTGGGAAGAAGACCGGAGCTGATACGAATAAGAAGACTCAGGCGAGAATCTTTGCCCTATCATCAGAAGAGGCGCGTGGTTCAGATGAGGTTATTGAAGGTACTCTTCTTATCCTCAATCGTTTTGCTAGAGTGTTAATAGACCCGGGAGCGTCGCGATCTTTTATTTCTTCGGAGTTTGCTTTGAGTCTAGATAAGTCATTATCTAGACTGAGTGATGATTTGGTGATTTCTACTCCTATGGGAGATTCGGTGATAGCAACCGAATATATTGAAAACTCTCCTGTGCTGATAGAAGATAGGATTTTGCTTGCTAATCTTGTGCTGATTGATATGAGTGATTTTGATGTAATCTTGGGAATGGATTGGTTATCAAAATATAACGCACTAGTGGATTGTACTAAAAAGAGATTTCATTTTAAAATTCCTGGAGAGAAAGAACTATTGTTTCAGGGAATCCGGTATAGAAAAGGAGATTGTTTGATATCAGCTATTAAAGCTCAGAAATTACTGGCTATTGGTTGTAGAGCCTATTTAGCTAATGTGACACCTGTTGAGATGCCAACTCTGAGAGTTGAGGATATTGAGGTAGTAAAGGATTTTCCTGAAGTCTTTCCTGATGAGTTACCTGGTTTGCCACCAAAGAGAGAGATTGATTTTACGATTGAATTGATACCGGGAACAGGACCTATTTCAAAAGCACCATATAGAATGGCGCCGGCTGAGTTGAAAGAATTAAAAGTACAGTTACAAGAGTTGTTGGATAAGAGATTCATACGGCCTAGTGTTTCCCCGTGGGGCGCACCAGTATTGTTTGTAAAAAAGAAAGATGGATCGATGAGATTATGTATTGACTATCGTATGTTGAACCAAGTTACGGTGAAGAATAAGTATCCACTACCCAGAATAGATGACTTATTCGATCAGTTGCAATCAGCAAAAGTATTTTCGAGGATTGATTTGAGATCTGGATACCATCAGTTAAGGATCAAGGAGGAGGATATATCCAAGACAGCTTTCAGAACCAGGTACGGACACTACGAATTCCTGGTGATGCCTTTTGGTTTGACTAATGCACCAGCAGCATTTATGGACATGATGAACAAAATTTTTGTGGACTTATTGGACCGGATTGTGATAGTCTTTGTGGATGATATTTTGGTGTATTCAGCAAGTTGGGAGGAACACGGAACTCACTTGACTCTTGTGTTACAGATATTGAAAGATAATCAATTATATGCTAAGCTGAATAAGTGTGAATTTTGGTTGAATAATGTGAATTTTCTTGGACATGTCATATCAGAAGATGGAGTTTCAGTTGATCCAACGAAGGTAAAGCTAGTGTTAAAATGGGAACAACCAAAGAATGTGACACATTCACTTATTCACTGATTTGATATCCACCTTCGAATCAGAATCCAATGGCCTAAAAGATTGGCCTCATTCTCCTTATATGAGAGCGATCTCATATAAACCGTCCTCATATATATAAAATAAATAAAACTTTATATATTTATTAAATTTATTTATTTTTTTATAATTTTTTTAAAAAAATTATCTCAATCTTATAAATAACAATGGATCCGTTGCACCACCAATATTTATCGTATAAAAATATGAGACATTACACTCCGGAGAGGATATACGTGTTTGAAGTGGCTTGGGTTTCAGTTTTGTCGGCAGTTGCCTCTTACTATAACCCCTTATGTGTGTATACATTGCAAGGCATTAGCAAAAACGTTACCAAAAACAACTTTTCTGCTTTGAGAGATGGTGGGCAGAAAAGGAGGGTTGTAGAGAGGTGGTGGAGTCGTGCTGGAATCAATAAGAGGGCCCATCAAATATGAATGAGGTGGTGGATTTGATCAGCGAAAGTGGGTGGAGGACTGGGGAAAAACAGTGCGAGAAATCTCCAAAAGAATATTGCTAACAAGAGAAGAAGGCTTAATTGGCTGGAAGGGGGGCTGGGTCTGGCGAATTGTGAGGAGGCTCAAGGTGTCACAAAAAGAGCTGAATAAACTGTTTAGACTGGGAGAATAATTTTGGCACCAGAGATCCAAGTCCATTGGATGAGTGAAGGAGATCCGAATAGAAAATACTTCCATTGGAGAGCCACAAGAGGAGAAATAAGAATTTTATTGAAGGCATAGAAGGGATTCAGGGAGATTGGATTGCCGGTGGGCAAGAGATGAACCATATGTTAAGGAGTTATTTTCTAATTTTTTAAAATTTATTGAAGGCATAGAAGCAAATGTATGGTGGTGAATCCTAAGATGAACAAATTATTGTTGGATCCTTTCAGGGACGGAGGATGAGGTGTCCATCCAGGTGCTTGGTTATTGCCCTGATACCTAAGGTCAATTAGCCCCAAACTCCGACAGATTTCAGTACCCATAAGTCTGTGCAATGTGTCTTCAAATTGGTTTCGAAAACTTTGGCAACTTGCCCATGTTGGGATTGTCAAATAGAAGAGAGCTAGAATACTACCAATTAATTGACAAATAACTCTATAAAAATACCAGAGAGTAGAAGAGAAAAACCCGATTTAAGACACGCTATGCACTGTCCTTGAAACAGATATGCCACCCTCTGTGCACAGAAAATCAATGGCGTTCCGTTCCCAAGATACAACGAACCACACTGTCAGTTTAAATGTGCACTTCAAATCAAACTGACTGGAACTCGATTAGAGATGCTATTGCTCAATGATGGACCAAGAATTAAGAGAGAAGAAGAAAAAGTTTGGATCAATTTCTGTAACTCCTTTTTGAGTTTTTCCGTTCACTATATATGTGAGGACTCTGTTATGGTGTTTCTTAGAAGAAAAATGCAACTTTAGAAGCCAAAACGGCAGTTTTCGCCCGAAAACCGCCACTGCTGATCGATCACTTTTATCAGGCGATCGATCGGGACTAGCACAACACAAAGTTCTGAAAAATAGGATTCATCACTTTCAAGCCCGATCGATGATTGATCGCGTATTTTTCTTTTAAACTCTAGCCATTTCTGTGAGTGGGAAGGGATCACTTGCGGAAGCCGGGATCAAAGGGTGACATGGTTGGATCTCCATGGCCTAGGCTTGGAAGGCCCCGTCTCTGCTCACATTGGAAATCTCTGTTCGCTAAGGGGAATCAACCTTGAGGACAACAACTTGAATGCCCACCTTCCTCCACAGCTTGGTCAGTTGCTTCGCCTACAACATCTCAATCTTAGGCCCTGTTTGGTTGCCCAAGAAGAAGCTGGATTTTTTTCGAAAATCTCCTCTTTAGCAAAAAGGCAGGTGGGCAAAAAGATTTCCCAAAAGAATTCACTTCTTCCTCCGGTGGCAAAAACTATAATTTTAACAAAAAATGAGGGGCTTTGTAAAAAAAAATACGATTTCGTACGAAACCGTATTTTTTTACAACTTTTACCACTGGAAGAAGTTGAAGTAAATTCTTTTGGGAAATCTCCTCCAAAAGAAGCTGGATCTAAGGATCCAGCTTCTTCTTGGGCAACCAAACGGACCCTTAGTCGCAACAATATCGGAGGGGAAATCCCTTCCAACTTGTCCCAGTGTTCTGACTGAGGGTCGTTAACTTGGACTACAATGAACTAGTTGGGGAAGTACATGCTGACTTACAAAGTTTCGCAGTCTTTTTGTCATGAATTTGACTACAACAAGCTTTCAGGAAGACTTCAACCTTCCATTGGCAACCTTTCTTCTCTTGTTTTCCTTTCTTTCATATGCATCCAACTTGAGGGCCCTATTCCATCCACACTGGAGGAAATCAAAGGTTTGATCAATCTAGGTCTTTCCGGAAATTCTCTTTCCAGAACGATTCCATCGTCTATTTATAATATCTCCTCTTTAGCTGTTTTAGCTCTGGTTGAAAACCAAATCAATGGAAGCCTTCCCTCAAATTTGGGCCTCCTCCTCCCTAATCTACGGGCTCTACTTTTATCAACCAACAGCTTCTCAGGACGCATTCCAAGTTCTTTATCCAATGCCTTAAACCTGATAGCATTCCAAATTAACCGCAATATGTTCTTTGGAACTGTTCCCTCCAATCTAGGAAGTTTGCAAAATTTTTAGTTTTTGGTGCTCTCCAGAAATCAACTAGGAATTGACGATGACTTACGTTCTATTACTTCTTTGGCAAATTGGTCCAGCTTTAAATCCCTAAAAATTTCTAGGAACTATTTTACTGGTCCCCTGCCGGATTCCATTTCAAATTTTCCGCTGAACTTCAACAGTTAAGTTTTTACTGGAATCAGTTCTATGGAAAAATCCCCAGAGGTATAAACATCCTTGTCGGGTTGGATTTTTGTCTTTCGCCAATAATTCTTTTACAGGTGGTATTCCACAAAATTGGAATGTTTCCCAGGTTGAAACTTGTTAAATTTTATATCAATAGGCTTTCAGGAGGACTTCCGTCTTCTTTATGCAATTCTAGCACTTTGCTTGAACTTTTTGCATCTCAAAATGAGCTAGCGGGAGATGTACCACCTCTCCAAGGAAATACAATAGCTTGCTATTACTCTAGACTACTATTACTGCAGCTAAATACAAATATGCTCCAGGGAAATATACCTAAAGAACTCTTCTCCATCACCTCTTTGTCGAACTTTCTAGATCTTTCTTATAATTTCCTCTCTGGCTCTCTGCCTATGGAAGTCTCAAATTTGAGAAATATTGCGGAACGTTATGTTAACAACAATAAATTGTCAGGTGAACTTACGAGTGGGTTGAGTTCTTGCGAAAGTTTAGTGACCTTAGATTTAGGAATCAATTCTTTTAGTGGAACTATTCCTATGTCATTGAGCAATCTAAAGGGTCTTGCTTGGCTTGATCTATCCAAAATAACTTGTCGGGTGAGTTTCCAGAGTTTCTTGGGAATGTTAGCCATTTAAAATATCATAACTTGTCATTCAATTCCTTTGAGGGACTGGTTCCAAGCAAAGCGGTTTTTCAGAATGCCAGTGCACTTTCTGTGGTTGGAAACAAAATGCTTTGTGGGGGTTCAAAATATTTGAACCTATCCGATTGGCAAGTTAAATTCAATGGGAGAAAAAGATAAAATGTTCGCAAGGTTGTTATTCCGGTGGTTAGTTCTGCCATTATCATTTTGTTGTTAGTGTTAATTGGAGTAGTTTATTATTGGAGAAGAATTCCTAAACCAAAATGACCAAAATCCTCATTATTTTCTAGCAACGAGCCTTTGAGGATTTCATATGAAGATCTACGAGGGGCAACCAATGAGTTTTCATCAAATAATTTAATTGGCTAGGGAAGATATGGCACTGTGTATAAGGGAAGAATAAATCAGGAAGGAACTATCATTGCTGTTAAGGTGCTCAACCTTCAACTACAAGGTGCATCTAAAACATTCATAGCAGAATGTGAAACCTTGTGACATGTGAAGCATAGGAATCTTGTGAAGGTGATAAAGTCTTGTTCTAGCATAGACCGTGAAGGGAATGATTTCAAGGCTTTAATATTTGAGTTTATGGCCAATGGGAGCTTGGAGACATGGTTGCACATTAGCAGTGACAGAGATAATGCACCAAAGCCTTTGACCATTGTTCAATGTTCAGAGGCTAAGCATTTCCATGGATGTGGCCTCTGTATTAGATTATCTTCATAATCAGTCTCACGTCCTAATTGGTCATTGTGATTTGAAGCCTAGTAATATTCTTCTAGATGATGAGTTGGTAGCTCATTTAGGTGACTTTGGATTAGCGAAGTTGCTAAATGAAATTGTGGGCAATAGCATTCAAGATAGAAGTAGCTCTATGGCGATTAAAGGTACAATTGGTTTTGTTCCTCCAAGTTTGTTGTACAAATTACATTATAATATCAACTATATAAGCTCCCTATATTGATGAAAACATTTCCTTGCAGAGTATGGAGTAGGTAATGATGCTTCCACTTGTGGGGATGTGTATAGCTATGGTATCTTCCTATTGGAGATGTTTACAAGAAAGAGGCCACAGATGAAACCTATTCTAATGGATTAAGCATTCATACCAATGTTGACATTGCTATCCAGGATTGAATTTTGGAGATTGTTGATCTCCAAATGCTTCAGAAGGCTGAGGATTGCTCTGATGAAATAATCACTGGATGTTTGTAGTCAATTCTTACTTAGCATTGGAGTCAAGTGTTCAGCTATGTCCCCTCATGAACGCCCAACAATTACAGATGTTCTCAATGAAGTTCACACCATTAGTGCCTCGTTCATTCAGAAATATGGGACTTTAAATCCACACAACAATGTTTAATCTTTGGCATGGAGCTTAACTGTACTCTTATTATCCTTTTCAAATGTTTCGTTGGCCAATTGTTGCAACTCTGTCTGTAAACTTTATTGTTCAGCTCACTTCGCAGAAGTCACCAGAGGAAACAATCGGGTTAATGAAGGTACTAGCAGGAGGGTCCTATTTCAGATAATTAAAAGGAGTTACTTGAAGCTCTTGAAGTGAATACAATGGAGTTTATGGTTTCAAGAATGTACTGGCAGTGTAATAGAGGTTTTTATCTCAATCCAAAATGAGTGAGGAGTGTAAATGAGAGCTTGGGGAGGTAAATACATGGTGTATTTCAGTGCATGTTATAAATTGTTTCTCTTGGCCAGGTAACAAAATTTGTTGCAAGAACTTATTTATACAAATTAGCATGCTAGAAATTGGAAATGGGCTGCGGTTGAAGTCCTGGAATACTTTTTTTTATATAATTAAAGACCTAGAATACTTAAAAACACTGCAAAGCTAAATATTTTACTTTTGACAGTGAGTTTATTCCATTGCTCACATGTCTTTAGAGTTGTATTTTATCACATTTGCCCTCGTATTTGACTTGAATCTCCCTACAGTCTACATGGCCAATGGAGGATGCATCGAAAGTTCTGTGCATTTAGAGTTGCCAATAAATTGTTTATGACGAAATCCATCTTGTTGATCCATGGCGCTAAACATCAATGTCCAAATGAGCTTCAAATCTCTAGTTGAGAAATGCAAAGAATAAAGTTGTATGGTTGCAGTTGAATACCAAGCTATCCAGTGTATGGAAAGTTGCATCGGCCATATATCGCCAATATATTGATATCGGGCTTCAACCGATAAAATGATATTGTGTAATCTCGATTTTGGCAGTTTTTTTAAAATATCACCGATATAGAGTCCAATATATTGGTACTTTAAAAAAAATTAATTTATTTTTTATTTAAAAAATAAAAAAATCAATTTTCCTGTTTGTTTCCCATCCTATGCCAAGTGGAAGGATGCAGATTCGACCCGATCGATCGCAACCTCGGGCACAAGAGATTGCGGATGCCCGACGATAGAAGTTTCGGGATCGGAAGGAAACTGCAATCGCGATCGATCGCCACTCGTGTTGTAATTGCCCTATCTTATTTGGGTAGGCTGTTCTTTGTGTTGCACTTTATTTCTATCGGGGTTGTTCATGCCCCGTGAGTTGAGTTGTACTGAGGTTGTACTCGCCTGTTTTCTTTAATATAATTTTTCAAGTATAAAAAAAATGCGAACACATATTTTGAATTATATATGTATTTTTATGCATATTTTAAAATTTATGTTTGTCTAAATTAATATCACGTTCGTGGAATGAGTCCAGCTACTTCTGTGAGTGGGAAGGGATCACCTGTGGGCGCCAGAATCGAAGAGTCACATGGTTGGACCTGCATGGCCTTGGCCTAGAAGGCCCTATATCTCCTTACATTGGAAATCTCAGCTTTTTGAAGGCAATCAATCTTGAATACAACAACTTCCATGGCCACATTCCTCCACAGCTCGGTCAGTTGCTTAGCCTCCAACATCTCAATCTCAGTGACAATAATATTGGAGGTGAGATCCCTACCAACTTGTCCCACTGTTCTCAACTGAGAGTCATTATGTTGGACTACAATCAGCTAGTTGGGAAAATACATGCTGACCTTACCACCTTTCCCAGTCTTGTAGTCATGAATCTTACCAGAAACAAACTTGTTGGAACAATCCCACCTTCGATTGCCAACCTCTCTTCTCTTGAATTCCTTTCTTTTGTATACAACAACCTCGAGGGCCCCATCCCATCTACCTTGGGAAAAATGAAAAGTTTAGCAGATCTTGAGCTTTCAGTAAATTTTCTTTCTGGAGCAATTCCTTCCTCTATCTATAACATTTCCTCCTTAAGAGCACTTGGTCTAATTTACAACCAGCTCCATGGGACACTTCCATCAAATTTATGGCTCCTTCTTCCTAATTTAAGGGGTATAGTTTTATCACATAACAAGTTCTGAGGACCTATTCCAGTTTCTCTATCCAATGCGTCTAGGCTCGTAATATTTCAAATTTTTAACAATGACTTCACTGGAAATGTTCCATCCGATCTAGGGAGTTTGCAAGCCCTTAAGCATTTTGGGCTCTCTGATAATAAACTAGCCAATGATAATGACATGGGTTTTTTAACCTCTTTGACAAATTGCTCCAACTTGACTAGCCTAGCCATTTCTGCTAATTATTTCAGTGGTCTCTTGCCTGAATCCATATCAAACCTTTCTACTCAACTCAGATGGTTGAGTTTGGGATCAAATCAGTTCTATGGTAAAATCCCCACAGGAATTGGTAACCTGGTAGGGCTGGAACAATTATCTTTGAAGAATAATTCTTTGATAGGTGCTATTCCTATTGGGATTGGAATGCTTCCTAGGTTGCATACTCTTGACTTATCTATAAATAAGCTTACAGGAGTACTTCCTTCTTCTCTATGCAATTCCAGTTCTTTGCTTGAACTTTATGCATCAGAAAATGAGCTAGAGGGAGGTATACCGTCTACCATTGGAATGTGCCAAAAACTGTTATCATTGCGACTAAGCCAAAATAAGCTACGTGGTGATATACCTAGAGAACTTTTTTCTATTACCTCTTTGTCAGTTTCTCTTGATCTTTCTCATAATTCTCTGTCTGGATCTATCCCTATGGAAGTCTCAAATTTGGTAAATCTTGGGGAATTTCATGCTAATAACAATAAATTGTCTGGTCAGCTTCCAAGAGCATTGGGCTCTTGCGAAAGTTTAGAAACACTTAATTTAGGAGACAATTTTTTAAGTGGAACCATTCCCCAGTCATTGAACAATGTAAAGAATCTCCATTGGATTGACCTTTCCTACAATAACTTGTCAGGCGAGATTCCTGAGTTTCTTGAGAATATCAGGACTTTAGAGTATCTGAACTTGTCTTTCAATTCCTTGGAGGGGCTAGTTCCAAATGGAGGAGTTTTTCAGAATGCCAATTTAATTTCGGTTATTGGAAACAAGATGCTGTGTGGGGGTCCAATTAAAAGTTAGTGGAGAAAGAAGGTCAAAGACTCGCAACTTGGTAATTGCTTTGGTATGTTCATTCTTTGCCATCTTCCTATTGATCTTCATAGCAGTAGTTCACTATTGGAAAAGAACACCAAAAAAGGAAGGACCTGCTTCCTCGTTATTCCTCAGAGATGGGCAATTGAGGATTTCATATGAAGATCTACGACGGGCAACTAATGGGTTCTCATCAGAAAATTTGATCGGTTTGGGAGGATATGGTTCTGTGTATAAGGGCAGATTAGCACATGATGAAACTGACGTTGCAGTAAAGGTGCTCAACCTTCAACTGTGTGGAGCAGCGAAAACATTCATAGCAGAATGTGAAGCTTTGAGACATGTGAAGCATAGAAATCTTGTGAAGTTGATAACATGTTGTTCTAGCATAGACCGTGGGCGCAATGAATTTATAGCTTTAGTATATGCCTTAATGTCCAATGGGAGCTTGGAAACATGGTTGCATATAAGAAATGACAAAGAGAATCCAACAGAAGTTTTGTCCATTATGAATAGGCTAAATATAGCCGTGGATGTGGCTTCTGCATTGAACTATCTTCATAATCAGTGTCCCGTCCCAATTGTTCACTGTGATTTGAAACCTAGTAACATTCTTCTTGATGATGATTGGGTGGCTCATTTGGGTGACTTTGGTTTAGCAAAGTTTTTGAATGAAACTTCAAGTGATTTCAATCGTGAAAGAAGTAGCTCTATGGCAATTAGAGGTATTGGTTATGTTCCTCCAGGTAATTGTATGTTTTTTTATAAAATTAAGTCATGTTTCTTCTTCAATGAGTTTTTCTATATTGATGAAAATGTTTGGCTTGCAGAGTATGGTGTTGGTGGTGAAGTTTCCATTTGTGGGGATGTATACAGCTATGGTATCATCCTGTTGGAGATGTTTACAGGAAAGAGGCCGACTGATGACACTTTTTCTAATGGACTAAGCATTCATACCTATGTTGAGAGTGCTCATCGTGACCGAGTAATGGAGATTGTGGATCACCAAATGCTTCAGAATGACAAAAACTGTTCTGATGACACAATCATTGAATGTTTGAAGTTCATTCTACAAATTGGAATCAATTGTTCAGCTATAACTCCCCATAAACGTACTGCAATTAGAGATGTTCTTAATGAAGTCTACACCATTAGAGCCACCTTTGCAAAGAAATATGATACTTCATCCCACAAAATTGGTTAATTGTTAGGAACATACATATACCACCACTGTGTTTGTAATTTGTTATGTTGGCCTTTATTAGCATTGTATGCGTAATTAAGTTCAGTTTTGAGCTTGCTTTCAAAAATTTCCAAAGGTGACAATACACGATCTATCTTTCTATTTCCTACTTTCTCAACAAAGCTAGACTGCCTTGAGGGCAGGATTGGTCTGACCTAGCCTACCACAAGAAGCGAATGAAAAAAATCTGTCAACAAGCTTAATGAAGGTTTGGTCTGAAGGCTAACTAATGCTGGGATGAGACCTACCTTACAATAAATGCAAATGATGGGTGATGTATTAAGCCTGAGGGGCTCCTCAGAGTTTGGATAATCATGTCTTTTCTGCAAGTTTCCGTTATTGTTTCAATAAATAAATGATTCCCTCTGCATTTACTTCTAAGGGTACTATGCTTGGTAGAGTTGACATCCAAGGGTAAGTCACTAGGTTACTTATAACATTAGATATGTCTCTAGTTTACATTTTTTTGGCTTATCATTTTTGTGCTTACACTCATAGCCTATACATGATTGACTGGAAGTTCTCATTTTTATTTAGCTCGTTAACCGGATTCATGATCCCCATCCTTTTTCCTTTTTCTTCTTCTCTTCCAACTATAATCTTCATTTAGGGAAGAATGGCAATCTGATGCAGGGGAAATGTTCATTTTAAAAGCTAAAGTTTCAAGCCGCCGCCGCCGACCTGCCTGACCCTCGCCTCCGCCCCCTCCCAGCCTCACCACCACCGCCCTCTCCCCCCCTCCCCTCTCCCTCGCCTCCGCCTCCACCACCTAGCCCCACCAACCACTGTCGTCTCCTCCTCCTCCCCAGCATCCAACCTCGACCCACAGTTTGCAAAAAGGGGCTACCTTTAACCCATCTCGCCCCATCCCCCCGCACCGCCGCCTCAGCCTCCACTCCTCAGCCCTCAACCGCCTCTCCCTGCTGCCGATCCGCTCACCCCGGCCTGCCTCCGCCCCCCCCCCCCCCCCCCCCCCCTCTCTCAAACTGCCTCCGCATTCACCCCAACTTGATCCGCCCTCGCTGCCGCCTCTTGTTCGTCAAAATGCCAAAGTGGGACCACTAATGGAAATCTCAATTTCTGTTTCACTTTTTGGGACCGGTGAGCGGGACCATGGCCTCCCCAATCTCCCAACATCACCTCCCTTCCTCCGTGCAATGCTCCCTCACCTCCCCCCATCTCTTCATCCCAACCCCCCTCCCTCTGGCCCTGATCCGGGTCCCTCCTCCTCCGCTAGGGCTGAGTCTCAGCCTTTCTCGTGGGCACATCTCATCTCGACTACCTCAAAGATTTCAGAAGCGCTTACCTTCCATCCGGTGTTGAAGGGTTTGGCTTCCGTCCAAATACCGCAGGAGTTTGTCGACAGGGAAGCATTGCGGTGGACTAATACCCTTATCGGATATGCTATGGGTAAGAGTCCATCCTTCATCTGGTTCAAGGAATATATATCCAGGATCTGGAAGCCGGCTGGTTCTTTCGACATGCAGTCTCTGGTGCGGGGATTCTTTATGTTAAAATTCATTTCCTCTGAAGATTGAGAGCGAATTCTACACTCTATGTGGACTATGGGCGGTAGGCCTTTAATTCTTCGAAAATGGCATCCAAGTATGCGTCCTGTCCGAGAGCTACTGAAATCGGTCCCGATTTGGGTGTGCTGAGATCTCCCGCCACAGTACTTTGCAAAAGAAAGTTTGAGTATGGTGACCAGTCTTGTAGGGTGTCCACTATTCTCCGATAAAGCCACAACCGATCGCTCCCGGCTAGAGTATGCCAGAGCCTACATAGAAATTGATTCTGATTTCAAGTTTCCCTCGGTTGTCCATGTAACTACCAGAGATGGGTCCTTCTTCTCACAACCTGTGGTATATGAATGGAAGCCACATATATGTGCTAAATGTAAATGCTTCAACAACACCACTAATGCATGTCGGTCGAAGGAGGTTTGGATTGAGGCGCTGCAACACCCTACCTCGGAAGACGCAACTGTTGGAAGCGCCAAAAACCCAGTTGCAGTAGGTGAGGCTATGACATCTGCAACTACCATAAAATCCGCCGCAGTTACGAGCTCCACCACCCCCCCAGCAACTAAGGATAGGATCCCAACCACTAAGCATCAGAGGACTCTGGTGCACGCCTCTGATCCCTGCCGATTGACCTCCCACCTATGTATCCCAAACTTGGATGAGTCTATGGAGCAGCTGTGTCCAAGAATGGAACTATCATAGAACCGCCAACTCTTGCTTGACGCCAAACCCCACCCAACCAATTTGAAGACTCGAGGTCAGCACTAAAAAATTCACCAATTGTGGTTGGACAAGTGCCTTACATGGTTCAAGGGAAGCACATACATGCACATGATGGCTCACCATTCTACCTCTCTGCCTCCCCAACAGCCACTCTGGACGTGCTTGTGGGCCCCACCTTGGCCACCCTTACCAAATTGACCAACTCCACTTGCCTCCTTCACCCACCAGAATAGTCGTGTTGGACACCTCAGGGGGCTCCTTGTCTCAAGCCCAACGTTCGCACGACTGGAGTTCTCTAGGGAAGCAGGGGATAAAACCCCTATCAAAGCTAGCTCCAGTATAGGTAATGCATTCTACAAACCCCTTCTACCCAATACAAGTTAGTGATGAGTCGACTTCAGAAGCCTCGTCTACTCTGCCGACGACAACAAGGAGAATTCAACCAGCTCGCACTGTGTCTCAAAACAAGAGCCAAAAATGAAAAAAAGGAAACGACTAAAATGGGGGCGTCTACCCCTAAACCCCTTTGACGTCAATCTGCAGCTGGAATATCCGTGGACTGAACCACAGAAGTGAAAGTTCGGCGGTGCATGACCTTGTTAAAGATGAAGATGTGTTCCTTTTGGAACTATGTGAAACAAAAATCAAAAGTAGACACATTGACAGATTAGCAGGAAAGTCATTGCGGGATGGCAATCCCTGAATAATTTGGCTTCAGATGAATCGGGCAGAATCCTGGTCCTCTGGAACCCCACTGTTGCTACCGTTCATAAAGTGCATGAGACACCTCAGGTGCTCCACTGCCTTGTCACTTGCACCTCAGGTGATTCTTTTCATTTTACAGTTGTTTATGGTTCTAATAACCCTCAAGAGCGGAAGAAATTGTGGACCAATCTTTGTAATTCTGCTAACACTAACATTGGCCCTTGGCTTGTGATGGGTGACTTCAATGCATTTCACAGGCTGGACTCCAGGAGATCCCTTGCTCTCTACCCTACACGTGGAGCAATAACCAATCTGGTAACAACCTTACTCTTTGTCGAATTGATAGAGGTTTTGCTAACCCTGATTAATTCATTAGCTTCCCTACCACAAGACTCCACTGTCCACCTCCAGGCATATCAGACGACAACCCCATCATCTTCAGAATGCGCCCCTCCCTTCCAAAAGGCCCGAAACCGTTCAAGTTCTTTGATATGTGGCTCCAAGATCCCAGTGTGAGAGAGGTTATTTCCAAAGCCTAGGAGACACAGATCCATGGTTAGCCTCTGTTTATAATGTTTAAAAAATTGCAGGCATGCAAAGAGGCCCTCAAAAGCTGGAACAAAGATCACTTTGGGGACGTCAATGATAGATATAGATCAGCCATCCTGGACCTCCATGCTTTGATATCTGACCTGCAAAACCAACCCCATGATGATGATTTGCGGATGCGCCTTAACCTGGTGAGGCAAAAAGTGTCTGAAGAGGATGGTATAAGAGAAAATTTTTACTGGGGAGACAGGTGTTCCAAGTTCTTCCACACGTCTGTTGCCTCACACTGTGTCCAGAACACTACCCACGAGCTCATTGATGACTCGGACACTCGCTTGGAAACCCCCTAGGAAATTGAAGCCAATGCAGAGGCATTGTACAAGAATTTATTTGCTCCTACTGCTTCAGGTAACACTCCCCTTCTCCCAGACCCTCACTTAGGATCAAGCCGCTTTCTTATCTAGTGATATGGGTGATGATGAAATCAAAAAGGTTGTATTCCAGGCGCCTAATGGTAAAGCTCCAAGCCCGGATGGATTCCCAAAAGAATTCTTCACTCACTTTTAGGATATTATTGGCCCGAACTTTCTTCTGGCAGTGCGAGACTTTTTCAAGAGAGGGTACATGCTCAAGGCTATCAACCATACGTTTCTAACTCTCATCCCCAAAAAGGCAGACTCTAAGAACTTTGAAGAGTTTAGGCCAATCACCCTCTGTAACTTCATCTACAAAACCATCACTAAAATCATGGCAAACAGGTTGGCTCTTGTACTTCCTACTCTGATTAGCCCTAATCAGTCGGCTTTCGTGAAGGGGAGAATAATTGGAGAAAACATTTTACTTGCTCACGAGTTATTTCGCAACATGCATCGACGTGGGGGGCAAAATCAGTTTTGCATAAAAGTGGATTTGAGGAAAGCATTCGACAAGGTGAGGTGGGACTTTATTCTCCATGTTCTTAAGGACCTTGGTTTTGATGATATATGGCTCCACTCGACCTGGCAGTGCTTATGCACCCCCACTTTTAGCATTTTGATCAATGGCTCGAATTATGGATAATTCCCTAGTGCAAGTGGTCTTTGACAGGAATGTCCATTATCTCCCCTCCTATTCTTATTATGCATGGAAGACCTCTCAGCTATGTTGAATCACGCGGTAACGAACGGCAACCTCAAGGCATCCAACATTGAGGGAGGTCTCTCCATCTCTCACCTGCTTTTTGCTGATGATGTCCTCTTGTTCTCTAAGGAAGATGTGTAGTCGGCCGTTTACATTAATGAAATCCTCTCACCTTTTGCAAACATGTATGACATGAATATTAGCAAGAGCTCTATCTTCTTCTCCGCAGGAAGCCAGTATAAGCCAGCCATCCTATAAATCTTTGGATTCCAAGAAGGGACCTTTCCGATCAAATATTTGGGTATGCCTCTCTCCTCTAAGAGTATTTCTTACTCAGCCTGTAAACCTCTTATTGACAAGATCATTGGCTGGGTCAATGGGTAGAAATTAGCTCTCCTATCTTATGCCGGGAGATTATAGCTGATTAAATCGGTTATTGGTGGCCTGAATGTCTTCTGGACATCTTGCTTTGAACTCCCTATGAAAGTTGGAGGGCATCATGACCACCTTTCTATGGAAAGGTACTATTCATCCCAATGGTTTTCACAATATATCTTGGTGAAAGTTATGTCGGCCCCTCAAAGAAGGGGGTCTTAGGGTTAGACGCATAAAAGACATCAATAATGCAAACCTGGCTAAGCTCTTCTGGAGATGTGCAACATACAAAGATCCCTATGGTGCTTATGGATTCATGGTGTTCATCTTAGAAATAGCTCCATCTGGATGGCTAGACCCAACACTGCTCTTATGCTTCAAAATCTATTCTTCAACTACAAACTTTTATGCAGGAGAGATGTGTTCTTAGCGTTGGAAATGGTCGCACAATGCGGATGTGGTTAGACCCTTGGAGTGGCCAGCTGACACTTGTTCGAAAATTTGGCAATAGTACTATTCTTGAGTTGGGTGGCATCATAATTGAATCAATTGCTGACTATCTAAATTCTGGTAACCTACATAGTGAGCAGCTCCTTCAAGAAAAGGAGATCTTGCTAAGGAGGAAATCCTAGAGAACATCCCTGTGCTCACTGAACTGGAGGATTCTTTTGGATGGCTCACTCAATCTGGTAAGTTTACTTTTAGGAGTGCCTGGGATGCTAACAGGGTGAAACTGGCAATGTCCCTTGGCATGACCTCATATGGTTCAAGCACCGGGTGAACCTCTACTCCCGCGCTTGGTTGCACTAAATGATGGACTACTCACATTAAACAACTTGAAAAGAAGGGAGATACCTTTAGCAAACAGGTGTGTTCTATGCAGAAGAAGTGAAGACTCAGTCAAGCATCTCCTCTTTGAATGCATATATGCCAAAGTGATCTGGCGTATATACCTGTGCAAGTGCAACATCTACCATACAATTGGGAGCTACTCTATGCAATTAGATTGGCTGACACAATTCATCAGAAACAACAAGTATGCTGGCTATATCATCCAAGCTGGTTTCACTAGCTTCACTACAATGATATGGGAGGAGAGGAACACGTGCATATTTGAAGATAAAAAGCTTGAGACCTATGTTTTGGGGCAAAACCTCATCTATGAAGCTAAGGAGATCCTCAATGCCTTCCAGCTTAAGGACATTTGTCTCATACATTGCCCCGTCCTACACACTCTATGGGATGAGCGGACTCCTTGAGCGTAGCAAGCACTTGGACCTAATCATCATATTGCAGATTTGGTGTGTTTGATCTCCTTTATTTGGCCCACGATACGGCAGAGAAGAAGTCGTGATTTGTTGGTTTCAACCGACCGGTCAGCCTCTCTAGTTCCTCCTTGGCATTAATATGGGCAACTGCTGTTATTAGGCGATCAATCGGCTTCAGTCAAGGTTGATTGCCCAGCTTCAAATGCAACAGGAAATTGAAGGCACGATCGATTGCCCCCCTCTCGATCGATCGCAACTACTAGATTTCACAGAAAACAAGGGGAGAGATCAATCGCCCCCCCCCCCCCCCTCTCTTCAATCGATCGTATCTATTAGAATTTGTTGGAAATGGGAAACGCAATCGATCGATCACATTTACTGGAATTCACCGCAAACAAGGGGCGCGATTGATCGCCCTGCCCCCTGATCGATTGTATCTACTGGAATTTACTAGAAACGAGAAGAGCGATCGATCGCCCCACTCCTAATAGATCGTATTTATTGGAATGCATGGTCCGCTCTAACGATCGACTGCCACCCACTCGTGATCATTCGCCCATCATCCGAACGATCGTTTGGAATCCCTTGGCGATCGATCACCTTCTCACCAGTGATCGATCGGCGCACGCCAGTGTTTGTCATTTGTCATTCGAGCCTCCTTTGGCTTCGGGATTCTTTAGGGGGATATTCCATTTATCTCTCCTTGGATTGAGGAGCTGATTGTAATCTATCATCCTTTGTACTCTCCTTTGTTCTATTTCTTAATAAAATTTTCAATTATAAAAAAAAAAACTAAAGTTTTGGCTGTTGAAGGACAAATTAACAAGACCGGCTATAGACTGAAGTATGTAATTTTTAAGTTCAATTATTTAAAGGCAACCCCCTACTAGATCACCTAAACCTTGAGACCAAACTCGGCTGTAGTTTTATAATATGTTGGAACAGTAGTCACCAATATCATAATATCCAACATTTCTTAATTGCAGGAAAAGGTATCTTTCCACATCTCTGTGGGAAAAATAATGAAACACTGCAATAGAAATTCAAGGGACAATTGAGACTCAATCCATGAAACAAGAGAGCAAGAACCTAAGGGTGGGAGTTTATGAAACTAAAGAATTACATATAGCCTTTGGAATGAAGAGCCTTTCACCCACTTTCAAACCACTGGATGCTCTTCAAGTTGCAATCCCACAATTGGAAACTGCGTTACTTTTGCTAAGCACACCCATGATTAGCTATGTTTCGACACTTTGCTTAGCAATTCAACTGATAAAGCTACCTTGCAGTACTTCATGTCTGGGCTACTACAACTAGCTAATTGGGGAGGTTCCATGAATGGACCATTGGAAGGCTGCAAAGAAAGTCTTGCGTTATTTGTAGGGCACTAAAAAAATTTATGCTCATATACAAGAGGTCATGATTATCTAGAGGTTGACGGATATTCTGACTAAGATTTTGCAAGTTGCTTCAACAGCAAGAAGTCAACTTCAAGTTATGTCTTCATGATAGCAGGAGGATCTGTAGAATGGAAAAATGTCAAACAACCACTTACAACTTCAGCAAGAATGGAGGCAGAGTTTGTGGCTTGTTATGAGGCTACTAAAGAGGTTATATAGCTGCGGAACCTAATCTCAGTGCTTCCAGTTGTGGATACTTTTACCAAGCTGCTGAAGGTGTTTTGTGATAATTTTGCAATTGTTGTCTTCTCCAAGAACAAACAAGAGTTCAACCAGATCGAAGCATATTGACATCAGGTATCTTGTTGCAAGGTAGAAGGTCCAAAATCATGAGATATCTATCGAGCACATCCCCACAAGCAACATGTTGGCTGACCCCTTGACAAAGGGTTTGTTTTCATATTGTATGGGACTTAGAGCTACTTTTGATGCTTGAGATAGTGGGAATGCTTGTATTATTTTTATTGTTTGCATACATTTTGTTACTGATTTACTATTTGCACTTCATTTAATTATAGAAGTGTGTATTATTTTTAAATCTTCATTCAGTTTTAGAAGAGTGATTGTTGATGTCATGGAGGATTGGAATAAAGCACGTATTGCTTTTTTAGCCACTTTAGTGCTAAATTCCAACCACATTGTCTCCTCTTTTGAGTCAAGTCATTGAGGTTATTACTATTGTGATCATACCACTCCACATCGATTAAGTGATGCATATGTGTCACGGCCCGTATTTTTAAAACCATTTTTAAATCAGAGTAGTAGCGGAAAACCAGAGGATTATTCCTATATGCGATAAATCATTAGTTAAAAAATTGTCGACTAAGCATCTAGGCCGTGATAATTGGGGTTCACAAATATCTGAAAAGACAATTATTACAGATGCAAAGTCGATTAAATTCATGCAAGTCCTCCATGTGCAAGTCTGTCATCCATCTCAAAATACACTATAAAAAAATGGAGACTGATGCCTACTTTGAACCTGTCAAGTCATCCTCACGCTCAATCATCTACCACCAGGTGCTACATGAAGACATTCTTGTACTAAAGAACTTGCACCACGAGCGGATGCTGAGTAAAAAAATACTCAGTGAGATATCGTAACACAATCATCAGTAATAAAATCAACAAGATTTGCATTAATATCTTATGCAGCCTATTATAGAGTTCCACTCAAATCTCATCAATATCTCTACATTATAATAGTTGATCCACATATGATCATCATAGCCATGCCACATGGTTTCCAATACCGGAGCTAAGTGGTCCCAACTACATTCAGGATAACCACTACCCCTTTTAGCCTCGTAGAACAAATACCCTCTATGGCTGTGGTAATATGCTCATGTGGCAACCCTCTATGGCCGTGGGAATGTGCTCCGACGATGGAACTCATAGCCATAGTTCTAAGTCACTACCATTCGTCGCCTCCTTCGGCGGAAATACAATTAAAGCACAAAAACAAAAAATAGACGAAAGAGGTACGAAATCCGACCTTTACCCGCGGTTGGGCTCCATTCGCCGCTAGCCGGAGGTCGTTGGAATGTTGCTGGAGCAAACCTCCTTCGGTGCGTCATCACCGACGTCGCAGCCAGTGGCTCGGCTACCCCACCCCCCGGCTCCCCTTCCTCATTTCCTCTCGTTCCTTCTCTCTCTTTCTCCCCGACTGTCACCCTCTTTCGTCCCTTTTTTATAACCAGCACACGGGCTGCTGAGTCACCACAGCCCCTGCCAGTTGCCCTTTCTCTTTCAGTAGGTGTTATATTTCACCTGAGCAGGTGTCCCTTTCTCTTTTAGTAGGTGGTGCTTCAGAGGACAGCTATGAGGTGAGGGTCATTACAATCTTCCCTCCTTAAAAGAATTTTGTCTCTAAAATTCAGCCGACCTTAACCTCGAACTACCATAGGTAGGAAGCAAATCAACCACAAAGTCTATGGTAATGTACTTCCACTTTCACTAGGGAATCTGTGAGAGTCGTGCAGGTCTTTGGTGTTCTGTTTTAGCCTGCTGGTAGTTGAGATATATTGCCACAATTGTCTAATATCCTTCTTCCTGCGGTTTTGCAACTACAGCTCTGGCTGCACGTCTGGCAACTCATGCTTCTATGAGTAGGTGTCATCGTACACTACTGACAACCACAACCATCTACCATCTCAACGAAACCCACAACTCTAACTAATCATATCTTGAGATGACATTCAGACTTGCAGATATAAGTTATGCTCTGATACCAACTGTCACGGCCCGTATTTTTAAAACCATTTTTAAATCAGAGTGGTAGCGGAAAACCAGATCTCTATGCAATAAATCATTAGTTGAAAAATTGTTGACTAAGCATCTTGGCCGTGATAACTAGGGTTCGAAACCATATATACAAAAAATAATATTACAGATGCAAAGTCGATTAAACCAACATAAGTCCTCCATGTGCAAGTCCGTCATCCATCTCAAAATACACTATAACATAAAAGGAGACTGGTGCCTACTTTAATGCTGTCAAGTGATCCTCACCCTCGATCGTCTACCCCTAGGTGTTATGTAAAGACAGCCTTCTACTAAAGAACCTGCATCACGAGTGGATGCTGAGTATAAAAATACTCAGTAGGATATCGTAACACAATCATCAACATATCAAAATGAACAAGATTTGCATTAACATCTTATGCAGCCTATTACAGAGTTTCACTTGATTCTTTAATTAATCTTCCAAACAAAGCCTTTTATTGCTTCTCAAGTTCATTTTCAATGATTACATCTTTGTTCCATATAGACAGACTCACTGAATGTCATTCCTACATGACAGACAATACCAATCAAATCTCATCAATATCTCTGCACTGTAATAACTGATCCACATATGATCATCATAGCCATGTCACATGGTTTCCAATGCCGGAGCTAAGTAGTCCCAACTGCATTCAGGATAATCACTACCCCTTCCAGCCGTGTGGAAAAAGGCCCTCTATGGCCGTGGGAATATGCTCATGTGGCAACCCACTCTCACCCTCATGCCGAAGCATGGTAGCTTACCCTTATTTGCCTTTAGACCCAACATGCTCCGACTATGGAACTCATGGCCATAGTTTCTGAGTCACTGCCTGTAACATCCGAAAAATTAGTAAGTATCTTAAAACTGAAATTTGACCCTCTTAATGATTGATTTGACCGTGTGATGCTGTGTTTAAATTAAAGCTGGTGAGAAGAGCTTTCCAACGACACCTATTATGTGCGATTTGGAGTTCGGAGTAAAAAGATATGGGAAATTGAATAAATATACCCGTAGATGCGATCGATCGCAATAAAACGATCGATCGGCATTTTGAACACGATCGATCGGCTTCGATCGGATACGATCGGCGCCATCGCGCGATTGGTAATCAGGGCAGAACGATCGATCGCCGTATTGCCCGATCGATCGCCAGTTGCGGTTTGGCGAATCCTAACCTAATTTTGAGGCGGATTTGTTTGGGAAAGATGTCATATCCTAACTAAACTTATATTGCACGTTCCTAGGGTGATTTAGGGACTCTCCCATTGGTGGAAAGTGCCCAAGATATGGTAGAATTGATTGGGCAAAGATCTTCTAAAAACTCTATATAAACCCATAGAGTCTAGGCTTGTGCTTTTGAAAACTAAACCCTAGAACGTCCAGAGGCTTTCCCCTCTCCTTCCCACGTTCATCCCTCTCTTAGAAGACCTCTTCTTGTGGGAATTGCTCAAGAGCTTGGATCGGGAAGCTTTGAAGGAAGCGGAGGAGACGAACATCGCGTAGAAAGGCGACGTCTTGTGGTGATAAAGAGTAGGATGGTTTTTCCCTCTCTTCTTATTCTTTTCTCACATTATATGATGAGTATTCTTACTGATTTTCTTGGAGTATTGCTTTGAATCTTGCGGGATTAATGATTTATGTCTTGTCTTTCCATGTGTATTGCGATACATGCATATATGCCTTCATGCTTCATGTCTAGATGGTAAATCACATCAAAGATGGATGCTTTATTAATTATTACAGAAGATAAAAGTTCTGATATTGTTCTGATTATGATGTCTAATGATTGAGTCTTATGCTTTAATGATCGATTTGCTTAAATCGACTTAATTGAAAGATATTTGGTCTAAGGTTGTGTTATATGGGGAGAAGCATGATAAAAAGGGAATCTTTTTGTAATTCTAGTTAATTCCAGGATCTGTAATTGATCTAGGAGGGGAGTACTATCATCTATCATGAGTATAATATCATCTATAAGTGGTACGGTATAAGTTAATTAAAGTTTAATCAAGTTTCTCACTTTCGGCCAGAACTGTTTCTGCACGGACAGTCGACAGTGAATAATTCATAACTAATTCATATGATATCAGAAAAATATAAAACCGGTGGGGTTAGAAACTAGACTCATAAGGGTACTCTCAGTAAAAATTTCAGAAGATAATATCAACTGTACAGAGTCTGGGAGCCGCCGGAAGTGGACTGTTATGCAAAAGACAGTGAGCAGAATCCAAGTGAAAACACTAAGTACTTAAGTAAAACCACTTAATATGATGTGAGGATGGTAGAACGTGTCAGTAACTATTACTGGATTATATCCTTATGATTATCACAGTAAGGTTGGGTTATGGTTGATATGATAGATGGGTAATACTTATGTCAAGAAAACCGTAATCGTGTATTTGAAGATAAAGCGCTTGTGTCGGTTTGAGGTTCCATTTGGAATCCAAATCATCTAGGATCCATTAACACCTTGTCTCTGATTTATATATATATTTCAATAAGACCTATATGAATTTCCATCTAGGGCTGAGCATGAATGCATGTATGGATTGTGTTATTCTCTTTGTGTGACGTTTCTACTTATACTCCGTATGAGAGTCCATTCCGGTGATTGATACCTTATGTGGTTAGAGCGTTGCGGCCTCTATTTCTTTGAATTATTATTCATCATGATTATTTGATTGATTCCTCCACTAGAGGTCTTGCGGGACTTCTCCGGAAGTGGATTCATAGTATGCTCACATTATGCCATTGCTTGATCTTGCGGGGTCACTAATATTCGTGGTACTGCGGTTCCACACTGCCCAAAAAGAGGCAACATACGTACGTTAGATTGTTGACATTACGGAAGGTCATCAGTCTCCGCCCATCGTGCCCGTAAGCACTGGTGGGGCCAGCATCCTAGACGCATGGCAGGGTTCCAAAAAGAGGACCCCTAGGGTGGTTCTGGTATAGTCACTTGCGGGTGATCGGTTCAGCGAGCAGAAATTGTACTCCTTTCACTTTTAATGTCTGGAGCTTTTTAATATGATTATCATTCCCTCCTTACTCATATGTGTAGTAGGAGCCTTATTGTTGTTTTCCCTACTTGCGGGTTGGAATTATTATTGACTAACCTTTCAGGTGTATAAATCCTTGGTTTAGTCCCGATGTTGCGGCATCTTCATAAACCTTTGTTATTCTTATCCTATTCATATTGTTTGTTCTAATTCAGTGGGTTTTTACATCCTACTGAGTGTTTCTATGAAATACTCATGCATCCTCTGATGCAGGCGCAAATGGAATTTGAGTTCAAGAAGTTGCAGTAGTGAAGCGGTCGCAGGAGCCGTGAAGACTTAGAGTTTATATTATTTGCTTTGCTTATTTAATGCTTATGACATTTAATGGCAATTGTGTGCCATAGATTTATAGGTTTATTTGACTTAACTTTCTTAAATGGATTATCAGTATTATTAAGTAAATTTCCATTCCATAGTATTCATTAATGTTTGTATGTGTATTGCACTGATTATGGGCATGTCCGATTACACATCCTTTGAGATGATCGTAATTGGTGGTTAATTCGACAGTTCGGTCTCGCGCCCGAGATTCTCTACCTCCAAATGTATATCATTGATTGGCTTCCGCACTCCGTTCGAGGTATGGGATTTCGGGGCGTGACACTGCCAAAAAAATACTGACTCACAATCCCAATGACATTCTTTATTAGGTTATTCTCAACCCTCAAGTTTAATCTTCGCATATCATCATTTTATTATCTTCATAAAATGATTAAGTCTCTAAACCATCTAGGTTTATTAGTCGGGTTTTCCTTATCAACAAGGTCCTCAACTAGCAATCATTATAAAATTAAGGACAAACACCCATAAATATGGTAACATAAAGCACATAAAGCAAATACACTAATTAGGCTTCAAATCATTTGTTAAAATGCCTAAAATAATAAAATTGAGCCTATGTACCACGTTGGCTGTACATGTACCATACTGCACCCCAATACACAGACAGACAAAAGCTACTGTCAGTTGAAAACCATACTAACTGTCAGTGGATGTCTACCGACAGTTCAATACAAACTGGGTTTGGTTCAATATTAATGCCTGGTTCGGTTCACTGTCAGACCAGTTCACCCTTGAACCGGTCGTCTTCCTCATTGTTTCCAGACGGCCGCAGGCTCAGCCTGCCGCCGTCGAACCGACTTTTTCGGCAGTGGGTTGCCGCCACGGAGGTAGCCGTTGGTCCCCGTCGGTAGTGGCCTCATCTCTCTCTCCTTCCTCCTCAAGCCCCTTGGCAGTTCGAGTGCCGGCGACTGCTGTCGCGGTGGCTCGCTGCCAAGTTGGAGGCTTTCCAGGTGGGCGGCGGCTCCGTCGCCCTGGAACCTCGTGGCCCATTTTCGGCTCCTGCTATCCATTCTTCATCCTCTTCCTCGCCTTCCCGTGGTCCAGGCAGATATGTTGACGTAGATGGGTGGTGGTGCTTCTGCCGGTGCCATCGTCGCCTCCATCGGCGGAAAGTACAGTCAAAGCACACAAAAACACCAAAATAACAATGAAAGGGTATGAGATCCAACCTTTACATACGTTTGGGATTCAATTCGCCGCTCGCCAGAGGTCGCGGAATGTCGCCAGAGGCAACCTCCTCCTACTGGTGCATCATCGCCGGTGTCGCAGCCAGTCGGCGGCGTCGCCGACCATCACTCGCTTCCCCCCCAAAGCATGCCGAATGGATTCCTTGGCCGCTCGGACATTGAACAGTTTTTTTTTCATGTAGAAGGAACCCATCATGCTCAGCTCACACTCTTTAATGGCGTCCCTGCTCCCCCAGATCAAAAGATGCTAGAGGCCTAGCTTCCTTTCCTAGTGAGGTCAAATTGCAACCTGACCATCCTGCTTCCCTTTTAAAACCAAAAACATTGCTGAGTCACCCCATCTTTTGGACAGATGCCCTTCGCTTTTACACCAGGTGTTACATTTCACCTCAGCACTCCACAGGTGTTGCCTCAGAAGGCACCTGTGATGTGAGGGTCGTTACAGTCTTCCCTCCCTTTGTCCCCAAAATTCGGCTAAACTTATCCTTGAACTACTGTGAGTAGGAAGTAACTCAACCACAAAGTCCATGGTAATGTACTTCCACTTCCACTAGGAAATCTTTAAGTATCGTGCAGGTCTTTGGTGTTCTGTTTTAGCTTGCTGGCAGGTGAGAAATATAGCCACAATTGTCCCATATCCTTCTTCCTGTGGTTCTATAACTACAGCTCTGGCTGCACGTCTGGCAGCTCACGCTTTTATGAGTAGGTGTCATTGCACACTACTGACAACCACAACCATCTACCATCTCAACGAAACTGACAACTCTAATTAATCATATCTTGAGAGGACTTTCAGACTTGCAAATAAAGGTTATGCTCTGATACCAACTGTCATGGCCCGTATTTTTAAAACCATTTTTAAATCAGAGTGGTAGCAAAAAACCAGATCTCTACGCAATAAATCATTAGTTGAGATGCCTAAAATGAAAGCCAGTCACCAGCAGTGGCTCGGCTACCCCCCGGCTCCCCATCCTCATTTCCCCTCGCTCCTTCTCTCTGTTTCTCCCCCGGCTCCCTCCTTCTCTCTGCTTCTACTCCCTCTGTCGTCCCTCTTTTGTAACCAGCACAGGGGCTGCTGAGTCACCACAGCCCTTGCCAGTTGCCCTTTCTCTTTCAACAAGTGCTATATTTCACCTCAGCAGGTGTCCCTTTCTCTCTCAGCAGGTGGTGCTTCAGAGGACAACTATGAGGTGAGGGTCATTACAGTCTTCCCTCCTTAAAAAAATTTTGTCCCTAAAATTCAGCTGAACTTAACCTCGAACTACTTTAGGTAGGAAGCAAATCAACCACAAAGTCTATGGTAATGTACTTCCACTTTCACTAGGGAATCTGTGAGAGTCGTGTAGGTCTTTGGTGTTCTGTTTTAGCTTGCTGGCAGGTGAGATATATTGCCACAATTGTCCAATATTCTTCTTCCAGCTCACACTCTGGCTGCACGTCTAGCAGCTCACGCTTCTATGAGTAGGTGTCATTAGACACTACTGGCAACCACAACTATCCACCAACTCAACAAAACCCACAATTCTAACTAATCATATCTTGAGATGACTTTTAGACTTGCAGATAAAGGTTATGCTCTAATACCAACTGTCACGACCCGTATTTTTAAAATCATTTTTAAATCAGAATAGTAGCGGAAAACCAGAGGATTATTCCTCTACGCGATAAATTATTAGTTGAAAAATTGCCGACTAAGCATCTAGGCCGTGATAACTGGGATTCACAAATATCTTGAAAGACAATTATTACAGATGCAAAGTCGATTAAACTCATGCAAGTTCTCCATGTCCAAGTCTGTCATCCATCTCAAAATACATTATAAAATAAAAGGAGACTGATGCCTACTTTGAAGCTGTCAAGTCATCCTCACTCTCGATCATCTACCACTATGTGCTACGTGAAGACATTCTTATACTAAAGAACCTGCATCACGAGCGGATGCTGAGTGTAAAAATACTCAGTGGGATATCGTAACACAATCATCAGTAATAAAATCAACAAGATTTGCATTAACATCTTATGCAGCCTATTACAGAATTCCACTCAAATCTCATCAATATCACTACACTATAATAGCTTATCCACATATGATCATCATAGCCATGGCACATGGTTTCCAATGCTGGAGCTATGTGGTCCCAACTGCATTAAGGATAACCACTACCCCTTCCAGCCACGTGGAACAAAGGCCCTCTATGGCCGTGAGAATATGCTCAGGTGGCAACCCACTCTCACCCTCACGCCGAAGCATGGTAACTTACCTTTCTTGCCTTCAGACCCAACGTGCTCCGACTATGGAACTCATAGCCATAGTTCTGAGTTACTGTCATTCGTCGCCTCCATCGGCAGAAAATACGTGCCATTGTCGCCTCCATCGGCGGAAAATATGTATTGTTGTTGCCTCCATCGGCTGAAATACAATTAAAGCAGAAAAACACAAAATAGGCGAAAGATGTACGAAATGTGACCTTTACACATGGTTGGGCTCGATTCGCCGCTCGTCGGAGGTCGTCGGAATGTCGCAGCCAATAGCTCGGCTACTTCCCCCCCGGCTCTCCTTCCTCATTTCCTCCCGGCTCTCCTTCCTCATTTCCTCTCGCTCCTTCTTTTATAACCAGCACAGAGGCTGCTGAATCACCACAGCCCCTGCCAGTTGCCCTTTCACTTTCAGCAGGTGTCCCTTTCTCTTTCAGCAGTAGGTGGTGCTTCAGAGGACAGCTGTTAGGTGAGGGTCATTACGATATGATTGTCATGGCTCACTGCACTAGACTTGAGTGAACGCAACTTATTCAACAAGATGGTTTTATATATATACGTGAGCTTGCATGACAGATCATCATTCATTTCGCTTAACACATGCTCCATCGTATATATCATTTCATATTCATGCACTTAGTTATATGTATATAGGCATCATCACATTCGGGTCAAGTGGGAGAGTGTAAGTTTGTAGGCCGAAACTGATATATCAGTTATGTATCATCAACATATCGACGATATTTTGAAAAAAAATAAAAAATAAAATTACATAATATCATTTTATCGGTTGAGGCCCGATATCGATATATTGGCGGCATATCGCCGATGCAACTTTCCATGGCTACAATATAATGGCACTATAGTGCAGGCTAGCCTTGGTCGTCATAAATTTATATTTATATACACCTTTGCTCACGCGCCGCATTGGCATGCACCAACGCACTCTACGAGCCGCATCAATACAACTATACAAGAGGCAGACAGGGAACGATCCGAAGGTTCATAGAGGTGAGGCATGGCGCATATTAACTTATTCCTAATACGAGGAGCAGACAGGTTTGAATCACCCACCCTCCACGGCGTCCGTGAACGATCCGAAGGTCAATAGAGGTGAGGCATGGCGCATATTAACTTCTTCCTAATAGTCCGTTTGGGGCGTGATTATTGTAAAAATATCCAGACCGGATATTGGATATCTACTGTAGCATCTATGTGGATTTTTACATCCGGCCGTTTGGGGCGTGATTAAAAGCAAAACATCAAGATGGGATATTTTATATATCCAGATGGGATATTTTATATATACTGTAGCATCCATGTGGATTTTTACATTCAGCTGAAACACCTCATGAGGTGTTTGAGCTGGATGTATAAAATATCCAGGTGTTACAGTGTAGCAAAACATCCCATGTGGATGTTCTGCTTTTAATCACGCCCCAAACGGCCTCTAAATCAAAATCAAATAGCTGTCACTGATGCCAACTCTCCAGTCTCCACTCCCGAGTCTTCCCTCTTCCCTCTCCACCCATCTCTTCCCAAGTTCCAAATATGGCAGCCAATTTGCTCGAGCGCCGGCCGCTGGGCAAGACGGGCCTGAGCCTGAGCTGCGTCGGCTTCGGCGCCTCCCCGCTCGGCAACGTCTTCGGCCGCGTCTCCGAGGACGACGCCAACGCCTCCGTCCGCGCCGCTTTCTGCCTCGGCATCAACTTCTTCGACACCTCTCCGTCGGTCCTCATCTTCCTCCTCCATCTCTTTTCGTCGCTCTTCTTCTAACCATTTTGATTGACTTTCTTGAATCGTATTGGGTTTTTGGCATGTGGGTCGGCGAAGGTACTACGGGGGGACCTTGTCTGAGACGGTGCTGGGGAAGGCGCTAAAGGCTCTGGGGGCGAAAAGGGAGGATTTTGTGGTGTCGACCAAGTGCGGGAGGTACAAGGAAGGGTTTGATTTCAGTGCGGAGAGGGTGACGAGGAGTGTGGATGAGAGCTTGGCCAGGTTGAAGCTGGATTATGTGGACATTCTGCAGTGCCACGATATTGAATTTGGGTCTCTAGATCAGGTAGATATATCTGTTTTCAGATCAATTTTATTTGAAAATACATTAGGATTGATGACTTACCAGAGGAACAATGCATGAGAAATATGGAATAGATCTCAGTTGGAGCATTACTACTGGAAATGTCAAGAAGTTTGTTTGTTTTTCGTAAATGCTATTGCATGTTTGAGTAATTGGAAAATTGAAGTTGGGTATTCTGATCAGTTGGGAATAGCTTTTTGTAAATGAAGATTATTTAAATATGCTTGTGGAATGATGACTTACCAGAAGAACAATGCATGGAAAGATAGGGAATAGATCTCAGTTGGAGCATTACAACAAATGTTTGGTTTATGTTTCATAAACGATATTGCATTTTCAGGTAATTGGAGAAGGAGATGAGAATAAATATACTTTGGATTAGTATACACAATTTGGACTTTCATTTAATGGATACATTTGCATATATTACATTGCAAGAGTGTTTTATCTTTTTCGTATTGAGGTATGAACATGTTAATCGAGAAAAAAAAAGTTGAAATGCAAGGAACCATCAATGGCTGCATTAGAAGTGAGCATCTGGTGTCGCAAGAATCCATAAACAATGAAGCATTGTTTTTTTACTCCAGGATATCAGGATATTATACTTCAATGGGACCGTAAAAAGGATGTCATTATGGAGGCCAGTCTTTGAATTAATCACTAGGAGATAGAATTAAGGAAACATTGTATCTGACATGGATAGTAGATAGAATTAGAAATTTCAGAATCTAAAGAGTTACGTAAACATGTTACTGTGAAATTGTGTTTCTAAGTTGTACCCAAAAACAGAAGAAATTTTGCTTGTAAGTGAACCTTAACATGAAATTTCATTATAAAAATAAATAAATAAATTTTGCTTCTATTTCATTAAGTGATGAGTGCATTTGCAAATTTCTCATGTTCCTTGGCTACCTTTTTAAGTTGACATTGGTGCAACTGTAATTTGTTGGCTCCATTGACAGATAGTCAACGAGACTATCCCTGCACTTCAAAAGTTGAAGGAAGCTGGAAAGATTAGGTTCATAGGTATAACTGGGCTCCCTTTAAGCGTATTTACCTATGTGCTTGATCGTGTTCCACCTGGTTCAGTTGATGTGATCCTTTCCTATTGTCATTATGGCATTAATGACTCAACCCTTGAAGATTTGCTTCCTTACTTGGAGAGCAAAGGGGTTGGCGTGATAAGTGCTTCCCCGCTTGCTATGGGACTCATAACAGAGAATGGCCCACCAGAATGGCACCCTGCTTCTGCTGAACTCAAGGTGATTTTATATTTCATATAAAATTTGCTCTATATGTCACTGTGGGGCTATTAAAATCTTGCACAATTCCAAAGGTGAGAAAGTGATTTCCTTCTTTTGAACTCTAGGATAGCTAGAAAATCTTTGTTTCTTCACATGCAAATTATGTGGTGAACTAAACATGGTCACAGACATTTATGTGATGGCTAAGCCCATGGCAAACAGAGGCTGGACGCAGTTCTTATTTGAGCTTTCCTCGTATCAAATTCACTAGATGTAAAACAATCTAACAACATTACTTTTATTTTTTTTAGAAGTATTAACACTGGAGTTAGAATTTCCTTTATTCTTTCCTGTGTACTTCTTTTGTTATGATCCTTAATTAGAATACTAGTTGGAATAGGATTAGAATACTTTCTTAATTTAGTTAATCCTAGTTGGAGTAGGATTAGTTATTATTTTCCTAGTTTTATTATTTTCCTATTCATAGTAGAATTAAGTAATTGTAAGGTTATATGCCTAAGACTATAAATAAGGCTTTAGCCCTCTTGCTACAATAACATGAATAGTGACGTGAACAGTACTTTTGATAAATAAATCAGTAGTTTCCCTTTTGTCTCTTCCTTCTCTTCATCTTATTCTCTTCCCTTTCACTCTATACTTCTCCCCTTTCATCCAACTTTCTTACTTAATCTATTGTAGATCCTTAAGTATATTAAGGAGATACAATATTGGTATCGAGAGCCTATCGATCCTAGGGACTTACAATGACAAAATCCAGCGGAGTTTCAAGTGAGAAACCCCTTGAATTAAGTGCTTCCAAGGATCAGCAGGTTGAAGGGCAAGTTCAGGGCCCTATTATGGCGCAACTTGAGGGGAAATATTGTGAGATTCAGACGGTGGTTCAGACCTTGTCTCACTCGACGAATCAGCGATTCCAATCCCTTGAAGCCAAGGTTGATCAGTTGCAAATCAACATGGCTGAGTTCCGCATAGAGTTGAATCAACAAATGGCCAAACTCTTTCAACGGCTTGATCAGTCGCAGCTGAACCAATCTGGCACTTCTTTCGCCTCCATACCAGCAACTCCTTTGGCAGTTTCTGCCCCTATTTTAGGCACCTCAATTTCAGCCACTTTGCAATCAGCTGCCCCTAATCTGACTACCGCGGGTGTTTCACAAGTTCAATTTGGTACTTATGCACCTAGTCACATGACTACACGACCGATTGACTCGTCTTCTATGGACACGAGTGGCATACTTCCAAGACCATCTCAGCCGATGGTTGTTCCTGCATCGTTACAACATCGAGTTCAACAACGAGTTCAACAACAGGGGGTGGGAGCCCATGAATCTGATTCAACAGGTTCAGACCATGCTAGTGCATTACACAACCACCAACCACACTTCATGACTAATCCCTTATTTGCGGCATCACTTGCTAATCCTACTGCACCCGTGGGTAATAATCTAAGCCATACTCAGTTTTATCCAATCGATGTCCCTGGGCATCAACAATTGCAGCATCAAGAGGAATTGGGTTATGATGATTTGCATGGACATCTTGACCTTGATGCAGCCTATGCTGATTTTGACCAAGAACGCCGACACCAAGATCGACATGATGCTAGTCACTTCTTTGGCCGGAGTGGTCGCCCTCCAGAACGAGGTGGTCGCTATTGACAACATGGTCGAGGTGATAGAGGCCGAACCAACCAAGGCCATCATGATGACCGTTACTGATTCCGGATTCCAAGCAAGCGTTAAGCGCTTGGAATTTCCAAAATATCATGGTGAAGACCCAACTGACTGGATTTTTCAAGCTGAACAATATTTTGATTTTCAGAATACACCTGATGAGAAAAAGGTACGAATGGCTCCATTACATTTTCGAGGTGATCCAGTGCGATGGGTTAGGTGGCTTTTACGGCGTCATCCGGGTATCTCTTGGGAAGAATTCACGTATGAGTTATGTGTTCGTTTTGGTCCTACCGAGTATGATGATTTTCACTCTCTTATGCCTCGAGTGATCCAGAGGGGAACTATCCAGGAATACCAAGCTGAGTTTGAGCGCCTTGCCGATCGCGTTCCTCAATGGCCCGAGTGTGCACTTAAGGGAGGTCTTTCTATCAGGTCTTCGCGAGCCTATTCAATCAGAGGTTCGTTATTCTCGCCCTCGGACCTTGCGTGAGTCCATTCAGCTTGCGCGCATGGCTGAGGCAAAGCTCCAACATTCGGGTGCACCTACTCAATTTTCTCGGCTACCCCCTACTCGTCGTCCACTACTGCCTTCTACTAGTCAGCCCATTCGCAGCGGACCCCCTCCAGGTAACTCGTCGCGTGCTGCTCTTCCACGTTTATCTCCAACTGAGTTAGAGGATAGATGGTCTAAAGGTCTTTGCTATTATTGTGATGAGAAATTTACTCGAGGACACCGCTGCAAGTCTTTTCATGCTTTTGAGGGAGATGATAATGAGTACCTCGAGGATTGTATGCCTGATGATTATCAAGACGACCAAGCTGATTATGATGATATAGTTGTGCCCGAGGGTGATGGTGTGGAGATTTCAATGCAGGCCTTTTTTGGTACTTATCACCCTAGGACTTTTCGTGTTCAGGGTTCTATTAAAAAGCAACGAGTGTCGATATTGATTGATAGTGGTAGCACCCACAACTTCATTAATGACAGAGTTGCTCGACGCTTGGGATGTACTATCCGGAATTCCGCTACATTCGATGTGATTATTGGAGATGGCAAGCGCCTACAAAGTAAGGGGATCTGCCCTAAAGTGGATCTGCTTATCCAGGGCCATACATTCCCACTAGACCTATATTTGCTTCCTACTCAGGGCGGTAGTGCTTGGCGTCCAATGGTTGCAGGAACTTGGTGCGGTTGCTTGGGATTTCAAAGACATGACTATGCAGTTTACTTATAAGGGGCAGCCTGTGCGACTTTCTTCTCAGCCCCCTGGGAAGTTGCAATCAGCTGAATCTGAAGAGACTTTAGGCAAGCCAAATTGCCAAGGATACTTGATGCAGTTACGGCCCTTGGATGATATTCCCCAACCTGAGCTTCCTAGTGATTTATCTGCTCTTTTGGACGAGCATTCCTATCTCTTTGAGGAATCATCTGGCTTACCTCCACCACGGGCACTAGACCATCAGATTCCGCTACAGTCGGTTGCTGCCCCGGCTAATGTCCGACCATACCGCTACCCACAAATTCATAAAAATGAGATTGAGAGACTTGTTCGTCAGATGCTTGACACAGGTATTATTCGTCCTTCTCAATCGTCTTTTTCTTCTCCTGTTTTATTAGTGCGAAAAAAGGATGGCACTTGGCGATTTTGTGTGGACTATCGGGCTCTCAACACTATTACTATGAAGGATAAGTTCCCTATTCCTGTGATTGAAGAGCTGCTTGATGAGCTTGCGGGTGCTACATTTTTCTCCAAGCTGGATTTATGCTCCGGCTATCACCAGATTCGAATGCACCCTGATGACGTGCATAAGACAGCCTTTAGAACCCATGATGGACATTATGAATTTCTTGTTATGCCTTTTGGGTTGACCAATGCTCCTTCCACCTTCCAGCATTTGATGAATGATGTCTTTCGGGATTTTCTACGGCAGTTTGTATTGGTCTTCTTTGATGACATCCTAATTTTTAGTCCTTCCTGGGAATCTCACTTGGCACATTTGAGGTCTGTTTTTTCTCTCTTACAACATCATAAGCTTTACCTCAAACGTTCCAAGTGTTCTTTTGGCTGCAAGCAAGTGGAGTATCTCGGCCATATTATTTCTACCTCGGGTGTATCAACTGATCCTTCCAAGATTGTTGCCATGATCAATTGGCCTACGCCAAAAACTGCTAAAGCACTTCGTGGTTTTCTAGGTTTGACGGGCTACTACAGGAGATTCATTCTTGGCTATTTCATTCTAGCTGCCCCACTTACCGCCCTCCTGAAGAAGGGGGCTTTTGCTTGGTCGGATGAGGCTCAACAAGCATTTGATAGGCTCAAGGAGGCAATGACATCAGCCCCTGTCTTGGCACTTCCGGATTTCACCAAGACCTTTGTGGTGGAGAGTGATGCTTCGGATGTCGGATTAGGTGTCGTACTTATGCAGGATGACCGTCCCATTGCTTTCTTCAGCAAGGCTTTATCAGGTCGCTCCCTCCTACTTTCGGCCTACGAGCGCGAGATGCTAGCCATTGTGCATTCAGTGACAAAATGGCGTCCCTATTTACTTGGCCGACACTTTATCATTCGGACTGATCATAATCCTCTTAAATATATGATGGATCAGCGTATTTCTACTCCGGCACAACAACGATGGATCACGAAGCTGCTAGGGTATGATTATGAGATTGTTTATAAGAAAGGCACTGACAACCGAACAGCGGATGCTTTATCTAGACAGTTTGAGAGCTCTTCCCTATTGAGTGCCCCCACTTTCCCCTTCCTTGATGATCTCCGTATCTCCTACAGCAAGGACCCAAATGCTTCTGATCTTATTGCACACCTTCAAGCAGATCCTTTATGCTTACCAGGTTATGTTTTGTAGGATAATTTTCTATTATACCGGGGACGCTTGTGGGTACCCAAGGATGACCAGTTGCGACATGATATCCTTCATCATTTTCATTGCACGCCTATTGCTGGTCATGAGGGTATTTTTTGCACTTATAAGAGGGTGTCGCAAAGCTTCGCCTAGCGAGGTATTAAGCGTGATGTGCAGCTCTTTGTTGCTCAATGTGATGTGTGTCAACGTGCAAAGGCGGATACTACTACACCCTTGGGCTTACTTCAGCCACTCCCTATTCCTGAGCATATTTGGGAGGACATTTCTATGGATTTTATTGAGGCATTACCATTGGTGCAAGGAAAGTCAGTTGTCCTCGTGGTTGTCGATCGACTTTCCAATATGCCCACTTCTCTACTCTTGCTCATCCTTATACAGCTCGGTCAGTTGCTAAAGTTTTTGTGCACAATATTGCTCGCCTCCATGGGATGCCACGCACCATTGTTTGTGATCGGGATAAGGTCTTCTTATCAAAGTTTTGGCAGGAGTTTTTCAAATTACAAAACACTAGCTTTCGTATGAGCACTGCATATCATCCATAGACTGATGGTCAGACCGAGGTGGTCAATCGGTGTTTGGAGCAGTATTTACGTTGTTTTGCTGGGGACCGACCTAAGACATGGCGGTCATTTTTGCATTGGGCAGAGTGGTCCTATAACACTGCTTATCACACTGCCGCTGGTTTTACACCATTTCAAGTTGTGTATGGTCGGCCTCCTCCCACCATCATGAGTTATGTTCCATTGCGGTCTCCTGTTAGTGAAGTGGACAATGCTTTGCAGGACTCGAGATGAGGTTCTCCCGCCAGCTTCGCCAACATCTAGTGGCTGCCCAAAATCGTATGAAATAGGTTTATGATCGCTGCCATCGATATCGGGAATTTCAGATTGGCGACCTGGTCTATCTTCGCCACCAACCGTACCGCCAGTTGTCCGTTTATCAGCCAGGAAATGCGAAGCTTTCCCATCGCTTCCATGGCCCATATCCTATCATTGAGCGGATTGGGGATGTTGCTTATCGATTGCAATTGCCTCCAGGGTCCCAAATTCATTCTGTCTTCCACATTTCTCGACTCCGGAAGTATGTGGGTGACCCATCCGCCGTAACTCCTGCGATGCCACCGCCATTACCACCGGAACAATCACGGCCTATACCTCATGCTATACTACAGAGACGACGCATTCGGCGTAAAGGTCGTGTGGTTCAAGAGATTCTAGTTTCATGATTGTATCAACCGCCAGAGGATACTACTTGGGTGATTGAAGATGATTTTTATGCTCAGTTTCCTGATTGAGGGCAAGGCGTAAGCGGAGCGTGGTGGGATGTTATGATCCTTAATTAGAATACTAGTTGGAATGGGATTAGAATACTTTCCTAATTTAGTTAATCCTAGTTGGAGTAAGATTAGTTATTATTTTCCTAGTTTTATTATTTTCCTATTCATAGTAGAATTAAGTAATTATAAAGCTATATGCCTAAGACTATAAATAAGGCTTTAGCCCTCTTGCTACAGTAACATGAATAGTGACGTGAACAGTACTTTTGATAAATAGATCAGTAGTTTCCCTTTTGTCTCTTCCTTCTCCTCTTCATTTTATTCTCTTCCCTTTTCACTCTATACTTTTCCCCTTTCATCCAACTTTCTTACTTATTCTATTGTAGATCCTTAAGCATATTAAGGAGATACAACATCTTTCTTCCTTCAAAGTTTTATTTTCCATATTTTTCTGGACTTAATGATTGGGTTGTGATAAGTAACGAACACTGTGATTTTGTATGTGACAGTCAAGATGTCGAGCTGCAGCAGAACATTGCAAGGCAAAAGGGAAAAATATTTCAAAGATAGCCCTCCAATACAGCCTGGGAAATAAAAAAATTTCGTCAGTGCTAGTGGGCATGAATGCTGTCACACAGGTATTATCTTCCATACAAGTATTTTCAGCATTTAGTATTTCTAATTATTCAAATGGATGCATAATCTATTTTTTCTACGTTACTTCAAATGGATTATAAGCAATGCTCAGTCATAAGGAATCATACTTTAGTTCTATGGCTTTGAAATGATAAAGAGAAGCAGATTTAAAATATTTCAACTATATTTCCTCTACTAAAAGCTTCTTTAGTAACCCCAAGCTCATGGACTTAAATGAAACAAATTCTATCAATAGCACCAGTATTTTTCTTTTTCAGAAGTTGATATGATTGAAATAGATGAATGAGTATAAAACTTTATCTTGCTTGAGTCTGCAATTGCCTCCCAGTATTTTAATTGAGCATATAGGTGCTGTTGTATGCTATTCTTAAGCAATTTATTTAAATATCATAGTCGGTTGTTACTTTTTACCATTTGTACGATAGCATGATGCCATGAAGCTGCATCACTACTGGACCTATTGTACAGTTGAAACTACTCATTTCCTTTAATGTAGAAAATTGATCGCTGATAAATTTATTCAGGTAGAGGAAAATGTTGCTGCCACGTTAGAACTGGCAACTGTTGGCACAGATGAAGAATCATTAAAGGAGGTCGAAGCAATTTTGGAGCCAGTGAAAAACCAGACATGGCCTAGTGGCATTCAACAGACCTAGTTCATCGATTCTACTGAAGTTGGCAGTTGCCCAGATGGTTTTCATGTCATTTATTTTTTGCCAAGTTTCTTCTTGGTGAGCCCTTGCAAATAATATTGGCATCTCTCAAATGTGTAGGATACGGAAGAAATGTACAGGGATGTTCTGTACACTTATGGATTTTGCATTATGTGTTTAATTATAACCTCGAATAAATCAACCAATAAAGTCGCCATTTTATTTGGCTGCCTTGTGCGTGTTTTCTTTGGCCTTTACTTTTTGGTTGTTCATGATAACTGCAATATATCGGACAAGAAAAAGAAAAGGCATGGCATATAAAAAAATAAAAGAGCCGTCTGGCTGCATCAGACCATACTTCAATTGTCATTTTCCAGTCAGCAAGTAAAAGTACACCTACAAGCGTAAGTTTATAATTCACACAAGTTTCACACCTGCTTCCGTCAATGAATCAACTACAGCTTTTATCTTCCCATGGTACTTCTGTTCCTTCTTTAAGAAAACAGAAACTGCAGGAATGCCTTGCAGTAAAAGTCGCTCAGCTAGTATTTTTCCAATCTTCGCTGCAGCAGCAACATCCCGAGTAGACTCCATTACAGGCCGCAGTGCTTTCTCCTGTGAACTGGCAGACGAGGCCACAGTAGACGTTGGGGAATGGATGACTTGGGCATGCACAAACTTATTTGTGAAGTGCATCTTCAGTACGTAGGGCTTCAGATAGTTTGTTATTCTTGGAGGTCGAACTGGCGGAGGAATTACCATGGCTGTTCCCGAAAGCAAAAAGGTTAATTCAATGAAAATAAGAATAACCAACGAAACTAAAATAAGGAAAGACGTGCATAGAACTTCATATCATTTGAGAAACTTTCTCAAAGAGAAATTTAAGAAAAAAATCGCTTTAAACCAAATAGTCTGAAGAATGGAGATTAAAGCTGTAACTTATAGTCCGCTGCAGCCAGGCCACCATTCATTTCTCCAATTGCTTATATATTTAGTCCTTTTAAAGAAGACAAAATTTGCATCCAACCGGCGTATTTATTCTGAGCTCATTAAATTCCAGATTGACTATCTAGTTCAATCGAACCTCATAACAACAATTGCAATATAAAAGGGCATCTTCGTTTTGTATTGCTTGAGATAGTTTGCGATTCTTTGGAGCAAAACAAATGAAGGATGACCATTGCTTCTGTTTAAGAAAAAAAGTAAATAGAAAAGAAAATAAGAATATCCAACAAAACTAAAAAGACATACTAACATTCATGATGTCAGGGATCAATTTCTCAAAAGGCATATAAATCTTCAGAAACAAAGAGCAGTTACTCTAATAGAGTGAAGAGAGTTGCTAGACAAGCTTACAAACTCCAGTAAGTTAAAAATATCTAGATTTTAAATCGCTTGGAGTTCCTATGGCAGCATGAGCTTAATATTTTAGTCCAGCAGTAACGGTATAACAATGTACTTTCTCTCCATCCAAAAAAAGCTAATTAGTAGTCCAGATATACTTTCATATAGTTTCTACTTGGTATAGACCACGAAGAAGCTCTTAAAGTGACAACTTCATAAGCCTGGCACTCGCTTGTACAAATAGTTTCTCAGTCGCACTGTTCTATCAGAGGATCACTGATATAATCAAAATGTGCGAAGTTCCACTTCATTTGTGCAACAAATTAGCAACAAACAGAGTATGAAAATTTTGTTGGATAATGTGTTTAATATCAGTTAAGTGTCCCTGAAGTCTACAACCAAATATCAACTATATTGAGATTATTTCTATTCCAAGTCAAGCCAACTTCAAATTATCAAGCTAATTCATAATCATAATCATAATCATAATCAAGTAGCGCTTTTTCCCAACTATTTGAATTAACCTTTTGAAACCTTTTGATTCTAAAACCTCCTTCCATAATTCTAGTTTTACATTCAAACCTACTTTACTCTCATCAATTAAAATTACATCATCTGCTCGTTTACAGTTCGGTCCCTCCAGGCTCGAGTTCGCCTCGTGAAAGATTTTGGAGCTCGGCTCGAGCTCGAGTGCCTAATACAGGAAAGCAAGGCCCAAGCTCGAGCTCGGCCCGTGAGTGATTCAAATAGAAAATTGTTCTTTGTGGTTCACACCAGAACAGATATTGAGAAAGTACTGTGCAAAGATAAGCAATCTATTACAACGACTGTAAACATTAAGTCCAACGAAATGTGTATCAATCCCTCAAGATCAACTAACTGGGTACAAATATCATGAGAGAAAGACAGGCGACAGCCAATGAAATCATCTTTTAAAAAAAAGGCTGACGAAGATTGCTACAATCACCATCTACCCATATATGAAGTCGAATCAAAGCTGAAACAGAGAAGGATTATACCGGAGGCGAAGGGTGAGGAGAGCGGCGGATCCAGCGGTGGAAACCCTAGGCAGAGGGCTCGGGGGGCAGGGACGAGCAGCAGCAGCAGACGCGGGGGGCGGGGGGCGGGGGGGGGGGGGGGACACTGAACCGGGAAAAGAAAACCCAACCTCTGAACCAGAAGAAAAAAAACAACCCACTTAAATGAGTCCATCAGTGGTAATTCTTGAATTTCTCTTAGAGTTATCATATTTTAAAAATATTATTGAACAGAACCTTCTCTAATTGTGATTAAGTAGAAAAAAACCCGACCGCTAAACCAGAAAAAAAAAACTAACCCACTTATATGGGCCCATCACCCAGGTCTAATGGTAATTCTTAAATTTTAATATAATGTTAGAGTTGATTATACGAACAATTATCATATTTTAAAAAGTTATCAAACACAAACTTCTCTAATTTAAGATGAAGTGGAAAAAAAACCGACCGCTAAACTAGAAAAAAAAACTCACTTATATGGGCCCATCACCCATGTCTAGTGATAATTTTTTAATTTCAAGATATTGTTAGAGTTGACTGTATAAATAATTATCGTATTTTAAAAAAATCATCGAACACAAGCTTATCTAATTTACGATGAAGTGGAAAAAATCCCAACCGCTGAACCAGAAAAAAAAAAACAACCCACTTGTACGGGCCCCATCAGCCATGTCTAGTGGTAATTATTGAATTTTAAGATATTCTTAGAGTTGATTGTACGAACAATTATCATATTTTAAAAAACTTATCAAACACAAGCTTCTCTAATTTACGATGAAGTGAAAAAAAAACCCAACCATTGAACCAGAAAAAAAAAAAACCAACCCATGTCTAGTGGTAATTATTGAACACAAGCTTCTCTAATTTACGATGAAGTGGAAAAAAATAAATTCAATGTTTAGTAGAAGACATAATTTGTCTTGATAAAGATACTTAATTAGTAATGAAATGGTAAAATAATTTAACTGTCTCTAGTTATTTCACATTTGTGATAAATGGTTCTAAGCGCATATTAAGTTGGAGCTTTTGCATTTCTCTAACAACCCAAGTAGTATGTACTATATCATCCTGTGTGAACAAAAAAGTGATTTTTTTTCAACAATTAAGACCTACAATGATAAAAAATCTTATGTGACGGAGACCTAAGCTGCAAATGCAGACGTTCTAAGCTCATGAAAGAGGGCAAGAAAATAGCGACATAGAATGGCTTCCTAAAGATATAGTATTTTATTTTTTGGATGCGCAAATTTTAGTTTTGTTGATAATAAAACCTAAAATAAGTATGTTGTGACAACACTATTGTGTTACATTCGAAACATACCTTTGCAATTTAATAGCTTTGGTTATTTACATGTGGAACATAAAAAAAATAAAACTCTTATTTATTTATTAAAAATTAAAACTTTGATATCCCCTCTATGTCCAAATTGAAAAATTAAATAAAATATTATGCACTTGTATATATAAAATATCAATATATTTGTTGTATTTACAAAATAATAAAAATAATTCTTAGTCTATTGACATCTCTTACAAATAGATATTTATACATACTAATATATTTATTTTATATTTGTATATATCTATATATATATATATATATAAACATAACGAGCCGAGCTCGAGCCGGCTCGCAAGCTTATTCCAGCCGAGTTGAAACGAGCTGAGCCGAGCTGAGTATCGTTGGGCTCGGGCTCGGCTCGCATTGGTACAAGCCGAACCGAGCCTAGCACGAGCTGAGCTGAAAAAGCTCACGAGCCGGCTCGGTTCGTTTACACCCTTATTTCCAGCCACTGTTGCGCTTTCTCTTACTCGGACATCCACCGTGCTCATGTTGGCATTGACAAGTCATCGATGTAGTGTGGAGCGGAGCGGCTCATGACATGTCATTGGTGCACAAGTTACCGCGCACAAGGAAGCACATGTGCATGTCTATTCACGAATTTTTTTCTTTTTTATAGGTTAGGAGGTTAGTTGTGGAGGGTAATTTTTCGACAATCATTCCGAAAATAATACTCTATCCATTATTGAATACCTGCACCACTATCCACTTTTTTAAGATATGGTGGGTATTTCATCATAGAGGGAATAAATAAAATCAACCACTACTACCCCCCTCCGCCCAAATTAGTCTGGTTCATAGTGTTCGGACATAGTCCACCACATGGAATGCCGGCTCGCCGATATATTGGTATCGGGCCCCACCCGATACAATGATACCGTATTATTTTTTCAAAAATTTCAAAATATCACCGATATATCACCATTTTATAAAAACATATTTTTTAAAAAATGAAAAAAAAAAGAAAAAAAAACTTTCCCATTTGTTTCCCATCCTAATATATATTTTTATGCATATTTTGAAATCTATATTTTGTCTAAATTAGCATAACTTATTTTAGAAGTTAGATTGTGAAAATATATAGTAAAAATTAGTTTTCGACCACCGATATTTTTTTATACAATATCTCTTATATTTCGTTTCTTTGGTCGACTGATATTTTACCGATATCCGATACGGCATTCCATGGTCCACCCCCACATAGCAAGGAATTCTGTATCGGATATCGGTAAAATATTAATAGACCAAAGAGACAAAATATCGGTGGTCGAAAACTAGTTTTTACCATATATTTTCACAATCTAACTTCTAAAATGAGTTATACTAATTTAGACAAAGCATATATTACAAAATATGCATAAAAATGCATATTAGGATGGAAAACAAACTGGAAGCTTGTTTTTTTTCTTTTTTTTCAAATTTTTTTTAATTTTTTTTTTAAAAAAATGGTGATACATTGGTCCAAAACTGATATCGGGTAGGGCCCGATCCAATATATCGGCGATATATTGGCGAGACTGCATTCCTTGCCACCTAGAGCCTACCATCGCTTGCATTCTCTTACTCAGAGCTCCACTGCACTCAGGGCAATGCATGAAGAATACTAAATCGGTGCTTGTGATATGTCAGTGGTGGTGTATAGGTTAACCTGCACAACAAGGGGATATCCGTCCGTCATCAACACGGGCGGGTAAATCAAGGAAGCACGAATATGGGACATGGGCACAATATGATACGGGTACGATAATATACTATTTTTTTTAAAAAATTAGGATACAATATGGAAGAGATAGTTAAAATAGAATATTAGATTTTATACCTCTTTAGTTATATTTTAGATTAGTTCCGGTAATAAAAGTTTAATTACAATGAAAAATCTTGCATTTGTTTAATGTTTCTATTACTTATTTAGGATTTGACTAAGTAATTTTATAGTTGGTGCCTAATATAAAGTTAGGACACACATGCAACCGCATCATATGGGGGCACGGGTACGATACGGATCAATATGGGTATGGTTCCCATTTTGGATTATGGGTGCTTCCTAGGGGTGAATCCCCTTTTGGACCTTCCGAGGTGCCAAACTGTGTCGGGTCAATTAAGAAATGATTGTCCACGTCCAATTTTTTTAAGAGAAATTTATTAAATAATATATTATAAAATAAAAAAAGGGAAATAATATAATAAATTATTTAAAAAATTATAAAAATGATACACTGTAGCAAATATTTACAAAACAGGGTATCTGACAAGCCACGCAGGCGTCCGCGTGGTATGGGCGCCTGCGTGGTTTTTTTTTTAAAATTAACTCAAAAGGCGTAAGTTGAAACGATGCCTCTCGGTTAATAAAAAATTATTGATATAAAAGATTAACCGACGCCTCTCGGTTAATAAAAAATTATTGATATAAAAGATAAAAATCTATTTCTCAATCCGGTTATCTTAACATACTATACAGGCTTGCACGGTCTTTTTTTTTTATCATGACCTGAAAAGTATCATTTCAAGCAATGCGTCCCACTTGTAAAGAGGAAATGCATCATTTCCACTTACGCTTTTTTGTTAAGTATTTTCATAAAGGTGTTAAGTAGCGCCTTGTTTTTTCTTTTTTACCAGAGGAAACGCGGGTTCTAACTTCTAAGTGAAGTCTTCGTTTTGTTGTTAAAAAATAAATAAAGACGTCTCATTTTTGTTATAAAAAAAAACGTTTTCGTTTCAAAAATAAAAAAAGGGTAGAGTGGTGAAGCCAGAGATGCCATGGCAGCCACGAGAGTCCTAGCAGCGGCCGGAGCTCTCCACGACATCCCCGACCGGAGCCAGGCTATCGTCCTCACGGGTCGCAGCAAGAGCCTCCTCTTCTCAGCGAAGCAAGGAAGCGTTTTAGCTGCAGGGCTCTCTACAAGCCGGAGGTCGTCCTGGTCCATGAAGAGGGCCAGCCTGAGACTCTGGATTACCCGGTGTTTTTCGTTGATGACTCTGGCAAAAAGGTTGGTTTTTCTGCACTTTTGGGTGCCAAGATTGCTTCGTTTTGTGCTTGTTGATGGATTCTTGGTTGTTATCTTATGCGGGTTGATCTTATGAGAGAAATTAATCGTTACCTGGACACGTGTTTTGTGTTGAGGGAAAAATTACTATTGGAGTATATATGACAGTAATTGCCTGTAAACCCATCTGTGCAAACGTACAAATTCAAAAGAACGGTACACCCATTTTGAGCAACATTCATTTGAAATGCCAGAGAGAAGGAAATGTAACAGTTGGGAAGGTGATTACAGAGAGATTGATATGCGCGTCATAAGGTGAGGCAGTTAGAGAAGGAAATAAAGACAACAATATGTTAACCTATTTGCAGCTAACATGAGTTGTCCACTAAGTAGTTAGAGGTTATGTACATGACAATAGCAAAACCATATTTTCTGCTAACTTGATTTGCACGAGGTAGTAAGAATCATGTAAGCACGAAAGATAAATTTTTCTGCGACATGATATATGCACTGTTTCTAATGTATAATGTATAATGTATGATCTCAGCTAGTTAGGACAGTTATTATTAGAAGTAATACTCAATATGATGCAGTTTGTGCCTTTAAAATAATTCTACTTCTTTATTTAGTGTGGTAATCTGATGATTTTCATCATGTATATTAAATCTATGAACATTTTGGAAATTATTAATTATATAAGTTTTGAGCTAATGGTGTTCAAAGTTGATGCACAGTATTCTTGATCATCTACAGGTTTCTCCTTGGCATGATATCCCATAGCACTTAGGCAATGGGGTTTTTAGTTTTGTTGTTGAGATTCCGAAAGAGTCAAGTGCAAAGATGGAAGTTGCCACAGAAGAGCAACATACTCCAATAAAGCAGGATACAAAGAAGGGGAAGCTTCGTTACTGCCCGTCTGGTCACCTTCCTTTTTCTATAACCTGAAATTTTTCCATAGGAAATGCATAATGAAGGCTGCTGCTTTTAAATTATAAGCGTTATACATGCTTTAAGGATTTTAATTTAGCATAGTGAGTGGATTGGTTGGTGATTTACAAAAAATGCATCTCTTCTGCGAACAACCTCATTAGTTTTCTTCTCTCTCCTGCTGGCGGTAAAAGCTACGAGGTAGTCTAATACATTTAATTTCGGTGATGAATGAGAATAGAGTGTTGGGCTTCAAAGGTCCAACTTATCTTAAACAGCCCTATAGTTCAATTTTGTGCTTGATCCCTAATTTTCATATTGCAAGCTGCTTTTTGGATGAAAGGATACAACAACTTCTAGCACTGGAATTGAGCAATAAATGTTCAAGTTTGACCTTAAGCTTGATTGACCATGGAACGAGTTGCATGGTTTAGTCAAAGTTCACAAAATGTAGTTGCCAAGTTCCATTATTTTGCATATCCGATGTCTTTCTAATGCTAATGATTTTATGGGTGGCGATCTCTCACTTGCAAGTATTTATTTAAATCAGCATGAAATTCTTGTAGAGCTCGGTTTCTTGTGGTTGACTAGTATCATTTGATCTGGTACAAACACTGATAAGAGTTACTCCTTTGTTTCTAGGCTTACTATTAATGGTGGTCGTCTTGCATTTTATGGTCTTTCAAAAAGAGGGTTTCCAACTGCCAAACAGATGCTCCGAAACTAGGGGTCACATTTCTTTGAATGTGTCTACTCCAAAGAAATGTGGAAAAGAAGATTTTAGAAAATGCAGTATCATGCTGATTGTTCTGGACTATGAGGGGGAATGCGTTGGATACTCTATTTCGTAAAAGTGAACTGTGGTACTGCCATTCTGTCAAAAACAAGTTTCATTGTGTACGTAAGCTTCATATGGTGTGAGCATAATCGTCGGGTTTTATAAGGCAAACAGAAAAATCCTTCTTGTCTTGCCAGTGCAGTCATTCAGCATTCTGGTCCCATTATTGACAGCTTCAGTCTGGAAAAAAAAATCTAGAACGCTGTTCCTTCTTGGTTGAGGTATAGGATGACTAGTTTTTGTAGTTCTCCCATGTTCTTTCTTTTGTTGTTGGCTTGTTCTAGCAGTCCTCTTGCGTAGGCTGGGAAGGGAAGGATTGTAATCTTTGCTTTTTCTTCCTGTGTTCTTGATTTTGTTTAATATTGTTTTCAATTACAAAAAAGTGTTTTGTTAGAATTTTAAATCGGACAGAGATCTCTAGTGTTATACTAATAATGAGGCTATATGATTTTTATCCTAAAGTGTTGAGATGGATGCTGTATGAGGCGCAGTATAATATGGCAACAGTTATACTTTCATTATCTTTTACTGAGAAGGTTTACATTTTAAATTGAAACCACTCGATAAATTTAATAAAGGTGTGCATCTCATTTAACTGCAAACCAAAACATTTCCAAAGTATCTGTACATCTATATATGTCGTGAGAATTAATGGATATTAGAGAAACTCTATCCTTTTTCTGTGTGGCTATAGCCAGTGGTATATATGCCTAAGCAAAAAAATTCAGTGGCGGGAAGATATTGCTCCTTGGAAGATGAACGTGATCATCCTGTTGTCAATCCTGTTCTAGCAATGCCCTCATGCTTTCAAGTGATATTATATGTAGATTTGTATATGTTTGGAAGTAGTGCGTCATTTATTTAGAATTTAAATTAGAATTTTCTTGATATATATTAACAGTTATTGGTTAAATTATCTTGTAGTTTTTGTGGAATTTACTAACTTGTGGATGTTATATGTTTGTGTTTGATTATTGTACAGATACAATATTAGTTGGAATATGGACTGCTGCCGCAAACATGGGATGACCCTTCTCACTCTAACTCAGAGGGTGAAGGAGCATTTGGTGATAATGACCCAGGTGTGTGCTAATTAGGATGTCCATAGTTTTTTAACGAAATATCAAGAACGTGCTTGTGTTGTTAGTGCGACGACTGATGTCTGGTGTATGGTTCTTTGCAGTTGATGTTGTTGAGATCGGTGAAAGCCATGGGAAGATTGGTCAGATTATAAAGGTGAAGCCTCTAGCAGCTCTAGCCATGATTGATGAGGGAGAGCTTGACTGGAAAATTGTTGCAATTTCACTGGATGATCCCAAGGCCTCACTTGTTAACGATATAGATGATGTTGAAAAACGTTGCCTGGTATTCAACTTTCTTACATTGAATGTACCTTATACTTAAATCTAATAATTACAATTAATTCTTATTAACTGCGTAGTTTTCTGCATAATGTTCAGGGAACACTTACTGCCATAAGAGACTGGTTTCAGGACTACAAGATTCCAGATGGAATACCAGTAAATAAATTTGGATTAGGCAATAAGGCTGCTAATAAGGTTTGTTTAAAATTTTGTTTGCTCGTGTCCTTTCTTAAAGGTTTTACTCATTCATAATGTAGCAGTATCTAGGAGGAAGAAAAAGAAAATATAGCTTATGAAGATGTGCTGAAAAAATGGTCCAAGGGCCCTTTGCTTGGTTCCCATGCAAATGAAAAGCTTGTTATGGGTGAGTTAACGGCAATAGAGACCAGAAACTTAATAGCCTTGCTAGCATTGGCTTTTTATTTTGGCAAGTTGTAGCACTGGTTATACTCAGAAATTTATTAGGGATAGAAAAATTTGAGGGATGCACCCCCATCCTAAACTTGGGAATTATGGTAAAAATATAAGGCGAAAATGGTCAGTTTATATAGACGAAGAGCAAACAAATATGAAAAAGATTTTGAAGTTGAGTAAGGATAGTTCAAACTTTGATAAATTATAGATGAAGATCGTTCAGGAGACAGGAAGGATACCTGAATTAGTATCGCCTATATTGCATCGGCACAATGCCCAGAAGTGTTTTAATCCTTAAAACAAGAAGACAACAAACTTGATAGTAGTAAATCTTATATGATCGGGACTGGATTTGTAAATGTATTAATATTCCATATCTGTAGCCTTCTGCTTTAAGATATCTAAGTTTATTTTGGTTCTCCCAAAAGTTGGCCAAAACTGCAAAATTACCATTATACCTCTGGTTCTTGCAAACTGAGTAAATATAGAGTGATCCTACAGTTCCTCTTTCTGCAGTTTCTGTATCACATTAGGATCTTTTAGCCTCTTCTCTTCCCAAATTTTTTCATACCCATAAAAAATTAGGTCAGTATTAGACCCCAGAATGGGATGGTTACTATGCTAATTGTAATTCTACATGGTACTATGCTTTCTTTTGAGTGTACATGTTAGCTAATGCATTAGTATGCAGTCCCTCATATTCATTGTTAACTGGATTGGTATCCTAAGCCTTTACTTTTAGAATAAACGATTGTAGTATAATGTTTGTTTTATGTCAAGGAATTAATGTTGATCCCTTGTATAGGGACAGGGATTTACATTTTTTATTTATTGATGCTAATGTGATCATTTCATCATAAACAGGACTATGCTCTTAAAGTCATCACTGAGACAAATGAATCTTTGGGCAAAATTAGTCAAGAGAACTGTCCCTGCTGGAGGGCTCTCTCTCGTGTAAACATACGGGATATATACTGAAGCAGAGTATTCAATCATTCTGTGCATCATTATAGTATTTGATTTGATTTTTATTCTCATTATTTTCGTCAGTAGTCGGCTGAGTTCTTGATAAAAGAGAGGTAAATCATTGTAAGATTGGATTGGTTAAATTACCAAACCTCCACGTAAGACCCTTGCATGTTCGGCTTGTGATTGCAAATTTTCCCGTTGTAACACTTGTGACAAATTTAAACTGGATTAGTATTTGTTCAAACCTTGCTGTTACAATACATATCGAGCAACACATGTTAGCTTGTGCTTGCACTTATATCATATTTTCACCTGGGATAATCCTTATCAGATTATAGCACCTCAGAAACTCTTCCCTTATGCTGCTACAGTCATGTAAATTGAGTTGCCTTGGTGGGGGGCACCTCAACCCCGGCCACTGTTATGGTCGCCAAAGCCATCTGGGTCCGGTGATCGAAAGGGCTGGGAGTGCTGGGCAATATTAGCACTCTTTGTTCATTTGTGTTTTTTGTAAGCAGGGGCCGTTTGGGGCGTTTTATAAGCAAATATCCACAGTGGATTTTCTAGATCTACTGTAGCATTCATGTTTTTTTCCTATCTAGCTGATATAAAAAAAAACATGGGATGCTATAGTATATCAAGACATACAGGTAATCAAAACGGCCCCTTAAATCAGGTGTCGATCGAGACACTAATTTACCTAGTCTATTGGCTGAAACTTGCAGAATTTTAATATGCAAGAATGATCCAAAGATAAAGCGGAAAATGATTAATTATATGGTATTTAGTGTATAAACATTCTCGTCTGTTGTGATTAGTGAATAAACAACTGTATCACTGAATGGACCGCCTATCTACCAAAACCAAAACTGCGGCTCCTGCTTTCAGGTTTGCTTCATATGAAGCAAATCTCAGATCCATGTGGAAATGCATTCCTTTCACTATTGTTAAATTTTCATTTCCAAAAGCTTGTACTTTCGTTCCTACATAAGTGACTTCCATTTCAAGAGGATTTCATATATACATTCCCATATCTATACAAAAAGGAACCAGAAATTGCTTTGGGAGGCCAGAGCTGGAACCATGCAACCCTTGAAAACAAAAAACTTGCACCATTCACAGAGACCAACAGCTAAGCTCCAGTGCCCTCTGAAACTTCTCTTCGAGAGATGGACCCTCGCTGCCGCTCGACACGAAGGAGGCGTTAACGCGTTGGCAGACGTCCGACAGCCACTCGCCGGAAAACCACTTGCCGGCGGTAATGCTGAAGCCAAAGGTAGTCTTGGAGGGTGGAGGGGGGTCAGTGGGAGTGTGGGTGGTATTCCAGTGGTGGGAGAGGAGCAGCATTGCAGCAGTTGGGGCCATTGGAGATTTGGAGGTGAAGAAGATGATCAAGAAAGGAGTGGCGATGGCCAAGGAGAGGAGCTTGTTTATACATGTTATTAGCGTTGTTACATTTTTTTTATAGAGCGGTAGGAAGTTGATGGGATAAGGTAAACCTGTGGGCATGTTGCCAATTTGGCTTGGCGGCTGTGGCAGTGGTTTGGCTCTCTAGTCACTAGATTTCTCAGATGTCCTTAATAATAAAAAAGAAATTGACCCGGGGGGTGGGGGGCAGAGGCTGTTTATTAAGGGGAGTGATTCAAAACGAGTTTTTTCTTTCTATACATCATCAGGTGTAGTCTGAAATGATTAATTTACTTAGTCTATGGGCTCAGTTTCGAAGGATTTTTTATTTAAGTTTTTTTAACAGAAATATTATATTAATATGTAATCACGGAGCACAAAGAAAAAATGGAAAAATTTAAATAAGATTGATCTCATTTGGCTTATATGAGGCCAATTATCGTAGCCATTAGATCTTGATCTGACGGCTATAAGGATAAGGGACGTTCACGTTCACCCACCCACTAATTTGATACCCACTGTTGGACTGAAATCTAACGATTGAAAAGACTATTCTCATGCACTTCACAGGAGAACGATCTCATATAAATTATCTCAAGAAAAAATTATTATTTTCTTAAAAAAAAAAGGAAGGTAAAGAAGCCAGTGGTATGGATGGAATTGGAATTACCAGGGGTTGTGGGCTTTTAGAGCTATGGGCTGCTAGTTTGCATGCAGCACCTGGATGGCCTGTTGTAGGTGTATCTTCCTTAATCGATGACAAAGATATAACTTTTCTACTTTCTAAATGGTTGTTTCTCCACCCCTTATTTTAGTCAAACCACCCCTTTAGTTTCTCCACTCCTAAGAGAGAAAATTCTACATCTAACCCCCTTCTTTTCACCATGTTAGGTTGAGTTACCTCGCCCTCTTCTCAAATGTTGGCATCGGAATTGGCCTGCTTCCCCCTCTCTAGCATGGGTATCATGTTCCCCCACTCCATCCCCTGCCAAAAATCCTAAATGGAGATTTGAAAGTTGAGGCTGAGAAAATCACCATGCCATTTGCCATCTAGGGCGAGGAGTCTAGTTCCATTAAACTAGTGAAATAGAAAAAGCCCTCTAGGTTTCTTCACATTCAAGTATACAAACCCAACTTCTTGTAATTTCTATCATTTTTTTGTTTCTCCATCAAAAGACAAAGCACACCCGGTTATTATTACAGACAAATCTGACCTTATCAATAAATATTGCCATATAAAAAGAAGTTTATCAAAGTAATTGATAATGTTACAAGAAAGATTAAGTAGATTAGGAATATTGTGTATTGAAAAGGATTTCTAGCAAAACTTATAAAATCTTAATTAGTAAACTTACATATTAACCGCTCATCATATTTGCAAACTTTTATAACTATAAAGACCCTTGTCCATACTCTAGACCTCGATTTGTCCTGATGCTTTTGTGTATAGGAGCTGTGGGGTTGGCTAAACCGTGGGTTGAATGGAAATATGAATTGTGATCAGATAAGGTGCCACTCGGCTTTGAATGAGACCTACAAGCTGGGATCCACAATGCAGACAAACAAAATGGATGTGCCAGGTGCATGCTAATGGGACGCTAAGTTTGAACCTCTATGCAACTTGTAAATTGACATGCATGAAACTCTTCCCCATCCATTTCTCTTCTCATTTCATAAAAAATCCAAGCAACCCAACAGTAAATTCGAACAAGAGCTAGCGTCAAAAGTGAAAAGCAGCATGTGGCTACAAAAGCAAATAGAGAGTGATAGATAAGCCACTCTTGAGCACTTCACTACTTCTCTTGTAAGCCTGTGCTGTGCTGTCTTTGTTCTTGGCTTTCATATTTCACCTCCACCATCTTCTCCTACTGTGGAACTTACCGTTTCTGGAGGCCATGAAAGCTACTAGGATATTGGTCACAAGACCATTTAAGCCCGTATGCGAAAGAAATACTAGGAGATTTGTTTGGCATGGAAGGAGGCTGAGCAGTAAGCAAAATGCAGAACTACGGTCTTTGGTGTCCAACATGTCAGCTTCTTCCATGCCTGCAGTCTTGAAGTGCTCATCAGCAACTGCTCCTCCATCTTACGGAGAATCGGAATTCATCCCAGGACTGTTCGGCAGCCAATCGGATGAATTCGAGGCCTTTGAAAGCCGGCTTGAGCAGGTGACAATGACTCAATATATAGAATGGTGTTTATGACAATCTTGTTTTCTTTTTCGTAATAAACCTTGGTTTAATTGTGATATAGCACTCCCAAGATCTTGTGAAGGAGCTTTTAAGTGATAAGAAAGTTTGGATTGGTCTTGGGACTGTGTCCTCTTTGATTGCAGGCCATTTACAGGTGCAGGTTCTTGGCCTTTATGGGAGTATGGGGCTCTTTGATAGGGTCATTCTTGTGTTTCATCAAGGTATGAAATCAACAAACCAGCTCATTTAAGCAGGATTCAATATTACAATTGTAGCATAAAATAAGGATAGTATTGGAGAGCTGCCAATGTCTTAAATATAATGAAGAAATGGTCAAAATTAAACCATAAACGTCTAATAGTACGTTAACAAATCCATTTGGTCCAGATTTTCAATATAAGTGAAGTGGCTGCAATTCAATTTGGTGTTAGAAAGGGAGTACTTCATATACGCCGGGGCGGGCAGGGCAGCCACACCCGCCTGCAGTAATTGAAATCCAATGGCCCGAAAGCACCCCACTCATGTCCGGATGAAAATAAATGGCTAATGGGCAAAAATTATATGGGATAGACAAATTTGACCAAGAGAGTGTGGGTAGGATTCCCAGGATCCACCTTACGAGCAGAGGTCCTGAGTTCAAACATCTACTACATTGGCCACCCACAGGGATTACATCCTAACTCACAAGGTGCATGTCAAGTGTAGGCGTTGTGCGTGCCCTAGGAGGTTATTAGCTGCAAGATATGGTGCTCTAGGAGACTAGTTATCCTGCCCCTTCTAGTTCGGTGAACTTAAACACTCCTGGATAACAGAAAAAAGGCAAATTGACTGTGAAATGCCAAATTGCCACTTTGTTTGGCAAATGTAAACTGTTTTGGACGTACTGTATTCCTGGTTGTGGAGGATTTATAATTGGTGCCAATTTTAGAACATTTTTTGCATTTATGCTGCTTGAAGATATAGAAAATCTTGGTAAAAGTCCATTTGTTGGGGCAATTCTTCTCAATGATCCTTGTTGTAACTTGTGGTCGTTTATTGCAGGGTTGCACTTATGTAGTCAACTCCTTCATGGAATACTTTGTAAGGGGAGGAAGAGGGGAAAAAGTGGTACTCACACTTGTTGAATCTATTGGTAAGTAACATCATTCTGCTTTTATATACATTTTATGCAAGGACTAAGCTTATCTTTAGAAAAACAAGGAAAAAGAAGACTAATCAAGCAAAAAAAAAACGTATAACTGATAAACATATTAAGATTTTAGCTTACAACTCCATCAGGTATCACCTGTCAGCACTAATATGAACATTCTCCAATTCCAGATGTATATCTGATTGGAACAGTTATGCTCGTCTTTGGCATGGGTCTGTATGAACTCTTCATCAGTAATATCAATGTAGCTGCACCAGCTGATCAACCAACTCCTCATGAAAACTCTTACAGCTCAATTTTCTTTGGACTGTTCAAACTCCAGGTCAGTCTACGAATCTGGTAAAATTTTGTTAAATCCAATCTTTGTCTGTAACTCATTTATGCATGTTTGGATTACAGGGAAGGCCTCAGTGGCTACACATTCAGACAGTGAATGAGCTGAAGACCAAACTAGGGCATGTCATAGTGATGGTCCTTCTGGTCGGGCTGTTAGAGAAGAGCAAGAAGGTGGTGATCTGCTCAACCACAGACTTGCTCTGCTTCTCAGCCACTATTCTCCTCTCTTCTGGTTCTTTGTACCTTCTCTCAAGGCTTAATGGGGGGAAAACAAACTAAAAATCTGAAGAAAGAAATTTGTGTACAAATAAATCACAAGGATGCAAATGAAATTGGATGTAGGCATGTTGGTTGTTGATTAACAGAATATATTATGGTGATCCAACTGGAACTTCTCTTATAAATTGCCTAGAGAATCTAAAGGTGTGCCAAGGGATCAGAATCGGGTGCATGACTTCAAATATTTCCTCTATTGATGAGGTAACTGTTAATCCTTTGTATGCAAATAGAAAGAAAAGGCAATATAAAAGGGAGAAAGATACCTGATAAGACAAGACAGGCAAAAATACATGTGTAGAATCAGATGGAAAATCTAACATAATCTGAGAGCAAGCACATAGTACATGACCAATTATAAGAATCTTAGGGTGCGTTTGGAAGCAGAAAATAAAACAGGGTAAAAATTTTCAAGGCTGATAGTTGACGTATGTTTGGAAGTTGAAAAAAACATGGGTGACAAGTGACAAGTTTCATTATGTTTTGGCTCAACTGATTTCTGTTTGGGAGTATGAAAATTTATCAGACTGCTTTACGTTTGGGAAGCACTGTGAGAAGTACCCTGTCAGGGCATAAATATACCGAAAATATCCCTTGCTAATATATCAATTGCCAACACATATCCCCAAAATATGAGGTAGAGTTCTGCGGCTAGAGCCGGATGGGAGCCTTGCTCATTGTGTAATCGATTATTCGTTATCCACATCACGTCGTAGGCATCTATCATTGGTATAATTACTCGATTGCGTTTCTCATCGAGTATTCGATTACTCGATTTATGTGCCCATCGTCTATTCTATCCGCTCTTGAAAACCCTTCTCTATCGTGTAATAGGGATGTCGAAGTACTTGCTCAATGTGTAATCGGTTACTCGGTCTCCACCTCATCGTGTGGGCATCTATCTTGGTTTCGATTACTCGAATTTGGTGCTCATCGAGTAATTGATTACTCGTTATCAGAGGTTTTCTATTATTCGCTTTTGCGACCGCCACGTCAAACGTCTCATTATGTTTGAGTGTCGTGTACTGATCTATACATGAAATATGGATTTTATTATCTCCTAAACTTATGTTTCTGCTAGTGTTTGTTTAGAATTTATGCTACTTTAATATAGTTTTTGGTTTTTGTAGGAAACAAGAGCAAAACGCAGAAATGGGATAAAACGCGATTCTAATGATTGAATATTCATAACTTCGATTGCATATCTCTGATGGGACTGATTTAAGCTTCATGTTAAAGTACACGAAGTCAGCTTTCCAACGCCACTGACTGTTCGCAATTCGGAGTTCTGAGCAAAAAGTTATGATCATTTGAAATATCGCACGCAAAAGAGGCGCGATTAAAGAGAAGAACCGTCAAGATGAGATCGGATGGATGAGATCGATACAACGGGTTTTTGTTTAATAAAGAAAAAAAAGAGAAATATGCCAGTTCAAAATGCGGTCCGGTTCAATTAAAAAAAAAAGAAAATAGAAACCGGCCCGAGCCGAAGCTCGGGCCGTTCGTCCAGAAGCAGAGCGTTCGAGCTCTGCTCGAACGCCGGCGACGGTGAAGACAGCCGGCGAAGGGCCGGCGAGGACATGACGGCGGAGGTTGAGTTATGACGGCGACGGCGATGGAAGAGACGGCGGAAGTCGAGACGGCGAGGCACGGCGACGGCGGCGGCGGCGGAACTTGACAAAACAGAGAAAAAAAAACAATTGAGCTCTGTTTGTGACGGCGGCGGAATCGACCGGAGCTGGTGACGAAGACGACGGTGGACTGGTGTGGCAGAGTGATAGAGAAGATGACGGCGGAGCTGGGTGTGATCGAGCAGGCGGAGCAGCCACGACAAGAGCCGTGCTCAAATCGGGAAAGAAAAAAACAGAGCCGCCGGAATAGGAAAGTGGGTGCCGGTTTGGACTCGATTTCACTTCAAATTGGACTAGGAATCGTGCCGGATTGGAGACGAGGCTGAGGCCTATAAAACTAGAACAATACGACGTTTTTGGGAGAAAATTTCAGAGCTTTAACGGAGGAGAACCGGCCGGGAAAACAGAGAAATTTCAGAGATTTCCGGTGCGATTGACGCCGGAATCCGGTGGCTTTGGCCGGGAGAAGTGAAGAGGAAGTGAAGAGGAGAGGAAGAAAGGGCGCAACTTTGGCCGAAAAAGGTGCTGATTTGGATTTGCTACAGTAACTGCCGAACGGAGAAGACGATGAATAGTATTTTCCGGTGAACAGTGTTTTCCGGTGAATAGTGCAAAACAACGCCAACGAATCAACAACGTTCTCCTTGTCCGATGGCCGGCTAAATCCTTGTCCAAGGCGTAGATGAAACCCGAGTAAATTGGTTGTATCGTTTTCTTTCATCTTAATCTTAATTTACCTTGATTGGTGTATGAATCTTATTATAGAATCACTGTTAATTTATTGAGATTTATTCTATGTGCTCGAGAGAGGCTAGAGTGAATTCTTGTTAATTTCAATCCGAGGAATATTTGCGTGTCCGAGAGGAACGTAAGTAGACTAAGGTGTTATAAAGGAATAAGCTTTCATTGGTTTATGCTCGAGAGAGATAGATCACAGTTCCATATTTTAATTGCTTATGTGTTACGTCCGAGAGGAGAGCACTACATTTTGAATTGACAAGTATATGTCCGAGAGGAATATACTAGCCAATCAGGAATTTATTCAAAAGAGAGAGACGATAAGCTGGTTTATTGTGTGGTGGATTCGAAGCTTTGGCACTTCTCCATATTAGTTAAAATCTATTTTAAAAGTAGTTAAATTTTATTACTTTCTCTAGATTAATTAAATCAAAATTTGCTTTCACTTGAATTTGGTAAAATATTAGTTCGTCCCTGAGGTTCGACAACCCTTTAATACTCACTGTAGTACAATTGCCTTGTGCACTTGCAAGGGTTTTATATTTAAACGATCAAGTTTTTGGCGCCGTTGCCGGGGACGGCTCAATAGTTTACCAGATTCTTAGCATAATTAGTGCTAGAGTAGTTTAGTGAGTCTTAACTTAGATTATTTATCAGTAGCTTAATTTGTGTTTTTCTTTCTTTTTTGCAAGGTTAAGAGAAGACGTGGAATTCTCGCCAACGTGGAAGGGCCACCCCTTCCCCTAGTTTGCATTCTCTTATCATTCTCTTTTTAGATTAATTTGTGTGTTTGGTGCTTTTCTTTTATTTCTGTGATAGCATGTTGTGTTAGTTGTGGCTATTAGGACTGCTAGTTGTCGATATCTAGGGTTGATTTTCTGATTTGTGGATGTGTGATATTTTGGTTCGGTTGATGAATGCATGGTGAAGAAATGTCTTCACCTTCTTATGGATTTAGCCATGAGAACCCATATCAGAGCTTTAATGATTATTGTTCTTCACACACACGTAATTCCCCTCCCTATGAAGTGCCCTGCCACCCACATTCCTTATATGCTGATTCTTACAACTGTGGTTGGGATAATCACTCTAATTTTGGGAGTGGCACATATTCCCAACAATACACAGCTTCTTATATGTCGGAACCATGTGCCCTTTGTTTAAGTCCTATTCATACCCCAGTGGAGTGCCCTTTGGCCCATGAGTACCCTGATTTTATACGCAAGTATGTTAATGAGGCCCAAAGTCTTCACAGGTGGGAGGATCATCCTATTTTCCCTTGGGAGCAACTCAACCCTAGGCTTACTTTTCATCAAGCCCCTAGACAAGATGTCCTAAGCCACCAACAGCCTTCCCAACCTGCCGCTACTCCTCAGTTTGACCCACCCACTAGACAATCTACCTTAGAAAACCAAATGAGCCAATTATTAGCTCTTGTAGCTGAGATGGCAGCCGAGATAAAAGCTGATATAACAACTGAGATGGAATCCAATCACCGAGAGCTAAAAAGTGAACTAAAAACCCATGCACAGATTGTCCATTCTCACACACAAGCTCTTGCCAACATTGAAATACAGTTAGAACAGGTAACACAGGCCATGAATATGAACGATGAATGCACCCCATCTGTCCAGACACAATATCCGACGGGCAAATTTACTAATGAAGGAATCTGTTTTTCCCCTGACTATGATGTTACATCCCTTCATAATGCCCAACGGTTTGACAATGAGCTTGAGTGGGTTTTACACAATGATCAAGAGGGTGTAGAAATTAAAGAAAAAGTGAGTGTGTTGATAGAACCAAATTTTCAACCTTCTTCTATAGCTGAGGAGTTGCAGTCTACAACACTGTTAACAGAACCTTCTATTTCTGAAGCACCATTCATATCTTGTCTAGATCAATCTAACTCTTTGTTTAATGACCATAACTTAGACTGTTTCATAGATAGTTTAGTTGATTCACTAATTGAGGATGTTTTTCCAATTGGGTTACTAGAAGAGGCTCATAAGGCTAAAATGGTTAATTTGGAGGAGGAGCCTTTTATTCTAAAATTTTCTAATGACCCTTTTTTATGGTTAATGCAGGGACCCCTCTTTCCAAAGCTTCCCTACCCACCACTCCATCCTTTTATTCCACGATGTGCTCCATACTTAGGCAACAAGGATAGGAGTGTGTGGTGCAATCATTTAATTGATCCAGGTTGATGACTTGATCATTTAGACCCTGCAGAAGATCGTGACTACGTCTGGCTGAAGACGTTAAACTTAGCGCTTGGTGGGAGGCAACCCACGTATTCAGGTGTATTCTCTCCTTTATTTGATTTTCTTTGTTATATGCTCATTGTCATGCTATATTTTGTTCACATTGAGGACAATGTTCATAATAGGTTTGGGGGAGGGAATAGTGCTTGCATAAAAGAAAAAAAATCAGAAAAATAAATCATAAAAATTTGGTTAGGTTTTGATAGTTTATCCCGTAATGATGCATGTTACAATTCTTAGGAGATTAATTTGCATTGGAAGTGTGAGTAAGTACACTGGAGGATAGATACACTTAACTGAGCATATCTTTCTATTACAGTCCTCTTGGAACAGGTGCTTGAACTAAGAAAATTCACTTACACACACTAGTTACATAAAGTAATACCATCTAGAGATTTGTTGAATGCTAATCTATAGTGGGATATCTTTAGTCATAGTCATTGGATGATGTGTAGTTGTCTGTTGAGCTTAAAAGATCATGATAGACCATTTACTTGGCTATGGCAAGGGATTGGAACCGGAAATAGGTTGAGAGTATAATACAGCCTGGACACAATAAAGATGTGCTGAAAAAAAAAAAGAATGTTGAAAAAAAAATATATGTGAAAAAAAATGCGAAATGATGAAAACAAAATGAAAGAAAGGGGCTGCTTGACTTTATAGGATTAACTTAGGCTGATGCTCGGGCCCGAAGCGGTCTCTTAATACCTAATGCCCTAAGCCAACTGGCTGGGAGTCATTGGCCTGAGTCATTGCTAAACCTAACCATCTTGAAGTCAGGCCTTACACAGTCCTAGCGAAAAAAAAAAAAAAAGTGAAAAAAAAAAAAGTCTGTGGTGTATTATCCTCTCAAATCTAGAATGTTGGACCCGAAGGAGGCGCGCAGATCTGTGCTATCATGAACCTAAAGATGACGATGATTATGTAGATTCTAATGTTCTTTGGTTAATGGGTAACACTGGATCTGTATAAACAGAAATTTAGAATGTATTGCTACAATGTTCTACACTTTCTACTATTTATGTTATCACGCTATATTATATTTGAGCAGAAATTTCCAAGATGAAAGTGTGGAATAAAACCACTTACTTGAGGGCTTCTATATTCCTGTTGATTATGAACCAAGTACATGTGGTTGATTTTCTTAAGCATTGTAATATGTATTTGTCGGGATAATAGGTTTGTGTGTTTTGCAATGTTTTAATTTTTGTTTTTACACTTAGGTTAATTAGTTTCATAAATACATGTTTGTGGGTAGCATGGCTGCAAACCCTCACGAGACAACACTCGTCCTACTAGGGCTACCTAGAGGTTTAACGGCTTGTTGCATACGCTCAATGCAATCGTGTTCCCTACGAAAGTGGTGTTTACTTTTATGCATTAGTTCCTTAGTTTGTTTGATTTCATTTTATTTTGTTTTTGTTTTGCTAGGGACTAGCAAAATCTAGGTTTGGGGGTGTGATCTATACATGAAATATGGATTTTATTATCTCCTAAACTTATGTTTCTGCTAGTGTTTGTTTAGAATTTATGCTACTTTAATATAGTTTTTGGTTTTTGTAGGAAACAAGAGCAAAACGCAGAAATGGGATAAAACGCGATTCTAATGATTGAATATTCATAACTTCGATTGCATATCTCTGATGGGACTGATTTAAGCTTCATGTTAAAGTACACGAAGTCAGCTTTCCAACGCCACTGACTGTTCGCAATTCGGAGTTCTGAGCAAAAAGTTATGATCATTTGAAATATCGCACGCAAAAGAGGCGCGATTAAAGAGAAGAACCGTCAAGATGAGATCGGATGGATGAGATCGATACAACGGGTTTTTGTTTAATAAAGAAAAAAAAGAGAAATATGCCAGTTCAAAATGCGGTCCGGTTCAATTAAAAAAAAAAAAGAAAATAGAAACCGGCCCGAGCCGAAGCTCGGGCCGTTCGTCCAGAAGCAGAGCGTTCGAGCTCTGCTCGAACGCCGGCGACGGTGAAGACAGCCGGCGAAGGGCCGGCGAGGACATGACGGCGGAGGTTGAGTTACGACGGCGACGGCGATGGAAGAGACGGCGGAAGTCGAGACGGCGAGGCACGGCGACGGCGGCGGCGGCGGAACTTGACAAAACAGAGAAAAAAAAACAATTGAGCTCTGTTTGTGACGGCGGCGGAATCGACCGGAGCTGGTGACGAAGACGACGGTGGACTGGTGTGGCAGAGTGATAGAGAAGATGACGGCGGAGCTGGGTGTGATCGAGCAGGCGGAGTAGCCACGACAAGAGCCGTGCTCAAATCGGGAAAGAAAAAAACAGAGCCGCCGGAATAGGAAAGTGGGTGCCGGTTTGGACTCGATTTCACTTCAAATTGGACTAGGAATCGTGCCGGATTGGAGACGAGGCTGAGGCCTATAAAACTAGAACAATACGACGTTTTTGGGAGAAAATTTCAGAGCTTTAACGGAGGAGAACCGGCCGGGAAAACAGAGAAATTTCAGAGATTTCCGGTGCGATTGACGCCGGAATCCGGTGGCTTTGGCCGGGAGAAGTGAAGAGGAAGTGAAGAGGAGAGGAAGAAAGGGCGCAACTTTGGCCGGAAAAGGTGCTGATTTGGATTTGCTACAGTAACTGCCGAACGGAGAAGACGATGAATAGTATTTTCCGGTGAACAGTGTTTTCCGGTGAATAGTGCAAAACGACGCCAACGAATCAACAACGTTCTCCTTGTCCGATGGCCGGCTAAATCCTTGTCCAAGGCGTAGATGAAACCCGAGTAAATTGGTTGTATCGTTTTCTTTCATCTTAATCTTAATTTACCTTGATTGGTGTATGAATCTTATTATAGAATCACTGTTAATTTATTGAGATTTATTCTATGTGCTCGAGAGAGGCTAGAGTGAATTCTTGTTAATTTCAATCCGAGGAATATTTGCGTGTCCGAGAGGAACGTAAGTAGACTAAGGTGTTATAAAGGAATAAGCTTTCATTGGTTTATGCTCGAGAGAGATAGATCACAGTTCCATATTTTAATTGCTTATGTGTTACGTCCGAGAGGAGAGCACTACATTTTGAATTGACAAGTATATGTCCGAGAGGAATATACTAGCCAATCAGGAATTTATTCAAAAGAGAGAGACGATAAGCTGGTTTATTGTGTGGTGGATTCGAAGCTTTGGCACTTCTCCATATTAGTTAAAATCTATTTTAAAAGTAGTTAAATTTTATTACTTTCTCTAGATTAATTAAATCAAAATTTGCTTTCACTTGAATTTGGTAAAATATTAGTTCGTCCCTGAGGTTCGACAACCCTTTAATACTCACTGTAGTACAATTGCCTTGTGCACTTGCAAGGGTTTTATATTTAAACGATCATGTACCCTTCATCGTGTCATTATGCATGGGTGCCGAGTAACTCAACGCACGTGTCAGAGTGCATGCCAGGCCCGTCACCCCCGACGCCTACTTACCCAAATTGCTCTCGCCCTTCACCCAATTATTAATACCCATTTCCGGAGCTTCATCACCATTGCGCAACTGCGACTACTCGGTTAGGTTTTCGTGATTCCACTTTCCGACGGCAGCGGAGTTCCATATTGCCAGCGGCGGAGATAGGCCTCCAGTCGATTTAAAGCCGGTCGATCTGCAGGGTATCCCTCCTCAGGGTGTCAGGTTATCGTCGAGCTGACCATTCCTCCAAAGACACATCCACCCACCGGTAAGATTTAAAAATCCGACGTTTTTTTTATTTTTTTTATTTCATGTGTCCGATGGCACGATTGCGCTCGCATATCGTGTCACTGTATCCCGATGCTGTCAACATCGTAACCTGATTTCAAATCATACTGGATGCGTTCCCAGACTAGATGAATCCACTGCCGAATCCCACCCAAGAGAAGAGATCTTCCCAGTCCCCGAGGAAGTATAACCCGAGGCCAAGCCTTCGAACCCAGTGTACACCCGGCACTCTCACCAAGTTTCTACAAGTTGCAGAGCGTTACCCACACTGCATGGACCTATTAAAAGATATGGCTTTTCATTTGTTATTCGAAGGCCGTCATGTAGTTATGGCTAGAAATTTGCTTGATGTTTTGTTGGACTGTTGGGATGAGCGTCTGATAGTGTTCAACATCAAGGGTAGAAGGTTATCCTTCACTGAGCAGGATGTTGCCCTCATCACTGGGTTGCAGGCCTCTGGTGAGATAGTTAATTGGAAATCCCCTGACGGTAAACTTCTGGCCCCGAAAGGCTCATTCTACCGTAAGTTCTTCTCCACACGGAGACCGGATAGGCAATCCATTGAAGAACTTCTTGATAAATGTCTGCGGGGGTAGCAGATCTTTCATATGATGACATGGTTCATATTATCATCCTCCACATATTTTCAACCACTCTCTTCACACAATCGTCAAGATCAGTCCCTACAAAACTATGCAACTATCTGGACGACCTCTCCCAACTGTCCAAGTATAATTGGCTGGGCGCCATCCATAAAATGCTTGTCTCGAAAATGTCACATTCATCTAGATGTTTGCACTCTAGATCTTCCGGAGAGACGAGTAGTGGCGGGACTCTGGCAGGAGCCACGTATGTATTACTGGTGAGTCCTTATATTCAGCTTATAGTGTAATTGATTACTCGATTCATGTAGATTTCGTCACATCGAGTACTTGATGGTAGTGGATATCGTCCCCTCGATTACTTGATATGCATCTCTGCCGTGTAATCGATTACTCGATGCTTGTGTATCATGACATGGGACCATATGCATCTATACCTTGTAATCGATTACTCGATGCCGTGTAATCGATTACTCGATTGTTATGGATATCGTATAGTCAATTACGCGGTAGGATCCTCTATCGTGTAGTCAATTACGCGGTTGTCTTGCCTATCGCATACTCGATGACTCGGTATCATTGTATATATCCATTAGTGGCTAATGATTTCTGTTCTCATTCTGCCGATATGGTTCTTCGAGCACACCAATCTGTTTCACTCCACTATGGGTCCATGTAGTCCAAGAGTGAGAAGGTGGCCCGGAGCTGGGGTGCTGGTGGATGAAGCAAATAAGGGAATCCAATTCCATCACCGATTTTGACCATATTATGTTCACTTATTGGAGACGTTGGATGTCCAAACTGACGTCGTTGATGTCATCGGAAGAGTCATCTCTCATCCCCCTCCACCAACCTCAACCTCCGACGTCACCGAGGTCGACACAAACGTCAACTATCCACCATCATGTCACTTCCATGCAGGGTGTTCTTGAGGGGATTAATTCCCTCCTTAATGTCGCCCTCGAACAGAGAGATATGATAGAAAGTCGAGGCTTCAGAGTCCCTCAGATTATTGAGGGTATTCAAAAAATGCAGGAGTGGAATCACTCAGTCAGAAGCCTAGTTGACAAACTGGGAGTTGTCGTACCAGAAGCTCCCCGGCAACCACCCCAGAAGGTTCATACACCTGGGCGTGTCGGCCAAAAGCGGCCACACCCCGTACGTGGTGAGTCGAGTCAGATGCCGTCAACAACAACTACGCTGCCAGCACATGTTCGTCAGTCCCCCCGTGCGATGCCGGCCGAGAGGCCCGAAATGGACCAGCCGAATGTGTCACCCCGGCCTGAGGCAGAGCGGCCTCTAACGGAATCGCCTATATCGCCGGCCATTCCTACCTGGCACAAGGTTCCCGCCCACAAGACAACAAAAGCAGGTAATTTCTCTATCACCCGCCCTATATAATTCATCATATATATGCCAATCAAGTAATCAATTACTCGATAGATGTCTCCATCGTATAATTGATGACACGATAGATCTGTCAATCGTGTAATCGATTGTACGATATAGGTGCCCGTCGTGTATTTGATTGCACGATGGCTACTCTATCGTAGTTGCACGTTATACATTCCTCTAAATGAGAATCCTCATGTCCATCATTGCCTTTTTCATCTTTTTAGCATCTAGGGCACAGATGACTCGCGCCGAGGCAGCGCCACTGTCAGTTATTCTAAAGTGTCAGTTATTCTAAAGTTTACGCACGGGAATGCTCAAGTTGTACATAGCTTCCTCCAAAAGTTACACGATGAGGTTGAAGACGAACATGCCCCCACTTCTGCCTTCCCACCCGGTCCTCCTGCGCCGAAAGGAAAACGAAGGCGATTAGTTAAGGCCTTTCCGGATTGACCGACCCCTCGAGCAGCGGTGTGACCTAATGAGACCCTACCGTCTGAAGAGAAGGGTGACGATACGCACCTTGGCAGAAAGGGAAAGGAGCATGTAATGGAGGCTGAAATAGCAGAAGTTCGTCAAACGACAGACGTACCCACCGACTACGTGGAAACTAAGATATGCTTCGAAATGGATGTGTTGTCGCCTAAAGATCGAACGACGATTATGCACTGGATGAGGCACCCAAGGCAGAAGTATCCACTAGATTCATTATACGATGCAGACTACTTAAGTTTGCTGCGGACCGAGGAAATAAACTACACGGTACATGCACATGATGCTAATTTATTCGATGGTATTTCGTTGATTGGAATACTCGATGTTTGTTTTAATCAAATACATGCAGGTCATTGATGCGTTCTTTGAACTGCTCCGGAAGAGGCAACAGATGAACAAGGATGTATTGATGTATCCATACTGCTTCTTTGGAGGAATCATTGCCACTACATATATTGAACTCGTAAGTGTGTGACCTCTTCTTATTTTTACATGGTGCTGTCGGCAATCATCTAATATATATACTTCTCATCTCATATTTCATTCTTATGTAGGAGTTCAGGCTCGCCGCTGATAATAAACAGCTTATAGATAAGTTGGTAAATAGCATGCTGAAGGGAATCAACAGAAAAATGACGTATGCCTTCTTCCCAATTCACATAAATACCCATTACTGCTTGCTGATTCTATACTTCCCCACCCTACGGTGGCACTTCTACAATCCTCTTAGCGGCCATCGAGTGACGCATCCACACCATAAGCTTGCTGCCGATCGTGTAGTTGCCTGCCTGGGTAAGATCCTAGCAAACCAATTCAAGATGAAGGGAGCTACCGGCTAGTTTATGTCCCAAATAAGGGATGCACCCTTCCAACGTAATTCCGAAGACTGCGGAATATACGTAATGATGTACACAACACAATTGGCGTCGGGGGTCGTCAAACCAGTTTTTGATCAGACGGCCATAACAATGCTCTATCGGCCGATGATCGCGGCAGTCCTATTAAGGGGAAGTATGGAGAGGGAATTTGACGACGTAGCAGCAGAAGGTTTACAGGACATCGCATTGGCCACTAAAAGATCGTAGTGTACTAGAAAAAAGCGAAACTACTGTACATAATGATATTACAATATCCCTAAGTATATGTTCATTACTTTACATATGGACATTGCCATATACCTAATGAGAGATTCATGTACATAATGATAGATTCATTTATTAATACTTGCCCTTACATGATTTGCAATTCCTTCACCTATATCGACCAATCGATGACTCGACAGAAGAGCTTATCGTGAACACAATTGCTCGATATGCATGGCAAGAATCACTGCCGTGCTTGAGATGACTCGACTAAAGAGCTTATCATGACCTCGATTGCTCGATCTCGATCCAGGCAAGGACCACGATCGTCACGTCGATGACTCGACTGAAGAGCTTAGCATTACCTCGACTTGCATGGGCAGGACCACTTCGTGCCGTCGATGACTCGACTGATGTGCTTATCTTGACCTCGATTGCTCGATATGCATGGCAAGGAGTAGTAAATGGCACACATTTACCGTCGACGACGTGGCTGACTCACTGGTGGATGAGGGGGGATATCAAGGGAGTTCCTGATCTCATCGCGGATTCGATCTTGCAGCTGAACCATTACTCCATCATCTAGCCCCGACCATTCCCCGGCATGACTACTAGACGGATGATTGTCATTAGATGGTTCTTCTATCACTCGGAAAGCTTCATCTATTTTGTACCCGGGCAGCAACCAATCTTGCATGTCAAAATCAGTGGCACTATTGTGTTGCTCGCGAATAAAGTTGTGCAACGCGGCACAAGCATACACAAACTTTGCTTGCATCTCAATTGGATAAGAGGGCATGTTTTCCATAATGTGCCAACATTTTTTGAATGCCCCAAACGCATGCTCAATTATATTCCGGAGAGACGCATGTATGTGGTTGTATATTTCATGCCTTCCAATTGGCCGTCGTTGTTGGAAAGAAGCAATATGATACCTGTGACCTTGCCCCTTGTAAGGACCGAGGAAACCTAGCTTGTTCGCATATCCTGCGTCAACCGCGTAATACTTGCCCGACGGTGGTCGTGGGAAAGCAAAATTTTTGTCTTCTAATACTGAGTCGAGAATTCGCTGATCATGGGCGGACCCCTCCCACCCTGTGATGACATAAGTGAAACACATGCTGAAATCGCACACACACATGACATTTTGTGTAGTGACCTTTTGTTTACCCCTATATGCGTTTGACACATCCGACTTCACCTTCGCCATGACATGCGTGCCATCTATTGCCCCAACGCAATCTTTGAAATATGGATAAAATTTTCTATTATTCCGAATGTAAGATGGCATGTGCTCGAGTGGAACCATGGTGGAGATTCTAGCATGGAACCATTGCTCTAACGTGGTGAACACCTTATACACATACCGATGTATGGTCTCTTCTGAGTGGGAAAATTCATACCCCAACTTATGAACAGATGTACCGTGACCCATGAGCTGACAAAATATCATGAGTTGTTCTTCAATAGATGCGCCTCGACTATCTTCCAGATCGGATGCTCTAGCCTGTCTACATAATTCAACGAACGTCTGTTTGTTCATACGACAGACGTCCCTCCACATTTGATCATTCGTAACAGTATATAACATGTCACGTACCAACTCTTCTCCCTTGTGGTGATGTGGGTGAACAACATTACGAGATGGAGGATTTGATAAATATTCTATAGCAATGGCACACTGATTAACTATTGCAGCATCCTCATCGTCGTTGCCAAAATACTTCCACCTCTAGAAAGTGAGAATAACGAAATGAACATACTGCTGATAGACAAATAATAAATGTTAATACTGCTGAAATGAACATGAATGCTTTGCTTACCATAGGGTCCATGGGTTCCCTAACCAGGAAGTATCAAAAGATACTCGTGTAATCAAATGTACATAAGCCTTTGGGTGTCTATCGTCAATGCGATTACACGATAGCCTCCATTACCGTGGGCAGCGGAGGAAAGGTAGAAGACATAAGTAAGCAACGAGGTGCACCTAGAAGATGTATATATAAGCATTCCCGGACTCACATGCAAACAGTACGAGAGAAGGCAATACTGATATGGAGAAAATCATTCACCACACACTCATGGCCTACATATAGGTCAGAGGAGTCACATGCATATAGTATGATAAAGGACAATAATCACATGGAGAATAGTAGGCAGGACAAAAAAATAGTTTACCCCACACGAAGTCCACAAATGTATAAAGTGGATAACATCTTATACAACAGCCATAAAATCACAAGTTTCTTGAAATCAATAGTGATGCACGCATCTAGATGGGCGCTGTCATTCCACAGGTTCTTCAACCACTGCTCAGCAAAATATTCATCGTCTTCTAGGTGCAGCCACAACTGTCTATTAGTCTCCATCGAGAATAATGTTATTGCAAAACTGTACATTGGGTTAGAGGGGTCATATCCAGGGAGGTGGCATAGTAAACGAAAACATCTGTTGATTTCATCAGTCTGTGCTTGCTTATCTGCGAGCTTCGCCTCGAACAGCATACGATCGTGCTTCTCGGCAAGCGCATTTCTTGCCATCATAGCGTCAGATAGCGACTGGAATCCGGTAGATATTTCAAGAGAGGAGTAAGTCTTCCTCTTCGAAGTCTTATGCTGGGCACCAGGGGTAGGAGGGGTAGGTCTGAGGGGATCACTGGTGGCGTGTGGAGGCATCTGTAGGGGAGTTTGGGAAGTAGGAGAGTCGGCATTCGGAGCCTCCTACAAACTAGAACATGAATAATGTTATTATCACAAAAAATGTAAGACAGATACAAATACATATCAATGACACGATACAAGCGGATGATGGTATCACAGTATCGAGGGTTCATGTTTGTGCACCTGAGATAGGTTGCAAGTAGGACGTACTGAGGGGCCAGGGCCGATCGGGCTTGCTTGGATATCACTATCAAGGAGGTTAGAGAATGAACGAGGGTATGTGTTATCTCCCATATCCTCTCCCAAGTACTGATCAAATTCATTGGGATGCATCCTAGGGTGATCCTCATCGGTACCGTGTGAACTATCCGGTGGCAGCTGTGCACTGGGGGGCACCAGAATTTTTGGCCGTCCATGATAAGCCTGACTTCCAGTAGCATGGTTGCCATCGAATATTATCAATAATGGACCCTCCATCTCTCTTGAGTATCCCCAAGACTTCAATCTCATGGCCTTCGGGTGTCTCTACGATAGAAGGAGATGAGAGTTAGATGGGCAAGGAAACATCCTGTATCCGAGTTTCCAAGAAATTCAAAATTACGGTTACGGAATAAAATGTCACAGATACGCACCTGTCTAAAAATCATCTAAAAATCAGGATTTCTGGAGGTATATGTTTATGTTGCTTCGTTATACCCACAACCAATGTAATCTGACATCCACTTCCATGCATTGTAGAGGTACCTAGTCTTGTCATAGTGACTGCGTATTTTTTCTTCATTCACAATTATACCCTTCTTCTTCAACTCTTGGCTTACATAGTCGTATCCTCCGGGTTGAAGACCCTTACCCTTACGAAATCCCGCCATAAGTGCTTCGGCATACGATGCGATAAATGCATAGTGCTCTTCCTTGTTCCACTCAACCTGTTTGACATACTTTGATTTCTTGGCTGGGCTTGCCATCTATACCACACAAGAAGAAGCATATGAGAAGAGAGATGTTGACGTAATCGAGTACTCGATTTATGTGTCTATCGTCTACCCGATTACTTGTTCTCGAGCCAGCTACGTCGTATAAGCGCGATAACCACATGGAAATCGAGTAATCGAGTAACCGGGTAGACGGAAGACATAGATCGAGTAATCGAGTACTCGATATATCCATGTACCATGTACCCGATTACTCGATCGTCATACACCTCACGATAACCACATTAATCGATTAATCGAGTAATCGGGTACACGGTAGACACATATATCGAGTAATTGAGTACTCGCTTTATGTATGTACCGTGAACCCGATAACTCGATCTCGAGCCATCTACGTCGTATAATCACGATAACCACATGGAAATCGAGTAATCGAGTAATCGGGTATACAGAAGACACAGATCGAGTAATCGAGTACTTGATATATCCATGTATCGTGGACCCGATTACTCGATCGTCATACACCTCATGATAACCACATGAAAATCGAATAATCGAGTAATCAGGTACACGATAGACACATATATAGAGTAATCGAGTCCTCGATTAGTCGATTTATGTGTGTACCGTGAACCCGATTACGAGATCTCGAGTCACGGATGACGTTCGAGTAATCGGGTACACAGTACATGGATCAATCGAGTACTCTATTACTCGAATACTCGATTCCCCAGGTGGCTTATCGGGAGACAGTCCGATCAGCTTGAAAAGAAGAAGTATTGATTAAAAAAATATTCGATCGTGTAAGAGGTGAAAACAAAAGAAAATAAAAATTGTTAAAATTGGCCAAAAACAAGCAAATCGACCGAAAATAGTTAAACGAAGAGGCAGTACATATGCATTCACCTGCATCATATTCATTCGTCTAATCGTCAACGAATATGCATCCTTTATATATTTTTTAGAGCTTCAGTAATATCCAATTAGCTCGCACATATGCTCATTCAGAGTACATGTTATGAGAAAAATTACAGGGAGAAAGGCATATGGCATCGACAGATTCAAATTCAAAATTCAAACAACTAAGGCCATGTGCTTACCGACACGTCAATGAAAAGGGACGGTCTTCGACGACGGTGCGGCGGCAGGAGTTGCAAGAGGGAGGGGAAAATGGTTTATTGGGGGGGGGGTGGGGGAGTCGCGTGAGAGATGGTCGGAGGAAGATGGTCGAGGATGGGAGTGATGGCGGCTGGGATGTGTCACGCCCCGACATCCCATACCTCGATCGGAGTGCGGAAGCCAATCAATGGAATACATTTCGAGGTAGAGATCCCGGGCGTGAGACCGAACAGTCGATTTTCCAACCGATTACAATCATCTCAAAAGGACGTGTAACCGATTATGCCCGCAATCAGTGTAATACAAATATAGACATCCATGAATACTATGAAATGAATTTACTTAATGATAATAATCCATTTAAAAAGGTCAAATAAAATAAACCTATAAGTCTATGGCACACAATTGCCCACAATGTCATAAGCATCAATAAAGCAAAGCAAATAACTAAAGCGTTTTAAAATTCTTCTCGACGCCTGCAATCCGCCATTCCACTACTGCACTTCCTGATCTCAATTTCCATTTGCGCCTGCATCAGAGGATGCATGAGTATTTCATAGAAACACTCAGTAGGATGTAAAAACCCACTGAACGAAAACAAGCAGTATGAAAAGAATAAGGATAACAAAGGATGGTGAACATCTCACAACATCTAAACTGAACCGAGGTCTATACACCTACAAGGTTAGTCAATAACAATTCCAACTCGCAAGTAAGGAAAACATCAATAAGGCTCCTATTACACATATGAGTAAGGAGAGAATAATAATCATATCAAAGGCTCCAGACATCGAAAGTGAAAGGAGTTACAATTTCTGCTCGCTGAACCTGGTCGCTCGCAAGTGACTAAACATACCAGAACCACCCTAGGGGTTCTCTCTTTGGAACCCTGCCATGCGTCTAGGATGCTGGCCCCACCAGTGCTTACGGACACGTTGGTCGGAGACTGAGGACCTTCCGTAATGTCCACAATCTAACGTACGTATAGTGCCTCCTTTTGGGCAGTATGGAATCGCAATTTCATAATTATAAGTGACCTCGCAAGATCTAGCAATGGCATAATTGAGCATACTATGAAACCACCATAGGGAGAGTCTCGCAAGGTCTCCAGTGGAAGAAACAATCATAATCAATATGAGCAATATATCTCAAAGGAATAGAGGTCTCAACACTCTAAGAACATAGGGTATCTCTTTACCAGAATAAACTCTCTCAAGGAGTATGGATAGAAGCATCAAAGTCTTTGGTCAACACATAACTCACTCATTGGAGTAGCATAGAATAACAAGACATTTTACACAAGGAGTAACATATAATCAATACGTACCTTTCATGCTCAGCCCTAGATAGGAATTCTCCATTCGCATTAGAGTGTTATAATACCAATATCAAAGATAAGAAATCAAGGAATTATCCTTCATAATTGAATTATATCTAACCCAATTCTTACTGTGATATTGCTTAAGTATATAGTCTAATTACTGTTATTAACATATTAATTGTCATTATATCATATTACATGATGATATTTGTATACTTAGTATTTTCTCTCATATTCTGTTCACTATCTCCTGCACAATAGTCCTATTCCGATGGCTATTGTGCTCTGTACAGTAAGACTTAACCTCTGATATTTTTACTGATAATACCCTCGTAAGTCTAGTTTCTAACCCCACTAATTTTATATTTTTCCGATTTAATTTGAATTAGTTATGAATTATTTACCACCGACTGTCAGTACAGAAACAGTTCTGGCCGAGATTAGGATTCTTAATTAAACTTGATTATCTTACTTAATAACACATTATAAATGATAATACATTAATAACAGAACATATACTCCCCTCCTAGGTTAATTACAGAACCTAGAATTATCTGGAATTACTAAAGTTCACTCCTTTCTTGTGTTCTTATATAGATATCATAGTTTGTAACATTAATACACCCCAAACAAGACCATTAAAGTAAGACACACTTATAGACACAAACTCAACGTGGAACATCATTAACTAAACAATAACAGAACCTTTAATCCTCTGGAAAATTAATAAAGCAATCAACTTTATATGCGAATTCTCATCTAGAAGTGAAACATGAATGCACACATGATTTTATGATATACTACGCATAGAAATAGGGACATAACTCAATCATCTCGCAAGAATCCAAACAATGACTATGGTGTTGAATCAAAACACTCATCAAAAACAGATATAATCAAAAGAGAGAAGAGGGGAAAAACCATCCTACTTAATCCTCCAAAGATCTCGCCTTTCTACGCGCCTCTCGTCTCTTCCGCTTCTACCAAAGCTCCCGCTCCAAGCTCTCGCAAACTCCCACAAGAACAAGCCCCCAAGGAGATGGGTAAACGTGGGAAGGAGAAGGGAAAGCTCTCTGGACGTTCTAGGGTTAGAATAAGCCAATACTCTAGGGTTTATATAGAGTTGGGAGAGAATCTATTCTCAAACCAATCTTCCAAATCATGGACACTTCTAACCAATGGGAAGGCTTCAAAATCTTATAGGAGACGTGCAAATCAAGTCCCAATGGGATTTGATATCTTTCCCAAATAAATCCACCCAAAGATAAGCTTGAAAACGCAAAACCGCAACCGGCGATCGATCGGTCTATACGGCGATCGATCGTCGTATGCACTGTTTTAACACTATACGCTACTGCCGATCGATCGCTATTACAGCCGATCGCTATTACAGCCGATCGACGATCGCTATTACAGCCGATCGATCGCTAAACGTTAAGAGGGTCAAATTTCGGTTTTAAGATACTTACTAATTTTCTGGATGTTACAGGATGAGAGTGAGTGATGAAAGGAAGGAGAAAGAAAAAAAACCTAAAAACGAGAGGGAGGGGCAGCCCGTGATTTTTCATCAGGCTGATTCTCACTCGAGGGAGAATCAGCCTTTCAGGGGTGAAAGGTGAAAATTTATCACCTTTCACCGTCAGGACCCACTATTCACTCTTTCAGCTAAACAAACACAAATCAGGTGATAGGTGAAAATTTTCACCTATCACCGTCACTGACCATTTTTCACCCTTTTCAGCTTCCAAACACTTTTCACCCTGAAAGGTAAAAATTTTCACCTTTCAGGGCTGAAATATTGGTTTTTCACCTATCCAAACGGGCCCTTAGTTTCACTTTATTTATATAAATTAAGGGCCTGTTTGGGAGCAGGGAAGAGGCTGAATTTTAGAATAATCTAACTTCTTTTGTAAAATATCATTTAAAGGAGATTTTCTAAAAGAAATCAGTTTTCATTTCATTGACTTTTCTTAACGGTATTTGTTATAATTTCATAAAAAAGTAAGGATAATTAATAAGGAAAAATGCGTTTTCATAAGGTAATCAACATTGCATGCCTTTATGTTCCCCTTAATTAATGTTTAGGTAGCGCCGCTCGGGCTTATGTGTAAAAAGAAAAAGGTAAAGCACAACTAAAAAGGTGTCAATGTGAGTGATTAATTAGGTCACATAATAGCGGGGTAGTTTTAAAAAAATTATAGGCCGACACCTTGGCCAAAAACATATACAAATCAAACTTCCCATAACAAAGCAGACGAATAAAAATAAAATGGGGATATCAACTCTGCCATGTTGACTGTTTCAAAAATAATATTCCATCGGATCACTTTTAATTGAGACAATCACATAATTAATCAATTTTATTAAGATATGGGGCCTACATTACAAGCCTAGGCTTTCCAAACAAGCAAGCGCAGTGCCTTTCATTGTGGAGCCTCTAGACCCGACACCTAGGGCAGCCATCATCGCCATCGCCAGCCAAATTTTTAAAAAAATTAAGGGATAGTATCATCTAATTTTTGTAAATATAATTTTCTAAGGGAAAAGTTTAAATGAGATCGCTCTCATATTGCTTATATGAGGCCACTTTGAATTGTAGTCGTTGGATCTTGATCTGACGGATACAAATATCCATAATGATCTCACCTACTCTTTGATGTGACACACTCACCAACCTACTGATTTGATATCCACCCTCCGATCGGAATCTAATGGTAATAAAGATTGGCCTCATGCTCCTTATATGAGAACGATCTCATATAAATTCATCTCTATAATTATCTAGATTATGGAGTAAGAAAAGGAACAAAATATTTTCTGCTTATGAACTCCCACAGTTTTAAAATTGTGGGAGCTCATTAAATTACCTTTGAAAATTCCCCAAAAAGAAAACACATCTGGCGCTGTTTTTTTGTTCTGCGGATTCCCTCTCCCATCCCATGGCCGCCGCTCACGCTTTGTCCTCCACTGACCCGCCGCCTCCGCCACTCCGCCTCCCTTGAACCATAACGCGAGACCCATTTCCTCTTCCCCATTTTCCAGAGCGCAGCGGTGCTCTCGCCAGTCGCCACCCATCCTCCATACTCTTATTGCAGTCTCCTTCTCTCCTGACCTGATACAAAGCACCTCTGTTTCGTAGTTGTGGCAGCAACCAAATAAGCGTTTGGCAACTTCCACATCTTCGTAGTTGTCGCAGTTATCAACCACAAAAAGATACTCCAAGCAAACTCAAAAGCAGGGTTCAGAGCTCAGGTCGCGTAAACAATGTCAAGGTCTCCATGCATGCAGCCCTCCACCGCAATCTACAGCATAGCATAAACGTGTTCCAAAACAAAAAGATGGCTTCAAATTCAAGGAATGAATCAAAGAAGCAAAAACAGAGGTTTTTGGAATGTCAAGTGGAGTAGATAGAAGCAGGAGTACTTACTTTCATGGCTACTGACTTGGGGGTTTCTGCTGGCGCAAGAAGAAGATCAAAGATTTGAACTTTGAGACATTTAGAGAAAGTAGAGAACACCAAGATTGATCTTTTACTTTGCTGTGGGGATTTTCAGGTATTGGCTTTTGTTTTCCTTGTTCTTGATTTACATGTTTAAAATTGATGTTCTATTGCTTTTTTCGTGGAATTTAAATGTAGTTGGTTCATGGGTAGTTGGGTACCTTCTAATTTGTTGTGTATTTGCCAAATTTATTGGTTTGCCGATAGGAAAAATACTCCCTCTGTCCGATAATAATAGTCCCATTTGGAAAATAATGATTTTTAAGGAAGCCAAATAATTGAACTTTTTACTCGATCCACCGTTGACTATGATTGGTTAATGGAGAGAAAAAACATAATCTTGTGGTGAAAATGAGAATTTGCATTATGTGAATAATTATCCAGACTTTAAGGACTTCATAGATATGAAAAGATCGTTATTTTTTGTACACGTTTAGCTGGGAAATGATGATGGGAACCACCTTGCCTCTCAATTATAGCGCATTTTATCGTATAAACATCCTTTACTTGAGGATTCTATAATGTATAAAGCTATTTATTTTTTGTACTAGAAATGCATAAGGGGAACTGCCATTTTTGTTTAATTTATTGTGAACTTTGTTGAGTTATATTTGCATTTTCACCTTTTTAAATTGGTGAAGGAAAATATTGGTTTTATTGAAAAAACATATATCAATCTTCTTTTGGCAGTTAGAAACGAAAACAGTTTGAAGTGCATGGCTGTTCCTGAAAGGTATTTGAGCATGAAGTCGTTCTGGAAGTACTATTCCGGGAAAGAAGTTGCTCCCATACCAACAATTTTCATTGGAGGCAACCATGAGGCTTCAAATTATCTTTGGGAACTGTGAGTTGCTTTTGTCTTGCTGACCTTTTTTCTTTGAAGATTATATGTGTTTTCATATGACATTATTGTGACATAAGCCGATGTATGTGTTGAGTGCATATAAAAGGTTCCACTTTTGTTTTTTTATATAGTTACCACAAAGTAATATTAAAATGGGTTTCAGGGATGTGATGAGGTGAGGATTAGCTGTGCTTTCAGTCTAAGGAGCGCATGCACATAGACAAGTTTATTTCCTTGGGATTATCAACTGACAGAATATCTTTGTGGAATAAAAAGTGATAAGTTAACTTCTATGTTGCTATATGAAATCCATTGAAAGGAACAATATTATAGATATAAAAAATATCATCACTTTTAGCAGATTTTGGCTTCAATAGGAAGTTTAGCGGAAGGCAATTGCAGATTCCAGGCTTAGTAGAAGATGTTGAAAGGAAAAATTCATACCTTTCTTTAGAAGACAAGTCTCATCTTGCATCATTAGGATAAGAGGGAGTTAGATTAATTTAACATTAAACTGTAGACTAGAATGTCATTCAGGGATTATATTTGAAACCCAATGACTACCATACTAGGTTCAGGTCGTGCACTCACGCTACATATACACAGGTCAGGCAATGGACGCAAGTATCTCATTGCGGGTTGCATATATGGTAGCTTTACCCTGTTGTACCTAGAACAGAACCTACAATCAAGCCACTGACCGCAGACACAAGGGTACACAGGCTATTCTACAGAAGACATTAGGAAGAAGTATGAACAATAGCATTTTATTGTGGGCATATAAGGGTATGATTGAATTTGGTCACTTACTAGGGTATATATGAATTAGTATTATCACTAAGATCGTCAAATGCCAATGATGCAGGACAACCAACTTGAAATCCGACAAAATTTAAACAAGTAAAGAAAACTCTAAACTTTAGCAATCCTAATAAGGCAAGATAAAGAATTTAATATAAATAACTAAGATTAATTCATATTTAATTTAAAAGGTTGAATGGCAGTAACAGTTAAGAAACTGTTTCAAGCTATGATTAGCAGGCTTCGATGTTACGGCTCCATGTATAATACTACGCACTTGCACTTTAGATCATAGATAATATTTTAGACAAATAAAAAAGACAACTTGTCCATCCGAAGTGAATCTGAACTCGAACCCGAATGACTTGGTTTGTCCAAAGTGAAACCCGAATCCTGAACCTGTGACCCAAAACAGACCTGAACCAGGTTCATCCAATTGTGATGTGAATCGAGGTTATCTTCTTCAACAGAAGAGAGAGTAGCTCGTCTGCTCGAATGAAAGGAGAAGAGAGAGACCGGCAGTACATGAGGGCGACGACAGTGATAGTCGGAGCGATACTCGGACCAATAGGGTGGCGATTGGATCGATCAGCAGCAGCAACGGGAGTACGGCGGCGGCGATCCAAGTATTGTCTGGCAGAAAGGATGGCGGCTGCAACGAGCTTTAGGATGAAAGGCGACGGCTTTGGACAGTAAAGCCCCTCCGGAGTACACCACCGGGGTAGCGGCGAAGGATATGGCGGCGGCATCTCCGATTGAGGATGGCGAAGGTCCGATTGGTGGAACCAACACCAGCCCAGTAGTCTGATGATTGACTGGTGAAAAGGAGGTGATGACAATTGACGATCTGAAATCTTTAGTCGAGAAGTGGGCGACGTCGGGGACGAGCAGACAAAGGTTGGAGTTTTGGAATCGGCACTAAAACCCACCACTGGATTCGGCACCAGCAGCTCCTAGCTTCGGCACTGGTGTCGAAATTAACACCGACGGAAATCTTTGTCACAGAGGTATCAAAATGAAATTTTTTACATAAAACTGAATTGCTTTAATTCATAGAAGTAGTGGCATTTAAATAGGCTTATAAAAATCCTAAATGAAGAAACTGCTTAACAAACTTATGCTTACCCGAATTAGATACGGGAGTCAGACTTCCTAATTATAGTAGAATTCCTAGTTTAAATGATACACTGAAAATAAAAATCTCAAACTATTTATAATAGAAAATAAACAAATCTAATAGCATTCTGGCGGGTAGTATAGGCCCTGTGTCCGCACCAATCAGCTTGCCGAATGTTGCAAAGGGAAAAACTTTTTAGCATACATATTTATATTGCAAATATAGACGGTTAATGCTATTTTTTCACTTTTTCACCCGGCCATTGAGTTTGATGAGAGGGCCTTCTTTGAATTTAGTTTTAGCTTGAAAATATAATTTTTTGATGTTTTAATATTTTACAATCATTCTGCGATTAGATTTTTCAAGTTACATTAGCTTTGTGTCGGAGCCTAGGTTTCTTTTTCTAGTTTGAGATCATAGATCCAGTAGTTGCTTATAGACATTCGAAAAGGGAAAACTCATACTTCTGTGTAGAAGACAAAGGTTCTACAATACCAGAAGAAGAGAGAGGTGGAGTGGGAACGACAGTGAAAGGAGCGAATAGAGATTAAAGCCTTTCACTTGCAGCTTTGTAGAATCAAATTGTCCCAAAAATTGCCTCAATCTTATTAAATACTAGGAGACAAGACCTAATACTTTTTAAGTGAGGAATATCTCATAAGTAGCACGCATAGACAGCGAAGTTTGTGCCTAAAATAACAGAAAGACCAATAAACAATATGTGACCGACTTTTAAACTGAATTTGAAGTGGTATTCACCTACTGTGAATGACCTCATACAACATGTCTAGTAGTTCCATTAGCACTTCAAAAGCCATATAGAGTTGTATTTCAAGAAAGAAAATATTTAGCCCTAGCATGAGGGACTGATTGCTAGAGAGAGTCTTCTGCTTTCGAACTTTTGCTTAGCCTTTCTTTCATTTGGATTTTCCTTGTGCTTACCATATGCTGATTATTAATTCCCATGCTAGATATTATGGAGTGTAGGTAGCACCTAATATATACTTTTTGGGATATGCTGGAGTAATCAAATTTGGAAACATCCGCATTGGTAGTTTATCTGGAATCTATAATTATCGAACTTTCAGTTTAGGCAGGTATTTCTTTCCATAACTTTCTTTTATAGTGCATTGCTGACCATCTAAAAATTGCAATATAATAATTGGCTTTGTGCTCTATTATAGCTTAAATATGGCCTTTGTATTATATCTTGTAAATCATAAACCTGAAAATCAAGATTTCAACAATGTAGTTGACATACCTGTTGTGTGTCACTGTAGCTATGTCAACATTTGCATATATATAAAATGCAGTTCAGTGTCTAGGCTTCTTAACTGATTCATTTTGGACTCACGAGAGAGGATATCTCTCTCCAATATAAGTTTGTCTTAATAGTATGTTTTCTTCAGTTTTCCATGCTTATGATGGGTGCCTCTATATATTTTAGCATCCTGGTATCAATGTAGCATAGGCTGCTTGAATAATTCTGCAAGATAATATGTACGAACACAAGAATCCACAAGTGAAGAAATGATCTTCTAGCTATTGCTTATCCTTAGGTGACCTTTTTAGAAATTTGGACTTCTCCACTTGTTGGCAGAGGCTGATGTAAGAGCTTGAGCATACTGTTTATATGTAATAATCTGAGAGTTAGATAAAATAAAAATCTTGAGTATGCCGTTTATATGTAATGATCTGGGAATGAGATGAAATAAGAATGAAGTGTTTGTTTGATTAAATGTTTAATGGGCAGGCCACTATGAAAGACCTCCTTATAATGCAAGTGACATTCGCACTGGTATCATCTGCGTATGACGTACACAAGCTCATGCAAGTCGAGGAAAAGGTTGATATTTTTATTTCTCATGATTGGCCTCGTGGTATCACTGTTTATGGTGACGAAAAGAAACTTATATGTAAAAAACCTTATTTTGAGGCAGAGGAAAGGTTTAAATTTATCTTTGATTTAATGGTATCTTATTTTTTCATATATTTATTTACATTTTATCCAATGTTTCTTGATGAATTAGAGGTACTTCATGATCATTTATAGAAGAAGGTTGATACATAATGATGAAATGGACTGAAACAAGCTTTTGTAGCTTTGTAATATTAAACACATAATTGCTGCACCTTATTATGCAGGTTAAAAAAGGATCATTGTGCAGCAGGGCAGCTGCATGGTTGCTAGATACGTTAAAACCAACTTACTGGTTTGCAGCCCATCTCCACTGTCAGTTCCCGGCAGTTGTACAACATGGTCAGGGTGGGCCTGTAACAAAATCTCTTGCACTTAACCCATATTTTTAAAACTTATATTAAATCATAGTAATAGTGGAAAATTTAGAGGATTATTCCTCCATACGATAAATCATTAGTTGAAATTCATCGACGAAGCATCTAGGCCGTGATAACTGGGGTTCACAGTTGTTATACAAATAATATTACAAAATGCAAAGTTGATTAAACCAACGCAAGTCCTTTATGTACAAGTATGTAATCCAACTCAAAATACACTAGAAAGTAGTTGGTGTTCACGCCTTATTACAAGGTTTTGAACAATCTAGAAGGTGGAAATATACTATGAAGCTTTCTAGACGTCCTCACTTCTAAGCCGTCTAATCCCCAAGTGTCATATGAAGTCAGTTTTCCACATGCTGAGTATAAAAACACTCAATAGGATACCATAAATTCACTTATTCTTTTATCAATCTTTCAAGCAAAGTCTTTTATTGCTTCCCAAGTTCATGTTCAATAATTAAGTCTTTGTCCCATATAGACAAACTCACTAAATATCATTCCTACATGGCAAACAGCACGAAAATCTCGTGATTATCACTCCGGTTATTACCGGTAATCATGGTAGGCCCTAAATCTCTAAAGGGTGGACTGCCTCCTGCATTCCTTACATCAGAAGGTACAGTGGTCGAATCGATGTGGATAGGGAGAACGCAGTCTTCCAGAATACTAATGCCTCTAATGTGCAGAGTAAAACTACCTAGCATAAATAACTCAGGGGTGAGTGCAAAGCTTCATCTAAATAGAAGATGCAAAATGCTCTCTCTAAGATCCATAGAGAAGATGCAAAAATTCCACCATAAGGAAGATACAAAATAGCTAAAACCCAATCAATATCGCATGATCCTTAACAAATATCACTGTATTACTATTATGAACTCCTCTTAGAGTTATAACATAAAATCTAAGACTTCTGGCTCAATAGCCAAAACAGATAGTATGCCATTTTACTTAGCAGCCAATCTTGATCAGAAGTCACTCACACTCCTAAACTGACTCCAAATCCTAAGGGCATTTTAGTCTTTATTTTGATTAGATTCTTCCCAACCCTTAAGCTTAGCCCTCATATCATTATTTTATTATCTTTCATAAAATGATGAAGTCTCTAACTCATTTAGGTTTATTAATCAAATTTTTCCTTATCATCAAGATCCTCAAGTATCAATTCGCATAAATTCCAGGACAAATGCTCATAAAGACATAATGCACATAAGATACTACACCAATTTGGGCTTTCATTCATTTATTAAAAAGCCCAAAATATTAAATCTGAGCCTATGTACTAATGTTGGCTCTGCATGTACCCATCTATACTATAATACACAGACGGTCAGGAGCTACTGTCAGTTGTAAATAGTTCTAACTGTCGATGGACATCGGTGGATGTCCACCGACAATTCAAATCTGAACAGGGTTTAATTCACTGTCCTGTTCGGCCTTGGTTCACTGTTAGACCAGTTCATTGCCGAACTGTTAACATTGACAGTAGACATCCACTGCCCTTTAAAACTAAAACGGTCGGTTTCTGACTAGGTCACGCATAAAAAAGGTTTTGCATAGGTGTAAGGTTCGTGATATCCCCAAAAAATGTGCAACAAAAGGTTATTCTGTTTTCCATGTGGCACCTACAAAATATGAAAGCTCATGGATATTAAAAATATTTAATAAAATGTTTTAGTTTTAAGAAAGGTTACAATAGTAGCTAGAAATAGACCGAGACGTCAACGGTGGATATCCACCGACTGGTCAAGTATGAACCGGGTTTCTGGTTCGGATGTGAACGAGAGCCGCCCGGCCTGACCCTGAACCGAAACGGTCGTCTTCCTCAATGAGACGACCAGTTCTGGTCGTGCTGTGGGCAAGCGGCCGTCACGACGACTATCGTCATGACGCCGTTGCTCGACTGGCACACTCCTCTTCCCCTTCTTCCCTCCTTGACCATCACAACCCAGACAACAGCAAAGGCAGCACCTTTTGGTCGCCACCGTTGACGTCTCGATCGTCGCGGGCGATGGGGGTGCGGTCTGATATCCCGCCGCCCCCATCAACCCAAGGCCTCCGACTTCTGTTGGACCGGCGTCATATGGCCAGCACTGCATCAGTGCCGTCTCCGCCGGTGCCACCAACGCCACCTTTTGAAATCTGCCATTAATGGCAGTTTCAAGCTCTCTTTCACAAAATAAAATACTACAAAACACTATCCACTATACAGAACAAGATGAAGAGGGTACGATATCCGACTTTGTGCGCACGTTGGGGACGATCCACCATTCTCTGGAAGGTCACCAGAAGGTCGTCAGAAAGACCGAGTTGTCTCAGATGAGCTCTCCCCAACACATCACTCCCCTCCTTTTATTTACTATCCCTCATGACCACTTGTTACTCAGCTGTATTGCACCGGGCAATCCCAAGCTACCAGGTGTAACATTCTTCCCTCCTTAAAAGAATTTTGTCCTCATAATTCAAGTAGATTATTCCTAGAACAACTCTAGGTAAGCACACTGCATCCCTTCCTCTGTCTCCCAAGTGAGTTCCTCAAACTTATTATTGCACCACTGAACTACGAGTAACGGAATTACCCAATTCCTGAGCACCTAATTTCTTTGATCCTTAATCTTGATCGGCTTCACTTCATAAGTCAAGTCAGGTTTTAGTTCTAACATGGAATAGTCAACCACATGCGCATCATCACGACAGTATTTTCTCAACTGCGAGACATGAAACACATTATACACCTGGTCTAAGTTAGGAGGTAAAGCAAGTCGATATGCTGAGTTACCAATCCGATCAAGGATCTCAAAAGAACCTACAAAACGAGGACTTAATTTCCCTTTCTTTCCAAATCGCAAAACTCCACGTGTGGGTGAGACTTTCAAGAAAACATGGTCCCCGATCACAAACTCAAGGTCTCTGCGCCTTCTATCTGCATAGTGTTTCTGCCATTCTTGGGCCAAACAAAGTTTTTCACGAATGAACTTCTTATTAGCACACAATTGAAGCATCTCTGACTTGATCATAACTTTCTCACCAACCTCATTCCAACAAGTTGGAGATCTATATAGACGTCCATAGAGAGCTTCATATGGCGCCATCTCAATGCTAAAATGGTAGTTGTTGTAGGTAAATTCAATCAAGGATAAATGGTCATCCCAATTACATTTCCAATCCAACACACATGCTCTAAGCATGTCTTCCAGAGTTTGAATCGTTCTTTCTGATTGGCCATCGGACTGAGGGTGATACGCCGTACTGAAAGTGATAGTGCCCAAAACATCTTGTATACTCCTCCAATAGTGTGACATGAATCTAGGATCCCTATCATACACTATGGAGAGAGGGGCACCATGCATTCTTACAATTTCTCGGACATACAATTGAGTTAAACTTTCCGGAGTCTGCCTCCACCACCGAATTGGTAAGAAGTGTGCAGACTTGGTCATCCGGTCTACTATCACCCAAATAGCATTATGTTTCTTTTGAGTAAGAGGCAAGCCCACCACGAAATCCATGGTGATGTGCTCCTATTTCCATTGAGGAATCTCCAATGGATGTAAAAATCCCCCATGTCTTTAGTGCTCTGCTTTAGGGGCTATTTGGGGTGTGAAAAAACCAAAGCATCCACAGTGAAAAATCCACTACCATTCGAAATTCGCCATTAATGGCAGTTTCAAGCTCTCTTTCACGTAATAAAACACTACAAAACACTATTGATTACACAGATCAAGATGAAGAGGGTACGATATCCGACCTCGTGCGCGCGTTGGAGTCAATCCACTGTTTGCCGGATGGTCGCCGAAAAGATTGAGTTGTCTCAAATGTGAACAGTGAAAGTGGATGTGTCAATCCACAGTGAAAAATCCGGAAATGAATATTGAAAGTGGATTTTTTACTGTGGATGTTTTGGTTTTTTCACAATCCAAATGGCCCCTTAACTTGTTGACAGGTGAAACATCTGGCTACAAACTGACCAATATCCTTCTTCATTCAAAATGTAATACCTGGTAGCTTGGGATGGCCAGGTATAATACAGCTGAGTAACAGGTGGTCATGAGGGATAGTAAATAAAAGGAGAGCGGAGTGAGGTACTGGGGAGAGCTCATATGAGACAACTCAGTCTTTCTGGCGGACAGTGGATTGACTCCAACTGCGCGCACGAGGTCGGTTATCGTACCCTCTTCGTCTTGTTCTATGTAATCAATAGTGCTTTATAGTGTTTTATTTCGTGAAAGAGATCGAAACCGCCATTAATGGCGAATTTCGAAAGGTAGCATTGGTGACACTGGTAGAGACGACGCTGATGCAATGCTTACCATACGATGCCTGGCCAACAGAAGCAGAAGGCTTGGGGCTGATGGGGGCGGAGGGATATCCGGCTGCACCTCCACCGCCCGCTGTGATCGAGATGGCAACGACGGCAACCAAAAGGCGCTGCCTTTGCTACCATCTGGGTCGTGATGGTCGAGAAGGAGAGGGAAAAAGAGAAGGAGAAGAGGGAAAGAGACAGTCGTCGTGACGGCTGCTCGCCCATAGCACGACAAGAACTGGTTGTCTCCTTGAGGAAGATGACCGGTTCGGTTCAAGGTCAGGCCAGACGGGTCTAGTTCACACCCGGACCGGAACCCGTTCACAAACCCAATTCATACTCGAACAGTCGGTGGATATCCACCGACCGTTGTAGTTTTAACGGGCAGTGGATGTCTACTGTCAGTGTAACAGTTCGGCAGTGAACCGGTCTGACAATGAACCAAGGCCGGACAAAACAGGGAATTGAACCCAGTTCGGATTTGAACTGGTGGTGGACATCCACCGACAGTTAAAACTATTTACAACTGACGGTAGCTCCTGACCGTATATGTATTATAGTGCAGATGGGTACATGTAGAGTCTGCATGGTACATAAGCTCAGTTTTAATATTTTGGGATTTTTGATAAATGAATGTAAGCCCAAATTGGTGTAGTATCTTTATATGCATTATATCTTTATGACTATTTGTCCCTAAATTTATGCAAACTGATAGTTGAGGATCTTGATGATAAGGAAAAATTTGATTAGTAAACCTAGATGGGTTAGAGACTTCATCATTTTATGAAAGATAATAAAATGAGGATATGAAGTCTAAGCTTGAGGGTTGGGAAAAACCTAATCAAGATAAAGACTAAAATCCCTTTGGGATTGGGAGTCAATTCAGAGTGTGACTGACTTCTGATTAAGATTGACTGCTAAGTCAAAGGTCAGACTATCTATTTTGGCTATTGAGCCAAAAATCTTGGATTGTATGTTAAAACTCTAAGAGGAGTTCATAGTAGTAATGCAGTGATACATGCTAAAGATCACGCGATATTGGCTGGGCTTTACCTGTTTTCCATCTTCCTTATGGTGGAAATTTAGCGCTTCTATTCTACATCTTCCCGATGGTGGAAGCTCTCTGTCAGTGGTACATGATGAGGACCACCTTCTATTGGCCAGGCTTATGCTTTCTCCATCTTCTCTATGGATCTTCGAGAGAGCATTTGCATATTCCATTTAGATGAAGCTCTGCACCCACCCCAGAGTTATTTATGCTAGGTGGTTTTACTGTGCACATTAGAGGCGTTAGCATCCTAGAAGGCTGCGTTTTCCCGATCCACATCGAATCCAAGAGTTGATGTGGGGCCAGACCCTTCCGACTGACATACTTTCTTTGGTAAGGAATGGGGGAGGCAGTCACCCATGAGAGATTCAGGGCCTGCCGTGATTACCGATAATAACCAGAGTGATAATAACATTGTTTTCATACTGTTTGTCATGTAGGAATGACATTTAGTGAGTCTGTCTATATGGGACATATTTAATTATTGAACATGAACTTGGGAAGTAATAAAAGACTTTACTTGAAAGATTAGTAAAAGAATCAAGTGAAATTCTGTAATAGGCTACAAAAAATGGTTAATGCAAATCTTGTTTTGTTGATGATTATGTTATGGTATCCCACTGAGTATTTTTATACTCAGCATCCTCTTGTGATGTAGGTGCTTATGTGGAAAACTAACTTCACGTGGCACTTGGGGATTAGATGGCTTGGAAGTGAGGACGTCCAGAAAGCTTCATAGTATATTTCCACCTTCTAGCTTGTTCGAAACCTTGTAATAAGGCGTGAGCGCTAACTACTTTCTAGTGTATTTTGAGTTAGATTACAGACTTGCATATAGAGGACTTGCGTTGGTTTAATCGACTTTGCATTTTGTAATATTATATGTATATATGGTTTTGTATCTATAATTGTGAACCCCAGTTATCATGGCCTAGATGCTTAGTTGATAAATTTCAACTAATGATTTATCGTATAGAGGAATAATCCTCTATATTTTCTGCTATTACTCTGATTTAATAAAGGTTTTAAAAATACGGGCCGTGACACAAGCACCAATGGACAATATAAAAAAAATAAGACAACAAAAAAATAAGACGTTATGACAAATTCAGATTTCTTAAGTTCTTTTGCTGGCATGTGCATCTGATAAAAATAAAAAAAGACAACAAAAAATAAGATTTTCATTTTTATGTCAAATGCAGATTTCCTATGTTTTTTTGCAGCACATGCAGGTTTTTACTAGTCCAATATAAAACAAAAGCGCCTCTTCTACCTTAGAGCAGGCAATAATGCAAAGTTCACCAAGGCAGTTAGATACCTCCTTTGACTGCTATGACAATGCTATCTTCTACATTTAACCAACATTACCAATAAAACAGCAAAACTCAATTATGCAAATCCAATATAAGTGTATTCTTTCCAAAATTTAGGCATCTGCTATTGGTAACAACTATAATAATTAAAAAGAAGGATTTTCAAACAGCTTACCTGGTTCATGAGTACTACCGAGAAGATAAGGCAATCCTAGAAACTCTAAAAACGACTTAGTTTGAGGATTGTGATAGGTACCTGCTCATAAATTAAAAAATTTGTTATGGACTCAATTACATTCTCTTACTTCTATTAGGAATAGGATTCCTTCTTTAATATGATTTCCTAGTTAGGATTTACTACTTCTACTAGGATTAGGATATTTTTACTCTTTATATATGTAAGGCCTATGGCCAAAACGGGATTATCAATGAGAATCACAGATTAGTTTATGTTTATTTATTTTGTTCTAGTTTAGCCTCGTTCTTCTCCGTTGTAGATGCCGTGTCTACATCATTGGATCAGAGCTAGGTTGAACCTTGGTTCCCACCCACCCACCCTTACTGTCGCCATGACAGGCGACCATCGGAAGAGTCCCGACCCTCCGCCGACGTCCTCTGGATCTTCGTCCATGACACCGACGCCATCAGTCTTTCACGACGTCCCCATTACTACCCTCCCACATGAGACTACCTGCATTACCCAATTGGAAGCAAAATTTGATGTGCAAGAGAGGAACTTCACCGATTTGAAGAATACGATCGCGGAGTCCAACCGTCGCTTTGAGGAGCTGTTGCTGTCCTTGCATCGCCAGACGGTGTCGGCTCCACCTCTGAGCTACGACACTTCTCCGTCCTGGTTTCTGCCGTCGTCTTTCCCCGCCGGCACCCACTTGCCGCCGGCCAGCATGCCACCTTGGCAGGGCCTAGCCTCGGCGGGAACCCTCACGACGGGCTCAGCTTCGTCTGACACCGTCTCATCGGCCGCCTTCGGCTCGCTGGCAGTGCCGATTTCCATCGAGTCCCTTCGTCCGCTCACCAACATCATCACAGTCGCCTCTTTGCCGCCGCCCTCTCTGTCAGGTCTGCCGGAGCCCGTGGCGATGCCCCCACCAGACACCGGCTGCCGTGGCACAGCCTCCCCCGTCGATGGCGACTCCGGTCCCTCCTTCCCACCCCGTCGCCTCCATCGATCGGCAGCGCCCCCTTGCCAAAGGTGGCGCCTTTCCGCTTCCCGATGCTTCCCCACCCTCCTCTTGGCCGCTACATCCTTCCTCCGGATCGTTTCCCTCCTCCGGTCCTCTCCCTCTAGCCGCCTCCACCTTGCCTCTCGCCGGGCTTTCCCAACACATGCGCGTCGATACTATACCTTCGATCGGCGCTTATGGGGAGCTCTGGTGGCCACCGCCGCACCCGCCACAACCCCCGCCTCCTCGCCCTCTAGCCGTCGCCGCCGCCCCGATCGACCTTCCCCACCCTGCCCTAATCTCTTCCCACCAGAGCTCGGGGGTACTTTCGGGTTTTCTTCCTGCGGGTCCGGACGGACCCATTATACCCGATCCCGGCCCGTTCCCGAGAACCGGACCTCATCCCTCCCCTGACGAGCCGACCCAACCCATTGCCCAATTCTAGCCCGTTCATCCATCAGGAGTTGGCGTTCCACCACCCCACGTGGGCCCTACTGGGGGTCCCCCTCTTTATGCTAATGCGGATGATTCTTATGCGTCTGATGAGGAGTTTCCATATCATGTTGACTACCGTGGACGTGGGGGGCGCAATCGTGGTCGTCGTCATGGACTTGTGGTTCATCAATATGCGAATGCCCCTATTGATCGGGAGGGCACTATCCAGGCTCGGCCGGTATGTGTCACGTTTCCTGTATTTAATGGACGCGATCCAGATGTGTGGATTTCAAGTGCTAAACGCTTCTTCCACTTTCATTGGACACCCACTTATGAGTGTTGTGAGTTGGCTTCCTTTCATATGGAAGGGCGTGCTATGCATTGGGTGGACAAGTATTTGGAGCGTCACCCAGATTCTACATGGGACGAGTTTGAGCAAGCCCTTCGTCTACGCTTTGGCCAAAATGCTTATACAAATTATAATAGCCTACTTCCTCAGATTCGCCAGTGTGGGTCAGTTCAAGACTATCAGGATGAGTTCGAGCAATTGGTCAACCGTGTTCAGGGATGGCCTGAGCATACACTTATGGGAGTTTTTGAAGCGGGCTTACGAGCAGATATTAAAGCTGAGTTGCAGTCTTTTCCACGAGTATCCCTAACGGAAACGATGCGTATGGCTGGAAAAGCTGACTCAGTTGGGACGTTCTTTCTCTAAGCCTTCCCCTTCTCTTCCCTCCTTGCCTACATCATCTGGACAGCCACGTGCTACTCAACCGCCTGGTAATTCCTCAACTCCTCCTATTACTTGACTTACTCCTTCGCAGATGGCCGATCGACGTTCAAAAGGACTATGTTACAATTGTGATGAAAAATATGCACCTAGACATCGCTGCACTGCACGTCAATTCTATATGCTTGATGAATGTTATGATGCTGATTATGTGGATGACTCTTGTGCTGATCTCGTTGCGGAGGATTTGACCTCTATTGAGGCTTGTCAGATGGAAATTACTTTGCGGGCCTTTTCTGGTACTTTTACTCCACGTACTATGCGCATCAAAGGGTTGATTAATAAACAACCGGTTTCAGTTTTGATTGATAGTGGGACTTCCCACAATTTTGTTAATGACCGTGTTGCTCGTCGTCTGGGCTATCCTATACAAGACTCTGAGACTTTTGATGTGTTGATTGGTGATGGTAATTATCTCAAGAGTTCCGATGTTTGTTCTAAAGTTGATTTGCATTTACAGGGCTAGTCTTATATTATGGACTTATACTTGCTTCCCACCAAGGAGGCTGATGTAGTCCTCGGTGTTCAGTGGCTTGAGGATTTGGGCCCTGTTTCTTAGGATTTTCGCCATATAACCATGGACTTTACTTATGGGGGCAAATCGGTACGTGTCACTGCTCAACCACCGGGCCGTCTTCAGTCTACAGAATCTACAGTGATACTTGGTCATTATCATTGTCATGGCTACTTGCTACAGCACCACCCGGGAGTTGATGTTCCTGAATCCATGACTATTTCACCGAATTTGGCCACCTTACTTGAGGAGCATCTTGCTATTTTTGAGGAGCCTCATGGACTACCTCCTCCTCATGCATATGATCACCAGATTCTTATCTAACCTGGTGCACCTCTGGATGAGGTCCCCAAGCCCGGTCCGCCGACCATGGTGCCTATGATTCTGTCAACGTCGTCGCCTCTTCCAAAGCCACCACCTTCAGCTTGACCGCCATATTTTGCTAGAGTTGAGTTTTGCCCATTTTTGCCTTCGCTGCAGTAAAACGAGCACCTCGAGGACGAGGTGATGCGGAAGCGTTGGTGGAATGTTATGGACTCAATTACATTCTCTTACTTCTATTAGGAATAGGATTCCTTCTTTAATATGATTTCCTAGTTAGGATTTACTACTTCTATTAGGATTAGGCTATTTTTACTCTTTATATATGTAAGGCCTATGGCCAAAACGGGATTATCAATGAGAATCACAAATTAGTTTATGTTTATTTATTTTGTTCTACTTTAGCCTCGTTCTTCTCCGTTGTAGACGCCGTGTCTACATCAAAATTAGTCCAACTTCTTAGCATCCATTGAAAATGCAGATGTGTGGCATCCTCCTCAAATCAAATTCAACTGCTAGAATCCAAAGAAGTCTAATGTAGACCTTTTTAACAAAATATCTAGGACCTGAAAATTCAATTCTAAAACAAGCATTGATGATCGTGTCCACAAACATAGAAAACATAAGTAAAACGCGTATCTGCGCCACCGTATATGTCAGCCCTCGGATTCAACCAAGTAGGCAGACCTCAACCATATATGTCAATCCTCGGTTTCAACCAAATGGCCCAATCTTAGATGGAATGGTTCAGTGCTAAATATCAAAAAAATTTAGTACCAAAGGATAATATTAGAGAAATATAATTTTTGTGCATTAGCTATCCATAAGTTCTTGGCCAATCAAACACATCCATGAGCCATAATTATTCCAAGGCAGGATTTTCCCACATTTTCTTCTCTAAAATGTTACTATAAGTGAATAAATGGAGGCTTTGTCACAATGTGGTTAAACCAAGCTAACAACACACCTTACATAGAACTTGAAAGGTCAGCTAAAAGTACAGCCAATTTTGGGTGTATTTAAGCAGCCCTACTCAATTAGTACAAAGGACAGGATGCATGAATCAATACAGCAGTTATAAGAAAATTAGGGACAAATATAAGCATATTATTAGGATAAAAAATAATAGCAAGAGGCATATTAGCAGAGACTGGTTGAGAAGGGTCATAAAATGGTGCTGTTGGTACAAAATCAAAAGGTTTTTTTCTTCCGTTTCTAAATTTTTCAGAGATCCACCTCGACAATCTTGCATGTCAGCCTGTTGTTTCCTGATTCCATTGTAAAACTAGCAGTTAAAATCCAGGGTACTAACAAAACATAGATGGCAGTATATGAAGCATGGGGATGAAGGTGAATTAACTGCATGGGTTTTCTTGTAAGGGGTAAGAGAGCATTAAATTTGTTAGTTACTGAAAGCCACTCATCATACTGAATTTCACAAGGTCCTGGGGCTGAATCAACTTCTAGAACTTAAGAAGATTAAAGTCAACAAGTGCTCATAGACCACAACTCAAATATCACAAAGATACCTGCAAACGGTTATGACCAGGGAGGCATTCTTGAACAAGTTTGGGAATTTTACATATGCCTAGATCATTGCAAGTTTAATTTGAAGGGTATTTTAAGTACAAGACTTAAAATTGTCAGTTCAGCCTTTTTACTTTTAATAGTAGTATACAATAGAGTCCCGTTTATATGAGCCCAGGTTCACATGCGTTGCCTGAGCCGACACAATCTGGGTCGTCGGATCCGGCGGTGGCCATTAACTTAAGAACTGGCATCTTTGAATCAATGCTTGCCCTACGCACCGTCGGATCTCAGTCGGACGGCTCAGATCGTCTCGGCTCACACTTTTGAGCCCGCGCTCATATAAACTTTTTCCATTAGGTTATCGTATTTGTACTTTTATATTTAAACCTTTTCTTTTAAGTTATTGGACCCTAATCCCCATTCATGTGTAAAGTTTTAATTTGATTAGTTATTTAAAAGTGTAAGCTTACTAGAGGTTTGTTCTTATATCTCAATCCGCATTAATTTACAGAAAATGATGATCTACAATTAAGGAAGCTAGCGAAGACCTAAAAGCAATATGACTCAACTTCAATTGAAGAATTAATTAAGTTAGCCATTTTCAAAGTTTTATATTTGTTAAAGTATTAATTTCATTCTAGGAGTTTCCTTGTTGGTAAAATAACTATGCTTCCATGTTAGAGCAGTCTGGTTTTCTCTGTTACCGGCTTTGTGATGAAAGATGATAATATTAATATTTTATATGTAACCATCATCTCATGAAGCCTATTGACATAATTGTAAAGTCATATGATGAGGATGATAATGTTGAACCTTCATCTCATTGTTTCCTCTTTAGAAGGTTTGTGTCTGGAAGGGCATTCGACAAAAAAAGTTGCAACTATGTTAGTTTGGATTCTGTACCATCATTTTAGTACTAATAAGAGTCAAATATGGTAGAACTAATGGGTGTAGGTGTGATGGCCAGGGCGTGCTTCCTGAAGCAGAGGTCCTGAGTTCAAACCCCCTTTCCTATGGCCACCACCACTCAGGATTATATCCCATATGATGGGTGGTCCTTGTATGCACCTAAGAGGATTGGTGGTCGGATACGGTGCTCTAAGAGGTTGGTTGCCCTGCCCCTTCAAGTTAGGTCCTAAGGACTCGGACACCCCTCGATATAAAAAAAAACGTCAAATATGATATAAAATCCATACCTCCAACCCAAAATAACCGGAATAAGTCGAATGATGATTATTTTTACCTTTATCTATAAACTGAAGCCTAGTTTTGGTTAGCCACACAAGCACTTAAGGCTTTGGGATCTCCTAATCGCCTTGACAACTATGATCACACTATAGCTTAAACATAACCTATGAACGTAATTTGATAAACATTTAATTGGTAACCCACAAAATATTTATCTGCCATATTTGTGTGCATATGATTGTTGAATTACCTGACGTCTAAAATATTATTAAAGAAGTATCAGATGTTCTTATGTATAATTTGTGATCTCTTTGCTAAACCATACTTGCTCAGTCCCATGTTTATAGTCCCATCAAAATAATGTGCTTAATTCATTTCGAAAAAGTAAAGAGGATTATTAACATAGGAAGGAAGGTTTATTTAATAATAATCCATTATGAACTGAATTTCCTGTAAGCAGGTGACAGCACTCAGGTGGAAAACAATAGTGAGTATATTGATATAGATTATATCGTTGATGATGATGACAATAATAACAGCAAAGAAACAGAAGACTCTGCCTCAGTGGGGGTGATCCAAGCTGAGCTCAATAACCGATGAAGGTGCAAATGGTTTTAAGCTTGTTCGCTCTATTTTAACAGACTCTCTACAATCCCTTGGGACACCAATACAATGCATGGATATGATTGTAAAGGGCACAAGTAATTTCTTTTTAGGACATAATGCTTGAAAGAGCGTAGTTCAATTACCTGACTGTATCTTGCCATTTTTAGTGAAAGAAATCACCTTCTCTGAATAATGGAATGGAATTGATTAAAATTTATCCACTTGCACTGTCAGTCGAGCATGTAAAAGCCGTAGAAAGTTTGAGCCTGTTAAGCAGGACGTATGTTTCAAGTTTAACAAGTATTGACTGTTTTATCCTTCGGGCAAGAGGCTGGCTCTTTTACTGGTTACTGTGCATGATTTAATTATGACTGTGAAGTCAGGTGCTTGATGGCCTAGAAAATCTGACATTAGATTTAGCTTGTTAAACATTTGCTGGATTTTATTATTCAAAATAATGTCAACGTTCTGAAAATGCCAAGTTCATTGCAATCGCGAAGCTTTAAGTGTATATTTATGCAAATAACCACATACCATCTTTACATTATTATTTTTTTGCCAATTGGCAATCCTGGATTGTATTTTGTATGCAAAAACTTTCACTTGTCTACTGAACGAGAAATAACAGGTTCAAAGCATAAAATATGCTTAGATTAGCCCTGTGGATAGTGTGTTTTTAATTGTACGAACACTAAATGCATTTCCAGAGAGGAATGGCACTACTTGATATAGCAATCTAATTGGGAAACAATGGAAAGAAAGTTGTATTGAATTTAGGGAAAAGAAAGGATTACAATTCCTGAATCCATAGACCTCTTTGAATCCTCTAAGGTAATTACATCACAAACAGGTTGAATCTACAACCATGAGTTTGAATCCACAAGTAGAGAATTAATAGAAATCTGAGCTTACAACCAACTGACCCTTCTAAATAGACTTATGGGCCTATTTATAGGCTTCATTACAAACCAAAAAACTTAACTACCCTTCGCTGTACACAAACCACTAACAATTACTCCCTATATTCCAAATTATTGTGTATATTTGAAAAAAAATATTTTTATTATACCGTAGGTCTACATTTGAAGGAAACATTTTTGTTGTGCACCCTAGATAGATGCACAATAGCCGGCGGCCAAGAGCAGGAAAGGGGATGAGAATAGAGAAGAAGGAGATGAGAAAATATGGTTTCTTTTTTCATAATCAAATTAGGGCAAGACGCCCATTACATATAGGCGCTGAGCCAGACGCTGATGGGTCTTATGGGCCAAAAACGCATAAGCCACTAAACCAGTTTATTAGCCTATTCTTAACACGGCCCACAATAGCCTTATTAAGTAATTAAATAGCCAACGATCTAAGAAGACGTATCATTCCACTACACTCCACTATAGCCTTGACCTCAAGGCGTAAATGTAGGAAATCGGGCATAGAAATTATCCTCCAACTCCCACGACACATCGTCCAAGGAATGATCATGCCAAGCGGTACCTCAGACACCAAACGTCCAGAACAACGAACCCGACGGCGATCCAATATGGATGATGGAAGATAAGGGGGTTCCACCAGAAGAAGCAATGGTGCAGGCACTTCACTAGATAGGCGAGAAGGATCCCCCACATAACGCCGAAGATGGGACACATGAAAAATGGGATGAACCTGAGAAGTAGGGGGCAACTGCAGACGAAAAGCAACCAGACTAATACGCTCCAACACCTTGTAGGGACCATGAAACCGATGGGCCAGTTTGGTCAGGGCAGCTGGTACTAAAGAATGTTGACAATGAGGCAATAAATTCACATAAACCGTATCCCCAACAGAAAACTCGCGTTCCATGTGAGAGCAGTCATAAACCTGTTTCATCCGATTCTGTGCAGCCGGGAGGTTAGCCTTAAGCTGACGCAGTACCTCATCACATGTTTGAAGAGTATAATCTACCTCACTAACCGAAGCACTGAAAGGCAAATACCAAATCACTGTGGGCGGAGGTCTGCCATAGACAACCTCAAAGGGGGTGAAACCAGTGGACGTATGATATGTCGTATTATATGACCATTCAGCCTATGGAAGAAGCTGGAGCCAACGACGAGGTTCCTCTCCCACAAAGAAATGGAGGTACTGTTCAAGGCAACGGTTGACAACCATGGTTTGCCCGTCACTCTGAGGATGATAGGCGATACTCATATGCAACTTGGTATCTTGTAAAGCAAAGAACTCACGCCAAAAGTGGGAGATAAAGATTTTGTCCCGATTCGAAACAATCATCCGCGGCATACCATGAAGCTTGGCCACTTCACGAACATAGAGTTCAACAACCGTTTTGCAGTGTATGGGTGACCAAGGGCACAAAAATGCGCATATTTAGAAAGGCGATCAACTACCACAAAGATAACCGATTTACCTTGGACCGCCGGAAGAGCCTCAATAAAGTCCATAGAAACATCCTCCCACACGCTCTCAGGAATGGGGAGGGGTTGCAAAAGGTCGGGTGGAGTAGTAGTGGAGGCCTTGGCATGCTGACAAACATCACAGGCCGCAACATACGAATGAACGACCTTTTTGATTCCGTGCCAAAGTAAATTCTGACTAACACATTTGTAAGTGCGGAATGATCCTTCATGGCCAGCACCAGGAGTGTCATGAAAGAAGGATATAATAGCTAGCCTCAGCGAAGAACTCGGGGGAACCCATAAGCGATTCTTCCACATGATATAATAGCCCTGCAAAACAAAAGAGTGTAAGCATGTCGAATTAGCCTGGAGGCGACCCACTATGTCCACGACGTCGGGCACATCCTTATAGGTCTGAAGCAAATCGGCCAGAAAGGGAAATGTGGGAATAGACAGGCCCATGAGAGCTGCCTCCTCATTTCGCCGGGAAAAGCATCATCCATGGTATTGTCAGTCCCTCTTTTGTAAATCATATCATAGTCATAACCCATGAGTTTGGTCACCCAGCATTGCTAGGCTGGAGTAGATATCTACTGGTCATGAAAATACTTCAAGGGTTGATGGTCCGTCCGGATGATAAGTGTCAACCCAATAAATATGGACGCCATTTCGTAACGGCATGCACAATGGCAAGCATCTCACGTTTGTCGGCTGACAAATGGAGAGATCCTCCCAATAAGGCCTTGCTAAAGAAGGCAATGGGGGCGCTCAGCCTGAAGTAGGATAGTGCCCAGCCCGCTATCTGAAGCATCAGTTTCGACCACAAATGGCTGAGAGAAACCTGGCAAGGCCAACACCGGTGCTGTAGACATAGCCTGCTTCAGAGCATCAAAGGCCATTTGTGCCGTTGGGCTCCATTTGAAATGCCTCGGCCCTTTGTAGAGCAGTAAGGGGCAAGGCCAGGGTGCCATAATGGGCGATAAAGCGCCGATAATAGCCAATCAGTCCCAAAAATCCACGTAAGGCCTTTGGCGATTTAGGAGTCGCCAGGTAGAAACCCCTTGTGCCGCAATAATATGACCCAGATAATCAATCTGTGGACGACCAAAAGAACATTTCGACCTTTTCAACAAAAGAGGGTGGCCGGCCAAAATATCAAAAATTGTCCGGAGGTGGCGAAGATGATCAGCCCACGAGGTACTATATACCAAGATATTATCAAAGAAAACCAGTATAAATTGACGTAAGTAGAGCCGAAATATATCATTCATAAAGCTTTGAAATGTAGCCGGTGCATTGGTCAATCCAAACGGCATGACGAGAAATTCAAAGTGCCATCATGTGTGCAAAAGGCGATTTTGTGAATATCAGCTGGATGCATCTGTATCTGATGGTAACCGGAACGTAAATCAAGCTTAGAAAAATACTGTGCACTTGATAATACATCAAGAAGCTCCTCTATAGCAGGGATGGGATACTTATCCTTAAGAGTGATGGCATTTAAAGCTCGAAAATCCACGCAAAACCGCCATGCCCAATCTTTCTTTCTGACTAATAATACCGGCAATGAATAAGAGCTAGAGCTGGGTTGAATGATACTTGCATCAAGCATTTATGCCACCAGACATTCGATCTCAGCCTTCTGCACATAAGGATAATGATAGAGCCGGACATTGGTTGGGCTCGACCCTGGAATAATAGGGATCTGATGGTCATGCCCACGCGTGGGAGGCAACCCCGATGGTTTCCCAAAGAGAGATAATCAGCGAGGAGGGCTACCAAATCCGCCGGAAGGGCATCCTGGTTTGGGGTCGACTCGGACATTAGCTGTAGCAAAAGGTCGTGAGGAGAGTGCCGAAAAAAGTGCCGACAGCCTGAGCTGATTTGAGGGTGCCGGGGTGGGATCCGTGAAGGCGGACCTGCTGTTCATCCGTACCAAATGACATAACCAAGTCTTTAAAGTTCCAAATGACGTTCCCAAGTTATTGGAGCCATTGGACCCCAATACAATATCAGCGCCCTTCGTCGGGTGGAGGTCGACAAGAAACTCATAGCCCTGAATATGCAAAGGGATACACGAACATAGTCCCTTACTGCACATGTGCATGCCATCGCCAATGAGGACATCAAAAGCACACGCCTGGGCAATGTGACAACCCAAACGTTGTGCCACCTTGTCATTAATAAAATTGTGGGTACTCCCACTATCAATCAAAATCACAATAAGTTGGCGTTTCAAGTGACCTTGCACTCGCATCGTGTGAGGCATGTATGTCCCTGAGAAAGCGTGAAATGAGATCTCAGCTATAGAGTCCACATAATCAGCATCTCCCGGTGGATCAGTGGTCTTGTCCTCCTCAGTACAGGACTCTTCCAGGATAAAAGTTGTAGGTGGTGTGTGACAACGATGTCCCAAAGTATAGCGCTCATCATAGTTAAAGCAAAGGCTTTTGGCCCGTTTCTCCTCCACCTGGGCCTGAGAAAGCCGGCAGAGAGGAGGGTTAGTAGCGGACCCTACTGGTGGTTCCACCCGAGGGGTCCGGCTCCCCATTGGTAGTAGGAGGCCGAATAGGCGATATCCCTGGTGATGGATGAGAGAAGGGTCGTACTGCACGCCGTTGCCTGTTCAACCTTTCCTCCGCAACGCGAGCATGCCCAATAATATCCTTCATAGATTTAAGCAGGAACTGACGGATCTCGTCCGCAATATCAGCTCAAAGGCCATGCATGAAGGCACCCACTAAGGCCGCCTGATCCCAATTGGGCAATCGGTTAGCGATGTGCATGCATGAACTCTTGGTGATACGCGCGGATTGTGGAGGTTTGATGTAGAACGGTCAGCAATTCATTAAAATCAGCATAATCATTCGGCCCAAATTGCACACATAGTTCACTCACAAAATCATCCCATGTGGGATTGCGTAGGTCACGCTCAAAGTATTGGAACCAAACCAGCGCATCCCCCATCAGATGGAAAGCGACAATTCTCAATTTATCCATATCAGACTGCGTGCCATGATACTCAAAAAATTTATTTGCTTGATAAATCAAATCTATAGGACTGTTGTCTCCCCCATACTTGGGAAATTGTAACCGAGCCAGACGGGGTTCTGCTGACGGTCTTCCGAATGCATCATTAATCAGGGAATGGGAATTACCTGGTGCAAGGTCCAGGAAGTCAGGGTAGGTTGTCGATTCGAACACTGGTCCATAGGGCGGCAAGTCCATCCTGGGCTGATGATGCATGGTGCCTAGCTAGGGGAGGCACACAGATGTGTGCCAGCGGCACCAGCTGGTAGGATATTCATCGGGTCGAAAGTCCCAAACATTGCAGAGCCCTGCTCTGTAGTAGAGGCATGACCCTGCAACGCTAGGTGTTGCAGATGGAAGCCATGTGGATTAGCAGAATAGCGACTAAGGAGGGAATTAATCCCCTCAAGAACACCCTGCATGGAAGTGACATGATGGTGGATAGTTGACGTTTGTGTCGACCTCGGTGACGTCGGAGGTTGAGGTTGGTGGAGGGGGATGAGAGATGACTCTTCCGATGACATCAACGACGTCAGTTTGGACATCCAACGTCAGGGCTGTTGGTGCTCCATGTCAGAGGCCGGCGGTGGCATTGGGGTTGGCAGACGCTCAAGGATGGTCTGTTGTTTGAGGCGCATGGATCGCATCTCCGTCGTAAAGTGTGTAAGGGCCTATAGCAGAGCTGAATCCATAGTCGAGGAGGGGGCGGCCTAGGCTTGAGCCGCTGGCACCTCCTCGTCAAACTGGGTCGAGGGACCCTCCTAGTTGTTTGTAGCTTTCTTCCGAGCCATAACGACGGAAGCAAGGATTCGATTGCTCCGATACCAGTGTTGTACACCCTAGATGGATGCACAATAGCTGGTGGCCAAGAGCATGAAAGGGGATGAGAATAGAGAAGAAGGAGATGAGAAAATAGGGTTTATTTTTTTCATAATCAAATTAGGGCAAGATGCCCATTACATATAGGCATCGAGCCAGAGGCTGATGGGCCTTATGGGCCAAAAACACATAAGCAACTAAACTAGTTTATTAGCCTATTCCTAACACGGCACACAATAGCCTTATTAAGTAATTAAATAGCCTACGATCTAAGGAGACGTAACAAGAACACGCTCCACAGTGCCTTCGCTGCAATCTCCCGCACCTCCAAGGACTTGGAGTCAACTAGTCTCAACAGCTTGATCGTTTAAATATAAAACCCTTGCAAGTGTACAAGGCAATTGTACTACGGTGAGTATAGAAAAAGGTTGTCGAACCTTAGGGACGGTGAATACTTTACCAAACTCAAGAGAAGAAAAGATGTAGTTTAATTAATTCTAAAGAAAGCAATGAACTTTTAACTAAATTACTGGGATTTAATCAATATGGAGAAGTATCAAGGCAATGAATCCACTACTAGACATGCAATTACTACTCTTAATTATTATTAAGCATAAGTTAACATGATATGGTAATTTATGTTCTTGATCGGACACACGAATTACTAATGAATTCACTAACGTTCTTGGTCGGACACGAAAGTTCATCCACTATTGTGTAATCAATCCTATCCTTGATCGGGCATAGAATCAATCACAACTCTATTATAATGTAATTAATCTTATCCTTGATCGGGCATAAAATCAATCACAATATCTAATTCCATCATAATCAATCAAGTCTATGATCAAGCACCCAAAAGAATACTTATGAAATCGCATTAAGCATAAATCATAATCAACTATATAAAATTAAACTATCAAGAGTAGCAATACACATCTAGGGCTTCATCTAGCCTTGAATAAAAGTTTAGTTACACATAGAAAGAAAGAAAAGAGATGCATGTTTATGTAGATCCATCGTCATGAATCCTACTTCTTCTTTGCTCCAAAAGACTCCTTCTCTTGCTCCTCTCTAGCCTCCAATATAGCACAAAAGTGATCTCCAAGTTGGTCTCAAGATAGCCCAAAACGTTCTCCCATAAGGCCTATTTATAAGAGTGAAGGAAAACCACGAAGTCCCCTTCCAAATCTGAGTCAAAATAGGTCTTATTTCGGTTTACCGCACACGGCGATCGATCGCTCCGTGTTGACGATCGTTCATTTTTCGATCGATCACAATTCCTTCGTTATTTTCCCCCGATCGATCACTTTGGCGATCGACGCCGTATGATACCGATCGATCGTAGTTACTGTAATATACGGATCAAAAACTCCAGTAGATATGATCGATCGTTTTTATGCCGATCGATCATTTCCTTCAATAACGCTGTTTTCTAGGTCTAGCGAACGATCGCTCTGAACGATTGATTATAGTTACTATTCATGAATTTCAAATAGTTATAACTTTTCGCTCCGAACTCCGAATTGCGCACGGTTGGTGGCGTTGGAAAGCTGACTTCTTGATCTTTAACATGAAGCTTGAATCCTATAAAACCAAAAACAATATTAAAGTAGCAGTAATTCTAATAAAACACTAACATAAGCATAAGTTTAGGAGATAATAAAATGCATATTTCATGTATAGATTACAGCTCCAACATGAACTATGCATCCCCCATAGCTCTCCTTGCATCCTCCGATGCTTCGCATAACCGACTCGCTGACCTCACCGTCGCCTCCTGGATGGACACCACTTCCTTGTTCCTCATGAAAAATAGGACCCGCTCCAAAAACCCTGAATCGAGGAGTAGGACGACGTTCACGCGGGGAGCCGAGGGTGAGAAGTAGAAGCTGTCGATGGTCCTCAGCGCCGTTTCTCGGGGCTTTTAAGTGAACCGTTGATTGGGATCTAGGGCACGAACGAGCGGTTCGATTATTCCTTCTCGAACTACCAATTGAGAGACGGAATCCTCCCCCGCGGTCATGGTCTGCAACAATCCATGGCCTAGACCTGCAAAACCTTGTCTTTCGCCGATCCTGTGAGGAGGCCCACCATTGCAAAGACGACCCCTTCCTCCACCATGAACTTCTTAATCTCGTCTACCCCAACCAAGTTCCTCAGAATCCCGCAGGCCGACACCACCAGCTCCCCGCTCCTCTTCTTACCAGCAGCAGCAACATTGGCATTGCTACATATAGTCAGCAGCACTGTCAAGCCATGTGCCGAAAGCAACCACGCATTGTCCAAGTTCTCTGTCCGTTTCAGTAGAGCTCGGGCCGCGCTCTCCTTTCCCAAGTCTCTGCCGACTCCAGGGCCCGGACTAGCGGCACCATAGTTCCGGCACCAACGAGAAGCGCCTTGCAGGCGTCGAACCCGACAATTGCAGAGACGGCCTCAGCGGATTTCTCCTTGACGACAGGGTCGAGGACATAGAAGAAGAGGAAAATAGAAATAGGAAGTCACGTGATTAGTCAGAATCTACATAGTATTTTAGAACATGAAATTTTTTCAAATGTACACAGTATTTTGGAACGGAGAGAGTATAATTAACTGTCAATCAATTGATAATTCTACCCCTCATAGAATTAGTAATTCTACCATCTGTTTGTAGTGTGTTCTCACTAGTTGCTAACAGCCTGCATCACTAATGCCCAGGATCTATGAGTTAGTGTATGCCTACATTTGTGGACTTCAAAGGAAATATACCATATGGTGAAGCTTTCAGTGCATCACTGTGTCAAGAGGTACACAAATGCTCTTTAGTAGCGTTTTTGGCCATTGGGTGATATGCCAAATGATACTGAAATTTTAGATTTGCCCGATGCTTTGTACGTTCCATTCTCTCTTCTGTTGTTCTATCCTCCTGTAAATAGAGGGTAATTTCAGAAATATAGATTTCGTCAATTTTCTTTTACATCTATGTATGTTTTTCAAATGATATGATGCTTAAAAAATACATCTTGTTACAAATTTCAGATTTGCTTGGCAAAAAGTGCTTCTTGATTTTTATTACGCTTGTTTCAAATATAAAATTGACAAGGCATTCAACATTTCCTCGTTTCATGCTAGTTGAGAGTTTACTTGATGATTCTTATAGAAGCATAGGGTATATCTCACAATCAATTTTTGCTGCAGTTATGGTCATTCCCTGTTTTGTGAAATATATTCACTCAAAGGACCTACGTTATTATTATTATTATTATTATTATTATTATTATTATTATTATTATTATGGGGGTAATCTAATCGGTTTACGATGGCCAACTCCAATCTTATATACTGTCTTATGTACTACATTCATTGTGATGTTATATTCCGTGCAGGAACTGATGTAAATTACCATTTTGAGTTAAATTTAGAAGTAGTAGATGCCAGAAGATCAACCAAAAGCACGCAATAGATAACATTAGAGTCACCTGAAACTTTTACATTAAGCAGACTCATAGCTTGTTAACTTTCATTTGTGACATGAGTTTGGTCAGTAGAAGGCTAATCGGCATCGTGCATTGACCGACTAAGGTAATGTCAATGCACTAACCTTAGTTAAACTATTGGACGTAGAAAGTCAAGCATTAAGTGATGCTTTTCTGCGGTTTATCTTTTAATTAGAGAAACAAAGCCACATTTGCAATCTTATTGTGGCTTTAATCATTCATTAAAAACTGTGGTCCATTTACGGAGAATCTCTAATAACTTTACATTCATTTAATATGTTATCATAACAGGATTTCAACCCTTAGTGGCGTAGTTCATGTGTGACTTGAAAGTTAAAATGAATTGTCTTCTATTACTTTTCATGGAAGTTTAGGATGTGAAGTCAGTCAGCATTAGCACATTAAAGAATGAATGCTTTTGCATAATATGGGAGCTTAATCCGATAAGTGTGATGGAAAGGCAATTGGGTGCCATTAGGATGTTAAGTGGCACGACACTTTTTTTTGTAAACAAGTAATGCTATTACACCTTGCGCTCAAGAATGCTTGCCAAATGCAGGTTGTATTACCTCTATCATGGCATGCATTAGGCGAGCATTCCTCGATGCAAGAACAGTTATAGCATTTCCATTGGTAAAATTAGTTTGAAGATCTTGGGGTAAGTAGTGGGTGTACAATTATAATGATAAAAAGGGTGCGGTCCTTAATTATCTAGACTTGTATGGATCATGACTCCCAACTACTGATACGGTCATACACATGAATTGGTGAATAGAATGCTCTAATATGGTACACAATGAGGGTCCATGATATAGCATCAGAAAAAAGCAGTTTGGTACACAAAACAGTAAAATGCCAATGGGTACATGTCCTAGCTGCATGATTAGGCATCTCGAGCCCAACTTAGCACCAATATCGTAGGGCCCACAGCTCCTGTTCACGTGTGGGCATAGGAGTGGGGATTTTAAGGGATCTGTGTCAACTTTTGGCTTTGTAGAAAAAAAAGGAGGAATCAGGAATCCAACTTGGGTGGTTTGGCACAAAAGTGCCAATACACTGCCTGAAGAGGAAGGTTTTCACCCTCTTTTCTCATTGAGGCTGATCCCTATAATGGCCACCCCCATTTGCTTGCTCACTAGGGTAGTTCATGCATGTTTTTTTATGGTTTGTGGAGGTGGAGGATAAGAAGCACCCAATAGTCTAAGATTGATAAGACATTTATAGGGTGGGACGGACAGTACTTAGTTTAGGTATGTGTGACCTTTTTTCGATCATGTCTCATGCCCAGCCATTGTTTGCTCACTCGAAAAGAACAGTATATATTACTACAAGCCGCCCCAATTCCCAATGGGCGGCTTAGTGCTACAAAGTATCATTGAGCAAACAAAGATAAGAAAAAAATGAAAATAAAAATCTTAGTGCTAGAAAGTGACTTGGATTTATGACACTTGTTGAATTGAGTCACTTATCTTACTCCACTTATTCGAATTTATCAGTCTTGTCAACAGATGGTATTAGTTTATTCGATGCCCATTTACAATGATGTACTAAGTTGAGACAGTGAGAGGGTGGTATAGAGTTTGATAAAGGATCTAGTGTATTCTAAGGTAGCAAGAAAAGATTGTTTTATGACTTGTTTGCATGGGGAAATTAGACCTAATGCCCTACATGGGGGAATTCAAACTTATAATGTTTTACTACTGTTGGACCCAAGTTCCACCGCCCCATCCTCAAATTTAATAAATTTCATGATGAAAAGAATTGTCAAACAAGTGTAGATCCAACGCTCTTGAACTGCAGCTGTCAAAGATCAATCACTTCATTGTTGGATTCCTGGCTAACAATATATCAGGAATGGGGCCTGTGCGTTGTCATGGATTGCAGGATGAGCCGATTCAGATAAACTATGTATAATATTTTAACCAGAGGTTGTAATGGAGCTGTTTTTTCAAATGCGGTAAGTCTACTACAAGAAAACCTGTCTTTTGAATCATGTGAAAAATCAACATTCAACTTGTTATTTAACAAGCATAATCATGATCAAGAAGTGCCATTTCCAACAATCTGAGGCCGTCGACCTTAGTTATTTTGAAGCAGTGCAAATAACATTTTCTGTGCATGAATGATTTAACTTTTAGGGAATCTCGCAATGTCAATCACCAGTTCTGAATGAGATACCTACCTTATTTCCCCACATAAGCATAAGCAAAAACGAGTACAAAGAAGTACAAGAGGTGAAATTAATGATTTCACTGTCCATTAGTAATTTGATAGGGATGTAGTTACATAGACATTGGTTTGTGTTTATGTTTTTGATATGCTTTTGCTACTACTATTTTCTTTCCAGTTTCAATAGTAAAAAGTGGTTGCAATGATCGTTAAAGCATTGCATGAATCGTACTTACGTCTTAAGAGTAAAAACTCAAATATCAAAATTGTTTCATTGCTTGTATATAGAACAAAAATAAAGCAAAGCATAAATCATACTCAGAGTTCTCCTTACCTTTTGTCATAACTTTAGTCACACACCTTCATGTTTTACAAACTGCAATTACACTCCCAACAAACGGTAAATAGATTGCTAATGGAAAAATTGCTTTTGGCCACTTACACCCCTTTTTGCATCCTTTTTAGACTCGGCACTTACAATGGCCCAACACCGACCCTGCCTCCTTTTCTCCTTTCTTCCGTAGGAGTCTCGGTCAAGGCACCTACACCGCTTCCGGTTGGGAAGCACGAATCATTGAATCAAGCCCCTGCCTTTTCTAGTAGGGCAGTAGGGAGGGGGTGATGCAGGGAGGGGATGTAAGTAGACAAGGCCATTTTTCATCATTTGCTAAGGTCTATTTACGGCTTTATCATGAGCACAAGTGTAATTTTTGAAACATGAATAGGTGTAATTGTAACTTTCAACAAAAATCAGGGGCTTGCATAAAATCTACACTCATACAAAATAGGGAAAAGTTTAAATGAGATCGCTCTAATATAGCTTATATGAGGCCACTTTAAATCATAGCCCTTGGATCTTAATCTAACGGCTACAAAATATAGAGAGCAGGATAAATTACTGAGTACATCTGGCAGATCATATAGGATTTACTCTCACTTTACTGAAGTCGTCAATCTTCAGCATGGTCTGCCAGTTGTACTGAAAAATTTTCGCTGGAGAGAATCTACAAGCAGAATTTAGCTGTAGAAGAAAAAAATGGATATAAGAGACCAAATAAGATTTACGAACAAGCACAGCTTCTCCCTGTCCACCGTCGATCCCAAAGATTGGCAACTCCAGTAAAGTACGAGTAAATCCCACGTGGTCTGCGGGTTGTACTGAAAAATTTCTCGATGTTGAGAATCTAAAATCAGAATTTAGCTGTAGAAGAAAAAAAATGGATATAAGAGACATGAATGCCTGTTTCCTGTACTCCAAAGGCTGCGAGTCTACTGCTGGCTGCATTTGTGTTTTTCAGTGTTTGGTTGTCCTTATGTTGGTTTTGTGAGTGGGAGAGGAGCAGTGGAAAAGAGTGATTTGAGAAGTACTTTTTCTTTTTTTCCTCAAGCACTGCTCCAAGTTTTGTCATCTGAGAAGTAGACAGAAGCATTAATGGCAGGATTTTGTTTCTTCAGAAGGGGACCCTCCAATGGAACATTTCCTAAATGCCTCACATAGTAGCCATTATCGGCCCCCACTGTTTAAATAGACACCATCCCTTTCTCTCTGCACGGCTGTGACCAGCAGCTATTTTTGATGCAACACCCCACAAAAATACAGGATAATTGAAGGAATGAAGCAATTTGGTAAGATGGGTATTTGTTATTTTTGTTCAACAAAATAGTGCCAAAAGGGAAGATGCTAAGTGCATCAATTCTCGTATCATAAGCTTTATTGACAGCTTGATTTTGTCATTCTTTTTGGTTGGCTGTCGCCAATATAAGAGAATGCTCCTGAATCTTGTTAAGTAGTTTTTTATTTCCTTTATTTTTCTTAGTACTTGTAATTTGTAAATGCTGACAGAATACATACATATGTATATACTATAAGTCCCGATGGTATGAGATACGGCTCATGCATGTCCTCATGAGTCGAGGTGACAACAGGCGTTAAATTAGGGTGCAGGCAGGTTTGCTTTGGCGTGCACCTTGAGATCGAATTTTGACTGTCTTGCAGTGCTTCGACTCGTGTGTCTGTAAGAGCCATAGTTCATGTAAACTTTTTCCATATAGTATACATGTTGTCTGGTTTTGGCGATGTGCAAAACTTAAAATTGCTAGTATGCTCAGCTTTTTCTTGATATTCTTTGCTCATGTATCTCTCTCTCTCTCTCAAAGAACAAGTGTCAAATTAATAGTACAAATTCCCAGCTTCACTAAACAACCTGACTAAGCCACCCAGGTGGTGATAACAATATCTATAATACTAGTTGTGCCTCTGTAATGAGGTATTGTAATCTCGAAAAAAAGAAAAAAAAATATACTAGAATCTTTATAATCTAAAATATAGAAAGTCTTGTGGAATACAAATTAACAATTTATCTCCAAAACATCAGCTCTTCAAAGTGAAAAGCAAAGACCAATTAATAATGTTCCCACAATTCAAAAAAAAATCATTCATCTACAGCAATACGAGCAGGGATGAGAGGATCAGTCTCCAGTACAGCAGCTGGCTTCACCATCCCTTTTTCAACGCACAAAATCTCCTCCAAATTGGCCACCTTCCCTCCACCCTTGCCAGTTGCAATAGCACAAGAAGAGGAATCAGAAGAAGCCTTTGTTAGTTGCTTGGCTCTCTCCACTTGAACATTCCAATCTGTAGTGACGACTAGCACATAGAGCATCAATGTAGCGCATGAGGCCTGCGCCGCCAACAGGCCGAGCCACAGCCCGGCGAAGCCCATCTTGGCCACGAAACCAGCGAGGATGGCCACTGGCATGCCCACCAAGTAGAATGACCCCAGGTTGATGTTAGCCCCAATGGCGGGCCGGGCGCTTCCCCGAAGGACACCGCAGCCGGTTGTCTGTGGACAATTGCCGAGCTCGCAGAGTCCCGCGATGGGCAGCGCGGTCGCCGTCAGCTTTAGAATCTCTTTATCCGCCGTGAACAGTTGCCCCCACCGGTGGCGCATTAATGTAGTAAACAGCATGGCAGCAAGGCCGAGAGCGACCGCGCACGCTAAGGCCACGATCGCAGCAATGCGCGCCTTGGCGGGACGGCTGGCGCCGAGCTCATTGCCAACACGTGTTGACACACCGAGGCTGAGTGCCGCCGGGAAGACGTAGACAAGGGAGGTGGTCTGAATGAGGATCCCCATGGAGGCGATGGAGGCCTTGGGATTGACAAGGAGGCCGCATAAAATTATCATGAGCTCATACCACCACCACTCCAAGCAGACGGAGACGCAAGTCGGGACAGCAAGCTGGAGCAATGACGACCAGCCGCGGAGACAATCCATGCTTGGAAACACCCAAGAGTCTTTATAAACTCCGGAGAGGTAGACGAAGAGGGAGAGCAAGACAAAGAGGTTGAGGTTAGTCCAAACCATAGCGATGGCCACTCCGGCGATGCCCATCTTGAAATGCACCACTAGCAAGAAGTTCAGCGGGACGTGGAGGAGGACGGAGACGGCGGAGCAGTAGGTTAGGGGGAGAGTGATGTTCTGAGTGCGTAAATAGATTCGGAGGGGGTGAAGTAGGGATAGGAAGAAGAGGTCCGGGAGGGAGAAGAGGATGAAGACGTGCGCGACGGCGGAGATCTCATGATCCTGGCCGCAGAAGAGGAGGATGCGATTCATGTTAAGCCAGAGAAAGGAGATGGGGAGGGAGGCGGAGAGGAGGAGGAGGACGGTGCGCTGGAGGGTGAGGCCGAGGATCTTGAATTGCTTGGCTCCGAATGCCTGGCCGCAGATAGGCTCCATTCCCATGGCAAGCCCGGAGAGGACCGAGTAGCCGGTGATGTTGGCGAAGCCAATGGAGAGCGATCCACCCGCGAGCTCGAGCTCGCCGAGGTGGCCGAGGAAGAGCATGGAGATCATCGCCCTCGAGTAGAGGAGGAGGCCGGTGACAGCCGTAGGGCCGGCGATCATCCCCATGGCGCGCATTTCCTCCATCACCTGTTCATAATATACACATTTACATGCATGCGGAGGAGCAATCCTCACGAAGAAACCAACATAGTCTAGTGACCGAAGCAGCTTAGAAACTGCATGATAATGCAATACTACTATACCATACCTCAGGGGGGGAAGGCCATCTGTGGAGGTCGTCTAAGGGCTTATGAGAGGGAGTGAGATGGTAGGTCATGTTCAAAGGGAGGAAAGAAGGAGAGGAGGATGTTGTTGTCTTGTTGCACATGAACCCTCCTCCCTCTGTCTATCCACCAATAAGGTAACTGAGTTTGCTTGTGTTTTGTGTGTGTTTGGGTGTTCTGTCTCCCGTTTGAGGGTCGTCTTGCTTTTGAATTGGAGGGAGGTAGGGTGAGTATTTATATGCAAAGGGACTGGGTACTTTCCGGAGAGGAATAACTAATAAGGTCAAGTAGGATTGGGTTAGGGAGGTGGGGGCCTTTCTTTTGATGTATTGGCGGCCTCACTCAATTTGATTCTTTTTTTCATCTTTGTTCAACAACTGTCAGAGATGACCTCAAGTGTGCTAAAAAAGTGTCTCCCTCAATTCTAGCTAGATTGGCGAGGCAGCATAGAACCTAATGAGATAAGGTATGTGAAATGCAAGAAATAATTTCATACAATTTGGTATGCTATTATTGTTTCGTTTTGATCTGCCTATTACATTTTTAAGCCTTACTATTACCATGCTCTCCCCCTTTGCTATATATGCCTACAGTCAGCAAGTCCTTCCAGTAATTCTTCATTTGTCTCCTAAAAAATATCTTCAATTGTTGAAGAGCTGGAAGTAGGTATGATCCACCTCTTGCACAGGCATTTGGATAGGCAAGCATCTTGCGTGACAATTACAGTGACTGGCCTGTCTGCACTGCTCAGATGATATTTGGATAGAATTTGAAGTTTTTCATGGTCTGTGTTCAAACATGTCTTCCGGAAATTCATTCAATCCTCCCTACATTTTATGGGGCCTGAAAATAAGATTATTATTAAGAGGATATGCAACTCCTACTCCCAATGCAGCTCCTAGTGCAACTTTTTAGCCAGAATGTATAGTTTAATGCTTTAGAGCATTAGTCCCTTTTGTTTGGATATAAAAAAACAAAGAAATGATGCGAGTCTTATAGTGAACTCTGATTGGGCGTCTAACTTGTCATTTAGTTCTTAAGCACAAAATGCTTTTTTTTCTCCACGTTCCACTCAAATGTTGGGCTTTCTTGTGGGAAAACAATCGGTGTCAAAAAAGGCTTTTGTTTTCTTGTGTTTCCCATCTCTGCAAAGTAGAAGGTGGCAAATCCCACATTATCTTTCTGCTATCATCCTCAGCCAAGAATGAAGAAATGAAAAGATCTGCTTAAGGTGTCGACATAAGCAAGTATTTTTATGAAGTGCTTAGGAGGGTACAGTCTGAAGTGTTTATGTACTGAATGGGACCCAAGATTTAACTGAGATGATTAGTGGTAGTGCTAAGAGCCGGCAGTTGGCTGTAAGGAAACAAGGAGAGACTGTGAGAGACTTGCGTGTCCATATTGGAGCCATTCGATCTGTGTCCCTCTTCCCCACACAAAAGCAGAGTGAAAGGATCAGTGGCAGGGGCAGTGCACAGTGCCCCTTCTCTGTTCCTCTCTTGTTACTCTCCTCTTTGTTCTGCTCTTATTTTGTATTCTATTCAAAATGCAATTCTGAACCAATTTCAATGATTGTCACTGAGCTACAACCAAAGAGTGGATTTACCCTGGTTCTTAGCAGGAGAGATTGTTTTCCCGAGTTCCAATTACAAATGTCAGAATGCACGTGTCGAAGACAGGAATGAACAAGTATTGGGTGCAAAACGTGAGTCTACAGATAAGAGACAGAAGCCAGCAGATCCGGACTCCAGATAAGAGCTGTTTTTTCTTTGTTACCCTTTTCTTAGCTTAGAGGTGGGTAACTCACACTGCATAATACTCTCTTCACATTGGCCACCGTTTTGTCCTTGATAAGTGCATTCCTGGGAAGGGGCAGAAAAAGAAAGGAAAAAGTATCAATTGCAAACACAATTATTGGCCGTTTGGGGCGTGAAAAATCAGCACCACCTGAAAAAAATTCAGCTGATTAGGATTTTTAGGATATTCCACTAACAAACACCTCATGAGGTATTTGTGGATATTTGGGAGTGGATGAAACTGATTTTTCACGTCCTAAACTGAAGCTGTCATCCAGCTGATGTTAAATCATGAGCTCCCTTATTTGTTTCCCCTTATGTACACATAGACGCACGATATCGATCTCACGGTGCCTGTTAATACAATGGCAGGCTATACACAAGATTTCACATCCTACAGGCGCATATTAACTATTTCCCTTAAATCATTCAAGTACATATCTCATTGGTAGACTTTAAAGGCATAGTACAACCTTCGATCCCACAGAAGTAAGACAGCCTTCCAGACAGGAAGCTTCAGAAGAGTCACCTTTGCCCTGTGATTATACAGATAGTAGTTATACTAACAGTTTATTAATGCTAATGGTTATACAAAGAAGCTTCTTCTTTTTTGGACTGGTCATGGTGTCATGATCAAAGAAACAGAGGAAGGCACCCCTCTTCGTCCTTTGCATGTCCATGCCATGGGTAGGATTGATGAGACCTCTGATTGTATTTGAAGGGGTCTTGTCATACCTACCATCGAAAATGGGTAAAAGATGACACGTAGTCTACAAAGGACCCCAAATTCAATTTTGTTTATTAGCCAGAAAACGACGACAGTATGCTCAGGGGGTAATGTCGTACCCTTCCCCATTCTGAAGCGGGGTCTGGTCCACTTGCCAAGTTGTAACTTTCAAGTGACCCCATCCTATAAATCTAGCAAGAGATGATGGACCCCTGTTTCAATGTGGGCACGCCCCTTCGCTTCATAGGTCCGACTAGCTAGTAAATGAAAAGTTCGCATGTGCCTCGGCTCAAGCATTCAATGCATTCTGAGGCATTGAGAGAGATTGGATCAAGCTCCGATGGCACATTTTAATAGAGAGCGTGGGCGGGTGCTTGAAACCCACCTGCTCCCTGTGTAAATGCATGCTAACGGATCGAAATAGAACTCCTGTAAAATTAGTCAGAAGCCAAGATATGAGAGTTATGATGCAATCTGAGCCACCACTACTTGTAGTAACGGCTCACTATGTTTGTATTCGAGGAATGAAAAACAGGGCAGGTGAAACTAGCATCAACAAAATTGAGCCAGCATGATACGTAGGTTGGTGAGAAGTGTAGTTTCAAACAGCAAGCCAGAGTTTGAAAACAAAGAGCATACCATGCACTTCTGCAATACCCCCTAACGAAAGAACTCCTTAGCTACAAAAAGATAGCATTCCAATTAAGTTCTCCACATGATATACCGACAACTTCCATTCTTGATATCGATTTCCATAGTGGTTGCTTCTTATTGTATCCATTCCTCCTGTCATTATCTTTAGCGTGTCTTCACTTTCAATATCTGAGCTTCCCAACACGTGAAATTTTGGATGCTTGTTTTTCTTATTGGCGACCACAGAATCTCATGTAGAAATTGGGCTGGGGAGGGGCCACAAGCAACAGTTCATGATGGGAAAAAAGCTATTCACTAGATAGATCAAGATAATGCGGACTGGTATGTACGGAAAAAAGATAATGTGGACAGCATCCCGTTTCCTAATACCCGTCTCTTGATAATTGGAGCATTGTTCATGCCACATGCATTAGAGCACAGACAACGTTTACACTGTTTGTTGACTAGGATGATTGTGGTGTGACTCACTTTCATTGGATCCAATTGCATAATCAGTCCGGTATTGGAATTTCAGTAGGCACCACCTCCGATATTTTTAGGTAGTGTGAAGTATGGCTATACAATAGAGGTTTAGGAGGAGAGATAACTCACATGCAAGTCATCCTGCAGTGGTCCATTATGCAGGCACAAAACGGTAGGCTTTGTTGTCTCTACAGTAAAGCCCAGCAATCCAACAACAATATTTCAAAAGTAAATTTTACCACCAACAATACAATGTTGATTACAGTTATAATGATAAAAAAGGGTGAAGTTGTAGACAAGGGCTCCCACTTAATTGGTTTCAAAGGCAACTCCAGAAAGTCACCTAAAGCTATAATAATTTACTCATTGGTGATCACATAAAACAGCCACCAAGTTCAAGAAAATGTAGCAGGGTGTTTGCGGAATCAATAAGAGGACTTGCCAAAATGAGGATCTAGGATTAACGCTAGATCCTCAGCAGCGCAGCAAGTTGCAAGATATCTTCAATGACAATTCCTACAACTTGGAAAAAAGTTTAAATGTCACGTAATTGGTAATGGGGACAGGACATAAACAAGATGCTGTGCTTCACATACCACCCAAGGACAACATCTGAAAAGCTACTAGATATTCTCAAACACATGGCAATTAAACCGAGGAATTTATTCCTGAATCTGGTGCAAAAACAATGGCATTCAGCCCGCAAATTTCATTCTTAGCAGACAAGATTATACAAAAAAGAGAATGAGGGATGGAGATGCTGTTTCCATCAGTACTTCCATCACCAAAAATGTTGGCCACTAAAGACTCACAGCTGCAAGTGAGATTTCATGCCATATGATATTCCACACGCAACAACCAGAACCCTTAATTACCAAATAAGAATGAAGAGCACGTAAAGTGTCACAAGACCAATTGACCACATTGGAAAATAGCTAAGCCAAAAGCACAATTAGGTTATCAGCATAAGTCAGGAAATACAGTGATGCAGAGCGATAGTGGGCCCTATTAAAAATATTTTTTGTATTTATTTAATAAAAAAAATTAAGGTGTCCTTAATCAAGAATATCTTATTCGATTAGGCTAGATTTGATTTATATAATATTTTAGGATAGATTTGATTTGATTTAGGATAGATCTAGAATCCTAAATCAGTGTTTTATTTCCTATTAAAGACTTATTGTAAGCCTATTTAAAGGCCTCAGTTTAATCAGTCGATGATTTTGAAGAAAAAAATGCCTTCTTCTCTGTTGATGGAGAATTCTGTTGGTGCCGAAGCCATCAAGCCCCGGTAGTGAATCCAGTGGTGATTCCGATAGCCCTTCTGGTGGTGATTCCAGAAGATGGCCTACCGGCCTCCATATCCTTCTGTCCGCTATCAACTTGGTGACCCATCAAACAACTTGCACCCTGTTCCTTCTCTTGTCACCTTGGATTTCATACTCCAACAAGTGATTGCTTTGAATGCCAAAATTGGTGTGCTCGTTGCCAAATCTGATGTGCTCGTCTGTGAGTTTGCTCAGGTCAACGCTCGCGTCGCACGCCTATGCTCTCGCCTACCATCAGCTGTCCCAACTTCCCCATCAAACAACCCAACAGACAGCCCAACACTTCCTGTGCTCCACGTCCCTCAGCAGTATGATACAGTGTCCGTGCCGACCACCCATGACCATGAGTCTTCTGAACAAGTCGAAGAGGTCCTTGTGCCGGTCCATCAGTCATTTGCAGCCAACTACCCAACTCCATTAGTACCTGAGATTGTGCCAGAAGAAGTGGTTTTTCCTTACCCGGAAGAGCCCCCCCTCGAATCCAAACACGTGGAAGTGTCTCCTGAATCTCTGCCCTCCATGGCCCACTATCATCCTTGGCAATGGCATGTCTACTCTTTTCGATGCCCATAATGTCTATCCCGGTATTAAAGATCGCACCTTTTCTGTTCCAGTCGTGTCCGGTGCACACCGCCACCTATTGGAGGGTCCTTCGACACCCTCCGCCTGATCCGCCGCCTGCCTTCACGCCACTGCTCCGCCGCAGCTCTGCTTTTGCGCAACTACTCCGCCACCATGCCGCCGCTGTCGTCGACCATGTCGTCGCCGCAGTCCATCATGCTGCCGCTGTCGACCATGTCGCCGCCGCAATTCCCCATGTCGTCGTAGCAGTCGCCTTAGGGCACCGCCGCAGTCGACCTTGCCCTTTCTCGCCTTCCTTTCGCCTTATGCCATCGTGTGCTTCCCTTCGAAAACTCGGCCAAGGTTTCAATAAAAAAAAAGCAAACTGACCCCGGGTTTGGCTCAGTTTGGGTTAATTTGGTCACGATTAACATTTATTTTGGCTGCATCATGTTAGGTTCCTTTTGGGCCACGGGTTTGGTTTGGTTCGGGTTAATTTTGGACGGACACAGCCCTACAATGCTGCATGATACTTTGCTGGCCGCTTGATTTATACTCGTCGGAGTCAAGTTTCTCTCACCTGTGGAGAATGATGCTGAGCGATGGTGGGCCCTATTAAAAATATTTTTTGTATTTATTTAATAAAAAAATATTAAGATGTTCTTAATCAAGAATATCTTATTCGATTAGGCTAGATTTGATTTATATAATATTTTAGGATAGATTTGATTTGATATTATTTGATTTAGGATAGATCTGATTTGATTTTCTATGTTTAGAAGGAATCCTAAATCAGTGTTTTATTTCCCATTAAAGACTTATTGTAAGCCTATTTAAAGGCCTCAGTTTAATCAGTCGATGATTTTGAAGAAAAAAATACCTTCTTCTCTGTTGATGAAGAATTCTGTTGGTGCCGAAGCCAACAAGCCCCAGTGGTTGCTGTCCGATGGTGATTCCGGCACCCCTTCTGGTGGTGATTCCAGAAGAAGGCCCACCGGCCTCCATATCCTTCTGTCCGCTATCATACAGACAACTCAGTTCTTACATGTGAAAACTCTCCACAAATGTCGAATATCAGCACATGGGGTGAGCAACTTTTCTTATGATCAGGAAATAAAAGAATACCACAAACAAGATAAGAATAGAAGGTTACTCCTTGTATAAATTCCCTAGTTTAATACGCAAAAGCTAATCTCTTTTTTTGTCTTGGTTTTGGGCATTTAGTCTTGTCATCAGTTAAGAAAACCAGATAATTTATATGGACATTGCTTCATTATTTTCTTCCCACGGAGCAACAACAAAATGGGAGTGTACGTTGTTTATCTTCTATGCATGTCAGATTGCACGGTACATGAAGATCAAATTAGTGACTCCTAACTATTGAAATTCATCAAACGCATCTTGGACAATGTATCTCAGTCAAAGGTTGCAAACGATATAGAAGATCAAGATCCTTGAGAGTCCTCCTAATTGCTATAACAAGACTTGAAGTAAGTAAAAAATTGGGCAGCATTTATTACAAATGAGAAATATATATTCGCCAATTAAAGGAATAACTTCTTACGCGAAGTAAAAGGAAAAATAATCTGTACACAGTTGCAATGTATAAAGAAAAAAATTAACACAAGCATACCTTATCGAGAAATTCTACGCTTTGGAGCAGAATATTGAGGAAGTGCCAATATGGCCACAAGGCCACTGGAAAAGGCTGCAACTGCAGCTACTGCAAATGCTGGCGAGTTGCCACCTCCAAATAATTGATCCCAAGGCCCACTTCCAAGGGACACAACTACCTGACCACGGTCATGACATACCAATTCTCATTAAATAATGATTGCCATTTCAACCAAGCAGCAGTCATAAAAACTATCATATCTCTTCCCCCTTTTACATGATTCCAAAATTAGTCATAGACAAAAGTTCACGCACAATGTGCAACTGATGGCATACCATAAAACGGAAAAAAGGCACTACATGAACATAAAAACAGATAAAAGACAGGTAGTCTGCACTCCGGCCAAAAGTGTAGCTTTACACTGCAATTTCATGTGTCGAACAGCCACAGGAATTTCTCCGCAAGATTGGCCACTAACCAGGAAAAAAGCCTCTTCCTATCAGCTGATGGTCTAACAGTGCACTAGCCCATGGAAAGCTGCAGCATGGGCTAGCTTTATCCAAATAGATGTAATGGGATGAAAAATGCTGATGCCACTCACAACACAAGATGCTTGCAGGACTTGTTCATGGATGGCGCAGGCCCCATGCAGGTCCCATGCCTGCTCCCACGCGGGGTCCACACCATCAATGCATGCTCCTGCAAACGTTGTGAGCCGTGGGTGACGTAAGACTACACTTATGCGATAAGCCCGGGACACAATCTGCAAGTTGTAGCATATCAGTTTATGGTCACCGCACAAAGTCTCTGTTTCATGGATGGTCCAGCTCCCATAACAGACTAGGTGACACAAAAGATTACATGACAAATAGCTGCCATTATCTAATCAACAGTCACTAATTATTCATCTAGCAGCTATAACAGTTGACTTGAGGAGTTTCTTTTACTTTTTAATTGTGTGCATGCATATTTTAGGCAAGATCCGTGATCATTGTACCTCATGCCAGACAAAATTTGCATATGAAACTATAGATTCGCCGTTCCCTCTCCCCAAAAATAGGATAAGCATATATGCATGGAAACTATAAAAGCGAGAGGAACTACACATACCTGAGGGATTACGATAGCTAAGTTCAATATCCCCATTGACAAACCTGTAGAAAAGTAGGGACAAATTTCACTTAGACATACAGATAAGTGGCAATTGCATCTTGAAAGATGAAAGAAATCCAAGATAGCACTACCTTGGCCAAGTCCTAATGACTCAGTATAAGAAGAGATAAGTGCGTATGGTATGCTATAGGTAACCTGCATAGCAAACACAAAAGCAGTTACATACATGGCCTGTCATGCATATTAATCTAGTGACAGATGAGGAGAGAAACCAAGAACTTACAGCTAATGGTACTCCTAGAACCGCAAACACAACAAGGGCAACAATCACTAACCCATTAGGAGGTAGACTTCTGCTTGTATAACTCAAACTCTTGGCTAGAAAAGAAATAATAAGCATTGCAACAAAGCAAATAGACATGAGGATGTTTGAAATTCCCCACACAATTCCCACACCAAGCTTCTTACAAAGTTTCTCCATCAGTAGAGAGGTCAATCCAAGAACAAAAGAGTTCAATGTTAGGCCAAACGCCCCCATTCTTACTCCTGTATGATAATTACTCCCTCCTTCTGGTTTCCCTTTATAAATTTCTCTACCCATCCAATCAGTATCGTAAAGAAGAAAAGGAAACCATCCGATCCAAGTTAATGCAGTAACAATTAGAATTATACGAACTGGAAATGAGAGGTATCTATAAGAACCAAATAGCTCCCAGAGAAATGCTTCGTGTGTATTAGGCTCATGGAGACCCTCTACGTTTGTAGGGAATTCTTGTGCAGCAGAGAGGCTTATGTATGTAGTCAGAGAAAGAAGGGCAATGTGAAGTAGGAAGGCAGACTTAAGATTAGCACAGTTAATGGTGCATGAAGTTGTGAGGGCAAAGGGGAAGATGGTCGGCCAGCCACTATAGGAGCCAGTTGCAAACCCAAGAATGTTTCCAACAGCCATAAACAGAGAGAAATAAGCATTTGCAATGCGAGTCCTCCTGTGATCCTTACCTAGAATTACAGAAAATTATGATCATCAGAATGCAGCTTCTCTAATACCATTGTATAAAGTTAAAGAAAGAAAGAATCCATGCAGATGGTAGTGGGGTGCAATTTCACCTCCTTTGGTCTAGATAATGGTTAAATGGGAATTAATATCAGAGTCAGCATGCAACTAAAACTTCCGACAAGAAATCTTGCTAAGGTCAATATGGCTTGAATTATTTAGTTTGAATTGCATAAATAGCCCTCTGATTAGATATATGAGCTACGACAGTAACAGAGCTTGCTAATTACAGCCCACACTATTATTGGACAGAAAACTAAAATTTGCTGCAACCATAATACCATGCACCATTGCAAATTTTGCATTTGGGACCATTATGGAAGTTATATCATTCCTATTTGTAATAAGAAGGGAAGCTTTGTACCAAACATGAAGATCAGCGAATATCAATATCAAGTAGCACCTTTTCCCAACGTACCAAACATGAAGATAAGGTAAAAAATTTACCAGTGACATTCAATCAAAACCTAAGAGATTACAGATCATAGATATGTGAATAACTAGGTGGCGGCCCTAATAATGCGATATTTGATAAGGTACTTAACTTATCGAAACTCATGAACCAAAAACCAAGAGATTCCAGATCACAGATATGTGCATAACTAGGTGACTGTCCCAATAATGCTATATTTGATGATGCTTATATGTACAGGTAAGTACAAAAGTGTGAGGAGACCAATATATGTGCGACAAGGTGGAAATAAAAGAGGACCACTTGCATAAAGGTTTTCGAAGACTTGGGCAACGTAGAATATGCAAATCCTCCATCTGACCCACATTTTCAACCTTTAAGAAGTAACTGAGATAACACAAGATAATATGGACATCCTGGTATCACATAGGTTCTCATTCAATCCCTTGTGTAACCACCAATTGTGAGCCATTGGCTAATAAAATCAATCAGCAAAAATAAAAAATTTACAAAAACAAATATGAACCAGCTTAAAATTTTTTGTAAGCATCTTTTCAGATAGATAACATAACGGACGCCGATGTTGAGAGAGAAGCAATACATAGATAGAGACAGAATAACAGGAAGGATAGAGATTGTTGGCCCTCAGATAATAGATATTCACTTTAATTCTCGACCCTTTTTCTATGGTGTTTTTGCATGTAGTCTCTCTGACTTCAATTCGTTTAATCACGTTAGGATTCATAAGCAATTTAGTGCGCCAACATACAGTTTGAGGCAATGGAATGAAAACGCAAAGCCATGTAGGATATAAGCCAATTTAATGCAGATTTCAACATGAACTAAACTGCATATAAGACATTTCCTTCTTTAGTTAGAGAGTTATATATATGTCAATGCTAATATGCTATAAGCTAGTATTGCCAAACATGAAGAATTATATTTGTAGAAGTGACATGCAGCATGCAAAGAATATAAAGTAGATCCTTTCTACACCCCCTTTAAAGATGCATATGAAACCATATATCTTCGTATCTACCCCGACAAAAATATGTGTACAATGTGCAACACAGAGAATTTATAAGCTAATAAAACACCAATTTAAATTCTGAGAACTGTCCACGGCCAAGCTCATAAATGCTCCTTCTGTTCCACAGTAATTGTCTGGATTTGAAAAAAAAAATTGCCCATAGAAATTGTATTATTCCATTTTTTTCCTTCTCAAATTGATTAGTGGATGGAGTAAAAAGGGCTAGTGGATGGGAAAGAAAAGTTAATACATTGGCTTCCTTAAATATCTCATTTTTCAGTTGTGGACAATTATTATGGGACAGAGGGACTAGCTTGCAGTACAATGACCTGTTTTCTTGAGATACTTGCTCCATTGATCAAAATAATGAGCTTGAACAAGGCTCAAGTCTAAGGAATTTATCAGGCTCATTCATAATAACAAGCATACAAGTGAGCTCAACATGGAGCCTTATACATAAACACAAAAAACACCAAGGGAAGTACAAAAAATAATACAACTAGGCTAGCTAATCTAGCATTTGTTGGGCTGGTTAAGACTCCCGGTTGTGGTCGTAGTCAAAGAGTTGAATATCGTTGGCAAATAGAACAGGAGGTTCTGTGAGTCTTACCAATAAAAAATAACTAACGTAATTTGCTGCCTATCATAATTTAACCCATATTTAAGCCTTGTTCACCATCTAGATTTCAGAAATTTGGCTACACAAACAAGTCATAATTGAGGATGGCTCGTTGTCTACTTCTTCCAAGCCCAATTTTTTAGCCACACGGGACCAGCAATTAGCAGCTGAGCCAGAGTCAGGATTAAAATTACCAAAATTTAAGAACCAGGTCCAAATATAAATAGCATAGTTTAAACAAGTATATCTTATCAATTAAATAGATTCAATTGCAACAAATAAAGGCATCTCCTGAGTCCCTTTATATACCAGTAACAAGATATAAATAACCGATAGAAATTGAGCAATAATACCAAGTATGCTCTCGCACACAGGAGTCACGACAGCTTGCAGCATGATGGAGTGATGCGCTGTGTGCGAATAGTATGTGAGCCCAGGCATGGGCCCGCACGTGGCATCATTGTGAATATGATGTGAGTGTGACCCGCTGCAAGTGGTCCTAGCACTACTCTAAAATATATCACTACTCACTATCAACTAAATAGATTCAGTTGCAACAAACACTGACATTCTAGAAGTTTCTGCATTCACCAGTAGCGCTATATAAATGTACTAATAAACATTACTAACTAAGGCATAAGCATTCTCCGCAAAAAAAAATGTGAGCTTTTGGTCTACCTGTGTGCACAACTAATCGCCATTAAAACATGTCAATATTTTGCCAATACTAAGAGTCCTCTCATTAGCAAGCACTATTCCACATCCCATCCTTACATATGGAGCAACATCTAGACTAAAAGCATCTACTTCTGACAAAAATAACTAAATAACACAAGTTTTACCAATAAAATCCTATCACTAAATATCTTGGTACCTACAAGATTTTCTCGTAAGTACTTGTCAACCACTATACCTACACCATTCATAATTTAACTTTTTACATACATAAAAGTTTAAAGCCCTCACCTAGCTCCCTAGACTTCTCTCTTACAAACTTAGTCTCCTGTAAATACACTATGTTAAACTCCCTTCTCCTAAGTATTTCTACTAACTACATACCCTTACCTTTCAAGGTGCCAATATTCTAAGTTGCCACTCTAATCCTACGCTCGTGGGGCTATCTTCTTTACCCACATCCAACCAGACCAACGTTGCAGCCGGGCATGGTTACAATGCATCACTAATAGAATAAGTATACCAATAAACTTTATTATAACTAAGAAACAAGCATTATCCTAAAAAACAAAAAAATTACGGAGTCCCTTGGTCTACATGGGTGCACGACGAATTGCCATTAAAACGTGTCAAGATTTTGCCAATACTAAGGGTGGGTTAGGGGTTCTAGAAAATAAAAATTTTCTATGAAAATATTTTTGTCCAGAAAAATGAACTTTCATGGAAAAATGAATTTTCCCATAAAAAGCGGTTAGGGGTTATCGAAAGTGTTCATGAAAATTTCAATGAAAATAAATTTTCCGACCTAGTTAGGGGTTTCAAAAAATGTAAAAACAAAAATATCCTAGAAAATCTGCTACTAATCCTTTCTTTCTGTCCGCTGTTCCATTGCTGTATAGTCTTATTGTGTGTGATTCATGGGCGATTTAAGGGCAGTCTTATGCGGGAAAGATGATATTTTCGCTTATCGAGGTCCCCATGTTTGGGGAGAGAACAACCTTGTGTAGCATGGGTTTTTTTCTGGTCACGTGGCATTGGGGGTGTCCGGGGCTTCTCATACAAGACTGGTGCACTTGTCCATGTTTAGGCAACTAATAGAAGCGGGAAATGTCTTGATCGGGCTTTCAAGTTCAGAGTATTGGAAGGAAGGATGGTCTAAAGTATTGCTGTATCCCACTGCTAGCCGAAAAGTAATTACTTTAAGATGTCCAAAACTCAATGCTTGCTAGTTGTAATGCTAAGAAAATAAAAGAGTAAAATGGAGTTGAAGGCAATTATAAAAATATATATATACATATAGTTGAAGGCTACAATAAATCAAAATAACCACTTGGTGGCGGTGGATGCAAAATCAGGAGTGGCATTTGAAACAACTTGCGAGACTTATAGGGTGTAACTGACCCTAGGCCTTCAACCATTCAATACTTTGATAAGAAATTCACCTACTACTTTCAGATTATCAGGAGATCATATTTTTTAGAATATATGAAGAATAAAGGAGATGCGAATTCATTGAACTTGCAGCTAAAAAGACACGTTCAATAGCTATTGTAGATACACATATACACACATGAAGGAATGATGTCATTTCAGAGAGATCATGGCAAGTCAGCAGATCACTAAATCTCCCCAAGAAATGGAAAGACATCAGGATATTAGTGAGATCTTTCCAAAATCTCTCCAAGATTGTAGCAACTTATCTCTCCTTCATTCTTTGTATGGATTCCCTATCAGAATCAAGAAATCAAAATCACCAAAATTCAAAGAGATCTTGCCAACCCTGTTTTAAAACATGGATAAACCAACAAAAATCGAAGTAGATCATGCTTCAAAACTTTTTTACTGCATCCAGAATATCGGAAAAGAAAGAATTGGTTCTGGTAAGATCTCACGAAGGGATTTTCCTTCCCTGTTTTCGAGTAAAAAGGCTGACACAAGAACAGAACAGTAGTACCCTTCTAAACCTTTTTGTTAAAATGGTCCCTATAGGAGGTGGTTATACTATAACGACAAAGCAATTAAACAATTAAACTATAGAAGAAAAAGTTTTATCACCCATTAACGGTGAACAATTTCTAGCTATAGAAGATATTTCCTGAAGCTCATCGCATGACTATATTGCTCTCCTGTAACGGTAAGTTAAGCACCACAAGCTGTCTACCCACCCAAGCCCTTAACAAAAATATATTTTCATATAAATTTGCAACTTCCTTTAGAGCAATTACATTTCCCCTAAGCACCCATATGCCCACTTATCCTGAAAAGACTGCGCATACATATCCAAAGCCGAACTTGACTTCCTTAAATGGCATAAATCTTTTCTAACTCAACCCATACTTCCTGGAGTTTGAGGTTGCCTTGACAGGATACTTCTTGGGTTCATTGCCGACTACTAACCATTAAGCATGCTAATTAAATGCATCATTTGCATAAGTTTATTGAGGTCGAAGGAAAACAAATGACAGTGCAGTAAGACTATACTACTTTACAGCACCAATTGGTTATCTGGTCCTTTTAAATGAGGTTAAAACAAAAAGCTAATGCATTTCAAAAAGAATGCTGACACATCAAATATATGCTGCGCAAAATAAGGTATCATCTTCAGTGCATTACACCATGTATTCCATATTATTCATGGAACAATCTTATTAAACTAAACATCCAGTAAAAGACAACACTAATATCCACCTAGAACCCATTGAAAGCACCGAAAATTGATTCAACGTAATGAACTACAGCAGCAAACTGACAAAGACAAAATATTAAGTCCAACAAACACTATACCGTTTCGAAGATGTACAATTGAGTTTATCAGACATCAATAATTCAACCAAAATCTTGTCCCTCTGATCCAAAAATAACCAATCTAACCCAAAATCTAGTGATAATTGAAATTTAAAGTTGATTATACTTTACCAACATTTTGTAAGAAGCCCAATTCACCATTATCCAAAAAAAGAACATAGTAAAAACCCAGAAAACGGAAAAATTGTAAGGATTCGGCTTACACGGCAACCCAATCGGGGATGAAGCTGCCTATGGCAGACTTGTACTCGAACCGGCAGAAGAAATCCTCGTTGCCAAATTCATCAAGCTTCGTATAACTCTTGAAGCTATGCACCTACACCTGCCTTCGATCGTATCGGCACTCTAGACATCAAAATGGTCGGACAAAAACACCTCCTTTGCCCCATGAAACTACTGCCACCCTGCGACCTGGAGAGAGACGGAGGAACGGCTCTAGGGAGGAGAAGGTCCGGCGATCGTTGCCGGACAAAGCTCCGGCGAGGTCGATTTTCCCTAGAGCAGGGAGGAAGGAGGAGCCCAAGCCCCCGACATTTTTTTCAGTCCAGGAAACAATTTTCTTACCCTTTTACGTCTGAAAATTTTGGGCCATTTTCCAGCCTTTTTTCGGGCCGTCCGTAAAAGCAAATTTTCATGGCTCTGATTTTCTTTAACCCCTAACATGGTGAAAAAATTATTTTCATGTAAAATAGTTTTCCATTTCTAATTTTCATTAACCCCTAACCCATCCTAAGAGTCCTCCCATTTGCAAGCACTATTCCAGATCCCAGCCCTAAATATGGAGCAACATCTAGACTAAAGCATCCAATTCTGGCAAAAATAACGAAAAAGCCACCCAGAAAATCCCAGGGAAAGCGACCCTAATGCCCAGTTTCCTCCCACCTGAGATACGCACAAGTCCACAACCAAAGCTCAAGACAGAGACAGCACAAACTACCGCTAAATTTACCACTCTCTCCTCACCCTACAACACATATAACACAGAATACCTCAAATTACCTTGATAGTAGAGCTACAATGGAAGAGCATTTTCGACCTTTCATACTCACCTCCATGAAAACAACAGTTTAAGCTTTCTCTAGGTTCTCCGGTTTACAGAAGGATATAATCACAATAAAAAATCAGCAGAAATTAATGTTTAGTTGATTAATTAATCCGTACCGGTGAGATCGGCGAGGAGAGCCCGGCAGGGCCCCTGCGTCATGTTGTTAGCGACGTCGAGGAGCCAAAACCCTAGCACGAACACCCCCACCGCGCGCGGCCGGCGCCGCGACCCGCTGCGGTCCCCGAGTGCCGCGCCGATATCCGCGGCGTGGCCGATGATGAGGACGGCGGTAGCAATGATGGCAGCGCCGGCGGCAATGAAGGGGCGGCGCCGGCCGAAGCGGCTGCATGTGCAGCGGTCGCTGAGGTGGCCGACGAGGGGCTGGACGAGGAGGCCGGAGGCGGGGCCGCAGAGCCAGACGAGCCCGGCCCAGGCGTGGGGGATCCCCAGCTCCTGCACGTAGGGCGTGAGCAGGGAGAGCTGGAGCGCCCACCCGAACTGGACCCCGCACCCCACCGACGCCACCCGGAAGAGCCGCCGCAGCGGCACTCTCCGGGCCCCTGGCGCCGGCGCCAGCTTTTCTCTCCGGGTCGGAGCCGGCGCCGGCCTCGGGTTTGTCGGCATTTTTCCCGGGTGCTCAGTTTCTCACTCTAGAATTGCGGTTTGTGTTTCTCTCTCTAGCCTTCTGTGATTCTGTTTGTGGAAGCTGGAAATGGGGCTTCGGAAGTTGAGGAAGACACTAGTGAATTATTATCACCATTTGTCGTCGAAATTACGGTAATTACCACTGTTTGGGTTGGAGCTGATTGAGCGGTTCAAGGAGTGAGTGGGATCGGGTTATGAGTGAGTGGATTTCCTACAGGCCAACACAGCCTACAACCATGCCAAATGCCCCTGTTCTGAACTTGGCCATTCTTTCAGAATTTATGTTATAGATTTCTCAAGATATTAGGATAATGTGTTCTTATTTTTTTTGCTTTTGTGCTATGGATTTTTGCCTTAATCATGATGTGGAAAAAAAACTACTTATATTGTCTTTTGGGATATCAAGGAAAGCCAGTCTCGCCAATACATTAGCAAAATATTGCCGATATATCGGTATCGATCTTCAGCCAATAAAACGACATGCATCTGCTTCAATTTTGACAATTTTATCCAAAACTTGCCGATATATCCGTAATACACGACGATATATCAAGTGTTTCATCGATATTCCAATCTGATTTTGTATTTTAAAACCTTTTCCATGTGCTACTGCCACGTGATTTACTTTTAATGTCCAACTTTTAACTATTTACGCACTTTAGCAATAAAAAGTAGAATACAAGGGGACATGATATAACTTGACATAGTTTCATTTTGTTTTTTCCTTGCTACTCTACTACTTTATTAGTTGTCCAGATTAGAAAAAAAAGTATGAAATTAATTTATTTTTTATTTTATTTTTAAACAAACAAATAATGTGAGACAGAGAGTAAAACTTTGAGTGTGCCCTGATGGCCTTACCTTTATTTCCTACCTACACGTAATATTTACCGATTGATATATGCACTCAATTATTAAAATTATATCATTATAAAAAAATTAATTAGTATTGTTTCCAAAGAAAAAATATATAATGAGCAAGTAGTATATCGTTAACTTGTTATATATATATATATAATATATATATATATAAAGTATAATTGTCAAAAAATCATATACATAAAGTATGATTGTTATATATATGTAAAAAAGCCAATTAAAAAGTCAATCTTAAGCCAAAAATTGGTAATATTTAATAATATAATTGGTAAGCAACTGATATTATTTTACACAATATTTTTGATATTTTATATCTTTAGGCGGTCAATATATCTCAAATATTCTATACTGCATTCCTTGATCGATACAATTCAAGCATATTTGGTCCATCATGCACTAAAAAAAGGTTTATGAGAATATTTCTGAAGGACAAAAATATAGGGTGCATATTTTTCCACTCCTCTGAGGTATCTCCTCAAGTGACAAAACCATGAAAGATTATGTGAAATTAGATGCTTTATTTACTTTTTTTATTATTTACCCCATCATATCACTCTTTACACACCTCACTATTCCCTCTAACAACTAACTACCCTGACCAAGGACTATGCTGACGACCATCGACAACCTTTGGCGACCCCCGATGCCTATTCAAGACCATCAACAACCATGCCCGCATTCTCCTTTTTCCATTTTTATTGTTCACATTGTTCGTTTTAGTGTCGAAACCATATATTATCATGCACTAACTTATACTAGTGTAAGAGATATGCACAAGCGAAAGAAAGAAGGCAACTTAAAAAGATAGAGTACGTAGGGAGAATAAACTTATCTTCTTACTGGGGTGGGGAGACACAGCGGGGTTTTAAAATATGCATTTTATCACTTATCATTTTGCTTTTTGACATTAAGAATAAAGAAAGCTGGCGTAAGCACAATTTCATAAATCTTAATACTTTTCTCTTTTGTACAATAAAAAAATACGAATATTTTTTTTGTTGTCTTAAACCGAACCGATCTGGGATTCTGAAACCAAGATATGTGAAGTTACTGATTGACTCGGACCAGAATCAGTAAGTTGGCATCAGAAATTTTAGAAGGGTAGAAATGGAAATTGCGTCGAACCGAGGAAAGCTGCAGCTGTTGCGGTGGCGTATTTTCAGGCGAACTGCGGCAGTAGATGACGAGGGAAAGTGGGCAGAAACCTCAAACTACCAAAAGGTCCTTACTTAAGTGTTCATGGGCCAAGTAGTTTAGCGGCCCATGCAATGTGTGGGCCCATGCCCATGGCAAAATGTAATATTCCCTTCGTTCAATAAGTCTGTCTACATCGTGCTCCGTCACTAAATTCTATTTTTTTTATGAGCCTTATAGTCTAATAAATTTAACTCACTTTCAAATACAGATAGGCTTCACTGGATGGAGTATAAAATTATGAATGTGATCTTTTTGATGGCATATAAATATGAAAAAAAATTAAATGACATTCTCATGCAGCTTACATGAGTTCGAGTAATCTTAAGCCATCAAATTAAGATCTGACGGTAGTGATGATTCACACTTACATATCCAGTTATTTTTCACTCGCCATCAAATCTTGATCTGACGGATAAAAATGGCTTAGTTCATGCAAGCTATATTAGATTGGTCTCATGTAAATAATTTATAAATATTTATAATGTAAGAGCCGAAAATTTTATATTAATAAAGAGGAATTTTATTGCTCAAATGGAGTAATTTTGAGTTCTAGAAAACTCATTAAAAATAAGTTTAAAATTAAATTTCTGTCACACCGATCGATCGCTTGCATAGTCGATCGATCGGGAGACGATCGATCAAGGTTTGGAACGATCGATCGTATCTACTGGACGTTTTGAGTTCCGTTGATTTCCTGTTTTGTTGTAGGCGATCGATCACTGGACGATCGATCGCCTTTACGGAACCAATCGATCGCCGTTAATTACATGATTTTTGAGATATTTTCAATTAGGGTTTTTGTTGATTGGATTTACCAGATTTGTAGAAGACATGGCCTTCTGGAGTGGCCTCATTCAACTGACTAAATCTTGGTAAGTAATTCAAATTTGAAAACCCTAATTGATAGCTAATTGACAATCTATTTAAATGAGGTTTTAATTTCAGCTAATTGGGCTTAATTAAGGGAGAATTTATGGGCATGATTAAGAAGGAATCATGGGCCTTTCCATATACATGGATGGCGCCCTTTTGTCATGGATTTTATTGGGAAAGATTTTAAATAATTGGCATGATTCACCTCTAACTAATTGATTCGGTTTAGATACTTATCAACTAAGTATGTAACTGATTGGGGTGATTGAATAAATCACGTCCCTAATTACCTCACTCCCTCCTTTGGTGGTCAATTCATGGTCATTGGATGGTGGGATGATGAGTGGTGGAGATTGAGAGGCCTCACCTATTTAAAGACCTCATGGGAGGAGCCGGTAACCCCTTTGGACCGGCAGCCCTTTTAGCCCTCCTCTTTGAGAGTTCTTCTCCCCCATTTCGTCCTCTCCTCTCCCTTCCCAACCTGCAGCAGCAGCCGTGCCTCTAGTTGGTGATCGTGGTGTGGAGGATCGACAAGGATTTGGAGTAGTGCGATTGATGGATTACTTGCACGTCGAAGTTCGGTTCTTCAAAACAAGTAGGATAATCTTTTACCACATTTTCTTTCTCTGATTTTTATTATCATGAATTATGTTGTTGCTGACCATATGGCTTACTTCACGTTCGAGTTATATGTTAAGAATTTTTGTGTCATGCAATGACTAATACATGCTTCAAGTTGTATGTTATACATGTTCGAGTAATCATATACCTTTAATCTTCTCGTACCAATCATTAGATGACATCCCCATATGAATTCAGCACTATGCTTTGTTCATGTTTCACTTTAGAGTCATATTCTTGTGCTGTCCAACGAAAGTTGGCGGCTTTATGAGTTCTTGAGTCAATCCATGTGTTGATTGCTCTTGTTTGGTAAATCGGTATCCTAATCGCATATTCCATGCATGAGATGTTCGGGATTCGATTTTTTTTGTTCTCTGACGAATAAAGGTAGAAGCTTGGGAGTGTGTCAGAGCACTTCGGTGCATATATGGTCTAGAAATACATGGCTTAGTGAGTATGATGTGTCCAATGATGTTTAGTAGTATAATCATTAATTGGGTATGTGATTTAAGTATACACTATGCTAATCAAATGATTAATCATTAAAAATTAATAAGATTCTCTCTCTATCGTACTAAATAGGATCTGACATCATGTCAGTACGTCCCTGTTCATAGCAGTGTCCGGGAATACATGACACATTTGGTATGATGTGAACAATGAATTGAGTAGAGAGGATCACTAATCAGGTTGTGAAATTATAACAGAAAATGAAATTAAATCAACGAATTTCAGAACCATTTGGGTTCTGTAAAAGTTGTTAAGAATATTAAGATAATTTCAGAAAGAGTTATTAATAAATTAATAAAGTATATACTATTAGTTAATTAATATAACTTAAGTTAATTGATCTCGGCCAGGACTAGCCCTACACCAATGAACCCTAATCAGAAAATGATAACTAATTGTAAAAAAGTCTAAAAATTATACCGTCTGTCAGATTGTAAACTAGACTCCTAGGACTACTTATAATAAAAATTTCAGAGGTTAATTCACTCTGTACAAGAAGTGGCGATCGAATGAAATGGACTATTCTATTTAGGGGCAGAACACTATTTTTGGAATTAAAACCCTAAAACCCTAATACCACCACAAACTAAGGGTTAATACAAAACTTAAAACCCTAATTAAAAGATGATAAGACCTCTAGGGCCTTGGGAACAGTAATCATAAAAGTTTACTTACGGGTCTTAGAGCTGTGAACATCTGTCCGTAATTAATCGTCCTATGTGTCTCATCTCTTGACCAATTCTTGTTCAAGAAGCTTCTTTACTTGTCCGATATTCAATGACTCTGACATGATCCATTTCTGAACATGTCATTCTAGTATTTTGGTTCTGGGGATTGTCAATTCTAGGGATATGTACGGCGAAGATGTCAGAGTGTTGACTTTTGATGAGTCATTTAGTCGGGTCTCTTTCGAGTCCCCTGATATGATCATTCTAAAATATTGAACACTCTCTTGTGAGTCATATCTGGTTATGTCCGAATTCTGGTCATTTCACTCTTGGAAAGAGTCAGATTCAGAAAGTTGTGATTCAGGTCTCATAGTGAGAAGGCCCAGATGATTTCAGTGTCATTCCGTTTGTAGTGATTGTTTCTCCACTAAGAGTCATTTATGAGAACTCATAGTTGGAATCATAGTATGCTCATGAGCCATAGCTAGACCCATGGTGGTCTCAGATTTATTGAACCTCTGTAGTTCAGCCGATGACGGCAACGCATGCGCTTTAGATTGTATGACATTACGGAAGGTTTGTAATCTTCGCCCATTGTGCCTGTAAGCACCGATGGGGCCAGCATCCCTTGACGCATGGCCGGGTTCCTCTGTAGAACTTCTAGGATGTTCTGGTATTGATGTCCATAGGGGAAGTGGACAGAGCTGAGAGCAGAAATTGTTATCTCCGTCCCTTTGGATGTTTGGAGCAGATACTCTTGTGACATCTCCTTACTCTCTGTAAGTTTGGAATCTTAGATATTGATTTTATCCTTCCTTGACCTTTGAGAGTGTCGGATGATGATTGGTTTCCAGGTAAGCGAACTGCATAATTGCTGATCCTGAGTCTATTTGTACTTGTCTTAAATCTTTGAGTCTTTTGACATTTGAATTATTATTCCATTGTGAGTTTTATTGTATCCTACTAGATATTTCTTATGGAATACTCATGCATCCTCTAATGCAGGGATTAAGATGGAACAGAAGTGATCGACTATTACTTTTGGTGATGTTGGACGCTGGAGTCTAGAAGAATGAACATTTATTTTCATTGATGTTTATGTTGATGATTGTTGAACTTGCGGCCTGTGTGCCCATTTTATTTTATTATGAAGACTTATTGAATAATATAATAATTAATTAGAATTCCTTTTTACTATTCTATCTAATGTACGTGAATTTTGTTTAAGTCATATCGATCAAGTGAGACCCATGTATGCAAATGGGTATGTGATGATTCGAGTATTCGGTCCGTCCCAGATTTTAATTCTATCCTTATAACCTTTATTGGATTATCGCTTCCGCGATTATTAGATTTTGAAAATTTGGGGCGTGACATATAATGTAAAAAAATAATTTTTTGTTTTAAGGAGGAGGAGTTCACCATCCCAGGGGTCTAGGTGGACACTGGAAATGTGAGGGAATGAACCATCATTTATCTAATGGTGACGCTCCCAAACGGTGTTTGACGGGTTTGTCCACTACCTTCACGCGCTGTCGCCAAATAAAATAAAATAAAAAATAAAAGGGCAGTGTGACTCTGTGAGGGAGAAGAAGGGCGAGGGAGCTCAAGCTTCCACATTTTACACGTGCATCCTTAGGCCATTAGTAGATACTATCATATTATATTACCACTGAGGCTTTCAAATTCCAGTAGATGTTGAAGTTTGACTCATATGATCTAGAGAGAGAGAGAATTTGTATCAAATGGACTCTTCCAAGTTTTTGAAGTATTTTATGAAAGCATAGATATATACGCACATGTTCATACCTGAGTACTATGCTTCCTTATTTTTATATACCATGCTAGGGCCCCTGTGACCCTGATCATGGACTCTGGCTATATAAATGAGAACATGTTCCTTCAAAAATACCAGTAGACAACAAAAGAATACAGACAAGTCATCTTTCTGCCAAAAAAGAAATGTGAAGCTAGCGAACATACAATATAGCGAAAGAACACATGGCTTATGGCATCTGAAGTTTGCAGTCCGTGTGAGAGAATGGAGGAATAAAAAAGTAATTCAACGGTCATTTTGGGAAAAAGCCTCCTTTTTAATAGGAAGCAAACAAGAAGGAACATACTGCGATCACGTGAGAAATAGTCTTCATCCTTCTCCCACTATAAAGGAACAAAAGGCAGCTTCATTCTAGGACCAATTGCACAGCTCTCAGCTCTCATTCTTCCTCCAAGTCCAAGGTCACTAGGTCAGCATTTCAACATTTTGATGCATATATGTCAAATGGGTCATCAAGTTTTTCTGTCTTTCTTTAAGGATTTCACCTGAGAAAGGAGTTTAATTAACGTTGTCACCTTTTTTCATGCTTTTTAAGGATGACCTTAGTCTTAACATTGGCATATTTATGTGCAGATTTCAATAACTAGCATTTATGGATATCTCATCAGTAAGATGGCTATCTGAACTGGTAAGCCAAGATACATCTCAAAATGAGCATTATTATTAGTTATCAATCTTTACTTATTCATGACTACTGATCAGCATAAAGATAGAGATGCATTCTCTCTTTCTTTTTGTGCAAAAGATGCCTTCTCTCCTAATGCAACTATATGTAGGACAATAATATTAAGACACATCTTGTACAATTTACTATGAATTGCATTCTTTAGAGAAAACAAGGCATCACATTTTCCACATTACTATTCTAGAATGGCAAGCACTATTAGATACCCATGTGGGACTGCAGCATGTTATCTAAGTATTGACTTTAAGTTTTTCTTTGTGGGATTAATGTTAATTACAGGGAATGGAGGATCCTGACTTCATCCAGCAATGTGAGATGGACTCGTTGAATGATATCACTACAAGGCAATTGGCAGCTGCACTTGGACAAGACTTTGATCAGCACACACTCTCCTCTGATAGTGAGACCTCTTACCAGTCTCTTACCCCAAATAGCTCCACCACCTTCAGTTGTTCATCCATGTCCGAGAGACCCACAAAGAGGTCCAAAACCAGCAGATGCACCTCTCATGCCACGAAATTTGCCTCGATCCCTAACACCTCTTCGTCGTATATTCTTTCATTTGGCAATCAGAATTCACCCCAAGGAGGCACACTTTCGGGACCATGGAAAGCGAAGAATGACATGATTTTGCCGACAAATTCGAATATTCAGTCTGAATTTGTAATCACTCAGGGGACATATATGAACAAGATGCATGGATCAAAGAGAGTTGGCAATGCAAGTGCTAAAAGTATTGCTCAGGATCACATTATGGCTGAAAGGAAGAGAAGAGAGAAGCTCAGTCAAAGGTTCATTGCTCTATCTGCTATTGTACCTGACCTAAAGAAGGTATTCTTCTTCTTTATTTATTTTTATTTTCAATTATGATTGCTTTTGTTAAATTATTACTGTTATTACTATTGTTTAACTTTGTCATCAATTAACAGATGGACAAGGCTTCCATCCTTGAGGATGCTATGAAGTATATGAAGGAGCTTCAAGAGAGGGTAAAGACATTGGAAGATAAAAAATCATCCATCTTTGTCAAAAAATCTCAAGTTTCTTCTGATGATGACACTTCTTCCACTGAAGAAAATTTCGTTGAGCAGTCTCTCGAGCACCTGCCGGAGATCAAAGCTCGAATTTCTGACAAGGACATTCTAATTAAGATACACTGCAAGAAGCAGAAAGGCATTGTAGTGAAGGCTCTTGCGGAGATTGAGCAGCTCAATCTATCAGTTGTTAGCACCAATGCCACACCCTTTGCCAATTCTTCTCTTGATATTACTGTGGTTGCACAGGTAATGAAATACAACCATCCTAATCGAAAATTAATAATCTTATTAATCATCACTACATGATATTATATCTTGCCATGGTTTCTTCGAAATAATTAATGGTTAATTTTGAATTTTCTTATTATTCTTGCAGATGGAGGATGAATTTTCTTGGACATTGAAGGACCTTGTCAAGAAACTCAAAGCAGCTATGACTAAGTTGATTTAAAGCCTACAATGGGCTTGTGAATGATGGAATTTGGTGGTGGTAGTGATGTTTGTCTATTTTTGCCGGGAAAATTCGAGTTCTTTTGAAGCATGAAAAGTCTAGAAATAATGGAGGGCTACCATTAGTCTTCTTACCCTTTTTTCCTTTCTCTTCCTGTGTTATATAAGTCCTTTCTAGAACCACCAGTACAGGTCATTAGCTGCGAGGTTTGTTTTATAGGGAGGTTTTTCCCCTTTTTTTGCATGGTTTATTAAATAAACCATGTTCTTCACCTCCCTATATAATATCCTCTTGTAGCTATTTTAGGCTTTTTTGGGAGCTTGTTTATTGACTATTTTTCTACTCTCTGCCTCAAGCTTGTGCTGGGTGATACATTCTGTTACCTGTAGATAGGGCCAGGCGTTGTCGCCTTTGTTACAGGGTATGATTATGTTTTTTTGTTCGGATAATGATGTAAGTTTGGCTATATTTGTGTTTTTTCTTTCACCTTTTCGATGTAGAGAAATCATGTATCAGAATTGTTGTTGGATCTCTCCGGGTTATGGTGGAGGCCTAAGGATTGAATCCCATTTGTACACATTGCGTAAGGGTTGGAAAAAAAAAATTGAGTCTTTGACGATATTGTAAGCCTCAATTAAGACAACATATACATTGGCCTCATCAAGGAACAATTGTGAATTATACAAACAACAGAACAAGTGTTACTTTCATAAAAGTATCCTGATCGAACTTCATGACCAGAGTCCATGACCATGGTACAAATGGGTCCTAGCATGACACATACATGCCTAAGATGGCATGTAGCTACATAACATGGTCATAGACTCTGCTAAATGTGTACTATGAACCATATTAAGCCTCGAAGTACTATTTTAAGACTCCTATGTACATGGTCATGGAGCCCGGTCAGGCAGATGGGGCCCTTTAAAAACTGATGCACGGAGGTTTATACCCGAAAATAAACCAAGACAAGGGGTTAGTAAGCCTTAAAAGGATAAGACATATAAAAGTTGGATTATAGTCCTCCATACAGTGAAAAAATAAAAGTATATATATATATATATAGAGAGAGAGAGAGAGAGAACGGTTTACATGAGATCGTTCTCATATAAGGAGCATGAGGCCAATCTTTTAGGTCGTTAGATTCTAATCCGAGGGTGGGTATCAAATCAATGGGTAGGTGAGTGTGTCACATCAGTGATTAGGTGAGTTCTTTTAGTTGTTTGTAGCCGTCAGATCAAAATCCATCAACTACAAATTGAATTGGCCTCATATAAGCTATATGAGAGCGATCTCATTTAAACTGTTCTCTTAAAATAAACAAGCTATATACGCTTATCCTCGAGGTTTTAAGTATTATATTAGCCAAGTTTGAGGCTTTTAGGCTTTTTATAACTAATGAGTAATTCAATGACTAATTGTCGGTTTGTGCATTGTTGAAAGGAATACTAGGCCTTGGAGTCCTCCACCTTTAACAGCTATCTATAATGGACAACCACCCTAATCAATTATCGTCAATATGGACTGGCGTTGAAGAGAGATGTGGTGAGTAATCAATTGGAAAGATCGATAAGACAATATATTTTGTTTTATCACTCATGCAAGTTCCCATGTCACGCCAGACTCATATGAGATACTTGCTAGTGGTAAGTGCCCCATGCAAGTTCTTCATGGGGCATGGCAATGGTGATGGCGAGGGAAGGGCATTGGCCTTGTGGCGGATCTCACCTGTCTACTTTTTGAGCTGGTAGAGGCTCGCGGGTCTCGGGATAGGTGTTCTTTGCAGTGGAGGCATCCCAAGGAGGGATGCCATCCAGGCTATTAACTAAGTTTCTCACTGTGCGTTCCATGGTTAGTTGCAAGAGCAACCTTTCTCTTCGCAATCTAGGCTTATCATAATCTTTATAATTGTCGTGAGTTATGTCATATGGTTACGCGTGTTAACGGATAGTTTCCTTGCTTCCTTGGGGGTCTTGTGTTGAAAATACTTGTACAAGGTACATGGGGTGTGTGACTGTATTCAACATGTCAAAAGAATTTCGTTGGCAGCTCCTAAGTTGGATATTACAATTAGGCATATATAATGTTAAAGCTTTATCGCGATAACCTAGCATTATGCATCAAACTTATCACCACCCTGTAATAAAAGAAAATGTCAAGCGTAAGGGCCACAGAATGAGCAACAGACTATCCATCCAAGTGAACGTAGCCGTGTTTTGAAAATGAGGGATCCCCAGATCAATGGATACCTTAATGCGCGGGTAAATGGATGAGGTTTTGAAATAAATCAACAGGTTCATAGAATTAATCAAAGATTGAGGTGTACCCAAAATATAAAAGGATGATAGATTGAGCATTCCACTATCTGAACGTTTCATTCCAAATAGTGTTATCTGTTAGAAAAAGCATGCACCATTTCATTAGCCACTTGACTTCATCTTCAGGCTCATCTCATGAATATCTTTAAAGTGCCGAATAAATTGGAGATAACTGCGGATAAACCAGGGTCCCCCCTAGAGATTGTTGATTTATTAGGGAAATGAGAACCTGAGAGTTCCCCTGATTATTGTGATGATAACTAAATTACCAATTGAATTCCCGGATAGCAGCTAATCGCCGCAGCATGTAAAGCATCATAGGCAAAATGCTAAATCTTTATCGCTGTAACCTAGCGTTATGCATCAAACTCATCACCCCTCTGTTATAAAAGAAAATGCCAATCTTACAGGCCACAAAATGAGCTACAGGCTGTCCATCTAAGTGATTGCTTCCGTGTTTCGAAAACGAGGGACCCCCAGATCAATGGTTACCTAAATGCTTGGTAAAGTGTTTCTTGTTTTAAAATCAACAGGTTCCAATGATTAAGGATGACAGATTGAGTTGTACCCAAAAAAGATAAGTACGATAGATTGAGCATTCCACCTCAGGGGCCATTTGTGGCGTGATAAAAAGCAAAACATCTACAGTGGATGTTTCACTTCACTATTCATTTCCTATTTTTTTCACTTTCAGCTGAAACACATCAGGACGTATTTCAGACATCCACAGTGAAAAATTTAGAAATGAATAGTTAAATTGGATTTTTCACTGTGGATGTTTTGGATTAATCACGAACCAAACGGCCCCTCAGTCTGAACGCTACATTCCAACTAGGAGCTTTTTCCATATTACCTAGCGCCAATTTTTATATTCCCATATTACCTAGTTTTTCCCGTGAAATCTCATATGGTATGGAATCTGGACTTAAAGTACCGAAAATGCACTTCTTCTATCTTTTTCGTTCTAATACTGTGCGAAGAGGCGTGTTGTATATAACACGAAAAACACAAGGGTTTCTCCGGTGATTTCCATCGGTGACTCCACTGGCGAGTTCAAGCGTTGATTCCACCAGTGACCCCTGTGAATTTCGACGATCCTATTTATATCCCCCTGCTCGATTTGGAGCTGCCCCTTGCTGGATTTTAACGACACGACTGATGAAGAGTGCACAAAGGCGGCGATTTGAAGCGTATACCTCAGAGGATTTCGGGGCTTCAACTTGCTGAGTTTCTCCCGCGGCTCCCTGCACCTTCTTGCAACTAGCGGAGTGACAGATTGAGCTTCGGTTTACGGCGAAGAAGAGTGTAAAAGGCACCTGCCAGGAAATACATACATGCACACGACTAAACCTCGATAAGTTACAACAATCCTTACTAATTTTAGTTTCAGAAGGTCTGAAATTTGGATTTTTAATTTTTACTATGAACTAGAAAAACACGACTGTATATTTGGTCGTGTACGCGATGACACGACTTTTATGTTTTCATGTTGCACCGATACGACTTTTCTACTGACCACTCTACCTATCTCCTTGCAAATGGATACAAAAAGAGAAGATTCTATGGAGGAAATACCATCGGAAGAGAAGGAAGATCAGGAATTCTTGTTTGCACCCCGGGAGCAAAGACAGAGGGGCTGGAAGAGGAAGGCTTTGATGGGCTCATCAATGAAGAGAACATACTATGCGCGACCGGAACTTTGGACGTTTTGTCAACCGGGCGCGATGAAAAAGTGTGCGGCCCTCCTACAGCGTCACCAAATATGTGGCCAACTAATCAGAGAAGCTAGTTTCTCTGCCATTTTTGAAGGTGAGGACGTAGTTGTTTCTCGGAACCTCCTCGACCATTTGGTCAGGTACTGGGATGAGTCGGCGAAGGCCTTCAATATCAAGGGGAGTTGGCGAAGGATGTTTCTCGGAACCTCCTTGACCTTTTACTAATGTTTTCATCTCTTTACTATGCATATTTGGTTTTTTGAGCATACGACAATCTTTCATGCTTTTTATTATATAATTTCCTAAAACCAATATTGACTCAAACTAGTTCATTTCGATTTTCTATAGTGGACTATTAACGTGGGACAGTGGGAGTGCATAATATAGAGGTGCGTTTGTTTACTAAAAAATATCACCTTTCAGGCCTGAAAAAAAGACTATACTGAAAACCTTAAAAGTGGCCGGTGATGGTGATAGGTGAAAATTTTCACCTTTCATCACTGAAAAATTGATTCTCATCGAAGTGAGAATCAGGCTGACGAATCGATCGTCGCGCCTCTTCAACAAAAAAAATCAGCTCTCTCCCAGAGGTTCATCCCCCCTGGTGAGTCCCCCCAACCCCGACGCTGCCCCGTTGAGCCGTGAGAGCCTGTGCGCCCCCGTCGCCGCCACTGCCTCGTTGAGCCCCCTGTTACCGCCACCGCATCGTTGAGCCCCCCACCTCGACGTTGCCGCCGCCTCGTTGAGCCGAGGGAGCGCGTGCCTCCCCCCTCTTCCGGGCAACTGCCCGGGTCGTTCAAAGCCGATCACCACGGTGTTTGCCCCGACGCCTCAACCGCCGCACCGTTGAGCTGAGGAAGCCCGCTCCCCCCTGCGCGCCATATCTCCCTCATTTTTAGTCTATTTTTGGACTTTTTTCATCATTATAAGAAATAGCACTAAAAATTAGGAAGAATGAAAAAAGAATGGGCCAAAATGGATCAGAAATGAGTAAGAAACATATCGTCGAAGTTTGTCCAATTAAAAAAACTATTGTGTAATCGATTACACGATAACTACGCTATCGTGCGTTGGATTACATGATAGGCTATCATGTGTATCGTGTAATCACCCATTAAAATGGGACAAACTTCAACAGTTCATATCTCCCTCATTTTTAGTCCATTTTGTAGGCCCTACCAGTCCAAGGGCGAAAAGGTGGCCTGAAAGTGGGGCCCTGATTATAGAGGTCAAGAAGGGTGCACGGAAGAAGCACCGTATGACCGAGTACTGGAAGGGAGTGTTCGATAATCTCGACGTATGGGAAGAAGTCATCAATGTAATCATCCCCATGGCCGAAGAGGCATCTCTCATTGCTTCGTCTCCCTTAGTGGCCCCTCCTCCGCGATGGCAGAAGACGGAGAGGCCAAAAATGAAGAGGACTCCCAAACACCCTTCCCCCTCTTCCTCGAGGACGGCTACTCAGTTTACTGCAATGGGGCGATTGGAGGGCTCGCTTCAGGGCATACAGTCACTAATTAAAATAGCTCTGTCTTCGTATGAGGAGATGGGAAGGAGTGTCGGACCTCTACGAGAGGTTCTTCACTCTATCACGGCATCTGCCGCCGCAGCGTCAATGCTGTTAGAGGGTCAGAACTTTGAGCATCCCAAGGAGGAGAAGATTGAAGAGCCGAAGAAGGAGACGAAAGAATCAAAAAAGAAGGAGAGGATAAAGAAGTCATCGGTGCATCACATGGAGCCAAAGAAGCGGCCCGATGACAAGGGGTAAATGAAGAAAACTCTGATGGGTATGCGGAGAAAGGAGCTGGCGCACAAGTTAGCCGGCGATTCATTGAAATAGGGTAATGGTAAGTTGTACACGATTATTTAATTTTTTGTGTCCCATAGTACACGACTATTTAATTTTTCGTGTTGCATTCTACACGATTTTTTAATTTTTCATGTTACAGTCTACACGACTATGTTTTTTTTCGTGATGCTACTGACACGAATATGTAAAATGTCATTTTAGCTCCCATCAACAGCGCAGATGAGGAAGAGAAGATTCAACGGGCTACTAAGAGATCCTCCGCGAAGTTATTTTTGAAGAAGCTCCAACCAGAATTCGACGAACATATGGAGCATGCAGAAGTCGAAGGCCGTCAGACGTACAAACGGGACCTATCTCCCCCCTGGTGTAGTGGTAAGGAAGAGAAAGAGGGCTGTCTGTGCAAGTGAATTGCAGAGGATTAGGGAAGATGAGCATATATAGAGAATGGAGGAGGAGCAGGCGAGGAGGAATAGGTCCCGTCAGCCGAAAGCCGATTCCAAAGATATCGTATCCGATCGACAAATGACCTCTATCGTCGATGAGGTGATCTCTTCCTTAAAGCAGTCGGATATCCAAACGGCCAAGGAGGAGGTGAAGTAGGAGGAGGTGAAGGAGGCGGCGAAGGAGGAGGAGGTGAAGGACGACGAGGAGGCGAAGGAGGAGGAGAAGGCGAAGGAGGCCACAGGCTTAACCTCATCCCAGCCATTTGATGTTGATGTCCTCCAAACCCCTCAAAAGGCTAAGGCTACAATTGCACTCCCAAAAAACTATGCCAGTTTGGAGTTATGCTTTGACATGGGGGTATTGTTAGAGCGGGATAGAGTGGCAATAAATGGATGGATTGCCAATCGGAGGAAGGCTTATCCAATCCCAACGCTATGTAATGACGACTATGTATCCCTTCTGCAAACCACAGAAATAAACACCAATGTAAGTATACATTATACTTTCGTTGTCCTCATATGTTTTCCTCTTTTTCTTTTTCGAATACACGACTTTACGCATAGTCGTATATAATGTATACGAGAGACACGACTATTATTAAAGTCATATACAAAATACTCGACTTTTTATTAAGTCGAGTATTTTTTTAGACAACCTAATTAAAAGTAGTATCTTGCCTTACTTCGATTGTTCTGAATATGTTGTTGTTTTATACAGGTTATAGATGAGTTTTGAGTCTCTTGCGGCAGTGCAATGAGAGAGCACGAATGAAGTATCCGCTCAGTTTTTTTTATGCCACTCATTCAAGAGATATTCGACAACATAAATGTTCCATGCATCACTAGCGATAATTTGACTTTCCCAGTATCAGTTTTTGACTCTCTTGCGGTTTTGTAGGAACACAAAGAAGGGGGCAATAATACAAAATTGATAAAAAAAGCTCGGGAGGATGCTCACAGGCTTGAACAGGAACATGTACTATGCCTTTTTCCCAATCCGCACCGGCTCCCATTTCCCACACTGTGTATGGCGGTTCTACAACCCACTGTCGGCAGATCCTAGTTGTACACACATCACAGGAAAATAGCTGACAAATTCATGCAGTTCATGAATGTTGTGATGGCACACAAGCTGGGGTGGATGGGTTGCATCGACTGGAATAGCAAGAGAACTCAAAAGACTAGGGCATTTTCATCCTGATGTACGTGGCGCAGTTAGCATCCATTGTCAACCCACCCGAGTTTGATCAGTTCAAAATTACACGTTTGTGGTGCCCAATCATTGCTGCAATCATGATTCGTGGGGTTATTGACAGCGAGTTTGACGACGATTCAATTAAAAACAAAAATCAGGAAGTCACAGTTGCGGGTTTTATGAGGATGTCGGATGAAGACTAAATTTCTTTTCTCACATATATTCTTTGTACATATATTATTCTTCTTCTACATACTTTCTTTTTCTGCATGTATTCAATTCTACCCACATTCTTTTATTGTACAAAGATTCTTTGATGTACATACAATATCCTTTTAATAATTCCAATATATTATTTTCATGCAACACGGCTTTAACAGATGACTATGTATATAGTCGTCTCTCATGCAACATGACTTTAACAGACGACTATGTATATAGTCGCCCTCATGCAACACGACTTCATATATAGTCGCATACTAAACTACACGACTACGTATATAGTCATGTATTCGACTATTATAGTCATGTTAAGTTGACGACAAGACTATTACGGAGTCTTCTTTTTGTATTTACCTATCATCGACAACACGGCTATAATTAAGATTCACTACTATAATGGAAATACATGTATGATGCATGAAAGATTTTTTTGCATTTCTAATATTTTTTTTTGTATAGGCATAAATTGCGGTATAAGGTAATCTTTGTTATACAAGAATTTCACTACAATCTAAGTAAAGAATGGTGGGGGCTTAGGTACGCCAGAGCGGCGTCTCTGCGTTGACTCGTTAGTAGTAAGATTGCCTTGTTGCGGGAGTCTTTGATTTCTGCGCTTCCTTGGTCCTTTCGCAACAGTTGGGTTAGTACATCTTTTACGGTTGTGACCAACTTGTCGACAATTGCCACATTTCAACATCGACCTTTCTGGTGGGTCGGGTTGTGACTCAATTCTCTTTGTCTGTCTCCTCCCCTTCTTTGGAGCTTCAAGCATGGGCAGTTTGCATTTGAATAAAATCCCATAATCCCTCTACTGACTCTTGTCTAAAGTAGGGAAAACTGCTTCTTCGTAGTGGTGCGGTACAGACTTGCGTAGTACCACTTTTCACAATATTCTACCGGGACGAAAATCCTCTCATCAATACATGCAATGGCTTGCTTACACGGAAGTCCCATGCTCTAGAAGAAGCCACATGTGCAGGTTCTCCTCGTCATGTCAACAATATTCTGAGGAAAAAAGTTCACAACAGCACAAAAGGACTGTATCAGCAGTCGTGTCTTTGGCAACACGACTGTATGAATAGTCGTGTTGTGAAATATAGTCGATTATTTGAATACTTGTGTCATCAAAGACACGACTATATCCGTAGTCGTGTCTCTCACTGACACGACTATTCCAGGAGGACGGTTTTATCCGAGAATTGCGGAATGAATTCTTACCACATGGTATAAAGATGTCACTTCAAACTGCCGTAATGATAGCGGTTGCACTCTGATTGTCCAGCACTCTTATTCCTTATTTCGTTGATATGATTTTGTGCATACTTTGTTAACAGTGTCGTTAGCCCTTCTGCTTCCATGCAGCGTCTCTCGAAATGGGAGGTTGTGGTCGCACGGGTTTGCTCAATCAAACGAGTTATTGGCCAAAACTTAGCCTTCCAAAGCATATTATTTACACTTTCAGATCTGATTAAAGTGATAGTGCCATATCTTTTACCCAGATATTCCACATTAGCCCAATTTCTTTTATTTATCTTCTGAACTTATTTCCAGGCATCCTCATTGTGTTCCTTCATCTTCTGCTTGATTTCATCGAATTCTGATATCCTGAAGCATTTTGCAGCTCGGAATAGCAGTTTCTTCAGGTACTTATCATTCCAATGATGAAGCATATTAGCGGCCATATGCCTCAGGCAAAATCCACAGTGAAAGTCAGGAAAGACATCAGCAACCGCTCTCAGAAGTCCCTTCTGCCTATCCGAGACAATTGTATCCAGAGAGGCCGAGGATTCCATAAACAGGGTGGCTTTCAGTAGGCCGAGAAACCACTTTCTGCAAGTAAGAAATCAGAGTGAAAGCATATTAAAGAAAGAAGAGATAGGTTGTAGACAGTCGTGTATGAAACAACATGACTATATGAGTAGTCGTGTGCTCGAAGACAAGACTACTCATATAGTCTTCTTTGCATACGTACCACGTATTTATGGTATCTTTCTCGACAACTACATATGCAAGGCACATTAATTGTTGGTTCCCGTCGAGTGCTGTTGCAACCAATAAAACTCTAGGGTATTTTCCTTTTAGGAATGTTCCATCAACAGTGAGCAACAGCCTCAGTGATCTTCTGAATGCTCTTGCGACTGGGCCGAACATCCAAAAGACACGTCTGAAGTCGTATCCGGCTACCTCAATTTCAATTTCAGGTATATCAGAAGATCTTTCTATCACCACATGTGTACCTGGATCAAACCGCTTTAATTCCTTTTCGTAATATGGCAAAATCCAATATGCGTCTTCCGGGTTGCTATCGATCAATTGAATCAATTCCTCTTTCGCCCTCCATGCCCTTTTATAGTTGACTTTTACACCGCAATATTTCTCAATGTACTGTTGCATATTAGCCATTTTTATGGAGTTTGAATCCTTGTGGAGGCCATGACACTTCCGTGCAATCCATAGGTGTGAGGCCAATGGATGATCTTTAGAACTTATCAAAGTGTCGTATGTATGCCTTCCTTCCCTTCATGTCACGGTGACTCCGTCAAGTAGATTCGAAGCCCGTATGTACCATGTGCACCCTCTAATCTTGCACTTTGCAGCAAATGTGTCCTTGTTCTCGTCCACCATTTTGAACATGAATTTCCTCTTGATTGCGAAATCAGTAAAACCATCTTGAACTGCTTCACACTTTCGAATCTAGCCCCTAAGGTAAGTTGTGCCTCATAGTTGTCTGGTTGCAAACTGCCGGTCAACATCGTCTCCTCCTCATAATTTTTTAAAGGACCTACCTGTGGTGAATAGGTACCCCAATCCCAACCACCGTCACCATCGTCCTCTAAATCTTGTGGCCCCGATGCGACAGATTTCCCTTTAGATGTGTCTCCTGCCGTGGGAACTCTAGAAGTAGATACTATTCCCGTGGGATCTGCCTGGCAAAAATTTGGTAGCGTAATAGTCTCATCCCACTCATCTGCAGACCACAAAAATTCTTCTTCATCTGCATCTTCATCTTCATCTTGGTCTTCATCTTCATCTTCACCTTCTTCCCCATCTCCCAATTTGCATGAAAAAATTTGTATGAATGGACTTGAGAACACGACTGGAAGTAGTCAAGTCTTGTACTATTATAGTCGATTATAATAGTACATGACTTCCCTGTATTCGCGCCTTAGAAATCTTACCTCGCAGCTTCAAATGAATAATCTTCATCTCTTCCTCCTTCAACTGCTGATGCGGGTGTCTTACTGGCTGGGTTGGATGGCCTCTCCTGTGATGTATTACTGGCCTGCCTTACTTCTGCCTATGGTATCCTCTCCTCCTCCTTATTTGCACTGGAATTCATTTCCTTATTGAGAGTGGAAGTCTCCATGTTATTACTGATAGAAGTCCACTCCACGTACAGGTTGAGTAGTCCATTTGTGCCTTGCTTACTCTTGTGAAGGAGAAATATTGACTCCAGGTCTTTATCATCTTCAAGGAGGTATGGGGATCCAGAATCAACACGATATGACACAGATAATGTACCAGCTGCAGACTTCAGCAATAATCTTTCTTCCACTTGCTGCAACAGTTCCAAGTACTTTACTTGTGTATCTAGTGGCATGAGCTTCAGTTTCCCACCCACGTATGCATCAAAATTTGTAAAAACTCCACTGTAGTGTGAGCATACAGGTATCTTATCCATCAGTACCAGCCATTACAATACCGAAATGAGTCAAAAAAACCGTAAGACACGATATATTGAAAACTGTATATGAGTGAAAAGCATCGTCTATGAGTCGTGTTGTATACAACACGACTATTGTTACAGTCGTGTTGTCGAAGACACGATATTGTAAATAGTTGAAAACTTGGCAATTTTTCAACTTTCTTCTCTGGAACCGACTTTCATTATATAAATCATAGTATTTGAACTTGACTTAGTATTTCATTATACGTACTATTTTTTGATGTATGATGCTTCCATTGAAGTTGTTTTTCGTACCCGGTCTTTTTCGCTCGTTTTCTCACTTTTTGGTGTGAAGATGACCTTTTCTGATTTTGACGACGTCGGTGCCAGCGCTGGCGATGATATGGGAGGAGATGCCAGACGGAACTTCTCCTGAACGCTCTGCCTTCTTTTTCGATTGAACGCTTCTCAGATTCTGGATAATATGGAAAAACGCAGAGTGTGGGCTGTGGGATGGTTTATACTTCTTCCTGGGGGTCATATGGAAGAAACCAAGAGATTCCAGGTCATATGAGAAAACGACAGTTGGCGCCATGTAACATGGAAAAAGCTCTCCAACTAATGTATCTGTGAGAAAAAACATGCATCATTCCATTTCCCATTTTCCAGCTCACTCAATGATAAATGTTGAATCAATGATAAGTTACCTAACTTCTTCTATTTCCCATTTTCAGGGAGTGAAAGGAAAAGGTCTACTTATGTGTGTCCTTTTCTTGATGAAAGTCTTTATCAATGAAAGAACTTGGGTTTTTTTCATTAGTTTTTCTCCACAAGCTAATAAAGTTTGATCCCCATTTGTCCCCATCATCAAAAGTCAGGTAACATTCCTTTCTCCAAAGGAATTTTCACTTTGCCTTCAAATGTGCAGTGCTGTCCACTCCCATTAACAGCCTAGCCAGTGCAATAATTCCCATCTGCCCTACTAAATAAAGAAGAAACACTTCAGAACTGCTTTTGATTGTCATTCAAAGTTTGAAATCTGAATGAACATAACCATCAGGAACCAGTTCACCGACCAGGAAAGTGACCAGTTGGGTCCAAGAAGTCAGATAAGTCGGTGAACCATCTCTTATCTTGTGACATTTGTAAATTTTGACCAGGATTGTCAGCACAAAGGGCCCAATAAGGGAACCGACAGAGACAGCCCAACTTAAGTGGGTTCATGTTCGCTTTGACCCCTGCAAGGCTGCAACTTGACTATATTGGACTGTGAATACTTGCCACTGTTTGTTTGGCTGTAGGATGTCACAGGTCACCTAAGAAGAGAACTATTTTTCACTTGTCACATTTGATAGGTGCTCTTGAGGGAAACCAGTAAACGACTGCATATCTCGCAATTATGCAAGAGGGAATACAGATATTTAGGCTTCATTCCAATGATATACATGTTTACTTCGTTATTTATCTCTCTCAACTTGGCTATTAAGGGAATGTTTGGTTTATGAATTTGGCACCCTGAATTTAGAGATAACTAACTGAATCCTGTTTGGTTCATGAAATTGCGTTGAGTTTAAAATTTAGCCTGAAAGAGAATTCTCCCTCAATTCAAGCTTAATTTGTGAATCATCTCACAAGGTAATTCATCAAATTAAGATTGAATTGTGAATTATCACTACAACAACCAAACTACATTCCTATTTTATATCAATTGAGCTTGAATAAATTCTCTCTTAACTAAGTTTTAGATTCATTAAAATTCACTAACCAAATAACCCCTAAATATTCTTACACTAGGCCAATATCAGCAACCAAGTAGAGAGAGCTTTCCTCCACTTGAGTGCCATGCTTTCGGCGTCGGTAATAAAAACGAAGGATGGATTGGAGATGAGTTTTCTTCTATGTATTGAGGGTGTTCACAGATGTAGCACGGCCAGAGGGGAGTTGAAAACGGAAATGAGTGAGAAGGTTGGGGGCAATTGTGCTGTGAACACTCTGAATACATACAAGAGGTGATGTTTTTAAGCTCATCACGGATCCGGCATTAATTTCTTTGCTAGCACCGGAAAAGGCGCAGACATGACACTTATGTGAGAAAGGCTCTATCCACTTGATTGGAGAGTACCTTTTACCAATTAAATTTTGTTTGGCCTTGAAAACCTACCCTTGAATATCTATTGATTGTACGACTATGCTGATATTATCATGTTAATGATGCAGATGACCAATAAAGAATGCTAAGTTGGACTTGTTTACTCAGTATTACATTTTTCGTTAGCTTGACCACCAAACGATGTGTGACTTACTATCTACTCCACTTATTCTCTATCGGGTATGGTGTCTCGGTCATAATCTGATGAGATCTTGAGAACAACATATTTAACATTTTTAATTCCTCCAGAGGTTTCATGATTGTCTTTTCTTACATAGTACTCCATCCGTCTAGTATATATATTTGGTTTTCCAAATTAATATTCCCTCTATTCCAAAATATTAAAATATTATGTACATTTAGAAAATCTCACCGTGACATCTTCTTTCCCTCCCTCCTTTCCTACGAGAGCTCACCAATGCACCGGCTCTCGTGGTCGTCCCAAATCATGACCTTGTTGAGCAGGTACTGTGGAGTAGGTCCCTGCCGACCAGAGCAAGGATGTTGCACTGGAAGAGCATCTCAACGACGCCGATGCCCCCGCCAGGAGCGCTGGAGCTGAGGTCGAATTATACTAAACTGACTGTGACTCACTGAACTGGACTGGAGAGGAATCTTCACATCACACAGCCACGATCTGGGATGCTGCGTGCACCCCAAAACAATAGTCCTCCTCTACCCTTTTCCTTCTCTCCTCCCTTTGCCCAGCTACAACTTCTTTGCTGCAATTGGCTATTGTGGATAGAATCCATCCCTATTTCCGCCCCCCTTCCCTTCTTCCTCACTTGTGTATTCAATTTTTTATTATTTAATTTCTCCATCTCCCTCTCTTCCAGGCTTCTTTTGGAGGTCGTCTATCAATTTAGGAGGAATCGCAGAGAGGGGAGGTGCCGATGGGAGGGGGGACGGAAAAATTAGAGAGCAAGGTGTTGTCAGAGGGGTTGGGGGGTCGAGCTGGCCGGCGTCGGAGAGGAAACTGGTGGGGTTGAGGTCAGAATCGGAGTAGGAGAGGGGAGATGGGGAGGTCGGCATAGAGAGGGTCGAGGGCCTTGAGGCCATCATCCAAATGGGACGGGATAGCAGGAGAGGAAGTCACGTGACTTTCGTGTAGAGTCCACGGTCTAATAAAAATGACAGATTTTCGAAATGTACACAGTATTTTGGAACGGAGGGAGTAGTAAAATTGAACTATCCTCTTCGGAAACCAATTGTATCTACAAATTCCGGAAGAAGTAGCAAATAATAGAACTGCAATAATGCCTACATGTGTTTAATAAATTAAGTTCATAAGAGATATTAATCCAATAAATGAACAAGCGGATAAACTAATCAATAATTCAGGCACATCATGTGCTTACATTCAGAAGGATTGAAAAAAAGGACAAATAAAAGCAAAGATACACCATAGTTCTGAAACAAGGCCTGGCCATCTCTACAGATTAAAAAAGACCCGTTTGTATCATCCAGCAAAAGCTTTAGGAGAAAGTAGGAAAAGAGAGAAAGAAAGGTTATAAGGGGTTTTATCAATAATCAAGCCCCCAAAAAAGCCTGATATATCCACAGAGGTTATGATATAGGGAAGTAAAGAACATGGTTCATGATATCAACCATGCAAAAAGGGGAAAAAACCTCCCTATGAGACAAACCTCTATAGATTAAAAAAGACCCTTTTGTATCAGCCAGCAAAAGCTTCAAGCAGAAAGTAGGAATTAAATGACTAAAAGAAGGGCTTAAAGGGCTTTCTTAAATAACCAAGCCCCTAAAAAACCTGAATAGCCGCAAAGGTTAAGATATAGGGAAGTAAAGAACACGGTTCATGTTATAAACCATGCAAAAAGAAAAAACCTCCCTATTAAACAAACCTTGCAGCAAACAAGGTGTGCTGGCGGGTCTAGAAAGGAGGAGACTAACACAGGCCTTGTTAAACAGAAACTAAAAAAGGGTAGGAAGACTGAATCTAATTGTAGCCCACCATTATTCCTAAACTTTGCAAGCTTCAGAAGAATTTCAATTCCCCTGGAAAAAATTGACAAACTTCATCACACCACCAACCTTCCATCAGCCAAAATCCCATCTTGGGCATCATATATGCTTGGTAATCGCCGATTTAAGTTTCTTGACAAGATCCTTCAATATCATACAGAATTCATCATCCATCTGCAAGATTAGTAAGCGAATTAGAAACCATTGATAATCATCCAAAAAAAAAACATAGAAACCATTGATTGCTTCAATAGAAATCAAGGCTATAGCATGTTATAATGATAAACAAGACTATTGATCTCCGGTTAATTGTATCATTACCTGTGCAACCACAGTAATGTCAAGAGAAGAATTGGCGAAGGGCACAACACTGGTGCTAACGACCGATAGATGCTGCTGCTCAATCTCGGCAAGAGCCTTCTCTACAATGCCTTTTTGCTTCTCACAGTGAATCCTAATTAGAATGTCCTTGTCGGAAACTCGAGCTTCAATCTCCGGAAGAGGCTCATCAGGCTGCTCAACAAAATTATCTTCTGTGGAAGAAGTATCATCATCAGAAGAAACTTGAGATCTCTTGACAAACACCACTGATTCCACTATTTTCTTCTCAGTCTGATTCTCCAATGTCTTGACCCTCTCTTGAAGCTGCTTCAAATACTTGATTGCATCCCCAAGGACTGAAGCCTTGTCCATCTGCCAATTATTGACAAAGTTACATGCACTATCATTTGGAATATGTTCTGGACCAAAGGGATTATCTATGCAAAGTTAGTAGGGGTTATCAAGAAGAAGAAAAAGAATAATATACCTTCTTTAATCCAGGTACAATAGCTGATAGAGCAATGAACCTTTGACTAAGCTTCTCTCTTCTCTTCCTCTCAGCAATAATGTGATCCTGGGCGTGAGAAGGAGGTTTAGCACTTGTAGTGCTAACTCTCTTTGATCCCTGGCCACTTTTTGAAACGTAGCTTTGGTTCATATATGACCCCTGAGTGATTACAAATTGATCAGACTGAATATTTGAAGTTGTCTGCGAAATTGTGTCATTTTTAGCTTTCACAGGACCAGAAATGATGCCTCCATAGTAGTTCTGATTATCTTGGGGTGAATTCTGGCTGCCAAATGAAAGAAGATTTGGTGACGAAGCATCAGGGTTCGAGGCAAATTGCGTGGCATGAGAGGTCCAGCTGCTGGTTTTGAGTTGTTTCGTAGGCCTCTCCAAAGTAGTTTGTGGAGCTTCCATGGATGAACAGCTGAAAGTGGTGGAACTTTTTGGGGTAAGAGGCTGGTAAGTCGCGTAACTATCTGAGGAGAATGTTTGCTGAAATTCTTGTCCAAATGCAACTGCCAATTGACTTGCAGTGATATCATCCAACGAGTCCATATCAAATTCCTGGATAAATGTTGGATCCCCCATTCCCTGTAATCGATATTCCAAAAAGTGAACACTTCTCTTTGGGACAAATAATCAAATATGATGCAAGCCTATATGGATATCAGATGGCGCTTCATAAATTGCAGTTTTGAGAATACTAATGAACAAATGGATATTTTACTTATGATTTGTGATGCCTTTGTTACAAGTGAATAACTAAAGATAGATGTTAAGAATAATGAGGTGCATTTATCCTTACCAGTTCAGATAACCAACTTACTGAAGAGATCTCCATTATTGCAAGTTCTTTGAAATCTGAACATAAAATTTCAATATATTTAAGTCAACTCAGTGGTAATAATGGTTTGATAGGTAGTAGATACTAATCAAGCAGCTGCAAATTCTATGAACAATCTCAAGGATAGGAAATATATTTATATTGGATACTACTTGGGTTAGGTGATTCTTAAAAACCATGAGAAGGTGAAAAAAATAAGTTATTCAATCTAGCATCTCAAGAGGGAAGAATCAAACTCCACTTTTCCTCTATAAGCAAGGAAGAAATTTTTACAATGGCAAAACTAAAAGCTTGGACAATTGAATCTTCAGAGGTGGAAAATTGATGAAATCTTAAAAGAAACACAAAACACTCAAACACCCATATGGCATTTTTGCACCAAAACCTTCAAAAAAACAGAGCTCTTCAAGAAGATTCAAGAAAAATCATTGCTACTGACCTTGGACTTGGAGGGGGAAGGATGAGAGGTGAAAGCTCCTGAAGCTGGAACCAGTCAGAAGTAGCTCCCTTGTGACTGCTTTCCTTTATAGTTGGAGAAGGTCGACGACTTTTCCCGCGTGCCAACTGTCAGTTCCTTCTAGTCGTGTTCCATGAAAAAACGAGGCTGCTTCTCTTTTCATATTTGCTTTCAACATCGCCGTCTGATTACTGGTTTCTCACACGGATTGCAAACGTCAGATGTCATCAGCCATGTGTTTTTTTTCACATATGCTTCCAAGCTGGGATTTATGGGGAGATTTTCTCTGTACATGATTGAGATTCTTCCAGTTCATATTTTTGTCAACGGTTGAGCCAACATATAGTCGTTTAATTATCAATGCTAGAAAGATTGCGAATCTGTTACCAAATAACGAAAGCAAATGGATAGATTGAAAATCTAGAAGAGAATATAGCGGATGCCCATTAAGTTTAATATTGGGTGATCAAGATCAAGGCTTGCATATGAGGTTTGTTTCATTCCCTCTGTCCAATGATACCTGTCTGCATTTGAAAAAACATGGGTCCATCATTACATGGCTGATCTTGCTCCCTTCCGACCAAAAACACGGGAGGAAGGCCCGGGGAGTCACTTATTTTCAAACGCAGGCAGGCTTCATTAGAGAGAAGTATATAAGATGATCATTTTTTACTGCAAATATAAATGAATTGAATTAAGGATGTCATGTCCCTGAGTTGATTAGAATGAAAGTCATTGACTGAGGAAAGTTTTGCTAAATGGACACCAAAAACTTGACAATTTTTAAGCAAAGAAGTCGCCGATATAGCCGTCGGTTGGCTGTTTGGGTGATTGTTGTCCCCTGCAACCTAATCATATTCTTTTTGCAAATATTGGACCAAATTTAATGAAGATAATTTCTCTAGCATACTCCACGCCTAAGTGGGTTCACCTCGAGCTAGCGGCGCCAATCACGTCCTGGTTGTTGTTGACAGCTCTTGTAAATCCCCAGTCTCCACTCTTATTAATCAACTAAATCAGACAACAAGATCTGGACAGTTTGTAATTAGACCCCACACAGTCTAAAATGGCATATCCCATTCAATTTGAGAATGGATTTGGCAAAAATTAAGTCATAGGTAGATCAATCTAATCCTGTTATCTACAAATGTTGTTCAACCAGTCTTATAAAGATTAAGGTTCATATCCCATATTTAAGTAGCTTCACAACAAACTGTAGCATTGTAGTCATGGACTCAATAATGTCCACAAGAATCTTTCCTTTTTTAATTGTTTATGTCTACAACAATTTTGATATAGATTATGAAGCTTATATTGGGGGACAATTAGAGTAGCAATTTTCTTCTCCACAGTCACAAGTTTCTTCTCGTCTGCAAGCAACCAGAGAACCAGATGTTCAATAATAGTCACTCATTTACATGTTAATTCTATGAACCTAATCATTATAAAAACAGGCTAACTGAAGTCTTGGATGGTGGGATTAGAAACAAGAAAATAGCTAAGGAAGCTTCATAGCATGGCTCCTTTTTTTTGAGGTGGTGGCATGGCTTCATTAAGTGGGAGATTCTGCATAAAGGTAGCAGACTAGGGACAATTTGCATAAATTTAATTGCATATGATCACTCAACTTGAAGAGAAAACCCGAAAGAGTAGCTGTCAGCATGATGACAACTGGATTGTAAGACTGAGCTACTCCATAGGCCTATTTTATATACGATTTGTTTAAACAAAATAAGTTTGTTATAGTTTGCTTTTCTTCTTTACAAATCATAACTTTTTAGCAAAAAAATTACAAATCAAACAGAAAGATATATATGAGCCTCCTTTGCATCCATAGGAAACAAGTTTAAGTTAACAAAAGGAGGCCAAAGGAATATGGGAGTATGAGGGAACATCTAACTTCAAAAAGCAGGAATATTTAGTCAGCTTGCTAGCACAGCCCAAGACAAATGATGTAGGATCCAGAACTTTTCCAATGCTTAGTCAAACAAATATAAGCTCACAGGAACCACCGGTTCGAGTAGCTATTGTTGTTGATGGCACCACGAAACCACTGGTTCACCACCGCTAATACTGCCTCCGATTACTTTTAATTGAGACTTTTGCATAATTGGTCAATTTATTGAAATGTGGAGTCCATAGTAAAAGTCTAGGCTTTCCGAGCAAGTGTGTCACCTTTCATTGCAGAGGCCTTTCGACCTAGGGTTTCTGCGGGGCAGCCGATGTTATAGTCTATGCCCGCCCAGTCAGAGAATAATTAGGGAATAATATCATCTAATTTTGGCATGTTATTTTTGTTAATTATCTCAATTAAAAGTGACAAGAGGGAGTACTATTTTTTTGTTACAATGACCACTAATACAACTATCACTTGGCTGATTAAACAAACTTACTCGTTTCATTAATTTGGATCACACAGCCATGCATGCACTTCCATTTGTACAGTGTTCTTTATATATATATATATATATATATATATATATTCTCAAACAGTAAAATTTCTTACTATGGAGTATTGTTTACCAACAACAACTTATTTCCTACAAACATAAAGTTGCAAAATAACTAAACAAGCTAACTTTTGTCATTTATTAGGATCACGCAGTTGTGAGTGCTCTTTTTCAAAAAATTTAGTTGTTAAAAGCTATCATCAATAAGACCAGCAAACTTCCCCATTTCCTCTATAAGAAAGACTATTAGCCTCACTAAAGATTTTAGAATATTCCCTCCGTCCTGTTTTCATAGATCCACTGGTAAAATAGTCACTTTTATTGAATGGTGAAAACCACATCAAAAAGAGACTCTGTTGGGAGGAAGAAGTGGTTTAAAATCCACTATAATTGAGCTAGATGAAGCATCTAGTACGGGACTGTCTTTTTCCCCGATGGAGCTATTAAAAGCTGATGAAGGGAGTAATAAAGAATGCCGCTTCAGGCAACCAACAATCCCATAGTAGTACATCCACATCAAACTTAACTCCATGTGCATTCGCTAATAATTATTTGAAGAATTTCTTAAGGAATATTCTAATCATATCCATCCAAAAAAACACTTGACTATAGTAAAAAAATTGCAGATCTAGAATAAAATGACTGAATTTGCTCGGCAGACCAATAGATCCTCATGAGGTGCATGTGCAGGGGTGAGTGGAGGCTTGAAATATCGTGGGACCTACAAGCCAATAAATTTAACTCCGGATTTTTTGGACAACGTATTGTTTTTTGGACAGAGTACTTTATATATATATATAGAGAGAGAGAGAAGGGTTTACATGAGATCGTTCTCATACAAGGAGCATGAGGCCAATCTTTATAGCCGTTGGATTCCGATCGGAGGAAGGATATTAAATCAGTGGGTAGGTGAGTGTGTCACATCAGGGAGTGGGTGAGATCATTATGGCTATTTGTAGCCGTTAGATTAAAATCCAAGGGCTACGATTTAAAGTGGCCTCATATAAGCTATATGAGAGCGATCTCATTTAATCTTTTCCCATCTATATATATATATATATATATATATATATATATATAAGGAACGATTTATATGAGATCGTTCTCATATAAGGGCTATGAGAACAGTATTTTCGGTCGTTGGATTATGATCAGACGGTAGGTATCAAATCAGTGGGTGGTTGAGTGTGAACTATCACTCACCTTTGTAGCCCTAAGATCAAGATCTAACAGCTACGACTTAAAGTGGCCTCATATAAGTCAAATGAGAGTAGCCTCATTTAAACTTTCTATATATATATTATATATATATATATATAGGGTTTACATGAGATCGTTCTCATATAAGGAGCATGAAGCCAATCTTTATAGCCATTGGATTCCAATCGGAGGATGGATATTACATCAGTGGGTAGGTAAGTGTGTCACATCAGGGAGTGGGTGAGATCATTATGACTATTTGTAGTCGTTAGATCAAGATCTAAGGGCTACGATTTAAAGTGGCCTCATATAAGCTATATGAGAGCGATCTCATTTAAACTTTTTCCATATCTATATATATATATATATATATATATATATATATATAGGGAAAAGTTTAAATGAGATCGCTCTCATATTGCTTATATGAGGCCACTTTGAATCGTAGCCATTGGATCTTGATCTGACGGCTACAAAAATCCATAATCATCTCACCCACTCCTTGATGTGACACACTCACCTACCCATTGATTTGATATCCACCCTCCGATCGGAATCTAACGGCAATAAAGATTGGCCTCATGCTCCTTATATGAGAACGATCTCATTTAAACTTATCTCATATATATATATGCCTAGTCTTGCTTTATGGCTAAAACTTCCGAAGCTTTTTTGTTTTTAATATAACTTCAGAATATTGGGAGAGTCCACTTTATATTGCAGTTCAATCTCTCTCTCTCTCTCTAATTGCCATGACGCTGTGCATGAAGTAGAATATACAACACTTCGCGCATTATTTTAAGAGGAAGTAAAGCTCATGACATTTCCAACTTAAGGTTTCACTGATTCTAGTATTTAAATTCACGCCGCAATATCACATATTGGTGCATTCTGCATCTTGAGTTCACACTTTTGTCTCCCATCTCCCACTTCTCCGGACTATGTGACCATGTTAAAGAACTCGGGAGGAATCGTATAACTAGCAGTTGTATCCGAGCAAATCTGCTTTTCCATACTATATTATGAATTAATGGACACTCAACCGATGACTTTATTAGTGTTGTATTTAAAAACCTCAACTGGTCATTTTTATGATATTATCTACTAATGATACTCGTGTAAATGTTGAAATTTTATGGAGAAGAAGACCAGTCTTATATTCTTTATTCTTTATTTTAAACTGGTAGGAACGTGGCTGTGCATAAGTAGGGAGAGTATGTTTTAAATAATAGTAATGGCTGATTTCATCAAGGCAGTACATAATGGGAGCAAAAAACGGCTGTGCAAAATGTGTTGTCTTGAATGAGGACACAATTTCATCAAGACATATAGCAGTGAAGGCTCCACATTCGAACTTGACATAATAATTACCCTACACCGAATATGTACTCCAAAAGCCCTCCACTGGGTTTTGATTAGTAAAAGTAAAAGTCCGTGACGATAAGGTGTCCACTTTCCTTCTATACAATTTAGTTCATTTTGGAAAAACTTTATGTTAATAATGATTCCGGACAGAGGGAGTATATCCTATCAAAGCCCTGAGTTGGGTTTTGGAGTACAGATTTCATTGTACAAATATCAATTTTCTTTTGACCAGGTGATGTTCTTAATATGATGTGTTAGTTTTTTAAAACAAAAAAATTCGTGTGTTAGTAAAGCCTCAAAATGAAATCCGATCTAACCTGACAGATCATTTTAATTTCAAAATTAGTTCGTTTTAATTTTCTAATCCAGACAGATAACTTTGAAAGGAGGGAGTACTATAAGTAAAGCCTCCAATCTATCATTCCACTTGACCATAGTCACAACTCACAAACCCTAATCGACATATACTAAAGAGATTATGTACCACAGAGATTATTTATATTTTATAACTACAGTTCAAACGAGGTTGAAAAAAACAATTATGGATCCTCTGTGTAACTCCTGTATTATCCAACTCCAACACTGACCAACAATATGTTTCTAGATGGACATGCAGAAAAATCCTATAAACAAACGATAACTTGTTCTCCTACACTATTTAGACCAACATAGACGTTAACTGGAAGTGAAGCATTTTTGGTTAATTGGATGCGCTTTGTAATTGAACCATTTCTGGATGAGCCATGTTTACATGCGCATCGGCATATGTGGGTGCTTTGGGGCCGAGCAATTGGGTTTGGCTCAAGATGCAGCTGATGCACCATATGCATATTTACAAATATTGACTTTGCGTGTACTCGCTCTGCCCTGTAGTAGATGTCCTACTTGGTTTTTAAACACTATATTTATCATAATAATTGGACAAGAAGATGAGTGTGAGTGTTTATATCATTTCTCTATACAAATTCAAATGCGGGGTCTTCTTCGAGGGAGCATCGCCGATCACATCCTGTTGGCTGTTGATGTATATTGTGAATCTCCAATCTACACTAATTAATCGACAAAATCAGTGGACAAGATCTTAACAGCCCATAGCTAAGCCCCACATAGTCTTAAGTTCCATATCTAATGCGGCTGAGTAGAAAACATGTCACGGATTTGGCAGAAATTAGCTCCTAGAAAAATGTAGTGTGACATAAATATATAATCCCATCAGTTGTTATAAAGGTTCAAATCCCATATTTAAGTAGCTTTAGATCATAGCACTGTAATCACGGTCTCAATAATGTCTGCAACTTTCTTGATAGAGACTAGATGAAGCTTACATTTGGCGACAAGTTATATAGAGGAGCCAATTTATTCAAGACTGTTGAGGATCAGTTTTTTTTTTTGTGTGTGGAAGGATTAAGAACAAGAAAATATATAGCTAAGGAAGCTTCATGGCAAGGCTTCATTAAATGAAGGTAGCCTAGGATCTTTTTTTTTAATATCACTCGTAAACCAACTTTAACACCTGCCACAGGCCCGATTCATAGGAGTAATTTGCATATGCTGAATTGCATTTATGGTCACAATCAAATGTTTGGAGCGAGTGCATGTGCGTGTGTGTATATATATTATCACCACATGAACATGAACTATGGCTATTTTATCACTTCTCCTGCATGTAGTAATAAGTCCATAATCACCACCACTACTATGGCTATTTTGGACCATACACTTTGCATGCTCTTCAATACTCCCTCCGTTCCAAAATATTGTGTATATTTGAGAAAATTCCCATTTTTATTGGATCATGAAGCCTACAAGGAATTTACATGAGTTCTTCTCCGTTATATCCCACCTAACTCGTATGATCATTCATGACCAAAGTTCTAGTTAATCCTTCTAAGTCTCCTCCAATTTTGGAAAGAGAAAGTTACATGATTTGACAAAATGTACACAGTATTTTAGAATAATAATATTTCCAAATATACGTGTATACTAAGAATAGCACACGTGCAGAAAACACATAAAAGTGTGAGGCCAAAAGGCAAGTCCTCTTTTTACCACATTGTCCCTCATAATTGAAAAGACACCTGATCCTCTTTCAGTTGACAGTACTACGTTTATCAAATCTGTCTTAATACAGTCTGTGGCCACTTATTTTTAACCAATCTTCATGGCTAAAACTATAAAAGCTTGTGAGAGCACGTCCAGTACTTGACACAAATTAAATTGCATTTTAGCACCCTCTCTCTCTCTCTCAATATTATATTCATTATCGTTACTCCCTGTTGAGTTAAAATATACAACAATTAGGTAATATTTTAAGGGGAAGCGCATGAAAATTCCAAGTTAAGGTTTCAATGGTTTAAGTTTAAAGAATTCACACCGCAATAATGCCTATTGGTACATTCTACATCTTCATTTCACACGTTTGTCTCCCATCTTCCACTTCTCCGGAATATGCAATTATATATGTTAATGCACTGATCAAGATATTTATATGCATGATTCATCATCATCTTTCATTTTCTAACTTGCAGTTGTATCCGAGCAAATCTGTTTTTTCCATTCTATATCATGAAATAATGGATATGCATCCAATGACTTGATTAGTTTTGAATTTAAAGACCTCAACTTGCCATTGATATGATATTACCTACTAATATACCTTGAGGATACACGTGTAAATATGGAGGTTTATGGAGATGATATTTTGGTTTTTTATTTTAAAGTGATAGGAACATGGTGGTACATAAGTTGGGAAAATATGGTATAATAATTAACTAACTTCATGACCTGATTTTCATTGGCTAACGAATGGAGAAGAGAAGAAACATTGATTTCACCTTCAAGAAACCAGACTTCATTTTTTGTGACATTTCAATTAAAATTTCTACTTCCACGCTGCTCCTTGTTCTATGCCGACATCAACTTTTACTTATACCTTTGGTTTAGATTTCAGTATAGCAATTTTCTTGAAATAGAATAAATTGGTGCCTTTATATCAGATTTATGAAATCGACACTTGTTGCTTAAGTAGGCTAATGTGCTTTCTTGAATGAGAATGATAAATTTAATTAACCATGATAGAAATTAAAATAGGTCCTTCGAGGTTCTTTGATGTGGTGTTGAAACCTCAAAATGAACACTACAAGCTATTGGGGGATGATGAACAGTAATATATTCATGGAAGATTATGACTGTACTCCAAACCCATACACTTGGGTTTTTATTGACATAGAAAGTAAGCCTCACATGGGTAGAAAGTAAGCCTCACATGGCCCACTTTTTCATTGTCCAGCAAAAACATGGGTGTATGGATTTGATGAACAGATTTGGTATAGCATTACTTCCTCCATCCGGAATTATTATCACTATAAGAGGTTTTTTAAAATCAACTGTTCATTTTAAAAAGAACCTCTTATGGTAATTATAATTTCGGACAGAGGGAGTATTATTTTCCTATACTGATATATAGACAAGCCTTCCGATCTGTCATTCCAGGAACTACTACTTGACCATTGGGCATTGGCACACGTCACGAACATGAAGTCAAGCCAGAAAAAAACTCAAACTAAGCTCTTGAAAATTACTATGACCAAAGCTCAAACAAGGTTGAAAAATACAATCAAGGATCCTTTATGAAAGTTCTGAATTCGACTCCTGTGTCGACCATAATTACCAAAAAAAATTCATGTGTCACCAACAATACGTTTCTAGATGGACACCAAAAAAATCGTATAAAAAAATAGCAACTAGTTTTCATACTTCATTTAGACTAACATGTGAAGTATACTTGTTGCACTTTGAATATAAACTTTTCATAAAATGTAGATTGCTGGTTATTGTTTTATACTTCTAGCAATTTGACCCTTTTAAACTATGGCTCCACTTGCATTGATTTGGCTGTCATGATGTGGTGTATGTTGTATGATTTTCAGTCAAGCATGACAAATCATTAGGAAAGCTTAATTCTTTATTTGCCCAAATCCACCTTCTGTGTGATGGAGATCTTCACTTAAGAGAAAATAGAGGTATCCCTTCCTTTGACGGCTTGACCTTGTCATCCATTTGAAGGAAGAAATCCAGCAGGTTTGGACAATGAGCATCTGCAACTGATTGAACGTTTATGTTTTGTTACATGTCACTGATTGAACTCATAACAGTCTTATTGTAAGATAACCAAGTTTCCCAAAAGCTCGAGCTGTTAGGAAACAAAAATCTTTATTTATTTATTTCATATTCTAACATCCCCCTTTATGTACAAGCGTCCACCAAGCACGGCGCGTGGAACATAATTAGGGTATAATTGCCTCCAGTGAGACTAACTTGGAGCTCCAATACCATGTAAGATAACCAAGTTTCCCAAAAGAACAACAACTTTGTTTAAGAATAAAGTGGTATCTTCTCATTCAAGGTGGAAGATGGTAAGCTCAAGCTCTATTACAAATGGTATCCAAAGTCACTCCATCCCCATGTTTGATGGAGAAAACTATGATTTTTGGTGTGTAAAAATGAGAATTTTTCTTATTCATCAAGATTTATGGGAGGTGGTTGAATATGGGTATGTAGAACCCATTGTTGGAGCAACTTTGGCAAGTGATCAAAAGCAAGCATGAAAAAAGAACAAAAAAATGTCGATTTTTGGAGCAGTGGGGTGCTTGATTTGGGCTGTGCAGAGCTCTCAAACAGACCGGTTCGATTTAGGAACGAAAGAGGCATATTTGATTTGGACTATGAGTTGTGTGCTTGTGCAGGAGTCTCAAACAGAATCCAATTTGGATTAGGCTATGACGAAAAGGATTCATTTTTTCGGTCTATAAAAACAGAACTCGAGAGCAGAAAAAAGGTTTTGGCTGGCTGTGCGAGAGAGACAACCAGACAGTTTCTTCAACAAGTTTTTTTTTACAGTTTCAAATTTTAATTCAGCTTTCTCTTTTTTTTTTGGATTTCATCTGCTGCTGTGTTGGTGTTGATTTGAAGATCGAGTTTGTAACGACTATTGCTGGACAGTCGACAGAGAACAGAAAGAACAGTACGGTGTATTTTCGCTTTATCTCATAATTTTTGTAAGTAAATTTTATTATTAATGGAGATGAATTTTATGAATTATGCATGTGTTATATTGAATATGCTTGGCTAAATTAGTTGTTAAGGCTAGGATGAGGCTGTAGTAATTATAGGGATTCCCGTATTCATGAAAGTTGATATTTTTATTATAAAATTATGCTATAATGTTATGCATTTTTGTGGTAATAGCTTAGTTAATTACGGATATAGCATCAATCATGTTTTTCCTATGATTTGGAATTACTATTATCAATGCATGCTTAATTTAATTAGTTAAATAACAAATCAGATACTAATTATGATTTACTTGTAAGTGGATACATCTAGTGATTTGAATTGTTAATTTAAATAGCATGAAGGGCGTAAATTTTGTATGAATATTTATGCGTTAAAGTAAAATCTTCTGTAACAACGTGAATAGGATTCTAGTTTGTTGTGAGTAATATGGAGAGTGATAAATGATTCAAAGTTTAGGGGTCTCTATAATTTACTGCATGCTGATTCCAAAGCCTTAGTATTTTGTTAATTTGATAAAGTTCAAATATTTATTCCGTTAATTGATCTAATTAGTCGTTAGTTAGTTAATCAATTTCTACCAATTTCATAATTTATTCAAGGGCTTAGTTAGAGTTCGATTAGATTTCCGCAATACATGTCCTTGTGGGTTCAACCTCGTGAAATTGTGCGACTGTACTCCAATACGATTCGTACACTTGCGAGTAAAATTAAGAGATTAATTAAAACAACAATAAGTTTTTTGCGCTGTTGCCGGGGACTTGTAGGAAATCAAATTTTAAGACTAATTTTACCCTTGTAGTTAATTTTAGGTAAGTAAAAAAAAAAAGTTAGAAATTTAAAAAATTTAAAAAATAACATAAAAATTTACACACGTGAGCGTTGATTGACGGTGTATGACCACGTGGACACGTGATCACACACTGCGTCTGGTTAGCAATAATTTCAATCCTTTAGAGAATAGTGAAAGTAAAATTGATCTTTCATTTAAAATGGAAGACCAACCCGAGAAATCTCTGAAGGAGTTATTTTCCCCAATCACAATTAACCCTCCATCTTGCATAGTGTTGCCTGCAACCTCTCCAAAACATTTTGAATTAAAACCTCAAATAATTCAACTCTTGCCAAATTATCATGGTCTTAACAGAGAGGATCCTTACATGCATGTAAAGTATTTTTTAGAAATTTGTGGCAGGTCTTCCATTTTGAATTATTTGAGGTTCACAGACTTCTCAAATGAGTTTGTTCGTCTGCGCCTTTTCCCCTTCTTTTTGAAGGACAAGGCCAAGGCATGGTTAAACTCTCTTCCCGCTGATTCTATCACAACATGGGATATGTTGGTGAGAAAATTTTTGTCCAAATTCTTCCCAATGACCAAAACTAATGAATTAAAAAAAGAAATCACTGGCTTCATGGAAGATGAAAATGAAAAATTTGATGAGAGTTGGGAAAGATTTAAAGACCTTTTACTAAAATGTCCACATCATGGGTTTGAAACATGGAGGTTAATTCAACACTTTTACAATGGCCTAACTCAAACACATCACAATATGATTCAATCAATGAATGGCAGTGCATTTTTTGACTTAAGAGGTGAAACTGCATATAATTTCTTAGAGCGATTAGCTAAAAGGTCCCAACAGTGGGATTTTACAAGTCATTGGGAGAGACAACATCAAGCTCCTAAGAAGGGAGGTCTCTACGAAATCAAAGAGGACGTAGATGTTAAGGTCAAACTCGATGCGCTAACCAAGAAAATAGATGCCCTGAGTTTGAACCGAAACATCAATGCCCTCAACATGAATGAAGCATGCTCTGTGTGCTAGCCCGATGCATACATCTCTGAACTGTCCTTCAATGAATACTTATCTAGAGGGTTATGCAGAACAAGTCAATGTTCTAAATAATATGGGAAGTTGACAGGAAATCCCTTTTCTGAAACCTACAATTCAGGATGGAGAAATCATCCAAATTTCTCTTGGAGACAGAATCAACCACCTATGAATGTCAGTGGGCAGCTCATGCAACCCATGCATAATCAGTTTAGGCAGAACAACCCACCTTATCCAGTTGTGTCTCAACCTCCCACACAATATCAACAACCTGCCACTCAATCTCAGGGTCATACACAAAAATAATCATCATTAGAAGACACCCTAAAATCTTTCATGCAATCTACAAGCCAAGTTATTCAGTCAACCAACCAAGGTATGCTTGAGATGAAAAACTCTACACACATGAACACTCAATCAATTGCTAAGTTAGAGACTCAGGTTGGTCAATTGGCTACTCAATTAGCAGAGAGAGAGAGAGAGATTTCCTAGTCAACCTGTGCCTAACCAGAAGGGCCAATTCTCCATTAGTAGTAGTTCTAATTCTTCACAGAATGAGGAACATGTTCAATCAGTTATTACCCTTAGGTCTAGAAAGTAAATTGATAATAAAATTGAAACTCCTAAAAAAGAAGAAAGTGAGAACACTAAGACTGAAATAGAGACTAAAGAAATTAATTCTTCTCCAATTGTTGACAGTGATTCTCCACCTAGGAATTTTGTACCTAGGGCACCATATCCACAAAAACTTGTAAATCCTAAAAAAAATGCATAATTTGGAGATATTCTAGAAGTGTTTAAACAAGTACAAATAAATATTCATTTTCTAGATGCAATTCAACAAGTGCCTTAATATGTAAAATTTTTGAAAGATCTAGTCTCTGTCAAAAAGAAAAATAATGTTCCTACAAAAGCATTTCTAGCTGAACAAGTCAGTTCTGCCATTCAATGTAAATTTCCTATCAAATATAAGGACCCTGGTTGTCCCACAATTTCATGCATGATAGGGAAACATCAAATTGAGCGAGCATTGTTAGATCTAGGGGCGAGTGTGAATTTATTGCCATACTCTATGTATGTCACGCCCCTAATTTCAAAACCTCGAATAATGCGCGGAAGTACTAACTCAATTAAGGTCATGAGGCTGGAACCTGGGCCGCGACCGAATACTCAACACATACAATCCCATTCCAGAATGCTTAACCAATATCCATTATACAAAAATATTAAATAATAAAACAAACTACAATATTACAATAATCCAGTCAACAATTCATTAAACATCAAAATAAATTCAGCACACAGGCTTATCAGTTCTCAGCGAACAGAAAAATAAAAATGATAAATAAATCCACATCTTATCAACTTCCATCATCGAGCTCCAAACACGAACCTTGTCAGTTCTTCTCCACTTTAATTCCTGCATCGAGAGATGCATGAGTATTTCAAAAGAAATACCCAGTAGGAGCCAAGAAAAACCGACAACAGATAATAAAATAGAATACTATAGAAATGAGCATTAAAGAGAGTAAAATACATGGTTCACTTACCTGCTCAAAATCAATATCAAAGACCATCAGCGGTCAAGAATGAATAAACATAACTCAGTTCCCAAACGTACAGAGCGTCAGGAAGATCAATAAGAATACTGACTCCAAACATCCAGAGTGTCGGAGCAACAATTTCTGCTCTCTGTTCAGTCCACTTCCCCTAATGGACATCAATACCAGATCATCCTAGAGGTTCTACAGAGGAACCCGGCCATGCGTCTAGGGATGCTGGCCCCATCGGTGCTTACGGGCACAATGGGCTGAGACTGCAGACCTTCCGTAATGTCATACAGTCTAAAGCACACGCATTGCCATCATCGGCTAAACTACAGAGGTTCATATATCATCTAAGATCACAAAGGATCTAGCAATGGCTCGTGAGCATACTATGAATCCAACTAAGAGTGTTCATCAGAACTCCTAGTGGAGAACCAGTTTACATGGAACTGAATTCATCTAGAATCAACCAGGGTTCTCTCAAACAGAGACCCAGACCATAATCATCAATGAAAGACTCTGAGAGGAGTAAGACAATAACTTTTTCAGGGTCATCAGAAAGGACTTACATCGGAGTATTTAAAAAAACTCTTAGAATGATCAACATCGGATGATTCCAATCATGACTCATCAAGAATCGAGATACTGAATCACTTCATCGTACTTAGCCTCTAGATATGACAATTCTCATGCACAAGAATTTAAGGTCACCAATATCAGGAATAGGTCAAATGTGATGTACAAGGTCTTTTGGATTTGTACGAGCGAATTTCTTGAACGATAGATCAATCAAAGACTTAGACTCGAAGAGACAATTATTTTCGGACAGAACCCATGACTCACTGTTCATACTCATATAATCTGATATTACTGTACCCTGTACCCTCAGAGTCTTACAATATAATAATTAGGTCGTAATACTATATATACCTATACTTATAGTGTATAGTATCCAACCGATTTAGGGCTTTAACATGAACACAGTGTTCTGCCCCATGCAAAATAGCTGAATTCTTACCACTACCACTGTTTATCCAGTATTTATTAAATTCTGAAATTTTTATATCAGTTATCCTTTTCTGTCTAGTTTCTAACCCATCCAATTTCATAATTTTCTGAGTTGTACATATTTAGTTATGAATTTCCGATCACTACTGGTCGGTGCAGGAACAGTCCTGTCCGAGAGCAGTTATCTTAATCCACTTTGATTATCTGTTTATTAACTCCTAATTAATTTCTTAATACTACTTACTGACATAAAGAATCCACTCTCTAAGTATTTTACAGAACCTCTTCACCTCTGATTTCACATAATTTTCTTACCCTTTGTACATATCTTTTATGATTATTAGAGTATATAACCATATCTTCACCAAAACCCGAAAGAATTCAAGTAAGACAATTAATCACAGACACTGGTCGACACCAATACATGATGACACGAATTCCAGAAGGTAAACTGAAACATCAGAGGCAATGGTATTTAATTTCATAAGAACTAGATCAAGAATTGTATAGGAATCTCAAGTCGATTATCAAAATTGGATCGAGAGTACTAGTATAGTATGAAACGACTCGATCAATCAACAAAGCTGCCATCTTTTACTAGACAGAACATGAAATGAAACACAACAGCAAGATATGACATAGATCGATTAGTACAACCTCATGGGAATGCATTCTAGGGCTTCGTACGTGAAGAACAAACATGTGATACACAAAAGAAACAGTTTTGATCATGCGTTAAGAATACATGCATATCCAAGACAACTCATTGCATGAGATCATATCAATATTTTATCATCAACATCATAACCTTATTCCAGCATGTAAGAAGGATCATACCCATGAATATTTAAAGAATCAAGTTGTGGTAAAAATAGTGCATCCTACCTCTTTGACTATTTACAACTTCTACGCGAGTTTCGACCACCACGTGCACCACCCTCTTTTCGTCGAATCACAACCACCACAATCCTTTGTGGAAAGGAAAGAACTACTGATCGAAGGAGGAGAAGAGAGGACGAGCTCTTACTGGCTTGCACGACTCCCCAAAACATCCAAAAGGTTGCCAGCCCTTCTACTAGCGAGTTTAAATAGTAATTACCCTATTACCTTTAGACGAATCACCACCGTGGATCCTTATATCATCCAAGGGCCACAAATAGACCAAGATAAGAGAGGATCTTCAATTAGAACGTGGTAACTCCTCAATTACTCATCAGTTAGGATCCCAATTAGTTAAGAAATTAAGTGCAATTAGTTGGTTTCCATAACTAACCCACAATCTCCTCCTAATTGAATTCAAATTTGATACGGTTTTAATACTTACCTAGGTTAGATCTCCACCGTTGATCATCTTTCAATCCAACAATTACCATATGGTCCAGCAAATAAGATCTTCAAATTGCCATGACGTGCTCCCCTTTTTTCTCTCCATTAGTTAGGGTTTCTCCTCAATTAGGGTGATTCAAAACCTTAATTTTCGGCAACTTCCTTATTTAAGCCAATCTCTCACTATTGATCTCCTTGCAATCAAAGGCCACAATTTCGTCCACAAAAAGGAAAGGCCATCTATCTTGGACGTGATCAATCCACAATCCAATTTAATTACCATCCTTTTTAGTAGGAATTTAAATCCAATTAAGGTTGTAACCTCCCAATTTGACAACCGGTTTCACTCTCTCATATCTCCACATGGCGTGCCCTTAGATTAGTTTGGTAACTACCTAGGTTGCCCCACCAATCACGTCCAAAACTCCCTATATTAGATTCCTTAATTACCAATTAAAAGAATCATAAATCAAATTAACACACAAACCAGATTATTGAGCTAGATATTTATTCTTTTTAAAACCGAATTTGGAAAGAATTCGAAATTCCATCTTCTCCTTGATTCTCTCTCCCCTAACCAAATATTCACATGCCAACCACGTGCACAGTGCCCAAGGCATTGTGTCCACGTGGCTCTGGCCCTCAGGTGGTCCTGCGCTTGGTGCGTGGCACACAGATGGACTGTTCCGACGTCCTGCGAATGAAATGTGCTGAAAAAATACTGCACAACTCTTGTACCACATCACTAACTCAATTTAATAACTCAAAATACTCAAATGAGTCTCTACACACTGGTCTCATACCCTGGCGCCTGGTCCCCACTCCTGGCGTCGGGTGTACTCAACCCCTGGAGCCAAGCCAGCCTCAGCACCAGGTTGAGCCTAGCACCAGGGCTAGTCCACGCACCCTGATGTACAACCTAATCTGATTTATCAATTCCTCTCTTCTATAAGCATCACAAAACCAAATCAACACACCAGATTATAAGGTTTCAAAACAGGCAGCAAAACTTTCCTATTTTAGAATAGTTTCCTAAAATAGCAGTTTTGGTAAACTTACAGAATTTTCGGGTGTTATAGTGTATGTGCAATTAGGTTTGGGAGAGCTAAAACCCACTTCAATGATACTTCAATTAGCTGACCGTTCGGTTAAAATTCCTTGAGGTGCTGTTGAGGATGTTTTCATTAAGGTTGATACATTTTATTTTCCTATGGACTTTGTTGTCCTTGATACTCAACCTATTCCAAACATAAGTGGGCAAATACCTGTCATTTTTGGGTCATCCATTTCTAGCTACATCTAATGCTATCATTAATTGTAGAAATGGAGTGATGTAAATTTTTTTTGGGAATATGAAGGTGAAATTAAACATCTTTGACATCAATAAACAACCACCTGACATGGATGATGCGAATGAAATAAACCTAGTTGAAACACTTGTCCATGAAACTTTTCTTCAAATACATTCACAAGATCCCTTAGAGGCCTGCTTAACACATTTTGGTTGTGAATTAGATATCGATCAGTCAATTGAACAAGTGAACTCATTGCTTGAGTCTGTACCTCTGATGAGTACTGAACGGTGGCAACCAAAAGTGGAGCATCTTGCCTTATCATCATCACCAATAGTTCCATCTAGTGTTGAGCCACCAAAATTAGACCTGAAACCAATGCCTGATACTTTGAAATATGTTTATTTAGGTTCTGCTGATTCCTTACCTGTCATTATTACATCTAACCTAGACGTGGCTCAAGAGCACAAATTACTTGATGTTCTTAAAAAGCACAAAGAAGCCATAGGGTGGACCATTGCTGACATTAAAGACATCAGTCCCTCTGTTGCATAGAATTCATTTGGAGGATGATGACAAGCCTTCTCATGAATCCCAAAGGTGTCTTAACCCTGTAATGTAGGAAGTGGTTCAAGCTGAAATTCTTAAGCTTTTGGATGTAGGAGTTATCTACCCAATCTCTGATAGTAAATGGGTAAGTCCTATTCAAGTGGTGCCGAAAAAGTCTGACATAACTGTTGTGAAAAATAATGCTGATGAGGCAGTGCAAACTCCAGTTCAAACGGGTTGGCGTGTCTGTATTGATTATAGGAAGTTGAATGCTTTAACAAGAAAAGATCATTTTTCCCTTCTTTTCGTTGACCAAATGCTAGAAAGGTTAGCGGGACATGAATATTATTGATTTCTTGATGGTTATTCTGGTTATAACCAAATTCCCTTAGCCCCTGAAGACCAAGAAAAGATCACTTTCACGTATCATTTTGGTACCTTTGCCTACCGTCGCATGCCATTTGGGCTATGCAATGCACCTGCTACTTTTCAGAGGTGTATGTTGAGTATTTTCTCTCATATGGTAGAGCAATTTCAAGAGGTATTCATGGATGATTTTTTTGTCTTTGGGTCCAATTTTGATGAATGTTTGCACCACCTATCATTAGTGTTGGTGCGGTGTAAATAAAATAATCTAGTACTTAACTGGGAAAAATGTCACTTTATGGTTAAAAAAGGAATTGTTCTTGGGCATATTATATCTAATAAAGGCATTGAAGTTGATAAAGCTAAAATTGATTTGATTTCACATCTTCCACCACCGCAAACTGTTAAACAAATCAGATCATTTTTAGGCCATGCTGGATTTTACATAAGATTCATTAAAAACTTTAGTAAAATGTCAAGACCTTTGTGTAATCTTCTTGCAAAGGATACACCATTTGTCTTTGATGATGCTTCCAATAATGCCTTTAAGAAACTAAAATCAGAGTTAACATCTGCACCTATTATTCAGTCACCTGATTGGAGCCTACCTTTTGAAATTATGTGCGATACCTCTGATTATGCTATTGGTGCTGTATTGGGGCAGCGAATTAATAAACTTCCCCATGTGATTTACTACGCAAGAAAAACATTGAATGATGCTCAACTTAATTATTCTATGACTGAAAAGGAGTTGCTAGTAGTAGTTTTTACTCTAGATAAATTTAGGTCTTATTTATTGGGATCGAAGGTCTATATCTATTCGGATCATGCTGCATTGAAGTATCTTTTATCTAAAAAAGATGCCAAGCCTCGTCTTCTCCGATGGATATTGTTGCTACAAGAATTTGATATTGAAATTCGGGGTAAGAAAGGTTCCGAAAATATTGTACCCGACCACTTGTCTAGATTGACAGTTGATTTTACTGACGAATCATTGCCCATAACTGAATCTTTTCCTGATGAGCAGTTACTTGTAGTGTCCCAATTGCCTTGGTTTGCTGACATTGTTAATTATCTGGTAACTGAACAAATTCCATCTCATTGGTCTTCCCAAGATAGGTTCAAATTTTTGTCCAGGGTTATGTATTTCTTTTGGGATGATCCATACTTGTTCAAATATTGTCCTGGTCAGATTATTAGGAGATGTATTCCTGAACATGATCAATAAAGCATCATCTCCTTTTGTCATGAGCAAGCTTGTGGTGGCCACTTTAGTTCGAAAAATACTGCTGCAAAGATTTTGCAATGTGGATTTTATTGGCCTACTATTTTTAAAGACTGTCATGCTTATTGTTCAGCATGTGAAAGATGTCAGAAGTTAGGAGCGCTTTTACGTTGTAACATGATGCCTTTAACCCCAATCCTTATTATAGACCTTTTTGATGTATGGGGTATTGACTTTATGGGACCTTTCCCTAACTCTTTTGTAAATCTTTATATCCTTATGGGGGTAGACTATGTCTCTAAATAGGTAGAGGCTATAGCATGCAAGACAAATGACCACAAAGTGGTGGTCCAATTTTTGAAAGACAACATTTTTTCACATTTTGGTTCTCCTTGTGCGATCATAAGTGATGGGGGAAAATATTTCTGTAATAGGGTTTTTGTACAGTTAATGAAGAAATATAGCATAACCCACAAAATTGCTACTCCATATCACCCCCAAACAAGCGATCAAGTTGAGATATCTAATCGGGAGATTAAGCATATTTTAGAAAAGACAGTCAATCCTAATCGCAAAGATTAGTCACTAAAACTCACCGATGCTTTGTGGGCTTACCGTACTACATTTAAAACTCCCATAGGAATGACTCCATACTGCATTGTTTATGGAAAAACTTGTCATCTTCCTGTTGAAATTGAGCATAAAGCTTATTGGGCAATTAAGCACCTAAATTTTGATTTGAATAGAGCAGGAATTCAAAGGAAACTGCAGTTGAATGAGTTGGATGAGCTTCGCAATGATGCTTATGAATGTGCGAAATCATACAAGGATCGCATGAAAAAGGTTCATGATCAAAATATTCTGCATAAATCTTTTACATCGGGGCATAAAGTTCTTTTATACAATTCTCATTTGCAAATGTTTCTGGGTAAATTGAAGTCTTCATAGATAGGACCTTTTATAGTTCGTGTTGTTTATTCTCACCGGGCGGTTGAAATAGAAAACCCCAAGAATGGTGATATATTCAAAGTTAATGGTCATCGTCTTAAACCATTCTTGGAATTGCAGCAACCTCAAATCGATGAATTGAGTCTGGGTGACCCGATTTATCATGACCAAAACTGTAGTAGCTTGTTTTGTTTTGTACATAGTAGGTTTCGTTTTCTTTGCTTGTTTGTCATTATTTTCAATCACTCACATTTTTAGATTCATGATTCTCACAGGACATCTAGATGGCCACCTTATTCTTTCACCTATGGGTGGTGCCTACACAGTTAGAAGAAGTAGTGAATGAATATCCAATGAGTCCAGACTTAGATATTCCAATCGTATATCCCTGGGCACTATTACTACCACATCAGTTAGCAGCAATAATGGATGACCCACCCATAGATGAGATTGATCCTCAGGGGCCCATAGTTGCTATCAGTGTTGTTCCCATCCCATATCCGTTTTTGTTCCCCAGAGAGTTAGGTGGGAGATATTGAAGAGAAGGCTGGGAATATTCATTTGCAATTTAAGAGATGTCACCTGGTCATACTTTTGTTCTCTCTGGTCTCATGTTAAATCCTTTGCCGAATCATCAACATCCACTAATGAGTGAACTAATAGCTGTGTCTGGCTAAAGACATTAAATTTAGCGCTATGGGGAGGCAACCCAAGTTTTTAGAGTTTTTATTTTTGTGCTTATTTCTTCTTATGCTATTCTTGTGCTTCACTTGTTCTTTTTATTTTGATAGATAATATAGCGTTTCAGTGGAGTGCATGTACTATCTTTCCTTACCTATTCTATTTATTTTCCTCAGTACTTATTTTATATCTTTTTACATTGAGAACAATATTTCATGCAGGTTTGGGGGTGTGGAAAGATATCTTGCTTAGGATGCTTAGTTATTTTCGTACTTAAATTGAATTTTGCCAAAAAAATGTAGTTTTTAGGTTATTTGTTAGTCTTTTTATAGGTTTTGGTAGTTTATCCCTTCGTGATGCATACTTCAATTTTTAAAAGATTAATTTACATTGGAAGTGCGAGTAAGTATACTGGAGGATAGAGACATTTAACTGAGAAATAGCATTCTGTTACAGTCCTCTTGGATCAAGTGCTTGAGCTAATAAAACTCACTCACACACACCAGTTACATAAAGTAATACCTTATAGAGATTTGTTGAATACTCATCTTCAGTGGGATGTCTTTAGTCAGAGTCATTGGTTGATATGTGGTTGTCTGTTGAACTTAAAAGATCATGATAGACCATTTACTTGGCAATGGCAAGGGCTTGGAACCGGAAATAGGTTGAGAGTATAATAAAGCCTGGATAAAATAAGATGCTTGAAAATATATATGCTGAGAAAAAAATGCAAAAAAAAACAAAAAACAAAAAGAAAGAAAGGGCTGCTTAACTATTATATGATTAACTTAGGCTGATGCTCGGGCCCGAAGTGGTCTATACTTAAAACCTAATGCCCTAAGCCAACTGTGTTGGGAGTCATTGGTCTGAGTCATTGCTAAACCTAAGCATCTTGAAGTCAGGCCTTACACAGTCCTATTGAAAAAAAAACCTATGGTGTATTATCCTCTCAAATCTAGAATGTTTGACCCAAAGGAGGCGTGCAGGCATTTGTATTATCATGAACCTAAAGATTACGATGACTATGTAGATTCTGATGTTCTTTGGTTAATGGGTAACACTGGATCTGTGTGAAACAGAGATTTAGAATGTATTGTTACAATGTTCTACACTTTCTATTATTTCTATTATCATGCTATATCATATTGAGCAGAAATTTCCGAGATGAAGGTGTAGAATAAAACCACTTACTTGAGCACTTCTATATTCTAGCTGATTATAAATGCAAGTACATGTGGTTAGTTTTCTTAAGTATTGCAGTGTGTATTTGAAGGGATAATAGGTTCTGTGTTTAGTTGATTTCTTTTTCATTTAGATTAATAAGGTTATTTTATAAATACATGTTTGTGGGTAGCATGGCTGCAAACCCTCATGAGACTTCACTCGTCCAGCCAGGGACACATGGGGGTTTACAAGGCTTGTTGCATATGCTAAATGCAATCGTGATTCCCTATGACAATGGCATTTATTTTTTGAATAGTTTTATTTTTATTTTGTGTTTTGCTAGAGGACTAGCAAAATCTAGGTTTGGGGGTATCTGTTACGCATGAAAAATACATATTTTTATATGCTTTTTTACCTATGTGTTAGTCTTAATTTCTAGTTAAAATAAGTCATTACACATGTTTTAAAATGCCGAAGTAACCCAAGAGCTGATATCACGCGCATCAAAGATTTGAACCATTGATGAGTCACTTAAGAGAAGACGGGCGCTGAGTTAAGATAAAGAGCCATTCAGATTTGATCCAGTGGACGACATTGCTACAAAAGGTTTGAACCAATCTAAAGAAGAAAATAATTGATGAGAAAGAGAGCTGGTTCGTTGGGCCAGTTCAATGAAAAGAAAAAATAAGATAAAAAAATAACCATAGCCGGAGCTCGGGTGTTTTAGACGAAGAGCAGAAGCACTCTGCTCTGCTCGAGCGATGCTCGGGAGGCAGAGCGGAGGCGATGGTGACGGCGGCCCTGGGTTCTGACAGCATGGGTTCTGAAGACGATGGCGGTGATGATTCCACGGCAAAGCAACGGCTGCAAAGGGCTGAGGAACACGAGCAGTCGACAGAGACAGGAGAAATCAGGCCGATGGCGACCATGGGTGTTGGTTCCGGCGGCTGAGCTCGGAGAGGCGACTATGGCAGAGTTCACGGCGAGGCTGGAGATCGGGAGCATAACAAAAAAAGGTCGATTTTTGGAGCAGTGGCGTGCTTGATTTGGGTTGTGCAGAGCTCTCAAACAGACCGGTTCGATTTAGGAACGAAAGAAGCATATTTGATTTGGACTGTGAGTTGTGTGCTTGTGCAGGAGTCTCAAACAGAATCCAATTTGGATTAGGCCATGACGAAAAGGATTCATTTTTTTCAGTCTATAAAAACAGAACTCGAGAGCAGAAAAAAGGTTCTGGCTGGCTGTGCGAGAGAAACGACCAGACAGTTTCTTCAACAAGTTTTTTTTTACAGTTTCAAATTTTAATTTCAGCTTTCTCTTTTTATTTTGGATTTCATCTGCTGTTGTGTTGGTGTTGATTTGAAGATCGAGTTTGTAACAACTATTGCTGGGCAGTCGACTAAGAACAGAAAGAACAGTACGGTGTATTTTCGCTTTATCTCAAAATTTTTGTAAGTAAATTTTATTATTAATGGAGATGAATTTTATGAATTATGCATATGTTATATTGAATATGCTTGGCTAAATTAGTTGCTAAGGCTAGGATGAGGCTGTAGTAATTGTAGGGATTCCCGTATTCATGAAAGTTGATATTTTTATTATAAAATTATGCTATAATGTTATGTGTTCTTGTGATAATAGCTTAGTTAATTACGGATATAGCATCAATCATGTTTTTGTTATGATTTGAAATTACTATTGTCAATGCATGCTTGTTTTAATTAGTTAAATAACAAATCGGATACTAGTTGTGATTTACTTGTAAGTAGATACATCTAGTGATTTGAATTGTTAATTTAAATAACATGAAGGGCGTAAATTTTGTATGAATATTTGTGCGTTAAAGTAAAATCTTCTGTAACAACGTGAAGAGGATTCTAGTTTGTTTTGAGTAATATGGAGAATGATAAATGATTCAAAGTTTAGGGTTCTCTATAATTTACTGCACGCCGATTCCAAAGCCTTAGTATTTTGTTAATTTGACAAAGTTCATATTTTTATTCTGTTAATTGATTTAATTAGTCGTTAGTTAGTTAATCAATTTCTACCAATTTCATAATTTAGTCAAGGGTTTAGTTAGAGTTCGATTAGATTTCCGCAACACAAGTCCATGTGGGTTTGACCTCGTAAAATTGTGCGACTATAAAATTGTGCTAATAATATCACAAATAAAATGAATACTAACATTGTTTTCTGTCCCCAAGTTGTGTATGGCACTATCCGAGCCAAAAAAAAAGACCTTTCTGTGTGACACTACTGTTTATTTTGGATAGCCAAATGTATCTACTAATTTTAGTGCAATTCACTTTGGTAAGCCAAATGTATCTACTACTTCCAGATGGGGGAAGTAGTATGTTAATAAGCAACTGTGTTCCTAGATTGGATAGTGAACACTAGAATAATTAGTAGGTAGTGATTACTCTCCATAGTCCCTTACCATAGAAAGCTTTAGTCGTAAGATCAATACACTCCAATTCATATTTCAGGAAATTACTTATAATTGAGAATCCACTATATAGTTGCTATAAGAAGGATAGAACAATTCCTTTGATATTTTGGCCGAATAATAGGTGTAGATGTTAACTCTAATTTAAGTTTTTTAAAGGCATGATTGCATGCATCATCGAAGACAAATGGTGCATCCTTTGCAAGAAGGTTACACAAAGGTCTTGAAATTTTACTGAAGTCTTTAATGAATCTTCTATAAAATCCAGCATGGCCTAAAAATGATCTGATTTCTTCGTAGTGGTAGAAGATGTAAAATCAATTCAATTTTTGTTTTATCAACGTCAATGTCTTTATGTGATATAATATGTCCAAGAATAATTCGTTTTTGAACCATAAAATGACATTTCACCCACTTAAGTACCAATTAACTATGTCAGCAAACAAAGGCAACTGAGACACTGCAAGTAATTGCTCATCAGGAAAAGATTCAGTTATGGGCAATGAATCATCAGTGAAGTCCACTATCAACCTAGATAAGTGGTCGGCTACAACATTTTCGGAACCTTTCTTATCCCGAATTTCAATATCAAATTCATGTAGCAACAATATCCATCGGAGAAGATCATTATATGGACTTAGATTACCCCTTTCTAAGTGGTCAGCTACAACAGGTACTTGTATGTTTGGAATTCTAAGATCAAATTAATTACCCCTTTCTAAAGAATTAGGTGGATTGGATAAATTGCACTACTACTCCTAATCAAAGACTAAAATAAATTAAACGACTTTAACTAACGAATTACTATAAAGGCAATTAAGTAATCTATGAAAAAGAAATCAATTGAAAAATACAAATTGGAACTTTAATCAGGAATTTAAAACACTAGGGCATAAGAATCAGCACATGACAATCATAGGAATAATTATCCACAATTGTTCTCACTGTTATCTCATAGAGAATTGGAATTCAATCTATTCTCTTATAGAAGATTTCAACATGAAAGCATATAAATTTTTAAATAGAATTTGTCGTCTCTTGCATATCAACAGATGAAATTCAAATCATTAGTTGTATCCATCATTAGATAAATCACAACTAATATCCAAACAACATATTAAACATTAGAGTCCAATGCAATTAATTTAAGAATAACAATCGTTAAAGTGCATTAATTTATGAAAACAATTACATCACATGAATACTATTCCTACAACTAATCATGGATTCATCTCGGCCCTAGATAAGAGATTAGCTACTCATGCTAAGTAGTAATTGAACTGCAAAATTAATAAACTTCATTTCAATTAAAACAAAATCAACTTACAAGAATGTAGAGATACGAATTACAAAGTACTGTTCCTTCCAAACTACTCTCGGTCTTTGTTTCTAGCAGCCACAGATCGAATAGCTTGATACAACTCCAACGTAATAACAAGAAGAACTGAGATGAAACACTAAATGAAAAAAAGAAAAGAAGAAAAAATTAAAATTTCTGGAACTGTAACTCAAAAGAAATTGTGTTCGGTCGTCTATCGCCCGACCCCCGTCTCTACTGCTCTGTCTCTGTTTATAGAGACTGCAAGAATAGTCCTTTGTTCTTCCAAAATCAAACCTTCCCTTTGGCCGCCTTTAAATCATCTAAATCCGGCTAGTTTTTCCTTCGAATTGAGGCCCAATTTGTAGAAAAAAAATCAAGCTTTCCTCTTCGAAACAGTGCCAAAAATCACCCAAATGTGAAACTCCCTTTTTTCTGATCCAAATCAGCCCCTTTCAGACCCCCATTGAATTGAAATTTGGGCACATACCATTTTGAAACAGCTTCGCAATTTGATCTTTCCAATTTGGCTTTGTCATACACAAGTTTCCAAATCAGCATCACCTTTCCTTTCTTCGACTTTGACCTCTTCATCGCCTCGTCGTCGATATTGTCGTCAAACTTGCCCCGGGTTGTTGCCTCACCCCAATCGCGAGCTCAGCTGTGACCTGAGCATGCCGTCGTCCTCCGCCGTGATATCACGAGCACTCGAGCGAAAGCTCGAGCCTCTGTTCTGTTGGAATACCCGACAGCTGTTTTCTTTTCTTTTTTTTTTCTTCGGACCAAACCGGTTTGCTCATGTTTTGCTTTTTCGTTTGCTTAGGTTAAAACCCGTTGTTTCAATGTCATCTGCCAGATCGAATCCGAACGCTCATCCTTTAATTCCACACACCCGTCTTCTTAATCAGTGAACATCAATGGTTCAGATCTTTTTTGCGCGTGATCTCAGCTCTTGGCTTACTTTGGTTCTTCAAAACCCGTCTAATGGCTCTACTTTATTGATTCCACAGTTCGAGCACTTGAACCTACATAAATAAAATATGTCCCACATTAGACACACCAAATAATTCATAAAATTACAGAACATATTTAATTTGAGCCATTTAGAGAGGATTACTTATTTAATTCCTAATTACTAAACTAATTACTAATAATCCACTTTATTCCTTATTTTAACTAGAAAATATGACTAACAAATAGGTAAAAATGCATATAAAAATGTGTATTTTTCATGCGTAACAAATACCCCCAAACCTAGATTTTGCTAGTCCTCGAGCAAAACACAAAATAAAAACACCGAACAATAAAACTACTCAAAAATAAATATCACTGTCGTAGGGAATCACGATTGCATTTAGCATATGCAACAAGCCTTTTCAACCCCCCAGGTGTCCCTGGCTAGATGAGTGAAGTCTCGTGAGGGTTTGCTGCCATGCCACCCACAAACATGTATTTAAAAAAAATTATTCTTTTTCTGAGTGAAAAAAGAAATCAAACTAAACACTACAAAACACACAACCTATTATCCCTTTAAATGCGCACTGCATTACTTAAGAAAACTAACCACATGTACTTGCATTTATAATCAACTGGAATATAGAAGCCCTCAAGCAAGTGGTTTTATTTTACACCTTCATCTTGGAAATTTCAGATCAATATGATATAGCATGATAATTTAAATAGTAAAGTGTAGAACATTGTAGCAATACACTCTAAATCTCTGTTTCACACAGATTCAGTATTACCCATTAACCAAAGAACATCAGAATCTATATAGTCATCGTAATCTTTAGGTTCATGATAGCACAAATGCCTGCGCGCCTCCTTCGAGTCCAACATTCTAGACTTGATAGGATAATACACCATAGACTTTTTTTTTCAATAGGACTGTGTAAGGCTTGACTTCAAAATAAATCATCGCAAAACAACCAACATATTATCCAGACAAATGCAAACCACAATGCTTAAGAACTTCAACCACACGTACTTGGTTTATAATCAACGGGAATATAGAAGCCCTCAAGTAAGTGGTTTTATTCCACACTTTCATCTTGGAAACTTCTGCTCAAATATGATATAGCATGATAATACAAATAGTAAAAAGTGTAGAACATTGTAGTCATATATTCTAAATTTCTATTTCACACAGATCCAGTATTACCTATGAACCAAAGAACATTAGAATCTACATAGTCATCGTAATCTTTAGGTTCATGATAGCACAAATGCCTGCGCACCTCATTCGGGTCCAACATTCTAGACTTGAGAGGATAATACACGAGACTTTTTTTTTCAATAGGACTGTGTAAGGCCTGACTTCAAGATGCTTAGGTTTAGCAATGACTCAGGCCAATGACTCCCAGCACAGTTGGCTTAGGGCATTAGGTTTTAAGTATAGACCGCTTCGGGCTCGAGCATCAGCTTAAGTTAATCCTACAATAGTCAAGCAGCCCCTTTCTTTCTTTTTATTTTCTCATTTTTTATATTTTTTTATTTTTTTTCAGCATATTTATTTTCAAGCATCTTATTCTGTCCAGGTTGTATTATACTCTCAACTTATTTCCAATTCCAAGCCCTTGCCATTGCCAAGTAAATGGTCTATCATGATATTTTAAGCTCAACAGATAACCACATATCAACCAATGACTCTGACTAAAGACATCCTACTGAAGATTAATATTCAATAAATCTCAAGAAGGTATTACTTTATGTAAATCGTGTGTATGAGTGAGTTTTATTAGCTCAAGCACTTGATCCAAGAGGACTGTAACAGAATGCTATTTCTCAGTTAAATGTCTCTATCCTCCAGTATACTTACTCACACTTCCAATATAAATTAATCTCTTAAAAATTGAAGTATGCATCACGAAGGGATAAACTATCAAAACCTATAAAAATACTAGCAAACAACCTAAAAACTATATTTTTTATTTTTTTTATGTCTTTTTAGCAAAATTCAAAATAAGCAAGAAAATAACTAAGTTATCTAAGCAAATATCTTCCTACACCCCCAAACCTGCATGAAACATTGTCCACAATGTAAAAAATATGAAAGAAGTACTAAGGAAAATAAATAGATGAGGGAAGGAAAGATAGTACATGTACTCCACTGAAAAGCTGTATTATCTATCAAAATAAAAAGAACAAGTGATGCACAAGAATAGCATAAGAAAAAATAAACACAAAACTGAAAACTACGAAAACTTGGGTTGCCTCCCAGTAACGCTAAGTTTAATGTCTTCAGCCAAACACAGCTATTAATTCACTCATTAGGTGATGCTGGAGATTCTGCCAATGATTTAACGTGAGACCACAGAGAATAAAAGTATGACTAGGTGACATCTCTCAAATTGCAAATTAATGTTCCCATCCTTCTCTTCAATATCTCCCACCTAGACTCTCTGGGGAACAAAAAAAGGATATGGGATGGGAACTACACTAACAGCAACTATGGGCCCCTGAGGATCAAGCGCATCTATTGGTGGGTCATCCATTCTCACCGCTAATTGATGTGGTAGTAATGGTGCCCAGGGATAGGCGACTAGAATATCAAAGTCTGGACTCAGTGGATGTTCATTCATTACTTCTTCTAACAGTACAGGCACCACACATAGGTGGAAGAATAAGGCGGCCATCTAGATGTCCTATGAGAATCATGAACCTGAAATTGTGAGTGATTGAAAATAATGAAAAACAAGCAAAGAAAACTAAACTTACTATGTACCAAACAAAAAAAAACAACTGCAGCTTCAGTCATGATAAGTCGGATCTCCCAGACTCGACTCATCGATCTAAGGTTGCTGCAATTCTAAGAATGGTTTAAGACGACGACCGTTAACTTTGAATATATCACCATTCTTGGGGTTTTCTATTTCAACTGCCCTGTGAGAATAAACAACACGAACTATAAAAGGTCTTGTCCATCGAGACTTCAATTTACCCGGAAACATATGCAAACGAGAATTGTATAAAAGAACTTTCTGCCCCGATGTAAAAGATTTATGCAGAATATTTTGATCGTGAACCTTTTTCATGCGATCCTAGTATGATTTAGCACATTCATGAGCATCATTGCGAAGCTCATCCAACTCATTCAACTGCAGTTTTCTTTGAATTCCTGCTCTATTTAAATCAAAATTTAGGTGCTTAATTGCCCAATAAGCTTTATGCTCAATTTCAACAGGAAGATGACAAGTTTTCCCATAAACAATACAGTATGGAGACATTCCTATGGGAGTTTTAAATATAGTACGGTAAGCCCACAAAGCATCGGTGAGTCTCAGTGACCAATCTTTATGATTAGGTTTGATTGTCTTTTCTAGAATATGCTTAATCTCCCGATTAGATATCTCAACTTGACCGCTTGTGTGGGGGTGATATGGAGTAGCAAATTTGTGGGTTATGCCATATTTCTTCATTAACTGTACAAAAACCCTATTACAGAAATATTTTCCCCCATCACTTATGATCGCACGAGGAGAACCAAAACGATCAAAAATGTTGTCTTTCAAAAATTGGACCACCACTTTGTGGTCATTTGTCTTGCATGCTATAGCCTCTACCCATTTAGAGGCATAGTCTACCATCACAAGGATATAAAGATTTACAAAAGAGTTAGGGAAAGGTCCCATGAAGTCAATACCCCATACATCAAAAAAGTCAATAATAAAGATTGGGGTTAAAAACATCATGTTACGATGTGAAAGCCCTCCTAACTTCAGACATCTTTCACATGTTGAACAATAAGTGTGACAGTCTTTGAAAATAGTAGGCCAATAAAATCCACACTACAAAATCTTCGCAGCAGTCTTTTTCAAACTAAAATGGCCACCATACGCTTTATCATGACAAAAGGAGATGATGCTTTGTTGATCATATTTAGGAATACATCTCTGAATAATCTGATCAGGACAATATTTGAACAAGTATGGATCATCCCAAAAGAAATACTTACCCCTGGACAAAAATTTGAACCTATCTTGGGAAGACCAATGAGATGGAATTTGTTCAGTTACCAGATAGTTAACTTTGTCAGCAAATCAAGGCAACTGGGACACTGCAAGTAATCCAGTATCAGATGCATTAGTCTCAATAACAAAGGGATGGCTGAAATCAGGAAGAACTAATACAGGCGTGGTAGCCATGGCCTGTTTCAACCTATCGAACACGTCCTGGGCCTCAGCTGACCACGAAAATGCCCCATTTTTTAGAAGAGACGTGAGAGGTCCAGCAATTACCCCATATTTTCCAATGAACCGCCGATAGTAACCTGTGAGACCCAAGAACCCCCGGAGAGCCTTCACACAAGTGGGTTTCGGTTAGGAGAGCATGGTCACCACCTTTGAGAGGTCAGTTGCCACCCCTTCGCGAGATATAACGTGGCCCAGATATTCCACTTGTTCACTACCAAAGGAGTATTTCGAACGCTAATAACGAATTAGCTCGCAGGATGGCAAATACCGACCTGAGGTGGTGTAAATGGTCCTCCCAAGAAGTGCCGTAGATGAGGATATCGTCGAAGAAAACCAACACAAACTGGCGAAGGTAGGGCCAAAATAGGTCATTCATCAGACTCTGGAATGTGGCCAGGGCATTGGTGAGTCCAAAAGGCATAACAAGAAACTCAAAGTGGCCATCGTGTGTCCGAAATGCAGTCTTGTGAATATCCCGGGGATGCATCCGAATCTGGTGGTAGCCCTAGCGCAAGTCCAGCTTGCTGAAAACTACAGCTTCGGCCAACTAGTCCAACAGTTCTTCAATCACCGGAATAGGATATTTATCTTTCACGGTGATTGCATTGAAGGCACGATAATCAACACAAAATCGCCAAGATCAATCCTTCTTTCTAACTAACAATATGGGAGATGAGAAGGAGCTAGTACTGGGGCAAATAATACCTGACTGCAGCATTTCTTTCACTAACCGTTCAATTTCAGCTTTTTGAATGTGTGGGTATCGATACGGTCGAACATTGGCGGGCGACGCTCCTGGAGTGATAGGAATATGGTGGTCGTGGGCCCGTGCTTGTGGAAGGCTGGAGGACTCAGAAAAGATGTCCTCATGCTCAGCCATGAGGGCCAGCATATCGTTGGGCAGTTCGGTTTGACTAACTGCCATTGTGGCCCGCTGCTGAAGGAAGAAACCTTGGGATTGAAACCGAAAAAGAGAGCTAACGTCCTGGGCAGTGTGCAATGTGCCAGGTTGTGATCCGTGGAGACGCACTCATTGGCCCCCTATCTGGAAGTCCATAGCCATGTCTTCCATATGACGTCACCCAATTCCTGGAGCCACTGGACTCCTAACACCACGTCTGCCACTTTTGTGGGTAATAGAAACATATCGGTGGTGAAGGTGTGGCCTTGAATCGTCAAGACCGCCTGCGCACACATGCCCACACTGCACAGGTGTTTGTCATCCCCTATCAGTACGTCGAACGGTTTGGAATCGGACACATAGCAACCCAAATGCTCCTCCACTTTGTCATTTATAAAATTATGAGTGGCACCACTATCAATAAGAATGGCTACCTGTTGTCGCTTGAGGTGCCCTTGGACACGCATGGTCTGTGGTGTGAAAGTGCCTGAGAAGGCGTGCACGGATATCTCTGGTTGGACGCCCTCATAAAACCCTGGTGTCTCCTCCGGCATGGCTATGTCCTCTTCCTCAGCTTCGTCTACAAGCAAGCTACCACGGACGGCACAGCGATGTCCGGGCGAAAACTTCTCGTCACACTTGCAACAAAGACCCTTGGCCCACCGTTCGTCCATCTGGGCTGGGGTCACGCGACGTACTAGTGGAATAGCAGGGCTGGCAAAGGTGGGCCTGCTGAGAACAGAGCCAGGCAGAGGTGGGCCTGCTGATAGGAGGTCACATTGTAGGACCGCTCCCCCCCCCCCCGACGCTGATGAGACAGCTTCTCCTCCTTAATTCGAGCGTGTGACACCACATCCATCATTGAGTGACATGGAAACTGTCACATCTCATACGAAATTTCTGGTTTCAGCCCTCTTTTGAATGTACCCACGAGGGCTGCCATCGGCCAATCAGGCAGACGATTGGCAATCTTCATGAATTCTGAGTAGTAGGCTCTTACGTCGTTGTCTGACACAAGTTGGATAGTATTTCGTTGAAGTTCTGGAACTCATTTGTCCTGAATTGGACACAAAGTTCATCAGAGAAAGAAGCCCAGGTCGGGTAGCGAACTTCCTTTTCGTAACTCTGGACCACACAGAGGCGTCACCATCCAAGTGGAATGCTGCAATGGGCAATCATTTGACCTCGGAATTGGTCCCCTTATAGGCAAAAAATTTCTCCGCCTTGTACAACCACTCCACTGGGTCGTCATCCCCATTGCAGCGCGAAAACTGGAGACGTGGCAACCGAGGCTCGGCTCCACCTCGAGAGCCACCGCAATGACCCAGAGGCTCCTCCCACTCGCCCTCAAGTTCCTGTTGCATAGTTCGGAAGGGCATTGTCATTGAGGCATTTGGTCAAGCACCTGGCATGCCTCATGCCTCGTGGCCTGGACAGCCCCATCTGTGGCCTTATGAAAAGACCCAAAATGAACCCCTTGATGGTGAGAGTTCGTCAGTGGTACCCACGGCCCTGAGCCGCCAAGACCCCGCGAGCCAATGTCCTGAGAAGTTTCACCCACTTCTGCTAAAAGGGGTGGTAACATTGTCAAAACGACCACTGTCGGAGCGGCTGTGGCCCAGGCCTGCGCAAGCTGGAGTTGCAGCAACTGAGCCATCATAGATTGGATCTCCGCCATATCCGTCTCGTCGGTGGCCTTTGGGCTGGCAGCCATGCTTGCTTCCTCTGGCTCCGGCTGTGCCTCAGCGACTGCGGTCGGTTGTTTGCGAGGTGGCATTTCCGTCACAGATCAGAACGGCTCTGATAACAATGTTGTGACTCGGCAGGGTCACAGGGTATCGGATCGTCCAAAGTGAAGAAAAAATGGATAAGCGAGAGAGAAAGAGAAATACTTCTCCATCGCATAATGTCTCAAGGAGGGAGAAGGCCCTCTTATAACAAAGGGGCACGTTTCCTAGGGAGGCACGCCAACTAGTGGCCCCGTTAATGGGCCATGATTTATGCAATTACAGCCCTTTTTCACATAATCAGACTTTTATTACATTCTCTTATGAATATAAAAAGAAAACTAATAGCTAGCCTTGCGTGTTGACGTTAGATATCTCTGCATGCTGAGGTCATGTGTGCTAACGTACACAACAGTTTATTAATGCGCTGCCCCAACACAACACCAAAAGCATAATTAGAGGCATTGTACATTATCTCAAAAGGTAGGCTCCAATATGGGACTATTTAAATGGGACATAACCAATTATACACTTGCCACTAGCTGTCAAAAAAGTATGTTGCCACATGAGAAAAATGTAATTTAGTTACAAGATCAAAAAAAATTTTATATACTCGATATAAGATCAAAGATCATATATTCATAGTTTTTCATTCAATTATTTCGCTGATTGCATCGCCGATTCTGTAAAAATTATCGTACTCTGCACTCTGCAGGCTTTGAAGCCTCGTCTGAGTGGGCCTTGCAATGGGCACGTCATGTAGATTGAAACCCAATAACTTATCATATTACTTGGGCTTAAATCGGTCCACCACTAAGGTTATTGACTATAGAATTGCAACTCAGCTCTTTCACATGTACAAAGCTTGCGCTTGGGCTTGGGCTTGGGCTTGGGCTTGGAGGATATTGCACGCTTTGCAGCATTTTGATGATGGGCTTGAAATTGATTCTGTCTTTTCTTGAATAACATAGATTTCAGAAATGAGAACATGCCATTTCTCACACTTAATTGCTTTTTTTTAAGAGGAGGAATTAATTGCACATTATTGACTGAACGAAAGGGTGATAAACGACCATCTCTGCTCATGCTGGGCTAGTTAGTTTCTGACTTTCAGATTCCTCCCAACATGCTGCTAGAAACATATTCAAATCCTATACAAGTTCAATGGAAACTTCCACATAGAGGAAGGCAAGGCTGGTTTGAAAGGTCAGGCTGGATAGGGAAAGGACCAAGAGTCCAAGATGCATGTATTTTACTTTTACAAGGCATCCCAGCTTTGTGACTCCCATCCTAAGTTCGCCTAAATCTGTATAGTTCTTACCTTGTAACTCTTTCATGTAGGAGTATATACTACGAACTTGAACCGAAGAAGCTCTGACAGACTGTACAAGACTGACCATGAACTGTACACAGGTCCACAAATAGAAAAAGTTCTTCGTGTTTTGAGTCCTATAGGCCATGTAATATGGAATTTACTTTGTCATGTTATCAACAATTGTCATTGCCCTGTGGTGGTTGTTCATCATTGAAGGAAATGAGGTCAAGTATGAGGACAGATATAGAGACAAAAAACAGCTCTAAGTTACCTTGAACTAGTTGAAGGTTATTGGATGAGAAAATGACCTCACACTGGTTGGGGGAACACTCTGCTGGCTCTCAGGTTCAATATGGGCCCAAACCACATGGTTTGGACCACAAGAGCTCTGAGTACATATGTGGAAGCAGGACAACATCCCAGCCCACTTGGCCCAAACCCATACTTTTAGTAATCAGCTAGTCCGGTCCGCTCCCACATTTTTGTAAATGGATCGACCCAGTATAGACTTCCCTTGGTGTGCGCCACGGTTCATGTGCGTCGACATGCATTGGAGCACTGGAGGATGTTGGATTTGATCGTAAAACGCACATGTGGGCAATTATTACTGTGCACGTTAATACGTGGTTGGCAGGTTTGAATCACCAGCCTCGCCCTCTATTAATGTATACCGTTGGATGGAGATTCCAAGGGTGGCTATGCCCTGGTGCACACTGTCGTATTAACCAGGATGTGTGTTAACTTTTTCCTCGAATATATTCCCTCCCATTACCAATAGCTCGAGCTTTTAAGTCGCATGAAACTTGGTTATTTAACAATAATATCTATTACCCGGTTTGCATGTAGTTTAGTTTCTGTTCTTGGGAAGATGGCTGTTTCCAAAGAAGTGGACATAAGGTACACTTAACCTATGAATGATAATATCTTAGTCATAGACATATAATCTATACATAGCGTTAAGAGATTTGAGGTGGGTTTTTTTGCAGTAAAGAAACCTATGGCTAATCTTTCGATCAGTGGGGAGAAAGCTTCAATTGGGATTAATTTAACTCTAGTTATCAATCTAAGTGGACCTCTTTAATATATATCTTTATTATCTTTCTTCTTTCTTATATTTTTGGTCGTCGTCGTAGTTTGCCAGCTCTCCCCAAATTACCCTTGATCAGTTCAGATGGATTAGTTATGAGGTTTGTAACTTTTGAGATTGAGAGGGACAAACTATGGTAAATTCAAGTTAAAAATAGCCACTAATATAGGAATTAATAGACAAACTTTTGTGGATGGGCACTTAGACAACTGGACACTAATTTAACGTGCACAGTAATTACCCTTGATTGTGTCAATTAGTTAATTACTACTTAATGACATATGGACATCTTTTTGTTTTCAAGGGCAAAAAGGTTAAATTACATAATCATAATCAAGGTCATTAAGTAGTAATTAACTAATTGCTAACTGATCACATTTGTAGTAATTGACCAATGCATGCCTACCATTATACTTCCAAAAATAAGCTTTCTAATTTCAATTAGTTACATATTAGTAAATGGACTGAAAATATATATGGAATGATTGGGAATCAATTAATATGATTCCATATGCGCCTCAATTAGTATTTTCATTTTAAATTAGGCAACAATCTAAATAGCAGGTTCCCCATAAGGAACCTGAGAACATGTATACTCCGTCCTGTTTTAGATGGACCATATGGGAAAGTGGCCAGTCTATTTTTATTAGATGCTCCATCCGGTCGATTTAACCTCTTCATCCGGGTTTCCACCATCCAACAAAAATCAACAATTTTTCACATGGAGCATCTAAAACAGGACGTGTGGAGTACACAAGTTTTTGATATGTACGTTTCCAAATTGGGAAATAATCTAAAATGTCAGATCCCATGAGGCTGCCGTATTAATTCCACAATAATCTGTATACTTTTTAGTAAGTGCGTGCATATCCATTAATTCCTAGTTCTCTTAAAGTATGTCAAAGCCTAATTCATGCACAATAATATTAGTTTCAAGGTGTTCTAATGTTGAGAGGTCGACAGATAAGGAATTGTGTGACGCAGAAATCAGAATGTTGGATAAGCGGATTAATCAAAGACTATTCCCACTTGGGGCCCACTGATCTGACGGCTGCTGCGCTACAGCGCAGGCTAGCCCTGCTCTATGAAAAACCAATATCGACTCAAATTAGTTCATTTCGATTTTCTATAGTGGACTATTAACGTGAGACAGTGGGAGTGCATAATATATAATATCTACTGACATGGTATGGTGCACCCTTTCAAACAAAATAATAATATATACAATTATTGGTACAATATGTGTTTAAGTATGCTAGCACAAATATACGAGACAGCACAAAAACGCTAGACATTATCGTTTGAAGGAGATCATGTCGAACGTTTCTAACAGTTAAAAAAACTCTTAATTCAATTGAGCTCTATATGACCAAATATGTTTGAGGACTTGAGAACATGGCCTCAACTTAAAAATTGAATTCTCCCTTCGCTTATATAGCTTTTTTTAAAGTGTGAAACTTGTATCCAAAACTTGGGAAAACTCACATGACTCAATTCGAGACATTTGGAAACATATGAAATAACCATTTGGCTAATTTAACGGAAGTTGAGTGTGACATGATCATAGGTCACTGTACTCTAGATAATCAATTAGCTCTTTTAAAATTTAAGCTCCTCTCACTCTGCTACCTAAGCCAATGCCGAGGTTTTTCCATATTACCTGATTTTTTCGGGCTCATCTCATATAACCTAGTTTCAGCACCTGATCTGCCCATTTTACCCTCCTCAACCCTAACCCTAAAACCCTTATATAACCTGATTTTAAGTTTTACCCTTCATCGAATCATATCTCCTTTATTTTTAGTCTATTTTGCCTTTTTTTGTTCTTCATTATTTTTTATCCTCTTTCTGATCATCATGATATCCCAATGACTTTGATACATTATAAAAAAAAATACTACAAAATCCACCATAAATAGCACGCGGTATCTCAAAATCTTTATGATATACCATCATGATAAGAAAAAGAATTAAAAATAAAGAAAAATAGCAAAAACGGATAAAAAATGTGAGAGATATGCATCTTTGAAGTTTATCTCACTAAAATAATATCATGTATTCGATCACACAATAGCCCCCAGCTATCCGATAATCGAAAATAAGATAGTCGGGGCTATTGTATCATTGATTATATATGATAGCCCACTGCTATCTTGTAATCGCCCATTTTAGTGGGACAATTTTCACTTAATCATATCTCCTTCAATTCTAGTCTGTTTTCGTCAATTTTTTTGTTCTTTCTTATTTTTATGCTATTTCTGATCATCATGATATCCTAATTACCTTGATACCATATCGAAAAAATATCACAAAATCCACGATAAATAGCATGTGGTGTCTCAAAAACTTTATAATATCATCATGATAAGAAAGATAAGTAAAAATAAGGAAGAACAAAAAAATGGGCGAAAACGGATCAGAAATGAGAGAGATATGCATCTTTGAAGTTTGTCCCACTAAAATAGTATTGTGTATTTGATTAGATGATAGCACACATGACATACTTCACTGAATCATATCTCCTTCATTTCTAATTCATTTTTGCCTATTTTTTTTCATTCTTCCTTATTTTTAGTTCTCTTTCTTAACATGATGATATCATATCATAAAGATGTTGAGACAATGCATGCTATTTATCATGGATTTTGTGATATTTTTTTAATATGGTATCAAGGTCATTAGGTGTCACGCCCTAGGATCGCAGACCTCGATCGGAGTGTGGAAGCCTTCAAAAGCCTTCAAGGATAGTAACATCTCGAGGCTAAAACCCCGGGCACGCGACCGAACAATCGATAACAAAACCAATTACGCCATCACGAAAGGATGTGTAACCGGTCATCCCGTAATTCAGTGTAATATAGTATTCAACATTATTAAAAATATGAAATGAACCTACTTAATTTTTATTATAGCAAATAAATTTTTAACAATGTCAATAGAATAAAATCCAAGTTTTTGGCACACATTGACCAATAATATAAATTATTAAATCAAGCAACTAAATAAAAGAAAGAAATCTCTAATCTCTTCTCGACGTCATCAACACATTTTTGCTACTGCAACCGAGGAGTCTCAGTTATCTTTCACGCCTATATCAGAGGATGCATGAGTATTTCATAGAAACACTCAGTAAGATGTAAAAACCAGCTAGAAATAAATTAACAGGATAAAGAGAAATATATAACAAATGAATAGTTGGTACTCAATGACATCCAGACTGAACCTAAGGTCTATTTACTTGAAAAGAAAGGTCAGTCAACAACGGTTCCCAACTCACACAAGTATAGGTAAAAATGATAATAACAAGACTCTGAACATCACACATGTAAGGAGAAATAAACAATCATAATGCCTCCACGCATCTAAAGTGCAAGGAGATTTAATTTTTGCTCACTGAATATGCCAACCATGTGGCTACTTACTAGAATCACCCTAGAGGTTCTCCCTTTGGAACCCACCATGCGTCTAGGATACTAGCCCCATCAGTGCTTACGGACACAATGGGCTGAGACTACAGACCTTCTGTAATATCATACAGCCTAAACGTACGTATGTGCCTCCCTTCGGGCAATAAGGAAACCATGTTCCATAAATATTGGAGATCACTATGGATCTAGCAATGGCTCATGGGCATACTATGATTCCACCTCGGAAAGATCTTCAAAAAGAACTCTCAATGGAGAAATAGGTCAATGTCAAATTGGACAATGTTTCAACAATAACAAAGGTCTCAACTTTCTGAGAATAAGGGTAACTCTTACTACAATGACTCACTCATGGAGTATGAATAGAATATCAAAGTCTCATATCAGGACATGACACACTCTCAGGAGTAACAAGAAGATTCACATATCCCGGATGATAATAAGGCTCACCATAGGAGTATAGATCAAACATCCAATATTTTTAACACACATATGTTCATGCATAGCCCTAGATAGGAATATTCCAGAAAATAATTAGGTTTATAATATATATATATATGTATATATCCAAAGTCAAAATTTAAGAATAGGTCTTTGATGATTTGATGCGATACCCTCAAAAAAAAAATTCTGACACGATCGAAGCGATCGATCGTATCTACTGTGACTTGTGGATTGTGTGTCGATCGATTGCCCTGGCATGGGCAGTTTGTGATTTTTGTGTTTTGAGATCTTTTTGAGTTGGGAATGCTACCAAACTTAGAAGGGCTATTGGGAGAGCACCCTATGGCTTGAATGTGGTTTTGAACCAACGGTAGAGATTATTTTTTAGTAAAACTGATTTGGGAAAGAATTTGGGAAGAGATTTCCTAGTTGTGTTAGGGTTTTTCTATAAAAACCCATTAAGAGGGGCTGTTCTAAGTGCATGAACGTCCAGCCCTTGAGACTTTTGAGTTTTCGCTTTTCCTTGCTTGATCATCAAGTGTTGGTGGCGTTCGATCCTTGGAGCGAGGCGGATTCACGAGGACGAAGCGAAGTTCGACGTGAAGATTTGAAGAACTCGTCGCGTACTGTGGTAGGATGTATTTTTCCCTATTCCACTCTTGATTGATCATTATTCCATCATTCTACAAATATTGTATGAGATATTATGATCCCTTATTTATATTGTGATGGTGCTCATTGTTTACAAAGATACCGATTTGAATGTTATACATGCATGAGTCATGATGATAAGTTGTGTTGATATTCGATGTGCTAGTACCTAGATGGTTCCCATATTGTAAATAATCTTCTTCGATGTTCTAGTATGGTGCTTGGGTGAGTGTACAACATGTTGTCCCACATTTATTATCTCCTTGTTGTGTTGTTATAGAAGATCTAAAACAGATATCCTCTATTAATGGTAAGTATGTACATCTAGTTGTGCGTCATGATCAATATTCATGTTCAATGATCTATCTTGTGTCAAGACTCTTGATTCACAAGAAAGTTGATTCCTTTATGATTCTATCAGTTGATTAGCCTTTAGCTTGTGTCCGGGATTGGATGTCCTATTTGGGTGAAAAGTGATACAAATATGATGCTAATAAACATAAACAGTTTGTTGTAAGTTAAATGTATCATAGTATGAGAAATACTACCTATTACTAAAGCCTTAAGAGTCTGTAATACACCTTGGGGAATGGGTAATGATGATTAATATCACTAATTAGACGTCATATAATGTATTTAATTTGATTAGAACACATTAGAGTAAGATACTCTCTCTCAGCCAGAACTGTTCCTGCACCAATGAGTGGTAGTTAAAATATTATAACTAATTGTAGAAAATTTAAAAAAATATTTCATTTATTGGGTTGGAAAATAGATTCATTGGGCAATCTACAGTAAAGATATCATAATCTAGTTCAAACTGTAAAAATCGTAGCAACCGTCGGAAGTGGTCTGTTATGCAAATAACAGTACACAGAAATAAGATCCTTCACACTATTACTTAGTACAACGTGGTTATATGAGAATTATTGGTTAAGATAACCTTTATTGAAGATGGAATGTCACGCCCCGAATTTCAAAACCTCAAATAATGCGCAGAAACACTAACTCATTTAAGGTCATGAGGCTGAAACCCAGGACGCGACTGAATACTCGATCACATAACGTTCTCATTCCAGAATGCTTAACCAATATCCATTTTACAAAAATCTTGAATAATAAAACAAACTATGGTATTACAATAATTCAGTCTTAACAATCATCAAACATCAAATTTAAATTCATCTCACAGGCTAATCAGTTCTCTTACGAACAAGAAAATTAAAAACAAGGAATAGTTCCACTTCTATCAACTTTCCACCATCGAGCTCCATAGCACGAACCTCGTTAGTTCTTTTCCACTTGATTTCCTGCATCGAGAGATGCATGAGTATTTTGAAAGAAATACCCAGTAGGAACTAAGAAAAATCCACAACAGATAATAACAATAGGAATACTGTCAAAATGGAGAATTAAAGACACATTTAAGAAGATCAGGTTGAGCAAATACAGAGTTCACTTACCTGGACAATAATCATCATCAAGGACTATCAACGGTCAAATAAATAACATCAACTCAGATCCCAAAGATACAGTGCGTTAGGAAGATTAATAAGAATACTGACTCCAAACATACAGATAACAATTTCTGCTCTCTTTTCAGTCCACTTCTCCTATGGACATCGATTACCATATCATCCTAGAGGTTCTACAGAGGAACCCGGCCATGCATCTAGGGATGCTAGCCCCATCGGTGCTTACGGGCACAATGGGCTGAGACTGCAGACCTTCCATAATATCATACAGTCTAAAGCGCACGCATTGCCGTCATCGACTGAACTACAGAGGTTCATATATAATCTGAGATCACAAAGGATCTAGCAATGGCTCGTGAGCATACTTGATTCCAATCTAAGAGCATTCATCAAACTCTTAGTGGAGAACCAGTTTACATAGAACTGAATTCGTTTAGAATTAACAAGGATTCTCTCAAACAGAGACCCAGACCATAATCATCAAGAAATAGACTCTCAGAGGAGTAAGGTAATAACTTTGTCAAGGTCATCAGAATGGACTCACATCGGAGTACTCAAAACTTTTAGAATGATCAATATCGGATGACTCTAATTATGACTCATCAAGAAACGGAACACTGAATCACATCATCATATTTAGCCCTAGATATGACAATTCCCATGCACAAGAATATAAGGTTACCAATAATAGGAATAGGTCAAACATGATGTACAGGGTGTGGGATTTGTACAATAGAAATCCCAGCACAATAGAATAATCAGAACTTCGATCCTATGGACAATTAATCTCGGACAGAACCCATGACTTACTGTTCATACTCATATAATATGATATTATTGTACCCTGTACCCTCATAGTCTTATAATATAGAAATCCCGTCGTAATACTGTATATATACATACTTATAGTGTATAGTATACAACCTAATTAAGGTTTTAACATATACACAGTGTTCTGCCCCATGCAAAACAGCCGATTCTAACCACTGCCATTGTCTATCCAGTATGTATTATTTTCTGAAATTTTTATCCCAGTTAGCCTTAACTGTCTAGTATCTAACCCATCTAGTTTCATAATTTTTTGAGTTGCATAAAATTACTTATGAATTTCCTATCACTACTGGTTGGTGCAGGAACAGTCCTAGCCGAGAGCAGTTATCTTAATCCACTTTGATTATCTGATAATAAACTCGTAATTAATTATTTAATACCACTCACTGACATCAGGTACTCACCTTCTAAACATTTTATAGAACCTCGTCTACCCTGAATTCATATGATTTCTTTACCCTTTGTGCTTATCTTTTCAGCTTATTAGAGTATATAACCATATCATCACCAATACCCGAAGGAACTCAATTAAGACAAGTAATCACAGATGCTGGTCAACACCATTACGACATGGACTCCAGAACCCATGCTGAAACATCAGAAGCAATGATATACAAATTTACAAGAATTTGATCATGGATTTGTATAAGGATCTCAAACCGGTTATCAAAATTTGATCAAGAACCACAATACGGTATGAAACGACTTGATTTACTATTAAAGCTGCCAACTTTTGTTGGACAGATCATGACATTGAATACAACAAAAAGATATAACATGGCTCAAATGGTATAACCTCATGGGAATGTCTTCTAGAGCTTTGTACGTGAAGAGTAACACATGATACACAAAAAGGAAGTATCTTTGATCATGCATGAAGCATACGTTGCATATCATAAAGCTCTTTGTATGAAACAATATTAATATCAAATCAGCAACTTCAAATCATGAATTCAGCACGTCATAAGGATCATACTCAGGAGAAATTCGAATGACAGAGTTATGGGAAAAGGAATATCATCCTACCTCTTAGATGATTTAAAACTTCTACGCGAGTTTCGACCACCGATTGCACCACCCTTGTCCTTGTCGAATCACCACCACCATGACCCCACGAGAGAGGGAACGGCTGCTGGTTGAATGAGAGAAGAGAGGACGAGATACTTGCTGGAATGCACAACTCCCAAGACATCCAAAAGAGTGGGCGTCTACTCCTTGGGTAGGTTTAAATAGTAACATCTCGATTACCTAGGTTAGATCTCTACCGTTGATAGCCTTCCAATCCAACGACCACCATCAGATCCAGCCATGCGCATCCCTTATTGTTAGGACGTGCTAATCCATTATCTCATCATTAGTTAGGGTTTCCCCTCAATTAGGGTGGTTCAAAACCCTAATTCTCTACTTAAGGCAACTTCCTCAATTAGACCAATCTCTCACCATTGATTTCCTTGCAATCAAAGGCCACAATTCCGTCCACAAAAAGGGAAAACCATCAATCTTGGACGTGGTTGATAAGCATAAAATATAAACATTTATATGCCTTATTTTCCTATTTTCTAGTGTAGTTTTTGTGATAAAATAAGAATAAAACGGGTTATTTGTGATTAGGATAGTAATTAGGGGATTAATAATTAATTTACTCTAATTAACTATTTTAGATGCATTAAAGAATTTAATGAATCATATTTTTATTATGCGTCTAATTTTGGTTTGGTTTTATCATTGTAGGTTCAGAAAATACAGATTGCAGATCGGCAACAGAAGAGCACTTAGGCGGGTTTTGAATTGCCACACTAAATCAAGAGCAGAGATTGAGTGTAGAAAAAGGTCTAAGCCATTGATGTTCACTTAAAAGAAGACGGGCGTGTGGAATTAAAGGATGAGCATTCAGAGTCAATCCGGCGGTGGAGATCGTTACAACGGGTTTTATTAAAAAAAAAGAAAGAGAAAAGGATGAAAACCGGCTGATCCGGTTTGGGTTGAAAAGAAAAAAAAATAAAAAAAACGAAATAACCCGAGCCGTCGGCTCGGGTGTCAAACAGAACAGAACGAAAACAGGGCGCTCGAGCTTCTGCTCGAGCGCCGGCAAGATGATCGGGAGCCCGAAGGTGGCCATGGTTTCCGGCGACCCTGGATTGCACCAGCGATGGGACGAGCTGAGTTCATGGCGAATCGGCAATCATGACGGCGGCTATGAGGATGACGGCGGCGCTCGTGATGACGGCGGAGCTTAAGAAGGTAGTCAAAGACGGAGAGGCTCACGACAAACAGAAGGAATGGTCGTTATTTGGAAAGATCTGGATTTGGAAATGTGCATGTAACAGAGCCGAATCGAAAGGCGTCGAGGCAAATCGAGTTGCAGACGTGTTCCAGTTTGGTAAGCTTCTATATTCAGTTCGATTGGAAATGGAAAAGGGGCGATTTGGTTCAGTTGGGAAAGATTGCAGGACTGCTCTTGCAGTCTATATAAACAGCACTGCCAGAAACAGAAGAGGAGCACTGGGGTTTTGACAAAACAGAGGACGAACTGGACGCTATTTTTTTGAAAAAACAGAGGTTTGTGTTGAGTGTTTGGGTCATGATTTCGGTGTGATTTTGGCTGGAATTGAAGAGGAAAAGGTAGAGAATCGATAAGGAGCAAGAAGAAGAAGAAATCGAGAGGAAAAAGGGAAGTTTTTGGGCTGATTTTCGTGTTGCTACAGTACTGCTACAGTACTGTGCAATTGCTACAGTACCGCGGGAGAGAGAAGGAAGACGATGAACAGTGCTCGCGGTGAACAGTGATTTGCTGGCCACACATATTACTGTTTCTTAGATGGCTACTCCGGTTACAATCAAATCGAAATTGCATTAGAAGACCAGGAGAAAACCACATTAACATGTCCTTTTGGCACATTTGCATATAGAAGAATGCCTTTTGGTTTATGCAACGCACCTGCAACATTTCAAAGATGCATGCTGAGTATTTTTAGTGATATGGTTGAACGCTATCTTGAAGTGTTTATGGATGACTTTTCTGTATTTGGTGATTCATTTGATGACTGTTTTCTAATTTACAGAAAGTTTTGAGCAGGTGTGAAGAGAAGAACCTTGTGCTTAATTGGGAAAAATGTCATTTCATGGTTTCTGAAGGAATTGTTTTGGGTCATATTGTCTCCTCTAAGGGAATTGAAGTTGATAAGTTAAAAATTGATTTAATTACTCATTTGCCTACACCCAAGACTGTTAAAGATATTAGATCATTTTTGGGTCATGCAGGGTTCTACAGGAGGTTCATCAAAAATTTTAGTTCTATTTCTAGACCATTATGCAATCTCCTATCTAAAGATACCGTTTTTGAATGGAATGCTGATTGTGAAAAAGTTTTTGTCAAACTGAAGGGAATGCTTACTTCAGCCCCTATTATGCAACCCCCAGATTGGACTTTACCAGTTGAGATAATGTGTGATGCTAGTGACTTTGCTGTGGGGGCTGTTTTGGGGCAAAGGAAGGATAAGAAGCCTTATGTTATTTACTATGCAAGTAAGACCTTAGATAATGCTCAAATGAACTATTCAACAACAAAAAAAGAATTACTTGCTATAGTATTTGCTTTGGATAAATTTAGGGCTTACTTGACCAGATATCCTATTGTTATCTTTACTGATCATGCTGCCTTGAAATATCTTCTATCAAAGAAAGATGCAAAACCTAGGTTGATTCGCTGGATACTCTTACTGAAAGAATTTGATATTACAATTAAAGATAAGAAAGGAGTAGAAAATGTGCTGGTCGATCATTTATCTAGGTTGATTGTGGATGATTCCAATGAGGCGGCTCCAATTAAAGACACCTTCCCAGATGAGCAACTTTTTGTTCTTTTTTATTTACCATGGTTTGCTGATATTGTTAATTTTCTTGTCACAGGTCAAACTCCTTCTCATTGGACAACACAAGACAAGAAGAAATTCATGGTGGAGGTAATAAATTTCTTTTCGGATGATCCATATCTTTTTAAATATTGTCCGGATCAGATTATTAGGAGATGTGTACCAAGTAAGGACATTCACAGTGTCATTTCTTTCTGCCATTCAGAAGCTTGTGGTGGTCATTTTTTTGCTAGAAAAACTGCTGCTAAAATTTTACAATGTGGATTTTATTGGCCTACCCTATTTAAAGCTACTCATGATTTTTGTCGTACTTGTGGACGTTGTCAACAGCTTGGTGGAATAACTCGTCGGAATATGATGCCTTTAAACCCCATTTTAGTGATTGAAATATTTGATTGTTGGGGTATTGATTTCATGGGCCCATTTCCACCTTCGTTTGGCTATCTGTACATCTTAGTGGTTGTTGACTATGTTTCCAAGTGGGTAGAGGCCATTCCTTGTAGAAATAATGACCATAAAGCTGTTATACGCTTTTTGAAAGAGAATGTTCTGTCACGGTTTGGTATACCCCGTGCAATCATAAGTGATGGGGGTTCTCATTTCTGCAATAAACCTTTTGAAGCATTAATGAAAAAATATGGAATTACTCATAAGGTGGCTACCCCTTATCACCCACAAACAAGTGGGCAAGCTGAACTTGCCAACAGAGAGATTAAACACATTTTAGAGAAAACAGTTAACCCAAATCGCAAAGATTGGTCTCTGCGGTTAACAGATGCACTTTGGGCATACCATACAGCTTTTAAATCTCCTATTGGTATGTCCCCTTATAGACTTGTTTATGGAAAAGCTTGCCACTTGCCTGTGGAGTTGGAGCACAAGGCGTATTGGGCTATAAAAATGTTTAATTTCAGTTTGGATGATGCCAGTTCTGTGCGTAAGCTCCAACTAAATGAATTGGAAGAAATCAGGAATGATGCATATATGAATTCAAAAATTTACAAAGAACAAATGAAGGTTTTGCATGATCAACACATTCATCGAAAAAATTTTGAACCTTCACAAAAAGTTCTTTTGTATAACCCTAGATTGCATTTATTTCCTGGCAAGCTCCGTTCTAGATGGACTGGTCCATTTATTGTTAAAACTGTTTATCCTCATGGAGCTGTAGAAATTGAAAATCCATTAAATAGCAATGTGTTCAAAGTAAATGGCCAAAGACTTAAGCCATTCCTGGAATTGATTCCATCAGAAATAGCGAGTATTTCTCTGTCTGATCCCACTTATCATGATTGAATACTCTTACACTCAGTTTGGCTGAAGACAAGAAACTTAGCGCTCCTGGGAGGCAGCCCAGCTTTTAATTTGTTTTTAGGATACTTATTAGTTAGATGATGTTTTCTGGTTGGATATTGTGATTGCTCTCATCTTTTTATTTGTTGATGTTTTTCACTCGCATGGGTTTTAGCAATCTGCAGTTCTCCAGGTAACATCTATCCTTTATTTTATTTATTTATTTATTTTATTCTTCATTTCATTCTTAACATTGAGGACAATGTTTAGTTTAGATTTGGGGGTATATAGGAATAACATTGTTTATTTTCAAAAAAAAAATTAAAAAAATTAAAAAAAGAAAAAAGAAAAACAAATAAAAATTTGATTAGTTTTTAGGTTGTTTGTTAGTATTTTTTATAAGTTTTGATAGTTTATCCCGTGATGATGCATATTCCAATTTTTAAGAGATTAATTTACATTGGAAGTGTGAGTAAGTATACTGGAGGATAGAAACACTTAACTGAGCATATCTTTCTATTACAGTCCTCTTGGATCATGTGCTTGAGCTAATAAAACTCACTCACACACACTAGTACATAAAGTAATACCCTCTAGAGATTTGTTGAATACTAATCTTCAGTGGGATGTCTTTAGTCATAGTCATTAGATGATACATGGTTATTGTTGAGCTTAAAAGATCATGATAGACCATTTACTTGGCAATGGCAAGGGCTTGGAACCGGTAATAGGTTGAGAGTATAATACAACCTCGACATGATAAGATTGCTGGAAAATATGAATGTTGATGAAAAAAATGATAAAAAAATGAAAACAAAAAGCTAGAAAGGGGCTGCTTGACTTTATAGGATTAACTTAGGCTGATGCTCGGGCCCGAAGTGGTCTCTTAAAACCTAATGCCCTAAGCCAACTGTGCTGGGAGCCATTGGCCTGAGTCATTGCTAAACATAAGCATCTTGAAGTCAGGCCTTACACAGTCCTGCTGAAAATAGAAAAAAAGTAAAAAAATCTATGGTGTATTATCCTCTCAAATCTAGAATGTTGGACCCGAAGGAGGCGCGCAGATTTGTGCTATCATGAACCTAAAGATTACGATGACTATGTAGATTCTGATTTTCTTTGGTTAATGGGTAACACTGGATATGTGTAAAACAGAAATTTAGGGTGTATTGCTAGAATGTTCTACACTTTTACTATTTAAATTATTATTTTATATCATATTGAGTAGAAATTTCCAAGATGAAGGTGTAGAATAAAACCACTTACTTGAGGGCTTCTATATTCCAGTTGATTATAAATGCAAGTACATGTGGTTGATTTTCTTAAACATTGTGGTTTGCATTTGAAGGAATAATAGGTTTGATTGTTTTGAAGTGTTTATTTTATTTTTGCACTTAGATTAATAAGGTTAATTTCGTAAGTACATGTTTGTGGGTAGCATGGCTGTAAATAGGGCTGGGAATCGGGTCGGGTCGGGTAAAATAGGGTCGGGTTGCCCTTTACCCTAGCTAAATAGGGTCGGGTAATTACCCGACCCTATTCATGAGTAGGGTTGAGAATGGCCGACCCTAACCCTACTTCGATCGGGTCGGGTCGGGTAATGACCCGACCCTACTTTTAAAAAATAAAATAAAAATAAATAATTTTATTTGCTAATCTAGTATTTAAAAAGTCAAAATTGACCTTTATTTGACTAAATTTTAATATAGGTATGGTTAATATAAAGTTTTTAGTGATTTAAAAATAAAATTATATTTAAAAATTAGATTATTCAATATTAAATGTATATTATAATATTTTATAATATGTACATCGGGTAAAATAGGGTTGTGCGGGTAATTCGGGTAATTACCCTACCCGACCCTATTTTAAATAGGGTAAAATTTTCAAACCCGCACCCGACCCTATTTTGCAATAGGGTCGGGTCGGGTCGGGTAATTTTAGGGTCGGGTCGGGTCGGGTAATAGGGTCGGGTAGGATTTTCCCAGCCCTAGCTGTAAACCCTCACGAGACAAAACCCGTCCTACTAGGGACACCTAGGGGTTTAAATGGCTTGTTGTATATGCTCAATGCAATCGTGTTCCCTACGAAAATGGTATTTACTTTTCTAGTTTAATTTACTTTAGTTTTGTTTTGTGTGATTTTTGTTTTGTTTGTTTTGCTCGGGGACTAGCAAAATATAGGTTTGGGGGTATTTGATAAGCATAAAATATACACATTTATATGCCTTATTTACCTATTTTCTAGTGTAGTTTTTGTGATAAAATAAGAATAAAACGGGTTATTTGTGATTAGGATAGTAATTAGGGGATTAATAACTAATTTACTCTAATTAACTATTTTAGATGCATTAAAGAATTTAATGAATCATATTTTTATTATGCGTCTAATTTTGGTTTGGTTTTATCATTGTAGGTTCAGAAAATACAGATTGCAGATCGGCAGCAGAAGAGCACTTAGGCGGGTTTTGAATTGCCAGACTAAATCAAGAGCAGAGATTGAGTGTAGAAAAAGGTCTAAGCCGTTGATGTTCACTTAAAAGAAGACGGGCGCGTGGAATTAAAGGATGAGCATTCAGAGTCAATCTGGCGGTGGAGATCGTTACAACGGGTTTTATTAAAAAAAAAAAAAGAGAAAAAGATGAAAATCGGCTGATCCGGTTTGGGTTGAAAAGAAAAAAAAATAAAAAAACGAAATAACCTTAGCCGTCGGCTCGGGTGTCGAACAGAACAGAACGAAAACAGGGCGATCGAGCTTCTGCTCGAGCGCCGGCAAGATGATTGGGAGCCCGAAGGTGGCCATGGTTTCCGGCGACCCTGGATTGCACCAGCGATGTTACGAGCTGAGTTCACGGCGAATCGGCAATCATGACGGCGGCTATGAGGATGACGGCGGCGCTCGTGCTGACGGCGGAGCTTAAGAAGGTAGTCAAAGATGGAGAGGCTCACGACAAACAGAAGGAATGGTCGTTATATGGAAAGATCTGGATTTGGAAATGTGCATGTAACAGAGCCGAATCGAAAGGCGTCGAGGCAAATCGAGTTGCAGACGTGTTCCAGTTTGGTAAGCTTCTATATTCAGTTCGATTGGAAATGGAAAAGGGGCGATTTGGCTCAGTTGGGAAAGATTGCAGGACTGCTCTTGCAGTCTATATAAATAGCACTGCCAGAAACAGAAGAGGAGCGCTGGGGTTTTGACGAAACAGAGGACGAACTGGACGCTGTTTTTTTGAAAAAACAGAGGTTTGTGTTGAGTGTTTGGGTCGTGATTTCGGTGTGATTTTGGCTGGAATTGAAGAGGAAAAGGTAGAGAATCGATAGGGAGCAAGAAGAAGAAGAAATCGAGAGGAAAAAGGGAAGTTTTTGGGCTGATTTTCGTGTTGCTACAGTACTGCTACAGTACTGTGCAATTGCTACAGTACCGCGGGAGAGAGAAGGAAGACGATGAACAGTGCTCGCGGTGAACAGTGATTTGCTACAGTATCAGTGAATAGTAAAACTGCAACAGTGTTTTTCTTCGATGCAATTTCTTCCAAATCTGATTTTTCTCTTGAATATGAATAGCTAAATCTTTTGTCAAAGCTAGAAGTGATATTATTTTATTAGTATTTTTACGTCTATGAAGAAGTGCTTAATGCTTATTTGGTTGAATGTGATGTTTTGATAAAGTCATAATCTATATAATTATTTGATCTGTCGTTAACGTAAGGTATGGCTAATGCTTATAATTCCCTGTGATTATTTGACTGAGCTTGTTAATGATAAATATTCAATCGAAATCTTTATGATAATAGTTATGATGCATGATCTATACATGAAATATGCGTTTTATTATCTCCTAAACTTATGTTTCTGCTAGTGTTTGTTTAGAATTTATGCTACTTTAATATAGTTTTTGGTTTTTGTAGGAAATAAGAGCAAAACGCAGAAATGGGATAAAACGCGACTCTAATGATTGAATATTAATAACTTCGATTGCATATCTTTGATGGGACTGATTTAAGCTTCATGTTAAAGTTCACGAAGTCAGCTTTCCAACGCCACTAACTGTTCGCAATTCGGAGTTCTGAGCAAAAAGTTATGATCATTTGAAATATCGCACGCAAAAGAGACACAATTAAAGAGAAGAACCGTCAAGATGAGATTGGATGGATGAGATCGATACAACTGGTTTTTGTTTAATAAAGAAAAAAAATAGAAAAGGAATATGAACCGGTTCCGTTCCGGTCCGGTTCAATTAAAAGAAAAAGAAAAAAGGAAAACCGGCCCGAGCTCTTTCGTCCAGAACGGAGGCGCTCGAGCTCTGCTCGAGCGCCGGTGAAGAACAGCCGGCGAAGCTGAGGGCGGCGAGGACAGACGCTGGGCTGAGACGGCGATCTCGACGGCGGCAAGGTTGATGACGACGACGACGGACAAAACGGCGGCGGCGAGACTTGACGAAAGAAAGAAAAAAAACAGAGCTCTGTTTGAGCTCTGTTTGAGAAGACGATGCCGGTGGGCTGAGCTCGCTGGTGCCGAAGAGGGTAAGGTGGAAGGCTGACGGCGGGGTCATTCGACGGCAGATTCAATCGATAGCAAGGCAGAAACTGGAATCGTGTCGGAATGGGACTGTGGAGTCGTGCTGAATCTGGACAATGCCGGAGATCGAAACGGCGGATTTGGGCTTATCTCGAAGAGAAATTGACGGGAAGAGGACTCTGATATTGAAGTCTATAAAAACCGAGAGAAGGTGAGGAAGAAAAAGGAGAGCTTTAACGAAGAAACAGAGGACTGATTTTCTGGCCGGAAACAGAGCCGCCGGAGGAGAGGAAGACAGCGCCGGATTCCGGTGGTGCTTCGCCGGAACAGAAGGGGGAAGAGGAAGGATTGGCCGGAGGAGGAAGAAGGGTGCTGATTTGGAACTGCTACAGTAACCGGCCGTTAGCTACAGTGCACGGGTGAACGGAGAAGACGATGAATAGTGCCCTGTGTGATGAACAGTGATTTTTGCTATAGTACCCGTGAACAGTGCACAACGAACGGTGTTTTCCGGTGAATAGTGCAAAACGACGCCAACGAATCAACAACGTTCTCCTTGTCCGATGGCCGGCTAAATCTTTGTCCAAGGTATAGATGAAACCCGAGTAAATTGGTTGTATTGTTTTCTTTCATCTTAATCTTAATTTACCTTGATTGGTGTATGAATCTTATTATAGAATCACTGTTAATTTATTGAGGTTTATTCTATGTGCTCGAGAGAGGCTAGAGTGAATTCTTGTTAATTTCAATCCGAGGAATACTTGCGTGTCCGAGAGGAACGTAAGTAGACTAAGGTGTTATAAAGGAATAAGATTTCATTGGTTTCTGCTCGAGAGAGATAGATCACAGTTCCATATTTTAATTGCTTAGGTGTTACGTCCGAGAGGAGAGCACTACATTTTGAATTGACAAGTATATGTCCGAGAGGAGTATACTAGCCAATCAGGAATTTATTCAAAAGAGAGAGACGATAAGCTGGTTTATTGTGTGGTGGATTCGAAGCCTTGGCACTTCTCCATATTAGTTAAAATCCATTTTAAAGTAGTTAAATTTTATTGCTTTCTCTAGATTAAATTAAATTGCAACTTTCTTTCAATTGAATTTGGTAAAATATTAGTCCGTCCCTGAGGTTCAACAACCCTTTAATACTCACTGTAGTACAATTGCCTTGTGCACTTGCAAGGGTTTAATTTTAAACGATCAAGTTTTTGGCGCCGCTGCCGGGGACGGCTCATTAGTTTACCAGATTCTTAGCATAATTAGTGTTAGAGTAGTTTAGTGAGTCTTAATTTAGATTATTTGTCAGTAGCTTAATTTGTGTTTTTCTTTCTTTTTGCAAGGTTAAGAGAAGACGTGAAATTCTCGCCAACGAGGAAGGGCCACCCCTACCCCTAGTTTGCATTCTCTTTTCCTTATCTTTTTAGATTAATTTGTGTGTTTGGTGTTTTCTTTTCTTTCTGTGATAGTATGTTGTGCTAGTTGTGGATATCTAAGGTTGTTTATCTTATTTGTGGATGTGTGATATTGTGGTTCGGATATTAATGAATGTATGGTGAGAAAATGTCTTCACCTTTCTATGGATTTAGCAATGAGAACCCATATAGGAGCTTTAATGATTATTGTTCTTCACACACACATACTACCCCTCCCTATGAAGTGCCCTACCACCCACGTTCTTTATATGCTGATTCTTATAACAGTGGGTGGGATAATCACTCTAATTTTGGGAGTGGCACATCTTCCCTACAATATACAACTCCTTATATGTCGGAACCATGTGCCCTCTGTTTAAGTCCCATTCACACCCCAGTGGAGTGCCCTTTGGCCCATGAGTACCCTGATTTTATAAGAAAATATGTGAATGAGGCCCAAAGTCTTCATAGGTGGGAGGATCATCCTATTTCCCCTTGGGAGCAACCTAACCCTAGGCCTACTCTTCATGAGGCCCCTAGACAAGATTTCCTAAGCCACCAACAGCCTTACCAACGAGCATCTACTCCTCAGTTTGACCAACCCACTAGACAATCTATCTTAGAAAACCAAATGAGCCAATTATTAGCTCTTGTAGCTGAGATGGCAGCCGAGATAAAAACTGAGATAAAAGCTGAGATAGAATCCAATCACAGAGAGCTGAAAAGTGAACTACAGACCCATGCCCATATTGTCCATTCTCACACACAGGCTCTTGCCAATATTGAAATACAGTTAGAACAGCTAACACATGCCATGAATATGAACGAAGAATGCATATTACCTGTCCAACCTCAATATCCGATGGGCCAATTTTCTGATGAAGGGATCTGTGTTTCCCCTGATTATGATGTTACATCCCTTCATAATGCCCAAAGGTTTGACAATGAGCTTGAGTCGGCTTTACATAATGATCAAGAGGGTGTAGAAATTAAAGAAGAAGTAAGTGTGTTGATAGAACCAAATTTTCAACCTTCTTCTATATCTGAGGAGTGGCAGTCTACAACACTGTTAACAGAACCTTATCTTCCTGAAGCACCATTCATATATTGTCTAGATCAATCTAACTCTTTGTTTAATGAACATAACTTAGACTGTTTCATAGATACTTTAGTTGATTCACTAATTGAGGAAGCTTTTCCAATTGAGTTACTTGAAGAGAGCCCTAAGGCCAAAATGATCAATTTAGAGGAGGAACCCTTTATTCTAAAATTTTCTAATGACCTTCTTTCATGGTTAATGCAGGGACCCCTCTTTCCAAAGCTTCCCTACCCACCACTCCATCCTTTTATTCCACGATGTGCTCCATACTTAGGTAACAAGGATAGGAGTGTGTGGTGCAATCATTTAATTAATCCAGGTTGATGACTTGATAATCTGACCCTGGAGAAGATTGTGGCTCCGTCTGGCTGAAGACATTAAACTTAGCGCTTGGTGGGAGGCAACCCACGTATTCAGGTGTATTCTCTCCTTTATTTGATTTTCTATGTTATATGCTCATTGTCATGTTATATTTTGTTCACATTGAGGACAATGTTCATAATAGGTTTGGGGGAGGGAATATTACTTATAAAAAAAATTAAAAAATTGAAAAATCATAAAAATTTGGACAAAAATTTGGTTAGTTTTTAGGTTGTTTGTTAGTACTTTTTCTTAGGTTGTGATAGTTTATCCCGTAATGATGCATGTTACAATTCTTAGGAGATTAATTTGCATTGGAAGTGTGAGTAAGTATACTGGAGGATAGATACACTTAACTGAGCATATCTTTCTATTACAGTCCTCTTGGAACAGGTGCTTGAACTAAGAAAAATCACTTACACACACTAGTACATAAAGTAATACCATCTAGAGATTTGTTCAATACTAATCTACAGTGGGATGTCTTTAGTCCTAGTCATTGGATGATGTGTAGTTATCTGTTGAGCTTAAAAGATCATGATAGACCATTTACTTGGCTATGGCAAGGGATTGGAACCGGAAATAGGTTGAGAGTATAATACAGCCTGGACACAATAAAGATGTGCTAAAAAAATGCTGAAAAAAAATGTGTGAAAATGAAAAAATGCGAAAAAATGAAAAAAAAAATGAAAGAAAAGGGGCTGCTTGACTTTATAGGATTAACTTAGGCTGATGCTCAGGCCCGAAGTGGTCTCTTAAAACCTAATGCCCTAAGCCAACTGGCTGGGAGTCATTGGCCTGAGTCATTGCTAAATCTAAGCATCTTGAAGTCAGGCCTTACACAGTCCTAGTGGAAAAAAAAAGAAAAAAAAAGTCTGTGGTGTATTATCCTCTCAAATCTAGAATGTTGGACCCGAAGGAGGCGCGCAGATCTGTGCTATCATGAACCTAAAGATTACGATGACTATGTAGATTCTGATGTTCTTTGGTTAATGGGTAACACAGGATCTGTATAAACAAAAATTTAGAATGTATTGCTATAATGTTCTACACTTTTACTATTTACATTATCACGCTATATTATATTGAGCAGAAATTTCCAAGATGAAAGTGTGGAATAAAACCACTTACTTGAGGGCTTCTATATTCCTGTTGATTACTAACCAAGTACATGTGGTTGATTTTCTTAAGCATTGTAGTGTGTATTTGTCGGGATAATAGGTTTGCTTGTTTTGCACTATTTTTATTTTATTTTATTTTTTTTTGCTTTGATTGAACTTAGGTTAATTAGATTAATAAATACATGTTTGTGGGTAGCATGGCTGCAAACCCTCACGAGACAAAACTCGTCCTACTAGGGACACCTAGAGGTTTAACGGCTTGTTGCATATGCTCAATGCAATCGTGTTCCCTACGAAAGTGGTGTTTACTTTTATGCATTAGTTCCTTAGTTTGTTTGATTTGATTTTATTTTGTTTTTGTTTCGCTTGGGACTAGCAAAATCTAGGATTGGGGGTGTGATCTATACATGAAATATGCATTTTATTATCTCCTAAACTTATGTTTCTGCTAGTGTTTGTTTAGAATTTATGCTACTTTAATATAGTTTTTGGTTTTTGTAGGAAATAAGAGCAAAACGCAGAAATGGGATAAAACGCGACTCTAATGATTGAATATTAATAACTTCGATTGCATATCTTTGATGGGACTGATTTAAGCTTCATGTTAAAGTTCACGAAGTCAGCTTTCCAACGCCACTGACTGTTCGCAATTCGGAGTTCTGAGCAAAAAGTTATGATCATTTGAAATATCGCACGCAAAAGAGACACAATTAAAGAGAAGAACCGTCAAGATGAGATTGGATGGATGAGATCGATACAACTGGTTTTTGTTTAATAAAGAAAAAAAATAGAAAAGGAGTATGAACCGGTTCCGTTCCGGTCCGGTTCAATTAAAAGAAAAAGAAAAAAGAAAAAGAAAAAAGGAAAACCGGCCCGAGCTCTTTCGTCCAGAACGGAGGCGCTCGAGCTCTGCTCGAGCGCCGGTGAAGAACAGCCGGCGAAGCTGAGGGCGGCGAGGACAGACGCTGGGCTGAGACGGCGATCTCGACGGCGGCAAGGTTGATGATGACGACGACTGACAAAACGGCGGCGGCGAGACTTGACGAAAGAAAGAAAAAAAAACAGAGCTCTGTTTGAGCTCTGTTTGAGAAGACGATGCCGGTGGGCTGAGCTCGCCGGTGCCGGAGAGGGTAAGGTGGAAGGCTGACGACGGGGCCATTCGACGGCAGATTGAATCGACAGCAAGGCAGAAACCGGAATCGTGTCGGAATGGGACTGTGGAGTCGTGATGAATCTGGACAATGCCGGAGATCGAAACGGCGGATTTGGGCTTATCTCGAAGAGAAATTGACGGGAAGAGGACTCTGATATTGAAGTCTATAAAAACCGAGAGAAGGTGAGGAAGAAAAAGGAGAGCTTTAACAAAGAAACAGAGGACTGATTTTCTGGCCGGAAAACAGAGCCGCCGGAGGAGAGGAAGACAGCGTCGGATTCCGGTGGTGCTTCGCCGGAACAGAATGGGGAAGAGGAAGGAGTGGCCGGAGGAGGAAGAAGGGTGCTGATTTGGAACTGCTATAGTAACCGGCCGTTAGCTACAGTGCACGGGTGAACGGAGAAGACGATGAATAGTGCCCTGTGTGATGAACAGTGATTTTTGCTACAGTACTCATGAACAGTGCACAGCGAACGGTGTTTTCCGGTGAATAGTGCAAAACGACGCCAACGAATCAACAACGTTCTCCTTGTCTGATGGCCGGCTAAATCTTTGTCCAAGGCATAGATGAAACCCGAGTAAATTGGTTGTATTGTTTTCTTTCATCTTAATCTTAATTTACCTTGATTGGTGTATGAATCTTATTATAGAATCACTGTTAATTTATTGAGGTTTATTCTATGTGCTCGAGAGAGGCTAGAGTGAATTCTTGTTAATTTCAATCCGAGGAATACTTGCGTGTCCGAGAGGAACGTAAGTAGACTAAGGTGTTATAAAGGAATAAGATTTCATTGGTTTGTGCTCGAGAGAGATAGATCACAGTTCCATATTTTAATTGCTTAGGTGTTACGTCCGAGAGGAGAGCACTACATTTTGAATTGACAAGTATATGTCCGAGAGGAATATACTAGCCAATCAGGAATTTATTCAAAAGAGAGAGACGATAAGCTGGTTTATTGTGTGGTGGATTCGAAGCCTTGGCACTTCTCCATATTAGTTAAAATCCATTTTAAAGTAGTTAAATTTTATTGCTTTCTCTAGATTAAATTAAATTGCAACTTTCTTTCAATTGAATTTGGTAAAATATTAGTCCGTCCCTGAGGTTCAACAACCCTTTAATACTCACTGTAGTACAATTGCCTTGTGCACTTGCAAGGGTTTAATTTTAAACGATCAATGCACGTGAATGAAATATCTTCCGATTATGTCAAATCATTATTTGAATCTAATTGTGTAATTAAATAGACATAGAAGTATTAATTAAATAATTGATCCTTGAAGCTTTGATATCTCCCAATCGATTATCTTTGCTATCTTTAGTTAGTTTTACTTGAATCTTTAATCGTCATTTTAGTAGTTAATTGAATTATAACTTCTCTGCATAATTTCCTGATGGGAATCTTAATTTGTTAAGCTAAGTGTTTAGATTAGTTTGGAGTAGAATAATCCTACATCATTCCCTGTGGTTCGACACTTAGATTCACCGAGTATATATTACAATTTGTCAACCTTCTCTTGGGTTCGATATGTGGTCAATCCACTATTCACTTCAGTTATCAATCCTCTTTAGTAGGAATCTAAATCAAATCGGTTTGTTACTTAAATTAGGGTCGTAACCTCCTAATTTGAAAACCGATCTCTACTAACTCCTATCACCACATGACGTGCCCCTAGATTAGTTAGGTAACTCCCTAGGTTGCCCCACTAATCACGTCCAAAACCTCCTCTTCTAGATTCCTTAATTTCCAATTAAAAAGGATTTCAAATCTATTTACATTAAAACTTGATTTTTAACTAGGAAGTTATTTCAATTAAACCCGGATTTGGAAAGAATTCGAAATTCCCTCTTCTCCTTGATTCTCTCTCTCCTAACCAAATCTTAACATGCCATCTCGTGCACAATGCCCATAGCGCTGTGCCCACGTGGCTCTAGCCCTCAGATGCTCCTGCGTCTGGTGCGTGGCACACAGATGGACGTCTCCGATGTCTAGCAAATGAAGTGTGTCGTATTGCACTGCACAACTCTTGTACCACATCTCTAATTCAAATTAATAACTCATAATATTCAAAGTCTCTACACATTGGACTCATACCCTGGCGCCTGGCCCCACTCCTGGCTTCAGGTGCACTCAACCCCTGGCACCAGGCTAGCCTCAGCGCCAGGGCTAGTCCTCGCACCCTGGTATACTGCCTAATCTAGTTTATCAATTCCACTCTTCTAAAAGCATCACAAAACCAATACAACACACCGGATTATAAAATTTTTAAACAGGCAACCAAACTTTCCCATTTTAGAACAGTTTCCTAAAATAGCAGTTTTAGTAAACTTACAGAATTTTCGGGTGTCACATGGAAAGACTTGGGTAATGGTTAGTATAGTAAGAATAAATTACTAAAAAGATGACTGTGAATGAGTCATTCTCAACTGAATCAGTGTCCGTTGCAATTTTTGTCTACGAATTTTGTCGAAGAGTTCCAAGTAGGGTTTGTACTCTCGGACCCTAATTCTCTAGTTGCTTGATAACCAGTGAAGTCTACATTCAGTGTTGAGAATTCCTATCTAAGGCTATGCACAGAGAATATATTGGATAAGTTAAATCTATTATTATATTACATACGAGTTGATTGGGGTTCAAGAAGGAACTGTCTTCATGATTACTCAGTTCGTGAGTCCACCATTGATTGAGAAATTCTATTCATCATTCCTCTAACGAGTTGATTACTGATCGAGATATTAAAATCTCATTGGTACTCCTATGAGAGTCATTCCGTGAAAGATGAGAATCTCAAGTGATTTTGATACAACCTATATCGTTGTAAATTGACATTCAGTTCCCTGAAAACTATTTTCTTCCACTAAGGATTATTGATGGAAACTCTCATAGGTAAAAATCCTAGTATGCTCACGAGCCATATCTAGATTTATAGTGATCTCTGATTTATTATGAACCTTTATAGTTCAGCCAATGAAGGCACACGTACATTATTAGACTGTATGATATTACAGAAGGTCTGCAGTCTCTGCCCATTGTGCCCGTAAGAACCGATGGGACCAGCATCCCTAGACTCATTGCCGGGTTCCTCTGAAGAACCTCTAGGATATTCTGGTATAGAAGTCCATAGGGGAAGTTGACTGATCTGAGAGCAGAAGTTGACGTCTCCTTACGCAATTGATGTTTGGAGTCTGAACATATTGTTATTTTCTCCTTACGCGATGAACATTCGGAGTCTTGAATGATTATTCTATCCATACCCTGAACTGTTGTTGTCTTTGAGTATGGTCGATATTCAAGTAAGGTAAACACTGTATTTCCAATTCCTGATTCTGTTGAACTTTGAAATTCTTTACTAGAACGTGATGTCTGTACACTTTTCATTCCTTTTTATTTTTGGGGTTTTTGGCAACCTACTGGGTATTTTCTTCGGAATACTCACACATCCTATGATGCAGGAATAAAAAGGGAGTGAAGATGAGCAGGTACAAGTTGCTAGAGCTGCTATGGATGGCTGAAGCCTGGAGTAGAAGATTCTTTTAAATCTTATTTGTGATTGCTTTTATTAGACTGGTTGGCCGGTGTGCCAGGAACCTGGAATTTGGATTATTGATTATTTGATTGTTGTATTAGACTAAGTAGTTCTTTTAGTAATGTTATGTTAAGATTGGATACTTGGATATTGTTCTATCATATTGATCATGTACATTCAAATTTGATCATTTGGGTTGAGATCGATCGAGTATTCGGTCACTCCCCGAGTTTCTGACCTCCTGACTGTATTTGATTGGTTGCTTCCGCGCTCTAATAGATGTATGGAAATTTGGGGCATGACATTTAATTTCCAAGTGGAATTTCAAACTGACACAAACGCTTGTCTGAAAACAGAAATCTTGGTTCACTTGCTCACCTAAACTTACCCCATATGATTAATCTTTTTACTCATCCAACTTTATTGTGATAATACATCTTCAATAGTGTAATAAATAATACTGATACTTTAACTTATTTCATACAATATCATGTAGTATTACTTATGTATTTAGTGTTTTCACTCTGATTTCAACACACTGTCTCCTGCATGACAGTCCCCTTCCGACTGCTCCCATGTTCTGTAAAGTATAGGACTTAAACTCCAAAATTTTTAATGATATTCACCTTATGTGTCTAGTTTCTAACCCTACTGACTTTATATTTTTTTTATTTTTCTTGAATCAGTTATGGATTAATTACTATCGACTGTCGACACAGAAATAGTTCTATCCGAGATGATAAATCATAATTATACTTAAAATATTTTGTATAACTAAACACTATTAGTGTTAATAAAGTATTACAAAAGTAATTACTCCCCTCCTAGGTTCATTACATATCATAGAATATTCTGGAATTACATAAATATACTCTTTTTATCATGTCTTTTACCATACATAGCAGCTTTAAGTAACTACCTCTTGGAATAAGGACAATTAAATTAGGACAACACTTGTGACTATTTGAACAAACGAAATCAAAGGACTAACAGACAAGGATCAGAACTTTTGGCATCAACAAGATCAATAGATATCAAGCATACATAGTATTCCCATCTAATGACATAGCATGAACGTATTGAAGAACATACTCAACAATATTAATCGTGTAACCAACTATGTATCCAGTTCTATTAAAATCGATATATATATATATCAATGTTATGAATGAATGAATCAATACTCATAGATGAGAAGAAAATGAATAGAATAGAGAAAAACCATCCAACTCTTTGTTCCACAAAAGTCTCGCCCTTACGCGTCATTTGCCCCCTTCGCTTCGCAATGATGCCTCTGTTCAAAGCTTTGGATGAAGACTCAAGTCAAGAAGGAAGGAGAAAAGCACAAGCTTCCTAGAGGTAAGGTTTTGATATGAATAGCACAAGCCATCCCCTCTTATGTGTTTATATAGAGTTTCTAGGATTTCTTTTCTAATGCAATTCCTTCCTTATTATGATCTCTTTCCTCCAATAGGAATCCTCCAAAATCCTTAGACGTTCTCTCCAAGTTTGGTTAGGATTTTATATCATTTTCTCAAGAAAATCCTATAAAAAATGCAATTTTTGTATTCAGTTTATGCCGGCGCAATCGATTGTTGTGACCCAGCAGGGTCACAAGGTATCGTCTTGACGAAAAGTAGTAAAAAGAAAAGAGAAGTAAGAAAACAGGATTAGAAAAGAGAAGTAAGGAAAACTAGATTCAATATCGCATGCCCCAGAAGGAGGAAGAAGACCTCCTTATAAAGAAAGAGAGGGCGCGTCTACCTAGCCTGATTACAAGATATGACCCTTCAGCTTCCTAGGTTGATTATAAGATATGACCTTTCACCTTCCTAGGTTGATTACAAGATATGACCTTTCAGCTTCCTAGCATAATTACGAGATATGACCTTTCAGTTACCTAGATACGGTTCTGCGTACTGTCTTTCACAACACTCCACCACGCTCTGCTTCCGCATTGCCCTCAATGCGGCCATGATGGAAAGCGGGTTAGAAAGTCATACTCTAACACTCTGCATCGTCTAAGGATTTACCCTTCCAAGCTACCAACACTTCAGTTACAATACGTCCCGAACGACGCACCCTCTGCTTGTCAATAAGAGAGGCAAGCATATGTGCGTCAGGTTCTGCGGGGTCCATGAGTGGCGGGGGTGCAATATCCGCAACTAACTGCGGGTCCCCCACAAATCAATGCAGTCATGACACATGGAATTGAAAGACGATATGCCACCGCAACCCAGGAGGTAGTGAAAGACGATATACCACTGGCCCCACCTTTTCCATAACTGCATAAGGCCCATGATAACGAGGGGCCAGCTTATGATCAGCCCAAAATAGGGTAGTTTGGCGATGTGGCAGAACGGACACATATACCAAATCACCGACTTGAAACTCCCGATCAGTGTGCTTCTTATCATAGACTTGTTTCATCCGGTTCTGAGCTGAAGCCAAATTAGCCTTGAGTTGGCGAAGAACCTCATCTCGCGTTTGAAGCATATAATCCACTTCGGCAATAGAGGAGCGATGAGGTACGTAAGACAAGACTGAAGGAGGAGGGCGACCGTAGACAACCTCGAAAGGGGTGAATCCCGCACGTGTGTGGTAAACAGTGTTGTACGACCACTTTGCCCATAGATGGAGCTGAAGCCAATGCCGAGGCTGATCCCCGACAAAGCAGCGTAAATACAACTCTAGACATCGGTTGACCACCTCGGTCTGACCATCCGTCTGAGGGTGATAGGCCGTACTCATATGGAGCTCCGTACCCTGCAACGTGAAAAACTCCCGCCAGATCTAAGAAATGAATACACGATCCTGGTCTGACACAATAGTTCGTGGCATACCATGCAACTTTGCGACCTCCTTTACATACAGTTCCGCAACAGTTCGGGCAGAAAATGGATGGCTCAAGGCACAAAAGTGGGCGTACTTGGAGAGGCGGTCGACCACCACCATAAGGACTGTCTTACCGTGAACCATGGGTAAGGCCTCAACAAAGTCCATGGAGACGTCCTCCCAAACCTTGTCAGGGATAGGAAGGGGCTGGAGGAGACCTGCAGGGGTTGTGGACGCCGATTTTGCCCGCTGGCATGTGTCACAAGCTGCCACATAGGAATGCACATCCTTCCGAATACCGGCCCACAAGAAGCTATGACTTACCTGCTTGAAGGTTCTGAACGTCTCTTCATGGCCAGCCATAGGAGTATCATGGAAATGGGACACCACACGCTGTCGCAAATCTAGGATGGCAGGTATCCATAAGCGGTCCTTCTAGAGTAAGAGATTTTCCCGCCAAGCAAAAGGAGGCTCAGCGGCGGGATCAGCCTAAAGACAGTCAATCAGCGCCTTGGTGGTAGGGTCCTCCACATATGCTCGTTTTAATTCTGGCACAAAGGGACAACACAGCATAGATAAGGCTAAGTATCCCCCATCCTTGGGCCGGCGAGACAAGGCATCAGCCACAGTGTTGTCCGCACCCCTCTTGTATACCACTTCATAATCATAGCCCAATAATTTACTGATCCAACGCTGCTGAGAGGGCGTAGATACCCACTGGTCCAAGAAGTATTTGAGTGGTTGATGATCTGTCCGAATAAGGAACCGTCAGCCGAGCAAGTAGGGCCCCTACTTGTTGATGGCATGCACAATAGCGAGCATTTCCTTCTCGTATGCCAACAAAGTCAAAGATCCCCGAGAGTGCTTTGCTGAAGAACGCAATAGGACGTTCTTTTTGGAGAAGGACAGCTCCGAGACCTGAATCAGACGCATCGGTCTCAATCACAAACGGTAAGCTGAAATCTGGAAGAATTAATACCGGGGTGGTTGCCATAGCCTGCTTCAATTGGTCAAAGGCTACCTGTGCTTCATCGGACCATGAAAAGGCCCCCTTCTTGAGCAAGGACGTGAGGGGCCTAGCCATCACCCCATACCGCCCAATAAACCGCCGATAGTAACCAGTGAGGCCCAAGAAACCATGGAGAGACTTCACACAAGTGGGCCGAGGCCACAAAAGCATAGTTTCCACTTTCGACGGATCAGTGGCCACCCCTTCATGCGAGATAATGTGGCCCAAATAATCTACCTGCGCGCTGCCAAAGGAGCACTTCGAGCACTTCAAAAATAATGAATTAGCACGCATAATGGTAAAAACTGACCTGAGGTGGCATAGATGGTCCTCCAAGGACGCGCTATAAATAAATATGTCATCAAAGAACACGAGCACAAACCGGCGGAGATAGGGCCTAAACAGATCGTTCATCAAGTTCTGAAAAGTGGCCGGAGCATTGGTCAGGCTGAATGGCATGACGAGGAACTCAAAGTGCCCGTCATGAGTCCGAAAGGCAGTCTTGTGGATGTCATGGGGCTGCATGCGTATCTAATGATAACCCAAGCGCAAGTCAAGTTTGCTGAAAACGGCAGGCCCTACCAACTCATCCAGGAGCTCCTCGATCACCGGGATAGGATATTTATCCTTCACCGTAATCGCATTGAGCGCACGGTAGTCAACACAAAAGCGCCAAGAACCGTCCTTCTTGCGAACCAACAGGACTGGAGATGAAAATGAACTAGTGCTGGAACGGATTATACCTGATTGCAACATCTCTTGCACTAACTGTTCGATTTCCGCCTTTTGAACATAAGGACATCGGTATGGTCAGACATTGGCAGGGGAAGCTCCAGGTGTGATAGGGATGTGATGGTCGTGGCTCCGGGCTGGCAGAAGGCCAGATGGCTCTGCAAAGATATCCTCATGCTCGGCCAGGAGGCGGAGCATGTCATCTGGCAATGCTGGTTGACTCACATCCATGATAGCACGTTGCTGGAGAAATAGACCTTGAAGTGTAAACCGAAAAAGAGAACTCACCTCATGGGCCGTATGCAGGGTGCCTGGTTGCGACCCATGTAAATGCACACATTGGCCTGCTACCTCGAAGTCCATAGTCAGATCCCGGAAGTTCCAGACGACATCGCCCAAGTCCTGAAGCCACTGGACTCCTAACACCACATCAGCCCTCTTCGTGGGTAAGAGAAATAGATCAGTGATGAAGGAATGTCCTTGAATCACCAACTCAACTTGCGCACACATGCCCACACTTCGGAGGTGTTTGCCATCGCCTATCACCACATCAAATGGTTTGGAGTCTGAGACATAGCACCCCAAACGTTGCGCCACTTTGTCATTGATAAAGTTGTGATTAGAGGCACTATCGATGAGTACCGCTACCTGTTTGCGCTTGAGCTGGCCCTAAACGTGCATGGTTCTGGGGGTGAAAGTACCTGAGAATGCATGGACAGATATCTCTGGCTGCACATGATCATAGAGGCCGGGTGCCTCTTCTGGCTCAGCCACTTCCTCTTCCTCGGCTTCTTCGACAAGTAAACTACCCCAGACGGAGCAGCGATGTCAGGGGGCAAACTTCTCGTCGCATTTAAAATAGAGTCCCTTAGAACGTCGTTCATCTATTTGGGCTGGCGGGCGATGGACAGGTGGAGTAACAGGCCCTGGCAATGCCAGCCGGCTTGGGCTAGGGCCAGGCGCTAGGGCCAAGACAGATGTGGGGCTGTAAGGGGGTGCAGAGCCATCACCCCACGGCTCCCTCCCCGCTGATGAACCAATTTCTCCTCCTCGATACGTGCAAGGCGCACCACATCGCGCATGGTGTGGCATGGGAAGTGGCGCATCTCATCAGCAATCTCTGGTTTTAACCCACGCTTGAAGGTGCCCACGAGAGCTATTATTGGTCAATCTGGTAAGCAATTGGCAATCTTCATGAATTCCGAATAATAGGCCCTTACTATGGTGGTCTGCCTTAGGCTGGACAGCATTTCATTGAAATCTTGAAATTCATTTGGTCCAAATTGGACGCACAACTCGTCGGAGAAGGACACCCAAGTAGGATAACGCACCTCCTTTTCGAAGGTCTGAAACCAAATAGAAGCGTCTCTGTCAAGATGGAAGGCTGCCACACGTAGGCGTTCCGCATCAGAGTATGTCCCTTGGTAAGTGAAGAACTTGTCCGCCTTGTACAGCCATTCGACAGGGTCCTCATCTCCATTATATCTTGGAAACTGTAAACGAGCCAGTCTGGGCTCAGAGCTACCCCTCTAGCCTCCGAGAGACCCCTGGAACTCCTCCCACTCCTCATCGATCTCTTGCTGAACGTTTCATGGATGTGTAGCCATTGAGGCATTTCCACGAGCACCTGGCATGTCTCGTGCATCAAGGCCAGGGCGGCCACCTTCTGCGTCTGGGTTAAAGGACCCAATTCGGATTCCACGAGAGAGAGAATTTGCTGCGGATTGGCCTGGTGCTGAGCCGCCAGGTACATGGTCGGACAGGGGTGCCATTCCCCCTGATGGCGGTGGCGGTGTGGTCATGTTGGCAGTTTGCGTGGTCTGGCTTTGCGCCTGTATAAGCTCGATGTTCTGCAGTCATATATTAATCGCATTGATCATGGAGATTAGAATGTCTTGGCTAGAATCAACATTCATCCATGGGCTGGGAATCTCCTTCGCAGCTTCTGGTTCTGGCCATGCTTCAGAGGCCATAGCTGGCTGCTTGCGAGGAGGTATGTCTGGCTTTGATACCAATGTTGTGACCCAGTAGGGTCACAAGGTATCGTCTTGACGAAAAGTAGTAAAAAGAAAAGAGAAGTAAGAAAATAGGATTAGAAAAGAGAAGTAAGGAAAACTGGATTCAATATCACATGCCCCAGAAGGAGGAAGAAGACCTCCTTATAAAGAAAGAGAGGGCGCGTCTACCTAGCCTGATTACAAGATATAACCCTTCAGCTTCCTAGGTTGATTACAAGATATGACATTTCAGCTTCCTAGCATAATTATGAGATATGACCTTTCAGTTACCAAGATACGGCTCTGTGTACTGCCATTCACAATATCGATTGCAGTACTTATGATTAATCGTCACCTATGGTGATCGATCGCTGCCTTAAATAGCTAAATTTCCAGTAAAAACGATCGATCGGGGACAAAGGCAATCGATCGCATACCAAAATTCAAACCAGCATAACTTTTTGCTCTGAACTCCGAATTGCACACCGTCGTTGGCGTTGGAAAGCTCTCTTCGCGTACTCCAACCCTAAATTGTAAAACATAACAAAAATAAGCATTAAAATTTTATATTTTAGATCAATCAGTTATAGTAAGCATACCAATTTTTTAGGTGTTACATTAGGATATCATGATGATCAGAAATTGCATAAAAATAACGAAGAAAAAAAAGGCAAAAATAGAAAGAAATGAAGGAGATATGTTTAAGTGAAGATTGCCTCACTAAAATGGGTGATTACACGATAACAATGTGCTATCGTTTAATCTATTACACGCGACTATCATGTAATCGAATACACGATATGTATTTTAGTGGGATGCACTTCAAAGATGCATATCTCTCTTATTTTTTATATATTTTTGCCCATTTTTTCCATTCTTTCTTATTTTTAGTTCTCTTTCTTATCATGATGATATCATAAAGATGTTGAAACACCGTATGCTATTTATGGTAGATTTTATGGTATTTTTCCGATATTATATTAAGGTTATTAGGATATTATGATGATCAGAAATGGTATAAAAAATAAGGAAAAAAACGGACTAAAAATAAAAAAGATATGATTCGGTGAAGTGAAATTTAAAACCGGTTATATAGAAATGTTAGGGTTTATGGTAAAATGGGCAGATCGGGTGCCAAAACTAGGTCATATGAGATGAGCCCGAAAAAACTACATAATATGACAATCAAAACTCATTGGCCTAAGTAATATGGAAAAACCTCATGCCCAACACAACTCTGCCCCAATACAACAAGCAACCACCATCACCTTAACGGCTTAACCAAAGAATGTATGACCCAGTCACCTTTTGAGGCAACTTTCCGGGCTTTGGGTGATCCGTGGGCCCTATCATTAAATCTGTGGGCTCTCCCCCAATGCCTAGAAAACCACCTGAAAAGACCACCAATGTATAGCATAACTCCACCTTAGCAACAAAATGCATTCCATACCCATCCCTATTCCCATGGTCATCATCTTTCGAAATTTTATGCAAGCTCAATACTTGTCACTTGCTAATTATAAACAGGAACCCTAATTTTTTAAGCTTTGCACATGATAGTTTCTAGAAGGATTAGGCTAGAAAATGCCTTTGAAAATGCAAAGACGGATAGAAACCGATGAATTAAGGAAGAAGACAAGGAAGAGGCTAGGTGGCATCCAATGACCACAGACAAAGGCCACCACCTCCCAAGACAAGTGACTCCGAATCTATATCATCAATGTCTTCAAACATTTTCCGAACTACAAGGGGGGCCAAGACGTAATTATCATAAAATAATAGCTCTAAATACGTTAAACTAATCCAAATTTACACCAAATCCCACCTCGGTAATCACTATACTTCTAATGACCACATACTCCTTGACACTGCGTTTCCTTATTGGAGCACGACTGCGGGGTAGATCGGTAATTTCGCATATTTTCGCCTCTCTCTCGAACTCCGGATGCCGCACGCCGCCCTCGTTTTTGGCGTGTTGGGTTAGATGGGGACGCGAGTTAGGGGCAGTTCAGTCAATTTGCTCGGAGGATTGGGGATATATGCGGGATTTGGGATGTTTGTATGGGGGTGAAATTGGAATTTGGAGGTAAGGGGAGATGGGAGCGACAAAATGAGGGGGATCCACGACAAGCACTGGCCTCGTGTCTCCTTCCCTTCCTCATCGTGTCAGTCAAACTAGTTTGACCGCCTTTGGTAACTCTCCGATATCATTTGTGTACAAAAAAACAGGCTCCAAATCATTTTGTTTCCCACTTCCTACTCCCATATTTAGGGCAATCCGTTAGTGATGTATAATAAAAAAGTTTAGAAGTGATAGATGTCATGAATATGTTAAATGGTATTCCCTCCGTTCCACTTTAATAGTCGTAAATGTATCATTGTCGATTGTGCCTTGAACAGTTGTAACAAAAAAACTAGAGAAAGAAAACGAGAATTGTGTGGTATAGGAGGCAAAACTAATTAGTAAACCTTGGTGTTTCCTATTAATATAGGCGATAAGAACTATATTTGAGTAAAAGTTGTGTTCTCCAAATAAAACTAATAAGATTCGTCAAGTTCAATTGGCTGAATATTCGTATATGATTCAGAGAATTTGAAGAATGTTCAACAAAAAATTGAATTAAAAAATAATTGAAAGAAACTTTGAACTTCCTCTGTCCCACTTTAACAGTATTTAGATTTTCAAATGGACTAAAAATAGTTCATTCTTTGGAAAATCAAACCAATTCACTAATATGGTACAGAAGGATGTACATCGATGTTTGTCATAATATTCGTGTATGAAGTTGATGATAATGGCTGCCAGATATTTACTACAAAAAATAAACTTCTAGGTTGCCAGCCCTACACCGCTGGCTAGATTTTTCCCTATAATTTTCCATACGAAGCTTGGAACTGGACGGGAAGTTCCCATCGGATCGGCTCCGTTGTCCGTTGCCAACTTTCGATCATCAACAAAGCCCACTCCTCATTTGGGGTCTTGGAATGGAGACACCATTGAGTACGGCCTGACCACGTCACTTTTATATCCAGGGCATCAGAGAGGCAATCTCCAGTGTCAACGGTAGAGATCGATGGCTCTCTTGTGCTCATGGAGTAGCGTGCTTAGGACAACCAATAATTTCTCCCAAACATGGGAGGCCCTTTGAGCTCTCTGCATTTTATCTGCATGCATTGCCCACCTGACACGCGTGATCGTCGAGGATTAGGTGAAACTGAGCACGCAAAAATTGCCTGATATTCCAACTAATTCTGACCCCCATGATCATGTCCTCATTGGAGAAGATGAACGGCCAGGATCCAATCTGGTGCCCTCTGCATCATAGTCACCAGCTTACCAACCCACACAGGAGATCAGACCGCAGGTGTACCTGACAGTTTCACCCATTGCAATAATGTATGGACCATAATGATAGTTATAAGGGTAAAATGAAAATTTTCAAAAATTAAAAGTCAGGAGAGGGACAACACCACGCCCCATAGTCAAGTCAGTACTTTGGCTTGGCAGGCAGGCAAGCTGGCCCAGGACGACAGGACCACTCGATATATTACAAATTTGTAAATTTTCCAAGTCGGGTGGGGCATAAGGAGTTGGGTCGGGCAGAAATTTGTCCACAAATTGGGCAGTTATCCTACTTAAGCAATTTCAAGATTTTTCAAATTAATCAACTTACTCTACTTCACACCTGAATGATTTTTAAAAAACATAACGCAGTGAGTGATTTGTATAAATTTACCATTTGGGGCTTAAAAAATCAGCTCCATCCACCCGGATTATCCTAAAATCCAAAGTGGATTGGGCACAAAGTGTGTTGGGGCTTGAATTAGAAAAATCCAACACAGAGTAGATAAATGGGATAATCCACTAACCTGAAGCACCTCATGAGGTGTTTTCAGCTGGTTAGTGGATTATTAATTAGGGGCCGTTTGGGGCGTGATTATTACAAAATATCCAGACTGGATATTGGATATATACTGTAGCATCCATGTGGATTTTTACATCCAGCTGAAACACCTCCTGTAGCATCCTGAGGTGTTTCAGCTGGATATATAAAATATCCAGTTGCTACAGTGTAGCAAAACATCCCATCTGGATGTTTTGCTTTTAATCACGCCCCAAACGGCCCCTTAACTAGATTTTTTCTGCTAGATGGAGTTGGTTTTGCATGCCCCAATGACCCCATAGCATCCGGTCAATATCCAAGTGAATATAATCCACTAACCACAACATACATAAAATAATTTTGCATACCCCAAACGGCCCCTTATGAGATCGGTCTCATTTGGATAATATGAGCCTAGTTTAAGGTACAACCATTGGATTAAGATATGATGGCACATTGGATATGTCCTACATTAAGGAGCACTGTGGGATCGGAATCCAACGGGCGAAAAGGTGGGTTTCATGCCCCTTCTCATATAAATGGGGTATTTTTTTTTTGAAGATTTTGTGTCACATTTAATATAATCATACATTAAAGTTGGTAGCTGGAGAAGTTCAAGTTGGATGACACCAAAAGATTGTTGAGTTAGTTTAAAAAGATATACTCCCTCAGATCACTTAAATTTTGAATGAGATTTTACATAATTAGTTGAGTTTATTGAGATGTGGAGTCTTTAGTAAAAGCCTAAGCTTTCTCAGTGAGTGACTCACATTTCATTACAAAGGCGTATCAGCCTCAACTTCGACTTGGGGTTACTATCGGGCAGTCGTCATCGCCGTCATTGGCTGACAAGCCAGAGAATAATTAAGTGACAATATCATCTAATTTGGGTACATTATATATTGCTATTTGTCTTAAATAAAAGTGCCCGAGAACAAAAAAATGGAAAAAGATTTATGAATCGAAACAAGAAAGGAGATGAATTAACTGTTGATAGATCAAAAGAGATGAACAATTGGTATTCTTTTTTTTTCAAGGAACACGATTGTGTTGGTGGAATGGCCAAGACCACGCCTAAACTGTAAGCGGAGATCCCACTTGAGCCCCTACTTCATAGGCTAAATGAAATATCTGGACTTAACCCTTAATCAGGACATGTATTATCAAGTATCACTACTTGTTTCGGATTTTCCAAAAAACTGGTATTGTAAAATCATCTCCCTAAAAAATACAAAGAACATCTCTGTCCGAATCAACCTTTCTTAAAAGGACCCGGACCCTGGCCCAATTGTTGTTCGTAAGGAGTCCGTCCGTTCGTTTTACTTCTCAGGAGGGAGTACCTCGAGAAGATAACAAAGCTTGAAGTTTTCCTGGCTGTACTTCACCCCTTCCCATGCAACCTCACAAATTTATAAAACCCATACTAATTAATTAATTAATAAAAAAACCCAATAAAACCCTCAAACTCACACCTCTCGCACTTCCCACTCTCACACCTTCCCCCTGCCCGCCACCAACACCACCGCCTCCATGGCCCCCCCTCGCCGGAAACCACCACTGCCGCTTCTCCTTCTCCTCCTCCTCCTCCTCCTCCCCTTCGCCGCCTCCCGCCAGCTCCGCCTCCCGGAGTACCGAGCCCTCCTCTCTATCAAGTCCTCCATCTCCGACGACCCCAACGCCGCCCTCCACTCCTGGAACTCCACCACTCACCACTGCTCCTGGCCCGGCGTCTCCTGCGACGCATCCCACCGCTCCGTCGTCTCCCTCGACCTCGAGGGGCTCAACCTCACCGGCACGCTCCACCCCGACGTTGGCTTCCTCCGCAGCCTCGCCAATTTATCCGTCGCCGCCAACTCCTTCTCCGGCCCCATCCCCGCTACCCTCTCCCGCCTTCCGTCTCTCGTCTTCCTCAATTTATCCAATAACATCTTCAACGAGTCCTTCCCGCCGGAGCTCGCCGAACTCAAGACTCTCCGCGTCCTCGACCTCTATAACAACAACCTCACCGGCCCGCTTCCGGTGGAGGTTGCCACCATGCCGGACCTACGCCACCTCCACCTCGGCGGCAACTTCTTCAACGGCGAGATCCCCCCGGACTTTGGCCAATGGGAGCACCTCGAGTACCTCGCCGTCTCCGGCAATGAGCTAAGCGGAGCCGTCCCCCCGGAGCTCGGCAATCTCACCAACCTCAAAGAGCTATACGTTGGCTACTACAATGTCTACAAGGGCGGAATCCCCCCGGAGATCGGCAACCTCTCCGAGCTCGTCCGCCTCGACATGGCCAATTGCGGCCTCTCCGGCGCAATTCCACCCGAGCTGGGCAAGCTTCAGAATCTTGATACTCTCTTCCTCCAGGTAAACGGCCTATCTGGCCCCATTACCCCGGAGCTCGGCAGTCTCCGCAGCCTGAAATCCATGGACCTGTCCAACAACTTGCTTACCGGCGACATCCCCGCGTCGTTCTCCGGCCTCGGCAACCTCACCCTTCTCAATCTCTTCCGCAACAAGCTTCACGGCTCCATCCCTGACTTTGTCGGCGAGCTCCCAGAGCTGGAGGTGCTGCAGCTCTGGGAGAACAACTTCACCGGGAGCATCCCGTCCAGGCTGGGCAGCAATGGCCAGCTCCAGCTCCTGGACTTCTCCTCCAATCGCCTCACCGGGACCCTCCCGCCGGATCTCTGCTACGGTGGGAAGCTGGAGACCCTGATTGCTTTAGGAAACGCGCTGTTCGGACCGATACCGGAATCGCTGGGCCGGTGCAAGAGCCTGAGCCGCATCCGGATGGGGCAGAACTACCTTAATGGATCGATCCCGGAAGGTCTGCTTAGCCTGCCGGAGCTCGGCCAGGTCGAGCTCCAGGACAATCTTCTCTCTGGGGAATTTCCTCGAATAGATTCCACCTCCACGAGCCTTGGCCAGATTACGCTGTCGAACAATCAGCTCTCCGGCCCTCTTCCTCCGTCCATCGGAAAATTTGCCGGCGTGCAGAAGCTGTTACTCGACGGTAACAATTTCTCCGGTCAGATCCCTCCTGAGATCGGGCGTCTCCAGCAGCTCTCCAAGCTTGACTTCCGGGGGAACCATTTCTCTGGGCGCATTGCGCCGGAGATCCACTTGTGCCGGCTGCTAACCTTCGTTGATCTCAGCCGCAACGACCTGTCTGGGGAGATCCCCGTGGAGATTACTGGAATGCGGATCCTCAACTACCTCAACGTGTCCCGGAACCACCTTGTGGGATCCATTCCGGCTGCCGTCTCCGGCATGCAAAGCCTCACGGCGGTAGACTTCTCGTACAACAACCTCTCCGGCCTCGTCCCCGGAACCGGCCAGTTCAGCTATTTCAACGCCAGTTCGTTCCTCGGCAACCCGGGCCTCTGCGGGCCCTACCTTGGCCCGTGCCACGGCGGTGCTGGCGGAGATGGCAAAGGAGCGCAAGCCTCCCGCGCACACAGAGGTGCCCTATCATCCTCCTCCCTCAAGCTCATTCTCGTCGTCTCCCTCCTGGTCTGCTCCATTGCCTTTGCGGCCGCCGCAATCTTTAAAGCGCGGTCCATGAAGCGGGCGGCGGGGGCTCGGGCGTGGCGGCTTACCGCCTTCCAGCGGCTCGAGTTCACCTGCGACGACGTGCTGGACTGCCTCAAGGAAGACAACATCATCGGCAAAGGCGGCGCCGGCATCGTTTACAAAGGCACAATGCCAAATGGCGAGCATGTAGCAGTTAAACGGCTGCCGGCAATGAGCCGGGGCTCGTCTCATGACCACGGCTTCTCGGCGGAGATCCAGACGCTGGGCCGGATTCGGCACCGGCACATCGTTAGGCTGCTGGGCTTCTGCTCGAACCACGAGACCAACCTGCTGGTGTACGAGTACATGCCCAATGGCAGCCTCGGGGAGGTGCTCCACGGCAAGAAGGGCGGCCATCTCCATTGGGACACCCGGTACAAAATCGCGGTGGAGGCGGCCAAGGGCCTCTGCTACCTCCACCATGACTGCTCGCCGCTCATCCTCCACCGCGATGTCAAGTCCAACAACATCCTCCTCGACTCCGGCTTTGAGGCCCATGTTGCCGACTTCGGCCTGGCCAAGTTCCTCCAGGACTCCGGCACTTCCGAATGCATGTCCGCCATTGCTGGCTCCTATGGCTACATTGCTCCAGGTAAAAGATTATTCCATAATTAATTCTTTTGTGTCTTGCCTAATTTTACTTCAGATTTCAATTTGAAACTTATTATAGTTGTTTGAAGTGTTTTATTTTTTGCAACTTTCTTATGAAATGTGTAAACTGAAATGTGTCTTGCCTAATTCTTCTACTGATTTTGTTCAAATCTTTGTTGAAAGTTGTCAAACTGAATTGAAATTATTGCCAGTTCTCCATCAATAGAAGATTTGCCTGTTATTAATTGTGGTTGTTGCTTCAGTTAATTAAGAAGCATGTTGCTTTCTGTCAACAAGATACTTCATTAAACTTATATTAATGTCATTGTTTGGAAGTTAGGTGGTTGAACTTGACTCAAATAGTGACATTGATCAACAAATCTGAGCTTTAAAGATTTATTCTGTTACTTTCCTGTTTTTAACTTTTTTCTTGACTCAAATAGTGGCATCAATCAAGAAATCTGAAAGTTATTCAAACAGTGACATTAATAAAAAAAAACTGAAATTTAATGATCTACTTTGAATCTCTTATTTTCCTGTTTTTCATTCTTATCCCACTTTGAATTGATTACTCAAAGTTGTATGATGAAATTTTGTGTTGCAGAGTATGCGTACACGTTGAAGGTGGACGAGAAGAGCGATGTGTACAGCTTTGGGGTGGTGCTGCTGGAGCTGATAACGGGGAGGAAGCCGGTGGGGGAGTTCGGAGATGGGGTGGACATAGTGCAGTGGGTGAGGAAGATGACGGACAGCAACAAGGAGGGGGTGCTCAAGATCATGGACTCCCGCCTCCCTTCCGTCCCCCTCCACGAGGTCATGCACGTCTTCTACGTCGCCATGCTCTGCGTCGAAGAGCAGAGCGTTGAGCGCCCCACCATGCGCGAAGTCGTCCAAATCCTTTCCGAGCTCCCCAAGCCCCCGCCCAAGCAGGCCGATTCGGCAGGCTCCACCGATTCCTCTCCGCCACCGCCTGCAGCGGTCGAAGAAGCAAAAGAGCAGCAAGCAATGCCGCCCCCCCAGTCGTCCCCTCCACCTGATCTCCTCAGCATTTAGAGAGAAAATAATAACCGGAGCGGGGTTTCTTTTTTGCTTGATCATCATGTGTTCATCAATGTCTCGACCTCCTCTTCTTCTCTGAATTGGGTTTTGCATTATATTTCCTAACTTTGCCTTGGTGAATTGATATTAGTGTTGTAATGAGGCCTGAATTCTGTACAGATGATGGATTTTGTTGGGGGGGGGGGGGGGGGGGGGGGGGGGTTATGTCATGGGAAATACTCTAGTCTTTTCTTCTCTTCTACTCAACACTCTACGTTTCTATTGTAATCAACTTAATCAGATTTTAGTATGGAAATCGATGGATGGGGTTTTCTTCTTTTGGATACTGGTACAAGTTACTTCTGTTCCGAAATCTACAAAATATTTTGCTTGCATTACATGAGATTCTGAAATGTGTGTTTTCAGTGTAAGAACAACTGAACGCAAGTATCACGATCATGAAAGGACTGAACTCTGAACTCTACAGGCAACATCATCTCCCTCCTCAGGCCATTAATCAATGGGACTGAGACTGGAGCGGACCAAATCCGGGGTAGAAGAAGCATTTTTCGGGCTGCAAATAGAATAGAAATCCATAAAGAAGCCCCAACAACCGAGACTCTTTGAAAGCAGTGGCATTTTCGTTATTACGTACACAACGATGGGTAAGTTCCTAATGACGGTTCTGTCCACGCTGTCCCTGATTTGACGGGCCATGGCAGTGATGACGTGGCAGAGGATGATTCTGCAGGCGTGGGTGTTTGGTCTTTTTATCGTACGCCACTTTCCGGATTGAGGGTAATTACGTCATTTCATATGTTTATCGCCACGTGGCGTGCGGTGGAGGCCTTATCCAGCTTGGGACCAGCTTGGGAGGCGATGGATGCCGTCCCTGCCAAAAGCACTTTCACGCCGTGTCATATCGGACGGCTGATTTGACCCCATACTGCGTGACCGGCATCTGGAGTACGGTTGGAGAATCAACCGGTTGGCATTTATTTCGGTTCGGCCCACTCACCAACTCGGACTCGCATTGAATGAGGGGGAGTAATGAAGAGAGAGGTGGATCTGGTCTGGTGGGTTGGGTTTGCTTGATTGGTAGGCAAAACGGTGGTGAACCGGGACCAATATGTGGGTCCCATAGGGCAATGATAGGGGAATAAATAGGCTGAACCAAGAATGCCGGTTTTGGTCTGGTTGACCAAATCCGTGGGTCTATGTCCTGCTGGAGCCTGGAGACTGGAGAGAGGCTGGTCTCATTTAAGGGCATGGGTGGGGGGTGCAACAAACTTAGAGGAATGTGGTCCATCAAACTGATGGGTAGGTTGGATGCTGGTTGTCACCCTAATTGCAAACAGGGGCCACGAGTTGTGTTCTCTTAGTAGGGCCCAAACAAATCAGGCCTATATCTTCTAAAACAAAATCAGGTCTACATTGTAATAAAAATGCTAATGGAAATGAATTATTCCTAAAACCAATATTAATTAATTAAAACCAACTGGGGTGTTGGTATGATGACCAAAGCACGATTCTTGCACCAAAAGTCCTAAGTATCCTCCACTCCCTTGGCTTCCTACTCAGTATCCTAATTTACCAGCTATGTAAGTGCGGTGAAGCCTTGTAATCAACTGAGAAGTTTGCGGTGAAATACGGTCCTCTAAGAGGTCAGTTGCCCTCCCCCTTCTAGTCGGGTTCGAATGATCCGCATACCCTCATTATTTAAAATAGCCATCTCTGTACTCCATCCTATATTAATATATAGTCCCATTTGATGTTTTCCTTCTCATATGGTGGATGGCGTAAAATCAGTGAGTAGATAAACTAAAAAGATTCCAAAATCAGTGTTTTTCTTAAAAGATTTCCTTTTATCCAAATGGGACTATGTATATGTTGCATAGGGAGTTTTTAAATTACACTAATTAAAGTGAAAAAAACAAATATAAAAAAGTGAAAAAAATAAAACATTAACACGTGACACTTTTTTTTTAGCATAAAATAGTTAAATTAAGCATCGTTCACATAAGGAGGAATGGATCATCAAGGTTAAAAGTGATGGAGATCGTTGTTTCTTTTTTTACTTAATTGTTTAAGCTGTTAAGAATTAGATCATTCGAAGCCAAATCCTCTTAATTACTCTCTCTGTTCACTTTAATAGATACAGTCTTTTTCAAATACACTAAAAATTAATGTATTCGAAAAATTAGTGTATTTGAAAAAAACTGTATCTATTTTGTATTTGGAAAAAAACTGATCTATTAAAAGTGAAGAGGGAGTAGATTGATTGGTGTTTATTAAAACCACACTGATGTTTCCCAATAGCTTTTTTTTTTGGTACAATAACTTGTTGTTTAAAAAAGGATTAATTTTATTCATAACAAATTTTAAAATGAGACATAAACTTGAAGTCTGTCTCGTTTTTTTTAAAACCAAGATCTAGTTGAGATAGACCCAAAGTCCTAAATATATATTCCTTCCGTTCCATATTAATAGTTGTATTTGGTTTTATAATATGAATTAAAATCAGATCATTAATGGAACAGAGGGAGTATGCTAGTGGTTTAGCCAAATTATGATAACTGCTAATGCATTACATATATCTGAACTTAATTGGAGCATTGATGCAAGTGTACAACCTTTCCCATGTTCAATGAAGGGTGGGTCCACATATTGGGACAGGCCTGACTGCCTAATCAGTAGAATGGGGTTGTCTTTTGGACTTTTATTCACAGTTTTTTGTCTTGCATTTTGGTCCTTTTTCCTCCATTTCTACTCGCACATTCTCCCTAACCCTAGAACTCTTATGAACAAGTTATGAAACTGCCAAAATCTTCTGATTGCTAGAATATTCTTCTGATTTCTCTACATGGCTTATAAAAACTTTAGCCTAATTAATTAGTGCATTAACAGTGTATGATCATATGCTAATTAGAAGTTGCCTAAACATCAAGTCATCAACTGCTATTATATTTCCTTATCATGCAAACCTTGAAAGAAGAATCGGATAATAACACTTTCGAGTTGTGGTAAACTTGAATTAATACTTTCTTTTTATAAAGCTTGGGGTTAATACTTAATACATGCTTCTATTTTTACAATAACATTATATGTACATGCTTCTAATTTTTTTTTTTGGTAACAAGGGGTGTCCGAGTCCTTAGGACCTAATTAGAAGGGGCAAGACAACCGACCTCTTGGAGCATCGTATCCCGCTGCCATACCCTCCCTTAAAAAAAATAAAAACAAAAAGGATGTAAAAATATGCAGTATTTTAATTTTTATCCATGTCTTCAAGCTATTATTGGAAGGAAAATGCTATCCGTCGCTCCTTATTTGCACTCCCAACTATAAATACATCCTTACTCTCCACCTCCTAGATGACATTTCCTCCTTGAAGACAAAGAAAACATAAAGCTAGGACATCAAATCCAAAGATATTTATCTCACTTCCTCTCTCTCTCTCTCTGTGTGTAGCTTTATTAATGCTGAGAGTTTTGACTAGGAAGAAGAAGAAGGCACGTGCATGGCTTTGAAAGACCAAAAGGGTTTGGGAAAAGAAGATTAGGGAAAAGTGATGAAAATGCAAGAATCTTTTGAAAAACAAAGCTAAAAGCGTGAGTAATAGTATTGATATGGAAAGCCCCTGACAAGTAAAACTTTCTCTATTGCTAGTGGGAGACATCTTACCTAAAAAGGGTGCTTATATCCTGTACATCAATTATTTGTATTTGCTAGGAGTTGCTAGTATATGTACCCATATTGCAGCCTTGTGTGAGAGGGAGGTGTTCTCAATCATTCTTCATATTCAAACTGAAAAGGAGAGTTGCAATGGTGAATAAAGTGGCGGGGATTGGAAAAACTGTGAAAGAGGGTGGGAGGACATGACAAGAAGCTGAGTGACCCTCTCTTGGCCTGTGTGCAACTTTTCGTTAAACTACAGAGTCCCATTTCACACGAGATTGGTTTATTACTACAAGCTCTCAAAGAATCTGGCCTGGGCTTTGGTGACATTTATTAGTGAAAGGGAAATCTAAAACAAAAGGTGGGGTTCCTTTGAATTATTGCACCAAGGGTCCCTCTTAAAAAGAAACCCCTGTATCTCGCCCAATTGGTTTGTTCTAGATATGAGTAATGGACGCCTTAAAGGTGATTGACACTTTGGAAAGCATTCAAGGTTATATCAATCTCCATAAAATAGAGGAGAATCCAACACAAAAGCCAAGATAGCTACATAGGGGTTAGGCTAGAAGAAGATCACCCATGAAATGCAACCAACCCCCACAATCACTTGCACATGGTAAAGACTCTTAACATGGAAAAATATCAATGACAGTGAGAGGTTATACTATTAGAGTTTTCAAATGCATGACAGCTTTGTTCCTAAGGCCCATGTACACTTCACTTCACAAGCTTTATGGGTCTGATAAAAGTGCTGGCAACATGAAGTACCCGTTTCATCATGCAATGTCAGGGGCCGGCCCCTTGGGCACAGATGCCTGGTAATTATCAAAGTCTCACTGTAGAAAGGCCATGAACTTCATAGCCTGAATGGAGCCAGACAAGTCCTGTGAAGCTAACAGGACTTCGAATTTGATTCCTCTGGGGGCCCTTCTGACCCTTTGGCCAATTAAAGCTTAATTGGAATTTGCAACTCCCCAATTTCTGCATAGACCCACATACCCCATTTGGAAATACTATGCAACGGTGGTTAGGTTTTCTTCTTCGGTCTTTTTACATATTATCTGACGCCAACTTTCATTTTCCCATATTACCTGGAATCGTTTTCTTTCTTCCCATATGATTCAAATTTAAGTTGTGCCTTCGATGATATAATTTTAATGCAATCTTCAAAATATCATAACTCACTCAGTTTTTATCCGTTTTGCCCATTTTTTTGTGTTTTTCTTTATTTTTTCTCATCTTCCATTTCATTAGGATTACAAAAAGATACATAAAAGTCGTGTTGTCGAATATACGACTCAAATTCAAGACTTCAAGTCGTGTCTTCGACGACATTATTTTATTACAATCTTCTAAATGTCATAACTCGCTCATTTTTATCTATTTTTGCCCTTTTTTTTTGCTTCTTTTCTTATTTTTCCTCATCTTCAACCTCATAAAAATATATTAGGACGAGAAAGTAAGAAAAATAAGAAGAAAGAGGAAAGTGGATGCTTTTCGACGTCCGGAGCTTTGCCGGAAAGCTTCCACTTTCTTCTTTCATTTTTATTTTTCTTATTTTTTTGTCCTAATATATCTTAATGAGGTGGAAGATAAGGAAAAATTAGGAAAAAAAATGGCAAAAATGGATAAAAAAAATGAGCAAGTTATAATATTTTAAAAATTACAGTAAAATCGTGTTGTCGAAGACACGACTCAAACTCAAGTCGTGTTTTCGACGACACGATTTTACTGCATTATTCAAAATGTCATATCTCGCTCATTTTTATCCGTTTTTGCCCTTTTTTGCGTTCTTCTTTATTTTCCTCCTATTCCATTTCATTAGGATCACAGAAAGATATATAAAATCATGTTGTCGGAAGACACGACTCAAATTCAAGTCGTGAGTCATGTCTTCGACGACATGATTTTACTGCATACTTCAAAAGTCATAACTCGCTTATTTTTTTATCCGTTTTTACCCTTTTTTGCATTCTTCCTTATTTTTCCATATCTTCCCATTTCATTAAGATCACATAAAGATATATGAATTGAACTTGTCGCTCGCTGATGAGTATTTCACGTTTTTGCCTATTTTTTATCCTCTTATTTGATGTTTATAAATGGTCGAGCACTAATGAGTGACCTTTATATGTGTTTCTTTACATGTAGATCTTAATTTTTGTACTTGGGAGGGCTTCCCTGCTGCTCTTACATCAAAATCCCTTCATCATATATTTTTTTCTCGTCTTTTCCATTGATTTTGCAGTTTAAGGCATGAAATTTTATTTTATCCTAGTTGGACGGTGCCGACAGTGATTTGAACAGCGATGATGGACGGACCTTTGCCAGAATGTCTTCTTCCCCAACTTGATGCTACCGTAAATCACTAATTTTGGGAAGAATGAAGTATTTGGGATACAAAAGGCACGAAAAACGTAAAAGAAGGACATTTTCGGTACTCTAGGTGCTGATTCCAGGTCATATGGGATTTCACGGAAAAAACTAGATAATATGGGAAAAACAAAAGTTTGGTGCCAAGTAATATGGAAAAAGCTCTCATTTCTCTCATATAAGTCATTTCTATTGTTTGCACCAAAACTTCCAAAAAGGAGGCTGATACACACACATCATCTTGATTTTATTAGCCATGAATGAAGTCAGGGTTATGATATTTAATTAATAAGATTGCAAATGAGATCATCTGTTCATGTGAGCTTGTTTGCATCTTGCTCGACCCTTTCTTGAATTAATATTAGAAGCTATAGAAGTGCTGTGGCGATAATTGAGAATGGTCATTCCATAGGCAAGCATTAGTGGCTATGGATTATGGTGAGCCCGGGCATGAGATGTTGATGTTACATCACTTTCTTCTTGATTTGAAGACTAAGCTGCATAATATATGTATAGTCCATTTCCTTTTTCATGAGAAGAATGGAGCAAGGGGACACACATGAGAGTCAAGACATGCTGTTTAAATGAAGGTGGACAAACATTTGGGTGGGAGCTGGGGGACCAATCCTCCACTAGTAGTAAATTACAAAACATTTTTTCCACTTCACTAGAGAAGTTTCTTTCAATTGAGACAGCTGTAAGTGACTTAACAGGAAAGATATGTTTCAATTATGCAGAAGAAACAGGCTTAGTGAAGAACATGTGTCAGTATACTACATTACAGGTCTATTTCTGTTGAATTTCCCACAAATAACATAATATTCCTGTTGAATTAATTTGACATAAAAGATCCAAAGAATGAATTAACCTTAAGTGGTTTACGCAGTTTGCAGTTTGCAATTTGTATGGGCTTTGATGTGCATGTCTCGGATTCTCCATTGTGTCATGATATCAAATGGGCACGCCTAACAACTTGGGCTTATGATGAAAAGGGTGAGCCAAGGCGTAGGGCATTGTTCATTACATCCCTTTCTCCATTATTGCATGCTCCACAGGATAAATTCATGCACTGAATATTTTTTTAGGAAAAAAAAGAAGAAAAAATTGGTCATTCAGTGTTGAAGTGAAAATGGTGAATCAAACAGGAAGTGAATTAAACAGCTGGTGTGGAATTGACATTCAACTTCAAACCTTTGTAGTGGACCAAAGTACCTGCACTTGTTGTAGAAAGCTTTTTTACTACACTTGTTAAAAAAGTAAGGAATATAATGCAGATGGATAAGCTATATAAAAAGTTTAGTAGAAATTGGGTTGAATACAAGGAGGGACCTATAAATGAAAACTGGTTCCTTCACACAGTTTTTCCTCTTAGGTCTTTTGATTCTTCAATGTATTCTTCATTTATTCGAATGTAACATCACCTTTCTTCTTTGAAAATGATAGTTGGACTAATAAACTTGCTTTATCCATATCCAGATCATTGCTTTTAAAGTTTCTCTAGTACTTTGACTTGAATAAGGAAAGGGAGGAATAAACTTTTTAGTTGTTTAGGATGACATATTGGTGGTGAACACGAAGAAAGCCATCTGGTTCTAATTATAGAAAAGGAACAGGGACTGTTTGTGTGTTAGATAAATCTGACACACAAAAAGCCTGATTTTTCCAATCTCATAGCTGCCCTCGTTCCTCTGTCATCATCTTCTCAACTTCTTCTAACTTTTTTTTTATAAAAGTCGACGACACATTTTTCAAACTTAGAAAGGCTACTATTTGCGCCATAGAGAATCTTTGTGCCAAAACATTCAAATTAACGGACAGTAATCCATCAGAAACTATTTGCCAAAAAAAACTCAGTGGCATCTTAATAATCCGGACCATTAGGACGAGGCAGTGCAGGCCGATGAGTTAGGAATCCTAATACTTCTCTCTCTAATAATAATAGCATGTAGTTAATGTAGTGAATTTTTTTTCTCTAAATAGCTCTCGGTCACCAACTAAAAAATCAAGCTGGTTTGCAAGCTAAAGTCACAACTCAACTAAACTCGAGTTTAACTCAAACTCGAAGTTGAAATTTCAAGCTCAAGACAAAACGGCCTAAAGTCACTCGGTTTGGCTCGTTTGTACCCTCATGTATGTATTTCATTTTGGTGCAAATCTCACAGTTACATGGATGTGATGAAGGAACACCGCATTTGATCTTGTCATTTTGAGTCATTATTGTTTCTAACTTGAGCTGTTGATTTCATAGGCTTTGTATTGTAATCGATCCACATGTATACCATTCACAAGGTGAATTTAATAGTTGCCTTTCATAGGGTTTCTCTTTCCATCTATTAAGGCATATATGATCATGGACCTGTTACATCTGTATAAGACTGAGAATTTGGAACCGCTCCAAATACTTTTAAATGCCACAACATCATCCATGATACATACAATATTTTTTAAATTCCATGGGCATGAATCATACATCATTCTTCATGATCTTTTTAACTGAAAGGAGTTTTGGTTGTTAGGAGTAGCTAGGATTGGGTAGATATGTGTGATGGTCAGTAGCACATGATGTCTTCGTACAATGTACCATGAGAAGTTGCATGTTACTTGTTCTTGTGTGGGCTCTCCTACATGTTCTAAGCACATTGAGGGATTTTCAACATCAATGCATTTGTAGGGTCGCATAGTTTTAATCTTTACATAACATGCTTCAGCAACCAAAGTTTCTAATGATTATTGAGATGCTTCTCCACTCTCTGGCGTTCAGTGGCCAGCCAGCCGCGGTACTCCGTCTGCGTCATCTCAACACTTCTTTCTTGCCGGCTTATCTTCTTTTGAAGATGTTCAAGTGATGGCTATGCTAAAGCAGCTTTCCAGACAATCAAACCACCTATCTCAATTAAGAGCAAAAACCCGCCCATTTTTATAGTTAGGCCCACTAAGACTTTTCAAATGGGCCCGTAGGCACAACGGACAAGAAATGGAGCTCCTTTGCAAAGTTCACAAGTAGCTACTGGATCATGGGCGGATTTGGGCCAACTGATTGCAAATCCTACCAAATTAGGCCAGACCTAAGTGCTGGGCTGCACATATAGAACCCCTCGAGGTTCCAACTTTCAAGCAAGTCTTGATTCAAGAACCAAAGCCCCAAGTGAAATCCTCATGCAAGGGTTCTAAAAGATACCCTGTAATATTTTTTATTTCTAAAAAAGTATTACAATGATTTACTTTAGCCTAGATTTAGGTCATGCTTAGAACAAGATTTGAGTGGTATGTGATACTATCATGTTTTATGGTATCTCTCCTTCCCTGGTGTATGCTAACCAGGAATTTTCTCGTTAAATGTTGTGATGGAATGCATTTCAAAAAAAAAAATGTTAAGATGGAATGTCTGCAAATACAGATATGATTTGATAGCCATGCATTATGTTATGATAGCTTGATAGGTGATCCTTCTTCTGGTTGTACTCTCATATTCACTCAAAGGAAATTCCCCATTCCTACTAAACTAGAAAAGTGAATATGACTTGGTTCAGTTCCAAATGTTCCACGTATCTTCCGGCAAGATGCTAGCTTTCGCTCAGTGACTTAACTTTCCAAAATTTGTAGTGGCATTTCTCTAGTTTGATAAAGAAGTATTGATGCTTTTCGCATCAGGTTGTTCGGAAGATGCACTAGACAAGTCATTCCATTTCATTTAGTGTAATTTTAATTCATTTTAAAAAAGCAAATGAGATATTTAATATGGGACTGAGGGAGTGGCAGGAGGGCCATGGTCCCTTAGAGCAGGGGCGGAGCCAGGAATTTCGATGAGGTGGGGCATAAAATTTTTTCAAAATTTTTAAAATAAATGATGAAAATAAAGTATAATAAAATACAACATTTTAACTAAGACAAAGTATGTATTAAAATATGACTACATGTAGTTTTTTAATCAAGACATACTATGAAAATAAAATGTCTATAATATCTTACACATCTACAATGATTTGCCATTTTTCGGATGTTATAACAACTTCATTTTCAAGGTCACTAAACACAACTTTTTCAAAGAGGTGTAACTAGACAGTCATTTCAAGCTCATTAAACCCAACTTTTTCAATAGGTAAAACTAGGTCGTCATTCAAATATCTGTTATTTTTTAAATACCATACAAATAAATCGTAGTAACAAGTAGGGAACAAGTGCGATCGGTCAATAAATTATAGGAATAAAGACGAAATTTACCAAAAATTGTAGTAGCAAAGATGGAGGAGGTGTGTGGCAATAGCAATAACGAAGATAAGAACTAAGAAGTTGTGTTTATAGCCTAGAGGCCCTAAAGTTTTACTACTAGGTATAGTAGATTCTCTTTATTTTTTAATATTTTTCTTAAGATATTATGGCAAGCCAAGCCCATCTCTACTTCTTTTTTTTGTCTTCTTGTTAATTTAAAGTCCAAATTTACCTTACCAAAGCATCAAAAAGTAAGGTATACAGGTGCTTAATCTAACTTGTATTATTGCTAGACTTGATTCTTATGTTTTTAGTATTTTTCATGCAGAGGCCAGAACTTGAAGCAAAAATTGCTAAGCTTGTAGAGCTTGGGTTTAGCCAGGATGCAGTAATACAAGCCCTTACTCTATTTAATGGTAATGAAGAACAGGCTACAGGGTTTCTGTTTGGTAGTTAAAATAGACTTGATTCATTCCCCCATTCCGTGGAAGTCTGAACTGATGATATATTTGGAAGGTTCTAGCCCGTTTCTGGTGCCCAGAGATAGATCCAACAAATACGAAAATTCTAATCAATTGATCAATGTCTGAACTGATTTATTCCTGCTTACTCTATTTAATAGAACTTGTCATGATTGATTTGTTAAATGTATAAACAAATACAAATTTTTCTTGAGAATTTTTACATTAAATTGAACCATTTAACTGCTTAAAGCATTAATATGGAAGTAGTTACCAGTATACTGTTTAAGATAATTTAACTTTGAGTTGGCGTGCTTAACAGCAACTGCTTAGAAACATTCAAATTCTTTGTCACAAAAGTCATTAGGATGTATTCAATAGTTCATTCTACATTGAAATTTCCACAGAATTCGGTACTTGAGCAGGAATACAGTAAATTTTTGCTGAGAATTGTTTGAGAATATTTTTCAATCAGATAAAAAATTGGAGAGCGACTGGTGTAATGAAACATTTCCACCTAATATCGTTGTTACATTTAAGCAATGAAATAACTTCGAACCAAATAATGTATATACACAGACCAATTCTGTACAATGGCAACTTTGTGTCAACCAAAGCCACAGGCAAACATGAGCACACATATTAAAGCCAAAGCCTAGCTTAGAAACCTTTCCATGCTAAGAGGACCTTTGCAGGAATTAATGGGAAGGTCAGCTGGGGCAATTGCCCAGCTTGCCCCCCTGGCTCTGCCAGTGCCTTACAGCACCATGTTGGCCAATCCCCTCCAGCACGTACGATGCGCACACATCACACCAAGATTGAGATAAGTCAAGACATAATCCTTGTGACTGCTAACAAAGATTATTTTAGTGAAGCTTAATTAACATCTTAGTTTTTGTTTCTTCCTCCTTTCCCATACAAAGAAATTGTTTTGGCTAGTTGGATTGTGGGTAATATACTCATTTTGACTTCTTAAGATCATTGAGCATTTGTATAATCATTCTTCCTCTCTCCTACATTAATTCCATTTGGGCTTTTCATTTTGAAAAGACAAATTGGTAACATACATTTGGGCTTTTCATTTTGAAAAGACAAATTGGTAACATAATGTAGGGCAGAACTAGTTTTATTTTACAATTTCAACCTGACACAAATAGATCAAATAGAGATTATACATAAGAAGAAAGAGCACAGGTATTTGATTATATCTAAAATGCTGAACACTTGGAGCATTCCATTCTCTCATGAGGAAATGGTGATTTTGGTATTTCACATCCTAGTACACCTTATTTTTTGTTCCTATAATTTCAACTAGTAGATGACATACCCACTCAAAATAAATAAAAACGCAACTTTGTAGCTGATACTTAGCGGTCCAAACACTCATATGTAAGAGCTCAGAACAAGCATATGAGTGATCCCATCTTTTCCGGAATCGATCCCCTTTGACTGTACAAGAATATGTGGAGCTCAATATGTCTGGAAAGTAAGGGAGAACGTTCTTTTGCTGATATTATTAACAATATTATTACCATACCTTCCCTATTCATTGCGGATCGATTATTTGACAGCACAGGTTTAGCTTAAGATGTGTTTGGAAGTTCTCGACCAAATGAGTATTTCACAACCATTAATAACTGGCCATTTTGATCCTTCGGAACAACTCTACGAATTTAGTAGATATTGAGGAGGCCTCAATGACCAAGATCGAACCTATCCAATTTTTATAGTGCGATGGTTGGTTGTTCAAGGACTAGTTGTACATACCATTTCTTTTTTGGATTCAATATATGCAATGCAGTTCAATAACCATAAACCTAATCCGAATTATAGAGCTATGACACAATCAAACCTGAACAAAAATGTTGAATTAAATCGTACCACTCTATAGTGGGGGTTATTACTCATTTTTGTACTTGCTATTTTATTTTCCAATTATTTCTTCAATTGATAGAAAGAAATTAAGTGGGAATTCTTTTATCCCATTCGGAAGGATATAATTCTTATAATTACACATGACATGGTTTTCAAAACTGGACTGGACTGGTCGGTCCGATCGTGGAGAACCAAAACCAGTTGAAAAACCAGTCCGGTCCGTTTGCCGGTTTCATTAGAAATCGGCCGGTTTAGTCGATGAACCGTCGAACCGGAACCTGTCCGGTTCACTACCAAACCATTTTTTTTATTTTTTTAAAATTATATTTTAAGTAGGGATTCGAACTCTCCTTAACTCCTCAACATCTTAACCAAAACAAGAAATTCACACTAAACATAGTTTAATATTATTTTTTTTATGTAGGGGAGGTTTTATTTTTAAAAAAAATTGTGTCAAAGCGGTTCAAAGCAGTTGAACCGAACCGACCAGATTTTCGGGTCGAAGGCTGGTCCGGTTTTGAAAACCTTGCACATGACTGTTTATGTTTCTAGCATGACCACTTGATGAAATGTGGAGGAAAGCTAGGTAAATGGTTGAGACTACTGGAAGGATTCCTCTTTGGCTGATAGGTACTTGAACTGGTATTGCTGTGATTGGTTTAGTGGGTATTTTCTTTTACCGTTCATATTCTGTATTGGGTTCATCCCTATAGTTATAGTATAGTAATAGTAATCGGATGAACAAGATTCTAAACATGACCTTACTTTCCCAACCGAATAAAGACAAAGAATGGGAAAGTAAGGTCGAATGGGAAATTAAGGTCTTGTTGAGTTCTTACTCCTTGATGGAGACTTTTCTCTACGTCATAACATAAAAGTTGGAAATTCACCAAGTCAAATGAATAAATTTGCTTGGATGTTTCAAACCACTGCACTCCTATGAAGCACAGACACGGCTCTGACACATATCCGACAGGGATACGCTGGTGACACGGCTGCCAGCGTGTCTATGCCGTTTTTTTTTAAGAAAATAATAAAAAAGGATATGTATCGGACACGGGGGGAAACATATCGGACACGGGAATTAGGCAAAATTGAAAATGCTCTCTCCCCCTTCTCCCGCTCTCCCGTGCCTGTGACCTGTGCCCTAGCTTGTCGGCGATTGAATTTTAGCTTCTTCCAGCGATTGACCGATGCAAAAATCCGCGTCAACGACAGACAAGGTCCAGAGGACACCACTGTCCCTTGTGATCCCCTCTGTCTCTGCCTATTTTTGGGTCCGATCCACCCCCCACCGGTAATCTCTTCTTCTTCTGTACTTCTTCTCTTTCTCTATGTACATCGATTCAATGAGCCAAAAAGTGTGGTACATCGGCAACAAGATGCCCAAAAAAAAATTGTGTCATCAATATTGTGGCTGAAACAAAAATGGCTTTGAAGCCATTTTGAAATCTTTCTTCTTTACCCATGCAATTTTAATTCTAGATATGACATTCTCACTGTTCTCTTCCTTATTATATTTACTTTCTCATGTATTTTTGAACATAAGATATATGGCTTGAATGTTTTTATTTGTGTGGAAGTACATTTAAAGGTTTTCTAGCTTTTCATTCTTCGAAGTATAATTTCATGCTATTTGAATGTTATGCTGGTATAATGTTCTAGTCAAATGATGAATGTACAGTTGATGATGTTGATTTGTTGACCTATTTTGGTTGTACCGTGGGTATTTTAGAAAAATGTATATAAAAGTCAAGATTGGGCACATTTGATTTATTACTCTATTTCTATATGTTTTCTGGTGTAATCATATGCTATAGTTTATATCCCCAAAAAAATCATATGTTGTAGTACTTACTAGAGTAGTGTGTTATTCCACTGTTGTTGAGAAATAAGTTACCTAGGAATATGCATATCACTAAACCCTCTCTCACAACATGCATATGATACCACAACTCAAAGTCATCACAACATGCAATCACAACCTCAAGGAAACCCGCTCTCACAACATGCATGTTACCGCAATTCAAAGTCATCACAACAATGCACAAGTCATCACAACCTCAAGGAAACCCGCTTTCACAACATGCATATGTTACCACAATTCAAAGTTCAGACAAATTTTAACGATGCATATTTCTTTTATTTTTGATCTATTTTTCTTATTTTTTATTCTTTTTTATTTTTAATGTTCTTATTATAATGATGATATTATAAAGATATTGAGACATCGCATGCTATTTATCATGAATTTTATTGTATTTTTTATATGATATCAAGATCATTAGGATATCATGATGATTAGAAAGGGCACTAAAAATAAGGAAGAAAAAAAGGGGCAAAAAATGGACTAGAAATGAAGGAGATATGATTCATTGAAGTTTGTCCTACTAAAATGGGCGATTACACGATACAGTGCTATCGTGTCATTGATTACACGATAATTATTTTAGTGAGACAAACTTTAACAATGCATGTCTCTCTTATTTCTAATCTATTTTTGTCCATTTTTTTTCATTCTTCTTTATTTTTCGTGCTCTTACTTATAATGATGATATCATAAAGATGTTGAGACACTGCATTTATCGTAGATTTTATTTTATTTTTTTATATGATATCAAGATCATTAGGATATCATGATGATAAAAAAAATATTAAAAATAAGAAAAAACAAAAAAAATGGGCAAATACGAACTAGAAATGAAGGAGATAATATAGAAACGTAAAACTTAAAACGAGGTAATATAGAAACGTTATATAAAGGCTTTAGGTTAGGGTTGAGGAGGGCCAAAACTAGGTTTTACGCTCATTGGCTAGGTAATATAAAAAAACGTCTAGTTCATGGAGGTCAAGCGCAATTTACCCTCGATTCAAATATTAAATGGATATCCACAGCAGCCCCTTGCGAGGACCGTCAGATTTGATCCAACGTCCTAGCGAACGATCCTCAGGTGAAAAACTAATCGGTGCATTAGCACCAGAAAAGTCTTGGTCTGGTTCACTGTCGCTGTTCCCGTCTTGCAAAAAGCCTTAGCTGTAGCCTGGACACTTCCTGCGTGTGGCTTGAGTCCTCTGGAGTGCCTACTCTTGACTCACTTTCTTCAAAGAAGCGCATCTCTCGTATAGCAGTCTCTAGTCTTGCACAAAGATCTTCCCTTCGAGCTGAAGTCGCAAGGATGAATCTTCTCCATGACACTAGATCGAACTACTGCCTCTTCAGTTTAGCAGAACTTGGAAGGCATATGGTCAGAACTTGCCCAGCTTTTTCCACTTGTCATAATTTTTTTTCTATGTTTTTGTGTATAATGATGATTGTCTTACCATCAGTGCATTTGTCATCAAGGGAAAGAACTGAATAAAAATGTTCAACTTTTGCGTTAAGTGTAATTGAACATATTTTGATGATTCTATCACAAGCTTATTTGATTTGATGACCAAGAAATGAACACAGTTTTCGACGAAACCATCCAATTCTGTGTCTATGGTACCGTCCTCAGTTTTTTAAATTGAACTCCATCCTGACAAATATTTATTCTATATCTGGAAGATCTGAATGCTTCTCTACCAGTATGTTGGAGATATTTGTTTTCAGAAGTTGAGTAAATAGCTCTTGACCCCTATTACTTATCGACAAAATGCGCGTTACAGCTTATGTATTTGAAAACTTGCACATTACCCACATGATGCTGAGTGAAATCAAGGAAAGTCATTTTCAGGGACCTTTTTACTTAACAAGCTAAATGCACACTTTTCTTCTGCGTTAGGTTCCCCTGTCCTCATGCCTGACCACAGGGTTTCAAAATGATGTACCGGAAACTAAGCTGATGAGCCCGTCGAAGATATTGTAGCATGTTGATCTGCCGGGAGTGATGAATTACCGGAAGACCAGATCTGCTGCTTGCAGTTTAAGTGCGGGAAAGTCATGATTACTGGCCATTCCATGCCTTTTGTGATGCATCTATAATTTGGAAAGTGCCTCTATTGAATGGCAATCTACATGCTAAAATAAGAAACAAAATCCACATCTAGCTTTCGAACTTTCTTACGCAGAAAGATATCAATCTTGTTGGTACTAGTGAAAAGGAATACATATATTCCAGATCATCTATGCATAGATTGTTTGAGATTAACATTAGGGCTTCTAAAGGTTATTATATCATTTTTGTTACCCTTATATGTCTCTGACGTATCTCCTTTAGATCTTACCCTTATCTTGGATGTCCAAAACTTGATTGGTACACTTTTAGTTATCATTTAACTGGTGGTTCTTCATAGAGACAGCAATGGGGAAATGGCAGGTGCATCTAATTTAGCTGTTTAAACCAATAATAATTTTCTTTATGTATATCAATCTGAGTGTAAACATACATATGCTGTTGGGGAGAAAAAAGTGCAGAAAGCCTTTTTGATGTCTAAAATTCTTTCCAGGTTGTTTGAATTTGCTATTACAATTTCATGACAAGTGAATTGAGAGCCTGAAAATGCTATATATTAGGCCTGTGAGTATTTAGACAAACAGCGCAATTGCAAATTCAAGAGCCCCTCGTAAATCTCTTTTAATAAGTTTTTACAATAGCCTAGATTTGCTGTTTAGATTACAGAATTAAACAAAAAAACAGCATCACTTACATTTTACCTCCAGCACATTTGACAACCTATTTTTGGCTTCACCAAACCCAATCTTTGTTTTGATGAAGCAAACTGTTTCAGAGTTGATTGGCAAATACCATGGAGATCTTTCCAGAGAGGTTGAGGAGACTATGGAGAAAAAAACGAACTCTGTGCATCCATTCTAATGAGCCTCTTCCTGCAAATTTATCTTATATTGATGGGAAGTCATTGAAAGTGCAGCAGAGCAGCATGGTTAAGTGTGACTCTGTGGCTAGCATACTTGTTAGCTGATGGCACTGCCGTCTTTGCTCTTGGTGTGCTCTCCAATATGCAAGGGGACTCCGATGCTGAAAACAAGAATAAGCCGGACCCAAACAATGTACTTGTGGGATTTTGGGCACCATTCCTTCTGTTACATCTTGGAGGGCAGGACAGTGTCACTGCATACTCTCTCGAGGACAATGAACTTTGGTGAAGGCATCTTCTTAGCCTTATCTCCTAGCTCCTGGTTGCTATATATGCTTTTGTGAGATCTCTGTCAAGCAGTGCCCTCTTGGGTTTGACTTGTTTGTTGTTTCTTGCAGGAATCATCAAGTATCGGGAAAGAACATGGGCACTGCGTTGTTCAAATTACGTGGAGAGAGAGAGAGAGAGAGAGAGGAATTAGGGGAGATTTGCTCCCCAAATTTGTGTAACCGAATGTTCCCTCCCACTCCTCACGTTTTTGCATTTTTGGCTTGTGAGGACTCTCTCTCTTCTCTTGGGGGTGTTCCTCCTCTTTGGCTTTTAGGAATTGCAATTGATCTTGGAGATCATATCAAAGCAAAGGATTTGGAGAAACACAGAAATTGATATTGCTATCTCGTGGAGAATAGCAAATCATTGATCTACACACGAACGGTTAAAGAGGTGATCTCGGACATAATATTTTCTCTATCATTGGCATAAAGGCCGCAGGTCAATAGTACTCATTCCTGTGTTTTATTCGTTTGTGCATGTGATAAATATTTGTTCGTATATATTGCTAAAAATCTTGTATTCTATTTTATTATTGTTTGTGATTGCAAAAGAATTCCAAATCAAATCAAAATTTGGAAGAATTCAACACCAAACGGACGATAGAAAATCACTTCCGTTGCGGCTCGCGAACCCCTCAGGTCCAACACTATGGCACAGTACAACATGACAAATTATTGTGTAGGGGACCGGACAGACACTAAATCAAGAAAAATTATGCGGCTTATCAAGGTGAATGGAATGTGAGAAAGGTACTACTATAGAAGTTACCCATCTGTTCCTAGTGAATTGAAAGATTTTATCTTCACAGAGATCAAGGACAAAAGCATCAGCTGCAACTGCAAGGATCCAACTGCTTATGCATCAAGAGGAGAAGGGCACTTTCCAAGAGGAGGTTCCGTGGGCAACTTGATTGGAGCGTGGCGACTGAATTTGATGAAAGCTTTCTAACCTAGCATATTGCTACCGATTTATGCTTCTATAAAGATTGTCCAGAACCTACAAGAATTTCTGATGATCAGAAGATGAGTAGATACATATATCGAATTATATGCTATACCAGCTAGTTCAGCTTCCTGAGATGTTAAGTGCAGGGATCGGTGAGATCCAATTTGAAACACATGCGATGAAGTCAAGTACTACATTAGGGAATCTGGAAGCAGAAAGGAGGAAGCTCAAGTTGCTGAAATGGTGTTGAATAGCCACACCGAGTTAAATCCAGCCATGGTGAGAGGAGATGGAAACAAATCTGTTCTGTTCAATGGAGTGAAGCTTGCTAGTGAAGTTTGCCAGATTGGAGAGGCAAAAGAGAGACGAAAGATAATAAGAATCTTGTGGCTGGGCATTTTTGCTTATGCTGCTAGTCACTGTCGAGGGTAGGATCATTCACGATGTCTTAGTTTTGGTGGAGAACTTCTAAGTTCTAGCACGTCTGCCTAACTCATGGCACATCTAGGTATAGCAGAGCAGTACAGGATTGAAGTATCTTTTGCAAAAGCCAAGCTGCTTGTAGAAATACATTTATTATTTGTCCATCAATTTATAGAACATTCACTATGAAAGTTTACAGTACTCCCACGTACCACATTAATTGTCTGGATTCCATATCCAAAATGAACTAACATCAGTTCATTTCTAACAATCAGTTCTCTTGGCAATTATGAACTATATTGCTCTAATAATGCAGAGTCGATTGTATGGGTATGTTTGGTAGAGGATTTCTTAAGTGGAAAATCTGGATTTTAGGGAAGAAGCAGAAGGGAAGAATCATGGTGTTTGGTTAGAAAGAAGCAACTTTTAGAGAAAAATTTAGGACCTAATAAACGTGAAAGGCAGGGACACATAATAAGAAAAAACGCGTGCATGAAAACATGTTTTTTCTTATTATGTGCCCCTGTCTTTTTACAAAATTATAAAAAAAATGTCATTGAGAAAAAGTCAATGAAGTGAAAGCTGAATTCTTTTGAAAAATCTTTTTCAGAGAAGATTTTCCTAGAAAAGTTGGATTCTTCTAAAATTCAGGTATGTAGCTACTACCAAACATGCCCTATAACATTGAATTAGGACACTGTACTTCCTTATTGGCTAACTTTTTTATACCGGATTGGTAAGTTTCGTGCTCTCTCTCTCTGCTTCATGCTGATGGAACATGGATTTTGGAAAATCGCGACACAAAAATCCGTATATATGTGTCAGATGTATGCGGACAACTTATTTTGGAGTTTTTCAAGGGCTTGAAAAAAGTGCTAATCTAGTTTGAAATGTATTTGGAGCTTGAAAATGGCCAAAATGGCATATAGATGTTGGATGGAACATGGATGTTGGAAAATCCGGTATCCATTGATGGGGGGAGATGTTTCATGTGGTTGTGAATAAAATCCAGAGTCAAAGGTCTCAATCAAACGTGAAATTTATTTTTTCTCATCCACCAATCATCTGAAAATTTTGATAACATCCATATTTTGCTTCTTTGAAGCAAGGTTTTAAAAACCGGACTGGTCATTAACTTGGAATTTTTGCAAAGTAGGTTCGAACTGGGTTCAATTGGAGGTCAATCCGGGTTGACCCCGTTGCTGACATCATCAAACCCAACCCCCCAAAGCTTTATATGATATAAATTTTTTTATATTGTCTAATATTCCTTATATAGTAATTTAATCAATAAAACAACCTCATTACAAAAAATAAAATTTTTAAATAAAAAATAATTATTTTTGTAAAACGTAAAAAAAATACGACAGAAGATTCTATTAAGATCCATGTTGAAAGAAAATAAAAGGATGTTACAAAGAAAAATAAATTGAAGAAATTGTGTTGGAAATGTGTTTGGGTTATGGTTTTAAAATTCGGCCCGGTCCGGCCGGTTTGACCCGGTTTAACTGGGTGGGTTAAACTAAGCCGACCCGGATCGAAAAAATTACTCGTCGTTCCGGTCGAATTGGGTAAAATATCGGTCGACTGCAGTCTCGGTCATGGTTCCGGCCTCGGACAGTGTCCGTATACTATAATTAGGGTTTGTAAAAGCCCTAACGCCCACCCCCATTGCAGAGAAGAATCAAGAGAAAGAGCGGCGGAATCGCAGCAATTCAATCAATCAATCGATCCGCCATGGGAGGTAAATGCCCACACCGCAAGGTTAAGAAGCGGAGGCTCTCCCACAAGTCCGCCCGCCGCACCAAATTCCTCCACAAAGATATCTTTTTTCTCTACACCAATCAAATCTTTTCTTCTTATTGTAATTGCATTTGTTTTTGCATTATTTGGTTGTTTTGTGGGATGAATTTGCCGTAATCGATGTTCTGATATCATATACCCTCTGTCCGTAATTAGTTGTAACATGTGGTTTTCCAAAACGAACTGATTTACTTTGAAAGACCAAATATTACTACTAATTCCGGACAGGGGAGTAGTTATTGACAATTCACCACAAATATATCTTTATTTTGTTGCCCAATTCTTCTTTTAATTTGTCCTTGTTTTTTGTTATTATGTGTATTTTGCCGCTGGTTAATAATTTTTTGAGATGGGTTTTTCTTAATGGATATTTCGATTACGCGTCGATGCCATTCATGAGGAATTGCGTGTGGTGGAGGCGAAGGTGCTTCCGGTGGATGAGGACCTCCCAGGGATGGGGCAGTACTATTGCCTGCACTGCGAGTAAGGATTTTCTTTCTGGTGATTGATTTTGCTCGTGTGGGATTTTTGGTGTGATGTTTGATTTGGTGTTTCGGTGTAGCCGGTACTTCTCTAGCGTGGCAGTCAGAGACGACCATTTCCGGTCCAAGCGGCACAAGAAGCGGTATGTGACTGAATGATTTTGGAGAAGATAGAATTGATTACATGCACATTTTTTTGTGATAGAGGGGGGATATGGATTATAGTTATTGATTTTATGTATGGAAGGGATTTTTGAGTTATAGACTTTTGTGGATAGCTCATTAGGTGTTGAGCTTGCAGTAAACCTTAATTTATGGTCTTGGGCCTCAACAATATCGAGTTGCAGGTCAGTTTAGGGGGGATGGGCATTCCACCTTAACTGGCAATTCTTGAACTAGGAAATATGCACTAGTTTTTACCTTCAATTGTGTATAATTAGTGGAAGGTGCCTTTTGGTTACACCGATATTGTTTCCATATTTTGTTCTGTATTATGCAGTGTTAAGAGGCTTACATTAAGGGTCTGTTTTAGTTGTTTTAAGGACCCGCATCTGGTGGAGAATGTTAGGTAAAAGGGTAGCCATAACCCGAGTTTGTATGAGTTGATTGACCTTGTAGCAAGGGAAATAGGCCGAATTGATGGAGGAAGGCATGGCAGTGATGGTAGGAAGGTACTTGGTTGGTGACAGGCTACTGCCATCAACAATGGCCAGAACATCCCGGCTTTGCAGGACACGAAGGAATTTGGCTTTCCATAATGAGGTAGTTAGTCCGATCAAGTTTGATGGGGATCTGATCTGTGATATTGGTAATGTGAGAGGAGGAGTGGTGGGAACTGTGGAAACGAGCAGTTATCGACAATGGGCTGGATGATAAGGAAGAATTAGATTAAGAAGTGGCCATTGTAGAAAGAATGGGTCTCTCTAACATACTTTGTAGTTAGAGAAATGGTGTAGTTCTACTTAATTAAGGATCAGTCTGGATCAGTCCTAATTTAGGCCATGTATAAAATCCGTAGAAGGCAAGGCTCATAAGAGTGTCGTGCACAAATTTAGTTTTTGAAATGGTTGGGAACTAATGGTTCTGTCATTTGTCTGCACACAGAAGGCTTAAATCTTTAGTTTCTGTTCTATTTCTCTTGACTCAGTTCATCACTTCGCTCAATCCATTCTGGCACATTTTCTTCTTCTACCTTTTACCTTCTCCTTACTTCTATAACCTTTCATTTTGTCTCAAGTCGTTGTGTGTCCAAAGGTAATTCTATTTGATTCCTTAAAGGCACTCTTGGCCCATGTCTGGGACATTTGAGAAATTAGCTTGTGGGATGAGATGGATAAAAAAATAGCTTGTTTGCGTTCCTGTTTAGCCCCTTGAAGAACCTTTTAGTCTGAAATGGAATCAAGTATAGTTCAGCCTGGAATAGACATTGGTTTGCCATATTTGGAGCCAAATGTTTTGGCATATGGAAAGATAATTACCCTTAGCTATAGTTGACTGATGAAGCTGCTAGTACGGGGTAAATGCTGATTCACGTTGCAATAAATACTCATTCCTTTTTTTCTTAAATTCATATGAGAAACGTCCATTACTTCATGATTAAGTCTGTATTGGATATCTTCATAATTTGTTTTCGCTATCTTGTGTATTTTTTATGCTTCAAATTATGATAAGTTATTTAATTTTTTTAATTTGGTAGAGATGTTATGTTCTGACCCAAAACTGACCTCCATTTGTGGGGCCCACATCACCCGAATTCCCTTATTTGGCACATGACCGTTTCACAGTTTCCAATCCCATTGGCATATTACTATAAGGCTTTATACCTTAGTGGTTCGCTAGTTGCTCACTTTTGTCTATGTTTCATTATAGTTAGATTCACTAGTTTGATTAGAAATAGATTTTCAAGTTTCAATGGATGTACAGTCATCTCTGCGCGTCCCACCTTTTTATTAAGTGGAGAATTGAAGTTAGTGGAGTAAATAGAATAGGATTGTTGAGTAAGCATCTCTCTCATTCTCTACCTCTCCCTCTCTTCTTCCTGCGCATTACATTATGACATCACAACATGCCATTGCATGTTGTTATGATATGCTCGTAATGGTATGTACAGCATATACAAATAGATCAATCTAGCACAAACTTCCTAAATTATGTCTATATTTTTTGGTTTTGGTTGTAACATATCGTTTTATTTTGCATCTAGTTTTTGCCTTAGCTTTGGCACATCAAGCAACCTTGTATGTACTACATCTGTCCCATATTAATAGTTCAATTTGTAAAATTAGTGATTTTTATTGAATGGTTGGACCAACAGCTAAGAGACTCTGTGGGTAGGTTGCATAGGAGAAGAGGAGGATCAGAATCCACTTAAATTTGAGCCAAATGGAGGTCTTAGTATGGGACCATTTTTTTCCAAATGGAGCTAATAATATCGGACAGTATATAATTCAAAGTTTTGGTTCTGTTTTTTTCTTTTATTCTTTTTTTTTTTCTGGTGTCTTTACCAAGTTAGCTCCAGTGATTACTTTCGTTTGAGTAGTTGTTCCAATTTCTGAAGGCCAGGTCGGCAGCATGTAGAATTGAAGAGACATATGAGGAGCTATGTAGTTAAATCAACTTGTCTGCTATTTGTTTCTACTGATTTTTGTGATTAATGGCAATTTCTGCTCGGTCACAATCTTTTGAAATTAATGTGCTATCGCAGTTTTGTGTGAACTTCTTATCTCAAAATTTGTTATTTGTAGGATGAAAGAAATGATGGGACCTGCGCCACATACACAATTGGATGCTGAGCTTGCAGCTGGAATGGGTATGCCTGATAATGGTCCAAAAATGATGTCCTTTTGATACACCTGTCTTGTGTATTTGGTCTTCTGTTGATAGATATAAAGTGAATGGTTTCTAGAAACTTGCGTATATCTGGATTTATAATTTCGGCCACTGAAGCTACTTTGGCTGCAGAATGTAACATGTTAGGAAAAGTTATTTTTCCTCGTGTAGAAGGGCGTAGTTGTTTTAAATTTACCTGCAATTGAACTTTCAAGTAAACTGGGTGTTCATGTTTTCTATGCTTCATGGTGTAATATGTTTAGAAAATTATTATATCTGTTGAAGGGCTTGAAGTTTTGATTTCCATGTATTAGATTTTCAAGGTATTAGATTTTCAACTGTGATTGTCACGTGCTTCGGATCAGAGTATCTTTTAAATTGTTAAATATTTGAGGCGTCACAGATGTCATCATTCACACTAATACAATACAGTGAGAAATGTAAATGACAAACTCACATGATAGACTATTTATAAATAAAATTCAGAATGAAAGATAAAATAATAGCCAGATATGTTTTAATGGTCCAAAGTTATTTATAATTATTCGCAGAAGTAAATTGAAAATTTATAATCAAGCAACGAACTTGTATTTTATCCACTTTAATATGCTATCAATTGCCAAACTTACATGGCAAGATGCATGAATATTCTTAGAAATACCCATTGGAATAAAAAGAAATGTAAATGACAAACTCACATGATAGATTATTTATAAATAAAATTCAGAATGAAAGATAAAATAATAACCGGATATGTTTTAATGGTCCAAAGTTATTTACAATTATTCGCAGAAGTAAATTGAAAATTTATAATCAAGCAACGAACTTATATTTTATCCACTTTAATATGCTATCAGTTACCAACCTTACATTGCAAGATGCATGAATATTCTTAGAAATATCCATTGGAATAAAAAATTGTAACGGAATATAGTAAGATAATCAATGATGATGTAGATAGTAAAATAAACAAAAATTATAACATGAGTTGTCAATATATTACACATCAATTGAAAGAAATAATTTAACACGAACGTTAGTAATTATTAACATTAAGACAGAATAATGAGATTCTGTTGTATCTTCTTAATATGCTTAAGGATCTACAATAAATTAAGTAGAGAAGGTTGGATGAAAGAGGAGAAGTATATATTAAAAGGGGAGAAAATAAGATGAAGAGGAGAAGGAAGAGACACTATGAAAAATGAAGTCTATTTCTCAGAAGTACTGTTCACATACTGTAGCATCAGAGTTAAAGCCCTATTTATAGTTTTAGGTATGTACCCTTATAATTACTTAATTATACTATTGAGAGGAAAGTAATCAAACTAGGGAAATAATAACTAATCCTACTCCAATTCGGATTAACTAAATTAGGAAAATATTTTAATCCTACTCAATATAGAACTAACTAATAATCAGTCCTAATGAAACCACTAATGCCATCTACATAGGGTCCATAACATTCCACCAATGCTTTCGCTTCACCTCGTCTTCAAGGTGATCTTCGATTCTTAGTCCGAAGACGAGAATATGTGCGAGCATGAAGTAAAAGGAAACACATTACTTGGGCCCACCAATGCTCCTCGTGATACAAATTACTGTATAAGGGAGCTGCCAAACGCTGTAGGTCTTCTTGTAGTTTGCAAAAGTCTTCTTTTCCTAAAGGCAGTGCTATGATGGGTTGTTGTTTTTGGCTTGAATTGTTGTCAAGGAAAATTGTTGTAGTAGCAATGCCTTAATATTGTCCCTTCGTTGGTACCATTGATAGTGGGTGTAGGAGTACCGAAAGTAACCTGCGAGACAATATTAAGTGATGCCGCAAACAGGGGATTAGTCATGAAGTGTGGTTGTTGGTTGTGCAATGCACTAGCATGGTCTGAACCTTTTAAATCAGATTCATGGCTGTTGTTGAACTCGATGTTGTAACGATGCATGAACTACCATTGGCTGAGATGGTATTGGAAGTATGCCGCTTCTGTCCACAGAAGACGAGTAAATCGGTAGTGTAGTCATGTGACTAGGCGCATAAGTGCTAAATTGAACCTGTGAAACACCTGTGGTAGTCGGATTAGAGGCAGCTGATTGCAAAGTGGCTGAAATTGAGGTGCATGAAATAGGGCAGAAACTGCCAAAGAAGTTGCTGGTATGGAGGCGAAAGAAGTGCCAGATTAGTTTAGTTGCTATTGATCAAGCCGATGAAAGAGTTTGGCCAGAGACTCGGCCATGTTGATTTGCAACTGATCAACCTTGGCTTTCAGGGATTGGAATCGCTGATTCGTTGAGTGAGACAAGGTCCGAACCACCGTATCAAGCTTGTAGTATTTCGCCTTGAGCTATGCCATAGAAGGGCCTTGAACTTTCCCTTCAACCTGGAAGCACTTAATTCAAGAGGTTTTTCATATGAAACTCCGCTGGATTTCGTCAATGTAAGTCCCTAGGATCAATAGGCTTTGATACCAATGTTGTATCTCCATAATATGCTTAAAGATCTACAATAAATTAAGTAGAAAAGGTTGGATGAAAGGGGAGAAGTATAGAATGAAATGAGAGAAAATAAGATGAAGAGAAGGAAGAAACAAAAGGAAAATTGAAGTCTATTTCTCAGAAGTACTATTCATGTGTTGTAGCAGTAGGGCTAAAGCCCTATTTATAGTCTTAGGCATGTAGCCTTATAATTACTTAATTCTACTATTGATAGGAAAGTAATTAAATTAGGAAATAATAACTAATCCTACTCCAACTAGGATTAATTAAATTAATAAAGTATTCTAATCCTACTCAATATAGAACTAACTAATAATCAGTCCTAATGAAACCACTAATGCCATCTACATAGGGTCCCATACACAAAAATAATGTTGAAAGTAAATAAAATTTTGCTCCCAAATCAGTGCAGTTGTGTACACCTCTAGGGGTAATCTTGTGGAACCCTGTCATGTGTCTAGACACTATCGGTGTTCATGGACACAATGATCGAAAATTGTATAGGTTTTTTGTGATGCCTAACAATTTAATAAGTGCGCGTGGTGCTACAAAATCGTAGGGGTCAGATGGGTCTTAAAGATAAATACAGAGACCTCATAGGTCAAACTAACACATCAACATTGTCATACTGTTGAATTTATCATATTGATGGCTGGTTGACAACACAATTAATTGATGAGGTTTGGTCAAAACCCTAGATGAACAACGAAGTTATAATTTTTATAAATAAACAATAATTTCAAGGATTATGATATCTAAAATTGGATAGCAAGGTTGCACACTTATAGATGACAACAATAAGGAAAGACACATCGATATTTGTTCTTAACATAATACAATACATGTTATGAATACATGAATAAGGCAGACAATCACAACCGTTCATTACAATTTTATCACAACAATAAATATATTTCAAATAAGCTTCCAATAACATAAGCATGCATATTATTCAATTCAACATTAGTAAGAACGTCAGTCATAATCATAGAAGTTTCAACACAAGATATTATTCAATTCAACATGAGGTTTCAACACAAGATATCTAGGCATTGCAGAAACATATAATCATAGAAGAAATTACGTAAAAATATCATACCTGAACCGTTTGTTGAAAACCTGATTGCTTCATATTTCTCTAGCTGTTCCATGCTCCTTGGTTGCTCCAATTGGTCGGCTAGCAAGGAGAGAGAGAGAGAGAGAGAGATCGGGTGGGGGAGAGTGGAGAGAGATGGTTGACCAAATAGGATGGAGAAGGGCCGGCCAGTACTTTATATAGGGCGGCATGAGTCCTAACCCTATTGGGGTGAGGACTGCCCTTTCTTATTCCATCCCATCCTTAATTAGGTCAAGTCTATCAGATCTCAACAGTCTCCCTAGGTGTTTAAGTCTCCACTGTCCTCCGAGTGTTTCATATCTCCAGTGCCAGGATCAGGTTTCCCACTTTTATAGATTTAACTACACAATTTATGGGTGTGACAATCCAATCTAACTCTTTAAGTTTCCAAGTTTAGAAATCTGACACAATTTAGGGGCATCACAATCCCAATCCAATTCCAAGTTTCCCAGTTTAGAAATCTGGTACAATTTAGGGGCTTCACAATCCCAATCAAATTCCAAGTAAGAATATACAATCAGCTAAAAATCTCTCCTATGACTTTATTAGAAAACCCTACTCATTAGATCTCCTAAAGTCAAAATCGAGCATGTTTCTAAAAAATAAAATTTATTATTGCAAAATTTAGGGTCTTCACAGTGATAGTGATGAAGTTTAGACTGTTAAAATTTTTCTATGAAAGATAATTCTACAAGCTAATTAAGTTACCAAAGCCTGCAATTTTATGTTATTCCTATGAGTGACTGCAGGGAGATCAAATGCTGGCCAACCCCATTTGGTACTGGTTCCAGAGTCCAGTTGAGTTTTTTTGAGAAAGAGTGCCATTCTGAATATATTTAAGATGAATAGTTTGCTGTCCCACAGTTTAGCCACCCCACCCATTTACAAGGATGGTGGATGTCCACCCACCATGTATTTTCAGACGGGGATTTCCACCATCCGTGTATCGGATGTGGGGTGGCCAGACCACGGGGTGGTGAACTCTTCATTCATCAATTTATTGCAACATATCCTTACAAATGAAAGAGGAAGAGGAGATCTGGGCCAGAGGAGTAAGAAGAGAGAAAGCGAGGGTGTATTGGTAGAGGAAGGGAGGATTAGGGGAAGGAGAGGAAGGGGGAGCTGTTGGAGCATTGGGGCTAGGCAAGTGAGGATTGCTAGGGGAGAATTGCTAGATGAATTTACGGTGTGGGGTGCAGGGTAGGGCAGATGCAAGATGGTAATTTCTGGGATGTATGTATGAGCTTTTAGATGTTAATATTGTGGTGCTCATGTAAATTAGAATGCACCTGAAAATTAAAATACTCCATCTGTTCCAAAATATTATGTGCATTTGAAAATATTTAATGTTCCAAAATACTGTCTATATTTTGCCAAATAACGTGACTTCCTCTTTCCAAAATTTGAGGAGACTTGAAGGATGATTGACTTGAACTTGGTGCGTAAACAAGCATACGAGTTGGACTGGATATCATGGAGAAGAAGTCATGTGACTTTCTTGTAGGCTTCACGGTCCACTAAAAATGAGAATTTTCTTAAATGTAGAGAGTATTTTGGAATGAAGGGAGTATAAATTTGAGGTGCATCTTCTGTCCTGTTGGATGCATCGAATGGCTGGTAACTGTCGTAACCTGCGGACAATTGGATGACCAGTTCGTCACCCCAGCGTCTGTCCAGCCCACACTCCCTTACACAGACGGTAAATATCCACCATCTAAAAATACACGGACAGTCGCCATCCACCGACTGTGTAAAGAAGTAGGCTGGCTAAAATGTGGGGTGGTGAATGACTCATCCATAACTGATATTTCAGGACGGCCTCCATCTTTAGGGTGTGTTGGGTTAGCGGGAAAGTCAAAGAAAATGAGAAAAGTCAAAATCTTTTCTTTTTTAAGTGTTTGGATGGATAGAAAAGTGTGACGGCTGAAAACTATTTTTCTTTCTCGTGGGGACCACACAAAAATTTTAGTTATAACTTTTTCTTTGTCAACTAGAAAGAAAATGAGAGAAAAGTCTAACTCCCCCTTATTTTTTTTCTTTTTGTTTCTTTTTCTCTCTAACCAAACATACCTTTAGCCATGACGAGAAATTATTTGGTGCTCCCGAAGTACTGACCGGGATATGCTCCCATTTTAGAGGAACACTGGATTCTTAGTTTAGATGGAGCACACGCTAGAGCACATTAGCATAGTTACTTAGCTCGAATAATTTACCTACCATATATTTGTGCACTAATGCACAATGTGCACTAGTCTGTGCGGCATCGATCTTCTTGTAAAGTGGGAGATGCTCCCAGAGCACTTAATAATTTCTTCATGAGATCAATGACTTGATATTTTAGTGGACAGGGAGACCAAAAGTTAGTGGGGGTCCGTGGCACACTATTCCAGGGTGCAAGAGAGCTCCCTGTTGACGGTACACACGTCATATGCGTGCGGGGAAGCTCGAACATGGGCCCCATCACAACACCACGAAGTGCGTTGTGCACTTAGCATCATTCTCACACGGGGAGTGCCTGCTCAAGGATCACATTACATTACCCATGTGACTGTGGGCCAGACCTCTTATGCTTTAATTTACCCATGTGTTCCTAAATTGCCCCTGTTCTTCTCCCACACTAATTGACATGACAAGGTGGAAGAACACCCACGCACCCAAGCTAGGCTCCAATTCATGGAGAAATTATTGGGTACAAGCGCCAGCACATGTCAGATTTATGGCCGCCAATCAGACGCCGCCGCGTGGCCATTGAGCCCCACAATCCCAAACGGCTAGCATTGGAGGACGGCGTTAAGTGGTTAAACGGAGAAAAACCCGTCCGTTCCTTCTCACCTCAAAATCGTTTTTCCCGCTCACTCCCGCTTCTTCTTCTCCTTCTCACCTCAAACTCACTTTTCCCACTCACTCCCGCTTCTTCTTCTTCTTCCTCAAAAGGCTGACGCCCAGCTCTCCATCCCTCCGACGCCGGCGGCGACGACCAGTCTCCATCCCTTTGAGGTCGACTCCAGCTGTGACGATCAGCTCTCCATCCCTTTAAGGCCGACGACGGCGGCGACGATCAGCTCTCCATCCCCTTGAGTCTAACGCCGGCGGCAACTGCACGGAGCAGCAGATCAGATCTCTAATTTACCTTCCCAGGTAACAACACATCTCTAGCTCCTTAAGTCGTTCTTGTTTTTCTCTGTGTTTGCCTCTTATTTGCCGGGAGCGGATCAACTCTAAGCTTGTACTATAAAGTCAGCTTTTTGGTCATCTTCTTAAGAAAGGAACATACTTTTTGGAAATGAAGACTGTAGGCATTTGTTGGTAAAAAATTAATCTTTTGGAGTTTGCATGGATGTGATTTCTGAGGGTTGCATATGAGAAAAATTTCTAGTTTCTGAGATGGTAAAAATTTCTAGTTCAACTTATGTGTGAAACAGTGTATAATGGATTGTTTCTGAGATGTTACATATGAGAAATACTGTGTAATTTGTGCAATTGTTTCAAGTTTCATGTAGCTTAACAATTATTCTGTTTTTCCAACCTCATGTATTACTTGATATTTTCTAGAGAAGTAGTGCAATGGCCAGCAATCTAGATAAAGATACTATGCAAGAAGGTAAGCCTGCATAGACTATTCTAGATTCTAGTACAAGTAGAATGAAGAAATAATAATGTTGAAGGATAATTATATTTCATTTTGTGCTTACTGGTTCAACTTATGTTCTTAATTGTAGACGTTGAAATGGAGGGTGGTAAAGAAAATATATGTGATACTGTTGATGTCCCTCTTGTTGTGCAATGTTTGACTGACAAGTTTGAGTTAAAAGTTGGAATGTTAGCAAAAAATGAAGATGAAGCTTATGCAATGTACAATAGTTACGCCATAAATAAGGGGTTTAGTGTACGCAAAGATAAGAGAAGATACAATCGCAATGGTGAGCTACGACAACAAACTTTGGTTTGCGCATGCGAGGGACTTAGTAGGGAAGAAAGTTGTCCTCATAAAAGCAAAAAGATTTGGCGGTTAATAACTAGGGCTGGATGTAGTGCGCGTGTGGTATTTAGAGTTGAAAATGGTGCATTTGAAATTATCCAGTTCATTTCCGAGCACAATCACCCTCTTACTAAACTGGAGCAAAGGCACTTGTTAAGATCTGGGCGAAAGCTAACAGATGCTAGTGCAGATGTCATTAGTTCTATGGCTAAAGCTGGCATTAGAGCGACTAGTGCATATTCTTTCTTAGCAAAAGAAGTTGGCGGGAGTCAAAATGTTGGGTTTACAATACGAGATTGTCATAATTATTTGCAGAACCAAAGATTGAAATTAATTGAGTCAGGGGATGGCCAGAGTATTGTTAATTATTTTAAGCAGATGCAGGCTGAAAATCCAATGTTCTTTTATGCAATCCAAGTGGATGAGGAAAATCGAATGACACTTTTTTTGGAGAGATGGGATATCTAAATTAAATTATGATTATTTTGGAGATGTTGTTACTTTTGACACCACCTATCGCACAAATAAGTATAATATGATATGCGCTCCCTTCGTAGGAGTAAATCATCATTGGAGGAATGTGCTATTTGGTTGTGCTTTTATATTACATGAAACCACAGCTTCATTTGTTTGGTTATTTCAAACTTTTCTACAGTCAATGGGCAACATTGCACCTAAAACCATCTTCACAGATCAAGATAGTGCCATGGCTGGTGCCATTGAAAATGTCTTTCCAGATACCCGTCATCGCCTGTGTATTTGGCACATTGGAAAAAATGCTACTCAGAACATTGCCCATCTTTTAGCAAAAGCTGGTTTCAAGAAAGAGTTCACTAAGCTTTTGCACAACTGCGAATCAGAAGAGGAGTTTAAATCAATTTGGAAGAATTTAACTGAAGAATGGAAAATTGAGGATGTTACCTGGCTGCAAAGACTATATAAAGTTCGTGAGAAGTGGTGTCCAGGCTTTAGTAGAGATAGTTTTTCTGCTGGTATTAGATCAACTCAACGAAGTGAAAGCATGAACAATGTCTTCCAACATATGGCTACGAAGACAATGAATCTCATTGAATTTTTTCATCAATATGAGGATAGTGTAACCCGAATGCGTGATACTGAGGTGGCTGATGATTTTTCTTGTGCTCGTGGTAGAATGAACTTGCATGTACCCAAGAGTGCAATATTAAAGCATGCATCAAAAGTGTACACACACACTATATTGAAAATGTTTCAAGATGAGTTCTTGCAAAGTCTAAGTGAAGATATTGTCAATGAAAGCTCCACTGGATCACAGATCATATACACATTAAGAGGTGATGGTTATGATAGAGACCACATTGTGAAGTTTGACAGTTGTGACTATACTACTAGTTGTAGTTGTCAACACTTTGAGTTAGTGGGTTGGCTATGTTGTCATGTTTTAAAGGTATTGAACACCAACAGTGTCAAACAACTCCCAAATCAGTACATATTGAAGAGGTGGACAAAAGTTGCAAAAGAAGAATTTGTGTATGATGATCATAGCACCGAAGGTCCATCCAAATCAAAGACAGAAAGCCTCAACAAATTAATGCGCAAAGCTTTCAAAGTTATGAGTTTATGTGTGGATGATGATGACACAATTGAGATAGCAAATTCATATTTAGAAAGCATTGTATTTGAAGTTAAAAAACACAAAGCAGATAATATGGTGGAGGATTCTCATCCGGCTATAATCGATCATGTTACTAATTGTCAATCTAGTGAACAACCTGTGTTGAATCCGCCACAAATGAGGCCAAAAGGACAAACATTTCGTAGGATGAAATGGCATCTTGAGAAGCGCAAAAGCAGAGCACCAAAGGAGGGGACAATTAAGACCCCACAACCTAATATTGAGACATCTAGTAAGTTTTTTCTTGTGTTTTTCAATTTTAACATATTACTAGAGTGATGCAGATTCATGCTTATGTAAATTTAATTGTGCAGGCAAGAGAAGGTGTAAGGGGGGTTCAGGGAGTCACAAAAAAAGAGCATCAAATGTTGCAATTTCTCAGTCATCACAAGCTAACATGGACACATCAGGTAAGCTCTTTTATTTCTTGCATACTATTTTAATCTTCAGTGTATGAGTTGAATAAGTTTGACTAATATTATACTCTTTATTGTATAGGTGAACTGATGCAGTTAAGGGAGTTAGGTGTTACAAATCAACCATTTAACCCACAAAAAATTCCAATTACCTTTAAACCAACGTTATATCCATTTGTTCTACCTATGAGTGCAGGTTTTGACAATCTGGTAAGGAGAGAAATTGTTATCATTGTATGGTGCATTTATTATAACTATATGTCTAAAAGTTTATCCTCTTTTGTAGGATGTTGATACTAATGACATGCTCGAAGGAGGAAGAAAATAGTGATGTTTGTAGTACGTGCGTCACAGTGACATAGTTGAATTAGGCGTAAGAAGCTCGTAATGATAGAGGAGAAAGTTCATATTTTGGGGCGGAGGATGTGTAAAGTTGAATGATGCATATGTATTTTTTTGAATGTGTGAAAAGTCAATGTTAGAACTTTTAATTTTGTTTTGGGAATATGTAAAATTAATGTGGATGGTGAACGTATCAAGGTCAAATGCAAATACCATTTTGTGAAATAGGATATCTGCATGTTGGTGTAAAGGGCCGCAAGTTTGTTTCTGGCAGGTTATACGTAAGAAAGTTTGGTTATGTTATGTTTCTCATATGTCAATTCTTAGAAACAATATACCTCGTAAGTGTTTCTCACATGTTTCATATGAGACACCCGGCTTCTCATATATTTCTCACATGGTCATTGTTAGAAACATAATGGTCAATATCCATATTAGGGTGGAACCTATGCACTTTTTTCCATATAATTAGTAATAAATAGATAAAACCTTATATATTCAAATATAAAAAGATGTCATATTTTTCAATGTAAATTAACAAGTCGTCGATATTGTTTCTGATAAGTTCAATCTGGGAAACTTAGTTAGCTATATATTTCTCTACTGGTAATTGTTAGAAACATAATATCAAAACCTTGACAAAAAGGTGAAACCTTACACTTGTTCTATAGGATTAATAATATATACGTCAAACCTTGCATATTTAAATATGAAAATAAAATAAGTTTTTTCTCTTATGCAAAATAGAAATAAGATATTTCAATATTATGTAAAGTACTCGATAAGTGTTTCTCACAAGTTTCATATGAGACACCCGGCTTCTAATATATTTCTCACATGGTCATTGTTAGAAACATAATGATCAATATCCATATTAGGGTGGAACCTATGCACTTTTCCCATATAATTAGTAATAAATAGATAAAACCTTATATATTCAAATATAAAAAGAGGTCATATTTTTCAATGTAAATTAACAAGTCGTCGATATTGTTTCTGATAAGTTCAATCTGGGAAACTTAGTTAGCTATATATTTCTCTACTAGTAATTGTTAGAAACATAATATCAAAACCCTGCAAAACCTTCTTGCATCCCTGCAAAACCTCCTTGTAACAATATAAAAAACCATATATTTCAGTTTCAGCCTTGTTCATGTTTATCAACGGCCCCCAGCATTAATAATAACGCCGAATGGAGTATATGAGCCAAGAACTTTACAAATCAAATCAATTGGATTTCTATTTATTTGAAGTACACTTGCCCATATGAAGCCCTTCAAACCTTTCACTGAACATATGAAGCCCACTCATTATGAGTGTGAACTAGCATAGGCAAGAGACCCAATGTAGAGATGTCATTAAACTCACAAACTTCAATTTCACATTAAAGAGCACCATGAATTCCACTATCTTTACTTTCCACTACTGCTATCAACATAAAACATAAATCATTTTCAGTTGATGCTACATTTGTTGCTTACAAAAAATAATTTACATTTATCAAATCTTCGTTAGCTATACAATAGAAAACTTTAAGCTATTCAGTCAAGGCTCTAGGTCTATGGGGCAACTTCACCCTTGTAAAGCTCTAAAGCGATTCTTCCTCGAAAGTACGGCATGTCATCCTGAGATATATGAAAAAGATCATATTTAGACAACGTAATTAATAATTACAAGCGTCACAAGAGTACATAACAGACAATTACCTGTGTAAAATCTAATTTTTGCTTTGAGCACATGTAATCTATGTATTTCATCACAAAAATTCCACAATCATGGCTGCACAAAAATGACAATGTAAGAATTATCAAACCTTATCAAACCAGAGAGATATAAGGAAAGGGTGAGGTCCGTACATATTGTCCTGCATTGGAAGTTCTGAAATGACACATACTGTCCATCTCTCCATAAATGAATTTGTTTGTGAGACATGTGCAACCAAAGGAGATATAACATCAAAAATTTCCACACCGTCATAATATTCATTTGATTTAAATGAGTCGAATATACATATCTGCTTTTCAGAGATGTTTACAACCAATAGGATCCAATGATTTTCACCAACATTGAGAGGAATGTAGACCTAACAATGGCGTAAGAAGAATATAAAACTATTACAATGAACTACTATAACACCTTAAAAGAAAAAACGCACATTGAAATACTTACATATTCGCAATCCCACCAAGGATAGGATATACCCTTTACAGCTTTGACCAAGGACTCATTCCATTCATACAAGGATGGAATACTAACTTCCGGGACAGAATCATTGTGGCATTTCTCTTTAAACTCTGAATACTTAACCCATTCACTTGCACATATTGGCTGTGTAATATTAAATGATTTTACATTGTATTAGTCATACTTTCTTACTTGACAAATTAACTAAGTGTCATGTGCTTGCCCCAAACCAAGTCTTTACAAATTCACAACGTTGAGGGTACAAGTGAGGATATGTTTCACGTCTTCTATGTAACATAGCACAATATGCTTCAATGTCCTGCATATTTAGATTGAATTCCTAATGTCAAACAATGATATATTGTGGAAGAGACAAATAAACGATGTATGATCAACTTACAATGTCTTTAATCCACCCTCTTGGATTGAGTACCCTCTTCACAAGATCAACAGTTATTGTAATCTCATCAAATGTCTCACGTGCGATGCCTTTTCGTGATTTTGTCCACTTGTGCATTGCAACTATATCTTCTTTCTTTAAGTGCCTCTTCATACTAATTGTTGTTGTGGTAGATGCCTCATCTCTCCTTTGTCTTTTTGGATTAGGATCAGTAAATGGGGAGCAAAAGACTGCAGCAGGAACTATTGTCCTTTTCGGTCGCTTGATCAACTCAAACCTTGTCTCTATCATCTTTAAGACTCGTTAGAAGATCTCTAATCACTTCACAATTTTTTTCCTCCTCAGTGAGTTCAAGATCCTTCTCCACAATTAAAAAGAACTACAACAATAAAATAAAGAAATATCTTATGAGTTGCATTGAATTCTTGTACACATAGGACTAATAGATTAGGCTACAATGATCTACTCACATCTGGCTTAAAAATATCTTTGGTAAGACTGTCATAGTTGCGTGATTTAATATTTTCCCAATTTAAGATTCTCAGGAAATGAACTTGCTCTGCCTTTGATGCAACATACTTTCCCAAAGATGGGATATGCTCAAGTGCCCAAATCTGCAATATTTTGTCAACTTTATTTGGCATACATTAAAATATTTGACTTACTAGAGATGATTGTGCAAGAGCAATGAGAATAAGAAATACCTGAAATGCAAATGGGCATCCACACAAGTTATAGGAGGTACTTTGATTGTTCATTGCTTTTTTCAAAGATTGTATCGTCCGATTGTATGATATCAAACCCCATGGATATTTGTTAAAGGCATTTAGATTCTGTAGTAAATCTAAGAACTCTAAATGCACAAAAACCCCAGCCGCAGACCCTAGTAGAAAAGATTCTATGAATAAAAGCAGAGCAAGCTTGACTGCATTTTCATCAGACTTACAACGCTTAAAAGCTGAAAAAACATCCTCTTTAAGAACCCTTTTCTTTCCTTTAAAAAACCTTTCTCTCAAAGGACTCTGTGGCATAAGCTGAATGTTAATGTTGCTTGGAGTAAACCTTAACCCCAAAATAAGAGCAAAATCAAGCTGAGAGAACTCAATGGATGTGTTGTCTATTGCAAATGTCATTTCAGACACATTTCTAACTAATATATGATGAACTACTGGTCCCACATAGGTGAATGGAGGCAAATCGATCAACCTTTTAAAACATGATTCTTTAAAAATGCGCATCCTATTTTTATTTTTTCTAAAGTTCTCTTGAATATGTTCAATATACTTCGTTGAACATTGTGCATGAGAAACCCCTCTCCATGTTTCTAAATTGTTTTCTGCCATTTACGATAACACCTACACACATGAAAACAACAATAACTAATGTTATGGTAACATATAAATTGATAATAAAGTTGTTGAATAATAATTTAGTTGCACAGTCCAGCAACCAATACATTTAGATCTGGATCAAGTGGGAGTGGAATCACTCAAACATTCCATAGAACAAAGAGATGAAGCATGCTAGTGTAAGTTGTAGGGGTATAAATTTAGGAGGTCAGATTTAGAGCTTTCAAATTTGTTTGGCCAAAATCACCAAATAGAGAAGCTGAAAAGCCACAGATTTTCACAAGTAACAAAAAAAACACCATTTTTCAAGGTCCAGTGTTAGTAGAGTACCTGATGTTGCTAAGATGAAGTCTCCTATCTTCCAGCTCCCAATTCTCACCAAAATCACCAAATAGAGAAGCTGAAAAGCCACAGATGACAAAATAAACATATCACAAAGGTTTGCCCAAAAGATTTCATCTGCAATGTAGTTTTAATCACAAATCTGCTGATATTTAAATTGAACATATTCTAAACACATGAAGAGGAAAAAGAGGTAAGAATTTAGAACTTCGTAAACAATCCATAATCATTTTCTCTGTAGGTGAATTATGTTGCATAGCTTATATCTGAGGCACATAATTGCAGCAACAAAAGTTTATGCTCCTGGGTTTAAATGTGAAGGCAATGAATATCTGTTTTTACATCTGATGTCAATCTTTCTTGTTGCTTTAGAACCCAACTTCCACTCCCTTGCCTTCACACAATTTAATGTATCCATTTAACTTAACATGCATTATACACGAAATCCTAGAAAGTCCTTACTTATGTGTCCTTGCCTATATTTGCATCATAAAATTTACTCTCCAGGGAGAGTGTATGTTAATCTGGATCTTGCCTGTGAAGCCCATTCCGAAACACCATGCATGTACATTTGTGTATATAACTGATTTAATTAAATGAAGTTACTTTTTGGTGTATTTGGAGAGGTCTCTTGTTCAGAAATGATCTATAACTGATTTAATTTTCAGAATTTAGTTTTATCTCCTATATTCCTATTAGATTCGCATGTAATAAAAAACAGAAGAACTCATTTTAGTCTAAATCCTTGGTGGATTTGTTTGAATGGGTATCATGTCTGTAACTATACCATGAGGTGGACCATTCACCTTTGTTACCTTCTTATCAGGTACTTTACTGGCCTATTATCACCATGGAAAGGAATTTTGCTGTTTGGCCCACCTGGAACAGGAAAAGTTTGTAACAAATGCTTCACTGTAAAATACATTGCCATTAGGCGATAATTGTTTATCTTTACTGTAGGATACATTTTAATGGTAAGAAGTTGACTGTGCATATTAACTTATCTTTTCACATATGTATTTCGTTTGTACGCTCCATTTCCTGGAACATGATTTTAGACATATTCCTACCTATGACAAACAGGAGCTACATACAAAGTCAAATACAGAGCTAGAGACTTATCAAACACTAAGAATCTATCTATATCTCTGATTAGGCTCCTCACATGATGTACATGTACCTATTTATTGGCTTTGTTTTAATACATCTGAATTCTGTATGGCTGGTAATTGTATTGCTGTGATAATCTTTGAGAGCATATATTGCCCGTCTTTATCCCTAGTTTTTTTTGTCTCACAGTTTGCAATTGAAAAAACAAATGCCATTCTACTATTTTGGTTTCATATTTACTTTAGTGGTGCAACATGCTCTAATTAGTTGTTCGTCGATAAACAAATTCCAGTCAACTGCTGCAGCTGGTGACTGAACTTCTGTTGGATGAAAAAATTGTCATTTTAGTAGTGTATTGGAATAGGGACTCATGTGTGATTCTTCTAGTATTGTTTTCAAGGGCAATTATTATTTTGGACTTGATATCGCAGAAGATATTGTTTGACAGACTACATGAATATTTTTCACAATTTTTAATACCTGGAGTTTTTAGGATTACTAGATACTGTTTAGTGTAAAGGACAAAGTGGAAGAACTAATGTTCAAATTTTTATACTTCAGACCATGCTTGCAAAAGCAGTTGCAACTGAATGCAAAACTACCATCTTCAATATTTCGGCATCATTAGTTGTCAGCAAGTGGCGTGGTATGTTTGCAATCACCTAATTTTTTAAGTCAATAAGAAACTATTATGTTTAGTACGAGACTACATGTAATAAGTTTAGTTATATTCCTTTTCATTATACCTTATGTTTATGGCAATTGCATATTCCTACTTTGGCCATTAGAAAATGTATTTGTAAAGTGTAATCAAAAGGTTAAATTCAAAAGACAGTAAACTTTATATGTCAAAAGAAACAAAAGTCAAGAAGAAGCCACACGAAAACTTATGGTATGCAAATCTATCATACAAAGACTTCCACAGAAATCTCACTCCATAAAATTGAAAAACACAAACCCAGAAAGTATCCAACGATCGTTTTGAGGGTCTTTGTATGATCAGCTTGCAAGATTCAAAATATATTTTTTTTCAAGAAAAAATGTATCAAGAAAGAGGCTCGATGATCCTCACCTGATCGATGATCTATTCTGAAACGCCAAAGCTTCTCTGGAGGGTCGGTCCAGTCCACTTCCTTCGCTAAGTATACCACCCTCCCACATCGACCAGCTCTCGTTAGTGGAGCATTTCATCGAACACTTAGTGGGCGGTCAAAGAAGGGAAGTTCTTTCGAGAGTCAGCTCTGAAGCAGTCTGGTGCAGTCGGGAGGGCGGACGCTAGCGAAGGAAGAAGAAGAAGGGTCCGGCCGTCTGAGGAAAAAATTCAACGTCTTTCAAACTGAAATGCAATGCGGGCAAAATGGAGGGCTGACCTGCTGATGTCGGCGTCGACCTCAAAGGGATGGAGAGTTGGTAGTCGCCGCTGGCATCGGAGGGATGGAAAGCTGGGCGTCGACCTTTTGAGGAAGAAGAAGAAGCGGGAGTGAGCGGGAAAAACGATTTTGAGGTGAGAAGGAACGGACGGGTTTTTCTCCGTTTAACCACTTAATGCCGTCCTCCAATGCTAGCCGTTTGGGATTGTGGGGCTCAATGGCCACGCGGCGGCGTCTGATTGGCGGCCATAAATCTGACGTGTGCTGGCGCTTGTACCCAATAATTTCTCCAATTCATGGGCCCAAATATAAAACAAAAATAAGTGACCTCCATTGGACTCTAAAGCATGTACTCCGGCTCGTCATTTTTAATTGAGACAGTCACATAATTGGTCAATTTTATTGAGATGTGGTACACAATAAAAGCCAAACTTTTCAAGCAAGCGACTGCCTTTCAACGTGGAGGCCTTTCTTATCGTCATCTTCTTCCGAGAATAATAGTAAACAATATCATTTAGTTTTAGTATGCATTTTTTGCTAATTGTCTCAATTAAGAGTGACTGGAGGGAGTATAAAAACAAGAGTTTTTTTTTCCATTTTCCCATACTTTTAGTAGAGAGAGCAAATCCCGTCGAGCTTCATTGGACGGGTGGAGTGAAAAGTAATGGCTATGTGGTATAAATCCTTTGGATTGTTGCAAAACAAAAAAGCTTTGGATAAGGAAATCAACTTTCACCACCAATCGGTGGATGACACGAATCCCAAATGGTAGGCCCTTCATGGCCGTCATAAAAAGGAGGCCGTGTCATCCACCCGATGGTGGTGTGCATGACATCCCGTACGCAACACGAATTGCTTAGCTAATACTCCCTCCGTTTGGAGTTATTATCACCAAAATATTTTTCAAAATGAACTGATTTCAATTTCAAAAACCTTATGGTGATAATAATTCCGGATAGATGAACGGAATAATTTTTTCTATCCATGCGCTAGGCGCCAACAGAAAAACAGAGCTCTAAGACTGTGCATTTGTCCGTATACTAGCAAGTGCGCCATCAATATTTGGGATGGGACGGCTAGTGAAAGTGAGACTTCATGAGCTGATCAACAATGTGGTTCACTTGATTATTCCAAGTTTCATGTGGACACCCAAGTATTTTGCCTCACTTATACACATGGTAAGATAATAGGGACCACCAACATGAGTCCTCACTATTTTCATTAATCACCTTTCATTTTCCATTTATGGAAGGGGCTGGAGGACTCTAGATGCTACCTTCAATGGTATGTGTGCTGAGATGTTGGTGTATCTGCATTTGTGCCTGCACCTAGTTGTTTGCTATTTGATGGTCAAGATTAAATAAAGTATAGAGGCCATTCTAGGTGTATATGCATATGCAGACACAGATCATCTCCGACGCTAATGGTTTTATATCAGTTATCCTCATCCTTATATGGTGTATTTCATGTTCTTGAAATGCGCACAACGGTATCTCTGATTTTTAGCCATTTTTAGTCTAATAGATTATCAGTTTGTTTTTCTTTTATGCAAGTATTTGTAGTGGAATTGATGGACCAGGTTGCCAAGGTATGGCGCATGTGAGTCATAGGTTGTATTCCGTGCAGGGATTTAATAATATTTTCAAATGCAAAAGCAGATCAGAAATTAGGTGGATGCAATAGATGATTCAGCCAATTAGACAGCAGGAGCAAACAACAGCTGATTCAACAAATTATACAACAGGAGCAAATAACAGGTGATTCAGCATGTTTGTATAAGATACCCGCTTATGAAATCTGTAATGTTTAGCAGTAAGTTTTATACATTAATATTGTCTTCAAGGTTAGTCTTTCACACTATTTGGCTATCACGCCCCAAATTTTCGGTCTCATCGGAGGGCGAATATAATTAAACACACCTAACGCTTGGGACACGACGTGGTAATCCGTGCTGTCATTCACACAATCATAACTAGAAGTATGAACAAAAATGTCATTGGATGAGACTAATGTTAAATGAAAAATCCATAAGAACTGAAAATAATAATTCTAAAATAGTCTGCTATTGGCACACACACCATTTATTATAAAGTTTCAATAATAAACTAAAATAAAGCGGTCATCTACGGACTTCTTCAAGTATCCACTAATCCTCGCTAAACCTTCAAACTTTAATCTTCGTCTATACATGTATCACAGGATGCTCGACTACTTTGAAGATATACTCAGTAAAATGAAAAACCATATCATAGATATAAATGAAGTTTAAAGAAAGATACTATAATGCGGAAGCAAATTAATACAAATATGAACAATATGATTTTCATTAATAGGAAGAAAATAATTATCACCATCATAAAGCATATCAATATCCAATTCTATCAAACTCTAGAACAACCAAAGTGTAAGGAGGGTTTCAATTTTTGTTCTCATATCAATACCATTTGCATGTGGTACCTACCCAGATATCCTAGGGGTTTTCTCTTTGAAACATGCCATGAGTCTAGGATAAGGGCTCTATCGGTGCATCACAGACACAATTGGTGGAGAACATTAGGTCTGTTACACATGAAAAATATACATTTTTATATGTCTTTTTACCTATTTGTTAGTCATAATTTCTAGTTAAAATAAAGAATAAATTGAGTTATTAGTAATTAGTTTAGTAATTAGGAATTAAATAAATAATGCTCTCTAAATGGCTCAATCTAAATATGTTTCGTAATTTTATAAATTATTTGGTGCATTTAATGTGGGACATATTTTATTTATGTAGGTTCAAGTGCTCGGATTGCAGAACGGCCAAAGTAAAGCAATTACGTGTGTTTTGAAGTGCCAAAGTGACCTAAGAGCTGAGATCATGTGCAGGGAAGATCTGAGCCGTTGATGTGTCACTTAAGAGAAGACGGGCCTAGAATTAAAGTACAGGGCGTTTGGATTCGATTCGATCTGGTGGATGAGATTGATACAACGGGGTTCAACCAAGCAATTGAAAAAAAAACAACATAGAACCGAGCCGGTCAATAGTCAGTTCGGGTAAAAAAAATAAAACAACCCGAGCCGATGGCTCGGGTGTCTTGCAAAACAGAAAAGCAGCAGAGCTCGAGCTCTGCTTGAGTGGCCGAGAGAGAGAGAAGAGAGGCTGGCGGCCATGGCGATTGTGGAGGACCATCGGCGATGGCTTCACGGCGACGTTTACGGTGGTGGTCGCAAGGTTCCGGCGACTATGGTTCATAAGGCGATCAAGAGAAGCAAACGATCGACGGTGAGGTTGAGCAGTGCGACGTCGGCGGCCATTCGAAGCGATGGAGCTCGAGCACGGCAGTCACGACGATCGACAGCGAGAGCACTCGATGGCGACCACTGGCAGAGGTCACGGCGGGGCGTTGCAGACGGAGGAATCGAGCAACATAAGCACAAAAGGAAAGAAATTTTCAATTGGGAAAGCTCAGATAGGAAACTGCCAAATCGGGAATGTGGTGAGGCGTCAAGAAAAAAATCAAAGTTACAGGCTTGTTTTCAGAATTGTAATATACCAATTCCCAACTCGATTGAAGTCGGATTTTGTGTCAAATTGAGAAAGCTTCAGTTTTGGGTGCTTTGGCCCTGTTTCGGAATGGCTTAAAGATGGGATTTTTATTACACAATTGGAAGGGATTCGACAAAATTTCAATTTGCAAATCTATTGCTTTGGAAGGGAGGAACGTTTGTTACCCGAAATTTATATTGAAAGGAGTTGGATTTGGGAGGAAGAGGACTGCCTTGCTGACTGCAGTGCATGTATAAAAACAGAGCAGAGCCTCATTCTGGAGAGCCGATCGACTGAGGGAGAAGAGGACCAAGAACAGTTTTTTTCCAGTTTCAAATTTTTATTTCAGTTTTTTTTTTTTGGTTTTCATCTCTGCTGCTAGGAGTTGTATCGATTGCTCAACGGTTGCGGGAAACAGTCGAGTGAGACCAAGAAGAACAGTACTGTCTTCTTTTGCATTTAACATCATAGTTCTTGTAAGTCAATTTTATTTTTTAATGGAGATGAATTTTATTAATTATGCTTGTGTTCTAATTAATATGTTTGGCTAGGTTAGTTGCGAAGGCTAGGATGAGGCTGTAGTAATTGTAGAGAATGCCTAAAAATTGATATTTTTTATCCTAGAAGTGTATGTTAATGTTATGCGTTCTTGTTTTAATTGTATAATTAATTACGGATATAACATCAATCATGTTTTTGCTATGATTTTGAATTACTATTGTTAATGCATGCTTGTTTTAATTTTTTAATTAACAAATTAGATACTAGCTGTGATTCTCTTGTAAGTGGATATATTTAGTGATTTGAATTGTTAATTTAAATAACATGAAAGATGTGATTTTTGTATGAATAATTATGCGTTAAAGTAAGATCTTCCGTAATAACGTGAATATGATTCTAAATTATTACTAGTATTTGGAAAATGATAAATGATTGAAAGTTTAGGGTTCTCTATAATTTACTGCATGCCGATTCTAAAGCCTTAGTATTTTATTAATTTGATAAAGTTCAGATTTTTATTTCGTTAATTGATTTAATTAGTGATTAGTTAGTCAATCCATTTCTACATTTTCATAGTTAATTCAAGGGTTTAGTTAGGGTTCGATTTGATTTCCGCCATACAAGTCCCTTTGGGTTCGACCTCGTAAAATTGTGCGACTATACTTCAAATACGATTCATACACTTGCGAGTAAAATTAAGAGATTAATTAAAATAATAACAAGGTCTTCCGTGATTCTTGACCAATGTAAAACTAACGTGTACTTGCCTCTTTTTGGGCGGGAGCCTTAGAATATGCCTCACAAGGTCCAAATAAATGGAAGTTCTTGCAACAAGTCTTTTGAGTATATGAACCTCTCACCCTAAAAGAGTCTTTTACACATATAATAGTTGTACGAAACGAGACAATTGTAAGAGGATAACAAGGTCGTGCACTAGAATGGAATAACAACAAGGAAACAACATGAATTTATAAGTCTTATCAATTCATTCCGAATATAATCAAAGTTAGAAAATATTTTTAGTAAAAGATGAGAAAATTAAGGGTACGTTTAGAAGCTGAAATGGGTTAGTGAAATTTTACAAATAGACCCAAAATATATCATCAAGAAAGGTTGAAATTGTGAAAAGTTGTTCAGATTTTAAAAAAAAACTTTCAGTAGTGAGAACACCTTGGTCTTTCACACGTGTAGGTTCTTTCAGGCTGAAAGGAAAAAACTTTTCATCGATTCCTTTAATCTGACACCCTTTTCACCAGTTTAAGTTTTAGGCACAATGAACTTTGTCATAACTCTTCATGCAATATTTGATCTCTTGTGGATATAAGCCCTCGAGACGGTAACCTTGATATATGGCCTTATGTTAGACCTGTAGCATAATTGCTCTTGTGGCATGTGGTAGTCTTTCTTTTTTTATTTCCATCAGTAAGGATCTTCTTTAATTCTCTTTCTCATGGCTCACATATGGAACGTAAGGGTTGACACTACTGGTCATTCTCACATGTTACTACATGTTTTCATTATAAGACCTAATTTTTACTAAGTCATTTAGTCTTGATGTGTGTATTTTTTCAACATATCATCTCACTTTCCTGACCTTCCCGAGGTCCCCTAATCTATCGCATCTCTAGCGTATAGAACTCATCCATTACCATGCAAGATTATTTAATAGCAATTACTTAGACATTTCATCATGCAAATTTATTCCTTTCGAATCTAATCTTAGAACTAATGTGCTTGAAGACATAGTTCAATCTTACTACATATTACTAGTAGGACATTACCTGAAAGCCCAACACTTAACACCACTTGGAGCCCTTATGCTTGATTGTCTATTGTTCACCAACAACTACCCTATATCAGTGAAGGCTGCCATCTACACTCGGCCTGCAAACTCAAGTTCAACGGGCAAACCATAGCTAATTGACCATACCTTACATTCCTTGCTTGATTCTTGTGGTTCACAGATGTTTCATCACCTATTAACAAACAATCACACATCAACCAATTTATTTGTTCTCAGTTGGACCACCAACAATTTCTCTATGACAAGACTCTTGTCACTGACCCTGCCGCATGCTTATAGTTTGCAGTTTGCTCCATCATGCTTAGAGGGTCTAAATTTACTTTAATTAGGTTCATTACAAGGCACAACATGTATTTATGCGTACCAAATCAAACCATGTACACAATATGACTTCAAACCAATCAAATCATGCAAAGCAAGCAACTTTACACTAAAATCTCATACAATTGTAGGTATAACTCATTTCTTAGTCAATCTACAAGTCATTGGCACTATATCAGATTCTCCTACATAAATACTTTAAGATTTGGTTGAGGTTAGTTGTCCTACCATGATTTTTGTTTGAATTTCTCTTCTCTTGTTCTTCCGAACTTCTCTCCTTCTCCCTTGGATTCTCTTTAGGCTTTTCTGCATCAAGGGTTTCCCATAGAGTTCGTGGTCTTCCATTTATATAGGGCACAAACCATGGGATGTCCCCAAATCGGAATAAAATCCAATTTTCTACTTTAAACAGATTCAACTCATTCACAGACAAGAAGTCTATTTGTTATAGAGTTCTTGTTTCTGGTTTCATTTCCCAATTTCTTAATTGACTTCATTTTCCCTATTTCCTTCACATTCGATACTTCTTAGATTTCAGTTATTACATCATCTACTCAAACACGTGAACCAATTAGCACGTGTAGTGTGCACATGCAATTTGCTAGTTACATTTAAACCAGACTTGCTCCCAAAATGTTTGAGAGTAAGAGCAAAAAAAGAACATGTGATCTCTGCATTCCTGACTGCTACCACAAAGAAACACATATTTTCCTATCACTTAACCTTGATCTACTCTCAAGGTGTAATACTTAAGATCACTATCTTGTGGAATTTTCCTTTAGCACTTACTTTCTTCATTTTGACTCTCATTGGCCACGTCCAATAGACGAGTCCCAAAAGAGATTTATGGTTCTTCATGGTTTGGGTGTGCGGGCACCATGAACTTCGCCATAACTCTGCATGCATTCATAATCTCTTGTAGATTATTGGGCCCTCAGGATGGCCAATCATGGTCTTGGCCTATTCTCATTTTGCTCTTGGGGCGTTGTGGATACTTTTCATTACTTTCTTGGTTGGTCCGTACTTTGAACTATAATACTTTATCTCTTTTATCATTCCCCAAACACAAGTCTAGTATATCAACACACAGTAACTGTCATGCCCCAAATTTCAAAACCCCAATTATAGCGCGGATGCACCAATCCATTAACGGTCAGGAGGTTAGAGATCTGGGATGCGACCTAATACTCGATCATTCTCATTTCCATCTAACATAATATGGGACAAATACAGGATCGATCATTACTAAACAATATCCTCGTACTTGAATTTTAAATAACACAACCAAAAGTCTACTTAGACTATTACATCCATTACGTCTCACATAATCAATAAAAACAATTTGGCACACATGCCAACAAGTTCATAAAGAACAACCAATAAAGCATAATAAAATTTAATGCATCTTTATGCCTGCAATCAACAGTCAAATCTCCATCGAAAATACCTCGTTAGTTCTTTTCCCTCTTGATTCCTGTATTAAATAATGCATGAGTATTCCATAGGAAATACCCAATAGAATGCAAAGAAAACCACAAAACAAGAAATTACAGGAATATTGACAATACAGTATCAAGAGTAAAGACAAGTTCAATAATATCAGGATTAGCAAATATAGAGTTTACATACCTAGATACAATTCATCATCAAAGACCCTCAATGGTTAAGAATAGATAAGATCAAAATTCAAAATTCCAAACGTACAGTGCGTAAGGAGAAGACAAAATGACTATCAGCTCCAAACATCCAAAGTGTAGGAGACAACAATTTCTGCTCTCAGCTCAGTCCACTTCCCATATGGACATCAATACCAGAACATCCTAGAGGTTCTTCAGAGCAACAAGGCCATGCGTCTAGGGATGCTGGCCCCATCGATGCTTACGGGCACAATGGGCGGAGACTGCAGACCTTCCGTAATATCATACAGTTTAAAAGTACACGCGTTGCCGTCATTGGCTGAACTACAGAGGTTCAATAAGTAATCTGATATCACAAAGGATCTAGCAATGGCTCGTGAGCATACTATGATTCCACTCTAAGAATGTTCATCAATGACTCTTAGTGGAGAAACAGTTTGCGTCGAACTAAATTAATTTAGAAATAACAAGAGCTCTCTCATCTAGAGACTCAGACTACAATCTTTCCCAATCTGACTCACAGAGGAGTAAGACAATAATCTCATTGATACAATCAAAATAGACTCACATCGGAGTACTCAAGAATTTAGAGTAATCAACATCAGAGAACTCAAATTGAGACTCATCAAAGATCCAAACAATAAACATCATCACCTTACCTAGCCTTAGATATGATAATCCCCAAGAATACTGACGGAAGATCCACATTTTCAGAAATAGGACAAGTCACAGATACAAAGTGTGGAATTTTTAACAGGAAACTCTTTGGACATGAACCCGTTCAAGAATCTTGATAATTAAGATAATTAATTTCGGACAGAAGATCTCAGCTCCACATCCCGTACTCGTAATTAGATATTACTGTACCCAATACCCTCATAGTCTTACATTATAAAATCGGGTCATTTATACCAAATGAAGTTGACCAATGAGGTGTTTGTGTGATGGATAAAACACGCTTCCCTTGAGCAGAGGTTCTGAGCTCGAATCCCCACTCCGTTGGCCACCCACCCGGGATGAAATCCTAATTTACCTAGTGCGTATGATGGGTGGACCTTGTATGCACCCACGGGGATTGGCGGCGGGATGTGGTGCTCTAAGAGGTCAGTTTCCTTGCCCCTTCTACTCGGGTCCTAAGGACTCGGACACCCCTCATTATAAAAAAAACGTCATTAGTGAAGCCCACTTCAAATATGCAATAAACATTTTTTGTACACAATGAACATAAAAAAACTTGCGGTGCAGTTGGTTACTGTAACACCCGAAAAATCGGTATGTTTACTAAAATTGCTATTTTAGGAAACTGATCTAAAATAGGAAAGTTTTGCTGCCTGTTTTGATTTTTGGTGATGTATTATGATCTGGTGTGTTGAATTATTATTTTGATGCTTTTGAAAGTGTGGAATTGATAAACCAGATTAGCCATGAGTGAGGGCCAAGCGCCAGGGTGCGAGTACGAAGTGTTGTGACTTATTTGAATTATTTTGATTTATTAAGTTGGACCTTTGTAAATGAGAATTTATTTTTGGTAAGTAATTACGCGCATACCAGAAGTCGGAGAAGCATTGGACACCAGATGTGTTGGGCACGAGGGTCACCTGGGCGCGAAAGCAGAGCAGGGTCCCAGAGCCACGTGGACACATGCCTAGGGGCGTGTGCACATAAGTAATTTGATGTGAATTGGTTAGTTGTGGCAAGGAGAGCAAATCATGGAGCAATGAAGATCCCTAATTCAAACCGATTTGAATTTTAAATTGAGTTGAATTAGGAAGTTGCAATTTTGGAAATTGAATCAATTGGAAGGAATTGCAATTGGACGCCAATGGAAAGACTAGCTTGACATGATCTCATTCAAGAGAGGATGCCATGTGTCATGGGAGTAGATCATGCTAATTGCCTTTAGTTATGGAGGTTACATGATCGGTTAAGGTAAGTAATCTAATTGGCACAAATCCCTACCATTAGTAGTTGTAACTGATTTGAGTCAAAGGAGGACGACGTCCTTGACTAGGATATCCTCTTTTGACAATAAGTCGTGGCCCTTGGATGAGATGGTGATCAACGGTGGTGATTAAAAGATTGGAATTAAGACCTCTCCTATTTAAACCCTAATAAGGAGGAGCTGGCATCTTCTTTGGAGCCTTGGGATACGTGTAAAAGACGTGGTGCTCCAGCCCTCTTATCTCTCTCTTCGACCAGAGAACTCCTTGGTGGTGAGAGCTTTAGTTCGTAGGAATTCGCGAGCAAAGGAAGTGGTACGAGGAGGAATCAAAGCGAAGAGATTTCGGTTTCGTATACAAGGTACGATGCTTCTTTTTCCTACAAACCTTATTCTTTGAAAATCTGATGAGATAACTCATATTATATGAATGATATTGAATGATTCAAAGGTGTATCTATGCGGTGTTCATATGTGTTTTTTTTTCATAACATTTATTGAGATTATATGCAAGTCACACTTGAATTGTTGCACTAGTTTAAGTGCATATTCTACTCTTCATGCGTCCTGGTGCTTAGATTGACATCCTCACATGTTTTGACACGTAAAGTCATGTCTTTTATTATCCTTAGACATCATGTGATGATTTGTTCATATGGTTTGATACAATCCTTGTTCAATTCATACCGATTTAGTGGTAAGTTCTTGCTCAATTCTAAGTCATTCCCCTAATTGATGATATCATATGAGATACCTTATTAAATCATTGGTATTCGCCTTATACACATCTCTGTTATTAAAAGACAAATTCTTGGATTCATGCTACAGTATCGTTGTTTATTTTAGTGTCTAATTTTAGGTGTCTTCTTTGGGTATTGGGAAGTGTATGGAGTTACTTAGCATATTAAGCGATCGGGTAATATAAAACACATTATATGATAAGAGAATCTAAGAATTCCAGAACCAATTAGGTTCTGTAAATAATTTAAACTATGACTAACCAATGTCAGTAAGTGTAATTAAATAGTTAATTAGGTTTAAACTATTAATTAATTGAAGTATATGATGATAATTGCTACCGGCCAGGACTGTTCCTCGCTCAAAGCAGTAATTGGAAAATAATTATTAATTATAAAAAAAATCAAAAAATTATGCCGTCCGTTGGATTAAAAACTAGACATTCAGAGCTATGTGTGATAAAAATGTCAGAAATAAATTCGTACTGTGTAGATCGTGGTGGTCGAGGGAAGTTGTCTGATCTGCATGAGGCAGAATACAATATTATGTACTAAAACCCAAATTCGTATTATTACTATAAGTTATGCCTCCTAATATCAAACCCCATGTCAATCTAGTTCCACCTGCGGTCTAACCAAACCTGCCAATCTGCCATCAATCGTGGTCGATGACCGGTCAAATTTTCTATGCGCTTTGGGGTAGTTTGGTTGTGAGCATTTACTACATAACACAATAAACTAAAAAAATACAGAGAAAATAAACATAGAGAAGCCCAATAACTCATTTGATTATTGGCTAAGACAAGTCTCCTTAAACTTTCGAATGTATTACAAATATTGTTTAATGTACCATGGTCCCTTCAACTCTTTATTATTTATGAGTGAGATAAAAACCTTGGAATCCCCATAAATATGAATCTTCTGAATATTGGGATATGAAACTAAGTAAATGCTAATCTAATCTAACTAACCAAGTACAAGTACGACAATAATATTGCTAGGGTAAGTGATGGCAAAAGACATAAGATACGGAAAAGTAACGTGAAAATTACAGTAGTTGATGAAAGGATAAACTATAAAATAATTATGTCACACCGCAAAATTTTTGAATATGTCAGAGTGCAAAAGACGTCCCCTTATACGAGTATACTTAAAGCTAGAAACTTAGAACACAACCGAATACTCGATCATCTATTTAATTACACTATCAGGAAATGATGTATAATTGACACCACTCAGTCTTGAAAATTACCATAATTAATATTATAAAATAGAAATCCATAAGTCTGAAATTACTCTTACAATAAAAGTCATTAAAATATCAAACAATAAAAATCATTATAAGTTTTTGACACACGTCGTTAATACCACCATTGTTTAATGCAAATAGAGTAAAGATCTATGTCTCTCTAACTGCAGTCTACAAACTTTTTCCTTTAAGTGCAACTTGCCTAGGTTTATTCCTCTTTCACACCTGCATCAGAGGATGCATGAGTATTTTGAAGAAATACCCAATAGGATGCACAGTATATTGAGAGGAATAGGATTTCACAAATGGTAATAGAGTAATCATCAGCAATTTAACTGAACATCAAGGTTTCTTACCTGAAGATTATTATAATTCATCAAGACTCCGAACATCGAAAGTGTAAGGAGAAATTATCATTCATCATTGACTCTAAACAATGAAAGTATAAGGAGAGATCATCCCTCATCAAGACTCCAAATATCAAAAGTGTAAGGAGAGAATTTCACTCATCAAGACTCCAAACATCGAAAGTGTAAGGAGCTCCAATTTCTGCTCTCAGACATCACCACTCGCAAGTGTCTACTTACTAGATTATCCAAGAGGTTCTATTACTGGAACACAGCCATGCGTCTAGGATACTGACACCATCAGTGCTTACGGACACAATGGCCTGAGATTGCTAGACCTTCTCTAATGTCTCACTAGCCTAAAATGTACATACATGCCTCTCTTTGGGCAGAAACCTCGTCTGGTTTCAAAATATCAGAGATCACTCTGGATCTAGCAATGACTCTCTGAGCATACTATGAGTCCACCTCAGAGAGAACCTTGCAAGGTCTCTTGCAGAGAAACAATAAATAAATAAATAAAATATATATATATATATATATATAGTACTTCTCATGACAGAGGTATCACACCCTCTAGAATCAATACACATTTTCCAACTACTGACTCACAAAATGGGATATACAACACCAGATATGTTACACATGCATAGCCCTAGATAAGAACATCATATGACTCAACCGCGTTTAAGAGACACTTGTCCAGACTCCAACGATCAGAAGTTGGGATAATAAGAATTGAAGCTCAAATCGAATCAATACCACAAGGCGAGTACAAAAGACTCATTCGAATACTGAGACATTCTTGATTAACCCATGATGATAGTTATTAAAACTTAGTCAATTCCACCGTAATCTTTATTGATAAGTCTTGTAATCTTCTCCCTCAAATCAGCACCTTCTCACCCCCTTTCAACATCCAAAAATCCATTGCTTGGAGTGCTAGAAGGCGGCAACACGTCGGGGAGGCGACGATCATTGTGGTGAAGCAAAAAAGCACATCGACCGGACAAGTAGGATGATTTTTCCCCTTGATTTTGATTTGAACCGGACAAGTATGATGATTTTTCTCCTTGATTTTGATTTGAATTTCATTCTTCCTATGAATGATCTATTTTGTGATATCTTGTTGACATAAATATGGTCTCTTTATTAGAATTAAGGGTAGAATTCCATAGTCTTGAAACCGTTGACAATTTTTCTCGTAGCGTAGCCCTGCTTCATCATCTAGCACTTACGTCGTGTGTTCAGGTAAGTTTTTTCGCATTAAATGAGATTAGATAGTGAAGTGATGCTGCTTAACCAAAGTAGGAAACAGAGGGAGTATAAATGAGATCAGCCAAAAGCACACCCACTCAATTGACTTCTACGAGAAAGCATTCATTGCACTTCACAAGCGCCGATTCCTTGGCACGCAGAGATGGAATGGAAACATTCTCAAATCTATCCATAAAACCTCTTCAATATCTCTCTACTTTCTTCCTCCATTAAAATTGTACTATTAACGTAAATCAACGCTTCAGAGGTGTATCATCGTTGTAAAGTCACACAAAGGTGACACCACTGCTGGTGGGGGCAACTCGCGTGGATTTCACGTAGCTTGGATTTGCAACTGATGAGTCTTTTCGTTTGATTGTGCTTGGACGAGTGTGTGAATGCACCCACGCCGACGCCAGGGCTCTTATAAGATGTCGACTTCGCTCCACCTTCCGCCCAAGAGGCCATCAAGGCTGAGGCAGGGGCTGACCTGACCAGCCCCCCAACAGTTGAGCTATTCTATGTCTTCGCAACAAGCTGGGCACATATTTTTTATTATGCTTTTACTACTTCCCTACCTCCCACAATAAATTCTGAATTAGAAATCCAAAATGAAAATTAGTTTCCAATCCAGATAACTAATATGGTACAAAAGATATTCCCAAAGTTGAAGTTATAATTTCTGTTGATTGTGTAGCCCTATATACATCACGTTCATGACCAGTGTGTACATTGGCATCTAGATTGAGGAAAAGATTTAAGAATTCGTAATAATTTGTGAAGCCCTGTGTATACGCGCCCCACGTAGCCGCACAACCCATATGCTTCAAGCTGCATGATTTCCATCGCACTAAGCCAGGCAAGTAGGGCTACACCAAAAACCCCCAATCCGGATGGAACCAACCCAGCATTGACCCGGATTAGGTCGGGTCCTATCTCGGGTAGGGTCGGTTCGAAGATTTAAAAACCCGGTTCTATCTCAGGTCGGGTCGGGTCGGGTCTGGCATTAAAATACCCATGAATCGAGATATACCATTTAAATCCCTAAATATATAATTTTTATATTCTTATTATAATTATATAAATTATTTTATTAAAATTTTTTATAAAATTAAAATCTCAGTTCCTATCTCGGGTTTTCAGGTATTGCGGGTTTTATCTCAGGTAGGGTCGGGTTTAGGATTCTCGGGTCCTATCTCGGGTAAGGTCATCTTGGGTATTGCGAGTTTCATCTCGAGTAAGGTCGGGCTTAGGGTTCTCAGGTCGGATCAGATTTGGCTTTAAAATACCAACCGAGATACCCAAGATATATTATATTTATATAAATTATTTTATTAAAATTTTTATAATTATATTAATTATTTTATTAAAATCTCAGTTCCTATCTCAGTTACCTCAGGTAGGGTCGAGTATAAGATTCTAAGGTCCTATCTCGGGTATGGTCGGGTTTAGGGTTATCGGATCCTATCTCGGGTAGGGCCCCGAGTATAGCAAAACTCGATCCTACCTGACCCAAGATGTAGCCCTATAGGCAAGATGCTACCCCCCAACCCTGATATACACGAGCTGTCAGATAAACGATTTTATGTCTTCATAATGAGCTGAGCACAGATTTTTTATTATGCTTTTACTGCTTCCCTACCTCGTACAATAAAATTGTCTGAACTAGAAATCCAAAATGAAAATTAGTTTCCAATCCAGACAACTAATATAGTACAAAAGATATTTCCAAAGTTTAAGTTATAATTTATGTTGATTGTGTAGCCCTATATACCTTCCTCATGTCATGACCAGTGTGTGTGCCTCAAATAACTATTACATGGACATCAGATTGAGGAAAAGCTTTAAGAATTCGTAATAATTTGTGATGCCCTGTTAATAATGCCCCGCATAGCTGAACAACCCAGTGCTTCAAGCTGTGTGATTTCCATTGCACTACGCCACGCAAGTAGGGCTGCACCCCGGACCCAACCCGACATTGCCCCGAATCGGGTCGGGTCCTATCTCGGATAGGCCAAGATTTAAAAACCCGATTCTATCTCGGGTCGGGTAAAGTTGGGCTTTAAAATACCCAAGAACCGAGATACTCAAGATATACTATTTAAATCCCTTATTTTTAATATATATAATTTTTGTGAACTAGAAATCCAAAATGAAAATTAGTTTCCAATCTAGGCAACTAATATGGTACAAAAGATATTTCCAAAGGTTGAAGTTATAATTTCTGTTGATTGTGCAGCCCTTCACAACCAGTGTGTTTGTGCCTCATGGACATCTAGATTGGGGAAAGGCTTTAAGAATTCGTAATAATTTGTGAAGCCCTGTGTATACATGCCCCACGTAGCCACACAGCCCATATGCATCAAGCTTCATGATTTCCATCACACTACGCCAAGCAAGTAGGGCTCCACCAAAACCCCGAGCCCGACCCAACGGATTGGGTCGGGTCTTATGTCCAGTTCCAAGATTTAAAAATTCTAATTCTATCTCGGGTCGAATTTGGCTTAAAAATACCCAAGAACCGAGATACCGGAGATATACCATTTAAATCCCTGGTTCTTGGATATTTTAAAGCCAAACCCGACCTAAGATAGAACCCGAACCCTACCCGAGATAGGACCTGACCCGATCCGGGTCAATGTCGGGTCGGGTCGGAATCAGATAACAAATGGAGATACAACTTGCATCTACCACACATTGCTTCTCAACACTCCTCAAATTCTCCTCTCATTTTTCACCTTTAGAAAAGGCAATTAAATAAGCAGCTTGGTCACGTTTAAACTATCTCCTGGCCTTCATCCAGACGCTGCATGTGCTTCTCAAACTTCACCATCCATTCTTACTTCTCAATCAAAAGAAGTCCCATATTATATTGGTCGCCGTAGAGCTGTTCACAAAAGCACGCGAACAAATAAATAGTTAATACATACTAGAAAATTTAAATTAGATATAGCTGCACGGAAAATCCAAAATAAATGTAGTTGTACCACTCAAAATTATCTGCGAAGGACAAACAGTATCTTCCACAAAAGGTTGGTCAACATAAACCTGCTGGAATCGGCGCTCAGTGCTGGATCTTTCTAAATGTATTTGTGGTATTCATCTAGTGATGTTGCTCCATTACATTGCATCTCATCACGACCAAGCATGGATTTCAACAAATTTCCAGCATCCACGGCACTGTTAGTTGCAGCTGAAACAGTTTTTTTAAAAGCAACACACTATACAACTTCTAACTTAGATGGTAATTTTATTAGTTGTGGAATTCGTGATGGAAAAAGGCAATCTTTGTCTGTGTCATTTTCAAATGACAAGAAATCATAAGAATCTGCATCAATCAAGCAATCAGTTTAGAGAGAGCACAAAGTGGCCCCAATAAGCAAGACGGTTTCGAAGCTATTGATGTGGTGGAGACCAGAGCTGTAACCAGTCAAGACATCAACTACAACTTCAGAGGATTTTAAGAGGCAAACAAAGGCCAAAAACAATGGTTGACTCTATGAGAGAAGACCTGAAAATGATGAATTTAAACACTACTACAGCTCACAGTCAAGTGGGAAGGCAAAACAAAGAGGGTAATACCTGGTAAGAGTAAAATAGTGAAATGGATGAAACCCATGGGGTTCATCTGACACCCATGGGTTACACGTAGGTCCGCCCCTGATCTCGGGTATCTCGGTTCTTGGGTATTTTAAAGCCAAACCCGACCCGAAATAGAACCCGATTTTTAAATCTTGGAACCGACCCTACCCGATATAGGACCCGATCCGGGTCAATGTCAAGTCAGGTCGGAATCAGATAACAAATGGAGAGACAACTTGCATCTGCCACACATTGCTTCTCAACACAAAGCTCTCCTCAAATTCTCCTCTCATTTTTCACCTTCAGAAAAGGAAATTAAATAAGCAGCTTGGTCACGTTTAACTACCTCCTGGCCTTCATCCAGATGCTGCATGTGCTTCTCATACTTCACCATCCATTCTTACTTCTCAATCAAAAGAAGTCGCATATTATATTGGTCGTCGTAGAGCTGTTCACAAAAGCACGCGAACAAATAAATAGTTTTGAAAATTTAAATTAGATATAACTGCAAGGAAAATCCAAAATAAATGTAGTTGTACCACTCTCAAAATTATCCGCGAAGGACAGAAATTGTTATCTTCCACAAAAGGTTGGTCAACATAAACCTGCTGGAATCGGCGCTCAGTGCTGGATCTTTTTAAATGTATTTGTGGTATTCATCTAGTGATGTTGCTCCATTACATTGCATCTCATCACAACCAAGCATGGGTTTCAACAAATTTCCAGCATCCATCGCACTTTTAGTTGCAGCTGAAACACAGTTGTTTTAAAAAAAAACACACTTTAGAAGCCTGTCATGTACAACTTTTAACTTAGATGGTAATTTTATTAGTTGTGGAATTCGTGATGGAAAATGGCATGTTTATCTATGTCATTTTCAAATGACAAGAAATCATAAGAAACTGCATCAATCAAACAATCAGTTTAGAGAGAGCACAAGGTGGCCCCAATAAGCAAGACGGTTTAGAAGCTGTTTATGTGGTAGAGACCGGAGCTGTAACCAGTCAAGACATCAACTACAGCTTCAGGGGATTTTAAAAGGAAGACAAAGGCCAATAACATTGGGTTGACTCTATGAGAGAAGACCTGAAAATGATGAATTTAAACACTACTACGGCTCACAGTCAAGTGGGAAGGCAAAACAAGGAAGGTAACACCTGGTAAGAGTAAAATACAAAATACATAGTAAAAAAATTGTATAGATAGTCTAACATAATAAAGAATACAAAAATTCTTTATTAAGTTACGTGTAGGCATCACCTACTCCAACCACATAATTTAAGCCCTACTCGGGCTTGAAGTATGTCTTTTGGTATGTCGAATGAAGTCCTAATATAGAGCGTTTGATTGTAGTATTGCTTGGAACTTTCAATTCCTGGCATCCTTTCTTGCTCAGGAAATCAACATGGAGACCATGATTCAGTCACCCAACATTGCAACCCCAGCAATAAACACCATGAAAACTCCATATTTTTGGCGTTCACAACTTCAGCTACGATTGTGAATACCAAAGAAAACGTGGTGTTTTCAAGCGTTCACTACTGGCTTTGAGTCACTCAGGCTGGGGCGACTCTTCCCTGCTTCACCAAGGAACTACAGGCATTAGGATACTACCGATTTAGTCATTTAATGCAACATCCGAATTTGCATGTTGCGGACACAACAAAATGCCCACTTGCCATTCCCTTAACAGGGGCATCTCGTTCACTCTGATTGCAAAAATTCACTCGTGGACGACCATAATAGCCATCGTATGGTGGCATAGGGTACCTGACTGGCATCACAGGATGACTCGGAACAGGATAAGATTCAGGCATATTAGTTCGGCAAGAAGCTCCCTTCGATAGGCCATATCCACCAGCCCCAAATCCACGCCTTGGAGATGTCTGCTGGTTAAGCACTGGCCTCACAGGGATCTGGGACTGAGGTCGATAATAACCATATGGTGGAGGATCAACTGAATAACTCCCAGGAGCACTCCAGAAAAGACAAGTAGATACTTGTATAAGTAGTAAATAAACAGTCAAATTCGGCAAAAAGGCATGCCACTTCAATAGCTGAATGCAAACAATTAAGTACCCTTCAGCTCTGTCCTGTGTTGCAGCTTTACTAAAGGATGAGGAAGGACGCCCATGAGAACTGTGACCTGGTGTGAAAACCAGTACAAAAGTTCAATGCAAGTTAATAATGAACACTTCACTGCATAATAAGTATCATAATTAGCGATTATATATTTTTATATAGAAACTTCCTGGCGCATGTAAACAGAATAAACACTTAACCATCCAAAAAAAAGTATAATATTACCAATTTTAAAAAGAGAGAGGTTACTGATGCCAACAAGAAAGAAAGTCCATCCAATGTATCTATTTTAAAGAAAATTTTCAACAGTGTGAACAGATATGACAATAACGAGAAGAAGAAAACAAATCAAATAACAGAAACGTAGAAAAGCTTTATGGAAAATATCTAGAATGAGAAAGAAAAAAAACTTTGCATGAATAATATCATTGTTGGAGTACATGCTAAAAGAAGTATACTTAATAATTAGACAATAACTCTGAGGCAAATTTCAATACTGTCAAAGTATGGGAAACTGGAAATTAACATATATCAAATTTTATATTATTAACCATAACTGATAGAACTAAAGAGCAAAGGGATGTGCCAAATTAGTTAAATAATAAAAAGGATAAGCGAAATTGGAAAACATATACTCCAGAGATAACCCTTAACCCAAAAGAAACAAGGGGTAAAAGAGGAACGTCTCAACCATATATCAGAGCTAAGGAATATCTATCAGTGAATTAACAAGCATTAATGCTCCCCAATAGCATATTATCATATTGTATCTACCACCTTATCCACATATCTGGGCTGGAAGCATGAACTTTCCACCATTTAGCTCCATTATAAGCTATTGCTAACCTTAAAACATATCCAGGTATCAAATTAGTGAGCCTGTTTTTACTCTCTAATACATCCAAACAATATGTGAAGTATCAGCTCCTTCCTAATATTAGGATGGAGTACACAGCACGCAATGGTGCTGTTTGTCACGCTTCATGAATATGCAAAATCAAAGAAGACAAGTAAGCATATGCAAAATCAAAGAAGAAAAGCATTACTTGTCTCATGTGAGATCCTCCAGATGTAACCATATCATGTGATGAGCGTTAGACACGAACTAATGGTGTCATGTAAGGATCAAACAAGTTCTTCTGGACTTCTGTTAAAGTCTTCACAATAAACAGAGCAAAACATTTCATTGAATTGGCAGAGCTAGCTTCAAGTGTTATATGATGTGCCATCACCGCTGCCGGATGCTTCTGTATAAGATCCTCAAGTTTCTGGTAGAGTATCTTTATATCTAGTGAAGTATTGGGAGCCTCCAAGGGAAAAGCTGAGAATATCATTTTGAATAGAAAACAGAGTGATTTTCCAGCATCCAACATTTTACTATTGAAGCAGGGCTCAAGTATCTGAACAAGATGACAACATGTAAAAAACTGATAAAAAATAATTTCTTTACATAAAAAATATGTGGGGAAGCATACTTGAGATATCTGGTTAATGTTGTTGCGGATAAATAAATGTGGTTGCTTCTCCAAGACCTTGTTCATGACATCAAGACCCTGAGTGAGAGCTGTGGCAGGGTCTTTTGATTGAGAAGATTGAAGGCTACTCAGCAATTTTTCAAGATAGTTGAACTTAACATTAGCATTTGGCCAAACCTCTAAAGCTTGTGAGAGGAGTTCCAGGGCATGCATGTCCATAGAACTTGCTTCCTTATCTTTTGGTTCAATGACCAAGGCAACCTGTATTTAGTCACAACCGCAATACCAATTAAGATCATTCTGCAGCTAGGAAATAGTAGTTCAAATAAAACTAGTGAATATATTGGATATTGCCACATTCAGCCAACTGGCATCAATGACAAGTTATATCAGTTCAATTCCACAAGCTCAGGTAGGATAAAAGGCTTGTATTATGCATAAACAATAGTATTCCACACGGAGTTATAACAATTATCAAATTTCTTCGTATCTAAGGAAACACTATTGAATGAAATGACAAAAGCGTTGCTAAAAAAGACGGAATTAAAATGAAACAAGTTGTCTATGTGCCAAGAAATCCCACATATTTTCACCGATTGCTCTTATCTTTGCTTTCATCTGCACAAAGCCGGTAGTATTGAATACTACTGAAAGTACCCAGAACTTACTCCAATACATTACGGCAAGATCATATATTCATCACCCCACACGTCCACTTGACACTGTCTTAATAGATTCCCATTTACATATGAACTATATAATTGCGTTCTCTACCCACTACCAATTAACACTAAGAACATGGCCTTACAAATATGACAGCAAATCAAAACATAGTAGACTAATTCAATATGTATATGGAAATAGAATGCATTGACCAATTAGATTCAATAGAAGGGTAAGGTAAAGTGTTCTTAAAACAAAAGATGATATTGGATCCGCTCTTCTGTTAGCATGAACATGAATTATAACTTTCATTTATATAGGTGTAATGGTCTAATGGCCTTTTATAATGACATGAATAACGTAATTTTAGTTTAATTGGGTTTTGTTTGGCTGACATCCATTGTTGGTCCGTGTCCTAACAGCTCAGGCTTTTAGGAAGACTTGGTTTAACATGGTATCAGAGCCAGGAGCCTTAATCCGCTTGCTTAAATCATCAGCAAATGCAGAGCTGCGCTTCTCAAGGGTTCATCATATTCTGCACTGACCTACAAATAACGTGAAAGCACTTGACTTGTTTCATCCTCCTCTTTGTTTGCATGGATAGGAAGTCTTCGAAGGACATAGACTAGCCCACGGACTACTCTAACTTGGAACAAGCACAAAGTCTCAACTGTTACCTTAATGTACTTCCATAGCAACATTGTAAAAGGCAAGGCAAAAGCTGCTCAAATATTGGTATTCGAGCTCCCGGTGGAGGTGACTACAAGGATTAACTAATACACCATCATCGGCGTAGGAGGCCCACTTCATGAACTTAAAACAGTGGATTGCTTTGCACTGGGCCAAAAAGAGAAGTGTTTGAGAAAAAATATTTAACACATTAAGAGCAGCTTTTGCATGAAGCCTGGTCTATATTGGAAATAAAATTTGTCAAAGTCAAACAAAACACAGATCAAAATCCTTATACACATGCAAACACCTAATAAAATATCTTCCTCTTAAGAATCTTGCCAAACATAAATATTTTAATAAAAAAACCTATGTATATAAGACAACTTCTTAATCAATAAATTTAAAAACCTCAAATCACTTGGGGATAATCTCTATCTGCATCATTCTCCCATGTGGGAAAGACTCAAACATGTATGATGATCCACCCAAACCATTTAGTCAGTTTAATGAATTAGGAAGCCTAGGGCTACCCTGACATTTATCAAGTACAATGATCCACCCAAACTTGGAACTCCAAAGATCACCTGCCTCTGTCCACATTCTCCTTTATGTGTTAAACTACCTTAGAGGCAGTCTCATGTCCCCTCCATGAGCACCCTTTGAAGTTGATAGTTGGAAGAATACTTCTTGCCAATGTGGTGCAAGGTAAAATCATTCAGAGGAGTTTTTGTCCCATCGCCAACTAAAAGGGTCTCAGTCTTGTTTTGTAGCAATATTGTTCAATCTCCAACAGATCCACCCAATGATGCTGATTTGCAATAATGTAATGCCTCAAATACTCCTCCAATATAGTCATCACAGTTGTGACTGCCCATCAGAATGGTTTCCCCTAAATTGGATAAGTTGTTTGCCTAAAATCTCAAAGAGTTAAATCCAGAAACACCCTGTCAACCTCGTCTCTCAGTTCACAGGCAAGCTCAGAAATGATGTGCCTCTGCTCTACCTAGCCCCCCACCCTGCCCATTCCCTGGCCTAGCGTCCACACCGACCCGGCCTGCTCACCCCTGGACTCCAGCAAGAGGTTACTACTAAATTAATTCTCTTCAATATCTTGGGTAGCGCGCGAGAGCCGGCCTGATGGGCCAGACATCTCTTAGTAACATGGGGTGAGAAATAGAGTAACATGAACATGATTCACAATTCTCACTCGACAACGGATCTTAGCAAAAGCCAAGTAGAACAAACAATGGGATTCCTACTTTACTATGAGCATTTATATTCAGAATATTCAAATAAGTGTCTCATTCAAGCAGGCGCACTGCACCAATTATTGAACTACATCAGTAGACTTCAGTTGTCTAACCACAGCGAACAAAGAATTAACAGCTCGCAGGTTTAATGCTAATATAAAGTTCATAAATAAACCACACAAATAAAAAATCATGATGAAAAATATAAAAACCTGGACTGGGATTTCAAGCTTCGCAATGAAACTCGATCACACCCTTCTTCTCCCTCCTCCAGTAGCTGGGTTACAAAAAACCATAGGTGAATTTTTTAACAAAAACAGAGTCTGATACTATATTGCAAAATTTGATCCAACTCTCATTTAAGCAGCAATCAGCTCTATCCAATTAATTTTCAACTCAGAAAGCATGGGGGTATGTAAAATATGATTGTTCGTGCCGTCAAGTGCTATCTTGATTTAATTTCAATTGTTTTTTATTAGATGACATCCACGGTTTAACGCTCAATAGTTCAGCAAGAAAGAGTGTTTACCTACTGAGATTGACCTGTACATAAATATTAGCAAACGGTTAAAGGATCTTAGGAAAACACATTATCACCCAGTGATGTTATCGCTAACCCTTACTCTTCGTAGAAAGTTGATAATCATTTACAGCATTTGGCTTGTACTCTTCATCAGGTGCATGTCCAGCTGAACCAGGAGTCTCAATATTTGGCATTGAAGATCCACCAGGTGACATAACCCAAAGAGGCTGGAGGCCAGGCTCCACCTTAACCCGCTTGCTTAAATCATCAGCAAATGCAGAGCCCCGCAACCAAGGCGATTAAGAGAGTTCGCCATCTGAGGAACAAACTGAGCCCCGCAACTATAGAAAAGATTCGAATGTCAGACGATAAGCTGAAAAATATGGATCAGAGTAGGGACAGAATGTCCTTCCTCAACAAGAATCATTTTTGTGTGCGAAAAGTGTGCATCAAATAAAAAAAGTGGAGACCCCTGTATCACAGACAAACCATGGATATCTCAAATTTTTTTCCAGCTCAAAGGAACTACCTGTATTAAGCTTAGTTCTTCCTCACTCTGCAGCCGAGCTACTCTTGCAGGTGACTTTCAAACCATCACGGGAATGTCAAAAACTGCAAGATTTTGGTGCAACCATTCGGGCATCAATTTAACCATCCTTGAAAAAAGGGCGAAACCCTGATAAGCAACATTAGCATCTGTATGAGCCAATTCTCTCACTGGAAACACAAGGTCAGCTACCTACAAGTTGTAACATGTCAGTTTCCAGAAAGATGAAAACAAACAGAATCTCAATGCAGAAAAAGTCATAAAGCAATTGAAACAATAACTCAAGTAAAACGACAGATAATCTCATTCCTATCACTGGTAAGTTTACTAAATAAATATGAGCAGTCTGACACACAATACCCATAAAAATCTACATCAAATTCACCAATAAATTTCAATGCTGATTCCCAAAATTTAAAGGGTGTTTAGCATGATAGCCTTACAGATTTATAATAAACATTTTGCAGTTAAAAAAGTCATGAAGGCAACAAGAAAGATAAATTAGTCATGCAAAAAATGAGATGACCTTAAATTAAAAAACTGCGTCTTTGGACACAAGAGCATCAAAAGTGAGAGAAGCGCCTTCATTGTCAACTTGCTCACTGGAGCTTGACAGCTGTGGAAGCCCAGACCGCTCTAGGAGAGTTCCACAAGCCATAAGGGGAGGTACTAGGTAAACAGAATTGAAGCTCACCTTCAGGATACGTGACATGAATGATGTACCATTGAGTGACAATGCAAGCTTTGTTGCTTCTTTGCGCACAAACTCAACATATGCTGATCTGGTTATGGCGATATAGAAGTCATAAATCATGAAGCGCTATCCAATGAGATCAATTTGGAAGTGATAAAAAGTAAAACATAATATGTTTGCATACCCTTTTGGTTACCCAGTTATAGGATCTGTCAAAATAATCATTTTTAGCACTTCCCCACATTTATTGAAATGCCGAGAAAGACTGTCTTTGGAAGAATGAAATACATATTGTAGGGTTCACAGATACTCCCTCTGTCACGCATTATCTTGATTGTTTTTTCAAAATGAACTAAATTTGGGAAGAAAACCCAACCAGGACTATTAAAGTGCGAATGGAGTATTAAAATTGGGTCATCTCTTTCTTTCATTGTTCAGTTTTATTTCCTGCTTCAGTCTTCTTAAATTTCGGTTTCTTTCTTTGTTCGTTTACTTTTACTTCCTGCTGCTCATGGCAGATAAAAATTTTAAAAATTCTGAATACAAAGCCTTTCACATAAAATCATAAGGAAGAAAAAGAAAATGTGCAGTCTTAAAGCTTCAGTCTACAAAATATACACAGATCAGTGTAATTAATGCATTTTATCTGAACCATTCTAGAATCAAGATAAAACTGAATCTTAATCATGTCAAAATTCCATGCAAAACACAAAGGAAAACAAATTATAGAGAAATGGATTAAGCTGCTTATTGCAACTAGCTTTATCTTGGAAAACACAATTTGTGAAAAGGGATTACTAACCATACCAAATGATGATGATCCACTTTTATGTATGTTATTTGCAGTACCTGCAGGACGCATTCCCTGTTTCAGCAACAGAAAATGTTAAATAAGCAATATACAGTCAAACATGAGAGCCAATTTTGTATTTAACATTACACTATATATAATATCCGAGTGAATTCACAGATAAAAAATGAAAAGATACACAAGTTGCTTTCCATAATGGAGGAGTACATACATCACTAGCAGCAATAGCTTTAGTAATTTCACGCACAGGTCTAAGATCAGTGTTATCTGGAATTACTTCACTTTCCCTTGTGGCTTGGCTGTCATGGACTTCTTTAATCTCCCGAGGAGGTTCCCCTGACAACTCATAATGAGGTGGTTTCCATGCATTCACATTCACAGAGATATTTGCAATCTTATGAGAAGTATTCAGTGGGTCCTGATCTTTTGCATTTGTTTTCTGCGGAAGATTGTTTGTACTTTGAGCAACACGATACTGCATCTTAACGGATTCATCTTGGACAGGGCTGCAAGAAACCTTAACCTCTTCTCATCACGATGCCTGACAAAATCCAACTCCGCATATCCATCAATATCTGATGCTGAATCAGAGGCCGGTCCTGCTTCCCTATCTAGCATTGTGATATTGCCTTCAAAGTCATCGCAGTCAGTTACAGTACAATATTTGCCATACCCACCTTCATCTAGAGTGGGCATTTCAACAAAATCTTCAGACGATATATTAACGGTCTCAGACCTGCCCTCTTCACGATCTAATCGATCAAAAATATTTGCAGAAACTCTAACCTTCCCTGCATCTTGAGCAGCAGAAGCAGCAGCTTTAATTGCAGTATTCATGGCCTTGCAGTTCTTCCCAACAATGGATCTAGTCTGGAAGGAGTGCTCTTCAGTGGAAGCATCCCCTCCAGGTTTAGAGACCACCGATTGCAGCTGCTGATTCATCTTTGACTCTAACCTTGAATTTGATGGCAGCAGGGACATCACTGCATCCCTGACAGCAAATTGTAGCAAATGGCGAGGGCCACCTGCCAGATGGGGAGACTGCACTTCCCTCTAAGAAAAATAAAAAATGGATCAGCAAGTGTAGAAAATACAGCACGAAATTAAACAGGACAGAACAGTCAACAGACTCTTTGCAATTCATTTTTCACCCAACCCAGAAGGTCATTCATCTCAACCAGAAAGGTCAATAACTGGATTGTTTTTTTTTTCTTTCTTCAAATAAAACTTAATCCCCAATGCCTCCAACCAGAGAATCATCTATACCACCCATGCTCATTTTTTTAACTAACGTCAACAAGAAATAGATATGCAAGCCATACTACACAAAATAAAGATATACTCTATCCAGAATTAACATTGACACAACCAAAAGTAGTTCTTTTTAAGCAAATGGGGCCCACAGGACTCCATGTCTCCTCTTATGATTTCCGTTAACCTTTCCTGCAAAATCCGTCTCTAGTTTTCTCCTTTGAGAATCCCAATGTCAAAGGACAGCACATATCAATCAAGGTCATCAGCCTGAGAAAGAGGGAGAGGGGATGCAATTTGAGAATCCAGGGGCGAAGGAAGGGGTGAAGATAGTAAGACACCTTTTTAAGGCATAGGTTAATATCATTTTTGGACCCGGGTTTTTTTTTTGCTAACGTTAATACGAAATTCGGACGAAGGGAGTACCAGCTAAAATCTTTACAAAAATTCAAATGATTTTTTTTTTACATGTGGTTGCACAACAATTTAGAATAAAAACTCTATACCTTAGCTGGCTGTCCCACATTGTGTCGACTTCGCTTTTTCTGAGTAAATGATTTAGGAGAACAGGAGCGCTTACTGGGGCCTCTCACGAGGTTTTTTCTCCACTAACTGAATATTATCAACATCAGAGCTTAGAAAGGGTGGAGGTTCTGCCTCATCCCTAACTGATCTATCCCATCCCCTAAGTCACCTACTTTTTGGCTCTTTGATAGACCCATTTGGATCAAAGTCATTATCTCTCCTGAACTCTCTGTTTAATGTTTTTGTTTCCGAAGAGCCTTTCATTGACATCTGTGTCTCCAAGACAGATTTTATCTTTACCAGATTTTCTTGAAAGGACTCCAGAGGTTGGACATAAAGGTGCATGTTTGAAGATAAATGGTTCCACAACCTGGATGATACATTATCAAGATAAAAAATTAAAAAGTAAGAACTACTTACATCAGTCAATCCAGCTGCAAAATAAATCCATTGACAGAGAAATAGATTAGTTACCACAGCACAAATGCGTGACTGTCATCTTCCAGAAACAGCTTTAGCTCTTGTACAGCCTCACCTTTGCACCGGCCATTCTTGAGCAAATCAATAATACATTCCTGTGGAACAGAAAGATCAGGAATAAGCATAAGCTCTAATTATCAAAGATCCTGAAGATTATCAAACTTCGACTGTAATTTATGCAACCTTGGCAAAGCATCAATATACAAAGCAAAGCACTCAGATATAAGGAATGTTGACTATAATCACAACCCTCTTGAATTTTAGATAAAAAATCAACCATACTTCAAAATCAAGAATCATGGTTGAAATTAAACAACATACACCAAATCTTGCCAGAGATTTTTGTGCCATTTTACTGGGGCAGGTCCTTCTAAAACTAAGCCGTTATCAATACTGAAAAATATTTAGTCTGACATACTCAAAACACATGATTTAAACTGCCAACACAACTTACATTGGACCTATTTGCACTCAAACAATGGACTAAATGATCAAAATCTGGCCCTCGATAGAAATAATCACTAAGAGCCAAAGCTTTGCATGAATAATATCACCGTCGGAGTACATGCTAAAAGATGGTCATTTAAACTAGTTAGAGACAATAACTCAGAGGAAATTTTCAATACTGTTCAAGTCTGGGAAACTGGAAATTAACGTATATTAAATTTTATATAGTTAAGCATAACTGACAGAACCAAAGAGCAAAGGGATCTGCCAAATTAGTTAAACAATAAAAAAGGATAAGAGAAATTGGAAAAGAAAAATTCAAGAGATAACCCTTAACCCAAAAGAAATAAGGGGGTAAAAGAGGGAACTCTCCACCATAAACCAGAGGTAAGGAATATCTATCAGTGAATTAACATGCATTACTGCTCCACATTAGCATATAACAGTATTGTATGCTACCACCATACCCACATATCAGTGGCTGGAAGCGTGAACTTTCCACCATTCTACTCCATTATAAGCTATTGCTAACCTTAAACATATCCAGGTATCTAATTAGTAAGCCAGTTTTTACTCTCTAATACGTCCAAACAATATGTGAAGTATCAGCTCCTTCCTAATATTAGGATGGAGTACACAGCACGGAAGGGTGCCTTTTGTCCCTCTTCATGCATATGCAAAATCAAAAAAGACAAGTACGCATATGCAAAATCAAAGAAGAAAAGCATTACTTTCTCTTGTGAGATCCTCCAGATGTAACCATATCACGTGATAAGCGTTGGAGGACACGAACTAGTGGTGTCATGTAGGACTAATCAAGTTCTTCTAGAACTTATCATAAACAGAGCAAAACTTATCATTGAATTGGCAGAGCTAGCTTCAAGTGTTATCTGATATGCCATCACACCACTGCCAGATTCTTGTGTATGAGATCCTCAAGTTTCTGGTAGAGCATCTTTACATCTGGTGGAGTATTGGGAGCCTCCAAGGGAAAAGATGAGAATACCATTTTCAATAGCAAACAGAGTGATTTTCCAGCATCCAACATTTTACTATTGAAGCAGGGCTCAAGTATCCAATATTATGATATGGCTCTTATTTACCTCAATAATGTACAACTCCTTCAAAAAAGTATAATCAATCCGGGTGTGATCTAAGAATATGGATAACATATCAAATAGGGCACTGACTTCTGATTTATCACGCCTCAAGTAATTCAAAAGGCATTTAACAAGCCATTTGCTTTCTTTGACCTGAATTAGACTAATTTAGTTTATTTTGAACAACCAAATCAAACTATTTTGAATTAGACTAATTTAGGAAATACATAGTAATATCATAATTTTCTAAAAAGGAAGATAAGAAGAAAATTCAGAAATTATAGATAGCAATAGACCTAAAAGCTAATAATGTAGGGAGTTAAGCCTCCTAACCAATCTCTATCATGACATAGACCTCAATGTTAGTCACCAATTTAGTACTTACGAATCCATTAGTTAAAACACCCACCAGCTCAGCAGCCACCACAGAAACAGAAACTGGTATGTTAATGAAACAGTATAAACCATTGTGCATACCTAAAACAAAAAACCATCATCACCATCTCATGCACTTGGACTAAATAAACAATCTAGGGTCATCACGGTATATATTGTATTTTTCATGGGCAGACCATCTGTATGGAATGAGTAAGGTAGCATATTTTCCCACAACGAACTAGCTGTCAATATTATTGTTATCATTTTATTAAGTTACTAACAGACAACGCTGATTTCTTACTTGTAGATATACAGTAGCGACTTTTAGCAGAACAAGCTTCGCATGAGGTGCCTCCGTTCTCTGTAAAGAAAGCAATAACTGAGGGATCCAAGAAAGCCATACCCAATGAGGTATCAAAACTATGAAGGTATAGAACATGAGCTATATGGCTCCTAGAGTCTGATACACAATATTTGATGTCTTACTTCATCACGTGTTTCTAAACATATTTCATCACGTGTTTCTTTATAAACCTGCATAAAGAAAAGTCCGCCTACTTTGTAAGAGAAAGAAAAAAGTGTATCAGCAGCAACTGTTGTGACAGTGATAAAGTCAACAAGGATTTTCTCATTAAATAAAAGAAAAATACCAGGTCACAATAATTTCCCCAGCTTATCCAGCCTTTTGGGAGATGCTTATAGAGGCTGATAGCATTTGAATCATCAGCATTTTCACTGTCATTTTGCCTCAGCAGAAAATTTCCATTGAGCCGAAAAATCTCTGCTCCGTGCTTTGAAGTACAGTATTCAAGATTAGTACTGTCGATAAGATTGAGGCCGCAAATCAATTCCCCTTTCATTTCAAGATAAGCCTTCGCCTGCTCCTGCAAGAAAGAATCTCATAGCATGACTTGTGGAAACTAGCTATAGAAAACCTTATGCTGGTGATCTAAGCAAATCTATTAAAGGAAGCTAGAAATGGTTAACATGATCGTCACAAGTGAGAACCTAGACACCAGTATGACTCCAACAAAAAGTAAAAATAACTTTATGATGTAAAATAATGCAAAAGAGAAATGGCCACCTGGAACTATATTATATATGGCCCCACATTCACTAAAAATTCTAAAATCAGGAAAGAACTTTTTATTTAGAAACTCAGAACATTATCATACAAGCAATTACAGAAACATGAGATTACCTGAACTTCCATTTGGGGATGGCCATACATCATTTCCAGTATGGTAAAGCAAACATTGGACAAACCCAGCGTGCGCAATATATGAGCAAGCTTATTAGCATTCCATGCTTTGCCACGAAAACCAAGGTGATAAAGTTGCACATTAGTTGTAGTGAAATCTCGAAAAGCCTCTATAACGGTATTGTATATTCATTCCACCAAACTGACATGTTATCCCAATCATTAGGAATTCTCAGTCTCCAAGTCTCAAGGATGTCCTTCATATCCACATAAACATGCATTCCCACAACCGGGTTCCCAGAAAGTTGTTTATTCCCATTAGCTATGTCCACAAGAATTCTAACCGATTCATGAACTTCAACTAACTGCTGAACTTGCTGCAGAATTGGAGTACACAACAGAACAGACAATTAGGTAACTGCCACCACTGTTCCAAACAAAGCACAACACCTTTCTGCACAATATTCCCTATATCAGAACACCATTTGCATTTCCATCATGGAAGGCAAACAATGCTTGAATGAGACGAAGCTTAGGTGTATCTTCTACTTGAGCCTTTGGATATACATTTTCCTTCATATAAGCCCAGTTTGGCATCTTCCAATGGCAGTCACGTAGAAGTTCATAATTCTCAACGCTTTTTCCAAAATCAGCCAAAGCAACCCACTGGCCGAGTTGACCAGCACAGTCAAGCCACTGCTCTTCCCAGAAACACATTTCGGCCTTGGGGACCAATTTATTGTAAGTGCCTTGTGTGGCCTTAATCATTGCTTGGTAAGAGTGTCTGAGCTCGCTGCCAGTATCCACGCAGAACCAGTGAAAGTCCAGCCCGCGTTTCAGCACTAATTGATCATTTTTTCTGCAATCCACATCACACGACATCTTCATTCAGTAGGCCATATAGCTTAGCAAGTGATTCAGAACACTTATAATCATTCATAAACAACATGAAATGACTCTCTAGCAAAACCAGGGATATATGCCACGCATTGTAAGTCTTTCCAATATATCTGATGAGCACACTTGGCATCCGTGGCTGAGGATAGCTTAAGTGAAGGCCCTTCGGAACTGCTTGCACAACAGTTGGCCTAATTGCTTGCTTTCTTTTATGGCAGTCCTTTGGTAAATAATGAAAGGTCCACCCCTCTCCTGGAGGATCAAGCAGCTTATCGAGAATATTTTTTATAATAGACCGGGTAACAACCTCCCAACTCTGACCATTCGGAAAAGCATGAGCTAACATTGGTAAAATTAGCATTTGCATGCAAACAACCAAATGGATCTTAACGATGCCCCTTTTTACAGGAAGTCCCAGCCTTCCTCCAATTTGATGGGCTCTCTGGTCTAGAGATAACAAATGCACAGACAACTTGCATCTGCCACACATTGCTTCTCAACGCCCAATGTTCTCCTCAAATTCTCCTCTCATTTTTCACCTTCAGAAAAGACAATTAAATACGCAGCTTAGTCACGTTTAACTATCTCCCGGCCTTCTTCCAGACGCAGCAAGTGCTCCTCATACTTCACCAACCATTCTTTCTTCTCAATCAAAAGAAGTCACATATTATATTGGTCGCCGTAGAGCTGTCCACAAAAGCACGTGAACAAATAAAAAGTTAATCCATACTACGTAAATTTAAATTCGAAGTACCTGAGAGGACAATCCAAAATAAATGTAGTTGTACCACTCTCAAAATTATCCGTGCAGGACAGAAATTGTATCTTCCCCAAAAGGTTGGTCAACATAAACCTGCTGGAATCAGCGCTCAGTGCTGGATCTTTTACAATGTATTTGTGGTATTCATCTAGTGATGTTGCTCCATTACATTGCATCTCACCACGACCAAGCATGGGTTTCAACAAATTTCCAGCATCCATGTCACTGTTAGTTGCACCTGAAACACAGTTTTTTTAAAATCACACTTTAGATGCTTGTCATATATAACTTTTAACTTAGATGGTAATTTTATTAGTTGTGGAATTCGTGAAGGAAACAGGCATGTTTGTTTATGTCATTTTCAAATTACAGGAAATCATAAGAAACTGCATCAATCAAATCATCATTTTAGAGAGAGCACAATGTGGCCCCAATAAGCAAGAAGGTTTAGAAGCTGTTAATTTGGTGGAGACCAAAGATTGACATCAGTCAAGACATCAACTACAACTTCAAGGGATTTTAAGAGGAAGACAAAGGCCAAAACAACGGGTTGACTCTATAAGAGAAAACCTGAAAATGATGAATTTAAACACTACTACAGCTCACAGTCAAGTGGGCAGGCAAAACAAGGAGGGTAACACCTGGTAAGAGTGGTATAGATAGTCCGTATGGTATAGATAGTCTAACATAACAAAGAATACAAAAATAGCCCGTATGGTATACAGAAGTTAACAAGATGCTGCAAATACATAGGTGTGAGACTGAAGAAAGTTGCAGTAAACAAAGATATGGACGGATGTAAACTCTACATGTTATGAATGGCGGTTCATTTTAACTTAAAAACCACAAGATAAACATCAGTTGTGGTAACAATCCAGATGAATCTGGCACTTAAAATATAATCATTCACATCAAACCGCAAACAAGTAAGAGAATTGCACTTGAAGTGAGCATTCCACTAAAAATGACAAAACAGAAAGGAAAGCCTCATCGCAGTTCACAACCCATGCAAAGCACTACACTAATTGCCTGCGTTAATATTACGACAATGAGTTAGATGATATTTAACTATAAGATTCACAACAATATATTAAGCTCATAAGATCAAGTCTCTACACATACCAATTTCCTTGAGATTCCAAATAATCAATGCTAAATTTACATAAGCTAGGAAATGCATAAAAAAATAAAATGGAATCCCGACCTTGACTAGAGAAGGTAGTCCTTGATAATAACAGCATAACGATCATACAGCTGTTGAGTATAGTCATGAGGAGGTTTCCGCTTCTATACGCTGTACCAATTCTGTGAAGCAAGCCAAAAATGAACACTAAAATTTCAACAATCATTACCACAACAAAATTTGAAGAATTTCAAAGAACACATCTCCTAGAACTTTTATTAGAAACTCAAAACATTCCCATACAAGCAATTACAGAAACATGAGATTACCTGAACTTCCATTTGTGGATGGCCAAACATCTTTTCCAGTATGGTAACGCAAACATCGGACAAACACTGCTTGCGCGATATATGAGCAAGCAGATTAGCATTCCACGCTTAGCCACAGAAACCAAGGTGATAAAGTTGCGGTTTAGTTGTAGTGAAATCCTGAAAAGCCTCTAGGACGTAATTGTTTATTTCATTCCACCAAACTGACATGTTATCCCAATCATTAGGAATTCTCAATCTCCAAGTCTAAAGGATGTCCTTCATAACCACATAAACATGCATTCCGAAAACCGGGTTCCCAGAAAGTTGTTCATTCCCATTAGCTATGTCCACAAGAATTCTAACTTATTCATGAACTTCAACTAACTGCTAAAATTGTCGTAGCAGAGGAGTACATGACTGAACAGACAATTAGGTATCTGCCACCACGGTTCCAAACCAAGCTCAACACCTTTCTGCACAATATTCTGTATATCATCAACACCACTTGCATTTTCGATCATGGACAGCAAAGAAGGCTTGAATGAGACTAAGCTTAGGTGTTTCTTCTACTTGAGCCTTTGGAAATACATTTTCCTTCAAATAAGCCCAGTTAGGCATCTTCCAATGGCAGTCAAGTAGAAGTACATAGTTCTCAAAGCTTTTTCCAAAATCAGCCAAACCATCCCACTGGCTGAGTTAACCAGCACAGTGAAGCCACTGCTCTTCCTAGAAACACATTTCGGCCTTGGGGACCAAGTTATTGTAAGTGGCTTGTCTGGCCTTAATCACGGCTTGGTAAGAGAGTGTCTGAGCTCACTGCCAGTATCCATGCAGAACCCGTGAAAGTCCAACCCGCGTTTCAGTAGTAATTGATCTTTTTTTCTGCAATCCACATCACACGTCTACTTCATTCAGTAGGTGATATAGCTAAGCAAGTGATCAGAACATTCATTATCATTCATAAACAACATCACATGACTCTCTAGCAAAGCCAGGGATATATGCCATGCATTGTAAGTTTTTCCAATATATTTGATGAACTCACTTGGCATCTGTGGCTTAGGATAGCTTAAATAAAGGCCCTCCGCAACTGCTCGCACAAAAGTTGCCCTATTGCTTGCTGTCTTTTATGGCAATCCTTTGGTAAATAATGAAAGGTCCACCTCTTCAGGAGGATCAAGCAGCTTATCGACAATATTTTTTATAATACACGGCAACAACCTCCCATCTCTGACAATTCCGAAAAGCATGAGCTAACAATGGTAAAATAAGCATTTACATGCAAACAACCAAATGGATCTTGGCGATGCCCCTTTTTGCAGGAATTCCCAACCTTCCTCCAATTGGATGGGCTCTCTGGGCTAGAGATAACAAACGGAGAGACATCATGCAGCTGCCACACATTGCTTCTCAACACCCAATGCTCTCCACAAATTCTCCTCTCATTTTTCAACTTCGGAAAAGGCAATTAAATAAGCTGCTTGGTCACGTTTAACTATCTCCTGGCGTTCATCCAGATGCTGCATGTGCTCCGCGTACTTCACCATCCATTCTTTCTTCTCAATAAAAAGAAGTCCCATATTATATTGGTCGTCGTAGACCTGTTCATAAAAGCACGCGAACAAATAAATAGGTAACAGATACTAGGAAAATTTCAATTAGATGTAGCTGCAAGGAAAATCCAAAATAAATGTAGTTGTACCACTCTCAAAATTATCCGCGCAGTACAGAAATTGTATCTTCCTCCAAAGGTTGGTCAACATAATCCTGCTGGAATTGGCGCTGGATCTTTTTCAATGTATTTGTGGTATTCATCTAGTGATGTTGCTCCATTACATTGCATCTCACCACGACCAAGCATGGGTTTCAACAAATTTCCAGCATCCACGTCACTGTTAGTTGCACCAGAAACACAGTTTTTAAAAAAAAAACACACTTTAGAAGCCTGTCATATAGAACTTTTAACTTAGATGCTAATTTTATTAGTTGTGGAATTCAAGATGGAAAAAGGCATGTTTGTCTGTCATTATCAAATGACAAGAAATCATAAGAAACTGCATCAATCAAACAATCATTTTAGAGAGAGCACAAGGTGGCCCCAATAAGCAAGAAGGTTTAGGAGCTATTGATTTGGTGGAGACCAAAGCTTGACACCAGTCAAGACATCAACGACAACTTCAGGGGATTTTAAGAGGAAGATACAGGCCAAAACAACGGGCTGACTCTACGAGACAAGTCCTGAAAATGATAATTTTAAACACTACTACAACTCACAGTCAAGTGGGAAGGCAAAACAAGGAGGGTAACACCTGGTAAGAGTAAAATACAAAATACATAGTAAAAAAATTGTATAGATAGTCTAACATAATAAAGAATTCAAAAATAGCCCGTATGGTATACAGAAGTTAACAAGATGCGGCAAATACGTGTGAGACAGAACAAAGTTGCAGTAAACAAAGATATGGACTGCAGTTAACTCTACATGTTATGAATGGCGGTTCATTTTAACTTAAAAACCAAAAAATAAACATCAATTGTGGCAACAATCCAGATGAATCTGGCACTTAAAATATAGTCATTCACATCAAGCCGCAAACAAGAGAATTACACTTGATGTGAGCATTCGATTAAAAATGACAAAACAGAAAGGAAAGCCTCATCGCAGTTCAAAACCCATGCAAAGCACTACACTAATTGCCTGCGTTAATATTACGACAATGAATTAGATGATATTTAACTATAAGATTCACAACTATATATTAAGCTCATAAGAACAAATCTCTACACATACCAATTTCCTTGAGATTCCAAATAATCAATGTTAAATTTACATAAGCTAGGAAATGCATAAAAAAATAAAATGGAATCCCGACCTTGACTAGAGAAGGTAGTCCTCGATAATAACAGCATAACGATCATACAGCTGTTAAGTATAGTCATGAGGAGGTTTCCGCTTCTATATGCTGTACCCAATTCTGTGAAGCAAGCCAAAATGAACACTAAAATTTCAACAAACCTTACCACAACAAAATCCAAAGAAATTCGAAGAACACATCAAAGAGAACAACTAGCAAGTGTCTAATTTATAAAACAACATGGCACCGCCGGAATTCATCGACACAAAAAATTACCAAAACAAAAAAATCAGACGTAAAATAGAGACTAAATTCAAATGGGGAAGCAGTTGGCAACAAAAACTAGAAATCGGGGGAAGGAAAAAGAAGGATACCTGAAAAGAATCATGTAATCAGCAGCAGAAAGTAATACGTCTCTCTTGTTCTTGTTCCATCCAATCCAATGTAGCAGTTCCCTCATGTACCTTCCAGTGTACTGAAGTACCCGCTCAGATGTTGCAGTCTTTCCTGCATCTATGTGGGCCATAATTGGAATATTGCGGTAATTTGTCAACGGAACCTCCCGCTTTCCATCTGGAGAAGAAATGGCAGAAAAAATTATTTCACTGTGCACAAGAAACAGAGTTGCGAAGATATAATTGAGTTGCATTAGGATTTCCAATCATTATAAAGTGGGAAAAAGTCCACACAGTTTATGTTTGGATTATTCAGTAGCATCTCCACTTTCGACTCATCCTATGCAGGATGCTTTTACCTGTAGCATCAGACATTAGATGAAGGGAAGAGCCGAGGCTTCTGAGGCCAAGCAAGCGGTTGGAGAAGGGAGGGAGGGGCCTCCGAGCAGAAGACGCGATGTTCCTTAAGGATGTGCCCACGAGGCAGATACTAATAGATCATGATGATGTTCCTTAAGCGGCCATGTTTCGAATGGATTACGAGGATGCCCCTTTTTGCAGAAAGTCCCAGCTTTCCCCCAATTGGATGAGCTCTCTTGTGGACGGCCAAAGGCAAGAAACCTCTACATGTTATCAATGGCGGTTCATTTTAACTTACATGATATTTAACTATAACATTCACAACTATATATCAAGCTCATAAGAACAAATCTCTACACATACCAATTTCCTTGAGATTCCAAATAAACAATGTAAAATTTACAGAATCAAGGAAATGCATAAAAAAATAAAATGGAATCCCAACCTTGACTAGAGAAGGTACTCCAAGCTAATAACAGCATAATGATCATACAGCTGTTGTGTATAGTCAGGAGGAGGTTTCCGCGTCTATATGCTGTACACAATTCTGTGAAGCAAGCCAAAAATGAACACTAAAATTTCAGCAATCATTACCACATAAAAATCAAAAGAATTTCGAAGAACACATATGCTAGAACTTTTTGTTTTGAAACTCAGAACATACTCATACAAGCAATTACAGAAACAAGAGATTACCTGAACTTCCAATTGTGGATGGCCATATATCTTTTCCAGTATGGTAACACAAACATCGGACAAACCCTGCCTGCGCAATGTACGAGCAAGCTTATTAGCATTCCACACTTTGCCACGGAAACCAAGGTCGTAAAGTTGCGGATTAGTTGTAGTGCAATCCATAAAAGCCTATCTAACAGTATTGTATATTCCATTCCACCAAACTGACATGTTATCCCAATCATTAGGAATTCCTAATCTCCAAGTCTCAAGGATGTTTTTCATATCCACATAAACATGCATTCCCACAACCGGGTTCCCAGAAAGTTGTTTATTCACATTAGCTATGTCCAAAAGAATTCTAACTGATTCATGAGATTCAACTAACTGCTTAAATTGTAGCAGAAGTGGAGTACACGACTGAACAGACAATAAGTAACTGCCACCACTGTTCCAAACCAAGCTCAGCACCTGTCTGCACAATATTCTCTATATCAGCAACACCATTTACATTTTGATCATGGAGGGCAGAGAAGGCTTGAATGAGACGAAGCTTAGGCGTTTCTTCTACTTGAACCTTTGGAAATACACTTTCCTTCATATAAGCCCACATCGGCATCTTCCAATAGCAGTCAAGTAGATGTTCATAGTTCTCAACGCACTTTCCAAAATCAGCCAAAGCAACCCACTGGCTGAGTTGACCAGCACAGTCAAGCCACTGCTCATCCCAGAAACACATTTCGGCCTTGGGGACCATGTTATTGTAAGTGCCTTGTGTGGCCTTAATCATGGCTTAGTAAGAGAGTGTCTGAGCTCGCTGCCAGTATCCATGCACAACCAACCAGTGAAAGTCCAGCCCGCGTTTCAGCAGTAACTGATCATTTTTTCTGCAATCCACATCACACGTCTTCTTCATTCAGTAGGCCATATAGCTTAGCAAGTGATTCAGAACACATATTATCATTCATAAACAGCATGACATGACTCTCTAGCAAAGCCAGGGATATATGCCACGCATTGTAAGTCTTTCCAATATATCTGATGAGCACACTTGGCATCCGTGGCTGAGGATAGCTTAAGTGAAGGCCCTCCGGAAGTGCTTGCACGACAGTTGGCCTAATTGCTTGCTGCCTTTTATGGCAGTCCTTTCGTAAATAATGAAAGGTCCACCCCTCTTCTGGAGGATCAAGCAGCTTATCGACAATATTTTTTATAATAGAAGGGGTAAAAACCTCCAAACTTTGACCATTCTAAAAAGCATGAGGTAACATTGGTAAAATTAGCATTTGCATGCAAACAACCAAATGGATCTTAACCATGCCCCTTTTTACAGGAAGTCCCAGCCTTCCTCCAATTGGATGGGCTCTCTTGTCTAGAGATAACAAATGGAGAGACAACTTGCATCTGCCACACATTGCTTCTCAACGCCCAATGCTCTCCTCCAATTCTCCTTGCATTTTTCACCTTCAGAAAAGACAATTAAATAAGCAGCTTGGTCACGTTTAACTATCTCCTGGCCTTCATCCAGACGCAGCATGTGCTCCTCGTACTTCACCATTCATTCTTTCTTCTCAATCAAAACAAGTACCATATTATACTGGTCGACGTAGAGCTGTTCACAAAAGCACGCGAACAAATAAAAAGTTAATGTATACCAGGAAAATTTAAATTAGATGTAGCTGAAAGGAAAATCCAAAATAAATGTAGTTGTACCACTCTCAAAATTATCCGTGCAGGACAGAAATTGTATCTTCCACAAAAGGTTGGTCAACATAAACCTGCGGGAATTGGCGCTCAGTGCTGGATCTTTTTCAATGTATTTGAGGTATTCATCTAGTGATGTTGCTCCATTACATTGCATCTCACCACGACCAAGCAAGGGTTTCAACAAATTTCCAGCATCCGTGGCACTGTTAGTTGCTCCTGAAACACAGTTTTTCGAAAAAACACACTTTAGAAGCCTGTCATATACAACTTTTAACTTAGATGGTAATTTTAGAGAGAGCACATGGTGGCCCCGATAAGCAAGAAGGTTTAGAAGCTGTTGATTTGGTGGAGACAAAAGATTGACATCAGTCAAGACATCAACTACAACTTCAAGGGATTTTAAGAGGAAGACAAAGGCCAAAACAACGGGTTGACTCTATAAGAGAAAACCTGAAAATGATGAATTTAAACACTACTACAGCTCACAGTCAAGTGGGCAGGCAAAACAAGGAGGGTAACACCTGGTAAGAGTAAAATACAAAATACATAGTAAAAAAATTGTATAGATAGCCTAATATAATAAATAATACAAAAATAGCCCGTATGGTGTACAGAAGTTAACAAGATGCTGCAAATACAGAGGTGTGAGACTGAACAAAGTTGCAGTAAACAAAGATATGGACTGAAGTAAACTCTACATGTTATGAATGGCGGTTCATTTAAACTTAAAAACCACAAGATAAACATCAGTTGTGGTAACAATCAAGATGAATCTGGCACTAAAAACATAATCATTCACATCAACCCGCAAACAAGTAAGAGAATTGCACTGGATGTGAGCATTCCATTAAAAATGACAAAACAGAAATGAAAGCCTCATCGCAATTCACGAAACATGCAAAGCACTACACTAATTGCCTGTGTTAATACTACGACAATGAGTTACATGATATTTAAAGATAACATTCACAACTATATATTAAGCTCATAAGAACAAATCTCTACACATACCAATTTCCATGACATTCCAAATAATCAATGTTAAATTTACATAAGCAAGGAAATGCATAAAAAAATAAAATGGAATCCCCACCTCAACTAGAGAAGGTACTCCTTGATAATAACAGCATAACGATCATACAGCTGTTGTGTATAGTCATGAGGAGGTTTCCGCGTCTATATGCTGTACACAATTCTGTGAAGCAAGCCAAAAATGAACACTAAAATTTCAGCAATCATTACCACAGAAAAATCAAAAGAATTTCGAAGAACACATCTCCTAGAACTTTTTGCTTTGAAACTCAGAACATACTCATCCAAGCAATTACAGAAACATGAGATTACCTGAACTTCCATTTGTCGATGGCCATACATCTTTTTCAGTATGGTAACGAAAACATCGGACAAACCCTGCTTGCACGATGTACGAGCAAGCTTATTAGCATTCCACGCTTTGCCACAGAAAACAAGGTGGTAAAGTTGCGGATTTGTTGTAGTGAAATCCGTAAAACCCTCCATAACAGTATTGTTTATTTCATTCCACTAAACTGACATGTTATCCCAATCATTAGGAATTCCCAGTCTCCAAGTCTAAAGGATGTCCTTCATATCCACATAAACATGCATTCTCACAACCGGGTTCCCAGAAATTTGTTTATTCCCATTAGCTATGTCCACAAGAATTTTAACTGATTCATGAACTTCAACAAACTGCTGAAATTGCAGCAGAAGTGAAGTACACGACTGAACAGACAATAAGTACCTGCCAACACTGTTCCAAACCGAGCTCAACACCTTCCTGCACACTATTCAATATATTGCAACACCATTTGCATTTCGATCATGGAGGGCAAAGAAGGCTTGAATGAGACGAAGCTTAGGTGTTTCTTCTACTTGAACCTTTGGAAATACACTTTCCTTCATATAAGCCCACTTAGGCATCTTCCAATGGCAGTCAAGTAGAAGTTCATAGTTCTCAAAACTTTTTCCAAAATCAGCCAAAGCAACCCACTGGCTGAGTTGACCAGCATAGTCAAGCCACTGCTCTTCCCGGAAACACATTTCGGCCTTGGGGACCAAGTTATTGTAAGTGCCTTGTGTGGCCTTAATCAAGGCTTGGTAAGAGAGTGTCTGAGCTTGCTGCCAGTAATTGATCATTTTTTCGGCAATCCACAACACACGTCTTCTTCATTCAGTAGGCCATATAGCTTTGCAAGTGATTCAGAACACATATTATCATTCATAAACAACATGACATGACTCTCTGGCAAAGCCAGGGATATATGCCATGTATTGTAAGTCTTTCCAATATATCTGATGAGCACACTTGGCATCCGTGGCTGAGGATAGCTTAAGTGAAGGCCCTCTGGAACTGCTTGCACAACTGATGGCCTAATTGCTCTCTGTCTTTTATGGCAGTCCTTTGGTAAATAATGAAAGGTCCACCACTCTTAAGGAGGATCCAGCAGCTTATCGACAATATTTTTTATAATAGATGGGGTAACAACCTCCCAACTCTGACCATTCGGAAAAGCATGAGCTAGCATTGGTAAAATTAGCATTCGCATGCAAACAACCAAATGGATCTTAACGATGCCCCTTTTTACAGGAAGTCCCCGCCTTCCTCCAATAGGATGGGCTCTCTGGTCTAGAGATAACAAATGGAGAGACAACTTGCATCTGCCACACATTGCTTCTCAACGCCCAATGCTCTCCTCAAATTCTCCTCTCATTTTTCACCTTCAGAAAAGACAATAAGCAGCTTGGTCACGTTTAACTATATCCTGGCCTTCATCCAGATGCAGCATATGCTCCTCATACTTCACCATCCATTCTTTCTTCTCAATCAAAACAAGTCCCATATTATACTGGTCGTCGTAGAGCTGTTCACAAAAGCACGCGAACAAAAAAAAAGTTAATGCATACTAGGAAAATTTCAATTAGATGAAGCTGAAAGGAAAATCCAAAATAAATGTAGTTGTACTACTCAAAATTATCCGTGCAGGACAGAAATTGTATCTTCCACAAAAGGTTGGTCAACATAAACCTGCTGGAATCGGCGCTCAGTGCTGGATTTTTTTCAATGAATTTGTGGTATTCAGCTAGTGATTTTGCTCCATTACATTGCATCTCACCACGACCAAGCATGGGTCTCAACAAATTTCCAGCATCCATGTCCCTGTTAGTTGCACCTGAAACACAATTTTTTTAAAAACACACTTTCGATGCTTGTAATATATAACTTTTAACTTAGATGGCAATTTTATTAGTTGTGGAATTCGTGAAGGAAACAGGCATGTTTGTTTATCTCATTTTCAAATTACAAGAAATCATAAGAAACTGCATCAATCAAATCATCATTTTAGAGAGAGCACAAGGTGGCCCCAATAACAAAGAAGGTTTAGAAGCTGTTGATTTGGTGGAGACCAAAGCTTGACACCAGTCAAGACATCAACTACAACTTCAGGGGATTTTAAGAGGAAGACAAAGGCCAAAACAACGGGTTGACTCTACAAGAGAAGACCTGAAAATGATGAATTTAAGCACTACTACAGCTTACAGTCAAGTGGGCAGGCAAAACAAGGAGAGTAACACCTGGTAAGAGTAAAATACAAAATACATAGTAAAAAAATTGTATAGATTGTCTAACATAATAAAGAATACAAAAATAGCCCGTATGGTATACAGATGTTATCAAGATGCTGCAAATACACAGGTGTGAGACTGAACAAAGTTGCAGTAAACAAAGATATGGACTGAAGTAAACTCCGCATGTTATGAATGGCGGTTCATTTTAACTTAAAAACCATAAGATAAACATCAGTCGTCGTAACAATCCAGATGAATCTGGCGCTTAAAATATAATCATTCACATCAAGCCACAAACAAGAAAGAGAATTGCACTTGATGTGAGCATTCCATTAAAAATGACTAAACAGAAAGGAAAGCCTCATCGCAGTTCACAACCCATGCAAAACACTACACTAATTGCCTGCATTAATATTACGACAATGAGTTACATGATATTCAACTATAAGATTCACAACTATATATTACGCTCATAAGAACAAATCTCTACACATACCAATTTCCTTGAGATTCCAAATAATAAATGTTATATTTAGATAAGCTAGGAAATGCATAAAAAAATAAAATGGAATCCCGACCTTGACTAGAGAAGGTAGTCCTTGATAATAACAGCATAACGATCATACAGCTGTTGTGTATATTCATGAGGAGGTTTCCGCGTCTATACGCTGTACCAATTCTGTGAAGCAAGCCAAAAATGAGCACTAAAATTTCAACAATCATTACCACAACAAAATCTGAAGAATTTCGAAGAACACATCTCCTAGAACTTTTTATTTAGAAACTCAAAACATTCTCATACAAGCAATTACAGAAACATGAGATTACCTCATCTTCCATTTGTGGATAGCCAAACATCTTTTCCGGTATGGTAACGCAAACATCGGACAAACCCTGCTTTCGCGATACATGAGCAAGCTTATTAGTATTCCATGCTTTGCCACGGAAACCAAGGTGATAAAGTTACGGATTAGTTGTAGTGAAATCCTGAAAAGCCTCTAGGACGTAATTGTTTATTTTATTCCACCAAACTGACATGTTATCCCAATCACTAGGAATTCTCAGTCTCCAAGTCTAAAGGATGTCCTTCATATCCACATAAACATGCATTCCCACAACCGGTTTCCCAGAAAGTTGTATATTCCCATTAGCAATGTCCACAAGAATTCTAACTGATTCCTGAACTTCAACAAACAGCTTAAATTGCAGCAGAAGTGGAGTACAAGACGGAACAGACAATTAGGTAACTGCCACCACTGTTCCAAACCAAGCTCAACACCTTTCCGCACAATATTCTGTATATCAGCAGCAACACTTGCATTTTCAATCATGGAGGGCAAAGAAGGCTTGAATGAGACGAAGCTTAGGTGTTTCTTCTACTTGAGCCTTTGGAAATACATTTTCCTTCATATAAGCCTAATTAGGCATCTTCCAATGGCAGTCAAGTAGAAGCACATAGTTCTGAACGCTTTTTCCAAAATCAGCCAAAGCATCCCATTGGCTGAGTTAACCAGCATAGTGAAGCCACCGCGCTTCCAAGAAACACATTTCGGCCTTGGGGACCAAGTAATTGTAAGTGGCTTTTGTGGCCTTAATCACGGCTTGGTAAGAGAGTGTCTGAGCTAGCTGCCAGTATCCACGCAGAGCCAGTGAAAGTTCAGCCCGTGTTTCAGTAGTAATTGATCTTTTCTTCTGGAATCCACATCATACTCTTCTTCATTCAGTAGGCGATATAGCTAAGCAAGTGATCGGAACATTTATTATCATTCATAAACAACATCACATGACTCTCCACCAAAGCCAGGGATATATGCCATGCATTGTAAGTCTTTCCAAAATATTTGTTGAACTCACTCGGCATCTGTGGCTTATGATTGCTTAAGTAAAGGCCCTTCGGAACTGCTCGCACAATATTTGCCCTACTTGCATGCTATCTTTTATGGCAGTCCTTTGGTAAATAATGAAAGGTCCACCTCTTCTGGAGGATCAAGCAGCTTATCGACAATATTTTTTATAATAGACAGGGCAACAACCTCCCAACTCTAACCATTCCCAAAAGCATGATCTAACATTGGTAAAATAAGCATTTGCATGCAAACAACCAAATGGATCTTGGTGATGCCCCTTTTTGCAGGAATTCCCAGCCTTCCTCCAATTTGATGGGCTCTCTGGTCTAGAGATAACAAATGGAGAGACATCTTGCATCTGCCACACATTGCTTCTCAACACCCAATGCTCTCCTCAAATTCTCCTCTCATTTTTCACCTTCAGAAAAGGAAATTAAATAAGCAGCTTGGCCACGTTTAACTATCTCCTGGCCTTCATCCAGATGATGCATGTGCTCCTCATACTTCACCATCCATTCTTTATTCTCAACCAAAACAAGTCCCATATTATATTGGTCGTCGTAGAGCTGTTCATAAAAGCACACGAGCAAATAAATAGGTAACAGATACGAGGAAAATTTCAATTAGACGTAGCTGCAAGAAAAATCCAAAATAAATGTACTTGTACCACTCTCAAAATTATCCGCGCAGGACAGAAATTGTATCTTCCACAAAAGATTGGTCAACATAAACCTTCTGGAATCGGCGCTCAGTGCTGGATCTTTTCGAATGTGCATGTGGTATTCATATATTGATGTTGCTCCATTACATTGCATCTCACCATGACCAAGCAAGGGTTTCAACAAATTTCCAGCATCCACGTCACTGTTAGTTGCACATGAAACACATTTTTTTTTTTAGAAAAACACACTTTAGAAGCCCGTCATATATAATTTTTAACTTAGATGGTAATTTTATTAGTTGTGGAATTCGTGATGGAAAAAAGGCAAGTTTGTCTATGTCATTTTCAAATCACAAGAAATCATAAGAAACTGCATCAATCAAACAATCATTTTAGAGAGAGCACAAGGTGGCCCCAATAAGCAAGACAGTTTAGAAGCTGTTGATGTGGTGGAGTCCAGAGCTGTAACCAGTCAAGACATCAACTACAACGTCAGGGGATTTTAAGAGGAAGACAAAGGCAAAAAACAATGGGTTGACTCTATGAGAGAAGACCTGAAAATGATGAATTTAAACACTACTACAGCTCACAGTCAAGTGGGAAGGCAAAACAAGGAGGGTAACACCTGGCAAGAGTAAAATAGAAAATACATAGTAAAAAAATTGTATAGATAGTCTAACGAATAAAAGAATACAAAAATAGCCCGTTTTGTATACAGAAGTTAACAAGATGCTGTAAATACACAGGTGTGAGACTGAACAAAGTTGCAGTAAACTAAGATATGGACTGAAGTTAACTCTACATGTTATGAATGGCGGTTCATTTTAACTTAAAAACCACAAGATAAACATCAGTTGTGGTAACAATCCAGATGAATCTGGCACATAAAATATAATCATCCACATCAAGCCGCAAACAAGTAAGAGAATTGCACTTGATGTGAGCATTCCATTAAAAATGACAAAAACAGAAAGAAAAGCCTCATCGCACCCCAAACCCTTGCAAAGCACTACAGTAATTGCTAGCGTTAATACTACGACAATGAGTTACATGATATTTAACTATAAGATTCACAACTATATATTAAGCTCATAAGAACAAATCTCTACACATACCAATTTCCTTAAGATTCCAAATAATCAATGTTAAATTTACATAAGCTAGGAAATGCATAAAAAAATAAAATGGAATCCCGACCTTGACTAGAGAAGGTACTCCTTGATAATAACAGCATAACGATCATACAGCTGTTGTGTATAGTCATGAGGAGGTTTCCGCGTCTATATGCTGTACCCAATTCTGTGAAGCAAGCCAAAAATGAACACTAAAATTTCAACAAACATTACCACAACAAAATCCAAAGAAATTCGAAGAACACATCTAATAGAACAACTAACAAGTGTCTAATTTAAAAAACAACATGGCGCCGCCGGAATTCATCGACACAAAAAAATTACCAAAACAAAATCCCAATCATACGTAAAACAGAGACTAAATTTAGAAGGGAAAGCAGTTGGCAACAAAAACTAGAAATCGGGGGAAGGAAAAAGAAGGATACCTGAAAAGAATCATGTAATCAGCAGCATCATGTAATCAGCTGCAGAAAGTAATGCCTCTCTCTTGTTCGTGTTCCATCCAGTTCAATGTAGCAGTTCCCTCATGCACCTTCCAGTGTACTGAAGTACCCGGTCAGATGTTGCAGTCTTTCCTGCATCTATTGCGGTAATTTGTCAACGAGACCTCCCGCTTTCCATCTGGAGAAGAAATGGCAGAAAAAAATTAATTCACTATGCACAAGAAACAGAGTTGCGAAGATATAATTGAGTTGCATTAGGATTTCCAATCATTATAAACTGGGAAAAAGTCCACACAGTTTATGTTTGGATTATTCAGCAGCATCTCCACTTTCGACTCATCCTATGCAGGATGCTTTTACCTGTAGCATCAGACATTAGATGAAGGGAAGAGCCGAGGCTTCTGAGGCCAAGCAAGCTGTTGGAGAAGGGAGGGAGGGTCCTCCGAGCAGAAGACGCGATGTTCCTTAAGGATGTGCCCACGAGGCAGATACTAATTGATCTGGACGCTGTTCCTTAAGGGGCCATGTTTCTAATGTATCTCAACGATGCCCCTTCTTACAGAAAGTCCTATCTTTCACCCAATTGGATGAGCTCTCTTGTGGATGGCCAAAGGCAAGAAACCTCTACATGTTATCAATGGCAGTTCATTTTAACTTACATGATATTTAACTATAACATTCACAACTATATATCAAGCTCATTAGAACAAATCTCTACACATACCAATTTTCTTGAGATTCCAAATAAACAATGTAAAATTTACAGAAGCAAGGAAATGCACAAAAAAATAAAATGGAATCCCAACCTTGACTAGAGGAGGTTTCCGCGTCTACTCCTTGCTAATAACAGCATAAAGATCATACAGCAGTTGTGTATAGTCACGAGGAGGTTTCCGCGTCTATATGTTGTACACAATTCTGTGAAGCAAGCCAAAAATGAACACTAAAATTTCAGCAATCATTACCACATAAAAATCAAAAGAATTTCGAAGAACACATCTGCTAGAACTTTTTGTTTTGAAACTCAGAACATACTCATACAAGCAATTACAGAAACATGAGATTACCTGAACTTGCATTTGCCGATGGCCATATATCTTTTCCAGTATGGTAACGCAAACATCGGACAAACCCTGCCTGCGCGATGTACGAGCAAGCTTATTAGCATTCCACGCTTTGCCACGGAAACCAAGGTGGTAAAGTTGCGGATTAGTTGTAGTGAAATTCATAAAAGCCACCATAACAGTATTGTATATTCTATTCCACCAAACTGACATGTTATCCCAATCATTATGAATTCCCAATCTCCACGTCTCAAGGATGTCCTTCATATCCACATAAACATGCATTCCCACAACCGGGTTCCCAAAAAGTTGTTTATTCCCATTAGCTATGTCCACAAGATTTCTAACTGATTCATGAACTTCAACTAACTGCTGAAATTGCTACAGAAGTGGAGTACACGACTGAACAGACAATAAGTACCTGCCACCACTGTTCCAAACCAAGCTCAACACCTTTCTGCAAAATATTCTCTATATCAGCAGCACCATTTGCATTTCGATCATGGAGGGCAAAGAAGGCTTGAATGAGACGAAGCTTAGGTGTTTCTTCTACTTGAACCTTTGGAAATACACTTTCCTTCATATAAGCCCACTTAGGCATCTTCCAATGGCAATCAAGTAGAAGTTCATAGTTCTCAACGCTTTTTCCAAAATCAGCCAAAGCATCCCACTGGCTGAGTTGACCAGCACAGTCATGCCACTGCGCTTCCCAGAAACACATTTCGGCCATGGGGACCAAGTTATTGTAAGTGTCTTGTGTGGCCGTAATCATGGCGTGGTAAGAGAGTCTATGAGTTCGCTGCCAGTATCCATGCTGAACCAGTGAAAGTCCAGCCCGCGTTTCAGCAGTAATTGACCTTTTTTTCTGCAATGCACATCACACGTCTTCTTCATTCAGTAGGCAATATAGCTTAGCTGGTGATTGAGAGCACTAAGCATCATTCATAAACAGCATCACATGATTCCCTAGCAAAGCCTGGGATATATGCCATGCATTGTAAGTCCTTCCAATATATTTGATGACCTCACTTGGCATCTGTCGCTGAGGATAGCTTAAGTGAAGGCCCTCCAGAACTGCTTGCACAACATTTGGCCTACTTGCTTGCTGTCTTTTATGGCAGTCCATTGGTAAATAATGAAATGTCCACCTCTTCTGGAGGATCAAGCAGCATATCGACAATATTTTTTATAATAGACGGAGCAATAACCTCCCAACTCTGACCATTCTTAAAAGCAGGAGCTAACATTGGTAAAATAAGCATTTGCATGCAAACAACTAAATGGTCATGTCCCAGTTGTTTTGATTGGAACATATGTAGAAATGTAAAAGGAGAGTCCTCTTCATATTAGGAGTGTAGCTCTCAGCATCCTGGATATGGGAAAACAATGAACACCACTGAATTAAAAAAATATTTACAAGAAAATCAGAAGAAAGAAGTATATATGGCTCTTATTTACCTCAATAATGTACAACTCCTTCAGCAAAGTACAATCAATCCGGGTGTGATCTAAGAATATGTATAACATATCAAATAGGGCACTGACTTCTGATTTATCATGCCTCAAGTAATTCGTAAAGTTTTTAACAAGCCATTTGCTTTCTTTGACCTGATATTTGTTCAATAAAGTCAAGTACAGAAAAAAGAAGCATGAAATAAAGAGACATGTAACACCTTAGAAAGAAAACCTGCGTATTAGAATTCTCTTTCTTCAAATTTCTATAATCTCTCTTTCTAAACCTAATCATTACTTTGCAACTCATCCATCCTAAATATTTTACCTTTAGAAGCAAATTTTCCAAATAGATAGTCCCAAAATTTAAACTTCAGATGGCTTTAATCGCATTCAACATCTAAGCTAGCATCTTAGTGCGAAAAGTGTGCATCAAATAAAAAAAAGTGGAGACCCCTGTATCATAGACAAACCATGGAAATCTTAATTTTTTTTCCTTCTCAAAGGAACTACCTGTATTAAGCTTAGTTCTTCCTCACTCTGCAACCGAGCTACTTTACAGGTGACTTCCAAACCATCACGGGAATGTCAAAAACTGCAAGATTTTGGTGTAACCATTCGGGCATCAATTTGACCATCCTTGAAAAAAGGGCTAAACCCTGAAAAAAAGGCAAAACCCAGAAGCAGGGCTCATGTATCTGCACAAGATGAAAAAACATAAAAAAACTGATAAAAGATCATTTATTTATCCAATAGGTATATGTGGGGAAGCATACTTGACTATTTGTTAATGTTGTGGCAGAAAAGTAAATGTGATTTCTTCTCCAAGACCATATTTCATCTGGTGGATAAGTAAACATGTTTCTTTATAAACCTGCATAAAGAAAAGTCCCACTAATTTGTAAGAGAAAGAAAAAAGTGTATCAGCAGCAACTGTTGTGACAGTGATAAAGTCAACAAGGATTTTCACATTAAATAAAAGAAAAATACCAGGTCACAATAATTTCGCCAACTTATCCACCCTTTTGGGAGATGCTTATAGAGGCTGATAGCATTTGAAAAAGCGACATTCGCCTTTTCATTGTCATTTAGCTTCAGCAGAAAATTATCTTCGAGCGGAAAAATCTCTGCTCCATGCTTTGGAGTAAAGTATTCAAGATTAGTACTGTCGATAAGATTGAGGCCGCTAGTCAATTCGCCTTTCATTTCAGGTTAAGCCTTTGCCTGCTCATGTATCTTCACAAATGCTTCCTACAAGCAAGAATATCTTAGCATAACTTGTGCAAACTAGATAAAGAAAACCTTAGACAGGTGATCTGAGCAAATCAATTAAAGGAAGCTAGAAATGGGTAACACAGTCTTCACAAGTGAGAACCTAGACACCAGCACATGCCTCCAACAAAAAGTAAAAATAATTTTCTGATGTAAACTAATGCAAAAGAGAAATGCCACCTAGATCTAAATTATATATGGCAACACATTCACTAACACTTCTAAAATCAGGAAAGAACTTTTTATTTAGAAACTCAGAACATTCTCATACATGCAATTACAAAAACATGAGATTACCAGAACTTCCATTTGTGGATGGCCTACGCAAACATCCGACAAACCCAGCTTGCGCGATATATGAGCAAGCTTATTAGCATTCCATGCTTTGTCACGGAAACCAAGGTGATAAAGTTGAGGGTTAGTTGTAGTGAAATCCTTAAAAGCCTCTATAACTGTATGGTATATTTCATTCCACCAAACTGACATGTTATCCCAATCATTAGGAATTCTCAGTCTTCAAGTCTCAAGGATGTCCTTCATATCCACATAAACATGCATTCCCACAACCGGGTTCCCAGAAAGTTGTTTATTCCCATTAGCTATGTCCACAAGAATTCTACCTGATTCATGAACTTCAACTAACTGTTGAAATTGCTGCAGAAGTGGAGTACACGATTGAACAGACAATTAGGTACCTGCCACCACTGTTCCAAACCAAGCTCAACACCTTTCTGCACAATATTCTCTATATAAGCAACACCATTTGCACTTCGATCATCGAGGGCAAAGAAGGCTTGAATGAGACGAAGCTTAGGTGTTTCTTCTACTTGAACCTTTGGACATACACTTTCCTTCATATAAGCCCACTTAGGAATCTTCCAATGGCAGTCATGTAGAAGTTCATAGTTCTCAACGCTTTTTCCAAAATCAGCCAAAGCATCCCACTAGCTGAGTTGACCAGCACAGTCAAGCCACAGCTCTTCCCAGAAACACATTTCGGCCTTGGGGACTATTTGAATTGCCTTTTGTGGCCTTAATCATGGCTTGGTAAGAGAGGCTCTGAGCTCGCTGCCAGTATCCAAGCTGAACCAGTGAAAGACCACACCACGTTTCAGCAGTAATTGATCTTTTTTTTTTATAATTGCAGTAATTGATCTTTTTTTTTCGCAATAACTGTAATTTTTTTTTTTGCAATTCACATCACACATCTTCTTCATTCAGTAGGCGATACAGCTTAGCAAGTGATTCAGAACACTTATTGTCATTCATAAACAACATCACATGACTCACCACCAAAGCCAGGGATATATGCCATGCATTGTAAGTCTTTCCAATATATTTGATGAACTCACTTAGCATCTGTGGCTTAGGATAGCTGAAGTGAAGGCCCTCCGGAACTGCTCGCTCAAAATTTGCCCTACTTGCAAGCTGTCATTTATGGCAGTCCTTTGGTAAATAATGAAAGGTTCACCTCTTCCGGAGGATCAAGCAGCTTATCAACAATATTTATTATAATACACGGGGCAACAACCTCCCAACTCTGACCATTCTGAAAAGCATGAGCTAACATTGGTAAAATAAGCATTTGCATGCAAACAACCAAATGGATCTTGGCAATGCCCCTCTTTGCAGGAAGTCCCAGCCATCCTCCAATTGGATAAGCTCTCTGGTCTAGAGATAACAAATGGAGAGACATCTTGCATCTGCCACACATTGCTTCTCAACGCCCAATGCTCTCCTCCAATTCTCCTCTCATTTTTCACCTTCAGAAAAGACAATTAAATAACCAGCTTGGTCACGTTTAACTATCTCCTGGCCTTCATCCAGACGCAGCATGTGCTCCTCATACTTCACCATCCATTCTTTCTTCTCAATCAAAAGAAATCCAATATTATATTGGTCGTCGTAGAGCTGTTCACAAAAGCACGCGAACAAATAAATAGGTAAAAGGCACTAGGAAAATTTCAATTAGATGTAGCTGCAAGGAAAATCCAAAATAAATGTAGTTGTACCACTCTCAAAATTATCCGCACAGTACAGAAATTGTATCTTCCACCAAAGGTTGGTCAACATAAACCTGCTGGAATCGGCGCACAGTGCTGGATCTTTTTCAATGTATTTGTGGTATTCATCTAGTGATGTTGCTCCATTACATTGCATCTCACCACGACCAAGCATGGGTTTCAACAAATTTCCAGCATCCACGTCACTGTTAGTTGCACCTGAAGCACAGTTTTTAAAAAAAAACACACTTTAGAAGCCTGTCATATAGAACTTTTAACTTAGATGCTAATTTTATTAGTTGTGGAATTCATGATGGAGAAAGGCATGTTTGTCTATGTCATTTTCAAATGACAATAAATCATAAGAAACTGCATCAATCAAACAATCATTTTAGAGAGAGCACAAGGTGGCCCCAATAAGCAAGACGGTTTAGAAGCTGTTGATGTGGTGGAGACCAGAGCTATAACCAGTCAAGACATCAACTACAACGTCAAGGGATTTTAAGAGGAAGAAAAAGACCAAAAACAATGGGTTGACTCTATGAGAGAAGACCTGAAAATGATGAATTTAACCACTACTACAGCTCACAGTCAAGTGGCAAGGCAAAACAAGGAGGGTAACACCTGGTAAGAGTAAAATACAAAATACATAGTAAAAAAATTGTATAGATAATCCAACATAACAAAGAATAAACATCAGTTATGAATGGCAGTTCATTTTAACTTAAAAACAACAAGATAAACATCAGTTGTGGTAACAATCCAGATGAATCTGGCACTTAAAATATAATCATCCACATAAAGCCGCAAACAAGTAAGAGAATTGCACTTGATGTGAGCATTCCATTAAAAATGACAAAACAGAAAGAAAAGCCTCATCGCACCCCACAACCCTTGCAAAGCACTACAGTAATTGCATGCGTTAATATTACGACAATGAGTTACATGATATTTGACTATAAGATTCACAACTATATATTAAGCTCATAAGATCAAATCTCTACACATACCAATTTCCTTGAGATTTCAAATAATCAATGTCAAATTTACATAAGCTAGGAAATGCATAAAAAAATAAAATGGAATCCCAACCTTGACTAGACAAGGTAGTCCTTGATAATAACAGCATAACGATCATACAGCTGTTGTGTATAGTCATGAGGAGGTTTCCGCGTCTATATGCTGTACACAATTATGTGAAGCAAGCCAAAAATGAACATTAAAATTTCAACAAACATTACCACAACAAAATCCAAAGAAATTCGAAGAACACATCTAATAGAACAACTAACAAGTGTCTAATTTATAAAACAACATGGCGCCGCCGGAATTCATGGAAACAAAAAATTACCAAGACAAAAACCCAATCAGACGTAAAACAGAGACTATATTCAAAAGGGGAAGCAGTTGGCAACAAAAACTAGAAATCGGGGGAAGGAAAATGAAGGATACCTGAAAAGAATCATGTAATCAGCAGCATCATGTAATTGGCAGCAGAAAGTAATGCCTCTCTCTTGTTCTTGTTCCATACAGTCCAATGTAGCAGTTCCCTCAAGTACCTTCCAGTGTACTGAAGTACCCGCTCAGATGTTGCAGTCTTTCCTGCATCTATGTGGGCCATAATTGGAATATTGTGGTAATATGTCAATGGAACCTCCCCCTTTCCATCTGGAGAAGAAAATGCAGAAAAAAATTATTTCACTGTGCCCAAGAAACAGAGTTGTGAAGATATAATTGAGTAGGATTAGGATTCCCAATCATTATAAACTGGAAAAAAGTCCACACAAAGTTTGGATTATTCAGCAGCAGCTCCACTTTCGACTCATCCTATGCAGGATGCTTTTACCCGTAGCATCAGCCGTTAGACACAGGGAAGAGCCGAGGCTTCTGAGGCCAAGCAAGCGGTTAAGAGGAGAGGGAGGGGCCTCCGAGCAGAAGGGGCGATGTTCCTTAAGGATGTGCCTACGAGGCAGATACTAATGGATCTTGACGATGTTCTTTAAGGGGCCATGTTTCTAATGGATCTTGACGATGCCCCTTTTTGAAGGAAGTCCCAACTTTCCCCCATTTGGATGAGCTCTCTTGTGGACGGCCAAAGGCAAGAAACCACTACATGTTATCAATGGTGGTTCATTTTAACTTACTTGATATTTAACTATAAGATTCACAACTATATATCAAGTTCATAAGAACAAATCTCAACACATACCATTTTCCTTGAGATTCCAAATAACCAATGTAAAATTTATAGAAGCAAGGAAATGCATAAAAAAATAAAATGGAATCCCAACCTTGACAGGAGAAGGTAGTCCTTGATAATAACAGCACAACGATCATACAGCTATTGTGTATAGTCATAGGGAGGTTTCAGCGTCGATATGCTGTACACAATTCTGTGAAGCAAGCCAAAAATGAACACTAAAATTTCAACAATCATTACCACAACAAAATCCAAAGAAATTCGAAGAACACATCTAATAGAACAACTAACAAGTGTGCAATTTATAAAACAGAAACATGCAATTACCTGAACTTACATTTGTGGATATACATCTTTTCCAGTATGGTAACGTAAACCCTGGCGCGCGATATATGAGCAAGCTTATTAGCATTCCATGCTTTGCCACGGAAACCAAGGTGGTAAAGTTGCGGATTAGTTGTAGTGAAATCCTTAAAAGCATCAATAACAATATTGTATATTTCATTCCACCAAACTGACATGTTATCCCAATCATTAGGAATTCTCAATCTCCAAGTCTCAAGGATGCCCTTCATATCCACATTAACATGCACTCCCACAACCGGATTCCCAGAAAGTTGTTTATTCCGATTAGCTATGACCACAAGAATTCTATCTGATTCATGAACTTCAATTAACTGCTGAAATTGCACCAGAAGTGGAGTACACGACTGAACAGACAATAAGGCTTGAATGAGACGATGCTTAGGTGTTTCTTCTACTTGAGCCTTTGGAAATACATTTTCCTTCATATAAACCCAGTTAGGCATCTTCCAATGGCAGTAAGAAGAAGTTCAAAGTTCTCAATGCTTTTTCCAAAATCAGCCAAAGCATCCCACTGGCTTAGTTGACCAGCACAGTGAAGCCACTGCTCTTCCCAGAAACAGACTTCGGCCTTAGGGACTATGTTATTGTCATTGCCTTGTGTGGCGAAATCATGGCTTGGTAAGAGAGGCTCTGAGCTCGCTGCCAGTATCCATGCTGAACCAGTGAAAGACCACACCACATTTCAGCAGTAATTGATCTTTTTGTTTTTATAATTGCAGTAATTGATCTTTTTTTTTATAATTGCAGTAATTGATCTTTTTTTTTTGCAATTCACATCACGCATCTTCTTCATTCAGTAGGGGATACCGCTTAGCAAGTGATTCAGAACACTTACTGTCATTCATAAACAACATCACATGACTCTCCACCAAAAGCCAGGGATATATGCCAAGCATTGTAAGTCTTTCCAATATATTTGATGAGCTCACTTGGCATCTGTGGCTGAGGATAGCTTAAGTGACGGCCCTCTGGAACTGCTTGCACAACATTTACCCTACTTGCTTGCTGTCTTTTATGGCAGTCCTTTGGTAAATAATGAAAGGTCCACCTCTTCTGGAGGATCAAGCAGCTTATCAGGGCAACAACCTCCCAACTCTGACCATTCTGAAAAGCATGAGCTAACATTGGTAAAATTAGCATTTGCATGCAAACAACCAAATGGATCTTGACGATGCCCCTTTTTGCAGGAAGTCCCAGCCTTCCACCTATTGGATGGGCTCTCTGGTCTAGAGATAACAAATGGAGAGACAACTTGCATCTGCCACACATTGCTTCTCAACACCCAATGCTCTCCTCAAATTCTCCTCTCATTTTTCACCTCAAGAAAAGGCAATTAAATAAGAAGGTTGGTCACGTTTAACTATCTCTGGGCACTCATCCAAACGCTGCATGTGATCCTCATAATTCACCATCCACTCTTTCTCCTCAAGCAAAAGAAGTCTCATATTATATTGGCCGTTGTCGAGCTGTTCACAAAAGCACGCGAACAAATGAATAGTTAATGCATAATAGGAAAACTTAAATTAGATGTAGCTGCAAGGAAAATCCAAAATAAATGTAGTTGTACCACTCTCAAAATTATCAGCGCAGGACAAATTGTATCTTCCACAAAAGGATGGTCAACATAAACCTGCTGGAATTGGTGCTCAGTGCTGGATATTTTTAAATGTATTTGTGGTATTCATCTAGTGATGTAGCTCCATTACACTGCATCTCACCTTGACCAAGCATGGGTTTCAACAAATTTCCAGCATCCATGGCACTGTTAGTTGCTCCTGAAACACAGTTTTTTAAAAAACACACACTTTAGAAACCTCTCATATACAACTTTCAACTTAGATGGTAATTTTATTAGTTGTGGCATTCGTGAAGGAAAAAGGCATGTTTGTTTGACATTTTCAAATGAGAAGAAATCATAAGAAAATGCATCAATCAAACAATCATTTTAGGGAGAGCGCATGGTGGCCTCAATAAGCAAGACGGATTAGAAGCTGTTGAAGTGGTGGAGACCAGAGTTGTAACCAGTCAAGACAGCAACTACAACTTCAGGGGATTTTAAGAGGAAGACAAAGGCCAAAAACAATGGGTTGACTCTATGAGAGAAGACCTGAAAATGATGAATTTAAACACTACTACAGCTCACAGTCAAGTGGGAAGGCAAAACAAGGAGGGTAACACCTGGTAAGAGTAAAATACAAAATACATAGTAAAAAAATTGTATAGATAGTCTAACATAATAAAGAATGAAAAAATAGCCCGTATGGTATACAGAAGTTAACAAGATGCTGCAAATACACATCTGTGAGACTGAACAATGTTGCAGTAAACAAAGATATGGACTGAAGTAAACTCTGCATGTTATGAATGGCGGTTCATTTTAACTTAAAAACCACAAGATAAACATCAATTGTGGTAACAATCCAGATGAATCTGGCACTTAAAATATAATCATCCACATCAAGCCGCAAACAAGTAAGAGACTCAGAACATACTCAAACAAGCAATTACAGAAACATGCGATTACCTGAACTTCCAATTGTGGATGGCCATACATCTTTTCCAGAAAGGTAACGCAAACCCTGCCTGCGCGATATATGAGCAAGCTTATTAGCATTCCATGCTTTGCCACAGAAACCAAGGTGGTAAAGTTGTGGATTAGTTGTAGTGAAATCCTTAAAAGCATCTATAACAGTATTGTATATTTCATTCCACCAAACTGACATGTTATCCCAATCATTAGGAATTCTCAATCTCCAAGTCTCGAGGATGTCCTTCATATCCACATAAACATGCATTCCCACAACCGGGTTCCCAGAAAGTTGTTTATTCCCATTAGCTATGTCCACAAGAATTCTAACTGGTTCATGAACATCAACTAACTGCTGAAATTGCAGCAGAAGTGGAATACATGACTGAACAGACAATAAGGCTTGAATGAGACGAAGCTTAGGTGTTTCTTCTACTCGAGCCTTTGGAAATACATTTTCCTTCATATAAGCCCAGTTAGGCATCTTCCAATGGCAGAAAGTAGAAGTTCATAGTTCTCAACGCTTTTTCGAAAATCAGCCAAAGCATCCCACTGGCTTAGTTGACCAGCACAGTGAAGCAAGTGCTCTTCCCAGAAACAGACTTCGGCCTTCGGGACTATATTATTGTAATTGCCTTGTGTGGCGAAATCATGGCTTGGTAAGAGAGGCTCTGAGCTCGCTGCCAGTATCCATGCAGAACCAGTGAAAGACCACACCACGTTTCAGCAGTAATTGATCTTTTTGTTTTTATAATTGCAGTAATTGATCTTTTTTTTATAATTGCAGTAATTGATCTTTTTTTTTGCAATAACTGATCTTTTTTTTTGCAATTCACATCACGCATCTTCTTCATTCAGAAGGGATACTGCTTAGCAAGTGATTCAGAACACTTATTGTCATTCATAAACAACATCACATGACTCTCCACCAAAAGCCAGGGATATATGCCAAGCATTGTAAGTCTTTCCAATATATTTGATGAGCTCACTTGGCATCTGTGGCTGAGGATAGCTTAAGTGAAGGCCCTCTGGAACTGCTTGCACAACATTTACCCTACTTGCTTGCTGTCTTTTATGGCAGTCCTTTGGTAAATAATGAAAGGTCCACCACTTCTGGAGGATCAAGCAGCTTATCGACAATATTTCTTATAATAGACGGGGCAACAACCTCCCACTTCTGGAGGATAAAGCAGCTTATCGACAATATTTCTTATAATAGACGGGGCAACAACCTCCCAACTCGGACCATTCTGAAAAGCATGAGCTAACATTGGTAAAATTAGCATTTGCATGCAAACAACCAAATGGATCTTGAGGATGCCCCTTTTTGCAGGAAGTCCCAGCCTTCCACCTATTGGATGGGCTCTCTGGTCTAGAGATAACAAATGGAGAGACAACTTGCACCTCCCACACATTGCTTCTCAACACCCAATGCTCTCCTCAAATTCTCCTCTCATTTTGCACCTCAAGAAAAGGCAATTAAATACGCAGCTTGGTCACGTTTAACTATCTCCGGGCGCTCATCGAAATGCTGCATGTGCTCCTCATAATTCACCATCCACTCTTTCTTCTCAATCAAAAGAAGTTCCATATTATATTGGCCGTCGTCAAGTTGTTCACAAAAGCACGCGAACAAATGAATAGTTAATGCATTCTAGGAAATTTTAAATTAGATGTAGCAGCAAGGAAAATCCAAAATAAATGTAGTTGTACCACTCTCAAAATTATCAGCGCAGGACAGAAATTGTATCTTCCACAAAAGGTTGATCAACATAAACCTGCTGAAATTGGTGCTCAGTGCTGGATATTTTTAAATGTATTTGTGGTATTCATCTAGTGATGTTGCTCCATTACATTGCATCTCACCACGACCAAGCAAGGGTTTCAAAAAATTTCCAGCATCCATGGCACTGTTAGTTGCTCCTGAAACACAGTTTTTCAAAAAAAAAACACACTTTAGAAGCCTGTCATATACAACTTTTAACTTAGACGGTAATTTTATTAGTTGCGGCATTCGTGAAAGAAAAAGGCATGTTTGTTTGTCATTTTCAATTGAGAAGAAATCATAAGAAACTGCATCAATCAAACAATCATTTTAGAGAGAGCACAAGGTGGCCTCAATAAGCAAGACGGTTTAGAAGCTGTTGAAGTGGTGGAGACCAGTGTTGTAACCAGTCAAGACAGCAACTACAAGTTATGAATGGCAGTTCATTTTAACTTAAAAACCACAAGATAAACATCAGTTGTGGTAACAATCCAGATGAATCTGGCACTTAAAATATAATCATCCACATCAAGCCGCAAACAAGTAAGAGACTCAGAACATACTCAAACAAGCAATTACAGGAACATGCGATTACCTGAACTTCCATTTGTGGATGGCCATACATCTTTTCTAGAATGGTAATGCAAACATCGGACAAACACTGCCTGCGCAATATATGAGCAAGCTTATTAGCATTCCATGCTTTGCCACGGAAACCAAGGCGGTAAAGTTGTGGATTAGTTGTAGTGAAATCCTTAAAAGCATCCATAACAGTATTGTATATTTCATTCCACCAAACTGACATGTTATCCCAATCATTAGGACTTCTCAATCTCCAAGTCTCAAGGATGTCCTTCATATCCACATAAACATGCATTCCCACAACCGGGTTCCCAGAAAGTTGTTTATTCCCATTAGCTATGTCCACAAGAATTCTAACTGATTCATGAACTTCAACTAACTGTTGAAATCGCAACAGAAGTGGAGTACACGACTGAACCAACAATAAGTAACTGCCACCACTGTTCCAAACTAAGCTCAACACCTTTCTGCACAACATTCTCTATATTAGCAACACCATTTGCATTTCGATCATGGAGGGCAAAGAAGGCTTGAATGAGACGAAGCTTAGGTGTTTCTTCTACTTGAACCTTTGGAAATACATTTTCCTTCATATAAGCCCAGTTAGGCATCTTCCAATGGCGGTCAAGTAGAAGTTCATAGTTCTCAACGCTTTATCCAAAATCAGCCAAAGCATCCCACTGGCTGAGTTGACCAGTAGAGTCAAGCCACTGCTCTTCCCAGAAACACATTTCGGCCTTGAGGACCAAGTTATTGTAAGTGCCCTGTGTGGCCTTAATCATGGCTTGGTAAGAGAATCTCTGAGCTCGCTGCCAGTATCCACGCTGAACCAATGAAAGTCCAGCCCGTGTTTCAGCAGTAATTGATCTTTTTTTCTGCAATCCACATCACACGTCTTCTTCATTCAGTAGGCAATATACCTTAGCTGGTGATTGAGAACGCTAAGCATCATTCATAAACAGCATCACATGATTCCCTAGCAAAGCCTGGGATATATGCCATGCATTGTAAGTCCTTCTAATATATTTGATGACCTCACTTGGCATCTGTCGCTGAGGATAGCTTAAGTGAAGGCCCTCCGGAACTGCTTGCACAACATTTGGCCTACTTGCTTGCTGTCTTTTATGGCAGTCCTTTGGTAAATAATGAAATGTCCACCTCTTCGGGAGGATCAAGCAGCTTATCGACAATATATTTTATAAGCAGGAGCTAACATTGGTAAAATAAGCATTTGCATGCAAACAACCAAATGGTCATGTCCCAGTTGTTTTGATTGGAACATATGTAGAAATGCAAAAGGAGAGTCCTCTTCATATTAGGAGTGTAGCTCTCAGCATCCTGGATATGGGGAAAACAATGAACACCACTGAATTAAAAAAATATTTACAAGAAAATCAGAAGAAAGAAGTAAGAGAATTGCACTTGATGTGAGCATTCCATTAAAAATGACAAAACAGAAAGAAAAGCCTCATCGCAGTTCACAACCCATGCATAAAAAAATAAAATGGAATCCCAACCTTGACTAGAGAAGGTAGTCCTTGATAATAACAGCATAACGATCATACAGCTGTTGTGTATAGTCATGAGGAGGTTTCCGCGTCTATAAACTGTACACAATTCTGTGAAGCAAGCCAAAAATGAACACTAAAATTTCAACAAACACTACCACAACAAAATCCAAAGAAATTCGAAGAACACATTTAATAGAACAACTAACAAGTGTCTAATTTACAAAACAACATGGCGCCGCCGGAATTCATGGACACAAAAAATTACCTAAGCAAAAACCGAATCAGACGTAAAACAGAGACTAAATTCAAAAGGGGAAGCAGTTGGCAACAAAAACTAGAAATCGGGGGATGGAAAAAGAAGGATACCTGAAAAGAACCATGTAATCAGCAGCAGAAAGTAATGCCTCTCTCTTGTTCTTGTTCCATCCAGTCCAATGTAGCAGTTCCCTCATGTACCTTCCAGTGTACTGAAGTACCTGGTCAGATGTTGCAGTCTTTCCTGCATCTATGTGGGCCATAATTGGAATATTGCGGTAATTTGTCAATGGAACCTCCCGCTTTCCATCTGGAGAAGAAATGGCAGAAAAAAATTATTTCACTGTGCACAAGAAACGGAGTTGTGAAGATATAATTGAGTAGCATTAGGATTCCCAATCATTATAAACTGGAAAAAAGTTCACACAAAGTTTATGTTTGGATTATTCAGCAGCATCTCCACTTTCGACTCATCCTATGTAGGATGCTTTTACCTGTAGCATCAGGCATTAGACGAAGGGAAGAGCCGAGGCTTCTGAGGCCAAGCAAGTGTTGGAGAGGAGAGGGAGGGGCCTCCGAGAAGAAGGGGACATGTTCCTTAAGGATGTGCCCACGAGGCAGATACTAATGGATCTTGACGATGTTCCTTAAGGGGCCATGTTTCTAATGGATCTTGACAATGCCCCTTTTTGCAGGAACTCCCAGCCTTCGCCCAAAGGCCAAAAACGTCGACCCCTGCCACCGGCGCTCTTGGACACAGTCTCACCGGAAATCGCCTCGCGGTCGGTTTAAGTCAGCCTGTACGGAATGGGGTACACCGTCGGGCCGGATAACAGCGCACAACGGCTCCGTCGGAGGAGATGTGGACCCGGTCGCCGGAGATGCGGAGGGAGAGGACGTGGTGGAGGAGCGTCAAGATCCCGCTCTAAGGCCTCGGTTGCGAGCAAAGATGGTAACATTGTGTCTTCTCTAGCAGCTCCGCCATGATGGGTGACGAGGTGTTGGGCAATGCGGCGGCGGAGAGGAGGGCGGTGACCGGCGAAGCCATGGCCTTTGGCAAGAGGAGCAGAGCCATCCCTCTGTGGGAGCGTTGGCTGGCACTTGGCAGAGAGGGGAGGGAAGTGGGACGCATCCCATCTTGACATGTGCCCTGCCAGCCTGGAGCCCACCCGTTGGAGTGAACTCTTACCCCACTAAATGGTGGCATACCCCGTTAGATGGCTCGGTCCATTGCTACCTCTACTTCTAACGGCTCTCTGTTTTGAGCTGTTGGATGGTCATCCAACTGTGGCCAACAACTTCTAACATATCTTTTTGTCGATCCGTTGGATGATCATCTACCAACCATCAATGACTTCCTACGGCTCTTTTTTATGAGCGGTTGGATGATCATCCAACTGTAGGTTTTTTTTGTGCATTGATTTATTTTTAAAAAAATGGGGTTGCGCCACATCTCGGCTATGGACTGGGCCGCTGCCTAGGCCTGGGCCTATGTTGAGCTAGGCCATCTCTAGGCCTTGGGCCGGGCTGGGCCTGTGGGCTTAAAATTGAGACATGACCCTGACCCACCTTCCCAGGGCCCGGCCCTTCCAAACGGGCAAGGTCAAAGCCCAGCCCATTGGTACTAGGCTAGGTGAGCCCGCTGGATGGCCCGGCCCATTGCCACCTCTACTCTTACCTAAGGGTGTAAACGAGTCGAGCCGAGCTCATTTAGACTCGACTCTGGCTCGGCTCGAAGAAGCTCGCGAGCCTATATCTATATAAATGTAGATATATGCAAATATATTATTTTCTATTTTTATCTTATTTTATAAAAAATTTAACGACCTAAGCTCGAGCCTGGGCCGAGCTTTCACTAGAGCTCGAGCCAAGCTCCAAAATTCTTATCAAGCCGAGCTCGAGCCGGGAGGCTACGAGGTGTAATAAATGAGCAGAGCCGAGCTCGAGCTCGAATTTGAAATTTTGAGCTCTAGCTTAGCCATGCCCAAGCTCGGCTCAGTTACAACCCTACTCTTACCATGCCTTTTGGTCAATCTAACCCCATTACTCCTACTACTCCCTCTGATCACTTTTAGTCCAGACCATCACTTAAATAGTCATTTTATTGAGATGTGGGCGAAAGCCGTGCAGAGAAGGGGCTATGGGTACAAGAAGCACCAAAAGGGAGAGGTAAGTCCCTCTGTGCGAGCATCTCCTTCTCATTTGCAAACAAAGTTAAGGAGCATCCAAAAGAACTTTGCTAAAGAAGGCAATAGGGTGGTCATTTTGAAGTAAGACGGCACCAAGACCGGCATCCGACGCATCATGGCCTGCTCCAACCTCTCGAACGCTTCTTGGGCCGCCTCCGTCCATGTAAATGCCCCCTTCTTGAGAAGTACGGTGAGGGGACTAACAATCAAACCATACTAACTAAAGAAGCGTCGATAATACCCTGTGAGTCCTAGAAATCCGCAGAGTGCCCGTGCACAAGTGAGGGTCGGCCATGAAAGCATAACAGTCACCTTCGAAAGGTCACTAGCAACCCCCTCGCGAGAGATAATATGGCCATGGTACTCCTCCTGTTCACTGCCAAAAGAGCATTTCAAGTGCTTAAGGAATAATGAATTTGCTCGCAAAATAGTGGAAACAGACCTGAGATGCTCCAAGTGGTCTGCCCATGATGTGTGTAGATCAAGATGTCATCAAAGAACACCAAGACTAATAGGCGGAGGAAAGGGTTAAACAGATCTGGAAGGAGGCAAGTGCATTGGTCAACCAAAACGGCATGACCAAGAACTCAAAATATACATCATGAGTGTGAAATGCCATCTTATGAATGACGAAGGGCTGCATTCGGATTTGATGATAACTCAAACGAAGATCAAGTTTGTTGAAGACGGTAGCTCTGACCAATTCTTCAAGTAACTCAATCACCAGAATAGGATACTTATACTACGCGATCGATCTCCATGAACCAAGATGCGCTGAGGATGAAGGAAATGATCGATCACTGCATTTGCGATCGATCGTATCTACTGGAATGCTAGTTGCTAGTCCCCGATCGATCACATCACTTACGCGATCGATCGCCCCCAATTTGGAATATGCCACAGACATATAGAATGATCGATCATTTCATAGACGATCGATCGTATCTACTGAAATTTCGGAATGAACAGTTATCGATTGATCGTTTACAAACCGATCGATCGCCAGATGAAGACAGTCTGCTAAACGATAGCGGGACGAAGTAGAAATACACTGGAAACAACGATCGATCGGGCAACCATTGATCGCCGAACCAGGCAGATCGATCTGCAGCGGCGGCGGGCGGAAAAAATACCCTTCTTATTAGGGGGCTTTTCTTACCCATCTAACTAGATCAAAATTTGAGGGGCCACGACATCTTAACTGACACGCCCCTCTCCCTCACTGCACGCGGAGCGCGTGAGCGGAGGCACAAATAAACAGGACTTTGAGAGTGAGTTGAGGTGCATATAAACATGACTCTCTTATTATTCTTTGGCCTTTTAAAAAAAATCAAATAAATAAATTATTGTTTCAGGCATAACTAGGGGTGAAAATGCGCCATGTGTACTCACTACCTTAATTAAATGACTCGACTCTATTTGACTCCAAGCACGTCAAGCAAAGCTTGTGCTCCGCCTCGGCTTACATTGGTTCCACTCGAGATTTATTTTAGGGAAAATTATATAATAAATCATAAAAAAATTCCATTGTGATGCACTGTACAAATTATTTCCCAAACAGGTGCTCTGACAAGCCACGCAGGCGCCAGCATGGCTTTTTTTTAAACCGACCCGAAAGGCGTCGGTTGAACCGACACCTGATAAAACCATATACATATACATTACATATATCACAACATTAAACTTACACAAACCATTTAGACTATTAGAAAGACTAACACAATATTAAATTATTACAAAATTATACAAAGTATTATAAATTTACTCATAAAATTACAAGTGTTCAATCAACTCTCCTCAACCTATTCCTACCCCATCCTCGTGCTCGAGCTGGAATATCCTCAGGCTCAACATCAGGTATAGCATCTGAAGACGAAGGTGCCTAACGTAGAGCACAAAGTGCACGCTGTCGCCGAGTATATACTTTTGAAGAAAGAGGCCTCTCAACTTGCTCTAGCGGGGCATTTAGAACAACTGGTGATGGGGTAAAACTCGTCGTGTTGGCTGTTGATGTCACAATGCCGGAACAACCTCCAGTCCTAGAAGCTGATAAACGTCCTGGAACAACCTCCAGTCTTGGAATCTATGTCATAACTGGCTGAAGCAATGGCAAACTCGCAAGAATATGTCCAGAGATATTGTGTAGCGTCTGACATGCCGCTAGCAAGCTCTCATAAGATCGGTCTACCAAAGCACTCTCCGTCTGAACGAATGTCTGTCGAGGAGGTCGCCGGAGAGCCGAGGCGAAGCACCGGAGAGACAAGTTAGGGCTCTGTGCGGCGGAGTCTGAGCCTGAGCCCGAGATATATATGAAATGTCAACCGACACCTTTCGGCGAACCAAAAAGGCTTCGGTTTCGGTTCGGTTTAAAAAAAAGCCACGCAAGCACTAGCGGCCACGCTGGCGCTTGCGTAGTTTGTCAGAGCACTAGTTCGGGAATTATTTGCTACAGTGCGTCAAAATAGATTTTTTTTATTTATTATATAATTTTCCCTTTATTTTACTACTCCCTCCATTCACTTTTAGTTGAGACATTTAGCAAAAATGGTGTAGCAAAATTATATGATATCATTCCCTAATTGTCCTCCAACCGAGCGGCTAGATACGACATCAATGGCTACTCGGCAATGACCCTAGTTTGAGAGCCCTCCGCGATGAAAGGTGACTCACTCGCTTAGAAAGCCACAACTTTTACTATGGACCTTACATCTCAATAAAATTGACCAAATATGCGACGGTCTTAATAAAAAATGACCGGAGGGAGTAATTTGTTTAAGGAGATTTTACCAAATAGTATATATTACAATAAATAATAACCAATCGGGAAAGAGGCAACTTAATTCCCGATCCAATTATCTGGCATGCCATGTTGGCGCTGGTCCCTGTGCGGTCTCCTTTTTTTCACTCTAACCCGAAATATGTCACTAGAAGAAATGCCTTCCTCTACTAATAAGGAAAACATCTCTTCTATTGACATTTTCTATTTTATTACCTTTTCAATTAAATTCTATTGGTGCCTTAATTTTTTCTTTAGCTATCTAAAAAAAACTAAGGCGTCAATAGGAGCGACGCCTTCAAAGTAAAAAGGGTAAGACGTCATTTCAAACGACGTCTTTAAAGCGTAGAGTTTTCCGACTCATATTTTTCGTTATGGTGCGTTAAAATGTCATTTTAAACGATGCCTTAGTTGAAAATATAATAAAATAGAAAGCTTAAGTAAAAGAGATGCTTTCCTTGTTACTAGATGAAGATTCTTTAAGTGACGCCTTTCATGTCAGAATGCAAAAAAAAAAAGACTGTGCAAGGGCCAACGCCACATTGGCACCTGGGTGACATTTCAGATAACTGGACTGTGCAAGCGGGAGCCTGCATGGCTTGTCAGAGCAGCTATTCGGGAAGTATTTGCTACAGTGCTTCGTTTTGAATTTTTTTTTTGATTTATTATATAATTTCCCCATTATTAAAACATACTTCAACATCAATTAAAAAATTTCGTTAGCAATGAATACTGCTATAACTACTTCCAATCTCAAGTTAAATCTCACTCAATGCATCGTCATTGTTGATTTGTGGGCTTACCATGTCAAAACACGGCAGTGATGCATAAAGTGACATTTGGAAGAACATTTTCTTTTCTTTTTTATTTATTTATGCATTTGACTAAAGAGTTCGTCTAGCCTCACCAATTTTCATCACCAACGTCACATCACCATCAAAGAGGGCTTGCCACATCACCAAGAGAAAAACGAAGAAAGAACTGAATTCAGAAAAAAAATTACAACTTTACCTAAATTTTATGGGTCCCACCTCCACATGCTGTTGGGATAGAGTTTGGTGAAGAAAATATTTTTCTTTACTAAGGGGTCGTTTGGGGCGTGATTATAAGTAAATATCCAGAGTGGATTTTGGACATCCACTGTAGCATTCATATTTTTTCCATATCCAGCGTGATACACGACCTGAGGTGCTTCAGCTGGATATGGGAAAAACATGAATGCTTCAGTGTAGCAGAACATTTTAATCACGCCCCAAACGGCCCCTAAAAGCAAAACATCCACTGTGGATGTTTTGCTACACTGTAGCATTCATGTTTTTTCCATATCCAGCTGAAACACCTCAGGTAGTGTTTCACGCTGGATATGGAAAAAACATGAATGTTACATTGGACATCCAAAATCCACTCTAGATATTTTGACTTTTTCACGCCCCAAACGGCCCCTAAATCGATACTTCAATTTTAACTTAAGCTAAACAAGCTTGCTGTTTTAAAGTGAAATGGTTATTCTGTATCCCGAGTTCCCCTTTCCTTTGTGAACGTCTTTCACAGCAATACCTCTGACCACTCCCGCAGACATCTATATGCCTATACACCGGCAAATATAAAAGGGGACTCATGTTCTATTTAATTTGAGAATGCCTCCCATCTTTTCCATCCAAATCAACCATCCGTGCTTGGCCCCATGAGATATATGGCACCAACATAAATCATTATATACATTTTTCAAAACTTACAATTGATACAAAACATCTTTGCACTCGGTGTGTAACACAAAAAATAACCAATCAAATCCCTTCGAAATTGGTTATCCACTGTTAAGATGATTTCGAGCACGGACACTCAGATTTTTTCTTTTTTCTTTTTTGATAGAAACGTCGAGATCTAAGAAACTGGTTTGACAAGGCATTCCATTGGTTGAATGTGAAAAGTACTTTGGTCTTCAAAGTTGCTACCCATAAATAAAATCAATTAACTAGAACATTGATTACATAAAAAAAACTGCGAATGACTCTACTCCTGTAAATTGGACAATCCACAATTTCACCGTAAGCCTGAACTGCCTTTCACTGTAATATGCTTGCAGGAAACCGCATTCTTGAAAAGTACTCCAATAACTGAAACTGAAGGAAGTATACATAGTTTGTTGATACATGCACACAAATTAAGTTAACTCCGCATTACCAGCTTTACATTTCTGTCTAATTATTGCATGTGCTGGAGGATCCCACTATCTTATAGCTCCAAGAAGATTAGCACCGCCAAGCTTAGCACCCTCCAAGTGCTACAGAGTTGCACAAAAAAGACGCCCAACTACATGGTTAATAAGGATATCCTCTTTTGTCGGAAACCAAATATTACCATCCAATACTGAAAAGAAGATATGATTTGCAAATAAGAAGAGCTAGGAATTCCAAGTCAGAAGAATGAAAAGATGAGATCGCCAGGATCATCTCGCTATATGACTAAAATTAATCCATCCAAAACCAACTGAAAAAATAAAGAAAAGTTTTAACATGGTAGGGAAACAGTCACCAGATTAACAGAGTAGTATCATTGAAATAGAACTAATCTTAATATTGTAGTGACTACACACAGGCGATTTGGTAAACAAAAATTAACCAACCAACTTATAAAGCCACCAGATTAAAAGAAAGTAATCCATGAAAATAATCCCAGCTTCTTCCAATAAAGCCGCTGGATTCAATTCTACCACATCTCTACCTTTAGCAGTCAAGCTCACCCAATTTGTCGACAATAACCTGATTGGAAGTATAACATCTAAAACTTCTCCAATTTGACCAAGTTTGCGGTCCAAACCCGATCCATTCTAGTTAAAGTTTCTATATTGGGTTACTAGTGAGTTACACTAAGCCAATCGTGATAACAATATGAGTAGTCACATATCATAGTAAGGACTTTAAAAAGGGAAAATAATCAACATTTTGGCTGAAATTTGGATACAATCATGGGGATGAGGAACTAATTATGTAACTTAAGGTAAACTGACCATTTTTCCTTCCAAATCTGATGGACAACTTAAGCATTTAAGACGAGTAATTGGTAGGCTGAATATAAAAGGAAAAAGCTAGCCTGCGCTGCAGCTTCTGCGAGGGCTACAAAGCTGTACCCCCTTGGCTGTAAGATCAAGGCTAGGGTCTTGTCCCCCTCTAAGTGGACAGCCCATGGCCTTGATCTGACGGCCAGGGGACCTACAGCACAAGAGCCTACACTGAAGCTGCAGCGCAGGCTAGGCGATTGTATGGAAGATCTGTAAATTTGTAACTGCCCATTGCCCAAAGTTGGGCATGCATTACTTTAGATATATATACATTTATATCAACTTGTTATCGATAAAAAAAATATATATACTTAACGTGTTAAATAGTTGAAGCAGCATCTAAATCTCTCAGAAATTCTTAAGATTAACCAGTAGCCAGTGTTGTCATCATATTAACAAAGCAACCCTATATGCCACTCGTTTCCTCTTGAGTTTCTACAACAGTACCAAATGAACAATTCTAGGGTTAAAAATTAGGCACTGATATTTGTGTGATAAAAAGGCTAAATTACATGTGATGTTCGACTTACAGTATCACGCAGATCAACATCTCTTAGATAAGCACGTTGCAGGTTTGCACCTTGCAAATTTGCACCCCTTAGCTTTGCACCATAGAACAAAAATTCGGTTTTGACTCCAGTGACTCGCCCGAGTCAACTCGGCTCATTAACAAACCGAGTCAAACTCATGTGTAGACTCCATTGCGTATGACTCGGTTATAGACTCAATTGACTTGCCGAGCCGACTCCCCCAGTCTTGTCTAACTCGCTGACTCGGTTGACTCCACGGAGTTCACATGTTTTTTTTTTTTTGAAAAAAATTCCGTCCTAAAGAGGATTTGGGAGGCTTGAATACAAATGCCTAAGTTTTAACCACTTGAGCTACTAGTATTTTGATGATAATATTACATAAAATTTATATTTATCATATATGCAAGGTGGGCTTCACTACTCACACCCCACACCGGGTCAATCCGGTTTGACCACGGTCCAATCGGACCGGTCATCAATCCGGGTGGATGGCCATTTATGGGAAGTTTTTATTTTCTATCAACAACTAACATTTTTTTCTTGTGATAAAAAACATATAACATTCTTACAATTGGTTAGAAACTACCAAATTTTCTTGCTTGAATATAACTTTGTTTTAATGCCAGTTTGTGGTGGAGATTAGAGAGTTAAAGTGAATGCAAGAAAAAAAGCACCTCTAGTTTTATTTTTATTTATCTATTTATAAAAGTACCTCTAGTTTTATAACTGTGGTTTTAGTCTAAGAATTTGAAGACTTGACCTAAATGACTCCATTGTGACTCCATCAAGACTCCGAGTCGACTCCACTCCATGGTTATTGGAGTCGAGTCCGAGTCTTGAGTTTTTAAACATTGCTTTGCACCCTGCAACAACGCAGAGCATCAACGTGAATCATTAATGCAGAAGATTTTCAGTTTACAACCAAATGGCATATAATTGAATTTGAGAACAACAAAAGTAACGTAATCGACAGTTTGTTCTTAGATACGCTTGCCCCATGAGACACCAATTTGATCTATTATCAAAGTCATTCCAGGGAAAAATGCATAAAACCATCCTGACCAGTTGCAGCATCAGATGGGCTTGTCTGCAGCACAATGATGGGTCCGGGAGTTTTTTTCACGTTATGCAGAGCTCTATTCTTTTAATTTTCAATCAACATATTCTTATTATTTTGTTTTTGACAGAAGAGTTGCTTACAAAGAACTCAATCTGGATAAAGGGTGTTCTTTTATTAAGTGTATATTGCCTTATGCCTCCTTGAAAATACTACTACTACTAGAAGTCAAGCAGGCTTGACTATAGTCTTATCACAAGAAGTTCGTTACCAGTTGAAATTACGAGTTAAAAGATGTCCTACTTGTTAAGCCTAATGGGCAATTAAAGTTCATTGTTTTCACACCATTCATTTGCCTTTTTACATCATCCACCCCTAAGCCCTGATCTTCTTTGGCCAGTTCCCCCCAAATGCCAAAAAAGTTCAGGAGTCACCTCACACTTTTTCTTCCTTCTGTGCCTTCTGTTACTAGACTTATGGTCTGTAATCTCAATGAGATCTTGCTTCCCAGCCAGTCACGGAGAGATAAAAAACCCAGGAAAAGGTCTTGTTTGAGACCATCTGGGTGTCTTCCCGTATAATGGCAAGATCTCAGTATACGTAATTTTGCTAATTTCCCAGATTTCAGAGAGATCTTGTAGAGGTCTCTTACATTTTTCTTGCTCTCTCAATGTTCATGTGACGATGGATGGTCTCCAAAAAGGATAACCATATCCTTATGTCTATCCATTCCTTTCTCTAAAGTGAACCATTAAATTTTTGCTTCTTTGGCTTTTTTTATTTTAATTCCTTCCTAGAATCCACTACAAGAAAGTAAACAATGTGCCACACCAATTTTAGCGAAAAAAAATGTAAGCACCCAAAATATGTACAAACACCTGCATCGATATGTACATGCGTAGGTACATAAATGCAAACATAGATTCATACTTTACCCGTGCTTATATAATTAAAATTCTCATGTGACTTATTGACCAATGCAACCACTTTCAGGAGTAAAACTAGCAAAATCTTTATTACTTATGTGAGCACCTTTAGGTACTATATTGTATGCTGGTTTCTTTATTTCATTATATGCATGTCTGATCCATATTTACATTATTATATTATCCACATGAAAGTTTATAGGTACTATACATAAAAAATTAATTCAGTATATGGAATTAACATAGGTGCATATAATAAACCAAGGTTGCTTAGATCTTTTTCATCATCATCAAGATCATTTTCTCAATCTCTACAAGATCTCTCCATGATTTTGACCGATCTAGAACAGCAACGAGACCGAGATTGCAAACCTTGACTAGATTTAGTGTCAGATTCTGAAACCCGTACTAATTTAACATAATTCTGCATGCCTACTTTCTCGGGCGCAGCCAAAAACGGCAAGCGGTGGATTAGTTCTGTTCATAAGTCTAAAACCCTAGAAAACACCCAGTCACTGAATTTAAGTAACCCATGGTAATACTTCCCCCAATGCTTCCTTCAAACTACCCTTCTCAATTGGGATCTATAAGTCACTTCAAGATAAGCATCACCACCAAATTTCTAGTTTTAACCTGGTCGGACCCTTATTGGGAGAAGCTACATGCTGTGTATTCTTGGCATAAAAGACTCCATTTAAAGTATTATTAACATGCTTCCATATTGGAAAGAGCTAATACGGTTGGGTCACATATCTGAAAAAAAATATGCCTGGCGTATCGCGAGAGGTCAAATCTAGAGTAGGGGCAGGCAACCCTGCCTGCATTTCCTGCCCCTGTAATGATGGGTGGTGCACAATCTGGAAAGTATGAATGCCATATGAGCAGGATCCTTCATATATTTATCCAGAATCTTTTCTGGATAATTCCATTCCAAATTTCGTGTCCACATTTGAAAAAATGTGATATTTAAGAAAGCCAACCACCAAACCTTTTCCTGCATCCACTAACTTGTTTTATTCCAAATCAAGAGAATTAATCTGGGAAGGAGAGAGTACAATTATGACTACTTGATCATAACAATTCTTATCATAATAATTTTAAGTGCCTTCTCTTCAGAAAACACAGTTTGACAAGGAAATGCACTGATGATGGTAAAAAAACAAAGAAAAAAGATCAACACCAAGTGTTTTGTGCTTTCTAATATAAGCAGGAAACCAGGTAACAAGCATGTGAAGGAAATACTATCAAACACAGCAAGAATGCATACAAAGTACACTTCATCCACTCATGAGAAACATAAACACAGACACGAGGCAATGTGATAGAAAGCAACCAGAGTCAGGAGGATAAAAATAAAATGAACAATATATGAGGAAATTAGAGTTTAGCCAGACTAATAAACATCATCTTCGCGACTTAACTTAACCATTATGCAAAGTATAACAAAGTAGTCAACGTTGTGTAACTTCTCTCTTTAAGGAAATCCAATTAGATTTGAGCAACACACAAGTTAAACCAGACTACAGAAGCACAATGCAACGGGTCGGCACTGTCCCAAGACATTCTATATCACAAAACCAACAGTTCCTAGACTCTCTGAGGCACAAACTTTCCACTACATGCCAAGTCAACACATAAATCCATAGTACACAATCTGATATAGAAAACCATGCAAGGCCAACATGGCATGAAAGTAAGATTTCTTCCAACCTAGAATTTTTACTAAAATAACTTTTACCTTCAGATTAGCTCCTTCTAGGTTAGCTTCCTCCAAGTTGGCACCAGTTAGATCAGCACTCTGCAATTATCATCATAACTTATTGAGCATTTGAATACAGAGAAATTTTGTGGATAGCAAGAATCTTTTAATGTTCAGAGAAATGAAAGAATTTTGACAACTAGCTGTAAATGTGCTGAATGAAGGTCCGCCCCACAGAAGCTACAGTTTATTAAGCATGCATCTGCCAGAGCATGAACAGTCAAAGATAACAAAAGCTAGAAAATAGTCATGACTAACCAGCAAAAAAACTAATTAGTGGTTGCATCAGCAAGCCGATTAACAAAACCAAGAGTGAGGCGCTTGCAACTACATTTCATACCTTCACGTTCGTAACTATGATAATGTATATATAAAGGCAACAAAGCAACAGTTTTTCATTATGCTACCTATCGCGAAGGTACACTTGCAGATAATTTGAAGGTGGAGCAACAAATTACCTTGCAAGTTTGCACTCTGAAGCTTGGCTCCAGCAAGGACAGCTCCACTAAGATTTGCTCCACTAAATTCACACCTTTCCTAGGCGTAATAGAAAAAAATTAAGGAAGAATGGTCATAGAAAAAGTGTAATACCCCACTAAACAAAACAAAACAAAACAAAACGAAAAAGGTTGGCTAACATATGGATGAACCACATATTTGGAAATTGCGAAATTCATGAGTTAATTACTCACAAAACAATGATTTCCTAGTCCAGCAGATAATTTGTACATAAGAAGTCACAATACTTATGCAAAACAAAAGGTGAATGCATGTAAAAACATTTCTGAACAGCTCAAATATCAACCAGTGTATTAAACAAAAAGGGGAAAGCGACATGTGGTTCAAAAAAGATTATGAAAAATTTTGGGGGTAGCACATCGTCCATCCTAAAAAGAAAGGTCAAAATTTCAGAGGGCCCACATGGTCCCACCTAAAAGGGAAAAGGCAATATTTTCAGAGGAGAGGGTAAATAGGCCTTTCAATAGGTTTATAGGTTATAAATACTAATAGATACCATAAAAAAACTAAATCATGCACTCGTAAAAATATATTCTTAAGAAATAGATATCGAGATAGATGGTAGATGACTACTAATAGAATTATTCTCAAACATCAATAACATCATAATTCTTAGCTCACATGACACTAATAAAAAGTAAAGTGACGTGCTAGTTCAAAGTATCCATGCAAGAAGAATGTAACTTGATTTTTAGAGGAGGATCTGGGTTGGGTTTTTAGAAGAGAAAGAAAACTGATTTTAGAGGATGAAAGTAGTTGGATTTCTTGAGGAGGTAGCTGAATTTGTAGAGGCAGGTGCTGGATTTTTAGAGGAGGTAGGAAACTATTTAAGAGGAGGAAGATAGCTGGATACTGAAGGAGGAAGGATGCCGATTTTAGATTATCGGAGTATGCTGGATTTTTAGAGAGGAATGTAGCTGGAGTTTAACAGTAGAAAGATATATGAATTCCATATGTTCCTTTTTTTTATTTACACTGATAGACTAGCACATGTTCCTCTCTTTACACTTCAAATAAATGATTGGAAGATATTGGTAAAGTGTACAGAGAATATATTGTCCACTTTACACTTTAGGAGCAGGAATGGTAAGCAGAGAATTTATTCTTGGAATTTATTCTCTTTACTTTACACTTCAAGTGAAAATATTTCATCTTTAGGTAGATAGTAATTTAATGTATTTTTAGATCGAGATCGAGATTTATTGAGTTCTTGATCTAGAAAATTAACACACTGAAAGTCCAATTTTACCGAGATCTCTTCGAGATTTGGAAAATTTCTACCAGACCCTAGTTCTCGTAGCTCCATTTCTTGGTTCCTAACCGAGATAAGAGATCTCGGTCGCCGAGAATGCATACCTTGGTTGGAGCATTATTCCAGCATGAAGAACTAAAGCATTTTTGGAAAAGAAGTGCATTGGCCGGCTGAATCAATCAAGGAACTTATTAAGTCACCCATCCTAGCTCTGATACCATAAGTAGGATCCAGAAGGAATGAAAGAAAGAATACAAGTGAGTTATCTTTACACTTATATAGCAATATTCCATACTCTAGGCCTCACTACGTGCCAAACCATAGGAGGCGGAGTAGAGCTAGGATAGAGTAGCTCAATAAATCCTAAGAGTTGGACTAGAGCTAGGATAGGATAGGGAGTAAAAACGTCCTTATTACTCCCTCCATCACTCATAATCTCATCTCTGTACATAAGCTAGCATTAGACTATGATTGCACGCTTATATTTGATGCTACACATATTTCCATCCAGGACAATAAGCCTAAGCGCGTCGTGTTTCGTGGCCAATGTCAGAACGGCGTATACCCAGTCTCCCCCACTGTCTCATCCACCGCCTTAACTGCCACCTCTCAAAACACCAACCTATGGCACCAACGCCTTGGACATCCGGCACCCGCTATCTTTCAATTTAGTTGTATTGTCTTTTTCATTTCCCGTCAAGCAGATGACAACCTTAGCATGTATTAGTTGTCTTGTTAGTAAAACTTGCAAATTACTTTTCCCCATCCCAAACCGCCACGTCCCGCCCCCCTCGAACTAGTCCACTCTGATGTTTAGGGTCCCGCACCCGTCGGGTCCCACCTAGGCTTCCACCATTATGTCATCTTCATTGATGACTACTCCTGCTACACATGGCATTACCACCTTAAAAACAAGGCCGATGTCTTTGATTGTTTTCTCCTCTACCAAACCATGGCCGAAAAAACCCTCAACTACCAGATAGCCATGATCAGTTCTGACAATGACCGTCTGCGAGTTAACCATAAGTTCACCTCTCACTTCACCACGTCCGGCATCACCCACCGATTCTCTTGCCCTCGTACACCAAAACAAAACGGTGTGACCGAGCAGAAACACTGTCACATCAGGGAAACCAACATCACCCTTCTCACCACCACTCACATGCCCTGCCCACCTCCTATTGGGCCGATGCCACATGCATGGCCCCTTACCTCATCAACTGTCTCCCCTCCACAACAAGTCCCCCTACCACCTCCTTTATGCGCATCTCCTCGACTACACACTCATCCGTACCTTCGGGTGCAAGTGCTACCCTTGGATCCACCCTTACACTCACCACAAGCTTGAACCCCGCTTCACTCCTTGCATCTTCATCGGTTATTGTCCTACCACCAAGGGAAACCATTGCCTTAACCGCTCCACACATCGTGTCTACATCTCACGCCATGTCCACTTCCATGAGGATGAGTTCCCCTTCCTCACCCATCCCCCCTCCGTCTCATCACCTTATGCCAACCCTCTCCCACCAACCACTCTCTTACACTCCCTCCAACCCAATCCATCTCCTCCCCCTCCTGGACCCTATTCCTTCCTCACCTTCCCCCACTTCTTCTTCACCACACTTGGGCCCCCTTGGCCCCCTTGGCCCACTGTCCCACCTCCTCTTCTTCTCCTCTTCTTCTCCCCTTCCCCTCCTACAACCCCCCCTCCCAATATTCCAGTTGGTGCGCCACTATGCATGAGCAGTTCTCCGCTCTACAAAGCCCACGAACATGGACGCTTGCCCCCTCCCCTCCTTAATCCAACATTAAAGGACGTTGGTGGACCTGCAAGATTAAGCACAACACAGACAACAGCTATAAGGCATGCCTTGTGGCCAAAGGCTTCCACCAAGAGGAGGGGCACAACTACAATGAGACCTTTAGCCCAATTGTAAAACCATACACCGTGTGCATTGCCCTTGGTCTCACCCTCAATAAATCTTGGCTAATCAAGCAATTAGACATCTCCAACGCTTTCCTCCATGGCACCATTGACGGGAAGCTTTACATGGAGCAACCACCCGGCTTTGTCAACAAGGAACACCCTCACCATGTGTGCCGCCTCCTCAAAGCATTGTATGGTCTCAAATAAGCACACCGCACATGGTATAACACCCACTCATCCTACCTCGCCTCCCTTGGTTTCACCTCCTGTCATGCCGACACGTCCCTCTTCATCCAACACCATGGCACCAGTGTCATCATTCTTGTGGTTTATGTTGATGACATACTCGTCACCGAGACCGATCCCTGCCTCATAAACCACATCATATCCCACCTTAGCTTCACCTTTGCCATCAAGAACCTTGGGGAGCTCCATTACTTCCTTGTAATTGAGTTCACTAAAACCCTCTCAAGGCCTCTTCCTCTCCCAATCCCAATACACCCTTGACATCCTCCAACGGGCCTCCATGGACAATTGCAAAGGGGCCTCCACTCCCACCGGCCATAAGCGCCTCACCCCTTCCTCTAATGACTCTCCCTTTCCCAACCCATCCCATTATAGGAGTATCGTTGGGGCCCTCCACTACCTCACTACCACTAGCCCAGATATGACCTTATGCAGTGAACTACATATGCAACATATGCATCAACAGTTCAACATTCACTATACGGTCGTCAAGCAGATCCTTCGCTACCTTAAAGGTACCCACACTCAAGGCATCCTCCTTCGCCTTGGAGATTTCACCCTCACAGCCTATTCCGACTCAGATTGGGCTGGTGATCCCATTGACCGTCGCTCTATTACTGGTTACTCCCTCTTCATGGGACCCAATCCCATTATTTGGAAGTCCAAGAAGCAAAACACTGTCGCTCGCTCCACCGAAGAGGAGTACCGTGCCCTCTTCACAACCGCTACCGATATTGCTTGGGTTACCATGATCTACAATTTCCTAGGAATTCCACTCCCATCCACACCTATATCCTATGGTGAGACAACCAATCGGCCATTGCTCTTTCCACCAACCTGATCTTCCACACCCGCACCAAGCACATTGTGATTGACCATCACTACATTTGTGAGCAAGTTCTTATGAAGTTTTGGAAGCTTGTGAACACAACATGATGATCGGGGGGTGTGTTTCATTAGAATATATATAGAGTTGGTATACTAATTGTTTATAATTGTGAGAGATACAAATATGAGATTATAATACAGATGTAGTCTTCTCATGACTCTTCTTGAGCCAGCATGACTTATGACTTATAATCTTTTGGGTGGCGCCGAATACTGCGTTGTCACTCTCATATACCCCTTCAAGCTAAGGAGTTCCTAAAGATTGAGCTTGCTTCGAAGTTTGAGAAAACCATGTACTAGCTGGCACATGGTAAATAGATCTGCAAGTGATCAGCAAAGAGTTCATGAAGATTCCATCATCCAAAACTGCCTCGAAGCTGAAGGTAATGAAACTCCATTGTACAATTGCTGGAGGGAGAGTTCTCTGGCATAAATGTTGTACATGATGCTGGGACGAGAATACTACATCTGCCAAAAAAGAGAGTGGCATGCTGGAACAGACTTCAACGAAAAAAGAGATTCTCGACCCATCAGCAGGGTAATTGCCTTCACAACCAAAGCGTGGACGACCCCATTAGCAGGGTTTGTGAACGAGAAGCAGTCTCATAGATGGATCAATATGCTAGAACGGACTTCAGCAAAAAGCTGCAAGATTCTCAACCCATCAATAGGTAATCACCTTCATATGCATACCAAGAAACATACGCCCGCAGCATCGGAAAGCGCCACCCACTGCCCTCAAACCTCAACCTGTCTGCCCACCAACTAGACCCACAAATGGGGCACGCTCGAGAGGGGAGCGAAACCAACTTGTCAACATCGACAAGCAATTTGCCTCCAATGGCACAGGAAAATCCACCAGCCCAAAACTTACACTTTGAAAGTACCAGCCTCAAGCAGACAACCATCCAAGACACACATACTGAAATAAAACATAATTTATCAAACGGCATCCGGATCAACAAGAAGAGAGGGCCGACAATGAGAACGCTCGAAAAAAGAGGATAAATCAGACATCTCAAGGCCCGGCCAGCCAAGGCAAAAGACACTAGCCGGGGAAACACAATGGGTGTTTTTCCCTCTGAGCTACTAGGATTTTAGCTCTATTACTGTGTGAGAAAGTAAGCCAATGTATTTTCTATTCTCAATATATCATCTTAAATACACGTTCATGTTACAAGAGACAAAGTCAAACAAGACAATGGGTTACAAAAATAAAATAAAACAAAATGTTGGGTGGCTTGGGTGGCGCCCAATGCTGCGCACTGTGCCTGACATGCGTAGCCTCATATCTCTCTTTTGGTAAAAACACCCCCCGTGTTTCCATCTTGAAGTCAAGGTCTTGGCTTCAAGTCCGGCAAGGAGCAGTTTTCTCCCATTATTATTTCGGACATATTTTCCCAAGATCCTGGTGACTCTCCGAAGTGGCAACCATTTATCCTGATAAGTGCTCCCCCTTCCAACCCTGTTGATGGGTAGTCCATGCTTTGTTCTGAAGGCAATTACACAAGATGTCTCTGTGACATTCTCCAACTTTGAAGCAAGCTCAACCTTCGGGAACTCCCTCCTTGAGCTTGAGGGGGATATGAGAGTGAAAGATATAAGTGTGACAAGGCTACGCATGTGAGGCGCAATGCGCAACATTCCGTGCCACCACCCAAACCACCCAACTTTTTATTTTATTTGACTTTGTAATCTATTTTGTATTATTTGACTTTGTCTCTTATTAGATGATATTGTGGGAATAGAAAATACATTGGCTTACCTTCTCACAATTCTTGTTGGCAAGATGCAAGTTCAACATGTTCCGTCGACCCAACAAATAGTCGACATCCTCACCAAGCCACTTGGCATCCAACTCTTCAACGAATTGCGGACCAAGCTCACGGCTCCACACCCGCCATGAGCTTGCCGAAGGGTATTAAGCCACCCTATTCTAACTCTACTCCTATAGTTTGGCACGTAGTGAGGGCTAGAGTACGAAAATATTGCTATATAAGTGTAAAGATAGCTCACTTATATACATTCTTTCATTCCTTCTGATTCCACATTAGAACATAACTGGGGAAATAAGATATTAAGATCCTACCATGATATGTGCAAAAAAAATTTAAAACCTATCAATTTAATAAAAAAACTTGGAAGTGCAATTGCTAATTCGATTCAGCTGAGGTAGAGTGCCATACATAAAAGCAAATTTAAAGAAGGAAAAAATGGCAGTTCATTGCAGTTTGAACCTTTTTGAAATTAGTTTCACATATAGCTTTCCAACTCAGCATATCAAAGTCAACATTCTTTGAATTAAATTGTTATGGTTTAAACTTACACATCATGGGAAGTGTACAGGTATTTAATAGGGGCTTCCCTTTTTTTTTCTGGATTCACTTCCTACTTCAAATGATTTCGAGTACTTTTAGCAGTTTGGGATGGAAGGAGCAGACGGGCCCACCCCTTTGTGGGTCGACTTTCTACACTTGGGAGACTTATGTACGTTTACTTCTGGGGGGGGGGGGGGGGGGGGGTTGGAGGCATCCTTTTCCTCTCCTCCCCCTTCTCCATCTCTAATTAGGACTCCCTAATTACCCCAAAACCACCCTTAAAAGTAGGGAAAACCCCTATTGAGTACCTAATAATTCCAGATGTTGCAATTTCAAAGTTAATCTTTCTTAATAGATCTCAGCAAACCGATACATTTCTCGTTCACAAATTGCTTCAAATCTTCATGCTCTAATAATGCTCCAGCCAGCTCTTGTAAACCTATCCAAACAAATTAAAAATCTTCCAACTATGATCTGCATTGTTGGCTAACCCGTCTTTTCAAAGCATTCCCAATTGCTGCTGAAAAGTGGATCTCATGATGTCAGTGGGAGCACAATTAAGGGGAGATTTATGATAACTTACGGGGCCAATATCCTACTACATTTTGATCCACATTGATAATTAGGTCTACTTACAGTTAATAGACAATGGAAGCAATTTGGTCCTAGATTAACTACTGAAACGAGCTTAGATTAGATGGAGAGAGCAACAAGTCAAAATGGGCCTAAATTTGGTGCCACATCATATTTTCCGATGTGCATGAGTCCATGACCATTCCGAGGCTGCAACAAACCTATTAATTTAACACACCCACACACGTGTATGTGGGAAAACTTAATTTGGCAACTTATATACTTGCTAAAGTTTTTAGTAGGCCCCACAGGGACATATAAAGTCATGGCTAATCTGAAAAAAAAACTGACGAAGACAGTTGGTCATATGAGCCCATTCTGATAGGTAAAACCCCTATATCTAAGTTTAGACACAAACTACCATGTGTTTTTCCTGCTTATCAACAACAGGCCAAATTTCATTGGATCACAAGGTCCACATGACCACAACATTCATAATTTGCCACCATTTCTCGTTGGTGCCACCCCCACCTGACATTGTGGGCCCAGAAGTTAAATACATTGTCAGGACAGTTATCTTTTAACGTTAACAAAACTATCCTATAAGTCACATTTATTCACATATGTTTGTTGGGTCCCACAAACTAAAAGATGCATGTCTCTACATTATGGCATTTCATGTATGTATATAAAATTACAGGTGAAAGTTTGCTAACAGAACATTCATTCAATACTTACTCACGTAATATTGCATTGTGAAAAATAGAACCCTCAGCCTACGCATCCTGCAAGAAAAAGAAAATAGGTGAACCATTAATTTAAGGTAACTGTGCCCAAAGAACATACGACAAGATGACAAGATGATATTAATAGTATCATAATAGTTAAGTGCTGATGCAGAGCCATAGTGGGCCCCATTATAATATTCATAGGACTTTTAGTTAGAGTAATTTTATTTTATTAAATAAGATTTGAATTTTATTTGATTTATAAGAGAATATCTTATTTGATTTAGAATAGATTTGTTTTGGTTTCCTACACTTAGGAGGAATCCTCAATCAGTTAAGATTTGGATTTTATTATTTGATTTAACAGAGAATATCTTATTTAACTTAGGATAGATTTGATTTGATTTTCTATGTTTAGGAGGAAACCTAAATTATCTTATTTGATTAGGCTAGATTTGATTTGGAGAATATCTCACTTGATTTAGGATAGATCTGATTTAATTTTCTATGTTTAGGAGGAATCCTAAATCACTGTTTTATTTCCTATTAAAGACTTATTGTAAGCCTATTTAAAAGGCCTCAGTTTAATGGAATAAATAGCCTATGATTTTAGAAAAAAGTGATCTTGTTTCTCTGTTGATGGATCTCCATTGGTGCTAAAGCCAACAAGCCACGGTGGTGAATCCGGTGGTTGTTGTCCGATGATGATTCCAACAGGAAGTATATCCCCTTCTTTATCCCCTATTTTTATCCCTATTTCCCTCCAAATTTCTCGTTTTCCCTATTGTAGAACTCTATTTCTGCATCAAGTGCATAAAAAAAAATTTCACGTCCTTTTGAATACTAGTAGATTAAAGTAATTTCAACTGAAAATGTGACATAAGCCTTAGATTCTCTTTTCTTTTACATACTGTAGCAAAGGGAATGACAGCTGACAAATAAAATCTTTGGCATTCTCTTGTTCTTTTGCATACAATATCAAAAGGAAATCACACCTACGAATATAAACTCATTCTCCAACCAAGATTCAGCTTACCCTGAACTTAGCAGACTGCAGATTTGTCCGAGAAAAGAAGGTATTTCGAATACAAGAATAGCTGAAGTCAACAAGTGACAAGTCCTACAAATTTCCATACCATGAAGTTTAGTCCAACAATTTTAACTAATCTTAGTTTATGAAAAAATAAATTGCTATGAGCAACTGAGAACTCAACTAAATATACAAGTAACTGGCTCATCCATACAATAGAAAAAAAATCTCAATAAAATGTTCTAAGCATTGATTGAAAGCTTAAAACCGTCTGCCACTGATATTAATTAGTAGCATAACTGTCAGTGACAGGCCATACTCCTACACTGTCTTTCTTTTACATAACCTAATATCGTTAATTCAAAAATATCGTCATTAAACATTATATGATAGAAAAATAATAGTTACTGGAATAGGCATTTGAGAGAGAGAGAGAGTTGCATTTCAACCTCAAACAAAACCATACCAATTTAGAAAGATCAAGACCAGATAAATTTACACCCCGGAATCTGACTCTTTCAGACTGTATGCATTTGATGATATCAGCTCGTGATATTTCAGCCTTAGATTCATCATCCTCTTTCTTCTTATTTATACTTGCATTAAGATTCTCAATGAGACCCTGAGATTAGGCATTAGACATTTGTCAGCTAAAGAAAATACTGGCAATTGTGTATTACAAAATGTTGGTTCTGAACTTGTCAAAACTTTTTTTCATTTTACCCAAATAATTAATTCCTGACTTCAGAGAATGATACAGACAATTACCAGTAGATTAGGACTAGAAAGTTTTCAGGCATGATTGATATCATTGTATAACAAAAATTATAGACTGTGGTGAATTAAATGCAATATGTTTTGGAAATCAGGGTCATAGTCAAGTTGGCTGTATACAGAAAGGTCACGATCACTGCAATTAAGGGGGACAGGTTGGCAGCTTTTTGTGTACACAGATTGCAAGTGTTTATGCTGGCTGGAGAGCTGCCACAACTCTTTTCTTTTTTCTCAAAATGCACAAATATGAAGTGCAAAAGAGCGTGACAGTTTTCCTTCATTTTCTTTTCTTTTGGAGGCTACACGTGGAGTTTGAAGAACTCTCCTTTGAAAGATCAACTGACGGACATGAGGATCATATTAAGTAAGCAACATAATCATAATCATAATCAAGTAGCGCCTTTTCCCAACTATATTAAGTAAGCAACAAAATCAGTAAATGTGTAAATCACCATAATGCAAAAAAAGTAATAAATCTTACATGTAACTGATAGTATTCTGCTTCACGTAGAAGCTCGGTGTATTCTGAATCTTTAAGCATGGGAACAACACCATCTCTCAACCAATTTAGAATGTGTCGAAAGTGTTCACCATCCCTATCAACAAAGACATATCCCTGAAAGAATTCAGTATGGTTAAGATAAAGATGGGTTTGATAACCATGATGTAATTTTCACATTACTCAAAGCTAAATTTATGGCAAAGATAGCCACCACTACATTAAGAAATAAGCAACCTATTACAGAAGGCAACTATAGATCCCACTGATGACTGATCTCAAATTTTACATGCATTTTTAATCCAACAAGAAAAGCCTCCTAAGATGGAAAAAGGATTTTAACTTCAAAATAAATCAAGAGATCCAAAAGTTTAGTTACCTAATTAATTTTTTTATTGATAAATCCTATCTAATTTCCGATATGTTAGGACTACGAATCACATACAAATTTGTCTCTAGACTTCAAATCGGATGTAAATACCTGACTGCCTTCTATTTGAGCGGCCTTTGGTCCCAAGGGGAAGGGATCAGGATTGGAATTTGCTCCTCATACTCATTATTAGCCTCCAACTTGGGCACGGGCATGAAGGCTAGAATGGAAGTCACCTCCCTTCATTTTCGTTGTTGTCAACAACCGACTGAACAATGAGTTGCGTATATACAGATGAGGCACATGAGGAGACCAAATTCATCATCTCAGTCTTCTGCCACATTGTAGAAATATACAAATCTCCTTTGCCAAAACGCCTCCGATTAGGTAATTCTTATCATAGGGACACCAAAGGAAGCAATTTTGATAGCAATCTTTACTCTAATGAAATTTCCACTACTTCCCCTAAGATCATGGGAATACCTTCAAACTTACAATGTAGCTTCCGGTCCCTATAACCTTAGTTAACTTTAAATTTTCTGTTTGATCATAGGGAAAGCTTATAGAACCCGGGAATCAATCAAGCAATCAGATATAGTTATTGGTAGCTATCATCTTTGTTGAGGTGAGAATGAGTCCCAGGATGGGAATACAGGAATCAATATAACTGGTCAATCTATTCACTTCTAGATAGTTACCTTCACTAGCAAATCACCTAACAAGGAAGTCATTCAATGTTCACTCTCATGAGTCCGAGGAAGACAAAGTGGAGCTGTAAGAGGATAACTGAGTCAAATGTCCAAGCAATTTTCAAGTAAATCTGTGAAAAAAAGACGAAAAAGGGTGGTTGTAGGAAGAACTAGAAATTTTAGACCATCCAATTCTTTATATTTAGTTTATTAATTTATGTCCTTGTACTCCGGCTTTGAGTTCTTCGTGGGAGGGCTTGTCCGGATGTTTCTGCTAGTGGAGTTTTTTAGTTCTGAGATGAGATTGGGGAAGGGTTTTCTGTTCCTCTTCCAATATCCTTTCTTCCCTTATTTTTTACAAAATTATTTCACACACGGACCCAAAATCTGTAAATGAATACTTAAATCGCCCAATAAAAGTCATGTTTGATGTATATCTGATCCCCCAATCCAATTGGTCTGGAAGAACATTACGAAAGTGTGTTGTTTTTCTTAATTTGAAACACTGTGATTTCACTGTCTTCCGAACTTTACCATCACTTCCCATCTAATTCCCACCCATGACTCCGATCTAATTCCCACCTGCAACTCATCTAAGCACAGCTGCACATTCAGTGACGCGTAGCCTTTAAGGATACCATTCAAATGCCTTGAAACAGTAATAGTACACCTAAAACTTGAATCTATAGAAATCAATGGTGGAGAAGTATATGGTAAAAAGGAGAAGAGTTTGTGGCCTTCCCAGCATCAGACAACAATAGCCTATCTTCTCTCATTTGTTTCTTTTCCACTATCTACTTTCTTGTGGGCACTCCGACTAGTGAGATACAAAAAAAATACATGGAATATGATTAGTTACGGTAACAGTGACGATTTTACAAACTCTTAGCGAAATGACACAAGAATTTGAGAGAAGATTTGCATCGGATCAACATTAAAACTATAATCCTTTGCATTGGAAACAAAGAGCATTAAATCTCATGTCAAAGAGGATGTATTGTGTAAACAAAAAACTTTAACCTCATGTTAATGTGGACGTATTATGACACTTGTTTTTAGATGATTTAGTATTGATTGCTAGTCTATAAGTCACGTTTTAAAGATGCTTTCAACCTCATGTTCTTCTGTCAGAAATCAAGCCATGTTTTATAGATGCTTTAAACCTCATGTTCAAGAAGAGGCTTTACGTAGGAGTCTGAAGTTCTGACGTGAAGTGTAAAGAGTCCAAGGGAGGAAAAGCAAGTAATGCAGCTAGAATTGATTTTATTGTTAGCATAGTTACCAAAATGTGAACTATTTATACCTCAACTAACATTGTAACAAGGAAATTGATAAGGATATCGTCATTGATTTGAACAAAATTGCTGAAACAGTAAAAGCTCCCTTAGCAAGCGTCTAAAGGGACAGTTGTGTACGATAACAATGTACTGCATCCTATAAGTGATAAACTTAGCCAACTAAGAAAAGTAATATAGATAAAATGCAACCATGTTAAATACAGTTAGGGAGGGAGCAAAGCCAACCAGAGTTGAGGTGGTTGGATCTCTCCCAGCGGAAGGATATCACATCAATGTCTTAAAGAAGACCCTAGAAGAAAGGGAAAAAGGAGGACAAAGACAATGTGGAAGGAGTTAATGAGACAAGACCAGGAAAAGACACTTGGGAAATGGTGTATAATGCAGTAAAATGGCGAGTAGATCCCAGTCGCTCATAATACTGAATTTTTTTTTGGCATCACCATAATATTGGATATAGTGATGCTGAAGATGGGAGACATTTCATTTTATAATTAATATTCAGATATGCAGATGGATGATCGTGCCAAATTAGTATAATTAACTGGGACAGGTAAATCTCCATTTTCATTTGCCCATTGAGCAAGTTAAGGGAATGAAATATTGATTGCTTCTCCCCCAATATTGAGAGCTTGAACTGGTTTGGAGAAGTACTCTTGTCTACTTTTAGGTCCTCTTGTTGCTTTATAAAAAATAAGAATAAATGAATATTTATCAGGCAATTTGATAAAATTATGACAATTGTCTATCAGAGTTTTCGCTCAAGTTGTATTATGGCCTTATATTTCGGAATCACAGTTCTTGGTCTTGGTACACATTTTATGTTGTGGAATCCTAAGTATAAGTTTCACAGTTTTTGATCATTTATGTCACTTTTGTCTATAACAAATTATTAAACATAGATTTTTGGAACTTACGGGAGATTGGATAATGTTCATTGTAAGTATATTGATTAGATATTTCAAAACTACATGTGTCTATCCTATCAATGTGATTAGTAACAGAAAACATGCGCAGAAAATGAAGGAGTTCTAATATTGGGTAAGGGAGGAAAGGAAGGAAGAAAACAGAAGAAAGAAAAAGTAAGTAGAGAAAAGAAGGAACAAACTCCGAAAAAAGGGGAGAGAGATATATGCATATAGGGAGAAGGGAAGAATTAGGCAGCTCAAATCCAGCATCTTTCATTCCACTAAGCAACAATCTATAATATTCATTACATAATTACCATTCTACTCCCACCTACTAATTTAATCCACGGATCCTCAATTCTAGGACAAAACAAATGAGTACAACTCATAGAGGCTGTTAGGCACTCTCTTTAAGCAATAAAGGATTTCCTTTAGGATTTGTTATCCAAGTCAATATGTCCCATCGGCCCTCTCCTTCTTTTACGGGCCAACCCTCTCCAGGAGGTGGGTTAGGGTAGAAAGGGCCTTTAAGCCCATATTCTTTGAAAATTAATGAGACAAACAGCCCCATAATAATATTGAGGTACATTGAGATTCTAGTAAGCTGCTCATATATACTAATGCAAGTAAATTATCTCCATGAATTCGCAAAATTTAGGTAGCAACCATGTCATTTTAAGCTTAGAAATAGCATTTCTATTTAAAGTTTATTGTTGACTAAAAGTTGCTCACAGCAAATGATGTTTGCTTACTCTTAAAACTAATATTCTTAGATTTTTGTCTAGTGACCTGCTCTGACAGATACTTTCAGCACTCGCGATCGTACATCAACAATTTATTTCTTTTTGTTTGGACAGTATAAGTGCAAACTTTATGGCACCATTGGTAGGGAATTGGTTGGTGCACAAGGTGATTTTGCTCTCAAAGAGTTAAAATCAATAACATTTAGGTCAAACTGGTAGAGCAATCTAAAATAGTCTTATTTTGGATTTATAGTGATCCAAATCTACCAAGACCCCAACAGCTTTCTATTATTGCATTTCAATATTATTTTCAACTTATACAATCTGGTGCAAGTAAACTTTCTTCTTCCTTCAGTTGTGCTTAAAGGAAGATCATAGAAGTTGTATTGAATTTATAACGTTCTAGCCAGCGCTTCATACCTGCTGTAGCCTCCTCCCTATCCACTGTCTGACCATGCGCAAACTAACACCATGAACCACTGCAAACCTCCAGACTTTCCATTTGATCACCGACTTGTGCCGCAAACCTCCGCCCCCTCACCCTCCCTAAGCGGGGAAAACATTGGATCTGATCTGGCTTAATAATCAGACCCTCTGCAAATTTGTCTTGTTGGTCCTTCCAAACTTTCTGCCTATTATTTTAAACTGATATTTGGCCATGGATTTGGTAATTAGTTCATTCTTGGGAAGGAGTTGCGAGAGATGACTAGGCATCTGAACTTGGAGCCAAGGAAGTACCAGATTTGGTCCAAGCATGAGTAAGCTCCCCTATCCTTAGAGCAACTTTACTGCAGCATTTTCTTATCTGAGCTCCCAAGATAACTTCTCTCCAAAGTTGTATTTTATTTTTTTTAAAATTGAAATATTCTCCATGGAGAAAGAAAAAGCCCACATTTTCCAGAAGTCGTACAGGCGGAGCCTAAAGTGGAGTTACACAATAATGGTAAATTATAAATGATTTTGTTAAAAGAAAAGCTCTTAATAAAAAATATAGAAAAATCAGATTACTCAAAACCACTGAAGATCGAATATAACAATGAGAAGAAAATTAGCTATAGCCTAAGAAATCATTAACTAGAAATTTAATAATAGTAGTAACATTGAATTATAATAATAATAAACAACAATAATCCACATCACTAAAACCAACATATCCACATTATTTGTGGTGAGTATTGGTTCATGATGCGGAAGAGCTATTGATCTATGTGCTATATACTTAAGAATTCTACGATTTTCCTTTAAATACAACTAAGGAAGAAGAAAGTTTCCAAAGACAACTTCTCTACAAATTTGTATTTTACTTTCTTTTTTTTTCATAAATTGAAATGTACTCCATGGAGAAAGAAAAAGCCCACATTTTCCAGAAGTCCTACAAGTGGAGACTTCATAATAATGTTAAACGTATTATGGTTTTTGTAAGAAAAGCTATTAAATAAGAAAAATAGAAAGAAGCAGACTATTCAAAACCACTCAAGTTCACATATAACAATGACAAGAAAACTAGTTATACCCTAAGAAACCAACTAAAAAGTAATAACAGTAGTGACATTGAATTATAAAAAAAATAAACAACAATAATGATTAAAAAAGAATAATCCACATCACTAAAATCAATATATCCGTAATGCTTGTGGTGAGTATTGGGAATTATATCAGATACTTGCAATGACAAGACATGAATCAACTTGCAATTAATAGGACAATGTTCTCCAACAGCACGAAGATCAATACCTCTTCCGCATCTTGAACCACCTTGTGGCGGCCACTAAACATACCAGCAAGCATTGAATCTGGCTCACGGTGAGTCAATGTGTCGACCGTTGTACAAAAATTTTGACCTCCTAACAACAATTACCCACTGTCAGCACTTTTCTTTTACTATTTAACATAAATAATCAGCACCTTCTTACTCACAACAATATCCAAACTCATTCAAAAAGCAATAGATGACACAAACAGGAAACAGCGACAAAAAAACCGAATCTTAAGCCCAAAAAATTTCCAAAAATATAGTCTCCATGAATTCAATCAGCTAAATAAAATAAGTCAACCCACTAACCATTAATCAACAGATAAAACAATCTCTACAAGAAAGTCAACCAAGTAGGGAACTCTATCTAACCAACCAATACTCCCTCTGCCAAAAAATCCTGTCTGCATTTGAAAAAAAAAAATCGGTTCCATTATTAGATGGCTCACTTTGTTTTTTTGCACGGGCCTTAGAATCCAATAAATTTCACTCATTTTCAAATGCAGACTGGTTGTTTCGGAAGCACAATTAAAAACGAAGATTCAGGAACGAAGTTCATAATTGAAGGAGATAAATCAAATGTACACCCTCCGTCCGGAATTATTATTGACATAAGGCTTTTCAAAATCAACTAAAATTAGTTCATTCTGAAAAACCTTATGTTAATAATAATTCCGTACGGAGGGAGTAACAAACAATGATAATCGAAGAACAAGTAAAAGGAAGAAAGGATGAACAAGAAGTGGTACCAATATTGAGAAGAATTTGGGAGGGAAATCCATCAGAGCTCATTCTCTCCTCTCTCTCTCGCTCCTCTGGCTGCTTGCTTGCTGAGCCAGATCTCGTGTCTCCTTGACCTTTGAGAATCCTAAGGTCGCTCGCGGCAGGGACGCCGGCGTGATGCTTAGTGCGGGGCCCACGTGACATCGGTAGGAGGTGCGTGCTGTATGTACGGAGTGGTGGACCGGACCGGTCGTACGCTTGAATGGAGCTATTAATATGGGATTTTGAAACCAGACCGGATCGTCCGTCCCTCAGTCGACCGCCCGCCAAGGAGTCGCCACTTTCGGACTGCTATTTTCATCACTGGCCTGATCGATAGCATATACTCCCTCCGGTCACGTTTAATTGAGACAATTAGTAAAAATATGCGCTTTTGGACGTGAGGGAGCAAAGTCAGCCATGTAATGATGGACCCGTGTTTTTCCAAATGTAGACAGGCTTCATTGGATGGAGGAGTACAATTATTCTGCACAATAATTATTATGTATGTTGAAATAATGAATATGTGCACAAGTCTGTATTTTGAGCATGGTCTGTGTGGTGAAAGTTTTGCACTATTGGTAGATCTCACTTATTTGTTGATTAGTATCTTGTTTCATTTTTGCAGGCATATTTATATTTTAGTTATGGTGTATGCTGCGGCTGCCAGAGTTCTGGCCAAACGGAGGCTGTCACCATGTGCTTTGTTTCTCTATCAGCCTAGTTCTTTAAGTGGTTCATTTACATTTCCAGTATCCTATAAACCTCGTGAATTGCCAGTCGCAAAGTCTCCTTTTCACCCTTTCATTAATAAGTTTTTGTGTGTTGGATTTTCGACTGCCAAACATGATCAAGGACCAGCTGCCATTGATTATAGGTGCACAGATCTGGCTTTAGTTTTCTATTCATTATAAATGTTGTCAATGAAAGGAAAGCAATTGCTGACTTGCTTATACTAACGTTTCATGTATGACTGACAGTTCTTTATTGCCGGAGGATAAATTTCACAACTTGGCTGATGCAACAATCAGTGATTTGCAAGAAAATTTTGAGGTAACTTTGTCTTGAGTTAATTTACACTCTGTTAATTAGAAGTATGGGGGAGACACTGGAGAGTGCCTCTTCAGTGACGAGTTTTAATTATTTTTTTACAACTCTAATGTAACCTCTAGCGTGTCTCTCATTCACGCCTCTCACATGTTTATCCCTGCCCTCTTCTCCCATCCCTTCCTATGTCATCCCCTCACCTCCTTTCGTCTATGCTGCCTCTGTCAGCCATGCCGATGAAGTCCTTGTCTGAATTAGGACTCCTCTGGCACATCTACGCTAGCAATGACACGCTCCTACTGTCCTCCCTTCTCCTGTTAACCCACTTCTTTCCATGCTTATGCAATATAACTGCTTATTCCTGTTCTTTTCCAACTTCTAATCTTTTTATTTTTATTTGCTAATTATGTCTGTCAGATGAGTGAGTAAAATACCTGGACAAAGTAATGCAGATGCAGTTGAGGGACTTCGCGTTTATAAGCGAAGGAATAAACAGTGATTTAGTAATTTTGTTTGAGTACTTTTTTAGTATTATTTAGTTTTGTAATAATGACTTTAGTATATATAAGTCATGAGGGTATTTCAGTAGTTGTCATAAGATGGCTTCAATATATAAAGCCAACTCTGGTTCTGTAACAGTCAGTTTGGTATTGGAATAAAATTTATCCAGACTCTTGCTCTTCTTTGCTTCCATCGTGTCTTTCTGGGTGATTGTTTGAGCAGGTTCTTTATTGCATACATTGGCATAGACGTGTGCCATCACAAAGCCTTTTAATTTGGTTCTTGTTCTCTCCAACTTTTGCAATACTTGCCTCTCATTCTTTATGTCTGACAGGAGTATGGGGATAACCTCCAGATTGATGGTTGCGATGTGGATTATGGGGTACGGTAGATATTCATTAAACTGGATGTTGTTTCATAGAGACTGTTAGGGCAGAAAAGTAATTTTTTTCTATTATATTCATGCAGAATCATGTTCTGACTTTCAAGCTAGGAAATTTGGGTACTTATGTTCTAAATAAGCAAACTCCAAATAGACAGATCTGGCTGTCTTCTCCTGTGAGGTATTATCCTTTTCTCTGGAGCTGTTAGACAAGGTATCTTGCTGGCTATCAATAATTGGTCTTTTCAGTTATCTATTTCTTTTACTTTCTTTCAACCAGTATCTGGCCAGTGCGTCTTCTGGGAATTCTTTTCATTTGTTTGCAATGCACAATGGTCTTTCCACTTTAAAAATCTTGTTTAGTATAACATCAAGCCCATGGCTGGTACTTAAACAAGGTCATTTTCTTCATTGACAAACTCGATTATGAACTTTGTTGAAGATTATGACACAAGATCACTACTTTTATTCTCCTTCATTTGTTACAATTTTTAAAATGTAAGACAAGATATACTTACTGAATAGCAAAGTTTAGCATTAGGAATAGTTAAGCTATGATGACAAAGTTGTAATATTTGTGAAACAGCTCAAGGTATTTTATTAACTAGAGTTGGCTATCACTTGTATATGTTTCTTGCGGTTAGAATGATTGATGAGTAGTTTTTTTCTTCTCCTTGTCACAAACTTCATGAGGAACTTTCATGGTAACAATAAGATTTCATTTAATCATGCTATTAACCTTCTTCTTGGAGTGGCTACCAATACTTTCCCAATTCTTTTTCTAATTTTATACGTTTGTCATATGTTTTAGAGGTGGTAAGCTTACCACTGTAGAATTTGTAATTATTTCTTGGTGTTTGCACGACGGTGGTGGATTGATTGTTTGAGATGCTGATCCACGGTTTGCAAGACCCAACTTTTTATAAAGTTGCAATGCTGGTTTTGTATTTTCACTCTTTTGGTTGACAGTCACTCAGACAATATCCTTGCTGTTTTGAAAGGCTTAAGCATTATGCTTGTTTATAATGCCTTTTTCGGAAGCCAATTGCAAAGTTTGGTTTTGTTGCCTTTTCTTTCCTTAATCTATGGGGTTCTTATGAATAAAGCTTGCTTAATTCGGGTCTCTTTACTAAAATTTGAGGAGTTGTTTTTTCCCACCCAATATCAACAACCCGCCACTCAATCTCCAACTCTTACACAAAAACAATCATCATTAGAGGACACTGTCAAGTCTTTCATCCAATCTAAGTCAACCAAACCAAGCTATGCTTGAGATGAAAAACTCTACACACATGAATACTGTCAGTCAAGAGGGTATTCAACAAGCTATGCTTGAATTGGAGTTAGTCAAGAGGGTTATTGCTACTGTAAGACCTTCCTGGCTATTTTTTTACTTAAAGTCAGGTACTATTTAAGAGATCTTTTGAATTAGTTATTTGTCACCTTTTTAATCATATGTTTTGGAAATCTTCTGATTTAAAGGTGACAATCTCTCTTTGTCTCCTCGGTTGCAGTGGGCCTTCTCGTTTTGATTGGGATGTATCAACTCAAGCTTGGATCTATAGGCGCACGAAAAAACCTGCTAATTCTTTTAGAGACTGAATTGGAACATCTATGTGGCAAACCAATCAGGCTTTCTTCACTATATGAGTTATGCAGAACTGTGGTACGTGCATGATCCTTTTTTAATTCATGAAGCACGTGAGTTGAGTTTGTCAGATTAAATTGGATGTCTTTTTGAAGATGGAACCTCAAAGCTGAAACATCAACGCAGTGCAGAGTGAAACAGAAAAGTGGATTTTTGTGGGGCCTACTCCTTGCATTCTTTCCAATTTTGAGCATTTTCTTTGAAACAAATTGGTAAAACTTCTTGAGATTATTTGTTGAAAGATACTGACTGGTGTGAAGGACACTGCTAAGCTCTAGTTTGACATCTGGTTGTCTACTTTATTTTCAGTTATGATGGAACATCGGTAAGTTCGAGGTCATGGATGCGATGACTGGAAGAGAGTATATAGAAGGTGGTTGAAGGAGAAGACCAGTAAATGTTTGTAACAATTAGGTGAGAAATGTGCTTTTCAATTGATGGTTAATTATGTGATCCGAACTTGATAATTGTTGGCAGCAACTTTGTATGGTGAAGGTCATGGGGTAATTATGTTTCTAGGTGGACACTTGGTGATATATTTTGGGACATTTTTTTGGGTCGGCTGGCATAATAAGAAGCTGCTAATGCAAAGGTAAAAACTCATGAAGGAATAATGACAGCCCAAAATGAACTAGGCAGACACTACCTGTTATGGAATATCTGTTCCAAATTACTTTCACAACTTTTTTTCAGCCAATTTTCCAAATAGTAGTGCTTACTTTCATCTATCATCGTCTTTAGCAAGATTTATGGGAACGAAAAATGTGTCCCTTCCTCTCCACTTTTTTGCGCCAATATGCAGAACTGCCAGGAGTCATTTGAGCAAGTGGAAAACACACCCGAATGTTATTTTCGAAGATCATTTCTGGCCTGAGTTGAATCTTCATGTAGAAAATGATGAATATCTAACTCCCTCTGAAGTTGCATGGGTTAAGGCCACCATGGCCTGCTCTCTTTAGTATGAAACATTCATAGGAACACTGAGTTTTGCTTCTAGGACTGATCGAAACGAATAAGAACACCATGACTATGACGGACACTGTCCACTCCACTGCCAAATAATCAAGCAAATGGCGGTGACATGCCACCATCAATCCAATGTCCACTGCCAGATAGTGAACTATATGCCGGTGATACACCATGGCACTACCCAAGAAGACCATAAGGTCATATCCTGAATGACGATGGCGGCCGACGGCCACCACCTGATAACGAAATAAATGACAGCAACATGCAATGCCAAGGCACTACCCGAGAAAGCTTACAACCTGGATTACCATAGCGACCAGTAGGCACCACTCAAGTATGTAAAAATCACTCTTCTGTATTGTGGGATGATCTTCGCAAAAAGGACCCAACTTTTGATATTGATCATATCAGGGAGTGGTCTGAGCGCCTGTGAACTGGAAAAATGGGAGAACCCATATCAGATGAGCAGAATTTTGTGGCTTCATTTTGAGTAATAGGTATTACATTAATGGCTACGCTGATGGTTACAATAATGATGAGTACTTATATGATAATTGAGTGATGTTATTTTAGGGGTTGGTGATGGTGAAAAATTGTGATAGTTATTATAATCCTTCCGTTCCATATCAGTACTCCCATTTGGTTTTTTCACTTGAACTGTTTTTAGTTCATTTTGAAAAACCAAATAGGGCTACTAATGTGGAACAGAGGGAGTATCTGCTAGTAAATTAAGCATTTACACTTTGCAGACCATTAGTTTAGAAAGAGGCTTATGCATTAATATTATCGGCATTAGTATCTTTTTCCCTTGTACGCATGATTGTGGAATTAGGCTGAGCTACACTCTTCAAGTCCAATAGAGCTAGGCCTTGTTCTTGAAATAATTGCCTAAAAAAATACTCCCTCCTTCCGGATTTATTATCTCCCTAGTTAGTTATTTTTGAATTAAGGAGATCATAAATCCGGACGGAGGGACTACTACAATCCACTCGAAGTCATCCACAACATAATCCAGGGGCTTTACAACCGTGAATTACCTATTGATCAACAATGGAGATTAGGTGAAGACTTGTTATACCAAACTGGGAATGTAACTATCAATATCATGGTTAAATAGGTAGCAAAATGTGACAATCAGGAGTTGGTGAGACTGCTTGCCAAGAAAGTGGGCATGTCCATTGATTAATATGGTAGTTAACTTTCCCTTTTCAAAGCTAGGAACGTTTCAAAGGAATTTGACTGCACTAGGAAGTACGTCACAATTTCTTAATCGCAAGTGCAATAACCTAGTAATTCCTTGTGTTAATTAGTATTATGGACTAGATAACATGTGACAATTGGTGGACATCCTATCCAAATTTTGGGCAAACTTCTTGGTTGTTGACCATTTAGCTGAAGTGCTGAACAACCATCATGATATTTAATATACATTCTTTAATATCTCAAGTTAAAAAGAAGAAATGAAAGAGAAATAGATAAAAAGAAAAAAAAAACTTATAATGGGTTGGGCTTATGGGCTCCACGTCCAAAATAAAGGGAGGCTTGCTCAAAGCCCAAGCTTAGCAATAAAATAAAAAGAAATTTGCTTATTTTGGTCTTGGCCGAAATCACCCAAGATGAAGCTTCCCAATCCAGCACAAATCTGCCCCTTTTGAAATCTCAAATCGAAACGAAAATAGAAGCTTGCCATTGTGATCCGGATTTACACTCGATTTCCCGATTTAGCTCGGTCGTCGATATCTTTCCAAATCAGAACGCTTTTCTCTCCGCATCTTCTGTTCATGGCAAGGATTTAAAAACCGAACCGGTGACCGACCCAGAATTTCTGCCGGGTAGGTCCAACCGGGTTCAACCGGGGGTCAAATATTTATACACCCTCTGTCCCACATTTGTTTCATATCAAAAAGCCAAATGGGACTACTCCCTCCATCCAAAAAAATCCTGACAGCGTTTGACATTGCGAAACGTTGGTGCACGCCCCCCCCCCCCGCCCCCCAATAGAATTGCTTTCACCTGGGATCGAATCCAACAGTCACAAATGTATTGTTTCTTCTTGGAAATGGGTGGAAATGTGGAGTGAATCACATTATTTGGCTTACACATGTCGAGCAGGATCCACATCATATATGGAGCTGCTGATGGGCCTCTACCTCTTCTACTGTGCAATCTATGATCTCGCATTCGGTCGAGACCGCCTCTTCATTTATCTATTTCTCCAAGCGGGAGCATTTTTCATCGTCGGGTTTGGACACGTTGGGACCTTCGTGCAAAATTGATATGTGGCTACATATCTGTGGTAAAGAAGCTCCTTTGATCTCAAAGAGACCTAGAGCCAAAATTGACCCACTGCATGTGGAAAACAGTGCTGCAGTTAGGAGAATTGGAGATATATTCCAATTGTTCGTATCATAAAAGCACAAGAGGTATAAGAATTGTGGGTCCATGAGGAACTAATGGCCGAAGCATCCGTTGAAAATGATAAAGAAAGAAAGAAACAATAGTAATTGTTCACAACGTAAATCTTTTTTTCATATATATGAGATAGATAAGCTTGATGAAGAAATGTCACTCTTCTAGCGATAGATTTTTAAGCACCCCATTTTTTTCTCAGCAACACCACATGCTTAGAAGAACCCAAAGTTTTGTTACAGTTATTGAGTAACACCACACCATTCATATAATGAAGGAATGCCAAAACCACTAAGGACGCGACGGGGAAACCATGCCATCAATCACATAATTATTAAAAGATGCATAATTGATTATTAATAACCTGAGAATAAACTATCAATTAAATAAAAAGTAAACAAAGTACCTTTATTAAAAATTGTACTAATAAATCCTTGGCACGTAAGTCATTATTTTGAAGTTTAAGCAATACCTTAAATAATTAAATCTTCTAATTGTCACTTTGCGTCTTCAACTCCAGCTAAATCATTGCATCACAGGATGCATGAGTACTCCGAAGAAATACTCAGTAGGATGTAAAAACAACAATAGAGAAAGAGTAGCAAAGTTCCAGATAACTGTAAGGTAAGTTTCAATATCATGAGTGATGCTCTCCAAATAGAAGCGAATAAGTTTGTCTAGATTAGTACAACTCCATGCTAGTGGTGAAATAGTTATTAACAAATTTGAAAGTCAATTTTTTGGTTCAATTCAATTTTCTGTCCACTTGAGACATTTTTACAAGATGGATATCCGTCTAACCCAGAAATGTTGATTAAAAGGTTGGCCATCGTCTGAGATATTTTTTCGTGTCTTAGTTAGTCTTCTAGCTGAGTATTCCCATAGTCGAAATGAGACTTTTGTCAGCAGCAAGGAGAACTTCTTTTAGTAGGAATGTATAAGTGAATTACTTGGAACCATACCAAATATCTCATCATTGTTTCAATATTTGCTTGGCTATATCCCATGATGAGTATAGTCGACACCTTTCAATGCAAAAATAAGTATATCTAGTATGAGCTCAGTCAAATTCCATCAAATCTGCCGAAGGGTAGACTATTTTAACATCATTCTCAATTTTGTATGTTCCAAATGAAACTACAGAATTTATCACAGTACTTATCTATATGAAGTACAACTGAAATTAGCTTTTGCCAACTAGTAGCACTATAACAAAAATGGCCTTTAGCGACGGCAAAATCCGTCGCTAAAAGTGCCTTTTCAGTGGTTATTACCTCTATTACGACAGACAAATTCCGTCGATCATTCCGTCGATAATACCAGCGCCGCTATTGCTCAGGGACGACGGATAACAGTGAGCCGTCGCTAACTAACATTATCGATAGATATAGCGACGGACTTCAAACTGTCGCTAAATCATTTTTACTGCGGTAGATTTACTGTCGATAAAAGATCTTTAGTGACGGATAAATTTGCGTTGGGAATATATTTTTTCGACGTATATTGCCGTCACCATATATATGTAGCGACTGTTTTCATTCGTCGGCATATCGGTTTTAGCGACGGTCTTATAGACGGACTCGAGACTCCGTTAGTTATCTATAGCGACGGTTACCTCATTTGTGACAGATTTTATCTGTCGGTACAGATTACGAAACAATTAAAAAAAAAACAGCAGCTTTATGCTGCTTTGCTAAATATGGATAACAAGCATTATTCATAAATGCAAAAGATTGTTCAATTTATTCAGAGTGCATGGAAAAAAGAATATGAGGACACATACATGCATTAATGCATAATATGTTCTTAATCAAAACTTCTCCTTCGGTATGCATGATTGAAAAAGCATTGTTCACAGAAAAAATGTCTGTTATAGTAATGTTAACCATGTACAACATGAAAAAATGTCTGTGATTGAAACATCTATGCATTAAAGTTAACCATGTACAACAATGTCAAAATTCTGAATCATCTTCAGAACCATGTAACCAGGGGAGTGAACTCTTAAGATAGTAATGTACTGAAAAAATTAGATGAACCGGCTAAGTACATTGACAGGTAGACAAAATATAATCTATATTTAGGCCTGTTGCTTGCTGAGTGATAACACCTCAATGCAATTCTTAGCCATTGTTCCCACATTACAAAAATAATATTAAAAATAAAATAGCTCCATGGTTCTATGAAATCATGGATAAACAACTTGAAGACAGCTTTTGCACTTACAGTTTGTACAAAAAACTAATGAACATGCATCTGTTTACTACCACCTATATTTGCTCAAAGCTTAGCTGCTACTCAGCAATCCATGATTCTTTTCCTTTAGTTGGATGTTTGAAATCTGTCATCAATAAGAACTTCCATATCACTATACCATAAAATTCTGGAGAACCGTTTTTAATGATTTTTATGAAATTAATACAAACTGTACACCATCCAGTGCTCTTCACCAATTCATTAAAGTCGGGCTCTCCAAACAAACAATGAAATGACAACATTAAAAATAATTTTTTAGTGCATATCATCATTATGAACATCATCCAAACCTTATACCAGCTAAGTATGGTCGTGAGATCAAGGTTTGTCCTTCCTGTTCATATCATAAACTACACAAACATCTGCAGCTGTTTTCATCTGCATGATAATGAAGAAAAACCGAAACATTATGAATTCTGGAGATAAAATTTCACACTCCAAACAATGTCAAAGAAATGAAATTATGACCAAATCAAATCATATCTTTTACTATCAAAGCCCCATTTTCATATGAATAATTTTCATATGAATAAGTTCCCCCCCTCCCACCAACAAATAATGAAATGATATTATACCTACAGAAGCAAAGGCCAGATTAGTCAGCAACAAATATTTTACAGCATTTATTAACACGCAAAACCGTCTGAAACTCGCAATGCTGCTTCTAAACAATCCTTAGCAACATGTACTGCCTCAGTTTGTGTTGCCCAAGTTCCTTTATCAGCACTGGCCCCAGGACCTGCATTACAATTTGGAGTTATTTTGGCTACTTAAACAAGTTGATATCCAAGGTTTAAAAATCCGGTGGACGACAAATGGGTCAACCACAACATAACTGAAATTATCATTAACCAGCCAGTTGATATATAAGGATTAACTTCACATAAAGTGACAAAAAGTTGCATCGTCATTTTGTATAGTACCGGCTGACGGACAAACTAAGGCCCACTTATCAGTGTTTTGTTCAAGTTATCTCTAATAATACCTTAGATACCATTCTCTCCGTCGAAAATTAACTGTCTGCATTAGAAAACCACAAATGAACTTGTGGTTTTCTAATGCAGACAAGTAATATTGGACAGGGAGAATTAAGGTGAGTGATAGACCAACCTTTTTTTAAATATCCTACTGCGTGACAATAATAGATCTAAATCCTAGATTAAATTTTTCAACTTTACAACTACATTCGATGGCAGTATGTAATAAATACAATAATAGCATCACCTAGATGAATATGGTCAGTAGCTTAACACATATTTCACAATTTCAAAGTATTAACTTTTCAGACAAACTTCTGTGGCTTTCCATTGAATGTGACTTGTTATACCAGTTTCACCTTATTGCATTAATTAACCTCTACCAAGGCAGGCACGCCCAGTTCATAACTGATACTAGTGTCCTCGATTAAAACAGTAGATCCCCTCTTTCAACGTAAGTAACCAAGAAGCCCTGAGTTTCACAATGTGATGAAACTAATGTTAACAAGTCTATGAACAACCAAACAATTGAATGCATTTTATAGAAATGTAGCAATCACATTTCGAATCTAAGAGATAGGTCGAACCAAACAAGTGTTACTACTTCCCATGCTCAAAATGAGACCCAAGTAAAATTAAAAGATGTTTCAACATTTTTCAGTAGTTTACAGGGGACCTACTTATATATTCCCACCGTCCAATATTACCTGTGTGCATTGAAAACCAAAATGAACTAAAATCAGTTCATTTTCTTTTTCTAAGGCAGACAGGTAATATTGGACGGTAGTTGCTAAGGATTTCGAGAGAGACAATATATCTAATAAAACATCATTATTTCACGGTTCCCATGGTTTATACATCCCAATTTAGAAACAAATGCATTCTAATTGCAAACAAATCTAAGTTACTTGACCGAAAAAAAATAAACAGGAGCAACTCAGAATAGAAGTTCCAATTTTGATTGAATTTCGAAAATTGTTGTACAGGAAAGCAGCAAAAGCTATACATTTCTGACCTGCAAAAGACACCAGATCTGTGAGCCCACGAGAGTCGACGCAGAGAAGAAGAAGAGGAACCAGAAGCGATGCCAGATTACCAACTCCGTCAAGGTAATTTTCAAAATCTTCAAAGTTATTCCTAAAACTGATAATCCTACAATGGCAAAATCCGTCGAGAGTCCTCTGCTCTCTGTCCCAACTACTTCACCCAACGCAATTAACTCCTGAAATAGCAAAACCATTCAGCAAAATCTGCCTGTAGATGCATCAAAAACACAGATAATGTATATGTGCATTTTATAAACACCATAATATACTCACCTCATAGGACAGTTCATCCGGATCAACCTCCTGCCCGAGAGTCGCGGTGCAGTGGTGCGAGAGCAGCGGTCGCCGACTGCCCAAGAGCAGCGGTGCGAGTGCGAGGGACTCGAGAACGGAGGTGGTTCTGCCCGAGAGAGGCGGTGCGGCTCTGCGAGAGCAGCGGTCGCCGGAGAGCGGCGGTGCGGCGATGCAAGAGCAGCGGTCGACGAAGAGCGTCTGTGCGAGAGCAGCAGTGCGGCGGTGCGAGTGCGAGGGAAGAGATGAGGTAGGTTTTATATATATATATATATATACTGGCCCGGTCGGCCCGACCCGGCTGGATCCTGGGTCAACCCGGCCGGTTCGCGAATGACCCGGCCGGGTCTTCAAATTCGCTCAGCCCGGGTGTTCCGTCCCGGTTTGGTGACCGGGCCCGGTCCAACCGGGTTCAACCGGCCGGGCCGAACCGGGTCTGAAAACACTGGTAAGTCCTCTACTAAAATCAATCAGATGAAAGTGGAATAAATCTAACAGACTTTAAAAAAGAATAAAACATTGAAATAAGTCAAAAAATGGGATAGGTTCATGTATAAATTGATATTTGTTGCCTCTCCTATACCTACATACAAAAGTAGGCGATATAGAAGTAAATTTTGAGAACCAAGTCAGCTATAGCATTTCTACGAGAAGAACTAAATGATATCTCACTTGATTATACTATTTATGGCATGTACTCCAATACACGTATATAGAGATTCAAAACAATTGTTCAATTTACAGGCAGCACAAATGATCTCCCAAAACATGGCGCCCATTTGGTTGCCGCACGGGCGCCCTGGATGTGGAGGATCTCCCTCATGGTGACAGGAATGGGAGGAGAGAGATAAGACGGTCGAGGTGAGGTTTGAGGTGACGGGGATCAGCAAAATGCAGCGAGGAGGGGACGGCGTCAATATGGAATAGAAAGGAGTGGAGAGCAGCTGGTTGGATTGGGAGATGAGAGGGGGGAGGAGGGTAAAGGGGGTGTAATACTGGCGGTTCAAATGAAGGGTCCATATCTTTTTAAAAAAAAATAATTAAGTTTTCTCGACGGACATTTTAACCACGGATAAAAAACCGTGGGTAATATATATTACCCACGGTTTTCTTAACCACGGATAATAAACTGTGGAGAATAACTACTATTATCGACAGTTTATTTTCTGTCGTAAACAACTATCTCAAATGCCATAACTTTCTCCACAGATCATGTTCTGTCGTAAAAAAGTATCTTTATCCACGGTTCTTATAGCGACAGAAATAAAACCGTCGCTAATGCCCGATTTTGTTGTAGTGAGACCCAAAATTTAATCGAACTTCAATAGCTTTTTGTTGGCGTTTGAGGAGCAACTTTCAGGTAACATTAGGTTCAATCAAATACATTGTATTCCAACATTTTAACAAAGTCAAAGTTGATTCAAAATCACCCTAAAGACATACTCCCTCCGTTCCAAAATACTGTGTACATTTGAGAAAAATCTCATTTTTATTGGACCATGAAGCCCACAAGGAAGTCACATGATTTCTTCTCCTTGATATTCCGTCCAACTCATATGCTCGTTCACAAACCAAATTCAAGTCAATCCCTCCAAGTCTCCTCTAATTTTGGAAAGAAGAAATCATGTGATTTGGTGAAATATACACAGTATTTTGGAACAACGAATATTTCCAAATGTACACAATATTTTGGAACGGAGGGAGTATTATATAAGCAGAAGAGTACATCATCCAACAGAGTACATTAAGTGCAATTTTACAAAAAACACACATTAGGTGCAAAAGTGATACAAAAGCATAAGCAATCTAAATTCAATAAGTGTGCTTGGATTATCCCCCATATATTCCTCTCTTGGGAGGGTGGTCTCGGCATTCAGACTTCTCCACGTGCTTTTGTTAACTCAAATACCATTAAATGTCAAAAGTTCTAATTTCTCTCCGGCATGGACTTGAATATCTCCAACACAGTTTTGGTGTCCTCATGCTGCAAGTAGAGCACAGTTTTGAGGTTACTTATTTGGACCGGAGGAGCGAGCAGCAGGCCTTAAAAGACTACAGCAACGAAACACAGAAATGGTTGTTTAAGACCATCACTGATTGTACTATTCATCCAAAATACTATTGGCAGAAATGGAATCAGAATCTCAAGCAATCTGGTGAATTAAACTCAAAACAGATCATTCCAATAATAAACAGATAAAAAAAGAACAAATTTTTTTTTTAAAAAGCAGCCACTCCAAATCCAATAAGATTTTGAGCACATCAGCAAGAGATTAGTAAATCATAATACTCCCTCCGTCCGGTATTATTATCACTATAGGTTTTCCAAAATGAACTAATTTTAGTTCATTCTGGAACCTCCTTATAGTGATACTAATTCTGGACAGAGGGAGTAATGAGATTGGAGACATTGTAGGGGTGTAAATGGATGGACACGGATACCCATCCGCTCACTTTTAAAACTAGGTGTCCGTCCATCCGCCATCCGTGCGGACACCCCTATGTGTACGTCCGCATGTGTTTATTGCGGACACGGATGGACATGGACTATTTGCCTTAAAAATTATCACGGATATGGATGGTTCTGAACGTGGACCCTGTCCGCTCATATGCCGGACCACCAAAGCTATTTGTGCCTGTGTCTGTGACAGACATATTTTTATGTCCGTTTGGACAGTTAACGGATGGACACGGACATCCATACGCTGTTTACACCCCTAAGACATTGTACTACAATGCAAATGGCATGAATAGTAGGCACTAAACAACAAGCAAAATGCCTTGAACGGTTCAAGTGCATGGATTGATTAAAAGAAACCAATTTCAACCCAAGGAAGAAAACGACTTCAAATGATGAAATTTTTCTGAGGAGACATAGAGATGACTTCAAAAGATGAAATTTTTATGAGGAGAGATATAGCTAAAGGAATTCTACGTAATCGCTGAAAGATTGATGCCTAAAGGAAAGTGATGGCGTGAAAGATGGGAAAAGTGGTAATGAAGCCCTCAAGGAAGAAGGCTGCTCGGCGAGAGTTCACAGAGCTCTTCCATTTGCGGGTGGCTTTAGGAAGACCGCTGTAGAACCCTAAAAGGAATGGATGATGCGGCCAACAAATGACTTGAATGCTAGGCGGAGGTTGGCATAGAAGCCCTCGAGAAAGAGCTGGACAATGCCGCATTAAGCTTTTGCGCTAACACCTCTTTCTTAGTGTGTGCTTTCATTGTCATCCATCTACCATGAGGTGCCTTTACATCCAGTTAATACCTCTCGAGCACTCTTTTTCTTTTTTCCATTTATTATATATATATATATATATATATATATTTTAATATTGAAGACAATGTTCCGTATAAGTGTGGGTGTATAGAAGATTTTTTTACTTCTATTTGTTTCTTTACTTTATTTATTGGAAAATAGAAGAAAAAAGTAAAATTCATAAAAATTTAAAAAATTCATGAAAAACTGACCAAACTATTGCTTGTTTTGAGTTATTTGTAGGTAGATTTTGTAGGACTTATATAGTGCTCCTATTAGTCCTTCTATTTTTAATTATGCTAATTTAAAAAAGAAAAATGCTTCTTTTATGTCAAATTTTTACCTTTTTTTGACGTGATGACGTGGTACCTGGATGTTGCCAGGTCATTCAATTCAGAAACTGGAAATACTGAGTGGGCACTCATTTATTTTAAAATTGATTTCATTATTTCACATAATCTTCTCCTTCCTCTCTCCCCTCCCCATTGGTCATCCTTATCCTTCAACCCGCCGGACTCCACCACTCACCAGCCCCTTCATCCCTTTTACCTCCTTTGATTTGCCTTGTCTCCTCTTCCATTCATATGAGAAGCAAAGGTGAGCTCTTTCTTCTCGTCTTTTATTTTTTAGGACACAACGGCCTTGGCATTTGATGTTCAAAAGTCATGGAAATGTCAAACAAAATTCTCTTTGGGCGGTTTGATGTGAAACAATTCAAAAAAAAAAAACGATAGCAGATAGAAGAGGTTAGAGAAAAGTGTATCAAAGTGCCCTTTTTGGTTCTCATAAAGGTCAATTTTATGGGCATCAAAGGGGTTTTCTCTTGTCCTCCAAAAGAAGTTTGTTTATCCTTTTGACCTCGTAAGTATAGCGTTTTACTCTGATTATGTAATAGTTTGTTTGTCTCTAGGAGAAGATGAAAGAAATCAGCATGGAAATGGAAATCCAATTTTGCAAATCAGTGGAAAATATATATACTTGTGATAGTCTAACAATGAATATGATCCTACTTTGCTGCAGCTTATACGAAGTAATCAATTGGTTGAAACCAAAGATATGTAGTGCATATCTCTGTTTTGAAAATGAGTTCCAATATTGGATTGACGAGGTGCATACCTCTGATCCAGAAGTTTTTAAAGCACTAAAATTGATTTACCAGTGCAAGGATGGTTATGACATATTATTCCAAAGTTATTTATCTGAAGGGAGGGTTTTTGTTAATGCCAATGTTTTCATAATTTATATTTTCATAGAGTCAGTTTCACAGCAGCTCTATGTCCTTGCTCTATTTTCTTTTGTCATAAAAAGTAAATGCTATGTATCTGTTCAGGGTTTATAATGGAAAAACTCCACTGTTCCTATAAAGCTGGTGAACTGGAGCAAGAAGGAGCCCTTGATTAAAAATGGAGCCAAAGGAGTTCGGTTTTTTACACAAGACATTAGAGGATAAGATGAAGTTTGTGTGCTCACCATTCTGTTCTTGAGTGTTCAATTTTTGTTAACAAAGATGAGAGATGAGAGATTGTGCAAGAAAATCTTGAATGTAGAAGTGAAGGATTTCTTTTTTTTGTATAAAATTGTGCATATTCTCTTGTAAATGGACCGGTCGTGACATCATGTAGAAAAACAAGGAATTTTTCATTGGAAAAAATTGTACAGTGGTTACTCAATTACAGAATGATTGTAAATCTAACAATGATTGTTTTTTTAGTTTACAATCTCATAAATCTACCCATTGCCACATCACTGAGACTTGATGCAGAGTAACCTCTGTTCAAACAGTTTTCATTTCAATATGAAGTTAACATTAGAGGCAGATGTAAGGACAATTTCTTGTGGCATCATTTGAAGCAGAAACAATGAGTTAGAACTATCATTTTGAAGCAAAGTGCAATTTGCCAAATAGCAATCATCAAAACTCACATATAGATTCTAATAACCAAGATGGAGGCTAGCTTTAAAAAAAATAAAACATTGTCTTGGTGCAAATATGATGCAAAATTACAAAAATTGTGCAATGGTTTCACATCCCCATCACCTAATTTCTGAATCATTAGGCCTTTGATTGAGATAAGCAAGTCTTTGTTCACACGCATCATATCTATTACTCGTGCCTCCTTGTGCACTTGGAGTGCCAATAATAAAAGAATGTGGGTAGGACATATGATGAAAAGGATTGAGACGAATAACACATGGCTGAGGCATATAAGGAGGTGCACTTGGAGTAGCCATTTGAAATTCAACATTTGTCTCTTGAGTGGCCTTTAACTTTCTACAACATTTTGTTTTTTTTCCCTTGCTTCTCTTTCTACAAAACACAAGTAAACTGGTTACTAACAAATAATCAATTGGAAACAATACTTTTTGTTTATACTAAACTAATTACTACTTAAATGATAAATATACCTCCTTCAGATCATTTGCAACTTTCTCACTTCTGGGTTGGATCTTGTTTGTTTGTGTGTGGTCGGCCCTTTCCATGCACTTTTAAAGGGTTCAACACCTTGGCAACATCATTTTAAAAAATAACATCATTCGTTGATGTTGGGGTAGTATATGCACAACTTTCACTAGTCTTCTGAAATGGTGGATTACCCCCTTTCTCCCGAGCGGCTGAATCAAATTCATGCAATCTCAATTTTGCTTCTATTAAAAGACTCAAGGCAAAGTCACAACTATCAGTAGATAAAGAACCTATTTCAGCCATCTGAGGTACTAGTTGCATAAGCTTTGTATATCTTTCCATTGACTTCTCTGTCACACAATTGGTAGAAACAGAAGGCGTGTTGTAATCACGCTTAAAGTTCTTCCTCCATCTGTCAACTATGTATGTCCTTGCGACATTTTTAACATCATTTTCTTTTAAAACAACTATAGCATGAGCACATAAAATACCTCTAAATTCAAACTCACGACAAATGCATTCAACCTTGAGCTCATCTACATTATAAACCCCTTATATGATAAATACTTATGTCTAATGTGCTCTTTAACCACGTTACTCAAGAAGAGAGCTTTCATATGGTCTGCCGAGGCCCAGTCAACTTTTGACAAATTAAAACAAGCTATGGTCCACGCCCTGGTCTTGGTTCTCCCTGATTTCAATTTGCCTTTTGTCATTGAGACGGATGCTTCTGATGCGGGCTTAGGGGTTGTTCTCCTTCAGCAAGAACGCCCTATTGCCTTCTACAGCAAGGCACTATCGGGCCGGTCCTTGACTCTATCAGCATATGAGAAGGAAATGCTGTCTATTGTGCACGCCATCTTGAAATGGCAGCCCTACTTGCTTGGACGCAGGTTCCTCATACGGACGGATCATCAACCCCTCAAATACTTTCTAGACCAGCAGGTTTCTACACCTTCTTAGCAGCGGTGGGTTAGTAAGTTATTGGGCTATGACTACAAGGTGGTCTACAAGAAAGGTGTGGACAACATGGTGGCTGATGCCTTATCTTGACGGCCCACGGAGGGGGCCTGCTTAGCACTCTCTATTCCTTATTGTACTTTTATTCCTGATTTGCAGAAGGCTTATGTGACTGACCCGTCTACCCAGGAGCTGATTGCTCGATTTCAGGTCGAACCGCATGCGGAGCCTCCTTTTGCTTGGCATGACCATTTTTTGTTCTGGAAGGACCAGTTGTGGATGCTAGCTATTCCGGATTTACGTCGGTAGGTGATAGCCCATTTTCATGACACTTCGGTGGCTGGTCATGAGGGCACGTTCCGAACCTTTAAGCAGGTAAGTCAAAGCTTCATGTGGGCCAGCATTCGGAAAGCGGTGCATGCTTATGTTGCTGCGTGTGATATATGCCAGCAAGCCAAGGCGTCGTCTACATCTCCTGTGGGTCTTCTTCAGCCCCTTCCCATTCCAGATAAGGTTTGGGAGGATGTGTCCATGAATTTTGTTGAGGCCTTACCTACGGTCCATGGTAAGACAGTTGTTATGGTGGTGGTTGACCGTCTCTCGAAGTACGCTCATTTTTGTGCTTTGAGTCATCAATTCTCTGCTCGCACCATTGCTGAACTCTATATGAATGACGTCGCCAAATTACATGGTATGCCTCGGACTATAGTTTCTGATAGAGATCGGGTATTTGTTTCCCAGTTATGGCACGAGTTCTTTAAGTTGCAAGGTATGGCGCTCCATATGAGTACGACTTATCATCCATAGACTGATGGGCAGACTAAAGTGGTCAACAGGTGTCTTGAGCAGTATTTACGCTATTTTGTTGGGACCAGCCCCGCCGTTGGCTGCAAATGCTTCATTGGGTTGAATGGTCGTACAACACGGCATATCACACAGGTGCCTTTTAAGCCCTTCAAAATTGTCTATGGCCGCCTTCCTCCATCCGTTCTGTCTTATGTGCCTCACCTTTCCTCCATTGCCGAAGTGGATTATATGCTGCAGACTCGTGATGAGGTTCTTCGTCAATTGAAGGCCAATTTGGCTTTAGCTCTGAAGTGGATGAAACAACTCTATGATAAGCACCATTCTGATTGGATATTCCAAGTGGGCGATCTAGTTTATGTGTCTGTTCTGCCGCAGCGCCAGACTACCTTGTTTCGGGCTGATCATAAATTAGCTGCTCGATTTCATGGGCCCTATGCAGTTGTAGAGAGGGTGGGACCGGTGGCGTATCGTCTAGCCCTCCCTTCTGAGTCACTGGTGCATCCTGTGTTCCATGTGTCACATCTCCATCATTTTATGGAGGACCCTTACTTGGTTGCTACTAGTGCGCCTCTGCCCCTCATGGGCCCTGCTGAAGCGAATGCCCCAATTCCGGCTTCTCTTGTCGACAAGCCTCGGGTGCGATGTGTTGGGCGTATTGTGACTGAAGTGCTTGTGGCTTAGAAAGGCCAATCGTTAGAGGACGCTGAATGGATCCTAGAGGATAATTTTTTGGCCCGTTTTCCGTCATGGTGGCCTTGAGGACAAGGCGTTAGCAGAAGCATGGTGAACTATTGTGTAGATCAGCACAATAGTGGAGCATATCCCATATCGCAAATCGCATTAGGACTAGTTATTTAATACCTTTCCTTTTGAATAATATTGTAATCAGGCCCGTCTGGGATAACTGATATGTAATGGACTAATTAGGGGGCCATCATGGCCCATTAGGCCATAATAGATGGCGCGGCTCCCTAGGGCACGCGCCATCCTTCTTCTTTATAAGGAGGCCATCCTCGTCAATTATGACTGATGCAATAAAGAACTTATCTTTCCCTACTCTTCTTCTTCCTACTTGCCGCCAAGGCAAACCCTTGTGACCGGGTTGGTCACAACAGCAAAGGACTATTACTGTGAGGTGCGCGCCTCCCATCTTTTGCCTTATCCCTTTTTTATATTTCATTTTTTTTTGCATTTTCCAATTCCAAAAGAAATTATTGCTGAATTGGAAGCTTTGTTACAATTTATTCTTGAATTACTAGGAGGTGGCATTTCTTAGACCTTGAATAATCATGTTAGTGGCTGAATATGCTCGTGTGAGTAGTGCATTTTTAGGAGGCTGAAACCAGGGGAATTTTTAGGGTGAATAGATTCTTTTCTGAAAGACCTTTCTTGACCCTCTTTTCTTTAGTATTCCATTGGCATGCGATCCATTACTTCACTGTTTATATATCACTCATCGACAGCGCCAATTAGGGGCATAGGCTTTCTTATACTATATGGTCTTGATACGTTATTAATATTGGAATATAAAATAAATAAATAAAATTTTTCATTTTCTACCCGCTCGAGCTGTTGGGAAACTTGGTTATCTTACATGGTACCAGAGCTTCAAGTTTGAGGTCGTCCTGAGTTCGTCTTATTGGAGGCATTTATTCCCCAATTATGTTCCACATGGCACAGTTGGTGGACACTTGCACGTGAGAGTAGGTGGTAGAATATAAAATATATGAATAAAGATTTCCGTTCCAACTAGCTAGAGCTTTTGGAAAACTTGGTTATTTAACCCGGTATCAGAGCTCGGAGGTACTGAGTTCAAGTCTTACGTTTATACGCCATATGTGTTCCATGTGTTGTGCTTGTCGGACGTTCACAACTAGTTTGTAGATCATTAGCCATTAAAGCAGATCATTGAAGTTAAACAAAAATTCCCTTTCCCAGCTCTTGGATCGTAATTTGCCAACTGTGAGCTCATCACCACTATTAAGGTTGATTTATTAAGAACCACATGAATTAACGCTCGTTGCCCTCCCCATATAATTGCTGAGAGTTTGCTTGCAATGACGGGAACATGATGTATAGTCTTATGAGGTTTCCACAATCTCTTCATATATAGCTTGCAAACTCTGCCTTCTGTGGAGCGTGATAATTACATCTAGAGACATTTTTCCTACTGTTCTGATCCTTAACAAGCGATGTTTTTTATTGTTGTCTATGCTTTAAATTTGGCACTCATTAGATGTTACAAAGCTTTGAAAGACGTCTGATGTGACTTTAAGTTACAAATAACTTAGAGATATGAAACTACCAGTCATGATCGAGCTTTTTACATATGACCTGGCGCCAACTTTCAGTTTCTCATATCACCCGGAATCTTTTTCTTTCTTCCATATGACCCGGAAAGTACCCAAAATACCCTTAGGTTTAGGTATAAGCACCCACACTCTTCGTTTTTCCATATTACCAGGAATCTGAGGAGGTACCCGGAGAAACTCGTGTTCAATCGGAGAAGAAGGTGTTCCGTCCGGCATCTCCACCCATATCATCGCCGGCACCGGCGCCGTCCAAATCGGAAAAGGTAATTTTCGCGCCAAAAAGCGAGAAACCGAACGGGATGAAAGGATTTTGATGTAAGAGCAGTGGGGAAGCCCTCCAAACTACAAAAATTATGATCTACATGTAAAGAAACACATATAAAGATCACCCATTGGTGTTGGACCGCTCCTGGACATAAAATAAGAGGATAAAAATAGGCAAAAACGTGAAATACTCTTCGGCGAGTAACAAGTTCAATTTATATATCTTTCTGTGATCCTAATGAAGGGGAAGAGGAGGAAAAATAAGGAAGAACACAATAAAATGGGCAAAAACGGATGAAAAATGAACGAGTTATCAAATTTTGAAAATTCCTATTTTATCGTGTCGTTCAAAACATGTTTTTACTGAAATTTTTAAAATGTCATAACTCACTCATTTTTTATCCGTTTTTGCCCATTTTTTTTTTGCGTTCTTCCTTATTTTTCCTCCTCTTCCACGTAATGAAGATATATTAGAATGAAAGAAGAAGAAAAAAGAATAAGAAAGAAAAAAATGGAAGCTTTCCAGCGAAGAGCTTCCACTTTATTCTTTATTCTTATTTTTTCTTCTTCTTTTATTCTAATATATCTTCATGAGGTGGAAGAGGATGAAAAATAAGGAAGAACGCAAAAAAAATGGGCAAAAACGGATAAAAAATGAGTGAGTTATGACATTTTAAAAATTCCAGTAAAAACGTGTTTTGAAAGACACGACTTGCAGTATAGTTGTGTCCGCGACGACACGACTATACTGCAAGTCATGTCGTTCAAAACACGTTTTTACTGAAATTTTCAAAATGTCATAACTCGCTCATTTTTTATCCGTTTTCGCCCATTTTTTTTGCGTTCTTCTTTATTTTTCCTCCTCTTCCACATCATGAAGATATATTAGGCTGAGAAATGAAGAAAAAATTAGAAGAAATAAGAAAGTGGAAGCTCTTCGCCGCAAAGCTTCTACTTTCTTTTTTCTTCTTTTTTCTTTATTTCTTAGCTTAATATATCTATATAAGGTGGAAGAGGAGGAAAAATAAAGAAGAACAAAAAAAAATGGGCAAAAACGGATAAAAAATGAGCGAGTTATGACATTTTGAAAATTTTAAAAAAATCATGTTGCATATGACACGACTCAGGCTCAAGTCGTGTTGTCGAATACACGACTTGAGCCTGAGTCGTGTCATATGCAACGTGATTTTTCTGAAATTTTCAAAATGTCATAACTCGCTCATTTTTTATCCGTTTTCGCCCATTTTTTTTTGCGTTCTTCTTTATTTTTCCTCCTCTTCCACATCGTGAAGATAGATTAGGCTGAGAAATGAAGAAAAAATTAGAAGAAATAAGAAAGTGGAAGCTCTTCGCCGCAAAGCTTCTACTTTCTTCTTTTTTCTTCTTTTTTCTTTATTTCTTAGCTTAATATATCTATATGAGGTGGAAGAGGAGGAAAAATAAAGAAGAACAAAAAAAAAATGGGCAAAAACGGATAAAAAATGAGCGAGTTATGACATTTTAAAAATTTCAAAAAAATCACGTTGCATATGACACGACTCAGGCTCAAGTCGTGTATTCGACAACACGACTTGAGCCTGAGTCGTGTCATATGCAACGCGATTTTTCTGAAATTTTTAAAATGTCATAACTCGCTCATTTTTTATCCGTTTTCGCCCATTTTTTTTGCGTTCTTCTTTATTTTTCCTCCTCTTCCACATCATGAAGATATATTAGGCTGAGAAATAAAGAAAAAATTAGAAGAAATAAGAAAGTGGAAGCTCTTCGCCGCAAAGCTTCTACTTTCTTTTTTTTTCTTCTTTTTTCTTCGTTTCTTAGCTTAATATATCTATATGAGGTGGAAGAGGAGGAAAAATAAAGAAGAACAAAAAAAAAGGCCAAAAATGGATAAAAAATGAGCGAGTTATGACATTTTGAAAATTTCAAAAAAATCACGTTGCATATGACACGACTCAGGCTCAAGTCGTGTTGTCGAATACACGACTTGAGCCTGAGTCGTGTCATATGCAACGTGATTTTTCTGAAATTTTCAAAATGTCATAACTCGCTCATTTTTTATCCGTTTTCGCCCATTTTTTTTGCGTTCTTCTTTATTTTTCCTCCTCTTCCACATCATGAAGATATATTAGGCTGAGAAATAAAGAAAAAATTAGAAGAAATAAGAAAGTGGAAGCTCTTCGCCGCAAAGCTTCTACTTTCTTCTTTTTTCTTCTTTTTCTTCATTTCTTAGCTTAATATATCTATATGAGGTGGAAGAGGAGGAAAAATAAAGAAGAACAAAAAAAAATGGGCAAAAACGGATAAAAAATGAGCGAGTTATGACATTTTAAAAATTTCAAAAAAATCGCGTTGCATATGACACGACTCAGGCTCAAGTCGTGTTGTCGAATACACGACTTGAGCCTGAGTCGTGTCATATGCAACGCGATTTTTCTGAAATTTTCAAAATGTCATAACTCGCTCCTTTTTTATCCGTTTTTGCCCATTTTTTTTGCGTTCTTCCTAATTTTTCTTCCTCTTCCACCTCATTAGGATCACAGAAAGATATATAAATTGAACTCGTCGCTCGCCGACGTGTATTTCACATTTTTGCCGATTTTTATTCTTTTATTTTGTATCCATGAGCGGTTGAACACTAATGAGTGGCCTTTATATGTATTTTTTTACATGTAGATCTTAATTTTTATTGTTGGGAGGGCTTCCCCGCTGATCTTACATCAAAATTCTTTCATCATATATTTTTTTCGTCTTTCCCGCTATTTTACAGTTTTTTGGCATGAAATTTTATTTTTTTTCTGAGTTAGACGGCGCCGGCGATGGTTTCAACCGCGATTATGGACAGACCTTTGCCGGAATATCTTCTTCCCCAACTTCATGCTCCCGTAAATCACTAATTTTGGGAAGAATGAAGCATTTAGGATACAAAAGGCTTAAAAACGTAAAAGAAGGGTATTTTCGGTACTCTAGGTGCCGATTCCGGGTCATATGAGAGAAAGAGGAAGATTCCGGGTGATATGGGTAAGTCAAAGTTGGCGCCAGGTCATATGTAAAAAGCTCGTCATGATCTATCTATTGTTCCATAATGTCTCCCCAATATTTTTCAGTCTTAAAAAGTATGATTTTCTGAAGAAAAAAAATCAGTTCCTTTTTGGCCTGATTTTTCTGATGGATGTTTGGTTACTGATTTTCTGAAAAAAAATCAATTCCTTTCATCCTGATTTTCCTGATGGCCGTTTGGTTACTGATTTTCCTTATAGGAGCTGTTGATGGTGATAGGTGAAAAAAATCACATATTTTTACCTATCAGCTGTTAGTGCATGTGGTTACTGATTTGCTCAATTTTCACTCTTGATGGTAAAAATTGAAAAAAAAATCAGTAAATCACCCCTAAAAGAGGTAAAAATACTGATTCTTATGGGTGCGTTTGGAAACTGTCAGTGAAAGGTGAAAAAAAATCAGGATGAAAAATAATCAAGGTGATTTATAGGTGATTTTTCTGATTGTAGAAAACCCGTTTAGGAACCTAAAATTAATCATATTTTCATTTTTTGACCATCAACCTGACTCTTGATTGGTGACTTACGTTAAGGAAAGACGTGAAATCAATGGTGATGACTTATCCCATGAATTAAAATCTTCAAAACTCTCCTTCCCATATTTTGCTTTTAAAGCTATATCATAAGCCAACACAAATTGGCTTAGTTGCTCTTTGAAGTCACATAATGGTCAAAATGTGCGTTCATACTCTCAGACCTTTTAGTACTTGACATGCCAGCCCAAAATGTATCTTTAAGAAATACAAGAACTCGTCGATGTCTATCTTCATACAAGGATTTTAACCACGGATTGTGCTGAATATCAAACTCTTCTATCATCTCCCTCTAATGTTCTTCAAATTCAGCAGTCCTCAATGACTCATATACTATGTCTTTAATCCTTTCCTTAATGTCCTCATACTCTGATCCTGATAACTTCTCTAGAATTTTTTTCATTATATGCCATATACACAATTGATGCCTAGCATATTGAAATACGTCCACCACTGCTTTACCAATTACTTGACATTGGTCAGTAATTATAGCTTTTGGAGCAAGTCCACTCATACATTTTAACCAAGTATTGAACAACGAAATATAAGTTTTTGTTCTTCCATAAGCAAGCAAACCCGCACTTAATAATATTGAAGATCCATGATGATTGATTCCAACAAAATGGGCAAATGGCATGTTATACTTGTTAGTCAAATAAGTTGAATCAAATTAAACCACATCATGAAAGTAAGGATAAGAATCCCTAGATCTCGTGTCAACCCAAAACAAAATTCTAAGATACCCGTCATCATCAAGATCCATCACATAAAAGAACCAATGGTTTTCTTGTTGTTGGTGAACAAACCAATCATGCACGGCTTGCGCATCTCCTTCCCTAAAAGTCAAACGTCTTACCTTTTCAATATAGTTTTTGAAATCTTTCTCAGTAAAAAGTAAATGTTCATATCCACCACGACGAGCAACAAGAGTTTGAAATGATTTTACAAGTGGTATTCTAGCTTTGTCATTATATTCAAATTGTTTCTAGACATACAAGGATAACTTTTTGTGAAACTTGAAGAAATGAGAACTGCAATGATGGTTATGATCAAGAACAACGTACTCTAAATGTAGCAAGTTGTCCTCAAGAAACCTCAATATTATCTTGGCTTGGCATTGAGTTGTTGCTGACAACTTTTGCCACTAAGATGTTAGATCTGCAATAACCTTTGGCTTCCCTTCTTTACTAGAAGCAAAGACATACTCATACGGACCGACTCTCTTTTCTTTATACCAAAACCAAGATGTCGTGCATATTGATATAAAAATCAAATGCTTCTTCTACGGTAGCAAACATCATTCCCACCACAGGACCTCCATCTTCTTTCATATTCACTTGAACTATTGCCTCATCTTCATCGTTGTCCATATCTTCAACAAGATACGGTTCGCAATTATTTTTAAGGTTCACCATTTCCATTAGCCTGTAATATAGTCAAAATAAAGGAATGCATGAGTCATCCTTCCATACAATTTAGTCATTAAAAAGAAATCCATAATTTAAAGAACAAGTTTGTATAGTTTAATAAAAATATGTAAGTTATTATGATGTAGAAAAAACATAACTATTCTTCCTCCTTGCACAAATAACTAACTCAAACTAATAGTGTCATCTCTGCAATTCTACAAACATCTTATGGCATTGTGCTTAGTTTCTTCATTACAAAAGTTTCCTTATCATACAATGCATATTTAAAAAAAAAAACTTTTATAATCTAAGAGCATTAACCTGACTTTTCCCGTACTTTCACGGCCACTTTTCCAAGTGGGAGAGGAGGGTGGCTGACAGTGGGTTGCACCAGGGGTTGATGAAGGCGGACGACGGACGGCAGATGGCGAATTGTACCCAGGGGAAGATGATGAAGAACCAACGGAATCCACGGAGGGGGGAGAGAGGAAGGCAGTTGGATGGTTGATTGCACCGAGGGGAGAATAAGGCCAAGAATCATGCAGGAGTGCAAAAGTCGTGGAAAGGAAGGGCAGGAGAGTTCATCAGGTTTAGTACTCTCCTCAGGTTTAGGGCTTAACTTGTCAGCACTTACACGTCAACAGTTCCACATCAGCAGTATCCTCATCGCGTAAAAACCTAACCTCAGGGTAGCACCATTCTTTAAAAAAGAAAGTGCAAGTGAATTAATGAAGGGATAAAAGCACGATTTGGACAATATCCAGGAGATCCAGTGACCACAACTGTTGTCATATCGTCCACCCAGTTCGCCAATGTCACCAACACTTCAGGGTTCAGGCTTAATGGCAGATGATGCATCAATCAAGAAAACATGAGAAAAATGATTCCTTTGTTCAACAGCCTGAAACTACTAATATAAGTGGTGGATATTATTCTTTTTTCTTTTTGAGGTAAGTGGATATTATTCTGCATTCTGCATCGTGGTTATAAGATGATAGACCTAAAATGTCGTCAGGCACGTCTACAAGATCCCAAAACACGGCATTAGCTCGTAACATTTCATGGTCAGGGATTTCTTTTGACAAGCTTTTGCATGACCAAGTCACGGGTCGTGTTCACAGGACTACCCAAAAGAATTCGGCTCCGCTGGTCTAATCTGTAAATTTGGAGGATTGCTTCTTGAATGACTCTTCCAGTTTCTGATCCTACTAGAAGGTATGGTGGCTCAGTATATGGAAGACTGCAGACTTTGCTTTCCCATTAAGGTTTCGATTACGAAAAGACAAAGGCTCTTCGTTGTCGTCAACGTCTAAGATCGTCTGGGATTGATCTGGGAAAAGAAAATTACGAAAGGAAGGTTCTGTTGCAGCACGAATTGCTAATTGGCAATGTTTCAAGCACACCCTATTGAATGAAAAGCTGACATCATATTTACATGTTGCAGAATGCTGTGAAATGAAGTCATCTCCGAATTCGGCATAGACAAATTTGCTTTTCACCACATGGTAGGACATTAGATTATCATGAAGGAATCAAATTGCCACTGGTATAAGCAAACACTGAAACTTTACTAGACTGAAAAATATTGGGGAAACATTATGGAACTACAGATAGATCATGACTGGTAGTTTCATATCTCCCAAAGGAGATGCTGTTTGTCGTGTGAACTTTAGTTATTGTAACTCAAAGTCACATCAGACATCTTTCAAAGCTTTGTAACATCTAATGAGTACCAAATATAAATCATAGACAACAATAAAAAACACCGCTTGTTAAGGATCAGAACAGTAGGAAAAATGTCTCCAGATGTAATTATCACGCTCCACAGAAGGCAGAGTTTGCAAGCTATATATGAAGAGATTGTGGAAACCTCATAATACTATACACCATGTTCCCGTCATTGCAAGCAAATTCTCAGCAATTATATGGAGTGGGCAACGAGCGTTGTTTCATGTGGTTCTTAATAAATCAACCTTAATAGTGGTGATGAGCTCACCAGTTGGCAAATTACGATCCAAGAGCTGGGAAAGGGAATAGACAGGACAGAAGAGAATAATACAGGAGAGAAGAAAACATGATCCAAGGAAGAAGGGAATTTTTGTTTAACTTCAATGATCTGCTTTAATGGCTAATGACCTACAAATTATATTATACTCCCTCGATCCAAAAAATCTTGGCATTTCAAAATGAGTTAAATTTATTAGTCTATAAGGCCCATCGCATTTCAAGCCTCCACTTACCCCTGCATATGCACGTTCATGAATGGATCTATTGGCCAGTAGGGCAAATCCAGTCATTTAATTCTATGCGTAATGTTTCAAATGCAATAAGGTCTTTTAGACCGAGGGGTGTAGAAGAGAGAAAAGTGTAGTTGACAACCTTAACTACAAACGGAAAAGTAAAGAACAAACAATTTTAAAAAAAATTGAAAAAATATATCAAGCTGGGTTAAGCAGGAATACAAGCCATAAAACACTTTCCAGCCCTCCTAAGCACAGCAAAACAAGGGAAACTACAATAAAGTGGAAAAACAGGAGATGACATGGTTGGAAGCAGCATCACACAGAAATAAATGACGATAACAGTCAACTATCTGCCCACAGATCAATTAGAAATAAACATCTATCAACGATATTCTCTTTGAACCCAAAGGTCTCCAAGATGCCGTTAATTCGTATAATTGTGAGCATAGAAAGACATGCCAAAAACAAACCAAGTTCCTAACTGGACAAATTGATAGAATCATTCTAGCTAGGGTTTTAAAGAAGAAGAAAAATCCCTGTACTTGGTTCGAACTTGAAGCCATCAATTACAAAGTGAGATCAGTCGGATCCTCTAATAGAGGCCGAGCTTCTCGTTAATGCAAAAGACCGAATTACCCGTCACTTAAGGAAGAGTTAACAAATAGAAAGTAAGAAATACATGATAAAAACTAAACTATGATCCATAATACTCCCTCTATTCCAAAATACTGTGTACATTTGGGAAAATTCTCATTTTTATTAGACCATAAAGCCCACAAGGAAGTCACATGACTCCTCCCTGATATCTCGCCCAACTCATATACTCATTCACAAACCAAGTTCAAGTCAATCCTTCCAAGTCTTCTCCAATTTTGGAAAGAGGAAGTCACGTGATTTGGGAAAATGCATACAGTATTTTGGAACATTGAATATTTCCAAATGTACATAGTATTTTGGAACGGAGGGAGTATAAAGCCTAATACTAAGAGTGTTTTGCCCTGATTCAGGTCAATGCTGCCAAAATTATAAAAGTTTAGCAGATCCACTCATAATTCCCAAAGTTCAGGTTTCAGCCTGCGACCGGGTGTTTGATCGAACCCATGATAGCTGGTCAAGAACTTGAACTTTATGTATTTAGGACCGAAACAGTGAAGTTTGAGAATTTTGCAAACATTGACATGAATCGGGGTGATGTAAAAGACTCCAAATACTAAGGACTTTAACAAATAACTTAAGAGTGCAAATATACACCTCTTACACAAGTCATCTAACTTTTTATAAAACAAAATCGCCTAACCCCAAAGAAAAAGTAAATGAAAAGTAAGTACATTTGCTAACAAAACTAAATCTCATAAACATATAAAAAAATCCGTATAATTTTCCTAGGAAGATATCCTTAGAACAACAGGTTTCTCTTTCCACAGTTTCATGACCTGCATCAGGTAGTTCATATTATTAAACAAGGAGGGCGCCTAGCTCACAATCCTTACATAAAGCCACTGCACAGTGTATTCTTTCCTGCATATCATTTTCTGAATATGAAGAGGATAGGCTGGAGAACATGATAGTGCAATCAGCAAAGAATGGAATTAAAATGTTTTCGACGCTAGGAGGCAACACGTTACCATGATATGTCATTGTGGAGTTACTTACATATATCAGGTTGTGCTCCACAAAACAGGAGGAAAACTATATCTTTTCAGTACTATGGCAGGAAGCTAGCCATATGAAGCTTATGAAAACCGATAAGTGAAATGAGATCAAATGGATGTGTTCTATTGGTTTTGGCACTGTGATGCGCATCAAATATTCCACTTAGTTCTCACTGCTTCTCTGATATCCAAATTTGTTGCTGTCCTTGTGATCTTTTAACTAATTCCACAATAAAAATTTCGAGCTCTCCATTTATTTCTCACTGCTTCTCTGATATCCAAGTTTGTCTTGATTGCAATTCATGTTATCTTTTAACTAAAGTCACATTTAAAATCTCAGCTACTTCCAAGCTCCACAGACAAATCACAAATTTTTACCATCAGAAGGGAAATTTTTGCAGTAGCTGATTTGATATAATATTTTCAACAGCAAGAAATGCATTGTGGGAATTAAAAAGAAACTGACCTTAAAACGTTTCAAATGCTTGTTTAGTTGCTTCAATTGCACAAAATCCCTGGACAGTAGGTAAGGCCGGTTCTCAGGAAAGAGTATCAATTTCAAAGACTACATAGGTTATTTTATTTTCATAAGATGTCTACTCCTTTCATATTTCTAAAGTGACTGCTCTGAGAAGAAATTTACTCCATTCCTGATGTTAAAAAGAAAAAAGCGTTTTGTTAATAACATCATTAATACAAACCCTTCAAGGGCAAAGGCAATCAAACTCAACGAATTTGGAGGAAAGATAAACTAGCAATAAGATATGTTCGTCACAAAATTGCCATTAATTGTTAGTTGTAAGATAACCAAGTTTTCCAAAAGCTCGAGCGGGTAGGAAACAAAAATCTTTATTTATTTATTTCATATTTCAACACCACCCCTCACGTGCGAGCATCCAACAAGCACAGCACATAGAACACAAATGGTGTATAAACGTCTCCAACGAGACTTGAGCCCAGGACCTCCCAAAACCTAGAGCTTTGATACCATATAAGATAACCAAGTTTCCCAAAAGCTCGAGCTGGTAGGAAACGAAAAATTGGCATGTGGAATATAATTTGGGTATAAATGCCTCCAACAAGACTTGAACTCAGGACGACCTTAAACCTGAAGTTCTGATACCATGTAAGATAACCAAATTTTCCAAAAGCTCGAGCTGGTAGGAAACGAAAAATTTTATTTATTTGTTATATATTCCAACATTAGTAACGTATCAAGCCATATAACATAAGAAAGGCTATGCCCCTAATTGCCGCTGAGTCGCTGAGTGATATAGTCAATATGTAAACAATGAAGTAATGGATCACATGCCAATGGAATACTAAAGAAAAGAGGGTCAAGAAAGATCTTTCAGAAAAGAATCTATTCACCCTAGCAATTCCACTGGTTTCAGCCTCCTAAAAATGCAAAACTCACACTTGCATATTCAGCCACTAACATGATTATTCAGGATCTAAGAAATGCCACCTCTTAGTAATTCAAGAAGAAATTGTAACAAAGCTTCCAATTCAGCAATAAATTTTTTTGCAATTGGAAAATGCAAAAAAATGAAATATAAAAAAGAGATAAGACAAAAGATGGGAGGCGCACCTTACGGTAATAGTCCTCTGCATACAAAAGACCAAGATAGTCACAGTAAGTGGACTTTGACAATGGCTTTAGTAAATCCTCAGGCACCTTGCCATTCTCAAGCTTATGCTTCAATTTATCAGGAATTTTGAAAACATGACCAGTAACCTTCAGCTTCAGAATTGGCCCAAAACCTGGAGATTGTACTCCAGATGAATTTGAAGCCGGATCAACACTGGGGCCCTTTATGAAGAGACAGAGGTGAGCTCTTTTGTTTCCAGATACGCTTCGGTTTTGATGAAGAAGGAGATGATACTAGTGGCTCTTTATCACATTTAGACCCCAAGGTAATTGATCACCTTCTTGGTATCATCTTTTGATACTATTGGTTGGAAAGAAGGGGAAGGTGCTACTAATGACAATGAAAACCTCCGAGTAGATGAACTTGATGGGTGCTTCTTCTCCCAATCAATACAAATCAACTTTTCAGTATCCATTTTTGGTGTTGGAGAAGAAAGGGGCTCTGACACTGGTATTGTAGGCTCCTTGACATTGTTAGACAGGAAAGAAGCTACCTTGGCATTGGCACTGGTTTGAGCTGAAAAATTTGACTGACATTTTTTTCCAAAATCTTGAGAAATTAACTTCTGGGTATCTGCCAAGGATGGAGAAGGGGAAGAAGATCCAAGCTGGGTTTTGAGCTTTTCAGCAGAAGATTGAAAAGAGAGCTTTGGAAATCGGAAGAACAAGAAGAAGAAGAGTTACAGCATGTCCTGGCAACAGATGGAGATCCAAAGTGCTGATCGGAGGCTGAAGATGTTATGGCAATGGCTTGATAATCGCTGATCAACGGGCCGGATCGTCGTCGCAGAGGAGGCCCGCAGGAATTGAATCAGGCAAGACGTCATTTTCCTACGAGGAGAACTACAGAAGCTATGAAACTATGGCTGTGGAAGCTGTTCAACCTCCTTCCAACCAAAAACCAATAAAACTTAAGATTGTTCAAGCTTTAGATACAATCTCGATCATGGGTCAAGCTTGGAGGCAGAAAGAACACTCTGCTAAAATGATCATCTTTGTTAGAAAAGTAACATGGTTTTTTTTCAGTAACAAGTTACAGCTCTCAGTATCATCAACACTAATGCTAGAATCGATCGTCAGCTCAGTATCGTCAAAACTAATGCATGGATTGATCGGAAAAAAACGTACTAATGCATGGTATGTTGAATAGGAACTTTAAGCAATAGATTTATGAAAACTATATGAAACAAAAAGAGTAGGCATTGAAGAACAAGGAATCAGATGCTAGCAGCAAGAGTGCAGGCTGAAAGACTCTTCCGGTAGCTAGATGACTCTTCCGGTAAACACAACGCATGCACAGTTGCGAGAGAGAGAGAGAGAGAGAGAGAGATGGAGATGATTATTTAAGTGGAGGGAGGATTGTGCTACCTATGAAAGTTGATGTGAGGGTCCTGAGGGAGGATTGTCTTGTTCTGCATCTTATGCATTAATTATATATTAAAAGAGGTAAGGAATAAATGATGTTGAGTGGCACGGACATTAGGTTAGAGGGTCCTATCATAAACAGTATCACACAGAAGGAAAAAAAAAGTAGTCCCTGAGTTAATTTTAAAATTTTGGTAATGATTGTGGACGAGTTGGTGGATGCCACCAGGGGAATTTCTAGTAAGAATTATATCATCAACTTATATAAGAAACTAATCAGCTCTCTTTGCCCCCAAAAAATGCAGCTCTAACTGATAAGTCATTTAAACAAATTATATCACGCCGAGATGCCTGTTAAAAACAGAGCTATATATTAGCCAATCCTTGTTAATGAAACATGATGGCTGTGTGTCTTATGGCATGCATAGATTAGTGACATTATGTTGGTGTAGGGCATCTTATCCAACTTCCAAACATGGCCATCAATGGAAATTTTCTCTTGCATAATCTCCTTTACAACAGCATAGGAAAATCGAAAATGTGAAGCAGATAACCAAATGAGAAGAACACAAGAAGCCATAGTACAAAGAAATTTGGCTTTCAGTTCCACAATTTATTTACATCAACAGCTAGTCACTTGTCTTTCAACAATTTACGACGACATATGTAATATTATAAGTTCCAACAAAAAATGTCAGCATCTATACTCTTGAAACTTCAAAGAACCAAAGTCTCCAGCAAAATCAAAGATGTGATACAAACAAAGGATCGGAGCCTGAGTAGAGATTACTCTCAAGAAGTCGTTGCATGTATGATTTCCTCAATCCATATTGTTGAGATATTTCTGACCTAATTTGATTTGGACAATCTCCCTGAGAACCAGAGACCACAACCGCTGTCATATCATCCACCAGGTTCACCAAGGTCACCAACACCTCGGGCTCAATGGCAGATGTTGCATCAACCAGAAAAACATGAGAAAAATGACCTGAAGTAACTCCTTTACTGTACAGCCTCAAGCTGCTCATAAATGTGGTGGAAATTATCCGAAATTTGCGAAGAACAGTGAGAGTGCTCATAGCTCCACTATAGTCATATGATGATAAATCAAGAACGTTTTCAGGCACCTCTTCAACACCCCGGAAAGCTGCATTGACTCGAAACATTTCAGGTTCAGGGATGTCATGTTTCAAGCTTTCCATTAGCAAGTCACAGGTCTTGTTTCGGGGACTAGCCAAGAGAATTCGGCTCTCTGGGTTTGCTCTGTAAATTTGGAGGATTGCTTCTCGAATGACTCTTCCAGTTACTGACAGCTCATCCTTCATATTCACGGAGAGTGGTCCTACAAGAAGATACGGTGGTGGACACCATATGCTCAGAATATGGTGGACTGCAGCCTTCTCTTTGACATTAAGGTTTCCATCGTTAAATGCTAAAGGCTCTTTGCCATCATTGATGTCCAAGATCCTCTGGGATATATCTGGGAAAAGAAGATTGTGAAAGCAAGAGTCTGTTGCAGCACGAATTGATAAGTGGCAGCGCTTCATGCAAATCCTATTGAAGGAGAAGCTGACATCGTATCGGCATGTTGAAGTATGCTGTGAGATGAAGTCATCTCCAAATTCAGCATAGATAATTGATTTTTTTAGCACATGAGAGATGGTTCCCTGTTCCAAACATAAAAGTGTGATTATTAAAGCAAATTATAACTTACATAATTGAACACTAAATTTTTATTCAACTCAAACTAAATAAAGAGCAGTTATTAATGAGAGAAAAAAGATCATGACTGTAGTTCATAGCACCCGGTGATCATGTGAAGTTGGTTATTATTATTCAAAGTCAGATCAGCCATTTTTCAAATTTTCCAATGTGTACCGAATATAGAGCATAAACAACAATGGAAAGCATCTCATGTCATGGACCTAATTAGCAGAAAAATCTACATCTGATCTTGATGTAATTAGTAATGCTCCACGAAAGGCAGCATTTGTGTGCTGAGAAGCGATTGTCAAAAACCTCATAATAGTTTACACCATGTACAGCTACTAACACTACCAACTTCTAAAAAATCCTTAAGGTAAGAGGTCCCAATTATACAGTGTTGACAGGTTGTTATTAAATAGACCTTATTCCTACTTGGGTTGACTGTAGTATCCCACACTGTAACTCATGTTATTAGATAAGATGGACGCCAGTTTGGTACACAAAGCCAATGCACGAAGTGCCTTTTCCCTGCATATCACTTCATGGATATGAAGAGAATAGACTGTGGAACATGTTAATGTTTTCAGACTCTGGAATTTTTACAATTAATTTTCTAGTGAAGACATGAACAACAAACTGAGGGATATAAATTACTGATATTTTATTGAGTAGTCAGGGAAAAGAATACTTTTTCAATATTCTGGCAGGAATGTTTGAGAAGCCTCTAAAACAGAAATAACAAGAGACCTAATGGCGGATGTATCCTCTGGTTCTATCCATGGAATTCCATATCGGCGATATATCGCCGATATATCGATATCGGGCCCCACCCGATAAAACGAGATGGATAAATCTCGTTTTTTGTTTTTTTTCAAATATCGCCGATATCGCCGATATATCAGTTTCGTTATTTAATAATAAAATAATATTTTCGGAAAAAAAAAATTCGAAAAAAAAAAAAAATTTAAAAAGGGAAAAAAAGTAACTTTCCCACTTGTTTCCCATCCTAATATGCATATTTTAAAATCTATGCTTTGTCTAAATTAGTATAACTCATTTTAGAAGCTAGATTATGAAATTATATCGTAAAAACTAGTTTTTAACTACCGATATTTTTTTACAAATATCTCCGATATATCTCCGATATTTTGTCTCTTAAGCCGACCGATACGATACCGATATCCGATACGGAATTCCATGGTTCTATCTATTCTAAAACGCCGTTTTGTGGCTAATGTACATCAAACAATCCATGTAGGCCTCGCTGTTTGTCTAAAATTAAGCCTCGTCTTGATCACATCTCATCATTTCATTAAAAAAAGTTCATGATATCTTTTATATTAATGGGGATTCTGCCAGAATTAAAATTTCAGCTACTTACAAATTCCATGGACACAAATCGCAAATCTTTTATCATAGACTGGAAATTTCTAAAGTAATTTGTGTGAAATACTCTTTTCCGGCAAGAAATGTGTTTCGGGAACTATAATCAAACTGACCTTAAAAGGTTTGACATGCTTTTCATGCTTGTCGAGTGGTTTCAAGTGCACAATATCCCTTGACAGTAAGAAAGGCCGCCTCTCAGGAACAGAATCCATCTCAATGACCACATAGCTTCTTTTATTACCTTTCTTATGTTTGTAAGGTGTCAATCCCTGTCTTACTACCAGAGTGACTGCAGGCAAAGTGTATTTGCTCCATTTCTGATGTTAACAAAAAAAGAGAGGAAAGAAAGATGTGTTACATAATGTGACATAGATACAAAATTTGTCAAGCACAAAGGCGATCCAACTCTAAAGCATTGAAAAAAGGATCACAAAATAGCAATGAGAGACATCTATCACAAGATTGGCAATAATCTTTTATAACCTACCAATACTATATGGTCCATGTTTTAATAAGCCAATTCCCTACTTGTGTTGACTGATATCAGCATACATCAGGAAACAGAAGGCAAAAGATGTGAGGTGCACACCTTACAATAGTAATCCTCTGCATAAATGAGAGCTGCAAAATAGTCACAGTAAGTGGACTGTGACAATGCGTTTAGCAAAACCTCAGGCACCTTGCCATCCTCAAGATCCTGCTTCAAACTATTTGGAATTTTGAAGACAGGATGTGTGACCATGGGCTTCAGAACGGGCGCTGATCCTGAAGACTCTGCTCGAGAGGAAGGGGAAGCCGGATCACTGCTGGGAACTTTATTTGAATTTTTCAGTTTCCGGATGTTCTTCTTTGAACCTCTAAAAGATATCTTTGGTATATTCAGACCGGATGTGGAAGGAGATTTCTTACATTTAAACTTCGGAGAGGTCACCTTCTTGTTATCAGCTGTTGGTACTATTGGTGGGCAAGAAGGGGAAGGTGATCCCAATGGCAATGAAGTGGTCTGAGCAGAAGAAATTGATTGGTGATTCTTCCCCGAATCTACATGAATCAACTTTTCTGAGTCTGGTTCAGGTATTAAACAAGGGGTAGATGCCACCAATGATTGATGCTTCTTCGCCAGATCATTTAACAACAACCTTTGGGTGTCTGGTCTTGGCACAGCTGGGTAAGAAGGGGACCCTGATGGTATTGTAGTCCCCTTGACATTCTTAGAGAGGGGAGGAACATTTGTTTGAGCAGAAGAACTTGATTGAAAATTTTTACCAATGAAAATCAAATTTTGGGTATCTTGTATTTCAAGGGATGGAAATGGGACAGAAGAGACAAACTGTGTGTGGAGTAGTTGGGTCTTCTGGACATCTTTTAGACCAAACGAATGAACACTTGCTTGTGGCTTTTCAACAGGAGGTGCCACATATGTCTCCTGGACACTACGCCTCTGGAATTCCAAAGAACAAAGAAAGAAGTGTTACAGCACTTTTTGGTGATTGATCTTTACTCAGAAATTTTACTTGGAAAGGACGAGGAGACTTATACCTGACTGGTTTCCTCCGCATGTTTAAACAAACGATCAGAACGCAGCGGATCTTCGACTGGTGGATCCTCTTTGCCGACTAGACTCTGCAAGAACTGAGGCAGCCAAGAAGCCATTCTCCTTGGAAGAATGCTGAAGCTCTTCAACCTTTATGACCAAACCAATTAAACTACGATTATTCAAGCTTCAGGTGGAAATATGATCATGGGTTTTCAAGCTTAATGTTAGAAAAAGAAACCTTCATGAAGAAGAAAGATTTTCTTTAAAAAGGAAAAAACCTTCAGTTAGTTAAGAAGCACTCAGTGTTATCAGAACTCGTGCATGGTAATTTTTAGAGAATCAAGGAACAGCTTTATTTAATCTACAAATACAAGATCATGGGTTTTCATGCTTGGAACAAGAAGAAAAACTGCTAACAAATCATGGACGATTATCTTTCAGGAAAAAGAAAGATTCTTTATTGAACTTTGAGCAAGTTAAGCCCTTTGTATCTTCAGAACTCATGCATTGTAAATGTATAGAGAATCAGAAACAGCTTTATCAAATCTACAAATATATGATCATGGATTTTCAAACTTGTAAGCAAAAGAAAAACTGCCAATTAATAAATCATGGGCTTTCATCTTTCAGGAAAAAGAAAGATTCTTTATTGAACTTTGAGCAAGTTAAGCACTCAGTATCATCAAAACATACGCTTGGTAAATGTATATACAATGAAGGAAGAGCTTCACCAAATCTATGAAACAAGGAAGGAGGCATCCAAGAACGGAGAGTCAGATGTTCACAGCAAGCATCCTCTTGGGGAAGGGAAAGTCTTGAAAAGTCATGAATCCTTAGAGGGGAAGTCATGCAAAGTAAAGAAGGTTCCGACGTCTACGTACATACGTATTCCTGCATTGCGTTGGCGTCCGAAAAGAATATTGTCCCTCAGTCTTTACAGTGATAGTCTCATTTGGTTTCCAAAAAGCTAAAATTAGTGTACATTTTTAAAAACAAAATGGGACTATTAAATTGGAACATATGGAGAATTACAAAATAGGATCAGCTTTTTTTTCTTGATTATTATTATTATATCAAGTGGGTAAGCTTTGGCATAGAGAAGCGGATAAGCAATTAATTTGGGATTTTGTTTGACGGTGGTTTAGGTGGAAAACGGAGAAATGGGGAGGAGGCCAAGGTGCACGGACAATGTGGTCTATGGGAACAAGTGGGACGCAGCTCAACTTCGTCTAGGCTGCTTTTTAGGCGCAGCGGGTGCCCAGTTCAAACCAGTGGTTTAAAACCGAACCGGCCCAACTGGAGCCGGTCGGTTTTTTTTAGCCGAGTCAGCCGGTTTGATTGATTCAGTTTAAGCCACCTGGTTGAACCGGATCCAACCGACTGGCCGGTTCAAGTATTAAAACTATGACTCATGGGTTGGGTCTATGCATTCACAAATTAGAAATACCTAGATATATTTATGTAAAAATCATCCTACCTGATTGACGAAGCTCTTCTCGTGATGTAATTAATCCATCCACGTGTGAAGACTTCTCACCACTTCCCCTCGATGATCCACAACACGAAAGAGGGAAGAAGGTGAGAGAAGAGGGTCGTTAGAAGGAAAGAGAGCAAGAGAGACTACGAGAAGGTGAGAGAAGAGGGTCGTTAGAAGGAAAGAGAGCAAGAGAGACTACGAGAGAGGGAGGAGAGGGAGTCTCTGGTAGGCCAAAGTAATGGTCGGCGAGTCTTTTTCCTTGCTTCTTAAACAACTAGGGTTTCCTAGTTGTAGTTGAACACCAATATTCATCATTGATTAGACTCCACTCCATCAGAGTCGTCCAACCATTACCTCTCATAACTTACTCTGTCACCCATCAGATATAATGTCTAGTAAAAATTGGAAATCCTATCCAATTCTTACAATAAAGCCACTTTCCATATTTAATCACTTATTAAAAGAGGTAAGTTCCAAAAAAAATTAACCCTATGGCACCCTTCCCTATTTGGACACCCTTCCAAATCTATCACGTCATCTCCTATCCTATTCTGGTGCAGACTATATGTTATTACCCTATTTAGGTTATGATTAGTTTCATTAATTAGTTGGATTTTTAGTTTCTTTAATTAGTTTAGAGTTTATCCTATGTCAATTATGATTATGGTTTAGAGTCTATAAATATGTAAAAGGTCTTCCCTAATTTGATTATCCAAAGAAATCAATAAAGTTTATTTACTAGTTTAGTATTAGTTTCTTAGCCTTAATCCTACTCTTTCTCTCCTTTCTCTTATAATAGAATTACCTGTAGATCAGATTCTACATCACTATAACTAATCAAAACAAATCCCAACCTTCTAATTAAATATTAGTGCCCAACTTTTCGAATTCAATTCAATTTCAAAGAGAAATTTCCTCATTTGCTTTGGATTCAAATTTCAAATAAAAAAGGCAACTATCTACTGGAGGATACCTTACCTAATGTTATTTGGCATCCAAATGGTCTGGTGCCCAAGTAAGCCTGATGCCCAATCACTTTAAATTGAATTACATCTCTATGAATACACTAACCTCTAATAATTACACTTACCTTTCTAAGAACTACTATGAGTTATAACTTATCAACCAAGAAATTAACACTTACGTTGCACCCCCACAATCTACTAGAATTGGTGACTAGCCTCACCCTGGTGTCATGCATTCCTCCGACCTTGGCGCCGGCTCAGCCCCAGCACGAGTGAGTCTTGAATAAACCAGGTCTTCTGCAAATCCTAGTTCTATTGCAACTTGAACCATAACACAATAACACAACCATTCAATCACAAGAAATTAAATTGGAAACTTCACTTTCCTAATTTTGGTCATCCCAAAATATATTATTATTACTATTATTTATACAAATTTCTGGGTCGTCCCAAAAACGAATCAGAAATGAAGGAGATATGACAAGATTGAACGTTGCCCCCAAATCGTCTAATTAAATGCACGATAGCAATTCTACTGTGATTGAAAAATTTGTATATAAACAAAATAGAAGAAATTCAACTAATAAAAAAAGTGTTGACTAGTATTTCTTACGAATATATTGTGTATATAAAAAATGTGTAAATAAACATAATAGAATATATTTAAACATGTATTTTACAATTTGTATTGTGTATTTTAAATTAACAGATAGTGAGTCGTGTCACCTACTCAATGAGAGTCGTCGTCAAATTTCTTCTCAATCTTTGTTTGCAGAAGAATCGCAGTTATTACAAGCCGAAATAGCATTGTTATGGTTGTCTGATCAAACATTGGTTGTTCTATCCCTGATGCCAATTGAGTCGCGTACATCATTACAGAGATTCTACAGTCATAGGAATTCTTTTGGAAGGGTGCATCTTTAATCAAGGACAACTTCCATTGCCTAGCTTTCTTGATTTTGAAATGTGTTTGGAGTTGGTCATTCAAGAATTTCACTACAACTGCTGCAACCTCCTTGTAGATTCTCCCTAGAGGATTGTAAAAATGTCAATGTTGCATAGGGAAGTGTAGAATCAACAAGCAGAAATGGTTGAAAGTATGGATTGGGAAGAACCATAATATATATGTTGTTGTTTTAATTAATCTTCTAAATTTTACTCGCAAGTGTACGAATCATATTGTAGTACATTCGTATGATTACGAGGCCGAACCCACAGGGACTTGTATTTTTAGAACTCAAATCCTAAGATCAAATTAACTACTATTTTTGAAGAATTAAGTTGATTGAATTAACTATGACAACTACAAATCAAAGACTAATATTGATTGAACTATTCTAACTAAGAACTAATGTGAAAGCAACTAATTAATCCACGGAAAGAAACCTAATAGACAAATAAAAATCACAACTTTAATTAGATACTTAAAACAATAGGGCATAAGAATCAGCACATGACAATCATAGGAGTAATTATTCAAAATCCATAATTGTTCTCACTATTATCTCGTAGAGAATTAGAATTCAATCTATTCTCTTACGGAAAATATCAGCATGAAAGCATACAAATTTTTAAATAGAATTTGTCTTCTCTTGCATATCAGTAAATGAGATTCAAATCATTAATTGTATCTATCATTAGATAAATCACAACTAATATCCAAACAACATATTAAATGTACAACTCAATGCAATTAATTCGAGAATAATAATAATTAAAGCTCGTTAATTTACGAGAATAATTGCATCACATGAATAATATTCTTATAACTAATCATGGCTTCATCTCAGCCCTAGATAAAAAATTAGCTACGCATGCGGAAAAATACTGAAATTCATCTCAATTGAAATTAAAGTAACATACAAGATTTTTTCGAAATTAAGATACAAGCATGGTTCCTCTTCTTTCTCGGTCGACTGTTCCCAACAACAACCGTTCGAACAATCGATACACCTCCAACCATATGAAAATCAAAATAAAATCAAAATTGAAATCAAAATTTGGAACTCGAAAAAAATGAAAGAAACTCTTTTGGTCTACTTCTCGAGTTGTCTCCTCTGTTCTGCTATTGCTCTGTTTTTATATGCAAACAGTCTTCATCTTTCCTCAAATCAGAACCCTTCCAAATCAGTCGATTTGCAGCTCGATTTACATTGAATCCCGTCCAATTGCATAGAAAAAATTCCAACTTTGAACTCTCAATACAGAGCCCAAATCCCCCAAATGTGAAACTTTCCAAATTAAGCCAAATCCGCTCCTTTTCAATTCTTCGATTGAATTGAAATTGGACACTTACCATTATGAAATAGCTTCGAAGCTCGATTTTCCCGATTTAGCTCTGTCGCACCTTCCAAATCAAGAGCCTTTTTTCCTTCTGTTGCTCGAGCTCCTCTCGTCTCATCGTCGCGCCGGAACCATTGCATCACCATCGATTGCTTTTTCCACCTCCGTCGCTGTCAGCCATGACCGCCGAACCCATTGTTCCTCGCAGTCGACTCTCCTCTGCCGGTGGTTGCCTTGCCTGCCGTTGACCTCTCTCTCATAGTCCTCAGTCCGCTGTCGGACGCCATCGCAGAAACCCCATTGTAGATCACCATCAATCACCGTTGTGACGTTGTCGAGCTTCAAATGTCCGCCACCGTCGTCTCCTCTGCTGTCGGGTTCTCTCCCCCATGAGCACCGCTCTGTTCTGGAAAAGAACACCATAGCAGAAGCTGGGGTTCCTTTTTTTTTATTCTAACCGAACCAACGACTGAACCGAATCTCTTTCTTTTCATTTTTTTTCTTTTGCTTGGTTAAACCTGTTGTATCAATCTCATCCGCCAGATTGAATCTGAACGCCCGAACTTTAATTCCACACCTATCTTCTCTTAAGTGAATCATCAACGATTCAAATCTTTTCTGCGCGTGATCTCAACTCTTGAGTCACTTTGGCACTTCAAACCCCGCCTAATTGTTTTACTTTGTCTGTTCTGCAGTCCATTCATTTGAACCTACATAAATAAAATATGTCCCACGTTAGAAGCACTATATAATTTCATAAAATTACGGAACATATTTAAATTAAGCAATTTAGAGCGCATTAATTATTTAATTCCTAATTACTACACTAATTACAAATAACCCACTTTATTCCTTATTTTAACTAAAAATTATTACTAATAAATAGGTAATTAGGAGTATAAAAATGTATATTTTTCATGTGTAACAACATGTATTTTGTGATTCCCTTACGCAAGTTCTCTACCAACTTATGTGCCAACTTTGAATTATCCTCGTTGGGGATAAACTCCTACAAAATAGTATAATTTTTTATGGTGAGTATATGGCATTGCGTATAATACTAGTATAAAAGTGACTTTAGCAAACTTAAGTATTCGATATATTTTTGAATGTCGAGGCTTCCAAAAAAATAGAATGAATACATGCCCACGTTGTTCTCATTCCTTTGCTTGAACAATGGGAGGAACTCATCAATCACATGCACGGATTTGAACACAATAACGGGTTAGTGCAGATATCATGGCAACACGCACACGATATTACAAATAGTTGTGTCATCGAAGACACGACTCACAACTGAGTCGCGTCTTCAAATACACGACTTTACAACTATGAAAAAAGATAATCATATATATGTACATTAGAGTTTATTTCGGTCGTTTGCAGTAGACGCAGGTAGTCTGTATCTGTTAGTGTATTCAGTGGATATGGAGCCCTTCAGTGAATCACCTAGTTCATAATCGTTTGTTGATCTTTTGCTTCTAAGACAACTATTTAGAAGCAGAACTTAGTGTCCAAATATTCATCGGGAAGGTCTTCAAGAGGTCATTCTTCATGTCCATTATTTTCACCGCCTTTCCCTTTTCCTTCTCTTCTCCCTCTTGTTTCGAATTAGAGAGCAGTTCTGCTATCATGTCAGAAGGTTGTTCATAATCAAATACAGTTTCTTCAGAGCCCACCTTCCTCTCTTATGCTCCTACTTTCTTCCCCATAATATAACCCAGGCTGGCAAACACTACTCGGTTGGTCACAAAGATTGGACAATCAAAACTCGTTTGTTCATCCTTCTTAAGAGACATCTCCTCCCCCTTAAGATACATCTCCTCCTCCTTAGGAGACTTCTCCTCCACCTAGCTAGTACAGGTATCTTTCCAACCTCGCTTACCTTCACTAAATGTCTCTTTTTTTCCTTTTGGGACATGAGGAGCGTCTGAGAAGAAAGATGTTTGCCCGGGTTGCTCTTCAACTTCCTCACGTAATTGCAAAAGAAAGTTCTTTACATTCTTTGCCTGGTCATGAGTAAGCTTCTTCTCTGAAAACAGTGATCGTTTCAATATAAGAACCCTTGCAAGTGCATAAAGCAATTGTACTACGGTGAGTATTAAAAGGTTGTCGAACCTCATGGACGGTTAAATACTTTACCAAACTCGAGAGAAAGTTGCAGTTTTTAATTAATATAAGAAAAATAATAAACTTTAACTAAATTAAGCTGAGATTTACTTATGTGGAGAAGTACCAAGGCTTCGAATCCACCACACAATAGACTAGTGTATCGTCTCTCTCTCTCTCTCTTTTGAATAAATTCCTAGTTGGCTAGCATATTCCTCTCGGACATATACTTGTCAATTCAAGATCTTGTGCTCTCCTCTCAGACATAACACATAAATCACTGAAACTCGTGGAATTGTGATCTATCTCTCTCGAGCATAAACCAATAAAACTTTATTAATATGTGATACCTCAGATTACTCACATTCCTCTCGGACACGCAAATATTCTTTTGGATTAAAACTCACAAAATTCATACTTGTCTCTCTCGAGCACAAAGAATAAAGTTCAATGAATCAACTTTAAAATCATAACAAAGATCCATACACCAACAAGAGTAAAATATAAAATGAGAGAAAATAAAATAATATAACCAGTCTACTGGGGCTTCATCTACGCCTTGGAAAAGAGTCTAGCCTCGCATTGGAAGAGAAACAATCATCATATTCTTCATCATCTTCTTCTTCTCTCCTTTGCTCTAGCCTCCAAGGTCTCCAAGGAACTTAAAACTTTATTCTCTAATGCTCAAAACGTTCCCCCTTAAGGCATATATATAGGGTGGAGAGAAAACACGAAATCCCCTTCCAATTCCGAGTCAAAATAAGTCTTATTTCAGTTTGCCGAATACGGCGATCGATCACATTATTGGTCGATCGATCACTTGGTTTTTTTGTTATTTCCACTGCGTCGCACTGATCGTTCGATTCAGTTCTCTTTCCGATCGATCACTTTAGTGCCGATCAATTGATTTTCATCAATTCGCAAAACTCCAGTAGATATGATCGATCGCAATGTGGCCCGATCGATCGATTACTGTAGGCTCAAAAATTCCAGTAGATGTGATCGATAGTACTATTCACCGATCGATCGGTTGCTTCATTCACATTTTGTTTTCTGGCTCTGGCGATCGATCGACTACTGTTCATTTCCGAAATTTTTCTATTTTCTCTCTCTTCTTAAGCCAAAAAGAATGTATGTCTTCTCTTCCTACAAAAGATTAAAAACTTATCAAAGTACCACTAATTCTAATTAAATACTAACATAAACATAAGTTTATGAGATAATAAAATGCATAATTTAAGTGCAGATCAAGCGGTAAAGCCGAATTAAAGATAGACTTACCAAAATATCGTGTCATGGATGATACGAATAAACATATCGTGTCCTTGAATACATGATAGCACTGCAATCATGTCCTCGATGACGCAATTCCACCGCTATCGTGTCCTCGATGACACTATATTAATGCTATAATATCATCAATTACACGATAATGAAGTTATTGTGTCAACGAGGACATGATAGCACTATTATCGTGTGTTTGGGCAGTGCTATCGTGTATTCAAGGACATGATATGAGAAAAGTCATGCCCTCGAATATACAAATATCATGTCTTCGATGACCCGACTATACATACCTTTGATTGATTTGTGCGTCGTAACCTTGTGATGACTTGAAACAAGTGGAGGTAGAATTAGTTGTATTTCTTCTTCTTCTATTGCGGCCGGCTCTGGTGCCCATCTCCATTGGAGGCTGCTCTGCCTACTTCTCTGTGGGTGCCTTCTCCGTGGGGGGCACCTCTGCCTGCTTCTCCATTGGGTGTTTCTTTGCCCTCTTCTCACCTTGTTCTTTAGGTACCCCCCTTCAACTGACGCTCAAAAGTTTCTAAGCCTTTGGTGCTTGTTCTCTTGAAACATATGCTTTGTCTATATCCAAGTTGTCCACTAAAAAGGTTACTATGTTAGTAGACTCCTTCATTCTTTGAAGAACCTCAATTACAGGTCTTACCCTCAAGCCTTGCTCGTCCATCATATCTGACTTTTCTAGGGATAACTCAATTAGGGTATTGATACCGTGAAGAATCCCCTGTAAGGAGATTGTTGGATGGGCATACTTTTATGTCCTCTTCTTCAGTGAGGGTGCATTAGGAGGCTGCTTTTGTACTTCCTTATGGGAATACACAATGAGGCATGTCTCTTTAGCAAGTGGGCAGAAGACATCTACAACTTCTTTTTCAACATACAACCTTTCAAATAAGTCAACGTAATATTTGTGAAATTGATGGTGTGTTTGAATTCCCTAATTAGTTTCCACCTCAAGACACCCTGATCCAGACTACCTTATAACTCTCGGACTACAAGGATCCATTATAGAGTGAAAGATGGTCGTGTGCTCTAATAACCATATTTGCATAATCAATTAAACAACATTAGACAACTACTGTATAAGAAAGCACACTTCAAGCATACCATGTTCCTATGAACACGACTAGCACTGCTATCATGTTCTCGAAGACACGACTTAAATCTATCGTGTCCTTAAATACACGATAGCTAGTGTTATCAATTACACGATACCAAGGCTATCGTGTCCTCGATGAAATGATAGTCGTGTTCAGGATGATACGTTACTGTTTTTTTTCATAACAGATGGGTACACAAACAACTAAAATGTAATACCCGGAATTTTTTATTTATTAAAATGGGAAAATCTTATGCAAGGTAAGCAGGTAATTCTCTTAATTTGATGAATTATGATTTGTGGTTTGAAAAGATTTGAAATAGAATTAAAAACCCGGTTTGAATTTGATTAGAATTGGGACTTTTAAATTGGAAATTTAAGGAATCCGAAAGAAGGAAATTTTGGACGTGATTAGTGCGGTAATTGGCAGTTACTAAACTCATTAGTGACACGTATGGAGATGGGAGAAGATGGTGGAATTGGTTTTCAATTAGGAAGTTACAAATCCTATTTTAAGTAACTACTTGATTTGACTTAATCCCCTAACTAAATAGGATAGGTTACGTCAATTAGTATGGAGAGTCAATTAGAGTTTAATAAAGAGGTTACCCAAGATTTACTAGCCAATTTTGGACGAGATGATCAAGGCAATTGGGCGTCCATTGGAATTGGGAAACTGCTAGAAGCAGTGATGGCATTCAAGAGGGAGATCGTGCCTTGATTTGGTGTAGTTCGTGGCCTTAGATTAGGTAGCCATCAATGGTGGAAGGTTGAATCCAATTTGGGAAAAAATTGTCTTAAGTATGTGTAACCGAATTAGAGTTTTGAAACTCCTTAATTAAAGAAAAGCCTAACTAAATGAGGAATTAATTTGGGGGAACGTCTTGGGCAAGTGGAAGGCTTGTTTTTGGTGATCATTCGTGGCCTTTAGATTAGGAGAAAATCGACGGTGGAAATGTGTCCTAGGAGAATAGGACACTTGCTATTTAAACTCGCAAAGTGAGAGACCGCCATCCCTTTGAGACTTTGAGAGATGTGCAAACCAGCAAAGGGGGTCTCATCCATTCTCCTTTCAGCCTTCTACAGTGGCCTAAGGGGTGATAGTGCGAGCCGTAGTGCTTGGATCGCGAAAGCAAGAGAAGTGATTCGAAGGAGACAACTCGCGTAAAAGAAAAATCGGATTTTTTTGTCTTGCGAGGTAGGTGCTCTTTTTCCCACAATTCCATACTATAAATTGTGATATTTCGTGATGAATATGATACTTGAGCACTGATGTGAATACCTATATGAATGATGATCCGTTTGATATTGGTGTCGTTCAATTCAATGGTTTACCATTTATTATTTTGAACATGATGACTATTGCACCCGATCCTAATTAATTAAATACTTCTCATGCATGGCTCCACTTAGATCTCACCGTATGCTTGTTTCTTTGGTCGAGATGAGTACATTCTGTTGGATGTTGTATAATTGTATGTCCTTATATGAATGTCTTCTTTCCTTAGTTTCGTTGTTATATGTCATCGATGATCATGTGGTGTCATACCGGATTCCAGATTTCAATCATATGCTGTGATTAATCCTTAAAGTTTGAAACTTGTGGTTAATGCATACTGGTATTCAGATGTTTTAGCCTCCAAGATTAGCTTTGGGTCGTCAGTTTTCCTGTCTCACGTTAATTGTCTATTTTGGGTCATATCAGCCGATAAACGGAAGTATTGGTACAAAACTGTTTTGGCATAATGATACATACCTTATGATACTAATTATTAAAGTAACAATTTTTGTGAAAAAGAGTTATTGGAGTTTGAGATTTATTGTACCCTAATTATCTCATGATTTAGTATGGGTATGTCCTGAATTAATAGTCCTAATTGCAGTCTACATGTCTAAACCGTATGAATATGTACAATCAGTTTTGGGATTAACAATGTAGTTAAGAATCTAATTAATTGCAGAACAATTGGGAGTTAGTAAATGCCCAGGAGAATAATGTAATAAGTCTAGAATGCATTAATAAGTGTTTAATTGAGTAATAGACTGTATTAATTATATAAGTTTATAATTAATGATCTCGGCCAGACTTAGTCTTGTGCCAACAGACTGTGATAGAAAAATTATAATTAAATGTAGAAAACTCGAAAAATTATGCCGTCAATTGAGTTAGAAACTAGAGACATGTAGCTGTCTGGCATAAAAATTTCAGACTAGAATATGTTTTGTGCAGACCGTGGTGAGCCATAGAATGGAGCTGTTGTGCAGATAACAGTATATTTCCGGGTTGTTTAAACTATACCATATATTAAAACCTATGTGATATACTTAATGATAAACTGTAATAACTATATAAAATCCAGAGAGATGAAGTTAGTAACGTCTAGTAATTGATCCAATCCAGAGAGTGAGCCATGTCAGACCGAGTCATTCCTTCGTGGGGCATTGTTCTACCAATATAGTATCTTTGGCGTCGAACTTGAAATCTTAGATTCTCGGTTAGGGTTTAGTTTCCTAGACCCTACCATCTTATACCAACGTCATATAATCCTCAATATTGTCAGAATCGATGATGTCTTGATTGGATCTATGCATGGTGAAGGTGTTTAATGAGTTATTTCTAATGAGTCGCAGTCTTGAGTCATCCTGTGATTGAACATTGAGAATTCTTTGGTTACCCCTATGTGAGTCAATTCAGACTGTATTTCTTGAGTACTCATCCTATGAGAGTCAATTCAGATTGTATCAATGAGATTGTCACTTTACTCCTCGGTGAGTCATATTTTGGAAGATTGATGTTTGAGTCTCTAGATGAGAGAGTACTTGATATTTCTAGATTGATTCAGTTCTATGTAAATTGTTTCTCCACTAGGAGTTCTGATGAACACTCTTAGTTGGATTCATAGTATGCTCACGAGCCATTGCTAGATCCTTTGTGATCTCAGATGATATATGAACCTCTGTAGTTCAGCCGATGACGGCAACGCGTGCGCTTTAGACTGTATGATATTACGGAAGGTCTGCAGTCTCAGCCCATTGTGCCCGTAAGCACCGATGGGGCCAGCATCCCTAGACGCATGGCCGGGTTCCTCTGTAGAACCTCTAAGATGATCTGGTATTGATGTCCATAGGGGAAGTGGACTGAACAGAGAGCAGAAATTGTTATCTCCGACACTCTGTATGTTTGGAGTCAGTATTCATTATTATTTCCTCCCGATGCTCTATACGTTTGGGATCTGAGTTAATGTTTGTTTATTCTCGACCGTTGATGGTCTTTGATGATGAGTATAGTCCAGGTAAGTGAACTCCATATTTGCTCAACCTGATCTTTCTAAACATGTCTTTATACCATGTTGTCAGCATTTCCTTTATTATTATTATGTTGTGGGTTTTTCTTGGCTCCTACTGGGTATTTCTTTCAAAATACTCATGCATCTCTCGATGCAGGACTCAAAGTGGAAAGGAACTAACAAGGTACGTGCGAAGGAGCTCGATGGTGGAAAGTTGATAGCAGTGGATTTATTGATCATTTTTAATTTCTTGTTCATGGAGAACTTATCAGCCTGTGTGCTGAATTTATTTTGATGGTTTAATGAATTGTTGACTGGATTATTGTAATAGTATAGTTTGTTTATTTTTATTTAAGATTTTTGTATAACGGATATTGGTTAAGCATTCTGGAATGAGAAGACGATGTGATCGAGTATTCGGTCGCGACCCGGGTTTCAGCCTCATGACCTTAACCGAGTTAGTGCTTCCGCGCATTATTCAGGGTTTTGAAATTCGGGGCGTGACATAAAATCCTCGGCCATGCATCCAGACACACGGTAACCCATGAGCTTTTAGTAAGGGTATGAAAGTTGTAGAGTAGTACCTGCAGTGTAAAGAACAACTACAACATATGGGTTTTGCTTGCATCTTCGAGTGCGTAGAGGTAGTGGTAACTAGAAACCTGCTTGACATTTTGCCGGAGTATTGATGTGACTCCTAGAAATTGTTTAACATTAAGGGGAGAAGGTTACTCCTCAGTGAGTAGGAAGTTGCTCTCATCATTGGCTTGCGGGCATCCGGTGAGAATGTGACGTTTTTAGCTATTGATGGCAAAGTCCTTTGTGGTAATGTTTTTCTCCTATCATGTCTTCGATGACACGACACTGCCCAAACACACAATAGTAGTGCTATCATGTAGCTGAGGACATGATATAACTGCTATAGGGTATTCGATGACACGATAGTAGTGCTATTGTGTATTCGAGGACACAATAGTAGTGCTAGCAATGGTATCATTTGTTTAATTCACGCTTAATTTTTATGTCTAATTTGCATACTGTCTGTTACTTGTAATTCAAAATACACAATACAAATTTAAAATTTGACTCTTTATAGTTGATTGTCTTTCGCGTGCCATGTTTTCTTATAGTTGAATGTGATGCTCCAATGCTTTCTACAAAAAGTTTTTCTCCGCGAAAAAACCCGATAAACAATACATTGAAGAGATCCTAGATCAAATATTGAGCCAGGAGAAATTATAATTTTTTATGATAGCGATAGTAGCCTCTTAGCTGATTAGAAGTCAGATGCGCAATTGTTTGTTTCATTGCAGGTTCAGTTTGTCTATTGCCTTCTTTGCTCACAGCGACTGAGTGGGATTGGCTGCTTGAAAGATGGTTCTTGAAATAGGGGGCACCATGGCTGATTGTGTGCCATTAAGCAATAATTGTTTCCTTTGTTACCGGGAAAAGAATGACCGTTTGCAAGAAATAAATGCTTGCTCAATATCAATGAAACTTTGTGGTCACACGGGAGTTTTTATTGAGTAATCTGCTATCTCGAAGTTATCTTATAATTTTTCAGGGGATAATTAGTCTCTTCCAGTTGTTTGGAGAATCCGAAGCTTTCAATCTGATTGTCTGGTCTTAAATGCACACGGCAGACGCAAAGTTATCTATCTTTTGAGTTCTGGCTCTTTGGTGATTGGCTGAGGTGGTCTTCAAGATTTTGCTAAAAGTAATTCTTGTTTTTCTGCTGCACCATTTTGTTTAAATTGAGCTTTTTGCATGTGGGGTTGTTGTGGGTTCTTTGAGTTTTTGGCTAGTGGATTATTTTTAGGTGAGTATTTGTTGCATTTTTTGGCTCTTTGTCTTGTTTTAAGTAGAGAGATTTACCATTCAGGTTGTGCGATTTGAGCTGTGGGATTGTGAATCTAATTTTTAGTTTTGATTTTGTTTTTTACTTGAGATAGAATCTAGCATCTGCTTGTGCTGTGTGATCAACTGCAATTTTTATGATATGAATATTGCAAGTGGCAGGGTGCCTAATCATGTCGGAATTTGAACAAATTGTTAGCTGTTGTCTCTTGGTTCAATAATCATATTTTTTAGCATTTGATTTATGTGATTTCAACGAGTTATATCTGCCTATAATCATATTTAAGTGGCAGAGTAACTATTTATGTTGAAATTCGAACAAATTGTTATTCTCCTGGTTCGATAATTTGTGAGTAGCATTTCTAAGATTAATGATAGGTTACTTTGAAGTCGTGTTTTATTTTTAATATTGTAATCTGTAGCATTTGGGTCTTATGTGTCTGATGTTCGAAGCTTGATTTTGATCAGTGCATTGTTCTTTCATTTTTAAGTCATTTTCTGTAGCCTTGAATATTGCATTGGCAAATTCAAGCGAGTCAATTGTTATTGGTAACACAAGCTTTTTATTTTATGGGGAGGAGTTTTTATACTTCATGCTACTCAAGGATGTTGATTCTGATGAGGCATCTGGCATCCTTGAAAGAGCTGTTCCATTAATTTTACTTGGTTTAATTTTGTTTGCTTTGATTGCAGATTTTTTTTTGTATCATATAAGTATTTTGAATCAAGCTCAACTGTCTATTCTTACAGTGTATGTGCCTCACAGCGCACCTGTAAGAAATCTAGAAACCTTATCCATTGTAGAAGCAATTGAGGAATTTGATTTCTCTAGAGCACTTGACAGGACCAGGGCTATAGAGAGAAATATATCATTCGATGAAAGGTCGCTAAGTGAGTTATCCATTGGGCTATTCTTCCTGGAATACAGCTAACTCTAGGATTATCAACCATTACATGCATAAGCACTACTGCTATCTGATTTGGCACAACCGTTGGACTACTGAACTCAAACGAACTTTAAAGACTGGGAAGTTGGTGGTGTTGGAAAAAATTATACTTTTTCCCTTTTTTGAGTTAGCCAAGAAACAAGATCAAATACACACTTCTCCACACCCACAATGATGCAAGTGAGTATTCTACACCTCCTTGATGTAGGATGCCCAAGTTACCATACACACAAAGCAAGATTAGCAAAAAAGCAATTCATCGAACACTTGGAAGACACAAATTTAACGTAGTTCACCGCCAAAACAACGGCTACATCCACGAGGTCTAGAGACCAAATCCACTACTACCAACTTTGGATACACTCTACTTAGTAGAGATTACATCAACAAGCAAGGATAAATACCCTCTTACAAACTAAGGAGAAATCTCACCTTTAGGTGAAACACAAAGAATAGAGATGGAAGGATTACCACAAACCACCTATGATTTGTCTTCTCTTTCACAAGAGGATGCCTTGACTTCAAAAGTTCCTTCCTTTCCTTCTTCTTCTTCCTCCAAGAAAAACCCTTTTTCTTGCTCTCCAAAGCTCCTACAAAGTTGTAGTCTTTTTTTTTTCTTTTCAAAAGAACCTAACTTATACTTAACCCCAAGTAGGTCAAGTGGTGGGCCTCTCCACATGAGAGGGAAGCCCAACATCTTGGGCCTCACATGAGGAGGGAGGCCCAACAATTCTCCCCCTCCCTACTCATGTGGGAGCTCCCCCATATTAAACATGAGGGCCAACCTCACCCATACCGGTGATTAATACCCTCTTACAAACTAAGGAGAAATCTCACCTTTAGGTGAAACACAAAGAATAGAGATGGAAGGATTACCACAAACTACCTATGATTTGTCTTCTCTTTCACAAGAGGATGCCTTGACTTCAAAAGTCCCTTCTTTTCCTTCTTCTTCTTCCTCCAAGAAAAACCCTTTTCTTGCTCTCCAAAGCTCCTACAAAGTTGTAGTCTTTTTTTTTTCTTTTCAAGAGAACCCAACTTATACTTAACCCCAAGTGGGTCAAGTGGTGGGCCTCACATGAGGAGGAAAGCCCAACAATTCTCCCCCTCCCTACTCATGTGGGAGCTCCCCCATATTAAACATGAGGGCCAACCTCACCCATACCGGCCCAACCACTACAAAGTTCATGCTTCGTTTTAGGGACGGTCTTAGTCATCATATCCGATGGGTTTTTGTCGGTATGAATCTTCCTCAACTCCAAGAGCTTCATCTCTAACATGTCTCTTATCCAATGATACCTCATATCAATATGTTTGCTCCTAGAGTGAAAACTTGCATTCTTGCTCAAATGGATTGCACTTTGACTATCACAATGCACAACATAGTTGTCTTGCTTTAGGCCCAACTCTTCTATGAATCTCTTCATCCATAACATCTCTTTGCAAGTTTCGGTAATTGCAATGTACTCGGCCTCCGTTGTAGACAATGCAACACACTTTTGCAACCTTGATTGCCATGACACGGCTCCTCCCGCAAAAGTGATCAAATACCCTGAAGTACTCTTTCTTGAGTCAATATCTCCGGCCATATCCGAATCCGTAAATCCTTCAAGCAAAGATTTACCATCTCCAAAGCATAAGCATACCTTAGATGAACCTCTTAGATACCGAAGAAGCCACTTCACCGCATTCCAATGCTCTTTCCCCGGGTTTGAAAGATGTCTACTAACAACTCCAACGGCATGTGCAATATCCAACCTTGTACACACCATTGCATACATCAAACTCCCTATCGCCGATGCATAAGGAATTTTAGCCATTTCTTCCTTCTCCCTTTCATTTGAAGGACTTTGTTTCTTGTGCAATTTGAAATAACTTCCAAGTGGGGTGCTAACGGGCTTTGCATTCTTCATATTAAATTTCTCAAGTACCTTCTCAATGTACTTCTCTTGTGATAGCCATAGCTTCTTAGCCTTCCTATCACGCTTGATTATCATCCCCAATATTTGTTTTGCGGGGCCCAAGTCCTTCATGGCAAAGGACTTGCTTAACTCATGCTTCAACCTAGCAATCTTGTTAGTATCATGCCCAACAATTAACATATCATCAACATAAAGCAACAATATAATAAAGTCACCATCACCAAACCTCTTAGTGAACACACAATGATCCGAAGTTGTCCTCTTGTACCCATGACCCATCATGAAAGAATCAAACTTCTTTTACCATTGCCTTGGAGCTTGCTTCAACCCATACAAACTCTTGTTTAGCTTGCATACCATTTGCTCCTTGCCTTTGACTTTAAATCCTTCCGGTTGCTCCATGTAAATCTCTTCCTTCAAATCACCATGAAGGAATGCGGTTTTAACATCAAGTTGCTCAACCTCAAGGTCCATGCTAGCGGCTAGACCCAACACAACTCGAATAGATGACATCTTCACCACGGGTGAGAATATCTCATCAAAATCAACACCTTTCTTTTGCCCAAAACCCTTCACAACCAACCTTGCTTTGTACCTTGGATGTGAACTACTCTCATCGGCCTTCAACCGGTATACCCACTTGTTTCTCAAAGCTCTCTTGCCTTTGGAAAGCTTCACCAACTCATAAGTATGGTTCTCATGCAAGGATTTCATCTCTTCTTGCATGGCTTTCATCCATAAATCCTTATTTTCATGTGTTTGAGCTTCCACAAAGCTTTCCGGTTCACCATATTCGGTAAGTGTGACATACGTAGATGAAGGATACATTGTAGATGGCTTCCTTTCTCTATCCGATCTCCTCAATGAGCTTGTTTCCTCTTGATGTGAAGACTCCCCCTCTTCCACATCACCTTCAATAGAGTCATCATCTTCATCTAAGTCACCTCCATTCTCAATAAAATCATCAACATTGAAATCTACATCATCTTGCTCCATTTCATTCTCTACATGATCATCACCATCATATGTAGGTTCATCACTTTCATTATGTTCTTCCCTTTGAACACCTTGTGAAGCTTGTGGAACATGGAACTCATCATAGACTTCATACACAGCTTGCTTTGGTGCTTCATCTTTGCCAAAGTCTTCAATTGTTTGATCTTCTCTAAATACCACATCTCTACTTCTAATGAGTTTCTTGTTCTTTAGGTCCCACAACCTATAACCAAACTCATCATCACCATATCCCAAGAAAATATACTCAATAGACTTGCCATCTAACTTTGTCCTTTGCTCTTTTGGGACATGCACAAATGCCTTGCAACCAAATACCTTCAAGTGTGAGTAAGAGGGATCTCTACCACTCCACACTTTTTCCGGTACCTCACAATCCAATACATATGAAGGAGACCGATTAATCAAGTAGCAAGCGGTGCTCATAGCTTCACCCCAATAGCTCTTTGGAAGCTTTGCTAAAGATAACATACTCCGAATTTTCTCCACTATTGTCCGGTTCATCCTCTCCGCCACACCATTGTGTTGAGGAGTATAAGGCACCGTTTTCTCATGTCTTATCCCATACTTACTACAATAATCATTTAACTTCCTTGAAGTACACTCTCCCCCATTGTCGGTACGAAGACATTTAAGAAGTTTCCCGGTTTGCCTTTCAACCATAACATGAAACTTTTGAAAAGTGTCAAACACTTCATCCTTACTCTTTATGCCATATCCCCATACTTTTCTAGATGCATCATCAATAAAAGTAAGAAAGTACAAAGAGCCACCAAGTGTTTTCTCCTCCATTGGTCCACAAACATCCGAATAAACAAGATCAAGCACATTTATTTTTCGGGTACTACTTGTAGAAAATGAAGCTCTATGTTGTTTTCCAACTAAACAATGATCACAAGGAGTCAAAGAAGTACTTTCAAGTTTTGGAGTGCATTCTTCTTCATCAAGAGTTCCAAAGCTTTCTCACTCATGTGGCCAAGCCGCCGATGCCACAAGTTAGCGGATGAGTCCTCAAGGGTAGCATTTACCTCACCCTTGGATAGTTGACCCTCGGTTTTGTAGAGAGTACAACATTTTTCCCCCTTGCCACAACAAGAGACCCCCGTGAGCTTCCACATACCTTTGCCAAAATGTGATTCATAGCCTTCATCATCAAGTATTCCCGTTGATATGAGATTCAACCTCAAGTCTGGAATGTGTCTTACATCCTTAAGAATCAACTTGTGACCCACACTAGTCACAAAGTGCACATCTCCCTTCCCAACAATTTTCGAAACTCTATCATTTCCCATCCTCACCACCCCCAAGTCGCCCGACTCATATGTAGTGAAGAATTTTCTATAAGAAGTTGCATGGAAAGATGCTCCGGAATCCACAACCCAACTAGTTGCACTTGTTGAACTCAAACAACTTTCATCACAAATATAAACCATAACAAGATCTTTACCTTTTTCCATAGCATTAGCTTCTTGAGCTTCCTTGCCTTGCTCCTTTAGTGAACCTTCCTTTTGTTCATTTAAGAACTTCTTACACTCCCTCTTAAAATGCCCAAGTCCACCACAATGAAAACATTTCATCCCCTTTCGGGATTTTGACCTCTTGCCATCTTTACCATTCTTTGGACCTCTACTCTTTGACCTTTCGGAAATCAATGCTTGAAATGAAGACCCCAAGGACTTTCTCCTAACCTCTTCATTCAACAAGCTATTTGTGACTTGACTCATAGAAAGCACTCTTGTGCCGAGTTACTAAGAGACACCACAAGAGTCTCCCAACTCTCAGGTAAGGAACTAAGCAACAATAAAGCTTGCAACTCATCATCCAAGCTCATCTTCATAGTTGCCAATTGATTTACAATGCTTTGCATTTCGTTCAAATGCTCCGTCACCGAACCATTCTCCTTAAACTTCAAGTTCACAAGCTTCCGGATCAAGAAGGCTTTGTTTCCCGCGGTCTTTCTTTCATACAACTCATGTAGTTTATCCCAAAGAACTTTTGCATCAACCTCAATAGACACATGGTGAAATACAACATCATCCAACCATTGTCTAATACATGCTATGGCTTTTTTATTCTCTTTCTTCCAATCATCTTCCTTTGTGTTCTCTGGCTTCACTCCCAAAACCGGTTCAAAGAGATTCTTAGAATACAAAAGATCCTCCATCTTAGCTTTCTATATCATCCAATTACTCCTATTCAAGCTAATCATCCTTGTGTTGTGATTCTCCATCTTAGTAAACTCAAAGATAACTTCCAACCTTAGCTCCGATACCACTTGTTGGGAAAAATTATACTTTTTCCCTTTTTTGAGTTAGCCAAGAAACAAGATCAAATACACACTTCTCCACATCCACAATGATGCAAGTGAGTATTCTACACCTCCTTGATGTAGGATGCACAAGTTATCATACACACAAAGCAAGATTAGCAAAAAAATAATTCATCGAACACTTGGAAGACACAAATTTAACGTGGTTCACCGCCAAAACAACGGCTACATCCACGAGGTCTAGAGACCAAATCCACTACTACCAACTTTGGATACACTCTACTTAGTAGAGATTACATCAACAAGCAAGGATAAATACCCTCTTACAAACTAAGGAGAAATCTCACATTTAGGTGAAACACAAAGAATAGAGATGGAAGGATTACCACAAACCACCTATGATTTGTCTTCTCTTTCACAAGAGGATGTCTTGACTTCAAAAGTTCCTTCCTTTCCTTCTTCTTCTTCCTCCAAGAAAAACCCTTTTCTTGCTCTCCAAAGCTCCTACAAAGTTGTAGTCTTTTTTTTTTCTTTTCAAAAGAACCCAACTTATATTTAACCCCAAGTGGGTCAAGTGGTGGGCCTCTCCACATGAGAGGGAAGCCCAACATCTTGGGCCTCACATGAGGAGGGAAGCCCAACAGGTGGCTCTTATAAAAAGAGGGTAATGTTATTATTACGTCAACCCATGATCACCACATGGATCCACATTGTGGTTTGGTATCCCTGAGTATGAAAACGGAGTAGAAAAGTGGAGTAGTAGTATCATTACCTTAAAAAAATCCTTCGCGTATTTTTTACGAATGGAGAACCAGAAATAGCTAATTTAACTTTTTACTCAAAACACTTAAACACTTATTAGGTTGCAGTCCTGGGAGAAAACAGTTGACCAAATTTAATGTTTTTTTGCGAGTTTTGGCTCATAAAAAGACATTAAATTTTGATGCTCGGACGGCTATGGCTACTTGAAAATGCGGGGTCCTAGCATGAGTTGGTTTGGAACCCATATTTCCCAAACCTCTTAGGTTTTGGCACACGGTTTTTCTATAAGAAAAGTTTAAATGAGATCACTCTCGTACAATTTATTGAGGCTAATTCAAATCGTGATCTTGATCTGATGACTACAAGGGTGAGTGATGGTTCATACTCACCTATCCGCTGATTTGATATCCACCGGATTGAAATCCAAGAACCCAAAAACTAGCCTCATGCTCTTATACGAGAACGATATCATATAAACGATCACTTTTTCTATTTGTCGTGACATTAATTATAAATTTACTCAAACACCCTTCCCTCGCAGGCGCGAATTTTTAAAATAAAAATCAAATTTCAACCAAAGTTCAATTATACACACCACCAAAACAAAATGCCCCACGCGGGCTACTGACTTTTGTAGTCCCCCGAAGCCAGCAACGGTTCCCCGGCCTTCCGAAACCTGGGGACTAATGTATTCGGAGCGCCTGAGGAGCACGTATCCTGATGGAAGCGGTTAGGCTGTCCCTCGCGACCGGTGGGCCTCTGCTTAGCTGGCGACCATCTTCGAACCTCAGTTAACTAACCGCGGTTAATTTAGCAGATCTTTCTTTTCTCCAGATTTTTACAAATTGCACCTCCTCATACCCATTTTACAAAGTAGGGAAAAAATGTTTACAAATTAGTACCAACTACTTTGTTTTTTTATAACAGGGGTGTTTGAATCCTTAGTTGGTACGATGCCCACCAATCGTACTCACTGATCCATGGGTGGCAAGAGAGAGTGGTGATTTAAATCCAAGTTCGAACCAAGTAGTTGATAATTTGCTTCCGAATAGAACTTTCCACTAACTAGAAACAAAGTAGACGATAAAACTTTTTTTTTTTGCAACAATGTGATCTTACTTACAATAAAGCACTGCAACATGTAATTCGCCCTAGCTCCCATGCTTTTGTGCCTTGCAACATGTAAATCCCACACCCGAATTATTCATGTGCATTCGACAATCAAATTTCAACGCACACTAACAAAACCAAGGTTTTAAAAATCGGATCAGTCATTCTTGCCAGGTAGATCCAACCGGGAGTCAACCTGGGTTGACCCGCTGCTAATGTCATTGATACCAAAACAAAAAAAGTAGGGGGGGGCCTCCCTTTGGCTCGAAGGGGCCCCCGGCGTTCCCGCCCCCCGGTTTCGTCAAGCCCGAGCCCCGCCCCCCTCTGGCTTAAAGGCGAGGCACCGGGGGCTAGGGGGGGGGGGGGGGGCGGGCGCCGGAAAGGAAGGGGGTTGGGGGTTAAAACCCGGACCGAAAAAGGGTGAGACCGGGTCGAACCAGCCGATTCGGTCCGTTTTTTAAAACCATTAACAAAACTTGGATAAGTCTTTCTCAAAACAAAAAAGCAACAAAACTTGGATAAGTCTTTCTCAAAACAAAAAAGCAAAGACCCAGGGGGCTAGTTTGTAATCTTATTAACAAGTCAGGGATGCACCCCAAAAAATAAGAGCCTTTTTTGGGTTTTCTGGTTTTCCCTCTCTCGCTCGCCTGCAGCCGCGGCTATAAGTAGCAAAAGGAGAAGAGAAGGGGATCGTCGCAGAAACCACCAGGGAAGGCGTCATCACTGCGCCTGCCTCTTCTCTCTCTCTCTCTCTTCTAGGGTTTCTGCTTTCCCCATTTTCTTTGATCGTCCGATTCGTTGAAAGGAAGCAAGCAAGCAAGAAGAAGATGAGGGAGTGCATCTCGATCCACATCGGGCAGGCCGGGATTCAGGTCGGCAATGCCTGCTGGGAGCTTTACTGCCTCGAGCACGGTATCCAGGTCTGCCACCCTCCTTCCTTCGAATTCTAGATCAAATGGCCATTTCTCGCTTTTGATAGGTTTTGTTTTTTCGTATGTTGTGAGAGTTGATGAATTGTTGCAAATGATGAGATGATTCATGTACTTTCTGTTTCGTCTATGTGTTAGATCTGTGCGAATGTCTCTGTTTTTTTTTTAACATTTGCTAGAATTTGAAATGTATGTGGATTATCCGATTTGCTAGATCTAAAATGATAGATCTGATAGCCATTTCTGTAATTTTTCCGCATTTGATTATATTTATTATTTTGTGAGATTTGATAAATTGTTCGAATTGATGAGATGATTTATGTACTTTGTATTGCATCCATCTGTTTGATATGTACGAATTTCCCTGTTTTTTTCTTACATTTGCTAGAATTTGAAATGTATGTGGATTATCTGTTTTGTTAGATCGTGTCTGCGTTTTGATGATGTCTAAAATGCTACATCTGATAGCCATTTCTCTAATTTATCCTCATTTGATTATATCTAGTATGATAAATCCTATTTTGTTAGATGTCCTTCGCATTTTGGTTGCCGATCCTTCAGTTCTGAGATTGCTTAAAAATGTTTGGTTGATATTGTGTGAGAGCGCTTTGCTGTATATTGCGAGATTTGATCTATTTTTTGAAATGCGGTATGATTTATGTTCCTTCTATATTGTCCATAATGTTTTTTTTCTGTACAATGTTATGCCCCTATGTTAGATCTGTTGGAATTTCGCTCTGCGTTTGGTAGAAATGTATGTCGATGGACCGTTTTGTTACATCTTGTCTGCGTTTTGGTCTTGATCATGTAGATCTGACATTTGCTTATTATATCGTTTTGTTTTGAGAAAGTATAGTCATCGTTGGGAATATTGGATGTACTTGTTTTGAAAAAGTACATCATTGGGATTTGCATAATGATTTCTTTTCATCTTCTGATATCCAATCTTCCCTTTAAAGCTTAAGGTGCACAAAGCTTTGCTATCTGCTGCCAAAAAATAAAAACAAAGCTTTGATATCCCCTTTTTGTCTGTCTTTAAACCTGTGCCTCTTTAGGTTATTTTTATGTCATATGTCATTGACTGCTTGTTTTCTACTCAAACTTATATGTAAAATTTTTGGAATTTGATTCTGCCATTTGCTTTCTTTTATCTGTTGCTGTTGTTTTGTTGTGAACTGTTTCTTATATTGAAGATTTTTATATTAGGACGTTTTGATATGCTTTGGTGGTGATCCATTGTCACCTGATATTTCTACTTGTGCATTTTCTGCATTTTGTTGATTATTATAATAGAAAATGAATTCTTGTTTACCATATTGTGTATAAGAATTTTCTGGAGTTCTTCTACAGATGTTCCAATCATATTTGTCTTCTGTGGTTCTCTCTGCTTAATACTGGTTGTTTTGTTGATGAATTTTTGCTTCAGCCTGATGGCCAAATGCCGAGTGACAAGACTGTTGGCGGAGGAGATGACGCCTTCAACACCTTCTTCAGTGAAACCGGTGCTGGAAAGCATGTACCCCGTGCTGTTTTTGTTGATCTCGAGCCCACTGTTATTGATGAGGTCCGCACTGGAGCCTACCGCCAGCTCTTCCACCCTGAGCAACTCATCAGTGGCAAGGAAGATGCTGCCAATAACTTTGCTCGTGGTCATTACACAAGTATACTTTCCATTCCTTGTCTCCTCTTCTATTAGGATCCTTTGGTGTTATATCTCCAGAATTTTTTAAATCTAATGTGTCTCAATTTTGATTTGAATTGATTCACAGTTGGTAAGGAGATTGTAGACCTCTGCCTGGACCGCATTCGCAAGCTTGCTGATAACTGCACTGGCCTTCAGGGCTTCCTTGTCTTCAATGCGGTTGGTGGTGGTACTGGGTCTGGACTTGGATCTCTCCTCCTGGAGCGCCTGTCTGTTGACTATGGCAAGAAGTCCAAGCTGGGTTTCACGGTCTATCCCTCCCCCCAGGTCTCCACCTCTGTGGTTGAGCCCTACAACAGTGTCCTCTCCACTCATTCCCTCCTAGAGCACACAGACGTTGCCGTCCTCCTCGACAATGAGGCCATCTATGACATCTGCCGCCGGTCCCTTGACATCGAGAGGCCCACCTACACCAACCTCAACAGGCTTGTGTCACAGGTCATCTCCTCCTTGACTGCTTCCCTGAGGTTCGATGGTGCCCTCAACGTGGATGTGACTGAGTTTCAGACCAACCTGGTGCCATACCCCAGGATTCACTTCATGTTGTCCTCTTATGCCCCGGTCATCTCTGCTGAGAAGGCCTACCATGAGCAGCTCTCAGTGGCAGAGATCACCAACTCTGCTTTTGAGCCGTCCTCCATGATGGCCAAGTGCGATCCCCGCCACGGCAAGTACATGGCCTGCTGCCTCATGTATCGTGGTGATGTTGTGCCTAAGGATGTGAATGCGGCTGTGGCCACCATCAAGACCAAGAGGACCATCCAATTTGTGGACTGGTGCCCCACTGGATTCAAATGCGGCATCAACTACCAGCCACCCACTGTTGTGCCTGGAGGGGACTTGGCCAAGGTGCAGAGGGCTGTCTGCATGATCTCCAACTCCACCAGTGTGGCTGAGGTGTTCTCTCGGATTGACCACAAGTTTGACCTGATGTATGCCAAGAGGGCCTTTGTCCACTGGTATGTGGGCGAGGGTATGGAGGAAGGGGAGTTCTCTGAGGCGAGGGAGGACCTGGCAGCGCTTGAGAAAGACTACGAGGAGGTTGGTGCTGAGTCTGCAGAGGGCGAGGATGATGACGAGGGTGACGAGTACTAAGTAGTAAGGACTGTGGAATGTGTCTATTTCCAGTGCTAGGACTGCTTTTCTTTTGCTTTGATTGCTGTTGGGTGTGTTTAATGTGTGAACACTTCTAGTGTCTGAACACTTGCGATGGTTTGATGCTGTCAGGTGGGGTATTTCCTGTGTGTTACTTCACTATCTGTCATGAATAAACTGCTTCTAGGTCTACCGTCATAGATATATGATGATGCACATGCCGTTTTGGTTTTCTATCTGCCCTTGGCGAAAATATCCTGTGCTTGCTTGGTCTGCTGTTGAAAGCTTGCTGCCAGTCAGTCAGGCATAAACAGGTTGATTTTGTTGTGATGTTATGGTAGCCTGGATGATTCACAGCTCTTAGTGGGTTATGGAAGTTGATTGACTGGTCTCCCTTTGACTTATGGACAAGCTATTTGGAAGTCCTATAACTGCTTTTAGTTGATCCCTGAGTTGTTGCCAAGGAAGCACAACTGATGAATAAGATCTCATCTATTTTCTGATGGCCTTATGAAGAGAGTAAACCGTAGTGCTGTTTTTCACGTGAACCAATGGAATTCGGTTTTGCCTTAGTTGTTCTTTTTCTCTTTATAAAGATCTTTGGCTCAATGTTGATCAGTATCATCTTGACTTGCTTCATCTCTTTTTTAACAAGGGTGGTTTACATTTTAGTCCAAGTAGGTGACTTTTAACCAAAATAATACAAAGGGGAAAATATGGTATCCACTTTGGTATAAAGTACTCAGAATTTCATATCCATTTTAGTCTCGCACGAGCTCCTACACACTCAATTTTTTTTAAAAAATGACAAAATTACCCTTCGGCGTGTGGAACAACGTAACTGTCCACCAAACGGCATCATTAACGCTGTTTGAATGCTCTTTTCCACGTCTTCACCCACGTGCTTTTAAAAATAAAAAACTGTCCACATGGGTATTTAAAGTCACAAATTCATGTTTCTCCATCACAACTTAAATTGCTTCTTCCCTTTCGCGTCCCAACCATCTCGCAAGTCTATACTGCTTCCTCGCGGTGACCCTCCCTCATTTCACGGCGGTGACGTCTCTCAGTGCCGGCGGCACTCCCCTTCACACCGCAACCCTCCCCGGTGCACCCGTCTCATGACGGCGACCTTCGTGTCACGGCGGCACTCACCCCTCTCGGCGGCGGTGTCCTCTTGCCCTCTCCCCTCGCGGCAGCGGTGTCCCCTAGCGCTCTCCCCTCGCGGCGACAGTGTCCTTCGTTGTCTCCCCTACCAGCGACGCTCTTCCCTCGTTTTCTCCCTAGTGAAGTAGCTCTTCCCTCATGACAGTGCCATCAATGGTAGAAGCTTCTACTTCCGGCCGGCAAGACGAAGTAAGTACAAAGACCCTTTTTTAAAGTAAAAGATACTTCTTTTCATGATTGTTTGATATTTTTTCTTGCTCTTGGCTTGTGCATGTCGAGGGTTTCATGTATTGTATAATATTTCTTAATGGGTTGTGTTGGGTTGCATGTATTTATTTTATGATGTTTAATAGGTTGTGATAGCTTGCGAGGTGTCTGTATGTTCAACTGCTTTCATGAATGCATTTATGGTTGGGATGAAAATGTGTAGTAGTTGTGTAGAACTTGTGATAGAAAAGTTGAGGGCCTTGTGTTGGTCATGAGCTGTGATGGATTTTGGTGACATTGTGATAGTTCTTTTGTAGGGTTGGGATGCATCAGTTATATGATGGTTGTGTTGACATTGTGCTGTAGTTGTGTTGGGTTGTATGTGTTTATTTATGATATTAATAGGTTGTGATAGCTTGCGAGGTGTCTGTACGTTCAACTTTCATGAATGCATTTATGGTTGGGATGGAAACGTGTAGCAGTTGTGTACAACCTGAGATGGCCAAAGTTGAGGGCTGGGGTTGTTGGTCATGAGCTCTGATGGATTTGGTGACGTTACGATGGACAAGAGTAATGGTTGTGTTGAGTTGCATGTGTTTGTTTTATGATGTTCAACAGGTTGTGATAGATTGAGATGTGCTTGTATGTTTAACTCCTTTTGAGTTTTGATGAATGTGGTTATGGTTGTGATGAAAATATTTAGTAGTTGTGTAGAACTTGTGATGAGAAAGTTGAGGGCCTTGTGTTGGTCATGAGCTGTGATGGATTTTGGTGACATTCTAATAGTGCTTTTGTAGGGTTGAGATGCATCGGTTATATGATGGTTGTGTTGACATTGTGCTGTAGTTATGTTATGGTTGCGATGAAGTTGTGTTTATTCCCTAAATACATTTGGTTGTGCTTCATGTGTATTTGTGATTGCATTGCATTACATTTTGCAGATTGGGAGAGTTGAGTGCAGATGCTCAACTTCAAAAGTGTTGAACCTCATCCCGGATTTGAAGGGAGGGGTCTATGAGCAAGTAATGAAGACTTGTTTCAAAGTTTGTCATCGTCTAATTGACCACATGATGGCCAGGAGGATAAGTGGCTTAACTTTCAGAATCGGCGGGCGGTCAGCCACTCTGAAGCCGATAGACGTCAGTATGATACTGCAGTTGCCACTGCATGATGGATTTCTAGTCGGAAGGAAATCATCGCAGCGCACAAAGGGCCCCACCTTCCAGGAGAGGATGTTCCCTGGGGTGAGAGTAAGTAAGATTACCACAAAAATGATAAAGGAAAAATTTGACAACAAGAAGTTGAAGGTAAATGATAGGGCAAGGTTGGCTTTGCTATACTGCATTGCTATCTTCCTCCTACCCAGGCCAGAGGATGTGGTTGGCGGCAAGTTTTGGGCAATGATGGATGAGTCCAACCTTGCCACCTTTGATGCATATCTCTGGGCTAGGGATGTCTACAATGCACTGTGGAATGGCGTTAGTAGCGCCTATGAGGATAGGGAGGAGAGGAAAGATCAATATAATGTGTTTGGTTGTGGAGCTATCTTACAGGTACGTAATATCTTATGCTTTGTGTTCACCATTATAAGTTGTGGTTAATTATATTGGGTTGCGAGGACACTAACAGTACAATTGACTTGAATGTTTGACATGTACAGGTTTAGTTTTTTGAATTGGCTGAGGCCAAGTTTGGAGACTTTGGGTGGTTGATACGGTCAGATAAGGAGGAAGATCAATCACCTAGGTTAAAGAGGTGGAGTGTCAATGTTGCTGTTGTGACCCAAAAGGATCACAGGTACCAATTCGATAAGAGAGATAGAAAGAGAAGAAAAAGCTAAATTGACTTGATTGATTGCATACCCTCCTCTGAGGAAGACGAGATACATATATAGAAAAGGGGATGGCGCTCCTGCCTAGGGGGCGCCATCTGGCCAAGCTGATGGGCCACTAATTGGCACTGATTATTCTCACTCAGCCCGTTACCTAACAATTAGCCTAAACGGGCTGATTACAATAAGATACCTAATCAATCAAGAATCCTAATGACTGAATGCTGACGTGATGGCCTGTTGGGCTGCTGACGGCCCACACTGGGCCAGGAAGACGAGATACATATATAGAAAAGGGGATGGCGCTCCTGCCTAGGGGGCGCCATCTGGCCAAGCTGATGGGCCGCTGATGGGCCACTAATTGGCACTGATTATTCTCACTCAGCCCGTTACCTAACAATTAGCCTAAACGGGCTGATTACAATAAGATACCTAATCAATCAAGAATCCTAATGACTGAATGCTGACGTGATGGCCTGTTGGGCTGCTGACGGCCCACACTGGGCCAGGCGTGCATTCACAACAATCCACCACGCTCCGCTGTTCGCCTTGTCCTCAAGGCGATAACTCTGGAAAACGCTCCAGGATGATGTCCTCTAACTCCCACGTCGCGTCCTCGATGGGCTGACCACGCCACGCAATCAAAAGCTCCGTAGTGATACGACCAGACCGCCGAACCCGACGTTTGTCAATAATCGAAGCAGGAACAGGCGCATCGGGGCTAGGCGAATCATATAACTGGAGCGGACCGTCAACTGTCACGGACAAAGGGTCACCCACAAACTTGCGGAGACGAGAAACATGAAAGACAGGGTGGACCAAGGAGTCAGGAGGTAAGGCCAAGCGGTAGGCCACGCGACCAATTCGTTCCTCCACATGATAGGGCCCATGATACCGTGGAGCTAACTTGGCATTCGATGTCCGAAACAGAGATGTGTGGCGCTGAGGAAGAACAGACACATATACCAAATCGCCAACCTGAAACTCCCTGTCAGTGTGCTTTTGGTCATATAATTGTTTCATACGATTCTGGGCGGAGGCCAAATTAGCCTTGAGCTGCCGTAAGACATCATCTCGTGATTGAAGTAAGTAATCAACCTCGGCCACTGACGAGCGTTGAGGCACATAGGTAAGGATAGAAGGCGGAGGTCGGCCATAAACCACCTCAAAGGGTGTGAATCCTGTCCTGGTATGGTAGGCCGTGTTATACGACCATTCGGCCCATGGAAGTAGTTGCAACCATTTACGAGGCTGAGTCCCCACAAAACACCGCAAATATTGTTCCAAACACCTGTTAACGACCTCCGTCTGGCCATCAGTTTGAGGATGATAGGCCGTGCTCATATGGAGGTCAGTGCCTTGCATAGCAAAGAATTCACGCCAGAATGAAGAGAGAAATACCTTATCACGATCGGAGACAATAGTACGAGGCATGCCATGAAGCTTCGCTATGTCACACACATAAACTTCCGCCACCATCTTCGCAGTAAACGGATGACTCAGGGCGCTGAAATGGGCATACTTGGAGAGGCGGTCCACGACCACAAAGATAACAGATTTCCCTTGCACGACTGGTAGGGCCTCGACAAAATCCATTGACACATCAGTCCATACTTGGTCAGGAATCGGTAACGGCTGAAGCAGACCTTGAGGGGAAGTGGTGGCTGCCTTAGCACGTTGACAAGTGTCACAAGCAGCCACATACGCATGAATAGCACGCCGCATTCCCGGCCAAAGAAAACTGTGACTCACCCTTTTATATGTCCGAAATGTGCCTTCATGGCCAGCCAGCACAGTGTCATGGAAATGAGAAATAATGCGCTGACGCAAGTCCCCTGAATCCGGCACCCATAACCTGCCTTTCCACAGCAGAATATCATCCTGCCATGTATAAGATGGCTCATTAGCAGGCTGCTCCCGAAGGTTCTGAATCAAACGGTGAGTGTGTGGGTCAGTCCTATATGCCTGCCAAATGTCGGAAAGAAACGGACAACTGGGCACTGAGAGAGCCAAACAAGTACCCCCCGTATGCATGCGGGAAAGGGCATCTGCCACTGTGTTTTCAGCCCCCTTTTTGTAAACAATATCATAATCATAGCCCAGCAGTTTACTCACCCATCGCTGTTGTGCAGGGGTGGACACCCGCTGATCAAGAAAATATTTTAGAGGCTGATGGTATGTGCGTATAATGAACCTGCGTCCCAATAAGTAGGGCCGCCACTTTGTTACTGCATGAACAATGGCCAGGATCTCTTTCTCATAAGCAGATAGAGTCAATGAACGGCCAGATAAGGCTTTACTGAAGAATGCCACAGGTCGATCCTTTTGTAAGAGGACCGCCCCTAAACCGGTGTCTGATGCATCAGTTTCCACCACAAATGGAATAGTAAAGTCTGGCAAGAGAAGGACAGGCGCTGTGACCATGACCTGTTTCAGACGATCAAAAGCAAGTTGGGCCTCTGCAGTCTACTTGAAGGCCCCCTTTTTGAGCAGGGCAGTAAGTGGATGGGCTATAATACCATACTGGCGAATGAACCGTCGGTAATATCCTGTTAGGCCCAAGAATCCACGAAGGCCCTTGACGCAAGTGGGTACGGGCCAGGCCGTCATAGCCAACACCTTGGCAGGGTCGGTGGCCACCCCATTATGGGTGATAAGATGGTCCAAATATTCCACCTGTCGACTTCCAAAAGAACACTTCGAACGTTTAATATAAAGTGTATGAGTCCGTAGAATAGAGAAAACCAACCTCAAGTGTTGCAGATGAGACTCCCACGAAGTGCTGTAGATAAGTATGTCATCAAAGAATACCAGAACAAACTGTCGCAGGTAGGGTCGAAATAGATCATTCATTAGAGACTGGAAGGTTGCTGGGGCATTGGTTAGGCCGAAAGGCATAACCAAAAACTCGTAGTGACCATCATGAGTGCGGAAGGCCGTCTTGTAGATATCCGCCGGATTCATTCGAATCTGATGATACCCGGAGCGCAAATCGAGTTTGCTAAAGTACATAGCACCCGCCAACTCGTCCAGCAATTCCTCGATCACCGGAATAGGATATTTATCCTTGACGGTAATGGCATTCAAGGCACGGTAGTCCACACAAAACCGCCAAGTTCCATCCTTCTTGCGTACCAATAGAACAGGGGAAGAATATGAGCTGGTACTAGGTTGAATAATACATGTCGTCAACATGTCCTGGACTAGTCGCTCAATCTCTGCCTTCTGCACGTGGGGATATCGGTACGGACGGACATTAGCTGGGGCTGCACCTGGAATAATAGGGATTGAATGGTCATGATCCCTGGCTGGCGGTAGTGCATTGGGCTCAGAGAAAAGGTCCTGGTGCTCCTCCAACAAGAGCCGCATGTCCTCAGGAATATCAGGCTGATCGACATCCATAACGGTCCTCTGTTGTAGCATCACTCCTTGAGCGGCAAAACGGAATAATGATCCAATTGCTTGGGCCGTGTGCAATGAGCCAGGCTGGGCCCCCTGTAAGCGCACCCACTGGCCCTGAACCTCAAAGTCCATAATCAAATCTTTGAAGTTCCAGACGACGTCTCCCAGTTCCTGGAGCCATTGCACTCCAAGGACAACATCGGCGCCCTTGGTTGGTAACAAGAAAAGATCTGTAAGAAAGATGTTACCTTGAATGGTAAGGGCGGCCTGAGCACAAACTCCTGCGCTCCTAAGATGTTTGCCGTCCTCGATTAGGACGTCAAAGGGCTTGGCATCTGTCACACAACACCCCAGTCGATGTGCCACCTTGTCATTAATGAAGTTGTGGGTAGACCCACTGTCAATCAGAACGGTAACAGCCTGGCGCTTGAGAAGGCCCTGTACGTGCATTGTGCGAGGAGTAAAGGCCCCCGAGTAGGCGTGTACCGATATCTCAGGATGCACGTCCTCGTATGCATGTGTGGCCTCTTCGACGGAACACTCCACGTCCCCGTCTACCTCCTCCACCAACAGACTTCCTGGCACCGCACATCTATGACCCTTGACCCACTTCTCGTCGCAATTGAAACATAGCCCTTTGGCCCGTCGTTCCTCCATTTGGGTTTGGGTAAGGCGACGAACAGGTGGATTGGTCACCCCTGCCGAATTGGCTCGGCTGGCAACTGAGCTAGGCGCAGGTGTTGAGCCCAGCGCCGGGCTATGGGCAGTGCAAGGTATGAACCCTCCACGACCCCCTCGTCGTTGCCTAGCCAATTTCTCCTCTTCAATGCGAGCATGACGTACTACCTCCCTCATTGTGCGACAGGGATAGTGCCTCATCTCATCAGATATCTCTGGCTTCAATCCCCGTTTGAACGTTCCCACCAAGGCAGCGACTGGCCAATCCGGCAGACGATTGGCGATCTTCATGAACTCTGTGTAGTATGCACGCACTGTTGTGGTCTGTCGCAGGCTAGATAACATCTCGTTGAAGTCTTGGAATTCATTGGGGCCAAATTGAACACAGAGTTCATCAGCAAAGGACGCCCATGTTGGGTAACGGACCTCCTTCTCGTAGTAACGGAACCATACTGACGCGTCCCCATCTAAATGGAACGCTGCGATGCGCAGGCGTTCCGTCTCAGATCGGGTTCCCTGGTAGTCGAAAAACTTCTCTGCCTTGTAGACCCATTCTGTTGGATCGTCATCTCCATTGTAACGAGGGAATTGTAGATGAGCTAATCTGGGCTCTGCTCCGCCTCGCGAGCCCCCTTGGAGCCCGATCGGCTCCTCCCAGTCCTGATCAATCTCTTGTTGCATATTGCGAAGGGGGGTTGTCATAGGGGCATTTGTTCGAACACCTGGTGTGCCTTGCGTCCCTCTGCCCATAGGACCCCCATGTACGGACTGATGCATGGAGCCAATTTGAAACCCATGTATGTGGGAGTTCAGCGGAGGAATCCGTGCTCCAGATCCATGGATCCCTCTTGACCCCCCTGCCTGCGAGGTCTCTCCTTGGGCTGCAGAGAAGGTCGGCAGTGTCGGCAGCGGCCCTGTCTGGTTGGCCGTTGCTTGTGCCTGCGCGATCTGAAATTGAAGCAGTTGCGCAAGCATGGCTCGGATCTCCGCCATGTCATTTCCTTCCGGCGCCTCCGGCTTAGCAGCCTCGTTGGTCACCTCTGGCTGTGGCTGTGGCTGTGCCTCGGCGGCCATGGACGGCTGCTTGCGAGGCGGCATCGTCGTCACAGTTCGTAACCGCTCTGATACCAATGTTGTGACCCAAAAGGATCACAGGTACCAATTCGATAAGAGAGATAGAAAGAGAAGAAAAAGCTAAATTGACTTGATTGATTGCATACCCTCCTCTGAGGAAGACGAGATACATATATAGAAAAGGGGATGGCGCTCCTGCCTAGGGGGCGCCATCTGGCCAAGCTGATGGGCCGCTGATGGGCCACTAATTGGCACTGATTATTCTCACTCAGCCCGTTACCTAACAATTAGCCTAAACGGGCTGATTACAATAAGATACCTAATCAATCAAGAATCCTAATGACTGAATGCTGACGTGATGGCCTGTTGGGCTGCTGACGGCCCACACTGGGCCAGGAAGACGAGATACATATATAGAAAAGGGGATGGCGCTCCTGCCTAGGGGGCGCCATCTGGCCAAGCTGATGGGCCACTAATTGGCACTGATTATTCTCACTCAGCCCGTTACCTAACAATTAACCTAAACGGGCTGATTACAATAAGATACCTAATCAATCAAGAATCCTAATGACTGAATGCTGACGTGATGGCCTGTTGGGCTGCTGACGGCCCACACTGGGCCAGGCGTGCATTCACAACAGTTGCCCTTGACACATACGAGGCTGGGATGGCCTTGGATTTAGAGGGCATGGCTGTGGAGATTGTCTTCACCGAGGATGAACAAGCATCAAACTTGTTCATCGTGGGCCAGGATGTGGCAGGGGACATTGAGGAAGGATGCCACAAGGCTTATGAGCTACCTCGCAAGAGACAGCAAAGAAAGAAGAGCAAGGCGAAGAGGGTAGCTGAGGCACCAGTGGAGGAGGCTCTTAGGAGCTGTGCCGGAGTGAAGCCTTCAAATGAGGGGCCCAACAGTGGCTCATATACTCAATCGAAAGACATCCAATAGCCTGGCAGGAAATGCAAACGACAAGCTACCAATGAGCAAGCTGGTGATGCTTATGTCAAAGGTACTTGATTGTGACCCGGTTATGCTTTTTTATACATAGGTTGTGTTATATATTGTATATTATGTTTTGATGTTGTAAATGTAGGTTGTGATAGCCCTTATAATGTGATGAATTATATGCAAAGTCGGACATTGAGTTGTGGTGCTATATTTGTAAGTTATATTGAGTTGTGATGATATCTCTCTAGGTTGTGATAGTGGTTGTGTCCAATATGTGAATAAACTGATGTTTGTATATCGTATATTGCATTATGATGGAGTAAATGTAGGTTGTGATGGGTTATGCAGGAGGTTGTGATGAAGGTTGGGATGATATATCTTTCGGTTGTAATCTATGTCGTGAAAATGTAGGTTGTGATAGTGTATATGCAGAGTCGGACATTGAGTTGTGATGCTATATGTGTAGGTTGTGATAGATCTCATATGAAGTTGTGATAGTGGTTGTGCTTTTACTTAGGTTGTGTTAGATGTTGTATATTACGTTGTAATAGTGTAAATGTATGTTGTGATGATGTAACTGGAGGTTTTGATAAAGGTTGGGATTGAGTTGTGATGATATTTCTTTCGGGTGTGATCTATGTCAAAATTCGGTTGCGATCTTTGTCGTGTTGTCTTCATTGTAGAAGTTCGCAGGCTACTGGAGAACAGGCCTGCCACTCTTGAAAGCTTGTCCAACCTTGTGAGTAGCTTGATGTTGACCAATATGCAAAATGTATGAAGTCAACAAGGGTTTGCGCAATGATGTAAATGTGATGAAGAACAGATTGGAGAGGGAGATAATGTTGGCAAATCACAGGTGCCATGTATTGGAAGTGGAGATGAGAAAGTTAAAGAAAGTTGTGGGTTGTGCAGGAGAAGAGGAAAATGGTCAGACTGAAGAGGCACAACAACAAGTGCCTGGAGAAGTAGACCAACAAGAAGAGGCCCATGAAGTGGCAGGAGGAGATACACATGATGTGGCAGACAAGTCCACACGAGGCAAAGTCCCCCTTGCAAGGAGCCCTGTTGAGGACCTAGAGTCCCCCACAATCCCTGCTTCCAAGAGGTTCAAAACACAAGCTAAAAAGATATCACCGTTCAAACCACGGAAGCTTCCATTTGGAGATGATAATGATGAGGTATTGCATGCCGAAAAAAAAAGGTATTGCATGCCGGTTGGATGCCTGAAAGAGATCATTAGTCACATGTGGATCCTCGATAGTTCAACACCTATATATCCACGTTGTGTCAACAAAACACAATTATATTTGCAAAAGCAGCAAACAACAACAATAATTATAATGATATATTCATAAAAAAATATATACTGATAAATATACAGATATAGCAAAAGCTATGTGTATACCATTGTGGATTCTGCATCAGCTTTGAACTCTCACTTAAGAAAAGTTTGAAAAGAGCATATTGAATTGCACAAAGAAATTGTTTTCTCAATGTTAATCACTTGATCAAACAGTGAATTAATATCCATTGCCACTAACTTCTGTATGGGGATGGCAACTAACATTAATGACTTTCACCTCGAACCTTCTGCTTCTTGACATCAAAGAAGCCTTAATGAGTTCTTAATAAAGGGAACAGGATCATAGAGTCCAAGTTCATTTTGAAAAGCAAATAGGATGACACTTATGTGATGGAGGGAGTATGGTTTTTTAGCGTGCAATTTCATTGTGGTGTTGGGGTTTTGTTAAACAATTAGTGAATGTCTAATCAGACTAATAGTAGTATCAACCTAATAACCAGATTCCACTCATGTTGAAGGAGGAGAACCAATAAGTGTATTTGTGAAAGAACCCTCTTTCATCTCCATCGCATCTGATTCGACACTTGCTCTCCCCACATTGATTCCAGTCCTCGACCTTAAGTCGCTTACGGTAAGTTTATTCTTTAAATACTTGTTGTGATGAATTATAGATAGGTTGTGTTTGGTTAAATGCTTGTTGTTGTGAGTAACCATTTTTTATTCATATGTCGCAGGATACCAATTATCCTTAGTTTCATTATCAACAACTTCATAGGCTAAGGGGAAGATGTGGTTACCTCCATCAACTGCAGTGGTTGCTAGAAGAGTTCCCTTTGCCTTCCCATAAAGATGAGCCCCATGAAGGAAAAGCAATGGCCAACAATGTTGGAACCCTTGAATGCATGCGTTCAATGCAACGAAGCAATGTAAAAACTTGTTGTTTCTTCGATTAACCTCATACTTCACTACACTCCCCAGGTTTGTCTCCACTACTTTGTTGCAATACTAAGGGATGTCGTTGTAAGAATCCTTATAATCACCAAACAAAGAATTAAGGGCTACCTCCTTCGAACACCATGCTTTTTGATATGAGATGCTCAATCCATAGTCGTTTCACAAATCTTTTACCAATTGAGATACGGAATACGAGGGTGCATCCTTTATCTTGTTGGAAGTGAGCTTCGACAACAAGTTTTGTGAAGCATGAGGGTGATACTTTTTCCTTACTCCTCCAGCACATGTATGAAGTTTTCCTTATTCATTCACCACAAACAAACCTGAAGCTTGCTCCAAGCTCACATTCACTTTCCACTGACAACCTTCAACCCTGCATGACGCCATAACCCGACGCTTCGTGTTCTTCAAATACTTGAAAGAGAAGTTCTTGGTAATAAAGAGTTGTTTCAATGCCTTCCTCACTTCAACTTGGTCTTTAAAATGCTACCCAACCCCCACCAAGTTGTTATCCCAGACTTTCGAACGTAGTGGTGTTGGCTGACTACTACCACTGGTGAGAAGAGGATTGACCTTGCACTTGTACACAATGTCCTGAGAACTCATGAATGGTCGTTGATCTCCATCATGGGTCACCAACACCTTACAAAATCTTCCACGGAATAACTCTCTAAAGTCAGCCATTCCCTTATTGGATATCAAGAAAGTCAGCTCATACACATCGGGGTGCAAGTATGCAACACTCAAATTGTTGGGAGGAACGTTGAAGGCATCGGCAATTTTTGCCACAAATGAACTCAAATTTTCATCCTCTTCTAGTGACAACACCGTGTTTTTACCTCCAAGCGATAATACAACATTCCATCACAACACATCTACAAGTCATCACAACCTATTTATACATAACCATAACCTATTTTATAAATCATAACTTCGTCATCACAACATATCTATATATTATTACAACCTCTTTTCCAATTCATAACTTAAGCTACTTGACCTATCATCGCTACTTAGACATTCCAGCAATGACCAGACATATCAAATGAGAAGAAAAACAGTAGCTTTCTTACGTACTTTCAATTTTTCCGCCGTATGAGTTGCACTAGTATGTCCACTACCTTCATCTGCAACCACTGTTTGGGTTTTGTCGATTTGTCCACCATCATCGTCTTCGTTTTGGATGCCCAGAATGTTGCTGCTGGAGGTGGCTGCTGCCATTGTCATTACTTCCGTCATCTAAGATATAAGGAGAAGTGGATATCTGGGCTCGCCGCAAGAGCTTTATTGGGTTTGGAACTTCAATGACGCTGGAAGAACTACCGGATGAAGGTCTTTGGAGCTCGATTATGGAGCTGTAATGGTGGACGTCTGCTAGATGGGAAAGAAAGATGATGGAGAAGAAGGGTGTTGGGGCAGTCCTAGGGTTTCGTGCGCCTTGACTGCCCCAACTCCGTCTCCTTCGTCTGGAAAGAAAGTGAGGGGCTGTTAGCCCCTCTGTTATGCCCTTTTGGTCATTGACCAGGGGAAAGTTGTAAAGTCTAACCACTTTGGTCCCGAGGATTAAAGTGGTTAAACTTTAGCAACTTAGACCAAAACCTACTTTTTCCTTTTAACAATACTGAGTCAGATTCTTCTCCCAGTATTGATCCATGTCCTAACATAAGTAGTCCACTATGAGCAATACTAGAAATAGCAATCCATAAAAAAACACCTATACCAAGATCGGCTACAACAAGGTGATAAACAGAACGATGGCTTTGATTTGCACCAAGTCTAAAACCAAGTGGATTTATTTTTTTCCCATCTCTATATTTCTCTCTTTCTCCTCTAGATATTTTTCTATTATACAATTCCGAACTATTCGGGATTCACTTTTTATCCATTGGATGGTTTGGACAAAGTTTATGTAGTGAACACATCAAGCAAGAGAAGTGAAAATATTGAACTTGGGAGGGTAAAGCAAGAAACTGGACAAGCATTACTTGATGCCGAACTTACCTTCTAGGTTTCACTGGTAAATGCAGTGTTGTTCTGAATCTGAGGATTCTCACATTTCACCTTTTGCAGTCTACTTTAGAAGCAGCTTAACTGATGAATAGGATCTCATCTATTTTGTGAGGGCTCCGTCTTATGAAGCATTCTGATGAAGAGAGTAAACCCTTGTACTTTTATTACGTGAACCAATGGAATTGGGTTTTGCCTCCGTTAGCCTTTATTTTGTTCTTCTTCTCTTTTCCTGAATTTCCATGAGATGGTTTGGACAAAGTCAATTGTAAACACATCAATGGCAAGGGAAGATGGAATTGAAAGTATTGAACTTGGGAGGGTAAAAGCAAGGTACTGGCTAGGAAGCACCGATACGGGGTTTTGGCTTCACGTATCCGTATCCGATACGTATCGGATATGGATACGCCATGGATACGGCTGCCTGCGTATCTGTGGCGTGTCTTTTAAAAAAAAAAATTTAAATTCCGATACGTATCGAATATGGGGCCGATACGTTTCGGATACGGGGCCGATACGTTTTATATGAAATTTTTTTTTGGATAATTATTTTATATGAAATCTTTATTCCTCATTATGCCTATTTTGAAAAATATAATTTATTTTGGGGTGGTTGCATTGGGATGTTCTGCTGATGATACTTTTGACCGGAGGTATTGGATTTATTCGAGCTTGTTGGTTTGTGGTTATTGTATCAATGCAGGTTGATTGTGTGATTGATTTGGGAAATGTATGTTTGATTTTCGGACTGTGATGGAAAATAGGGAGTTGGCTTTCTGATTGATGCTGTGTTTTCTGGGTTTATTTTTAATCTAGTTTTATTTTTATCATACGTGCTCAAATTATTGATGAAATGGTAATTATGTTGTTTGTAATTTGTTTTGTTCATCAAAATGTTGGAAAATGATGAGCCAAAGTGCTAGCTTTCTGATTTCTTCTGTATTTTTCTTTTATAAAATTTATTTACTATGTTTATTTACTTTTGACACTAAGGACCAACTTAAAATATGTCTTAAAAATATAAAAAATATTTTTTTAACAAACGTATCCCCGACGTATCGTATCGGGACTTTTTAAAAATTGTCGTATCGCCGTACCCGTATCGTATCGTATCGTATTGCCGTATCCGTATCGGTGCTTCCTAGGGTCCTAGACAAGCCTTGTTTAAGATGCCAAACTTGCATTCTAGAATCTGGGTTTTACTGGTAGATGAAGCAATGATCTAACCAAAAACTTGTTTTGAATCTGAGGATTCTCAAGTTTTCCTTTTTGCGATCCATATGTTAGAAGCAATGCACGGTCTGATTAGACCAGTGTTCGGCTTCTTCACCTGAGAAAGACGATAAATAAATACCCAGGATCATGGTTTCAATTTTCAAATAGTTGTATACACATAAAAAATAATCCTTACTTTCCATGGTACAATTTGAATCCATGGAAAATGTTAACATTTAGTAGCATTATCGCTTTTGTTGTGCATTAGAACATGAAATGCAGGATCAATAAAGCAAAGGCTTTGAAGTTTGAACTGGGCACCCGCTGCGCCTAAAAAGCAGCCTAGACGAAGTTGAGCTGCGTCCTACTTGTTCCTATAGACCACATTGTCCGCACCCCTTGGTCTCCTCCCCATTTCTCCTTTTTTCACCTAAACCACCGACAAACTAAGGGGCCGTTCGGGGTGTGAAAAATCAGAAACATTCACATTAAAAAATCCACCTGGTTAGTGAATTTTTGGGATAATCCACTAACCAGCTGAAACACCTCTAAGGGCATGAAAAATCAGTTTCATCCACTCCCAAAAATCCACAAGGTAGTGGATTTTTGTGATAATCCACTAACTAGCTCAAACACCTCGGCCATTTGGGTCGTGAAAAATCAGCACCATCCAGTTGAAAAAAATCCAGTTGGTTAGGATTTTTGGGAGTGGATGGAGCTGATTTTTCACTATCCAAACGGCTAGTTAGGATTTTTGGAATAATCTATTAACTAGGTGGATTTTTGGGAGTTGATGAACTGATTTTTCACATCCCATATCGCTAAATTCTAAATACTCCATCCGTTCCAAAATACTGTGTACATTTGAAAAAAATGTCATTTTTATTATATCATAGGCCCCACAAGGAAGTCACGTGTCTTTCTCTCCCAGATAACCCATCCCATTCCTTCCTTCATTTGGCTCTCGCTCCGATTTTCACTCCCCTCCCTTCCTCCGCCGCCTTCATCCCAGCCGTCTCTCCCCCTCCCCCCCCACCCCCTGCCCCGATCCTCTCTATCGATCAAGTGGGTTGGTCTGTTTGGTAAGAAAAGATTGTGAGTAATTTCGGAGTATTTATTGTAGCAACACAAAAATAAAATCTAAGTACAAATCGAACGCTTAATCAAATAGCATCCAGACCAAGCTTAGGGAAGAAACAACAAATTGAATAAGAGTTTCTCGCCAATAGTAGTCATAAAAAGAGTTGATTTTTAATAAGTAAGGAAGAAACTACGAACCATTGTAGCTGTAGGTGTCCATGCTCTGCTTTAGATGGCGACAAATGTCATAGGCGCGGGAGGAGACTCGGCAGACGAACTCACCGGAGCTTCCCGGAATAGTCCCGTCCATGCGCAATGTCTGCTCCACGTCGCCGTCGTCCCCTTCCAACGACATCCCATCCCCGGACGACGAGCAGCAGGGTGCTGATATCTCTCGCTGTGGGTTCCTCCCTGTCAAATTGGGGCACCGAAAGGAGGGCCTGACCGTCGCGAAAGACTGCAGGCACCGACAGACATCCGACCGAATGGAGCTGTTGCTTCCTGCCAGTGGGAGTGACATGACGAGCTCTGCACGATGTGGGAAAGGGGGGGAGTGACTACGTCACTACAGGCACCGACGAACATCTGACCGAACAGAGCTGTTGCTTCGTGCCGGTGGGAGTGACATGACGAGCTCTTCACGATGTGGGAAAGGGGGGAGTGACAGTGGGAAACAAGAAGTCACGTGATTAGCCAAAATGTAAACAGTATTTTGAAACAGTAAAAAATTACTAATTTACGAGTAATTGCTTATCAGCTTCTCTATGCCAAAAGCTGACCCACTTGATAGAATAATAATAATCAAGAAAAAAAAGCTGGTCCTATTTTTTTAATACTCCCTACGTTCCATTTTAATAATCCCATTTGGCTTTTAAAAATGTACACTTCGTTTGGAAACCAAATGAGACTATCACTGTAGGACTGAGGGACAATATTCGATTCGGACGCCAACGTAATGCAGGGATATGTATGTACTTATACTTTTCAAGACTTTCCCCACCCCGAGAGGATGCTTGCTGTGAACATCTGACTCTCCATTCTTGGATGCCTCCTTCCTTGTTTCATAGATTTAGTGAAGCTCTTCCTTCATTGTCTATACATTTACCAAGCGTATGTTTTGATGATACTGAGTGCTTAACTTGCTCAAAGTTCAATAAAGAACCTTTTTTTTCCTGAAAGATGAAAGCCCATGATTTATTAATTGGCAGTTTTTCTTTTGCTTACAAGTTTGAAAACCCATGATCATATATTTGTAGATTTGATAAAGCTGTTCCTTGATTCTCTATACATTTACAATGCATGAGTTCTGAAGATACAAAGGGCTTAACTTGCTCAAAGTTCAATAAAGAATCTTTCTTTTTCCTGAAAGATAATCGTCCATGATTTGTTAGCAGTTTTTCTTCTTGTTCCAAGCATGAAAACCCATGATCTTGTATTTGTAGATTAAATAAAGCTGTTCCTTGATTCTCTAAAAATTACCATGCATGAGTTCTGATAACACTGAGTGCTTCTTAACTAACTGAAGGTTTTTTCCTTTTTAAAGAAAATCTTTCTTCTTCATGAAGGTTTCTTTTTCTGACATTAAGCTTGAAAACCCATGATCATATTTCCACCTGAAGCTTGAATAATCGTAGTTTAATTGGTTTGGTCATAAAGGTTGAAGAGCTTCAGCATTCTTCCAAGGAGAATGGCTTCTTTGCTGCCTCAGTTCTTGCAGAATCTAGTGGGCAAAGAGGATCCACCAGTCGAAGATCCGCTGCGTTCTGATCGTCTGTTTAAACATGCGGAGGAAACCAGTCAGGTAAAAGTCTCCTCGCCCTTTCCAAGTAAAATTGCTGAGTAAAGATCAATCACCAAAAGTTCTGTAACACTTCTTACTTTGTTCTTTGGATTTCCAGAGGCATAGTGTCCAGGAGACATATGTGGCACCTCCTGTTGAAAAGCCACAAGCAAGTGTTCATTCGTTTGGTCTAAAAGATGTCCAGAAGACCCAACTACTCCACACACAGTTTGTCTCTTCTTTCCCTTTTCCATCTCTTGAAATTCCAGATACCCAAAAATTTGATTTTTATTGGTAAAAATTTTCAATCAAGTTCTTCTGCTCAAACAAATATTCCTCCCCTCTCTAAGAATGTCAAGGGGACTACAATACGATCAGGGTCCCCTTCTTCCCCAGCTGTGTCAAAACCAGACACCAAAGGTTGTTGTTAAATGATCTGGCGAAGAAGCATCAATCATTGGTGGCATCCACCCCTTGTTTAATACCTGAACCAGACTCAGAAAAGTTGATTCATATAGATTCGGGGAAGAATCACCAATCAAGTTCTTCTGCTCAGACCCCTTCATTGCCATTGGGATCACCTTCCCCTTCTTCCCCACCAATAGTACTAAAAGCTGATACCAAGAAGGTGACCTCTCCGAAGTTTAAATGTAAGAAATCTCCTTCCACGTCCGGTCTGAATATACCAAATATATCTTTTAGAGGTTCAAAGAAGAACATCCGGAAACTGAAAAATTCACATAAAGTTCCCAGCAGTGATCCGGCTTCCCCTTCCTCTCAAGCAGAGTCTTCAGGATCAGCGCCAGTTCTGAAGCCCATGGTCACACATCCTGTCTTCAAAATTCCAAATAGTTTGAAGCGGGAGCTTGAGGATGGCAAGGTGCCTGAGGTTTTGCTAAAGGCATTGTCACAGTCCACTTACTGTGACTATTTTGCAGCTCTCATTTATGCAGAGGATTACTATTGTAAGGTGTGCACCTCACATCTTTTGCCTTCTGTTTCCTGATGTATGTTGATATCAGTCAACACAAGTAGGGAATTGCCTTATTAAAACATGGACCAAATAGTCTTGGTAGGCTATAAAAGATTATTGCCAATCTTGTGATAGATGTCACTCATTGCTATTTTGTGATCCTTTCTCCAATCTTGTATCTATGTCACATTATGTAACACATCTTTCTTTCCTCTTTATTTTTTGTTAACATCAGAAATGGAGCAAATACACTTTGCCTGCAGTCACTCTGGAAGTAAGAAAGGGATTGACACCTTACAAACATAAGAAAGGTAATAAAAGAAGCTATGTGGTCATTGAGATGGATTCTGTTCCTGAGAGGCGGCCTTTCTTACTGTCAAGGGATATTGTGCACTTGAAACCATTCGACAAGCATGAAAAGCATGTCAAACCTTTTAAGGTCAGTTTGATTATAGTTCCTGAAACATATTTCTTGACGGAAAAGAGTATTTCACACAAATTACTTTAGAAATTTCCAGTCTATGATAAAAGATTTGCGATTTGTGTCCATGGAATTTGTAAGTAGCTGAAATTTTAATTCTGGCAGAATCCCCGTTAATATAAAAGATATCATGAACTTTTTTTATGAAATGATGAGATATGATTTTAGACAAACAGCGAGGCCTACATGGATTGTTTGATGCACATTAGCCGCAAAATGAGTTTTAGAATAGATAGAACCAGAGGATGCATCCTCCATTTGGTCTCTAGTTATTTCTGTTGTAGAAGCTTCTCAAACATTCCTACCAGAATATTGAAAAAGCATTCTTTTCCCTGTCTACTCAATAAAATATCAGTAATTTATATCCCTCAGTTTGTTGTTCATGTCTTCACTAGAAAATTAATTGTATAAATTCCATAGTCTGAAAACATTAACATGTTCCACAGTCTATTCTCTTCATATCCATGAGGTGATATGCAGGGAAAAGGCACTTAGTGCATTGGCTTTGTGTACTGAATATTAACTTGCCATCCATCTTATCTAATAACATGAGCTAGAGTATGGGATACTACAACCTACCCAAGTAGGAATAAAGTCTATTTAATAACAACCTGTCAACCACACAGTATAATAAGGATTTTCTGAGAAGTTGATAGTGGAAGTAGCTGTACATGGTGTAAACTATTATGAGGTTTTTGGCAATCGCTTCTCAGCACACAAATGCTGCCTTTCGCGGAGCTACTAATTACATCAAGATTAGATGTAGATTTTTCTGTTAATCAGGTCCATGACATGAGATGCTTTCCATTGTTGTTTATGCTCCATATTCGGTACACATTGGAAAATTTGAAAAATGGCTGATCTGACTTTGAATAATAATAACCAACTTCACATGATCACTGGGTGCTATGAACTACAGTCATGATCTTTTTTGTCCCATTAATACCTGCTCTTTATTCAATTATGTAAGTTATAATTTGCTTTAATAATCACACTTTTATGTTTGGAACAGGGAACCATCTCTCATGTGCTAAAAAAATTAATTATCTATGCTGAATTTGTAGATGACTTCATCTCACAGCATACTTCAGCATGTAGATACGATGTCAGCTTCTCCTTCGATAGGATTTGCATGAAGCGCTGCCACCTATCAATTTGTGCTGCAACAGACTCTTGCTTTCACAATCTTCTTTTTCCAGATATATCCCAGAGGATCTTAGACATCAATGATGGCAAAGAGCCTTTAGCATTTAACGATGGAAACCTTAATGTCAAATAGAAGGCTGCAGTCCACCATATTCTGAGCTTATGGTGTCCACCACCGTATCTTCTTGTAGGACCGCTCTCCGTGAATGTAAAGGATGAGCTGTCCGTTACTGGAAGAGTCATTCGTGAAGCAATCCTCCAAATTTACAGAGCAAACCCAGAGAGCCCAATTCTCTTGGCTAGTCCCCGGAACAAGAACTGTGACTTGATAATGGAAAGCTTGAAACATGACATCCCTGAACCTGATATGTTTCGAGTTAATGCAGCTTTCCGGGGTGTTGAAGAGGTGTCTAAAAACGTTCTTCGCAAATTTCGGATAATTTCCACCACATTTATGAGCAGCTTCAGGCTGTACAGTAAAGGAATTACGTCAGGTCATTTTTCTCATGTTTTCCTGGTTGATGCAACATCTGCCATTGAGCCCGAGGTGTTGGTGACCTTGGTGAACCTGGTTGATGATATGACAGCGGTTGTGGTCTCTGGTTCTCAGGGAGATTGTCCCAATCAAATTAGGTCAGAAATATCTCGACAGTATGGATTGAGGTAATCATACATGCAACGACTTCTTGAGAGTAATCTCTACTCAGGCTCTGATCCTTTGTTTGTGTCACACCTTTAATTTAGCTGGCATCTCTCCTAGTTTAAATGTAGACTTTGGTTCTTTTAAGTTCCAAGTGTATAGATGCTGACATTTTTTGTTGGAACTTATAGTGTAACATATGTCCTCGTAAATTGTTGAAAGACAAGTGACTAACTGTTAATGTAAATAAATTTATGTGTGAAACTGAAAGCCAAATTTCTTTGTACCATGGGTTCTTTGTGTTCTTCTCATTTTGTTATCTGCTTCACTTTTGGATTTTCCTATGCTGTTGTAAAGAAGCTTATGCAAGAGATAATTTTCATTAATGTGTAGACGTGCCTGACGACATGTTAGGGCTATCCTCATATCACCACGTCGCAGAATGCTTCACTATGAGTAATATTTGCAGATTCAGAATAATATCCACTTACCTCAAACAAAAGAATAATATCCCCCACTTATATTAGTAGCTTCAGGCTGTTGAACAAAGGAATCACTTCAGGTCATTTTTCTCATGTTTTCTTGATTGATGCATCATCTGGCATTGAGTATGAAGTGTTTGTGACACTGGCGAACCTGGTGGACGATATGACAGCAGTTGTGGTCACTGGATCTCCTGAATAATTCACTTGCACTTTCTTTGTTTAATTAGCTTCTCTAAAAATAGAATACGAGTAATATGAGCACTATCTAAGTCATACAGAAACTACATACAAATAACTCAAAACAAGCAATATTTTGGCCAGTCTTCCATGGATTTTTTAAGTTTTTATGAATTTTTACTTTTTTTTTAATTTTCCAATAAAAAAGTAAAGAAACAAACAGAAGCAAAAATCTCTTCTATACCCCCACGCTTATACGGAACATTGTCCTCAATGTTAAAATAATATATATATATATATATATATATATATATATATATATATTAAAATGACAAGTAAAAGGAAAAGTGTGTTAGAGAGATATTAGTAAATCATGCACTTGAACCGTCCAAGGCATTTGGCTTGTTGTTTAGTGCCTATTAGTCATGTCATTTGGGTTGTATTACAACGTCTCCAATCTGATTACTCCCTCTGTCCGGAGTTAGCATCACCATACGGAGGTTCAAACCTTATGTTTGATAATAATTCCGGACAGAGGAAGTATTATGATTTATTAATCTCTTGCCGATGTGCTCAAAATCTTATTGGATTTGGAGTGGCTGCTTTTTTAAAAAAAAATTTTGTTCTTTTTTATCTGTTTATTATTGGAATGATCTGTTTTGAGTTTAATTCACCAGATCGCTTGAGACTCTGATTCCATTTCTGCCAATAGTATTTTGGATGAATAGTACAATCAGTGATGGTCTTAAACAGCCATTTCTGTGTTTCGTTGCTGTAGTCTTTTGAGGCCTGCTGCTCGCTCCTCCCGTCCAAATAAGTAAACCTCAAAACTGTGCTCTACTTGCAGCATGAGGACACCAAAACTGTGTTGGAGATATTCAAGTCCATGCCGGAGAGAAATGAGAACTTTTGAAATTTAATGGCATTTGAATTAACAAAAGCACGTGGAGAAGTCTGAATGCCGAGACCACCCTCCCGAAAGAGGAATATATGAGGGATAATCCAAGCACACTTATTGAATTTAGATTGCTTATGCTTTTGTATCACTTTTGCACCTAATGTGTGTTTTTTTTATAAAATTGCACTTAATGTACTCTGTTGGATGATGTACTCTTCTGCTTATATAGGGTGATTTTGAACCAACTTTGACTTTGTTAAAAAGTTGGATTACAATGTGTTTGATTGAACCTGATGCTCACTGCAAGGGTCTAACTTGCTCCTCAAACGCCAACAAAAAGCTATTGAAGTTCAATTAAATTTTGGGTTTGCTAGTTGGCAAAAGCTAATTTCAGTTGTAATTCATGTAGACAGGTATTGTGATAAATTCTGTACTTTCATTTGGAACTTACAAAATTGTGAATGATGTTAAAATAGTTTACCCTTCGGCAGATTTGATGGAATTTGACTGAGCTCATCAGTTCAGGTAACTATTAGAAATACTTATTTTTGCATTGAAAGGTGTCGACTATATTCACCATGGGATATAGCCAAGCAAATATTGAAACAATGATGAGATATTTGGTATGGTTCCAAGCAATTCACTTATACATTCCTACTAAAAGAAGTTCTCCTTGCTGTTGACAAAAGTCTCATTTCGGGAATACTGAGCTAGAAGACTAAGATACGAAAAAATATCTCAGACGATGGCCAACCTTTCAATCAACATTTCGGGGTTAGACAGATATCCATCTTGTAAAAATGTCTCAAGTGCAGAGAAAAATGAATTGAACAAAAAAATTGTCTTTCAAATTCGTTAATAACTATTTCACCACTAGCATGGAACAGAAAAATGAATTGAACAAAAAAATTGCCTTTCAAATTCGTTAATAACTATTTCACCACTAGCATGGAGTTGTACTAATCTGGACAAACCTATTCGCTTCTATGTGGCGAGCATCACTCATGATATTGAAATCCTGGTCCTCCATGGCTTGTCAGCCTGCCACCTTGTCATCCGTATTTGAAGTGTCCCTGTACATAGTTTGTATCAGAAGGCTGCACATACTTGCTTGATCTTGCTTGAACTGGGATAACGGAAAGTCTCCAATACTAGCATCACAGGTAGTCTCCCATAGCAGAAATAGTCAAGCATTGCATTTTCCTTGGAGTGTCACCTGAGAGCTGATGACAAACATTCTTCCCCTCGGAATGATTGATGATTGTAAATCTTCTCCAGGTTGCTGCCCAGCCTTCAAAATATCTACCAAAACTAAACTGAAAACTAGTGAATAAAAATATACTACAACAGGTTATCTAAATCATTACAGACGAAATGAAAGAGAAATACATAAGAAAGCACAAATGAAGCTCCAAAAGCGAAAGAAATTCAACTTGATTAAATTCTTGGTGCCTCTCTTAACAAGGTTTTTGGACTCCAGTATTGGCATCACAGGTAGTCTCCAATAACACATGTTTTTGGACTCAAGAGTTATGAAAAGTGAAACGAGAATAAATTTAAGCACTTGGCCACGTAACTAAAGGAAAAAGAAGGCACAAAACTTAAAAGAGTTAACATAAGGATTTGTGAGTGCTGGAAATATTCATGAAATGCCTCTTTACTAGAAGAGTTCCTCAAATGGGAATTAGGAACCAGGTAGCTAACTTCATGTTACTACCATGAAAACGGGTGCTTCAATGGGGGGAAAAAGACAAAAGACTCTTGTATTACAAATCGCTATATTCAAGGTACTTCACACTTGTCAAGAAAGAATTTCTATCAAAAGCCTAGAAAAGATTAGTACCAATGTCAAAATCTAATGTAATCGCCAACATTGATGGATTCTCCAAGAATATAACAAGCCTATAGCTGAAAAATAGACAATTCTAATAATAAACTATTGAATTATAAAGCCTTGAAATTAAAGGCTAGATGTGAATACAAACCAAGAAGGAGTGAAGTGATGACACTTGGGAAGATAAATGAATAGGTACAGTAGTTGTAGCAACACTTCTCATCTTTCATATCACAACATCTTAACGGTATTGGGTTTATCCCACATCGGATGTGGTCGGTTTATAAGTGTGAGGGAAATCCTTACATCTCAAGCTAGCCCAAGACCACCCAACACTGGTATGAGAGCCCGAGTTACCAACAGTCTCGGCCCAATTGTCCACAGGAGAAACTGGGTCTACCCCTAACCCCAAGACCTGATGTGTGAAGGGAGAATGGTGGGGTTTATCCCACATTGGATGTAGAAGGGGCTAGTGGTCAGTTTATAAGTGTGAGGGAAAATCTCCCATCTCAAGTTAGCTTTTGGGGTGAGATAGGCCCAAGACCACCCAACACTGGTATCCCAACAATGGTATCCTAACACTATTAGATTGTTAGACATAATGGAAGGCCTATACAGTATCAGCCCATTGTGTCTATGAGCACTAATGGGGCCCACGTCCTAGATTCATGGAAGGGTTCCACAAGAGAACCCATAGTGGCGATTGGGTATGATGTCTGCTTGCCAGCAACAGAAGATCTCAGAGCAGAAGTTCACTCACTCCTACCACCCATGGAGTCTGATTATCTTATTTGGACGTCTGAGATCCCGACGTTTATGATGAATAATGTCTTTACATTATATTGTAAATGCTGCAGTTCATATTACAACTATGTCCATTGTTGCGTTATCTTTGAATTATATTATTATGCTCTATTATGGTTTTGCATCCTATTGGGTATTTTTCAGAATACTCATGCATCCTGCGATACAGGTTGAGCAGCTGATAAGGCATAAGTAATAGCTGAATAAGGAGGATTAGCGTGAAGAAGTTCGTAGTTTATATTAAATTTCCAGTTTATTTTGAGAACAACTGTAATGACTTTGGACCAATAAATATTTCAGGTTATTATTATAATTGCTCATTCTTAGTTTATTTTTAAATAGCTTATCCTTTGAATTTTGGTCACTTTGCACTTCTCAATGGATTAGTGTGAATGACAATATCTATTTGTTATGCCACAAGTATTCAACACATTAAAAGAAAATTGCTCCGATAAGAGCTAAAAATTTGGTGCGTGACAAAAACCATGCCCATATGATAAGAGAAGGTGTGGCAAAGATAGGGCACATCTCAACCTATTGCCCAAACAAAGAGAGGATGGCAAAGGCCAAACCGAACAATAAGGCTCGAACTTGGCTCTTTGCGATGTCGTCAAAGGCCGCGAAGGCGTCGAACGAGGATATTGAAGGTACTCTTCTTATCCATGATAGACTTGCTAGTGTTTTGATTGACCCGAGAGTTCTGTCGTAGCATGTGAATGTCTAGAGAACACCTTTGTTGTAGTTAGAGATATAGTATTGACTGCTAAATTGATATTACTTAAGTTATATGATTTCGATGCAATCTTAGGGATGGATTGGCTAGCTAAGTACTGGGCGAATGTAGGTTGCTTTAAAAAGAGAGCTCATCTTAGAATACCAAGAGAAGAAGAAATAGAAGTTGTTTGACAATATCTCGAGTCGTTTAGTAATTAGCTTGCTTCATTTCGAGGACAAAATGCCTAATAAGGAGGGGAGGATGTGACGACCTAAAAAATTGTACAAAAGAAAAATGTGAATGATTGACCAAAAACAGGAAAGTGAATTCCAATTGGAATTCTTTTAGTTCTGATTGAATAAATTTATTCGGAGATATCTTAATTTTTCCTAACTATAGTTGGAATATAAATTAATAAGGCAATTAGATAGGTTTCCATGCTACACCAAGATTCACTCGCATTGGGATTGTGCCTAGCGCCAGGGTTAGAGTTGTGCATGGCGCTAAGGTTAAATGAGAGATTATGAATTTATACACATATCTTAGGAATATGCACTCCCAATTAGAGAAGGCATAGATGAAGATTAGATGGATGGTTAATATGAGACCATATGATTGGGCGGTAGGTAATTTTGGGAGAATCCCTTTTAGTTACCAGCTTACTTTATTTAGGATAATTCAAATTTGAAATAATAGTAAGGTTTCAATGCGAGTAGGGCATCAATTAGGATGGGCGCCAAAGATTATTTTGAAAAGACTCTTGATTGGCTCAATTGATTGAGATCAATTCAAAATAGGAGAGGTGGTTAAGCTGCAATTTGAATTGGACGCCAAAAAGGAATGGGCGCCAGGGAATTTTAAAGTGAAAATAAAATTTAATTAAATAAGTACGATTTCAATTAGATGCCAATTAGTTTTCGGTGTCAAAGATCTTTTTAAGGAAGGTTTCTGATTGGCTAGTGGAGATTGTGATTGACTCGTGCTAATTATTGATGAATTATATCCATGTTCATGATCCTTATTTATTAAGGTCATATGTTATATAGTTATTTTCATTGACTCGACAACAATTAATGTTTGGATTCCGTTGATTATATCCGTAATGAATTGATGAGACTTATAAGTTCGTGTTATTTCCCTTGTTATTTTATTCTAGTGCACAACCTTGTTGTCCTCTTATAATTATCTCGTTTGGTAAAACTATTATATGTGTAGAAAGGTAAGTAATTAGTCATATATCTGAATCAGATTAAAATGATGACAAATTGCAATACTACCAACCCGAATTCTTTTTGTTTGTCATACCTATTTTCGGACAGCGTATGTATGTGTATTACATAGTAAACAGAATATCTATTGATGAATAAAATTGAAGGACATCATACTTTAATAGTGATGCAAGGCCTTTTTATCAAATGAGAAGCGAATACAGTCACTGACGAGTACAGGGCTTGTCCCTGTGAAGTCACACTTTGCCTCTAGATTCTTTTGGGAATCACTGCCTTTATACACTTCATCTCAAGTAGGTATACTAATTAAGTACTGTCTAAATAGTAATTAGACCTACTAGTTAATCTAGGGTCAAAACAGTGCTCTTGGCCAGAATTGTTTTAGTGTTGATGACCTCTACCAAAACAGTCATAATTAATTCTATAAGAGTCAGAAAAATATATTGTTTATTTCGTTGGACTCTAAACACATAGGAGTACCCTGAGTAAAAATCTCTAGTTCACATTCTTTTTGTATTGTTTGTGGTAGTAGTGTAAACCAATCTATTCTGTTTTGAACAGAACAATGTTCTTCCTAAAAGTCACATTTTGTGTCTCTCTTGTAAATCTATGAACTACCAGTAAAAGCGGCTCAATTATTATGGTATACTTTCATCTGTATCGGCCTAAGTGCCGATAATTAATTGTAGGAATAGTTGAGTAATCTACACTAATTAAAAAGGAGTAAAACAATTGTTGATTGGTTTAATTGAAACCCAGTTGTCTATATCCAAAACCTAATTGAATGTAAACACTATAAAATACTTATTGCAAGAGTCATAAACAGCCCCTTTAGCTCTTTTTTTAGGTAAAGATTCATGTGTTTCTCTCTTAAGGGATTTTCATTACGAGTATAGAACATTGTTGTTGGAAAGCTTCTATTGAAGTTATTTGTTGTGAGTTTGTCTCTTCTGGAATGGTTGGAAGAATATATATACTTGCAACTTCCCTTTTTAGTGTGACGATTGTTGAGTCAGTTGATTCCTCTGCATTATATTTTGATTGGATTTACATACTTGCAAGGCTTCGTATGCTTGCAAAGTTCTCGCCCATTTGAGGCATGCTGAAGAATTTCCATAGAGATCGTTTGCGACAACTTGCCTACATCAGTTTCATGGGATTGTTGCAACATCTCTGTATCATAATAGGTATAGACAAAGATTAAAGTTATAGTTTTGCATTCTATTGAGCATATCTTCGGAGTAATCATACATCCTGTGATGTTGGTATAGACGAAGATTAAAGTTTGAAGGCGTAACGAAGATTAGTGAATACTTGAAGAAGTTCGTAGATGGGTTGCTTTATATTTAGTTCATTATTGAAACTTTGTAATAAATGACGTGTGCAAATAGCAAACTAGTTTGAATTATTATTTATTTGTCTTATGGATTTTTTATTTAATGATAATCATATATAGTAAGATTGTTATTCATATGTTTATTTATGATTGATTGAATGACTGTGTGGGTTACTACATCGCGTCCTAAGCATTCGGCAGGTTTAATTATGTTTGCACTTTGATGAAGCCGAAATTTTGGGGCATGACACAAAAAAGAAAGGAAAACTTGGGTTGCCTTTAAGAGTGTTAAGTTTAATGCCTTCAGCCATACATAACCATCGATAAATCATCATTTGTCTATAGTCAAGTCTCTTATTTAGAGCAAGGAAGCATGCGCCTAAAAAGAGGCCTAGACGAAGTGAGCTGCGTCCTACTTCTTCCCATAGACCACATTGTCTGTGCCCCTTGGTCTCCTCCCCATTTCTCCATTTTCCACTTTGATCACCGTCAAACTAATAAATCCCAAATAATTGCTTATCGGCTTCTCTATGCCAAAAGCTGACCCACTTGATATAATAGTAATAAAGAAAAAAATGTTGGCCATTTTTAATCTCTATATGTTCCATTTTAACAGTCCCATTTGGTTTTTAAAAATGAACACTAATTTTAGGGGTTGTTTGGTTAATGAATCTTAATAAAAATTTATTGAGGCTGAATTGGTATAAAACGGGAATGTAGTTGTCCAAATTCTAAAGCCAAACATGATTCAGGTTATTAACTCCCATCTCATGTTTAATTTAGAGCCAAATTCATGAACCAAACAGTCCCTAAGCATTAATTGACCGAAATTTCTCTTTCAAGATGAATTTTAAATTTAGTCTAAATTCTTAAACCAAACACGATTCAGGTTATAATCTTTTAATTCTGCCTTAATTTGGTGCCAAATTCACAAACCAAACAACCCTAAAGCAGCAGCTGCGGGTAAGTGTGCAGGTTCCGACATATATATACATGCATACTCCTGCATTACGTTGTCGTCCATAAAGAATATTGTCCCTCAGTCCAACATTGACAGTCTCATTTGGTTTCCAAAAGAAACTTTTCATGACTTCCCCTCTAAGGATTCATGACTTTTCAAGACTTTTCGGATCCTCTCTCTCAATCTCCCCACCCCCCAAGAGGAGGATGATTGCTGTGAGCATCTGACTCTTCGTTCTTGGATGCCTCCTTTCTTGTTTCATAGACTTGGTGAAGCTTTCCTTCATTGTCCATACATTTACCAAGCGTTTGTTTTGATGATACTGAGTGCGTAACTTGCTCAAAGTTCAATAAAGAATCTTTCTTTTTCCTGAAAGATGAAAGCCCATGATTTATTAATTGGCAGTTTTTCTTTGCTTCCAAGTTTGAAAACCCATGATCATAAATTTGTAGATTTGATAAAGTTGTTCCTTGATTCTCTATACATATGCATGAGTTCTGATGATACTGAGTGCTTAACTTGCTCAAAGTTCAATAAAGAATCTTTCTTTTTTCCTGAAAGATAATCGTCCATGATTTATTAGCAGTTTTTCTTCTGCTTCCAAGCTTCAAAACTCATGATCTTATATTTGTAGAATAAATAAAGCTGTTCCTTGATTCTCTATACAATACCATGCACGAGTTCTGAGAATACTGAGTGCTTAAGTAACTGAAAGTTTTTTCCTTTTTAAAGAAAATTTTTCTTCTTCATGAAGGTTAAAAGTCCATGACTGATTTAGCAGAGTTTCTTTTGCTTCCAAGCTTGAAAACTCATGATCATATTTCCATCTGAAGCTTAGTTTAATTGGTTTGGTCATAAAGGTTGAAGAGCTTCAGCATTCCTCTAAGGAGAATGGCTTCTTGGCTGCCTCAGTTCCTGCAGTGCCTAGTCGGCAAAGAGGATCCACCAGTCGAAGATCCGCTGCTGCGTTCTGATCATCTGTTTGAGGAAACCAGGCAGGTATAAGTCTCCTCGCCCTTTCCAAGTAAAATTGCTGAGTAAAGATCAATCCCCAAAAAGTGCTGTAACACTTCTTACTTTGTTCTTTGAATTTCCAGAAGCATAGTGTCCAGGAGACATATGTGGCACCTCCTATTGAAAAGCCACAAACAAGGGTTCATTCGCTTGGTCTAAAAGATGTCCAGAGGACTCAAGTACTCCACACACAGCTTGTCTCTTCTTTCCCTTTTCCATCCCTTCAAATACCAGATACCCAAAATTTGATTTTTATTGGTAAAAATTTTCAATCAAGTTCTTCTGCTCAAACCAATATTCCCCCCCTGTCTAAGAATGTCAAGGGGACTACAATACCATCAGGGTCCCCTTCTTCCCCAGCTGTGCCAAGACCAGCCACCCAAAGGTTGGTGTTAAATGATCTGGCGAAGAAGCATCAATCATTGGTGGCATCTAACGCTTGTTTAGTCCTAGAACCAGATACAGAAAAGTTGATTTATATAGATTCGGGGAAGAATCACCAATCATGTTCTTCTGCTCCGACCCCTTCATTGCCATTGGGATCACCTTCCCCTTCTTCCCCACCAATAGTACCAACAGCTGATACTTCTCCGAAGTTTAAATGTAAGAAAGAGCCACTAGTCTCATCTCCTTCCACATCGACACCAAAGATATCTTTTAGACGTTCAAAGAACAACATCCGGAAACCGAAAAAATCACATAAAGTTCCCAGCATTGATCCGGCTCCCCTTTCCTCTCGAGCAGAGTCTTCAGGATCAGCGCCAGTTCTGAAGCACACGGTCACACTTCCTGTCTTCAAAATTCCAAAAAGTTTGAAGCGGGAGCTTGAGGATGGCAAGGTGCCTGAGGTTTTGCTAAAGGCATTGTCACAGTCCACTTACTGTGACTATTTTGCAGCTCTCATTTATGCAGAGGATTACTATTGTAAGGTGTGCATGTCACGTCTTTTTCCTTCTGTTGATATCAGTCAACACAAGTAGGGAATCGCCTTATTAAAACATAGACCATATAATCTTGGTAGGCTATCAAAGATTATTGCCAATCTTGTGATAGATGTCTCTCATTGCTATTTTGTGATCCTTTCTCCAATGCTTCAGAGTTGGATAGCCTTTGCGCTTGAAAAATTTTGTATCTATGTCACATTATGTAACACATCTTTCTTTCCTCTTTTTTTTTTGTTAACATCAGAAATGGAGCAAATACACTTTGCCTGCAGTCAGTCTGGAAGTAAGAAAGGGATCGACACCTTACAAAAATAAGAAAGGTAATAAAAGAAGCTATGTGGTCATTGAGATGGATTCTGTTCCTGATAGGCGGCCTTTCTTACTGTCAAGGGATATTGTGCACTTGAAACCATTAGACAAGCATGAAAAGCATGTCAAACCTTTTAAGGTCAGTTTGATTACAGTTCTCGAAACACATTTCTTGCCAGAAAATAGTATTTCACACGAATTACTTTAGAAATTTCCACTGTCTAAGATAAAAGATTTGCGATTTGTGTCCATGAAATTTGGAAATAGCTGAAATTTTAATTGTGGCAGAATCCCCATTAATATAAAGATATCCTGAACTTTCTCTTTGTGAAATGATGAAATGTGATCAAGACAAGCTTTGATTTTAGACAAACACCGAGGCCTACATGGATTGTTTGATGCACATTAGCCACAAATTGACGTTTTAGAATAGATAGAACCAGAGGATACTTCTTCCATTTGGTCTCTAGTTATTTCTGTTTTTGAAGCTTCTCAAACATTCCTGCCAGAATATTGGAAAAATATTCTTTTTCCTGTCTACTCAATAAAATATCAGTAATTCCATCAGTTTGTTGTTCATATCTTCACTAGAAAATTAATTGTATAAATTCCATACAGGCTGAAAACACTAACATGTTACACAGTCTATTCTCTTCATATCCTTGAAGTGATATGCAGGGAAAAGGCACTTAGTGCATTGGCTTTGTGTACCGAATATTAACTAGGCATCCATCTTATCTAATAACATGAGCTTGAGTACGGGATACTGCAGCCTAGCCAAGTAGGAATAAGGTCTATTTAATAACAACAACCTGTCAACCACACAGTATAATTGGGACCTCTTACCTTAAGGATTTTCTAAGAAGTTGGTAGTGGAAGTAGCTGTACATGGTGTAAACTATTATGATGTTTTTGACAATCGCTTCTCAGCACACAAATGCTGCGTTTCGCAGAGCATTACTAATTACATCAAGATCAGATGTAGATTGTTCTGCTAATCAGGTCCATGACATGAGATGCTTTCCATTGTTGTTTATGCTCTATATTCGGTACACGTTGGAAAATTTGAAAAATGGCTGATCCGACTTTGAATAATAATAACCAACTTCACATTATCACTGGGTGCTATGAACTACAGTCATGATCTTTTTTGTCCCATTAATACCTGCTCTTTATTTAGTTCCAGTTGAATAAAATTTTAGTGTTCAATTATGTAAGTTATAATTTGCTTTAATAATCACACTTTTCTGTTTGGAACAGGGAACCATCTCTCATGTGCTAAAAAAATCAATTATCTATGCTGAATTTGGAGATGACTTCATCTCACAGCATTCTTCAACATGTCGATACGATGTCAGCTTCTCCTTCAATAGGATTTGCATGAACCGCTGCCACCTATCAATTCGGGCTGCAACAGACTCCTGCTTTCACAATCTTCTTTTCCCAGATATATCCCAGAGGATTTTAGACATCAATGATAGCAAAGAGCCTTTAGCATTTAACGATGGAAACCTTAATGTCAAAGCGAAGGCTGCAGTCCACCATATTCTGAGCATATGGTGTCCACCACCATATCTTCTTGTTGGACCACTCTCCGTGAATGTAAAGGATGAGCTGTCCGTAACTGGAAGAGTCATTAGAGAAGCAATCCTCCAAATTTACAGAGCAAACCCAGAGAGCCGAATTCTCTTGGCTAGTCCCCGGAACAAGACCTGTGACTTGCTAATGGAAAGCTTGAAACATGACATCCCTGAACCTGAAATGTTTCGAATTAATGCAGCATTCCGGCGTGTTGAAGAGGTGACTGAAAACGTTCTTAATGTATCCTCATATGACTATAGTGGAGAATGTTTCACTATGAGCACTCTCACTGTTCTTCGCAAATTTCGAATAATTTCCACCACATTTATGAGCAGCTTCAGGCTGTACAGTAAAGGAATTACTTCAGGTCATTTTTCTCATGTTTTCCTGGTTGATGCAACATCTGCCATTGAGCCCGAGGTGTTGGTGACCTTGGTGAACCTGGTTGATGATATGACAGCGGTTGTGGTCTCTGGTTCTCAGGGAGATTGTCCAAATCAAATTAGGTCAGAAATATCTCAACAATATGGATTGAGGAAATCATACATGCAACGACTTCTTGAGAGTAATCTCGACTCTGGCTCCGATCCTTTGTTTGTGTCATATCTTTGATTAGCAGGCATCTCTTCTAGTTTAAATGGAGACTTTGGTTCTTTGAAGTTTCAAGAGTTGATGCTGACATTTGTTGTTTGAACTTATAGTATGACATATGTCCTCGTAAATTGTTGAAAGACAAGTGAATAGCTGTTGATGTAAATAAATTTATTTGTGAAACTGAAAGCCAAATTTCTTTGTACTATGGCTTCTTATGTTCTTCTCATTTGGTTATCTGCTTCACATTTGGATTTTCCTATGTTGTGAAGGAGATTATGCAAGAGATAATTTCCATTGATGGCCATGTTTGGAAGTTGGATAATATCTGATGCCCTACACCAACGTAATGTCACTAATCTATGCATGCCATAGGACTCACAGCCATCATGTTTCATCAACAAGGATTGGCTAATAATAGCTCTGTTTTTTAACAGGCACCTTGGCGTTATATAATTTGTTTAAATTACTCTTATCAGTTAGAGCTGTATTTTTGGGGGACAAAGAGTGCTGATTAGTTTCTTATATAAGTTGATATAATTCTTACTAGAAATTCCCGGCATCCACCAACTTGTCCACAATCATGACCAAAATTTTGAAATGAACTCAGGGATTAATTTTTTTTTTCCTTTGGTGTGCAAGTTCATTGAACTCTAACTACTCTTATATTTATCATACTGTTTATGATAGGACTGTCTAACCTAAAATCCTTGCTACTACCATCATTTATTCCTTACCTCTTTTGCTTGCCTGCAAGCACCATTGAATTTGTAATTAATGCATAAAATGCAGAACAAAACTTGGTCTCTATTTTCTTCTACCCTACATCAAATTTTCATAGGTAACACAATCCTCCCTCCACTTAAATAATCATAATCACAAACCACATTGGACATAATTAAGTCTCTCTCTCTCTCTCGCAACTGTGCATGCGTCGTGTTTACCTCCCCATGAGTCATCTAGCTACCGGAAGAGTCTTACAGCCTGCGCTCTTGCTGCTAACATCTGATTCCTTGTTCTTCAATGGCTACTATTTTTATTTCATATAGTTTTCGTAAAACTATTGCTTAAAGTTTCTATACACCATGCATTAGTGTATTTTTTTCCGATCAGTCCATGCATTAGTTTTGACGATACTGAGCTGACGATCGATTCAAGCATTAGTGTTGATGATACTGAGAGCTGTAACTTGTTACTGAAATGAAAAAAACCATGTTACTTTTCTACTTTTCTAACAAAGATAATAGTCCACGATCATTTTAGCAGAGTGTTCTTTCTTCCTCCAAGCTTGAAACCCATGATCGAGTTTGTATCTGAAGCTTGAACAATCTTAAGTCTTATTGGTTTTTGGTTGGAAGGAGGTTGAAGAGCTTCCACAGCCATAGTTTCATAGCTTATGCAGTTCTCCTCATAGGAAAATGACGTCTTGCCTGGTTCAATTCCTATGGTGCCTCCTCTGCAACGAAGATCCCGTTTGATTGGAGGCGCAACGATTATCAAGCCATTGCGATAACATCTTCAGCCTCTTATCATCACTTTGGACCTCCATCTGTTGCCAGGACAGACCAAGAAGGTGATTATTTTGGGGTCCAAATGTGATAAAGAGCCACGAGTATTTGTTTAACAATGGTTTATGTGAATAATTCTGATTATAGTATTCTTCTCCAAGTCGGAGTCAATGTATAGATATAATTACATCCTATAAAAAAAGAAACAATCTTATTATAGTGGAAACTAAATAATCCTATATTTAAACATAAGGTCTGGTCAATTAACTAGATTCCTAAGATCAATTACAAAATCAATCTAATAATTACACCTCACATATAGCTTATGCAGACACTCCCCCTTAAGTTAGAACATAGATATCTATCATGCCCAATTTGTCAATTATACCATAGAACACCTTTCCTAAAACTGCTTTCATGAGCATATCAACTAACTAGCTTTCTGACTAGACAAATGGAAGTTTTATAATCTTTTTTTCGAGGTTCTCATTGATGAAATGATGATCAAGTTCAACATGTTTGGTGTGGTCATGTGGTACAAGATTCTGTGCAATCTCAATGGCTGCCTTATTATCACAATGAAGATTCATAGGTTTTGCATATTCAATCCCCAAATATATTAGTACACTCCTAATCAACATCAATTTGCATACATCATAAGCTATACCTCGGAATTCGGTTTCTACATTTGATCTTGCCACGACCTTCTACTTCTTGCTTCTCCAAGTGATAAGATTACCTTCCACTAAAGTAACCATACGTGGACCTTCTGTTGGTTTCATCACCTGGCCAGTCAGAATCGATATATCATTCAATGTTAGAGACACAATTTTTTTAGAACAACAAAGCTTTGCCTGGAGCACTCTTCAAGTATCTTAAGATTCGATATACCGCATTCATATGCTATTCACTTATGCATGCATGAACTGGCTTATAATGCTCACTGCATAAGCTATATCCAGCCGCATGTGTGACAAATAGATAAATCTCCCAACCAACCACTGATAAAGACTTTTGTTTGTTGGAGCTTTATATGGAAAAACTCCGAGCTTGAACTTCCCAAACCAAGCTTTAGGTGACTGTTTCAGCTCTACAATGACTTCTTCAGTTTAAAATTTTAATTTTTATACGAAGAACTATGTTTAACTCCAAGGTTCAACTCCATGCAGACCTTTCCTCTAAATCTCCATTGAGAAAAATATTTTTAACATCAAATTGTTGCAAAGGTCAATCCTGTTTGCTGTTATAGATATAAGAATGCAAATTGTATTATCTTGACTACCGATGCAAAATTCTTTTGATAATCCACCCCATACCTTTATGTGCACCCCTTTGCAACTAACCTTGTTTTATATCTATCAAGAATGTCATCTGCTTTGAATTTCACCGTGAACACCCATCTACATCCAATTGTCTTCTTTCCTTCAGGTAATGGAACAAGTTCCCAAGTGGCATTCTTCTGTAGAGCCTCCATCTCTTCATTCATCTCCTTTGTCCATTTTAGATGTGTCAATGCATCCTGCACACTACTAGGAATAGATACGATGGGTAGTTGATTAACATTAAATATACACAATTTAGACGATCTATGGGAGGACACATGGTTGCTAATTGGGTATTTAGTCCTGGCTTTAGGATTAGGTTCATATTATTTTGGTCTCCCTTATTCGATCTTTGTGGATATTTAGGAGCTATATTTTTTGCATGAACATGTGTTTCATTAGACTCATCAAATATGGGATTCAAGATTACCTAAGGAAGAACATTCTTGGTCAATTCTTTAGTTAATGGTATAGACATGGGCAACTCTGAGGACATCAGTGATCTGACATGTTAGGAGCATCTAATTTATTTACGGGAAGAACTAACAACTCACTCTCAATTTCATGAATACTATCACAATTTTGCTGAACACTTTTCCCAAAATGTTCATTCACTTCTTCTAACTCTATAAACTAATCTCCTTTGCCACCTTCTTGTAACCCATTCTCTTCACTAGAGCTCTCCCCCTGAAGAGAAGGTCCAGCGACTCCCCCTGAGTAATAAGGCTCTAATTCATGAAAAGAAACATTCAAAGACTCATATGTAATTTTCTAGTTTGAGGGTCATAGCATCTATATCCTTTCTGAAACTCAGAATAGTCAACAAAGACACACTGTTTTGCACATAAATCAAGTTTATTTCACAGACTTTTGGAGATGTGAACATGTAAAATACAACCACAAACTCGCAGTTCAAGAGTTGGGAGGTGTAGAACTAAAAGTAAGAATTGCATCTTTTGTTGGGGGGTTTGAAAGTCTTATCACTCAAGAAGTTCAATTAATGAGGTAAGTAACGGGTTTCATAGCCTTACCCTAATAAAACTGAGGCATGTTCATGCCAAAGAGAGAGGCACGAACCACCTCCAATAGTTGTCTGTCCTTCCTCTCCGCCAATCCATTTTGTTGCGGACTATAGGTGCAAGAGGTTTGATGATGAATCCCATGGTAGCTTAGAAACTTGTCGAAAGATGCATCTACAAACTTAGTTCCATTGTCAGATTGCATAACACGAATATGCTTTTGGTACCGAGTACCCATCATATTATGAAATTCTTGAAATGTTGTACACACATCACTCTTTTGTCAAGCAGAGACACCCAAGTCATTCATTCTAGCAAGGAATTCCATATCGGCTATCGATATTGGGCCCCACCCGATAAAAATTTTTAATTTTTTTTTAAAAAAACAACTTTCGCTATTGTTTCCCATCCTAATATGCATATTTTGAAATCTATGCTTTGTTTAAATTAGTATAACTCATTTTAGAAGTTAGATTGTGAAAATATACAGTAAAAACTAGTTTTCGACCACCGATATTTTTTTACAAATATCTTCGATATATCTCCGATATTTTGTCTCTTAAGCCTATCGATATTTTACCGATATCCAATACGAAATTCCTTGCATTCTAGTGTATTCATCAATAAATATAACAAAATAATGAGCTTTAGACATAGAAGGTATTTTTGCAGGACCTCAAACATCATAGTGAATAACCACAAAAGGTTATGAACTTCTATTCAAACTCGGTAAATAAAACATACGATGACTCTTAGCTAGTTCACAAATGCCACAATAAAAATCTAAATCATTTAGACCTGAAAAAAGATGTGGTTGCAATTTTCAAAGACAACCAACAGAAAGATGTCCTAGTCTCCGGTGCCATAACCATATAGTTGCTCGAGCGTTGTCTTCGCTACTAGTTTGATTTGCCTTACTGAATTTTGGTCCCCTATTTTTTGTCAACTCCAAGTAGTAGAGTTTGCCCCATCTAACACCATAACTAGGGTTGTTCACGAGCTGAGCTAAGTCGAGATTTGACTTAGCTCGACTCTAGCTCAACTTCTAGAAACTTGGCTCGAGCTCGGCTTGGCTCAAGACGAGCCTAAGATATTAGCAGCTCGAGCTCGGCTTGCCCTGTAATTCCTAAACTTGGCTCAAGCTTGGAGCTCGAGCAGTTTTTTTTTATGACTCACAACAAAAAGTTATTTATGGGTGAAAATTGTTTTTGTCAGGATTCGAACCCAAACACAAGTCCAATATATCAACACACAATAACCAACTGCACTGCAAGTTTTTTTATGGTCATTGTGCGCAAAAATATATTTATTACATATTTGAAGTGGGCTACACTAATGACTTTTTTTTATAACGAGTGGTGTCTGAGTCCTTAGGACCCAACTAGAAGGGGCAAGGAAACTGGCCTCTTAGAGCACCATATCCTGCCACCAATCCCCTTGGGTACATACAAGGCCCACCCATCATACGCACCGGGTAAATCAGGATATAATCACAGGTGGGTGGCCAATGGAGTGGGGGTTCGAGCTCAAAACCTTTGCTCAATGGAAGTGTGTTCTATCCATCACACAAACACCCCATTAGTCAATTTCACTAATGCTGCCTCATAATATCAAACCGCGGGTCAATCCAGTTCCACCAGCGGTCCAACCAAACCTACCAATCTGCCATCAATCGGGGTCGATGACCGGTCCAATTTTCTATGCGCTTTGGGGTAGTTTGGTTGTGAGCATTTACTATATAACACAATAAACCAAAAAATACATAGAAAATAAACACAAGGAAGGCCAATAACTCATTTGATTATTTGGGGTAGTAAGAAAGTAAAGTGGGCTGATGTGGGCCTAGTGATTGTGTAACATAGTCCTTTACATGGGCCAATATCCTCTAATCGAGGGCCTGCCTAATGGCTAATGTCGGCCCGTACTACCGAAGTTCATGAATAAAACCATGACCCATAAAAACCCAAGTCACATACATGGTTTTGAGCTTGACATGCTAACGACCTGTGGCCTGTGGGGGCCCGTGGTGGCACCATCAGTCAAAACTCACGTTTTGGGTAGAAATTCAAGGAATCACATCTATTGTCTGAAAATGATATTTCCCACCTTTTTTTTAGGGAAAATTACTAAATAATATATATTAAAATAAATAATAACCATTCGGGAAAGATAGAAATTTATTTTCCGATCAGGTTATTTGACATGTCACGCAGGCGTTAACATGGTGCTGGCCCTTGCACATTATTTTTTTTTTACCCCGACCCGAAAGGCGTCACTGAAGAGACATCTTCCTCTTGTAATGAAAAAATGCATCGTTTCAACTAACGTCTTACATTTTTTTAGCTTTTCATCTAAGGCGTCATCGGAAGAGATGCCTTCCTCTTGCAACAAGGAAAGACGTCGTTTCAATTGACGCCTTACATTTTGTTAGATTTTTCAACTAAGGCGTCATTTCTATTGACGCCTTAGTTTTTTTTTTATTGATCCCGAAAGAAAAACCTTGGCATCATTGGAAGTGACGTCTTCAAATAATATTTTGTAAAAAAGTAAAGTGTCATTTTAAATGACAACTTCAAAGTATAGTCTTTTCGGACTTGTTTTTTTTTTGTTACGACACAATAAAACATCATTTGAAACGACATCTTAGTTAAAAATGTGACAAAATGGAAAATGTCAATAGAAGTTTTCTTTGTCTATCACATATATGAGACTATATGATCAGTGGTTAGGTATGGCCTTGTACTATCGCATTTTTTTGTGTCAATCTTACTTTGCCTGGTCACAGTCTTTTCTCATTACATATGGGAGACTATGTGATCAGGCCCTTGTACTATCATATTTTTTGTGTGTCAATCTTATTTCGCATGATCATAGAGTTTTTCTTCATTACATATGGGAGACTATGTTATCAGGCCTTGTGCTATCATATTTTTTTTGTGTTTTTTGTGTCAATCTTACTCCGCTTGATCACAGAGTCTTTCCTCATTACATATCGGGGACTAAGTGATCAGGTCATACTCTGTAGTTAGGTATCGCCTTCTACTATCGTATTTTTTTGTCAATTTTACTACGCCTAATCGCTAAATCTCCAATATTTGATAAACAAGGAAAGCGTCTATTCTACTGACGTTTTTTATTTTATTATATTTTCGACTAAGGTGCCTTGTCAAATAACATTTTAATGTCCCTTAATGAAAAAAATAAGTACAAAAAGTTTATACTTCGAAGGCGTCTTTTCCATGATGCCTTTTTGGTCAGGATAATGGAAAGTTGCATTGGCGATATATCGATATTAGACTTCAAACGATAAAATGATATTGTGTAATCTCGATTTTGAAGTTTTTTTAAAATATCACCGATATATCGATTTCGCTTCGATATATCGGTATTTAAAAAAATTAAAAAATAAAAAAAATTAACTTTCCTGTTTGTTTCCCATCCTATGCCAAGTGGAAGGATACGGGTTTAAAACACGAACACATATTTTGAATTATATACATATTTTATGCATATTTTAAAATTTATGCTTCTGTAAATTAGTATCACTCATTTTAAAATTTATATTGTAAAAATATATGGTAAAAACTAGTTTTAGACCACTGATATTTTTTTACACAATATCTTTGATATATCTATGATATTTTGTCTCTTTGGTTGACCGATATTTTACCGACATCCGATACGATATTCCTTGGTCATGATAAAAAAAAACCGCACTGGCCAGCGCCTGAGTGGCATGTCAGATAACCAGATCGGGAAATAAGGTTTTCTCTTTTCTGATCAGTTATTATTTATTTTAATATATATTATTTGATAAATTTCCCTATTTTAGTTATAGAAAGATGTCAATTGTAAACCAATCGATTGATTAAGTAACATAGTTGGCAAGAAAAAAGTAGGGGTTCAGACAATTTTGTTTTTCTGATAATTACCCCTTGCACACCCCGCCAAAAATATATAAAATGCCACAAGGCTGGGATCCGACTGGCGGGACCGCTCCCTCGATAAGGAAAGATCCAGTCCCTCGACAGGGAGAGATTCAACCAGCGCACTTCATGCTAGGTTCACGACAACTTATTTGAGGCGAGGCGAAGACACTTGAGCATCACTGTGACACAATGGGTCCATTAGTATTGAACTGACGAGGAACAAACACCAAGTCTTGCAGATCACTTCTCTTCTGAATTGTAAAGTGGTTTGTCTTGCTATACCACTAGGATAGAAGATCTGTCTTTGTAAATCACATCAACATTTTGTCATTTGTTATTCAAACAATTGCTATTCTTTTTTCCCTAGAAACTTGTGCTGATTCCATAACTCACGGGATCAATAATTTGAAATGAATAGCTCCCAAATGATTTTCTTCCATTTTGATATGGTATTTCTGAAATGAATAGCTATTCCATCTCATGTACAAAAAAAAATAGCTATTCCATCTCAAATGAAAGGAGATGATGATGATTTTCCCACTACCAAATCAAAATGGAAGAAAAATATTTGGGTAGAAGGGAAGGAAATAAAGACCATGGAATATTAGTCCATGATAATTGAGATGCGTAAGCAGAAAATTGAAAAAAAACATGTACAAGTTGTGGATGATGAGCGCCATACAAGGGCCCTCATTTGTCCTTCTTGCCGTGGGTAGCTTTATTGACTAAGGAGAATTGAAGCAAGGACAACACATCACTTTCTTGCTTTTTGCACTTTGTCTTACTATGCTATGAGAAATGTATGTGTCAACAGGTTGTCTTTGACCCTATCCCACCTTGTTAAGATCTTCAGGGGTTGGATCATGTTATTGTTTTCCTGTTGTATGCTCAGAACTTATGACAACAATCAATTCACCACTATTGCTTCATACCAAACTATTTTGATGTGTGCACTAGGCATGGATTAAGTTTATATTGTGTCATTTTGCTATGAAGAGTATCATTTATATATTTCATCACGAGTACATATTGAAGTGTTCTCTTGCTTGAGCCCATGTTCCTTCAGCCTTCTTTTTATCCTCTTGCTTGGATCTAACATACGCTTTTATCTCTGCTTATGATGGATGCTGTTCAGTGTATTTAGACAAATTATGTACTCAAACATTTATTCTTACTTTTTGGTACTCATTGTATGATTAATGTTAATAATGAACAGCTTCCGTTAAAAGAAGAAAGAAAAAGGAGAAGGGTTAGGATAGAAAACCATTAGAGAGAAAAAAGAAGAACTCTAGAGACAGGAAGAGAGTAGAGAGGAAATGCATAGAGCAAAAAGATATTCATCAGAGATCGATCCTTCATTCACTTACTAATTGCTCAATAAAGCTTGCAACTGCTCGTACAGACCCAAGTAAATCTTAATCTTACTATAATTTTAAGTTAGAATCTAGTCCAATTAGAATCACAATAAGCCTCCATACATATCTAAAAACTATCAAATAGTAACGTAGTTATTAGTAATTTCCTTACCTAGCTAGTTTCAATTACTACCATCTTTGAGGACTTCTTTTTGAGTTCCTAATGAGGCTTGCCGTAGTACATCTTTGAGAGTCAATTGGAGGGTAGGTTCCTGTTTTTCCTGCGATGTGGACTCAACAAATGTGATAAGACTTGATATGTATCTCTTGAAAATGTTTTTATATGTTCCCGAAGACTGCTTGATGAACATGGATATCAGAATTCACAAGTCAAGCAACGACATGAACTTGGGGGCCTATTTGATGATAAGAGAATCTGGTCTATAGTGCTACCTAACTTGTCTATTATCAATCAAATAGGTGACATACTCGTGGCATGCCGGCAGCTGACCATGGCACTTCCCATAGGTTCACATCCTCAATACTAAACTCCATACTTCTCTTTTTTTATACATTCTTCGCTTCTTCTCTGATACATGGTGCCTAACTAGTTCTTGTTTCTTTTTGCTGGAAATATATAGAGTAAATGCACTAAGAACGAAGGACAACAAGCATGGTGCCTAACCAGTTGGCATAGCCAAAATTTTCTTTTGGAAAAAAAATGTTGAAATAGCTCCACAGGCTTTCTTCACTTGTTTCGTACTAAATAGAATATTGTCATGCTTTTTTCGATAACTAATAGAACATTGTAATAGGAGTATCCTCTAGTACATATCAAAACAAGTGCTTGAACTTGTTTAGAATTGAAAAAAATAGATGAATTCGAACAATTTACCTCATATATATGCATATATGTGAATGTAGGGGGATCATCTCCCACATTAATCTAACTTACGAGTATTTGATACTTTTAATTTTGTTACTTAGTAACCTAGAAAAATTTGTACTCCCTGCATTCCATATTTACAGTCCTATTTAGTTTTTGAAAATGAACTGATTTTAGATTTCAAAAATCCAAGTAGGACCATTATTATAGAGTGAAGGGAACTTTGAAAAAGACAGAAAAATTCATGTTCAATCACAGATTTTAGATTTAGGATTTTTAGCCTTTATTTACCCAAAATATTTTCACTAGTCCTCCAGAGAGATATAGAGCAGGCTATGGAGTAAATGAAATACCCAAGCCCAATGCAGTGAAGGGTCCAATGAGGGTTAGGGGCCCAGCTCATGGCAGAAGGCTTTTCCCAATCATGAACCTAGACCAAACAGCTGGTAGCTTTGGTCTGCATTACTAGTTACTATACACATGCCTCAGTACACAGTCTCTGCCCCTTCATAATTGTAAGCCACCGCCACTTGCTCAAAATTCCCCTCCCAAATTCAATTACAATTAACTCCTTTCTTGTGTCTTTTTAAGCTCTCTGTCTCCTTCTCTCCTTCACCACATGTACAACAAGAAGGAGGAGAAGGAGATGACAAACATGTCTAAGGAGATGGCCATGGAGATTTCCATGCCTGAATATGATAGGAATGTGTGTGATGATGATGGAAGAGTGAAGAGAACAGGTATTTCCTTGGTTCTTCTTTCATGGGTATTACTACAATTGTTTTTTTTTTTAAATGGTTGAAAGTTTAATCTGTGTGCATTTGGCTTGCAGGGAGTTTGTGGACTGCAAGTGCTCACATAATAACGGCTGTAATTGGATCCGGAGTGCTTTCTCTGGCATGGGCCATTGCTCAACTAGGCTGGGTGGCTGGCCCTGTGGTTCTCATGGCCTTCTCCTTAATTACTTGGTTCATGTCCACCCTTCTTGTAGATTGTTACAGGACTCCTGACCCTGTCACTGGGAAGAGGAACTATACTTACATGGATGTTGTTAGAGCCAACCTAGGTAAAGTTTCTGTTAATCATATATGTCCTTTAATAGAACAAAGTGAGATATATCATTGATTTAAAACCATAAAGTGTTGTATTGCAAGAAAACATAAAGTGGCGATTGAATGTGATATGGTTACTCTTTTTAATGAAGGGAAGGATTAGTTGGTTAGGCCTGACAACAGTCAGCATGAGGAACTCAAATTAAAGATATTTTATTTGAATACACTTGCTTTTTAATGGGTTTAAAAAACTATTTCTTTGTTTTATTTTGTACTTGCCAAAGGTTTTCTTGAAAGTGAGAATTACAATTTATGCTAAGAAAGTGTTATGTACATATACTCTTTTCATGTGGAATTTTTTGAGAGTCCAGATATGTAAAGGTTGTGAAAGCATGCAAGAAAGTTATTACTTTTTACATTTTTTATTAGAGTAATGAGTAAGAATTATCACTAATTGATTACTTATTACATGAATATTTATAAAAATCTCTTATTAATATTAATAACAAAGAAAGCATTTTGATCTGCTTTTTTCTTTCTTCCAACTTTTTTATCCACCTCTAGGCCTTATATTGTAGGCTTGTTTGCAAAGCCCTCTGCATGTCATTCACCATTAATGAAAAGCAACTCAATTTATTGAATAGCTCATTTATATGTCTGCAACTCATTTATGTCCTAAAACTTTCTTCACCACTTCCTCTTGTTCTTCAGGGGGTGCCAAGATTCAACTGTGTGGGATTGCCCAATATGGAAACCTCGTTGGGACTTCAATCGGCTACACCATCACAGCATCCATCAGCATGGCGTAAGCTAGCCAAAAACCTCTACACTTCCTCTTCACAACAAAGTACAACACCTCTTTAATTAACTTCCCAAGCCAAAGTTGCATTTCATCTACTAAAAATTTTCCATTTCTTCTTATATTTAGGGCAATCTACAAGTCCAACTGCTACCACAAGCATGGTCACCAGGCCAAGTGCTACACCTCCAACAACCCCTTCATGATCATCTTTGCAAGCTTCCAAGTTGTCCTCTCACAGATCCCCAACTTCCACAAGCTCTGGTTCCTCTCCATTGTTGCTGCCATTATGTCCTTTGCTTACTCCTCCATTGGACTTGCTCTCTCCCTTGCCAAAATTGTAGGTGAGAATTGCTTTTCCACTCAATCTCTTCTAAATATTCGGCTTTACATTTTGTACAAAATTGATATGAGCCACTAATCCAATGGCTCGGCTGATTCAAACGATCCCCTCATATTAACACACGCCGTTGGATCAAAATTGAAGGGCCTGCGCTGTCTTGGCGCATGCGAGCGTGAGCCATGGCACATACTAACATGATTTATACAAAGTTTATGTTATGCTTATGGTTTCATTTGTGGGCCTGCAGGTGGTGGGCCTCAAGTGAGGACCACCCTAACAGGTGTGACAGTGGGGGTGGATGTGAGTGGGGCTGACAAGGTGTGGAGGACTTTTCAAGCAATTGGAGACATTGCTTTTGCTTATTCCTTCTCTACTGTCCTCATTGAAATTCAGGTTTAAATTCTTAAGAAAAATAATTACGATTTAGGGTCCGTTTGGAGCGTGATTAAAAGCAAAACATCCAGATGGGATGTTTTGCTACACTGTAGCATCTGGATATCCAGCTGGATGTAAAAATCCACATGGATGCTACAGTATATATCCAATATCCAGTCTGGATATTTTTGCAATAATCACGCCCCAAACGGCCCCTTAGTGTAACATGATGGAGATTGGAATGTGATGTTTTTTCTTGTACAAATTGGAATGTAATGTTGGGCCTGCAGGACACACTTAAATCAAGCCCACCAGAGAATAGGGTCATGAAGAAGGCCACCTTAATTGGTGTGTCCACCACAACCATCTTCTACATGCTATGTGGGGTCCTCGGCTATGCTGCCTTTGGCAATGATGCACCTGGCAACTTCCTCACTGGCTTCGGCTTCTTCGAGCCCTATTGGCTCATCGACATCGCTAACATCTGCATCGCCGTCCATCTCATTGGGGCCTACCAGGTAAATCAATCCCCATGGCCTACACCCTGCCCTCACATTTTGGTTCGGATGATTGCTATCTAATTGAGGACCATTATTCCATGTGCTCTGCAGGTCTTCTCTCAGCCCTTCTTCCAATTCTTTGAGAAGTGGGTCCGGAGCCGGTGGCCCCACAGTTTTTTCACCGCCGAACACACCGTCGATCTTCCTTTCAACGGCCGATACTCCGTCAACTTCTTCCGATCGGTCTGGCGGACGGTCTATGTTGTGATGACCGCCGTGGTGGCGATGATCTTCCCCTTCTTCAACGGATTTGTGGGCCTCCTAGGGGCTGCCGGATTTTGGCCGTTGACTGTCTACTTCCCGGTGGAGATGTACATTGCCCAACGTAAGATTGATCGATTCACCGCAACTTGGGTATGGTTAAAGATCTTGAGTTGGGTTTGCTTGATTGTATCGATCTGCGCCGCGGTGGGGTCAGCCCAAGGGCTGATCCATGATCTCCTAGCCTACAGGCCCTTCATGACCCCACATGAATAATGTGAGGGGAAAGTATAGCAATAAGCCTTTCTAATCTGAGAAATATATCATGTTCACACTCTCTATTCAGTAGGGAGCATATCGCTGGTTGTATTTTCCCTCAGGTGATGAGTGTCACTAGGCTGTTCCCAAGCCACAGGTAGCATACTCTATAAATATTGGGGCCAATGGTCACACATGAGGATGGGAATGAAGGACATCAATAGCAAAACAGAGAGCTGCATTATATTGGTTTGTGAAGTTTGAGCATCTTATGGTATAAGAAAACATAGAGTAAAAATTTTGCAATAAGGCATACTAAGGGGCAGTCTGGTGTGTGATTAAAAGCAAAACATCCAGTGTTACACGGTAGCATCCATGTTTTTTTTAACATCCAGCTGAAACACGTTAGCTGTTAGAAAAAATATGGATGCTACAGTGGACATCCAAAATCTACGCTGGATGTTTGGCTTTATCACGCCCCAAAACGGCCCCTAACTAATGTAACTTTAAGGTGTACCCCAATCATGGCGCATGTTACTATAGAGATTGACAGTTAAAATCCTGACCGCCCTGGCACATGTGACTGTGAGCCAGGGAGCGTATCAAAAACTTCCCCAAATTTTAATATGAAAAAGTTAATATGAGCTTCGGCTCACCGCATTGGTGTGAGCCTAGAGCCGATCTGAGCCATCGGACCTGCCTGATCCGCGGGGCTCAGATCATGATGGCTCATGCAGAGGTGCATGAGCTAAGGCTCATATATTAGATGAGGTTCTTCACATAAATGGGCTCATATAAAATTTTTCCTTTTTCTATTCCTTTTTTTCTTTTTTATAAAATGCATCTCATGTAATCGGACAGGATCTTGAACGACCAGGATTCTGGCCAGCTGCAACCGTGTCAAAGTACCAAAAGTAGTTGCCGGTCTATGAGATTCTTCCGCAAGTTTGTTCTTGAGACCCGCGATTTTGGCGCCAAAAAATATTACAAGCGTACCCTCACTTCTATCATCTTAATTCTTATGGCAATGCCTCCAATCACATTTTGGACATTCCCACTTTCCTATCATCATTTCCCATCTCCAACTCAGGTCTTCAAAGTCTCTGATCATCCTCCCAATCATTCAGATGATTCCCCACATTCCAAAGCTTGGCCACCTTGCTTGCCTTTGATCACCATGCTCCTCCTGTTCTTTTGTTTATCAACTAACTGTGGTAAGTCAAGGTTGCCAGTTGTTTTGTACTATTTTTTTCTGTACTTGTTACCGGTTTCAGTTTGTTAGTTTTCATTATTTTCAAAGTATTTCTTGTTGAAACTTTTTAAAAGAAATTATGGGTTTGTTTGTAATTAGAGTAATTTCCACAGGATTCAATGCAAACAAGAGGTTGATGAACTTAGGGGCCTAGGAAGTTGGATAATGTTTTATTCATTCTGGGATTTAAGCCTAGTAATTGGAAGTCTTGAAGGCGTTTGATCGAAGTCCTCCAGCCTGTATTCTGGTTTGGTGAAGGAGATTGAAGGATTTCTCCATAAGAATAATCTGATTTGGTGCCCAGTAGAATTGTGAAGCTTCCCTTTTAGGAAAATGTGTTGTTGTTTTGATTTCCTTAGGTGTCTTATTTCCTATAATGACCACGTTGAAGACTCGGATTATGGGGACTACCAAGCTGCTTCAGAGTCCTCTTCGCCTCCGCAGGACAAGTGCACAATTTCAGAAGAGCCATTAACTAGACAATCTAGTTTTGGCAAGCAAGAATCAGTAGCAAAGAGATTTATTATTCCACGGGAAGGACAAGCAACTAGCGGTGGATCAGTTTCACTTCCAGTTGAGAAGCCAGAGGAACAAGTTGCTCCTTCGGATCCGAAAGCAATTAAAGAGTCAGATTTACCCTCATTTTTGGTTGGGGGCTCTGCGTCCAAGCCACACACTCAAAGGTCATTGTCACAGGATTTGCAAAATGAACTTCCATTTGGACACCATTTGCATTCCATGAACATAGTGACTTTTGCACCATTTGAGAAGCCTCAGACAGAAGCCAATGGACTACTTTTGGAGGCTGATGGTATCGAGGAAGCACTTGTACCTCAAGTAGGGTATGATGTTATTTCATCCTCTTCATCATCCGGATCAGACCTAGGCAGCCCAAATCTGATTTTTTCCAATGCAGAAAATGAAATGGCTGATGAACATAGAAACCATCAATTTTCAGCTGTGACTTCATTATCCTTACCATTGGTAGAGGAACTGCAGACCCATTCCACTGAATTTTGTTTGCAGATTAATGATGTTGAGACACTAGTGCCTCATGTGCAAGATGAAAAATCTCCTTGTCCATTGGCTTCAAAATTTGATAGCTCAGAATTAATGGTACATAATCTAGATGATGAAATGGTATTTGGAAAAAGTGTTTATCATTGCTCAGATCAAACCACATTGTCACTGCCTTATTTGGAGAAATCTCAAATGGCTTTTGAAGATTCAGAGACTGAAATGGCTTTTGGACACGTTCCGTGTTTGACTCAAACTACATCCTCATTGCGATATGTGGAGAAGCCTCTAGAAAAAGCCAGAGGAGTTCCATTGCAGCCAGACGATATTAAGGATAAACCTGATGAACCTCAAGTGAAGTGTGACTCTACATTGGGATTGAAATCAGATACTCCAAAGATAACTTCACAACAACCCAGTAATGGTGAAATGATGCTTGGGCTGGACATTCTTCCATGTTCAACTCAAACATTGTCATTGACATCATGTGCAGATAAATCTCAGACAAAGGGCACTGGGGCTCTGCAGCCTGGATATATTCAGCAGCCACTGGTAGTACCTCATGTGCAGTATAACAATATCTCTCATGAATTGGCACCAATGCTTGAGGATCAGGAGTGGCTTTCTCAGTATTCAGAGAATGAGATGGCGTGTGGTCACAACAACCTTCCACCTTCAATTCAGAACAACACATTCTTTCCATTTGTAGAGGATTCTCAAACCAAAGCCATTAATTCTTGTATGCAGCCTGACCATATTACTTATCCAATACTACCACTTCATGACCTTTCCAACCCTTTGTATCCAGAGTCCAACTTGGATACTTCAAGGTCTGTATCATGGAATTCAGGGAATGATATGCCACTTGCACTAGATCACAATCCATTTACAACTGAAACCACTTATTACTGGCCAACTATACCAGCATGGTATGTTGACTACAACAACTGGTTTTATCTTCAACAAGCTTCAGATTGGTCAAGTCAGCTAGCTTCAATTCCAACTCCAGAAATCAAGAGTTCTCTATCCTTTTTTGCTGATTCAGACGATTGGAAGACACTAATTCAAAAAAACAAGGTGCCTGACATTATGCGAAAGCCATTGTCTGAGTTTACATACCGTGCCTATTTCACTACTCTGCTCTATGCAGAAGACTACTACTGCGAGGTTTGAACCTGTCATTAATTTTTTTCATTTTTTTCATTGTTGTTTCATAATGATCTGAAGTTCATGTGTAATTTGACTAGGAAACTTGTTGAATTCATTCTATCTAGATCAAATTAGAAGGTCTGTTTTGTTTGGTAACCACCAATATTTAGTTCGTGTAACTGAAAGCAACTTTTTAACATTGAGATAGTGCCAACTTACATGTAACTTACCATTCTCCATCCTACAAGTGTATGCTTGGTAGAATTTAAGCTAACCATAGAAAAAAACACAATTTGGATGGTAAATATAATTAGAAGCTGAATATGTGCTTTTGTCTCATATATATCTCACCCTCAATTTGGATTCTAAATATTTAGAAAGTGAACCGAGTATGATTCTTGAAATAAATTATTTTTTTTGTTAAGATTTTATTGCCTCCATAAATCTAATATTGAGCTTGACATGTGAACTTGTTTGTATGGGTTTTTCTCCAATTAGAAATGGAGTAAGTACGTTTTGCAGGGGATCACTATTCAATTGCAAGAAGAGTCCGGCCACAATAAAGAAAATGAGATTGGGAAAAGAATATTTGCAGCCTTCCAGATTGATATAATTCCTGAGAGAAGGCCATACCTATTATCTAGGGACTTTGTTTACTTGAAGCCATCGGGCAAGGATGTCAAACCATTTCAGGTCAGTTCATTTGGTTCCCAAAAATGCATTTCATATAGGCGCAAAGTGTTGAGTCTATATTATTGTGCAAACATTAGTAAATTTTCTTCTGCATTGAGTGGTTGAAATAGTTGAAAATCGGATGTGTGAAATATACTATCACAAAATAAAATTTCAAAATTAACAACATTTAAATCTTTTTGTTATAGGCAGGTTCTAATTACAGCGATTTTTTTTCTTCTCGATAACCTTCTTGCTTAAACATCCTATTGCAAAATTTGACAATTACTTTATATACTTTTCATGTAAATCCACCATCAAACTACAAATTTATTCCTAAAAACTTTATTGTATCGCATTGTAATCCACAACTAACAAATATGCATATTTAAATTTCAGTAACTAAATGAAACAACAAAATGATGATTGAACTCACCATTAGTGACTATATTTAGGTGCAGTTGCTAGCAGCTTTTGTTTTGAATACATAAATATAAAACTTTAAAGTTTTCCATGAAAATAAGTTGGAGAATTATTGTCCTCACCAATGAAGTTTTCGTTGTGTGACAGGGGAGAGTAGTGCGGGTGGTGAAGAGCACACTTGTACTAGCAGAATTTGGAGATGGCTTCTTCTTACAGCATGTTCCAAATTGTAGGTACGATGTTAGCTTCTTCTTTAACCAAGTGTGCTTGAGACGCTGTCACAAGGCAATTGCAGCTGCAGCACACCCTTCCTTCCATAGTTTCCTCTTTCCTAACCCTCGTACAAGAACCTACCACTCTGTCGCAACTTCACTGATCCTTGATAGCCATAACCTTGACCACATAGAGATGACAGCAGTCTACCAGATAGTAAGTCTACAGTATCCACCACCTTATCTTATTGCAGGACCACTCTGCTTGGCTCCAGATAACACACTCTCTAGAACTGGAAAAGTCATTAGAGAAGCAATCATCCGAATTTACACTGTATATCCAAACAGTCGGATTCTTTTGGCCAGTCCAAGGAACAAGACTTGTGACCTCCTCATGCAAAGCCTAAAGGATGAGATTCCAGAATCTGATATGTTCAGGGTCAACGCAGCCTTCAGGGGGCTTAGAGATGTGCCTGATGACATTCTTGATGTGCGCTCTTATGATGGAGAATACTTTGGTGTTAGTGCTGTGGCTAACCTTCACCGGTTCAGGTTGATATTGTCGACATTTATCGCTAGTACTAGACTCTCCAATGAGGGAATTGGCCCAGGGCATTTTTCTCACGTCTTCTTGGTTGATGCATCTTCTGCCACTGAGCCTGAGGCCATGGTGACTCTTGTAAACATGGCAAACGAGACAACCGCAGTTGTGATCACTGGCTCTTTTGGAGATTACCCGCGCCGTCTAAGGTCAAATATATCTCGCAAGCATGGATTGAAGAGATCGTATATGCAAAGGCTTCTTGAGAGTAGGCCATATTCAGACCGTGATCCTTCATTTGTCTCACATCTTTAATACTCCCTCCATCCGATGTTAGTTGTCTGGATTAAAATAATATGGGGCAGAGGGAGAATGCAGAAGCTTAGGAGACCATCTTGTTTATATTCTAGAATTAGGTTGTTGCCTTAAGTTTGAAGTTCATAACATTTCTTTTCAATTTACTTCCAAAAAAGGACCAAAAGGTGATTTTAAGAAGCCTTTCTTTCATGTTACTATGATTATTTTGGCTGTGAAGTTTTGTTCTCGGGGATTCAGCAGTCAGATTATTTGAAAAATGTCTATTGACTGAAGGGTATTACATTTCTACCTACTACGTAGGAAATGAATTGTGTTCTGATCTTTTTATCTATTATTGGCAAATGAATGCTGTTCTATCTGATATCGGGTACTTTATCCACCATTGTTGCAGGAAACAAAGTTATAAGTATCAATGAACATTAATGAAATTCATCAAATAACAAATACCTTACGGTTCTTGATCAAGAGACACTCAAGAAATAGCTTGGTGGGCTCAAGGTTCTATATTAAAAATCGTAGCCAGCAAAAGAACTATTGCTCTCGTGAATTTCTGTGTTCTTTGCTCTTCAGTGACAATAAAGACAGGTAAAGCTGCTTTAACGTGTCATCAGAAGGACCTTTTGCGTCAAAAAAGCATTTCGTTTCTTTTTACGCACAACATTTTTAATCCACAACCATATATGCCAATCACAACACATTTATTGTCCTCATGCAAAATGAGAAGGAAACTCTCTTGCAGCCTCTCTGGAAAATAAAAACTTAATTCATCAACAAAAGTCTCAATGTTTTCATACTTCGATTATCACAATTTTTCCTTGGCTCAAGCATGCTAAAGTAGAAATGTGCTTCTGCCTGTTTATAGAAGAAATTTGAGTTCTCAAATTATACAAGGCCGCCTAACCTGCCACCCAGGGAATTTGCAGGGGGGGGGGGGGGGGGGGGGGGGGGGCATCTTTTTTATTGATGGACGGAGCATCGATGGACGGCTATGAGTGCCAGTGGTGAAGTTTGTGCGACCAACAAGGACTGGTTTTGTACCTCTTGAAATGCCATCCGGGAAGATGAAAATGTTTGGTACTTAATATTGGTTGAGGGAGAAACCATTCCTAGAAACTTGCCTTGTTCAGCTATATAATTGAAGAAAATCATTCTTCTTTGCTTTTTAGCAATTGGGTGCCTCTTGGATTTCTAATGAACTTTATGATGGGTTGGGGCCCCCTCTAAAACCGTGTTTCTTAGCATGGGTGCCCGCAATAAAAAGAAATTGACTGCTTTTTTCTAGCACTTACCTAAAGCAGGTCACATCTTAGGGGCCCTTCAAATTTCCTGGGTCGCAGGATAGGTGGACATTTGACAACTAGATTTTGTAATTGCCAGGCTGAGCTCCCTTAATCCACTTCACATCTTAGGGACTTGCATCCTTTAAATTGATGATGGAACAACCGGACTCAATTGATTGAGGCATAGGTCTGATCCCAACCTAGTTGCACTCCATGCTTTAGCAGTGAACCTGATTCTCCAAGTGACCAAATTGGCCACATAAAAGAATACAAGAACAAGCCATGTGGATACGGTGATCTCAACATCCGTGGGGGCCGCAAGAGAACCCGAATCTCAGGGCCATCACCCAATCTCCAAATCTACAAAAGAAAAGCAAATTCCATTCCAAATAATAAAATAGCAAATCGTTAAGAATCGAAGGAAAGAAAGCAAAGTGAAAGCCTCTTCAAAGTCCTAAAGAGAGCTTTAAAGGGTCAAACAATTTGGCGGAGGGCGTGTGTGAATCAGCTGAGAGAGCTTTAAAGATGGGGAAGAACTTTGGAACCTCCTTTATAACCAATTTTTTTCACACAGTTGGAACAACTTTGAGACTGGCTGACACAGAACTGAGGAGATTCAAAGAGTCCTGTTTGCTTTGGGCCTAAGTTGTGTGTTGGCATTGAAGGGGAAGTGCTTGAATTAGGTTGTGGACCATGCTCTACCTTAACCTTGAAGTATTCTCCAAGTTACGTAACTTTTGCATTTTGTGGCCGTGCAGGCGTGATGCATGAGAAGTAACGTGATTGCGATTTGCATGCGTCAAACTATGTATCAAAATGACGAAACTCCCCTGAATGGTATGGCCAGAATTCTCGGTCAATGTTTGGAAGTCGGACAAAAAATGGTCACTGTCCATGTCCGTGTCTGATTGTCTATAGATTAATAAATCATGTTTTATTTGTGTGATAGATACGGCCATGTCCACGTATAGGATTATTGCTGTATTCAAATAGTTGTATTCTTGACTAAAAAAAACTTTGTAGTTTGGGAAATAACATTGTGTGTGTCGAAAAGGAAAAATTATGTCCAAAAAAATTATATTATTGTAAATAATGCAACTTCATACTAAATTATCATAAATGATAAAACACAAATTCAAACATATTACTAAAAGATAAAACCAAGACTATTAAAAAAAATTATGATCGAGCACTTTCCCCCTTACTGAGTGGGGGTATAGTAACGATCATATATCAAGCATGTTGCAGGCTTGCAGCTGTGGGATTTTCATCATGTGGTGCCGAGACAACAGGAGAAATGCGGATCTTCTAAAGAAACCCCTCCTACGCTAAACAAAGTGTGCAATTAGAGTTTGATCTGGTGGCATATATGAAGAATATGTAGACAAAATAATATGCAAAATTCGCAAAATATGTGCTGTGTCGCATTCCTTTTATAAAACTGAAGTATTTCTCAACGAAAGATAATTTGTTTTCTAAGTCGAATGAGCACTGTTCAGATAATATTTCAAAAGAATGTACAAAAGCTATTCAAATATTTCAAATAAAAAAGTACTGTAAAATTAAGCACAATGGCGCTGATCTTACTAAAAAATCCATTGCCTATTGTCAAGTATTTTATGTGCATTAATGCCTTGTAAAGCTAAAGGTTTTTAGGATGAATAACACATAGGATTATGTGCATGCGTCCAGGAGCATATACTTAAGGTTAACTTGAAGGATTCACACTAGTTGTGAATTAAGTTTTAGTTACTTGCAAGTGTTTGAATATAGTGACAGAATAGTTTGCAAATAACGGATCTATGAAAAAATAAGATTAGATAAAAATCAAAATAAATATAGTACTATTTCTCAAACATGATGAACTTAATCTTACTATTTCTCAAACATGATGAACTTAATCTATAGGTAATAAAATTAATGAATTACTATAGTTTAATTAAGATCAGGCTGAAGTGAAGGGCACTAGCTGTTGACCTTATAAATCCAGGTTAAACCTTAATCTAGCTAACGAAATTGATGACTAACTGTATCTAACAAAATGTAAGCAAGAAACAATGAAAAAAATTATAAAAGAAAGAAAATAAATTATAGAATTCTCAAATTAGAGATCGAAGAGAGATGATGACACAAGATGCGGCAGTTTGAGTCGCAAAAGAGCTGCTTGCTTCATAATGTTGCAGTCTTTTCCCCTAAAAGCCATAAAAGCATCCAAAAAACAAGAACTTTACATCCTCCAAGTTATATCCTCCTTCGTATACTTCACCTATGAGAAGCCTCCACATCACCCTCATGGAAAAGATAGCACTTAAAATGGGAAAGAGAAAAAATTGTATGTCAATTGCTCCCGTTTCCATGTGGGTGACGTGATAGGTGGAGTAATAGGGAAAAGTTTAAATGAGATCGCTCTCATATAGCTTATATGAGGCCAATTTAATTTATAACCGTTGGATCTTGATCTGACAGCTACAAACAATTATAATGAACTCACTTATTTACTTATTTGACACACTCACCTACCTACTGATTTGATACCCACCCTCGAATCGAAATTTAACAACTCAAAAGATTGACCTCATGCTCCTTATATGAGAGCGATCTCATGTAAACCGTTATTAAAATAATATGGTTTGAGGAACTGGTCAAGAGGGGCTCACCTCTCCGTTATAAATGAGCCACTAGATTATGACTTAATTGCCCAACTAGGTACCTAACAAGCAGCAAAAAATAAGCTACGTCTTTACGAAGGAAGGAAGCAACATGAATACCCCGATTTACTCATTTTGCTAGGATTTCTTCCCAAAAGAGAGAGCACTAAAGAAGAAAGTAATTATGAGCTATGCGGGCGGCAAATATATCCGTGAGGCAATACCCTAGAACAATTCACAATAATCCATTGATGCCTCCATATCTTTACTTTGGCCACCAATTTCAACACATTCTTGTCTCCATACCTTTATTTTGGCTAACAAATTCAACACTTTCTTGTCACCATCTGAAAGAACGAGAGCCATGTTTCGCTCGATAATTAGCCCATCAAAACTATCATCAACCTTCCCATAACTCGTCTCTGATGCTTCTTGGTATACCTTCCCAAAATAGCTTCTTACCACCACCACCACCTACTTCTAAACTGTACTTGTATTTCTTGGCCTCAGTAGGCTCTCCCATGAATCCTAAATACACCTTGTAAACAGTTCCAAGCTTTTTAACTTCAAAATGCAGACAGAAGAACTGCCCAAAGCAATCCAAAACAGATAACTTCCAATTTCCATAATCTACCTACAGTTGAAGCTTACCGTTTTTTATATTTACTTTATGAACATCTCTTAAGTAAAACAATTTAAAACATTGCACTTCCATCTTCCATAATATATAGTTTGAGTGGATATACATGAGGTTGAAGCTGTTGGCTACACCTATAGGTGCTTTATGATCATCTCTTAAGTGGGAGACCAGATGAGGAATATCTCCAAAAACAGTGCACCGCACTCAGCTTCAACATTTCGGCAGTTATATGGCCTAAAACTACAATGTGATTCATGCTCAAGTTTGGTATAGCAAGGGTGTATAGCACCACAACTAAATCTCTGATACTTGCATGGCTGTGTGAGAGAAGCTACCATCTTGTCTAGAGCAAGACACCTTATATTTTCAGTTTCCTCCCTGCATATAGGGCACTTATTTTGCACTGGGCTTGCATGCAGAACATAAAGAAGTGTGGCCGTTTGAACACTGATAAATAGGGGGTATATTGCATCCATGCACACGAGACATTCTAACATGTCGCTTACGCTACAAAAAGCCGTATCACTGAGGCTTGCCGACGCCGGCACCGGAGGAGGCGCAGCAGCCAGTGAAGAAGGTTTTTTCAACATCCAGCCCTTTAATCTTCCTATTCTGAATTAAGCAGAGATATATGAAAAAAAAAAAAAGTAAAAAGACTAAAGAACCAATGGGGTTAAGACGTCTTCTGGGAAAATTAGTCAAGTTACATAAGTTATAAAATTTTTTTACATAAGTTAATATGAATTCCTATACTTAAATGAGTTTCAAGCCATTAAGGAAAAAAACACTTGCAGTTTAGAAGAACTTTGCACCATTCGTCTGGATTGTTTAGCAGTACTGTGCGGAAAAGAGTGCTATACAGCCTTTGGAAGGGAGAGTGCAGTGAGGGCATCTAAGGAGATTTGTCCCCCGTCCTCTTTTATAACTAGAAAGTCTTCTCCCTTTCCATTATTAAGTCCTACCTTTGTGACCACTTCGAAAGCAATGAAATTTCTTTGACTCCTAGTATGCACCCGGCTCACACGTCATGAGACTCGGGGCCGTCGGATTTGGATCTGGCGGCCACGTGAATACAGGGGGCATTGTATGTGCGGCAGGGTTGCATATTAAGTACTTTTTCTAATATCTTTTATAGCGCAAAAAAGGGAAGGCGTGGCCTTATTAGTAAACCATGTCTATATGATGCAAGACCGGCTCCATTTAGAGCTTTGACTTATAGACATCCGGACACGGCCACTGACTGTTTGTTTACTGTCCGAGATCATTAACAGACATGAACAGAAGGAGGACCTTGACGTAGGGGGGTTTCAGTCATTTTACATGTCTTTGCAGATTACGTATGCAAACATTTGTTTATGATATTCTAGAAATTGCGGCTATGACACCATTTTTGGCCGACTCTCCAACCGACAATCCTTTTCCATACTATAAATGTCAAACATTGGCATGTCTTCTGCCACAATCAACCAAATTACAGGCGGTTGTCTGCCTTCAAGACGCTGCTTTCTTCAATCACAAGTGCTCTTCTCTTTCATTGATTTGTTGTTGAACATCATTCAAGCTAGATGCCCAGCTCAAGAATGGTCAGAAGATTGTTGTCCTTGGAGAGGAGGAAGAGAGCCACCAGGATTGCAAACAAGATAAGATCATTGGCCACAGCCAACCACTTGAATTCTCAATCTGGGTCTTTCTCTTCCAGCCAGGCCTTGATGCAGAACTACTCCAATTTTAAGTCCAGTGGTGCTCCTGCAAGGTTCTTGTTCTTCCATGGAGGTATATGGAATGATTTCTCACATGAGGCCTTTGAGCTTCTCAAGTCTGGTTTCCTTGCCGGTTTTCCAATTGTTGAGCTCAATACCGATGGGTTTTTTAGTCTTGTGGACTTCTTGCGCATGTTGCAGATAGATTGCACAACAGGGCATCAGAGATCAATTTCCTGGATTGATGTTAATGGCAGGTGCTTCTTCCCAAAAGTGGCTGTGGATGAAAACATCAGTTTTGATTCGAAATTGCCATCAAATCCCAAGGCGGAGATTGAGATGAGAGTTAAAAACTGTAGTGAGGAGACAAATTCAGCAGAAGAGCATTCTGACGAGAGTTTTGTCAAGAAAGAAGGAAAACCCAGTTCAGATCATCCTGTTTCCATTTTGGAACAGCCCAAATGGCCTCATGTGATGAGGTTGAAGGGCAATGAGAAGGCTTATACCAACATCAAAAACATGTTTCTTGCTGGTGTTAAGTGCTGTATGTCCAATACCACAATTACTTCCATGGACAGGTGCTTGCATTCAGGCTCTTCAGGAGAAGCTCGCTTGCAGGCCTTCATGAAACATATTGAATTGACTAAGGCTGCTAGCCAAAAGCCTAATATTAGGTTTGCATGGTACTGTTCCTCTGCCAAAGAGATCCCCACTATATTGACTCATGGATTTGGACAGCCTAATGGTGGTGTCTACCTTTCTGCAGTTAATTCATTGCACTCCAGGTATTTCCAAAAAAAAGATTTAAATCTCAATGTAATTTTAGTTTGATTGAAATTTTTTAATCTGCAAAAGCTTGTTTTAATTTTGATTTTTCTTAGTTTGTCATCGATGGAAGCTGATGAGAATGGTGAAAAGCATGTTATCCTTTGCCGGATCATTCTTGGCAACATGGAAAGGATTGAAGCTGGATCAGGCCAGCTCCACCATCCTAGTAGTGAAGAATTTGACAGTGGAGTTGATGACATTGAGAATCCAAGGTGGTATTTTGTGTGGAGCACTCATATGAACCGAACGATTCTTCCCGAGTTTGTTGTCAGCTTCAAGTCTTCAGATCACCAACAGGGTATAGATTATTGCCAAACCTAATTTTCCATTTTTATGCATAGAAACTATCTTATAGCAAACACATCTTCTCTTGTTAGGGCCAAGAAGAGAGTCGGCATCAGGAATGAGTCTATCATTTCCTAAATTATTTGCAGAAGTTGGAAGATACCTTCCTTCTTCCAGACTACAAGCACTGGAGAACTTCTACGCACAATATAAGGTAAGAAGTTTATTCGATCTTTTGTGCGTGCTAGACGACTATAATTTTTGGAACTGTTTGTTACCTGAACCATAAAAATTTGACTCAAGCATATTCCTTGGAAAATTGTATCTGTTTTTCTTAGGCGAACAAGATTGGAAAAGAAGTTCTTGTTAGACAAGTGAGGTTAATTGCGGGTGATAAGCTGCTTGTTTCGACAATCCAGAGAATAAGATCTCATCTTAAATTGTACACTAATCCAGGTTCTAGAGACTAACATGATCCTCCCTTGATGACTTCTGTAATTATGTATTGCAATCAATTTTGTCTCATACAAAAAGGCTGTATTTCAAGTTTTTTATTTTCCTGATAGTTGATTACAATCTGCAGACCTGTTTTCCTTTCTTGTTGCATCGATGGGCATAAATATGAACTGTTTTAAGTACCTTGCTCTAACTGACGAAAAATGTACATGCAAGAAGTATTAGCAGAGCATAATTGCATTGCAAAAACAAAGCTGTTACTGCTGTCCTCAAATATACAAGAGCTTAGTCAGTAATTTACTCTTAACACGTATACCTGGAACTAAACAACCAGCATGGCAGAATCTGCTGGCCCTAAATCAAAGAACATGAATACTCTATATCTACAATTGCAACCAACAGGAAACCAAGATTCAAGTAAAAAGCCTTGCCTTCAATCAAATAGTTTCTTATTATAAGTTCCATGTAAGTTACTGATAATAGTATAAACTGACCGAGCCGGCTCGCGAGCTGATCTAGCTCGGCACGGCTCGGCCCGACTTTGGGCTTGGCTCGTGTCGGGTTTAGCTCGAGCTCGGCTCGGGTTCGTCCCATTGCTAGTTCAATGATACTCGGCTCAGCTTGACTAGTTCAAACTCCTCGCGAGCCCGCTCGAGCTTGGCTCGTTATTTTATATATATGTATTTATATAAATATAAATATATATAAATATACTATTTTTTATTTAAATCTCCTTCCATAAAAATTTTTAACGAGTCGAGCTCGAGCTTTGGGCCGAGTTTTTCACTCGAGCTTGAGCTTGAGCCAAGCTCCAAAATTCTTAATGAGCCGAGCTCGAGCCGGGAGGATAAGAGCCATAAACGAGCCAAGCTTGAATTAAAAATTTTGAGCTCGAGCTGAGCCATGCCCAAGCTCGGCTCAGCTCAGCTCGTTTACACCCCTAGTTACTGAGGCACAAGAACTCAAAGTTAGGTACTGGGATAGCACATGGTGCTTTAAACAATTAGCATACAAGATCAATCTCTTCTCATAAATTCTTTCGGGTGCGGTGCTTGATGCATTGTATGCTCAGTCAAATATATCCAAATCAGTGATATCGACATCTTTTAAATTGTCATAGTCGATACAAAAAAGAACAGATGGCAGAGCGTGGAGGGTCATATTGGGTCCCCTTGAGCACATAAAAAAGGTTATTCACTTTCCCATTCTAATCCTTCACACTTTCATACGGTAAAGTCAAAGACATTATATGGCAGAGTTCCTGAAGTCATCATCATCATCATCATACGCCTTATCCCAGCTATCTGGGGTAGGCGGCATGGATTATATACCGCGTTTGACTCTGATCGGAATCAAAGTGGTACAAAATCCATACAAAGAAACATAGTGGCAAGTTTTTACGCCGGATGCCCTTCCTGACGCAACCCTCTGAAGAGGGGACGATGATAAGAAGATTCAACATCATATTCATCATACCCCTTTCCATATATATGGATTGGCTTCATGACATGATGGTTGCACATGAAATATTTATATAGCCATCTCCCATCACAAAGCTGGTAAAAATGAAAACCAGTCTGCTTTTACATGGGGGAGCATGGCATCCATCTCCCATCACAAAGCTGGTAAAAATGAAAACCAGTCTGCTTTTACATGGGGGAGCATGGCAGAGTTCCTGAAGTATACCCAAAAAAACAATAAAAAATTTCACATTGAGGAGGCTATCAAATTTTGCAAAATTTCTTCATAGATCAACAAGGATCGTCTTCTGCTCAATTATAAACACAAAACAGCACAAGCCACCACCCAGACAATCTTCCTAGTAGATATGAGGCCAAACCTTATCAATTGCGCATAATAAAAGTGAAGCATGATTTAGACTAACCTACTGTCCTGACCTTAATTGACTGGCAGATTGAAGCAGTTGCAATATCAGATACCACCAAAACCAAATCTCCATCTTTTACCAAACCCCTGGCCTTCATAAGATCAAAGCTTTTCAGAATGTTATCTTCCATATCAGTTGACAATACCATGCAAAGAGGGATGACTCCCCATTGCAAATTCAAGCCCTTTCTGGTGCTGTCTTTGTTAGTGAAAGCAAAGATGGGAGAATTTGGACGATTGCGTGAGAGAAGGGATGCCATGCCTCCATTTGTTGTATAAACAAATATAGCATCCACCCCAAGGTTGTTAGCTGCAAACGGGGTATATAAATTGTTAAACATAAGCTAATTAGGATTCAAAGAAAAAAAGTCATTCTTCCTTTTTCCCTCTTTGTCAAAATTTCAAAATCTAGATTGACAGTCTTTAGATTTTGAAAAGGGGAGAGGGAAATATACAGTTGAGTATATAACAATATGGTGATTCACTTATCATTTTTCACGTTATTTAGAGTTCATGTTCAAAGAAGAATACAAGAAACTAATAACCATACCCATTTCCACGGAGCAGCTGCAGATCTGCTCCGCAATTTTGTCTGACGATGATTCTCCTAGCAGACACTGAGAAAGTCGACGTCTGTGATTTTCCTGACGACTCCAAAGCTCCATTCTTTCACTTGCAGTGCGGAGGACTGCAAGAGCCTTTTCTCCATAGGCACCAATTGCAGACTCACCGGATAACATCAGAGCATCAGCATATTGTCGAACTGCCTCCGAAACATCAGCAACCTTAGAACATAGAGCAAATTAAACTTAAAATGTAGTAATGGATAAATTAAAGGGAAATCAGTATTCAACCATTCGAAGAAAGGAGGTAAAGGTGAAATAAGAAAGTTACTAAGAAAACAAGCATAAAGCCATCATAATACCTCAGCTCGAGTTGGTATTGGGTACTCCACCATTGATTCGAGAAGCTGAGAAGCCACAATAATTGGCTTATTCAATTCTCGACATATACAGGTAACTTTCTCTTGAATAGTTGGAATCTGTTCAAGAGGGACTTGCACTCCAAGATCACCACGTGCGAACATGATGCCATCAGAAGCCTTTACAATGTCTTCCAAATTTTGTAAGGACTCCAAGGTCTCAATCTTCGCCAAAACTCTAATGAAGCTGTGAGATAAAAGAACAGTGTCAATCCTAAGATGCAAAAAACAAAGGTTCACTTCACTGTACTAATTTCTACTAGAAAACTAAACACCCCAGCAGATAGTGATGATTTTTATTAATTGTAATCTTGTTGCGTAAATTTGTAGAAATCTTATTATCAAGAAAATGATTTCTCACCATTTAAGTCTAAATTAAAAGATACAGGTGCTTAGACCTTTGATTAATAAATAAGTGAACTTGATGATTAGCCGATGAGATTACTTACTCAGCAGAATGGGAGGACAGATGCTCTTTTAGAAGCTTAATATCACTAGCCTCCTTCACAAATGACACAGCAATATAATCAATTCTCTCGGATATCCCAAAATTTATATCAGCCCAATCCTGTTGAATAGAAAGAGATAATTAGCTATCTGGAAATTCCAACAGTTCCCAATCAAACAAGAAATTTGAGATCTATGCTTCTGTTGGTGGCTTGGCAGATTTAAAGGTAAAGATGAAACTACTTAATCATATGTTTTAAGAGAAAAGGTTCATGGAAAATCATATGACACAGGTCAACCTTAGTCAATAAAGTTGGAAGTTCAAAGTTCTTGCTGACAATTTCTCCCTCTCTCCAAAAGGTCAATTTTGCCCGAGGGAGAAGCAAACCAGGGTCCGTGCACCTGCATCTCAAATCCTTTCCGACCATTTCAACAACTTCAAATGTTGCCATTCCACCATCTACAACAAGCTCATCACCCACAGTAATGCCTGCTCATCAAAAGTTCAGCTTGGAAACATTACACCAGAAACAATACTAAAATGAGTACAAAAGTGAATACAAAATTTCAGTGCCATTCAAATTAGAATACCTTCAGCAAACCCTTCATAATTTGCTTGGATGGTAAATGGACGGGAACCTTCAAATTTTTCAGTAGTAAACAACCAAATTGACCCATCCTGGCTTGGTATAAAGAACAAAAGATAATAACGATCAGGATAAAACGAATGAATCAAAACGAGAAAAAGAAGGCTAAAATTAGAAGTCACTAAACAATTGTCAATTTGTCACGAAGCTGACAGAAGACTTGTTGCATAGATGGTTTTGAACTTTGAAATCACATTAAGTTGCAATCACAATGCGTGAGCTATTACACAACATTTTGTAGTTATCCAATTACATTTATGACTGGAAGACTCTCAGTTATTGACAGTTCCACATTTGCAACCAAAGCCAAGTTGATAAAATTTTGATTATTTTCAGAGTGACATATAAGAAGGCTGCGAACATGACATGGATTTTTGAATTACCATTTGCCGCATGATTTTCGAGAAGTTAGTTTTTTAAGTTTTGCTATACAAATACCTGTTTTGACAAAGATGCTTACAACTCCAAGCGGCTGTATTGATTTTTCAGTTACAAATCTCTAATTTCTTAGATGAACTCACATTCCCCCTTGCCTCATCTCTCTCTAAATTGAAACCAACCTGTGCACAATTTTACTGTAATCCCATGAAGCCAATCTCTATGTGATAATGAATGTTCAGCCCTTTATTTCCTCACTAAAGAGTTAAGATTGGTATCAGGACAGAACACCGCAATTAGGCAGAATAAAAGTTCCTAATTTACCGAATCAATTCGAGTTCATAAAGACAGTTCTCTAACAAGCAAACTGTTTAGCCTCTAACTATCCATAAAAAGGGTTCAACTCTGAAAACACACAAAATTAAAAGCATTAAATCATGTAAGCCCTGTGAATAACAGATCAGACCCCATGTCATGCAAACAGCTTTCAACAGATGTGCATCTTCAGAACAACAACGTAGAAGTGCGAGGGGTTTGCCATATTCCTCAGGACTGTATGATGTGGGAATTCTGATGTTTGTGTATTTTGTATCTTTTAATGGAAGTTTTGCTAAAAAAACCTAAACAAATTATCATAAGACATTACTAAGTCAAGAACACACCAAGGCAGAGTCCAGTGAAGGGGAATCAGTCAATTATACCTCAGCCTTGATAGAAGAGGCACCTCCAACATCCACCATGTGCATCTGACTCCCTTCCGTATCGATCATGATGGAAACGCAATACCCCATCTCCTCATTCAGCCTCTGCACCTTCCTAATCACATCCCGGTGCCACTCGCGCGTGTTATGGCACATGTTGAGCCTCACCACATTCATCCCTGCCTGTGCGAGCCGCTCCAGCTCCTCAATGGAATCGCACGCCGGCCCCACCGTGCACACCAGCTTCGTCTTCCTCAGCCCCAAGAACCCCTTCTCCCTCATCTCCGCCTCCGCCACCACATCCAAATCCAGAGGCCTCAAAAGAGTAGACCCCACCAACACGTCTGAAGCAAGCTCTGCAACATCGACAGCAGACCGTATCGCAGAGCAAGAAACACCAGCCACCGTCGGCCGAGGAGCAAATGAGATGCCGAAACATCTACGGTCTTTGTTAAAGGTAGGAAGTCTAAGAGTGGGAATGGAGTTGGCGGCAACGGAGGTGGCGGAAGCCATGGAAACTTGGGGAGGCAAACGTCTGAGGGGAGGATGGGAAGTGGGTATTGGGAATTGAGGGGTTTTATAGGAGGAATGGAAGCGATTGGGTGGGATTGGGATTGGTTTGTCCGCCTGAGTATGGAAGGTTTTGAAGAAGTTGAGGCGGAGAAGGGGAGAGGAGGAGCGGCTTTTTTAAAAGCTGTGGGCAGGAAAAGGCAGTTGGCCTTCCCGCTTGGGAATAAATATAAGAGCAACGGTCATGAATTGTTAATTAGATCGGATGATAATTGTTAGGGTTTCCAGTGGGACCTATTGGATTCATGAATTTGAGACTCACCAACTTACTCCTGCAAAAAACACCTGCAAGTTCATTACAAGATTAATTAGATCTATGATAGAATTTGAAGTAACGTGTTAGTAATGTAGTACATGAATCCTAAAAGTTCATTTATAATCCTAAACAACACTTTTATTATGGAGAATAGGTAGAAAAATGCCATTTTTATTCAAAATTAATGTTATAATTATTTGTTTACTAAATTTACCCCTATGAACCGATTTTTATTGCATCTAATTTACACATCCGAAGTAACAAGGACATAATTGGCTGGGTTACATAGGGTCTCAAATTAATTAATCTGATTGCAGTAAAAAAATTTAATCATAGTCTTAAACAATTCGAAGGGTCATCCTGATCTGAAAATTGCACCCAAAAAAGTCAAACTATACCCCGCATTTTTTATAGTAGGTACATTAGAGTAGATAAGAATTTTTTAGAACACTATTTTAACTAACATATTTACCAGTTATGGTTGGGCTTAAAAAGGTGCTTTGGTCAATGGTACCTGAGATCAAATTTGCTCTTGAACCTTCACCCGTGGAGTCTTAATAATGGAATTCCGATGGTGCACCCTTGCCCACAGTCCATGTGTTGATGAGAAATTCGTAATCGGGTTGTGTGGCAGGTAGTGTGTTATCGGATTTGAATGATCAACGGTTGGTGAAGCTTTAGTAGGGAATTGGGTTGTAAGAAACCTCGTTTGCAATGCTTTCATGATCAGGCTGTTTGCACTTGTAATTGTTTTAGCTTGTTACTATATAATGAGGAGTCGACTTTAAGAAGTAAAACTTACAAAATAATTATGTGCAAAGTTAATTTTTTCCTTTTGTGATAATTTTTTATAACTCTGGATTGGAATATTAGAGGCAGTAGCAGTGTTTTAAAAATCGACCCAGCCACCAACCCGGATTGGTGGACTGGTCTAGGTTCCCAGTTCTGTGCGTAAATCTGGTTCAACCGGGCGGAAACCCAGTTCAACCGTCAAGGGCCCGGGCCTGGAAAACAGACCAAGTCCGGTCGAACCCGCTCCGAGCGGCCAGGCCCAGACAACTGATATGGGACTGACGGACTAATTGTTAATGCATCGATCAACAACCAAAAGATCCCCATTACTTTGGCCATGGTCCGGCATAAGCACTTCCTGGCCCTCAGTCCATGGCAAAGACAGTATGAACACTAAAACCTAGATCAGATTTCAATGTGCACTATCTAATCACCATCAGAGTTTGTGTAAAGATTGTAAAAAACTCTTGCTCATCATTCAAACTGTCATTGACAAAAGTCCAATGATGTTTCATCAGCGCATTTCACCAAACAAATAAAGTGTCATGAATTAATTAATATCAAGAAATGTAATGGCTCTCACAAAACATCAGCCTGGGAAACAGAATTTGTAGCTTTAATCAAATGGGAAAACTATCAACTTACTTATGTCCAGAAATGCAGACTGCTCCAGAAGCGAAGTAAACAAAACATCAACCTGGTTAATGGTATAGAAGTGCACTTCCTTTAGTTCAATGTCTCAAGCCATGGGCACGAGACAATTGTTCTCTCAAGCATTTCACCAGTCATGTTCACTTTCTAGAGGCACAGCTCTCTGAGCCAGCTGAAACCTAGGAAGTCCGACGGAATGCTGATTTCAGAATGACTTATTTTCATTTTCATGTGAGTTGCAGCCAAAAAGACATGCAGGCAGCTTGAACAGTTTCTTCTCTCTTCCATGTTATCATTCCGATTCTGCACCACTTCGCGAATTAGTCCTGAATAGTGGTCCGTCGACTTTGTAGTAAGGACCGAAGTCAAGTTATAGCTCCTCTGTTCCTTTCTTAATGACACATTGAAGCAATTTCTCAAGATCAGACATATAATCATTATAGGAAAAAAATGTTTGAACCTCTCTATCATGTTGCCTCCTTTGAACGAGTGAGCAAGGTGGGAGCAGAGGAGGAGAGAGAAGCTCCCCCCTCTCTCCACTTTTTCCCCTACACCAAACCTCCCCCTGCCATCCCTTTCCCCCTCTTTCCTCATCCCTTCCCTTCCCGGTCTTCCGTCCCTGCTGTGGCCGACCTCCGGCCAGGGCCAATTGGCCACTGCGTTTCTGGGTTGGTGGGTAGGGCGAGAGAAGGACAGAGAACCATTTGTAGGATAGCGAACTTCGAAGTCTCTTACCCCTTAGCTTCTCTTGCCTCGACCTCTTCCCTCCCAGTCGGCGATAGGTTCACAGTCCGGCCATGCTGGTGTCTACCCGGAGGTCATGCCCCCGCGATGGCAGAAGATTTCTTCACCAATTTTGGTTTTTTTAGTTGGTGGGATGATGATGAGAGAGAAGTTTTACTTCTCGTCCTCCGCTCCTGCTCCCATGGTCCCTTTCCCCTGCTCTTTATATGGAAGAGATATCACATCCGGTGGATGTTTCTATGGACAAAGGTGATTCATTTGGTGGTTGTCTTCTTGGATTGCTTTGGTTGGCACTTTTGTTCTCCAGGCATGCTTCAGTCGAGTAGTGATCAACTTGATAGAGGTTCTTGGAGTGAGAATCTAACCTCTGTAGCGTTGGGCGTGCGCTCAATCATTCAATTATGTAGTTGCTGCCTAACGATTGGGCGAGTATCTTCAGGGCCACTACTTGTGAAGCTGCTGCTTTGAGCTTACAACTTGATAGCCACACTGTATATTTCTTTGGTTCTGCTGTGGAGATGTATTTTATTGACAAATCAGCATCAGTTTACTGACCCTTTGGGGATAACCTAAGGTGTTTGGGTTTAAATATTTTCGCAATGGATGGTTCAACATTGTGCCTTTGTTTATGATATTTCTGCTAGATTTTTTTGCTTATTTATTATGGGAAGATGTGGACCAATGTTAGTTGTGTGTATGTAATTTCTTCCTCCTCTTGTGATGCTGTATACGAGGAAGACTCCTTGTTTGTATTTTCTGTTTTAGTTGAATAAAGTTTATTTGTTAGCAAAAAAAAATGTTGCCTCCGTTGAGTTGAATATGCAAATTAAAAACCCACACACTTCCAATATTTTCCTCATGAAAATTCCTCACTGAGTCAATCTCAAAGAGTGTAGCAGGAGGTTCTTGAATAAATATTACCGTCTGTTTAATACTCCTATAATTCTTGCTCTGGCTTTAAATTTGACAGGCAGCAGCGAGAGCATTCGATGAAGGATTGCATCTGGGAGCTGGCTGATTCAAATTACAAAGCCACCACTCATCCACGGGCATAAGTAGCTCTTAGAAACGCAAGTGCAATGGTTAATGGATAGACTCTATATAAACTGGGTATGCAGGCAATATAATAAGGGGAACCAAGAAGCATTTCTCACGCCCTTTGCCAATAAGATGAAGTTTGGCATGGTTAACCACAATTAGGAATTAGATAATGCACTCTTGGATTACTTCCTAGAACTCAATCCTCGCATGTCAAAGATAATGTGAGCATAGAACATGTAGAACAGATTTCATTTTGGCATATTTAATCTCACCTTCACCTAGTAACATAAATCAGAAGATCCCAAAAAACTTTTGCTCATCATTCAAAGTTTGGCTTAAATGTTGACTGTCCGCCTAAGAAAATATAATGTCAGGCATCCATCCAATCATTTACATCTTCTCATTGGTAACAGTCTAACAATGCCTCATTGGTGCATTTCATCAAACAAGTAATGAGCTGCTGATACAAGTATCATCATCATATGAATTCATCCAAATTATAAACCAATTTAATGGCTCTCACAAAATTAAGCTTTCCAATTGCAAACAGACCAATAAGCTCTGCAACTTCAAGCAACTGAGACAACAATCAACCAACTCATATAAATAAACAGAAGAATGCTCTGAAAGCAAAGCAAAGTAAAGCAAAACATTACCATCCATTACAGCATAAACATAAAATTCCAAACAAAGAAACAGAACAACGAGAAACATTGGAAGAACATAAGCCGGAAGGCTACAAGAGTCTACTTCTCTGCCTCACCGGACGCGACGACTGCCGTTCCAGCGTCCTGGGCGACGCTCTCGAGGAGGGTCCAATCTGGGGGGAGGTTTGGAAGAGGAGCGTAGACGGTGGGTCGGCGGCGGATGTCCCAGGGCTGGGACTTCTTGGGACGGGTCTTCATGTGGTGCTTGGTGGCCTTCTTCTGCGGTCGGGACGAGCACTCCACCACCAGGGAAGGCGGCCCCCGAGGCCTCACTGCCACAGACCGGAGCTTGTGGGATGAAGAAGAAGGGAAAAGCGTCGACATGGACGAGGAAGAGATCGACATGACCGTCGCCTTTGCTCTCGCTGCTCTCCTCCCTCTCTTCTTCCCGGCAACGGATAAGGGGATATTTGGGTTCTTTTGTTTGAAAAAAATTGATTTGTAGATTACTTTAATACTCCTGGAAGCCGGCCACCCCTTTACACGGTCAGTGGTCGTCCACCGTTCCTCTATTTTCTTTGTGTATAGGGACGGTGTGGGTGGTGGCAAAACTATGGTGGAGCTATGTTATATAGCCATTAGGGGTGTTCACGAACGTCTATGTCCTGTAGTCCGACCATGTCTCTGTCCATCCATATTTTAGCATACAGTCCGTACGCACAACGAACCGAACATAGACAACACTCATCTGTCTGTTCCAATAGGGATCCTGAAGTTAGGGCTCTCACATTCAACTGGAAACATTGTGTCATGCTCCGCCATTGTGCTCCTCCGCCGCTCCTCAGGTACACACCGCACCCATGCTCCCACTCCCTCTGTCCTTTTTTCTATTTGCGGTGGCCACTGGAGAGGCCGTGGCCAGGCCATCATGGCCACATCGGACCCTCCCCCTACTCGACGAAATGCTCCAGAGAAGTTTAGGCACAAAAGGAAGATAAATCCAACACAATATAATGAGGCCAAACCCTCAAAGAGATTTAAAAGTAAATGGTTGCAACACTATAAGAGGATTGAGGGGAAAATGTGAAAGATCATCCTATTATACATTCGATATTTGCAATTATTGTGGCAAAAGTATATATAAGTGAACTTTATACCAATCCAATTAGTAGCATGTAGAAAAAGATTGCACTAAATACAAGGTGGGAAAGAGAAAGTCTCAAGTTAAAGGACAACAACAATTAGTATTGGATAGAAAAAAAAGTTGATGGGAGTTGTTCAATTGAGTCTATCAAAAGCTTGCACTAAATACAAGGTGGAAAAGAGAGTCTCAAGTTAAAGGACAACAACAATTAGTATTGGTGAGAAAATAGTTGATGGGAGTTCTTCAAAAGAGAAAGTTGTATTTAACCAATAAAGAAGTAGAAGAGACCTTTGTGAGGCAATAATCTTGCATGAATATCTTTTTAATATTATTAATAATGTTGCCCTTAGGAAAGGAGTTAGAAATATGCAACCCCAATTTAAGTTTGTGAGTCGTACAACCATGCAAGAGAATGTCATAAGATTTATGATGAATTCAAGAATGTGACCTATGACACATTAGAAAGGTTGAGAGCAAATTAGTTTGACAAGTGAAATATAAACATCTTGTGAAACTATTTTCTACGTAGTCATGATAGCTCTTGTATTGATGAGGAGTGGAGATTGCAAAGTCATGCACTTAGCTTTTACTAGATTGATATTCATACCGGTAATGAGATTTCAAGACAACTTTATAAAAATATATTGAATAGAATATTGAGAGGAAGGTATTTAGTGTACCTTGGATGATTGTAGTGCAAATGATGTTGTCATTCATGACTTGAGAGATGATTTTTTTTATCGTTTAAATATTAAACCCTTACAAGTGCACAAGGCAATTGTACTACAGTGAGTATCTAGAGTTGTCGAACCTCAGGGACGGATGAATAATCTTACCAAATTCAAGAGAAAAAAAATTATAGTTTTAATTTAATCTACGGAAAACAATAAACTTTAACTACTTAAACGAGTTTAATTAATATGGAGAAATATTAAGGCTTCGAATCCACCACAAAATAAACCGGCTTATCGTCTCTCTCTCTCTCTTTTGTATAAATTCCTAGTTGGCTAGCATATTCCTCTCAGACATATACTTGTCAATTCAAAATATCGTGATCTCCTCTCGAACGTAACACATAAGCAATTAAAACATTGAACTGTGATCTATCTCTCTCGAACATAAATTAATAAAATTTTATTAATATATGACACCTCAGTCGACTTACGTTCTTGGTCGGATACGCAAGTATTCCTCAGCTTAAAACTCACAAAAATTCACTCTAGCCTCTCTCGAGCACATAGAATAAATCTCAATAAATTAACTTTAAAAGCATAACAAAGGTTCATACACCAACTAAACTAAAATTAAGATGAGAGAAAGAAAACGATGCAACCAATCTATTTGGGCTTCATCTATGTCTTGGACAGGAATTTAGCTTGCCATCGGACGAGGAGAACATTGCTGATTTATTGGAGTCATTTTCACTATTCACCAAAAACACTGGTCACGGTACTATAGCAAAAGCACTGTTCACGAGGTTACTGTTCACCGTCTTCCCCAATTCGTCGCGGTTACTGTAGCACTGATACGGTACTATAGCACTTCATTGTAGCAATTGCAATTCAGTCCAAAATCCAGTCTTTTCTCCTCTCCTCCGGCTTCCTTCTCCCCTCCTTTTCTTTCGGCAAATTTCTCCCCCGAAAGTTCTCCCCAAAGTCTCTATTTTTCAAGCCAAAACAGTCCTCTTCAAGGTCCCAATTGTTCTGTTTTTATAGGCAATTAGAAAGATAATCCAAAGTCCTTTGCAAGAGATCCAAAACCGCGTCCCAATCGAAAACAAAATTGAGTTTCTAATTTGAGTAGGAGTCTGTCTCTTCGGGCATTCTGTTTCTGTCCTAGGTTTCCAAATTGAGCATGATCTTTCTGTGAGCTGCTCCTCCCGGTCGCCTCACCATCGAGACCCATCACCATCGTCGTCACTCTCGCCGGCATTCAATCGTGACTCCACCATCGAGCTCCTTCTCCGCCGCCATGACTGTCGCCATTGAGCACTCGACCGCCGTCGTGATCCTTCAGGTGGCCGCCGATCATCATCTCTCCCCCGCCGTGCTTCGCTGATCTACACATGAAATATGCATTTTATTATCTCCTAAACTTATGTTTCTGCTAGTGTTTGATTAGAATTTCTACTACTTTAATCTAGTTTTTGGTTTTTGTAGGAAACAAGAGTCATACACAGAAACGAGGTGAAAAGTAACTCAAATGGTTAAATCAGCATAACTTACGTGTACAAATCTCGGATTTGACTGATTCAAGCTTCATGTTAAAGTTCAAGAAGTGATCTTTTCAACGCCACTAACCACGCATAATCGGAGTTCGGAGCGAAAAGTTATAGCCATTTGAAATTCATGAACAGTAAACACGATCGATCGGCTATCAATGCGATCGATCGCCTCAGCAGCAAAAACAGTGTATTGAAGGAAACGATCGATCGTATCTACTGGAATTTTTCATCCGCGCAAGACAATAACTGCGATCGATCGGTATCATACGGCATCGATCGCCAAAGCGATCGATTGGAGGAAAATAATGAAGGAATTACGATTGATCGGCAGGCGAATGATCGGCAATACGGAGCGATCGATCGCCGTGTGGGAAAACCCGAAATAAGACCTATTTCGACTCGGATTTGGAAGGGGACTTCGTGGTTTCTCTTCAAACTTATAAATAGGCCTTATTCGTGGTTTCTATGCCTTTTTACCTATTTGTTAGCTTTAATTTCTAGTTAAAATAAGGAATTAAGTTGATTTTAGTAATTAGTTTAATAATTAGGAATTTAATAATTAATGTGCTCTAAATACCTCAATTTAGATATGTTCCGTAATTTTATGAATATTTGGTGCGTCTAATTTGGGACATATTTTATTTTGTATAGGTTCAAGTCCTCTAACTGTGGAACGTCCAAAAGTGAAGCCATTAGTCGGGTTATCAAGTGCCAAAATGACCCAAGAGCTGAGATCAAGTACGTAAAGAGATCTGGACCATTGATGTTCACTGATGTGGAAGACGGCACAGAATAAAAGTACAGAGCATTCAAATTCAATCCGGCGGACGAGCTTGATACAACGGGTTTTAAAAGAGTGAAAAAAAAGAACCGAACGGGTCGAAAGAAAAAAAAGAAGAAGAAAACAACCCGAGCGATTGCTCGGGTGTTCCAAAACAGACCACTTGAGATTTCGCTCGAGCGTTCGCGGGGAAGACGAAGGACAGTGCGGGTGGTAATGAGCTCGACGACGGAATCGAAGGCGATCGTCGGAGAGATCCTGAGCTTCATGGTGATCGATGGTGAGGTCACAGCGAGGCAGAGGATGACGGCCATGGATACCGGCGGTTCCGGAGCGAACAGAGCAGCCTCTATTTTGGAAAGTTCTAGATTTGGAAAAAATGCTTGCAACAAATTCGAATCGAAAAATCAATGGCCTCAGAATGGTAAGCGTACATTTTCAGTTCAATCAACGATTTCAAAGAGGTCGATTTTGGCTTTGAATTGGAAAGATGTGTTTTTGGGTGCTTCGGCCCTGTTCCGGAATGGTTTAAAGATGGGATTTTTATTACACACTTGGACGGGATTCAGTGCGAATTGAGCTGCAAATTGACTGATTTGGAAGGTGGTCAAAGGGAAGGTTCTGATTTGCACAAAATTAGCTTAGGAAAGGTCTGATTTTGAAAGAACAAAGGATTGTTCTTGCAGTCTATATAAACAGAGACTGGGAGCAGAAAAGGGGGCTGGTTGGGCGAGAGAGCAGTCGACCAGAGATTTTTTTTCAGTTGCAAATTTCAATTTTAGTTATCTATTCTTGTTTTCATTTTGGGTTTTTTCATTCCGAATTGTTGCTGCTGAAGAAGAAATCTGTTCGAACTGTGGCTGTGAACAGTAACCCGAGAGAGAAGAACAGTGCATGTTTTGCTAATTTTCCTATTATTCCGAAATTATTGTTAAGTTAAATCTTATTTTTTTATTCAAATGAATTCCTTTGTTGTTGTAGTTCAATTCCCTTGCATGAGTAGCTAATCTCATATCTAGGGCTGAGATGAAGCCATGAATAGTTGTAGAAGTATTGTTTATATGATGCAATTGTTATCTCAAATAACTACGCTTTAAAGATTGTTATTCTCGAATCAAGTGCATTGAATCATAAATTTAGTATGTTGTTTGGATATTAGTTGTGATTTATTAAATGATGGATACAACTAATGATTTGAATTTCATCTTTTGATATACAAGAGAAGACAAATTGTAATATGAAATTTATATACTTTAATGCTGAAATCTTCCGTAGGAGAATAGATTGAATTCAAATTCTCTACGAGATAACAATGAGAACAATTGAGGATTTTAAATAATTGCTCCTAGAATTGTCATGTGCTGATTCTTATGCCCTAGTGTTTTAAATTCCTTATTAAAGTTCTAATTTTTATTTGTCAATTAGTTTTTTTTCATAGATTACTTAATTGTTTTTAGATTAATTTGTTAGTTAAAGTTGTTTAATTGCATTGAGTCTTCGATTAGTCGTAGTTGGAGTGAATCAAATCAATTTTATTCTTCAACAAGGGTAATAATCTGATCTTCAAATTAGAATTCCAAAAACACAAGTCCCTGTGGGTTCGACCTCGTAAGAATTGTGCGACTATACTCCAAACACGATTCGTACACTTGCGAGTAAAATTAAGAAGATTAATTAAAACAACAACAAGTTTTTGGAGCCGTTGCCGGGGACTTGTAGGAAATTAAATTCTAAGACTAATTTTACCATTGCAGTTAATTTTAGGTAAGAAAAAAAATCAAAAAAAAAATAAAATAAAAAAATTTTGAAAATTTAAAAATAATAAATTTACACACGTGAGAGATCAACGGTGTGTGATCACGTATGACCACGTGGACACGTGATCACACATTGCGTCTGGTTAGCAATAATTCCAATCCTTTAGAGAATAATAAAAGTGAAATGGATCTTTCATTCAAAATGGAAGTCCAACCTGAGAAATCGCTGAGGGAGTTGTTTTCTCCAATCACAATCAATCCTCCATCTTGCATAGTGTTGCCTGCATCCTCTGCAAAGCATTTTGAATTGAAACCTCAAATAATTCAACTCTTGCTAAATTATCATGGTCTTAACAGAGAGGATCCTTACATGCATGTAAAGGATTTTCTAGAAATTTGTGCAACTTTTAGGTTCACAGACTTCTCAGATGAGTTTGTTCGTCTGCGCCTTTTCCCCTTCTCTTTGAAGGACAAGGCCAAGACATGGTTAAACTCACTTCCCGCTGATTCTATCACAACATCGGATAAGTTAGTGAGTAAATTTTTGTCAAAATTCTTTCCAATGGCTAAAACCAATGAATTAAAAAGAGAAATCACTGATTTCATGGAAGATGATAATGAAAAATTTTATGAGAGTTGGGAGAGATTTAAAGATCTATTACTAAAATATCCACATTATGGGTTTGGAACATGGAGGTTAATTCAGCACTTTTACAATGGTTTAACTCAAACACATCGCAATATGATTGAATCAATGAATGGCGGTGCGTTCTTAGACTTAGGGGGTGAAGCAGCTTATACTTTCTTAGAGCGATTAGCTGAAAGGTCCCAAGAGTGGGATTTTGCAAGTCATAGGGAGAGACAACATCAAGCTCCTAAGAAAGGAGGTCTCTACGAGATCAAAGAGGACGTAGATGTTAAGGTCAAACTTGATGCGCTAACCAAGAAAATAGATGCCCTGAGTTTGAACCGAAGCATCAATGCTCTCAACATGAATGAAGCATGGTCTGTGTGTGCTAGCCTTATGCATACATCTCTGAACTGCCCTTCCATGAATACTTATCCAGAGTGTTATGCAGAACAAGTCAATGTCCTGAATAATTATGGGAAGCCGACAGGCAATCCTTTCTCTGAAACTTACAATTCAGGATGGAGAAATCATCCAAATTTCTCTTGGAGACAAAGTCAACCACCTATGAATGTAGGTGGGCAACCCATGAATAATCAGTTTAGGCAGAATAACCCACCTTATTCAGTTGTGTCTCAACCTCCTTCCCAATACCAACAACCAGTCAAATAATCTCCATCCCTTACACAAAAGCAATCCTCATTAGAGGACACTCTCAAATCTTTCATCCAATCCACAAGCCAAGTTATTCAGTCAACTAACCAAGCTATGCTTGAGATGAAGAACTCACACATAAATACTCAAGCAATTGCTAAATTAGAGACTCAGGTTGGTCAATTGGCTACTCAATTAGCAGAAAGAGAGAGAGGGAGATTCCCTAGTCAACCTGTGCCTAACCAAAAAGGACAATTTTCCATTGGTAGTAGCTCCAATTTTTCACAGAATGAGGAACATGTTCAATCAGTTATCTCCCTTAGGTTTGGAAAATAAGTTGATAATAAAATTGAAATGTCTGAAAAAGAAAGTGAGAACACTAAGCCTGAAATAGAGACTAAAGAAGTTAAGTCTTCTCCAGTTGTTGACAGTGATTCTCCACCTAGGAATTTTGTACCTAGGGCACCATATCCGCAAAGACTAGTCAATCCTAAAAAAGGTGCACAATTTGGAGATATTCTAGAAATGTTTAAACAAGTGCAAATAAACATTCCTTTTCTAGATGCAATTCAACAAGTGCCTTCATATGCAAAATTTTTGAAAGATTTAGTCTCTGTCAAAAAGAAAAATAATGTTCTTAAGAAAGCATTTCTAGCAGAACAAGTCAGCTTTGTTATTCAATGTCCCACAATTTCATGCATGATAGGGAAGCATCAAATTGAGCGAGCCTTGTTAGATTTGGGGGCGAGTGTGAATTTATTGCCATATTCAGTGTATGTACAATTAGGTCTGGGAGAGCTAAAACCCACGTCAATGACACTTCAATTAGCTGATCGTTCGGTTAAAATTTCTCGAGGTGTTCTTGAGGATGTTTTGATTAAGGTTGATACATTTTTTTTTTCCTGTAGACTTTGTTGTCCTTGATAACCTATTCCAAACATAAGTGGGCAAATACCTGTCATTTTGGGTCATCCATTTCTAGCTACATCTAATGCTATCATTAATTGTAGAAATGGAGTGATGCAAATTTCTTTTGGGAATATGAAGGTGGAATTGAACATTTTTGACATCAATAAACAACCACATGACATGGATGATGTAAATAAAATAAGCCTAATTGAAACACTTGTCCATGAAATATTTTTTCAAACACATTCCCAAGATCCCTTAGAGGCCTGCTTAACACATTTTGGTTGTGAAGTTGACATCGATCAGTCAATTGAACAAGTGAACTCATTGCTTGAGTCTATACCTCTGATGAGTACTGAACGGTGGCAACCAAAAGTAGAGCCTCTTGCCTTATCATCATCATCATCATCAGTAGTTCCATCTAGTGTTGAGCCACCTAAATTGGACTTAAAACCATTGCCTGATACTCCGAAATATGCTTATTTAGGTCCTGGTGAGTCCTTACCTGTCATTATTGCATCTGACCTAGATGTGGCTCAAGAGAGTAAACTACTTGATGTCCTTGTAAAGCACAAAGAAGATATAGGGTGGACCATTGCATATATTAAAGGCATCAGTCCCTCTGTTGTTATGCATAGAATTCATTTGGAGGATGATGCCAAGCCTTCTCGTCAATCCCAAAGGCGTCTTAACCCTGTAATGCAAGAAGTTGTTCGAGCTGAAATCCTTAAGCTTTTAGATGTAGGAGTTATCTACCCAATCTCTGATAGTAAATGGGTAAGTCATGTTCAAGTTGTACCGAAAAAATCTGGAATAACTGTTGTGAAAAATGATGCTGATAAGTTAGTGCCAACTCGAGTTCAAACGGGTTGGCGTGTCTGTATTGATTAGAGGAAGTTGAATGCTTTGCAAGAAAAGATCATTTTTTCCTTCCTTTCATTTAGCAAATACTGGAAAGGTTAGCGGGACATGAATATTATTGTTTTCTTGATGGTTATTCTGGATATAACCAAATTCCCATAGCCCCTGAAGACCAAGAAAAGACCACTTTCACGTGTCCTTTTTGTACCTTTGCCTACCGTCGCATGTCATTTGGGCTATGCAATGCACCTGCTACCTTTCAAAGGTGTATGTTGAACATTTTCTCTGATATGGTAGAGTAATTTTTAGAGGTATTCATGGATGATTTTTCTGTCTTTGGGTCTAATTTTGATGAATGTCTGCACCACCTATCTTTAGTGTTAGTGCGATGTACAGAGAAGAATCTGGTACTTAACTGGGAGAAATGTCATTTTATGGTTAAAAAAGGAATTGTTCTTGGGCATTTTATATCTAATAAAGGCATTGAAGTTGATAAAGCTAAAATTGATTTGATTTCACATCTTCCACCACCAAGAACTATGAAAGAAATCAGATCATTTTTAGGCCATGCTGGATTTTAAAGAAGATTCATTAAAGACTTTAGTGAAATTTCAAGACCTTTGTGTAATCTTCTTGCAAAAGATACACCATTTGTCTTTGATGATGCTTGCAATAATGCCTTTCAGAAACTCAAATCAGAGTTAACATCTGCACCTATTATTCGGCCGCCTGATTGGAGCCTACCTTTCGAAATCATGTGCGATGCCTCTGATTATGCTATTGGTGCTGTGTTGGGCGGTGAATTAATAAACTTCCCCATGTGATTTACTATGCCAGTAAAATATTGAATGATGCTCAACTTAATTATTCTACAACTGAAAAAGAGTTGATGGCAGTAATCTTTGCTCTAGATAAGTTTCGGTCTTATTTTTTAAGATCGAAGGTCTATATTTATTCGGATCATGCTGCATTGAAGTATCTTTTATCTAAAAAAAATGCTAAGCCTCGTCTTCTCCGATGGATATTGTTGCTACAAGAATTTGATATTGAAATTCGGGATAAGAAAGGTTCCGAAAATGTTGTAGCCGACCACTTATCTAGGTTGATAGTTGATTTTACTAATGAATCATTGCCTATAACTGAATCTTTTCCTGATGAGCAATTACTTGCAGTATCCCAGTTGCCTTGGTTTGCTGACATAGTTAATTATCTGGTAACTGAACAAATTCCATCTCATTGGTCTTCCCAAGATAGGTCCAAATTTTTGTCCAGGGTTAAGTATTTCTTTTGGATGATCCACACTTGTTCAAGTATTGTCCCGATCAGATTATTAGGAGATGTATTCCTGAAAATGATCAACAAAGCATCATCTCCGTTTGTCATGATCAAGCTTGTGGTGGCCATTTTAGTTCGAAAAAGACTGCTGCAAAGACTTTGCAGTGTGGATTTTATTGGCCTACTATTTTTAAAGACTGTCATGCTTATTGTTCAGCATGTGAAAGATGTCAGAAGTTAGGTGCACTTTCACGTCGTAACATGATGCCTTTAACCCCAATCCTTATTATAGACCTTTTTGATGTATGGGGTATTGACTTCATGGAACCTTTTCCTAACTCTTTTGGCAATCTTTATATCCTTGTGGGGGTAGACTATGTCTCTAAATGGGTTGAGGCTATAGCATGCAAGACCAATGATCACAAAGTTGTGGTCCAATTCTTAAAAGACAATATTTTTGCATGTTTTGGTTCTCCTCGTGCTATCATAAGTGATGGGGGTAAACATTTCTGTAATAGGGTTTTTGAACAGTTAATGAAGAAATATGGCACAACCCACAAAATTGCTACCTCGTACCACCCTCAGACAAGCGGTCAAGTAAAGATATCTAATCGGGAGATTAAGCATATTTTAGAAAAGACAGTCAATCCTAATCGCAAAGATTGGTCACTGAGACTCACCGATGCTTTGTGGACTTACCGTACTGCATTTAAAACTCCCATTGGAATGTCTCCATTTCATATTGTTTACGGAAAAGCTTGTCATCTTCCTGTTGAAATTGAGCATAAAGCTTATTGGGCAATTAAGCACCTGAATTTTGATCTGAATAGAGCAGGAATTCAAAGGAAACTGCAGTTGAATGAGTTAGATGAGCTTTGTAATGATGCTTATGAGTGTGCAAAATCATACAAGATGCATGAAAAAGGTTCATGATCAAAATATTCTACAAAAATCTTTTATACCGGAGCAGAAAGTTCTTTTATACAATTCTCGTTTACATTTGTTTCCGGGTAAAATGAAGTCTCGATGGACAAGACCTTTTATAGTTCGTGTTGTTTATTCTCATGGGGCGGTTGAAATAGAAAACCCCAAGAATGGTGATATATTCAAAGTTAATGGTCATCGTCTTAAACCATTCTTGGAATTGCAGCAACCTCAGATCGATGAATTGAGCCTGGGAGACCCGACTTATCATAACTAAAGATTAATTGCTGTGTCTGGCTGAAGACGTTAAACTTAGCGCTACTGGGAGGCAACCCAAGTTTTTAGAATTTTTATTTTTGTGCTTATTTCTTCTTATGCTATTCTTGTGTTTCACTTGTTCTTTTCATTTTGATAGATAATATATCGTTTCAGTGGAGTGCAGGTATTATCTTTTCTTCTCTCTTCTATTTATTTTCCTCAGTTCTTATTTCATATCTTTTTACATTGACGACAATGTTTCATGCAGGTTTGGGGGTATAGGAAGATATTTGTTTAGGATTTCTTAGTTATTTTCTTGCGTATTTTGAATTTTGTAAAACAAAAAAAAATTTAAAAAAATTGTAGTTTTTAGGTTGTTTGTTAGTATTTTTATAGGTTTTGGTAGTTTATCCCTTCGTGATGTATACTTCAATTTTTAAGAGATTAATTAACATTGGAAGTGTGAGTAAGTATACTGGAGGATAGAGACACTTAACTGAGAAATAGCATTCTGTTACAGTCCTCTTGGATATCAAGTGCTTGAGCTAATAAAATTCACTCACACATACCAGTTACATAAAGTAATACCTTCTAGAGATTTGTTGAATACTAATCTTTAGTGGGATGTCTTTAGTCAGAGTCATTGGTTGATATGTGGTTATCTGTTGAGCTTAAAAGATCATGATAGACAATTTACTTAGCTATGGTAAGGGCTTGGAACCGGAAATAGGTTGAGAGTATAATACAGCCTAGACAAAATAAGATGCTTGAAAATATATATGGTGAAAAAAAAACAAACAAAAAACAAAAAAGAAAGAAAGGGGCTGCTTGACTATTATAGGATTAACTTAGGCTGATACTCGGGCCCGAAGCGGTCTATACTTAAAACCTAATGCCCTAAGCCAATTGTGCTGGGAGTCATTGGCCTGAGTCATTGCTAAAACTAAGCATTTTGAAGTCAGGCCTTACACAGTCCTATTGAAAAAAAAAAGTCTATGGTGTATTATCCTCTCAAATCTAGAATGTTGGACCCGAAGGAGGCGCGCATGCATTTGTGCTATCATGAACCTAAAGATTATTATGACTATGTAGATTCTGATGTTCTTTGGTTAATGGGTAACACTGGATATGTGTGAAACAGAGATTTAGAGTGTATTGCTACAATGTTCTACACTTTCTATTATTTAAAGTATCATGTATATCATATTGAGCAGAAATTTCCAAGATGAAGGTGTAGAATAAAACCACTTGCTTGAGCGCTTCTATATTCCAGTTGATTATAAATGCAAGTATGTGTGGTAAGTTTTCTTAAGTATTGCAGTGTGTATTTGAAGGGATAATAGGTTCTGTGTTTTGAAGTGTTTAGTTGACTTCTTTCTCATTTAGATAAAGAATAATGTTAGTTTTATAAATACATGTTTGTGGGTAGCATGGCTGCAAACCCTCACGAGACTTCACTCGTCCATCCAGGGACACCTGGGGGTTTAAAAGGCTTGTTGCATATGCTAAATGCAATCGTGATTTCCTACGACAGTGGCATTTATTTTTCAGTAGTTTTATCGTTTTTATTTTTTTTTATTTTGTATTTTGCTTGAGGACTAGCAAAATCTAGGTTTGGGGGTATTTGTTATGCATGAAAAATACACATTTTTATATGCCTTTTTACCTATTTGTTAGCTTTAATTTCTAGTAAAAATAAGGAATTAAGTGAATTTTAGTAATTAGTTTAATAATTAGGAATTTAATAATTAATGTGCTCTAAATACCTCAATTTAGATATGTTCTATAATTTTATGAATATTTGGTGCGTCTAATTTGGGACATATTTTATTTTGTATAGGTTCAAGTTCTCTTACTGTGGAACGTCCAAAAGTGAAGCCATTAGTCGGGTTATCAAGTGCCAAAATGACCCAAGAGCTGAGATCAAGTGCGTAAGAGATCTGGACCATTGATGTTCACTGATGTGGAAGACGGCACAGAATGAAAGTACATATCATTCAGATTCAATCCGGCGAACGAGCTTGATACAACGGGTTTTAAAAGAGTGAAAAAAAAGAACCGAACCAAACTGGTTCGGTCAGCTCGAAAGAAAAAAAAAGAAGAAAACAACTCGAGCGATTGCTCGGGTGTTCCAGAATAGACCACTTGAGATTTTGCTCGAGCGTTCACGGGGAAGACGAAGGACAGTCCGGTTGGTAATGAGCTCGACGGCGGAATCGAAGGCGATCGTCGGAGAGATCCTGAGCTTCATGGCGATCGATGGTGAGGTCACGGCAAGGCAGAGGATGACGGCCATGGATACCGACGGTTCCGGAGCAAACAGAGAAGCCTCTGTTTTGGAAAGTTCTAGATTTGGAAAAAATGCTTGCAACAAATTCGAATCGGAAAATCAATGGCCTCAGAATGGGAAGCGTACATTTTCAGTTCAATCAACGATTTCAAAGAGGTCGATTTTGGCTTTGAATTGGAAATATGTGTTTTGGGGTGCTTTGGCCCTGTTCTGGAATGGTTTAAAGATGGGATTTTTATTACACACTTGGACGGGATTCAGTGCGAATTGAGCTGCAAATTGACTGATTTGGAAGGTGGCCAAAGGGAAGGTTCTGATTTGCACAAAATTAGCTTAGGAAAGGTCTGATTTTGGAAGAACAAAGGATTGTTCTTGCAGTCTATATAAACAGAGACTGGGAGCAGAAAAGGGGCTGGTTGGGCGAGAGAGCAGTCGACCAGAGATTTTTTTTCAGTTGCAAATTTCAATTTTAGTTATCTATTCTTGTTTTCATTTTGGGTCTTTTCATTCCGAATTGTTGCTGCTGAAGAAGAAATTTGTTCGAACTGTGGCTGTGAACAGTTACCCGAGAGAGAAGAACAGTGCATGTTTTGTTAATTTTCCTATTATTCCGAAATTATTGTAAGTTAAATCTTATTTTTTTATTCAAATGAATTCCTTTGTTATTGTAGTTCAATTCCCTTGCATGAGTAGCTAATCTCATATCTAGGGCTGAGATGAAGCCATGAATAGTTGTAGGAGTATTGTTTATATGATGCAATTGTTATCTCAAATAACTACGCTTTAACGATTGTTATTCTCGAATCAAGTGCATTGAATCATAAATTTAGTACGTTGTTTGGATATTAGTTGTGATTTATTAAATGATGGATACAACTAATGATTTGAATTTCATCTTTTGATATGCAAGAGAAGACAAATTGTAATCTGAAATTTGTATGCTTTAATGCTGAAATCTTCCGTAGGAGAATAGATTGAATTCAAATTCTCTATGAGATAACAATGAGAACAATTGAGGATTTTAAATAATTGCTCCTGGAATTGTCATGTGCTGATTCTTATGCCCTAGTGTTTTAAATTCCTTATTAAAGTTCTAATTTTTATTTGTCAATTAGTTTCTTTTTCATAGATTACTTAATTGCTTTTAGATTAATTTGTTAGTTAAAGTTATTTAATTGCATTGAGTCTTCGATTAGTCATAGTTGGAGTGAATCAAATAAATTTAATTCTTCAACAAGGGTAATAATCTGATCTTCGAATTAGAATTCCAAAAAACACAAGTCTATGTGGGTTCGACCTCGTAAGAATTGTGCGACTATACTCCAAACACGATTCGTACACTTGCGACTTAAATTAAGAAGATTAATTAAAACAACAACACTTATGGGAGAACGTTTTGGGCTATCTTGAAACCCTTGGAGAATCTAGAGACAACCTTGGAGGCTAGAGCAAAGGAGAGAAGAAGATGAAGAACATGAAGAACATGATGGTGATTTCACTTCGGATGCAAGGCTAAACATTTTTCCAAGGCGTAGATGAAGCCCAATAATCTGGTTGTGTAGTTTCTTTTATCTCATCTTATGTTTTTACTCTAGTTGGAGTATGGATTTTATTGTATAATCAATGTTAATTCATTAAAGGTTTGTTCTTTGTACTCGAGAGAGACAAGAGTGAATTCTTGTGAGTTTCAATCCGAAGAAAACTTGCGTATCCGAGAGGAACGTGAGTAGACTGAGGTGTTATCTATCAATAAAGTTTCATTGGTTTATACTCGAGAGAGATAGATCACAATTCCATGTTTTAATTGTTTTATGTGTTACATCCGAGAGGAGAGCACTATATTTTGAGTTGACAAGTGTATGTCTGAGAGGAATATGCTAGCTAATTGAAAATCTTTATTCAGAAGAGAGAGAAATGCGATACACTAGTTTATTGTGGTGGATTCAAAGCCTTGGTCTTCTCCATATTGATTAATTCTCACTAGTTTAGTTAAAGTTCATTGCTTTCTTAATCTAGAATCAACACTGCTGCTTTCTTTTGAATTTGGTAAATATTAATCCGTCCCTGAGGTTCGACAACCCTTTCTATATTCGCCGTAGTACAATTGCCTTGTGCACTTGCAAGGGTTTAATTTTAAACGATCATTCGCCGCCGAGCTCGAACCCAAGCCGGAACCGTCATTCCACCGTCGTGCTTTTTGCCGGCGCTCAAGCAGAGCTCGAGTGCTATGCTCTTCTGAAAGGCCCGAGCTTTTGGCTCGGGTCGATTCTTTTCTTTCTCTTTTTTTCTTTTTATTGAACCGAACAGGTCGGTTCAGTTCTTCCTTTCTTCTTTTTTTTCCTTCTCTTGGCAAAAACCCGTCGTAACAATCTCATCCGTCAACTCTCATTCGAACGGTTCTTTTGTTAAGATAAAGCCCGTCTTCTCCTTATATGAACGTCGTCGGCTCTAGATCGCTTCTGCCCTCGATCTCACTATTTTAAACAAATGAAGCTCTTTAAAACCCATCAACGTGTCCTTAACCATTGGATCTTTGATCTCTTTGCCTAAAAACCCGATTGAAGCGCAATGAATCCATAATCTGCAACTCGAGCTCTTATAAACCTACACAAACAATCAAACTAACTTAGACGCACAATTTCTTATTAAAATAAAGTAAATTCCTAATTATTGAATTAACTCCAAAAACTCATAATTATTCCTAATTATCATGAAATGGTACTAACAAATTATTAATTAGAGGCTTATAAATGTATGTATTTATGTGTATTTCAAATACCCCCATACCTATATTTTGCTAGTCCTCGAGCAAAACAAAAAATAAAAACAAGAACATAAAACTACTCAGAAATAAATGCCACTGTTATAGGAAATCACGATTGCATTTAATGTATGCAACAAGCCTTTTGAACCCCAAGTGTCCCTGGCTGGATGAGTGAAGTCTCGTGAGGGTTTGCAGCCATGCTACCCACAAACATGTACTTATGAAATTAACCTTATTAATCTAAGTGCAAAAGAAATCAAAATAAACACTACAAAACAAACAATCCTATTATCCCTTCAAATGCAAACCACAATGCTTAAGAAAATCAATCACATGTACTTGCATTTATAATCAATTGGAATATAGAAGCCCTCAAGTAAGTGGTTTTATTCTACACCTTTATGTTGGAAATTTCTACTCAGTATGATATAGCATGATAATTTAAATAGTAAAAGTGTAGAACATTGTAGCAATACATTCTAAATCTCTGTTTCACACAGATACAATGTGACTCATTAACCAAAGAACATGAGAATCTACATAGTCATCGTAATCTTTAGGCTCATGATAGTACAAATGCCTGCGAACCTCCTTCGGGTCCAACATTCTAGATTTAAGAGGATAATAAACTATAGACTTTTTTTACGAGATTATGTAAGGCCTGACTTCAAGATGCTTACTTTAACAATGACTAAGGCGAATGACTCCCAACCAGTTGGCTTAGAGCATTAGGTTTCAAGTATGGACCGCTTCGGGCCTGAGCATCAGCCTAAGGTAATCTTATAAAGTCCAGCAGCCCCGAGCTTGTTTTTGTTGTTTTTTTTTTCAGCATATATATTTTTCAACGATTTTTATTCTATCCAGGTTGTGTTATACTCTCAACCTATTTCCAGTCCATGCCTCCGCCATATTGCCAAGTAAATGGTCTATCATGATCGTTTAAGCTCAATAACAACAATGTATCAACTAATAACTGGACAAAAGTTATCCCACTAAATTATAAAGCAACCATCTTATATCCTAGATGGGAATGCAAGTGATTGAGTGTTATTACAAAGAGTTTTATGGTGAAGTTGTTGGTCGAATGAAAGTTGATGAAGTTCATAGGGCTTTGAAGAAACTTATTATGAATATGCGTCATTGATGCCAAGTTCAAGTGATTTTAATAGCATGATTGAAAGTAATCAATCAACTAAAATTAGCGAGAAAAGAACAACTAATAGTGGTATATGTGGTGATGATTTTGCGAAAATGTTTGACAAGTTATAGGAAATAATTTATCAAGTGAAAAGACAAAAGTGGAATATGAGGAATATTTAGAAGAGCCTCTTGTAGACGATTTAGGCGAGAATACCTTCAATGTCTTGATATGGTAGAAAAAGTAGACCTAAAGTATCCTATCTTAAGCCAAATTGTGAGAGTTGTGTTAGCTATTCCTTTATCCACTGTAGCATCGGAGTCGGCTTTTAACATTGATGGAAGAACAATTAGCCCATTGAGGAACTCCTTAAACACGGAGACAGTGCAAAGGTTGATTGGTTCTCAAAGTTGGTTGAGAGTTAGATTTGATTGTGAGTTCTTTAGAATTTTTATTGTATTTTATACTGATGTATATGAATGTTAGACATTGGAAAGTGACAACGAAGTTGTTGATTCAAGCATTTTACTATGAGTCAATCTTAGAAGGGGATGAAGAACTTATTCTTGAAGAACGAGGTAATTTTAGTAAATATCTCATCTACTTTATAAGTTAGTTGTATATTTTTAATGATTAAATAAGTAATTTGTTTTGTTTTATAAATTTTTATGTAGGTTATTGTTGGAGGTATTTTGAGGTGAGCTTAGAAGAGATGATGAAGTTGAAGCTTACTTTTGTTTTGTGAATTATGGATGTTTTTTTATCAACTATGGATATCAAATTAGATGATGAACTTATACATGGTAACATGTTTTAAAGCTTGATTGTCTAAGATGTTTTAAAATTTGATTGTCCAGGGGGCCGTTTGGAAGCTGAAATGGAGTTGTGAAAAAAAATTCATAGTTGGAAATTTTCAGAGCAGAAATGGAGCTTACCTTTGATTTGTGTTTGGCTTTCACAAATTACGTGTGACAAATTTCATCAATGCTGATGCTCCCCAAAGTGAGCATCACATTTGTCAGCAATTTTCACCTAAGATTCTCGTCACTGACACATATTCTCGTCATTGACAGCCTCATTTTCGTCACTGACACATTTTTCAACCCTCTTTCACTCATCAGCTTCTAAACGCACGTCAGATTTTTCAGGGCTGAAAGGGCCTCTCTTTCAATTTCCAAATGCACCCTAGGATGGAAGCCTTAGTTGGTTTTTGTTTTATGGATTATTTTTGTTGTGCTTATATTAGATGTTGAACTTACATGCGAGGACATGTTATGAACTACAAATATTTTTTGTGAACTATGATGTTAAATTATATGTTGAACTTACATGTAGGAACATATTTAAATTAGGAAGTAGACATATTCTAAAAATTTGGACCTATTGCCCATTAAGTATCCGCAGACGTGCGTTGTTCACACGAACAATCACAGATGAAAACAAACAAATTTTAATGGATGGTTACAAACACGGACAGACCAGACAACCCATAGCTAGAATGTGGACAAACTATTATCCGTGTCTGTGAACACCCCTAATAGCAACCACCTGGACTGGCGGAGTTGATGGAGTGGCGAACTCCTCATCCTCGGCAAAATTACTGAACTTCAATGTTTACCTAAAGTTTAGGTTTCAACTTGCCATTGTGTATTCGAAGTTTGAACGTAGATACGCAGATACTGACCCATGATAAAGGTTGAAATTTGAACTTTGGATATTATCAATGTTAATGCTAAGCTTTTAGAATTTGATGATATTGATAGGAACCGGGGTAAAATACTCGCTACCACAATGATCTAGGCGAGCTGTGGCATGGGGCGGATGTGGGTTGTTAAGACTTTTAGCCCACTAAATTTCTCTCAATAGGTCCTCCCTGAGGGAGCGTTTTCTACCCGCCTGGATGTTATCCTCCCAGATATCCTTTAGCGGATGGGAGTCGTCGATCACACAGGCATGTCCTGTGCTCCATTGATCATGACGATCGACGGTTCTTGTTCATGGAGGATATCCTGGTGGATCACCTCCATGCGGACAGGAAACGCTTCCCCTCCCTGATGTACAATTACAGATCCAATGTAAAGGACCGTGGACGGCAATCTTGGACTTGGAAGTAACCATTGCTAACTGTCCTCATATTTATAATGGAAGGTTCAAATTCCATGTACATCAATGGGTAATTCAAAGTTTCATCAATGTAAATTGGTGTTTATGGTGCAAACATATACGGACGTCCAAGATACATGGGTGGATGAGCATGATCACTCAACATTATGGTCAAACAAAGCTGAGCTTACTCATTCCAACATTCTATCAGGCCAAATGCAGACATGCTTCATTAAACAGAGAGGGTGAAATTCGGCCCTTGATTAAGGCAGGCCTAGAGAATTAGGCCTTATACTATCACCGGGTCCCACTCCGTATAAATCAACGGCCGGATCGACCCCACTGCAGTAAGAAGCGGCACGCTAGCTAAACGAGAGAGCCACCAAAACTCGCGAAGTTCAGGTTTAAAAAAGCCCTAGGGTTTCCCCGCAGGTCCCCTCCCCTCCCTGTCCGAGAATCTTCCCGCGCCGCGACGTCCTCCGCCGGCCATGGCAGAACAGGTCTGATCCGAAACCTTCTCAATCTTATCAAGATTTGTATTTCTGGAATATGTTGTTTTCATCGTCTCCTTACGTCTGTGGCATCATCAATTGGAAGGATTTTTTGGAGAAATTCTTGATTTTTAATGTATTCATTACGTGTTTGGCATGGTTTGTGTCTCTCTGGATATGAAAGTTGAATTTTTTTTTTGCACTTTCTTTTGCCATATTTGGTGTATATTTTGCATTCAAGGACTGATATGTTCGGGAATAGCCGTAGCATTTGCATGAAATCCATATAGAATATGGGATTTTTCTAAATCAAATGTTTCTTTTGAAGTCGGACGGGGGGAGTAGAATTCAAAGAGAATCCAGATCTTGATAGGCATTATCCATACTGTTGATTTTATATCCGCTTATACTTGTTCACTATATTCTAGTGTTTTAGTACTCTTTTACGTCGTGTCAAATTTCAGGTATCTGTTTTTCTTTTCTGTTTTTCCGTGATGGCTATCTGTTTTACCTTGTTAATTGTTGTCCTTGCAGACAGAGAAGGCGTTTCTGAAGCAGCCGAAGGTTTTCCTGAGGTGAGTCTGTGTTTATATTTTTTGGTTTTGAAGGTTTTTTTTCTTTGTTTATATATTGGAGTGATTTGGGTACAGCTCGAAGAAGTCGGGCAAAGGGAAGAGGCCTGGAAAGGGCGGGAATCGTTTTTGGAAGAGCATTGGTCTGGGATTCAAGACTCCCAGGGATGCAATTGAAGGTTCGGATTCCCTATGTTGGGTTCTTGAAGTGTTTCTTTGATGTTGTTTCTTTTTGCTTCATTTAAGCGGATGCATGGAAGTAGGATTTACTGCTGAAACAAATGAGAAGATTTAGCATTTAAATTTTTTAGGGTAGAAACAAGTGAGTTGCGTTGACTTTATAGTTAGTATGCGTCCAAATGGGATAGTGTCTGACTCTAATATGACGTTGGTATAACAATCATGCAAACAGCATTAGTGCTTAATAACTGATGAATGTGCAATCAGTTATGAGATGAGTGACACCTTGTTGTACTGAACAAGCATGCATGCGATAAATAGCGGATGAGTGTGGAAAGATGGTTAAATAATCAAAGTTATTGTGTAGGTTTCTAAGGCTAACCCGAGTGAAGGAAGAAAGCTGGAAATGGTTTTTTCTCCGGGATATGGATAGGAGAACCCTTATATGGGATAAATCCTGTACACTCACTCCATCTTACGGTAATGGTTTCATCTAGTTCTTCAAAATGACAACTTTAGTTCATTTTCAAAAAACAAATCAGGCCATTAAAGTGGGACAGGGATGAATTTTATCATTTTTTAACTACTTCCGTCATTGTTTATTGCACACTACGATTTATGGTATGGTTTGTATTGAGAAGTCATTGCCTTAAGTCTTATAAATATTACAAATTAGTTACTAGCTGTAGTTCATTCCCTAAATTTGACTATTAAAGGGTTGTGCATGTTAGATCAGATGTAATGCCGGTCTAATTTTCCATCTTTATATCTGCAAAGAGAAGTTTATATGTTTTTTTTCATAGGTTAACTGATATAGTTTGATTGCAGGTACTTACATTGATAAGAAATGCCCTTTTACTGGAAATGTATCAATTAGGGGTCGTATTTTGGCGGGTACTTGTCACAGTGCTAAAATGATGAGAACCATTATTGTTCGCCGCAATTACCTTCACTGGGTAAAGAAATACCAGAGGTATATTTCTTTTCGTACTAGAGGGTTTGAGGAAGGTGAAATTAGCTTACGAATGTAGTGAATAATATATTCTGTTGCATTTTTTGGTTTGGCAGGTATGAAAAGCGGCACTCGAACATTGCAGCCCACGTTTCCCCCTGCTTCCGTGTAAAAGAAGGGGATCATGTTATCATTGGGCAGTGCAGGTGCATTAACACTGGCTGCCTTCTACTGTCAGATATGCAAAATTAACATATTCGCATGTTTTAAAGCCTTGTACTGTTGTTTGCAGGCCATTGTCGAAGACTGTTAGGTTCAACGTCTTGAAAGTGATCCCTGCAGGATCATCTGGTGGTGGAAAGAAAGCTTTCACTGGTATGTAAGTGGGGAATTTTTTTAATGCAATGAGTTTTAAGATCAATTATTAGCTTTTGGGGGATGCAGCTCTCGGTGTATTAGGGACTTTTAACCTCGGGATTCTCTCTTGTTTAGATATGAACAGAAAGCCGAAAAGTTATTTGAAAGTTTTGTTTTGCATTAGTTTGACATTGCAAGTTGATGCAGGATTATGTAGCTATTTTGTGTTATATGAATTTTTCGTGTCATATGCCTTAATGCGATACTGATTGTGAGGTCTATAGACGAATCTTCTCCGTTATATCTCTACTGCAAACAAATTGGTATGCTCAATACGATAGGATGATTCTGGCGAACTAAGTTTTTCTTTCCGAATCTATCCCTGTCGTAACGGCGAGTCTTTCATACACGATAGAAAATTATTCGTCCAGTCCTTCAAGTGTTATAACCGATGCTTCAGGAAGTGTATTGGTGTTTGGTATCAATATACACGATGGGTGCCTATGTATGTTGCGGAACACAGATGAGCAGGCCCAACCCAACATAAGGCCCCATGCAAGGCCGTCCATTGGTTCAAGCATTTCTGTGTGCAAGCAAATCATTTTCATCGCAAAGATTGTCTACGTTGGCTTAACAAAAATCATCTCATGTTGTACATGGTAAATACAATGCATAGGCTGAAATAGGTTCAAGGGAAAACTGATCCTTGACTCGTGGACGGCCTTGCTTCTGCTTGCAGGTCTGCTCATTTTCCTCTCTCCAAAGTGAGTACATTATGTTTGAGACTTCCGATATCCTTGTGCGGCCGGAGCCTGGAATAGAGCAGTAAAACTGCTCTACCAAAAAAACGATTGCAAGAAGATGTGCTAAACTAGTGTATTCGGAAATTACACAATTTGTTTAGCTGTATAATATGACAGCCGGCAGCGTCCATATATACATTCACTCTTCTTTCCCTTTCTCACGCGTTTCCTCTCCCCTCCTCACATAGTGCGGAAACGTATTTCCTCATGCATTCAGTCCTGTAAAGTGGGGAAGATTTGTTCATCCTCACACTCATGTCCTCTGGGGTATCCATCCCACAGCAGCCATTGAACACCTAGATCAGTGGTGCACACACTAGCAAACTATGATTTGTGTGTGCGCCATCGATCTTGATGATCGACGGCTCATGTGGAGATATCTCTCCGGACAAAAAAAATCTTGCGTAAAGGGGGCTCACTTCACTATCTGGGGTTGGCTGCTACAGCAAACCGGCTCTGTTTCCAACCCAAAGAGTAGGCTTACCTTATTTGAAGATATCGCGTACGGAAACCTCATGCTCACCACCAAGGTGATTGACACAACCTCCCTGCGTTACCTGAGGGCCCACAAATTGGATTTTTTTTTGTCAATCACCATTGATGATGAGCATGAAATCCAGGTTACCTAATAACTTCTCCCCACAACTTTCTAGAACTTAAGTGCCCTAGCCCCTCAAACAAGGTGTTCCTTTCCTGACCCACATGACATAATAAAACTGTAAAAGTTAACTCCCTAGCCCAAGTCCAGTTCCTGCCAAAAAAACAAAAAGGTTTTGCTATGAATCCTGTTTACTTGATATAACTATGATCTGTGCTGTTGGATATCGATTAGGTGGTAGGCGTTAATACAGGGGCAGGCGGGTTTGAATCACTGCCCCCGTGCAAGCCATTTGATTTCAATACAACGGTTTAGATCATCTTGGCGCACGCCAACGGATGAGAGACCGGCCTCTGTTTAACTTTTCCACCAACTATTAAACTATCTAAGCAGAAAAGTTTCAACTATAATTACAAACCAACCAACACCGGTTCAGAAACCAAAAGTCCTCAAATTGGAAAAATTTGAATATGGTATTCGGGTGAGGGACTTTGGGCTGCCAGGGGGGTTGGCGCCACAGATGGGAAAGCGTCTGTTTGGGCTCCCTCCAGACCAGAACCACTTTTCTCCACTGAAGAAATAAGATATTCCCTAGTTTTTAAAATGAGAACGGTTTAGATGAGATCGTTCTCATATAAGGAACCTTAGGTCAACCTTTTAAGTTGTTAGATTCTAATATGACAGAGAGTATAAAATTAGCGGGTAAGTGAGTGTGTTATATCAATGAACAGGTAAATTCATTATAACTGTTTATACTTGTCGTATCAAGATTTAAAGGTTATAAATTGAATTAGCTTCATTTAAATTATATGAGAATGATCTAATTTAAATTTTTTTCTTTTAAAATATTATATATATTTTAAAATATTTATTATTTTAAAATATTATATATATTTAACTAAATTACCTAAATTTTTCTTTCTAAAATTAGAAGATATGTGGAAAGATTGAAACGAACTTAGGTTCGTGAACGAGCTGGATGTCAAAGAAAAGAAGGCTGTGGCTTGATGGTCCAATAAAAATAATTCTTTTCTCAAATCTACACAAATATTTTGTAACCGATGGGAGTATTTTTCACCGAAGAAAAGAAGAGGGCGGCTGTTAGAAGAAAAAAAAAGCAGGGCGTGAAAATCGGCTCCAAGATGAGAGGGCAGGGCCCAGCCTAGCCAGCCTGTACCCAGCTGTCTCCCAACAACTACTCCTGTTCATCTAATGCCCTTCTCCACGAGAAGTTATTGGGTATGCGTCGCGTACTTTGATTTCATGCTCATCGCCCATTGACACGAAATCTAATACATAGCCCTCAGGTCGTGTCAATCACCCTTTGGTGATGAGCATAAGTTTCTATATGCGAGGCGTACCTAATAATTTCTCCTTTTTCTACCTTCCCTCCCCTCTCTTGTCCAGTACCACCACAGTCCAAAAAAGGCCCCCGAATTTAAAAACCTCACCCACGCCCTTCCTCCACAACATCACCCACAAATACAATCTCGGACTTGCATCCCTTCGTGGTTCCCCCAGATCAACGGCCATCCACGGCCCCGTAGATCAAATCACGTGATAACGGCAATACCAGCACCAAAATTTTTAAAAACCTTGGAAACAGATAAGCAATGAGCTTTTGCTGGTTGGACTCTCACAAGCAGCAGCAGCAGCAGCAGCAGTAGAAGAAGAACAAAGAAGAAGAAGAAGAAGCCAGCTCAGTCCCCTCTCTTTCACGCAAGCTTCTCCATGGCTCTCCCATCTTAAAGCTCCAACCTTTACAATCTCTTCTCCTTGCCTTTCGAGCTACCTCTCGTAGTCATGGATCCCTGCCCGTTTGTCCGGCTGCTGGTCGGCAACCTCGCCGTCAAGATCCCGGCAGTGGCCGCCAAGCCCGCCCGCTCCGGCATCCACCCCTCCACCTCCCCCTGCTACTGCAAGATCCGCCTCGAACACTTCCCCCTCCAAACCGCCGTCGTCCCCCTCCTCCCCCCCGACTCCTCCGACCCCGGTACCTCCTCCGCCGCGTCCTTCCACCTCTCGAAAACCGACCTTGCGAGGTTGGGCGGGAGGAAGCGGTCGCGGGTGAAGATCGAGATTTATACCGGCCGCCGGGGGACCACTTGTGGGGTTAACTCCGGTAAGCTGCTCGGGAAGGTGTGGGTGCCGCTGGATCTGACTGGTACGGAGGTGAAGGCGGCGGTGTTTCATAACGGGTGGGTGCCGATCGGAAAGGGGGCCAATGGCGCAGCGGCGTCTGCGGCGGCGGAGGTGTTCGTGATGGTGAGGGCTGACCCTGACCCGAGGTTCGTGTTTGAGTTCGACGGCGAGCCGGAGTGTAGTCCGCAGGTGTTTCAGATCCAGGGGAATCTCCGGCAGCCGGTGTTTACCTGCAAGTTCAGCCTGCGGAATTCCGGCGACTGGACCAACAGATCGAGGTAAAAGCCTGAAACTTTTCAAAATTGTAGCTCTAAAATGTCTGAAATTGCTGTAAATGCCTTGGAGTAGCAGAAATGAGGAATTTTTTTGTTCAAAGTTTGGTGTTTCGGCACTCTTCTTCAAAATCTGAACAATTTTTCCATGAAAACGCGTTTAATGGGAAGAAACTCGACATTTTTCGCTTCAAATTTGGGAACTTTCAACAAATATGCTCTGGAATAGGATGAATTTGGATTTTTGGCTAAAATTGACTCTTCCATTATTAACGTTTCCTTGCTGATTTGGCTTGAAACTTCAAATTCTCTAACAATTTTTTTTGGAATTTCTTCTTTGGTAATCCTCTAATTTGAAGAAATTGGACATCTTTCGCCTAAAAGGGTTTAGTTTTCCTTGTTTCAGATCTCCACACTTTCTTGTTCTGGAATAAATTTACAATTTTTCGTTAGGGTTTCTGATTTCTAGAAGAAAATTTTACTAAATTCATCTATTTTTTAACAAAATTCTCCACCAAATTATCTCTTATTTCCAGTCTTTTTCAAAGATGGAAAATTTCAAAGATGGATCGATTATGACTTCTGTCAAAACAAAAACAGAATATTCTCATACGACGTCATTCATTTTGATATTTTCGGCAAAGGTTTGTTTATGCTCCTTTTTCGCTGAATTTTTCTGCAAATTTCGTTGCAGAAACATTCACCAGTCATCTGATCCGAGCTGCTCTAGGAGCTGGCTGGGCTCGCTGGGCAATGGCGGCGGTCAGCGCCAGCTACAGGTGAAGGAGCGCAAGGGCTGGTCGATAAGCGTCCACGACCTGTCCGGCGCGCGTGTGGCCACGGCCTCTATGGTCACTCCGTTCGTCCCCTCTCCGCACAGCTCCGACCGGGTATCCCGGGCGAACCCGGGCGCCTGGCTCATCCTCCGGCCGATCGGACACGATGCCACCCTCAAGCCCTGGGGCCGCCTCGAGGCGTGGAGGGAGAGGGGAGACACCTCCCTTGGCTACCGCTTCCACCTCCTCCTTCCCGACTCGGACTCTGCTGTCCTCCTCGCTGAGTCCACACTCTCCACCTCCAAAGGCGGCAAGTTCTGCATTGACCTTGGCCGCAGCTCCACCCCCGCAGGGCCCTCCCCTGCCTGCAGTCCTCGGAGCAGTGGTGACTATGGGTACGGCCTCTGGCCCTTCTCTGCCCACCGAGGCTTTGTAATGTCCTCAACCATGGAGGGCGAGGGCAAATGCAGCCGGCCAGTCGTGGAGGTCGGGGTGCAGCATGTCGGTTGCCGGGAGGATGCTGCCGCATTCGTGGCGCTCGCGGCCGCTATCGACCTCAGTGTCGACGCTTGCAAACTCTTCTCCCAGAAGCTGAGGAAGGAGCTCTGTCAGCAGCTGGACTTGTAGCAGCTGATCAAATTATCTGAATCAATCAAAATTGGTCTGGCATGACTTCTCTTCCGCGTCATTGTTGGGAGATTTAGTTTTGTTTGCATTTCTTGATTTTACTTGAATTGGAGTGGCTTGAATTTAGGTAGGAGTTTGTGTAAAATTTGGAGATTAGTTAGGCAGTTGGGGTTTTCCTTTTCTCTTGTTCTAATACTAACTAGTGAAATAGATTAGTAAATGAGGTGATGAATGGTGGTGTTTTTTAGGAAAGCCATGGATAATGTACATAGAGGAAAAGCTTGGGAAGAAGAATTTTCTTTTGAAATTTATAACTGACTCATTTGTGCTCATGAATGGAAATTTCCATGCATCTATGTATTATAAATTTGCAAACTTATTTTCTATTGACGTTTAGATTTGGAGTTGGTGGATTAGATCAGCTATTGTTCCATTTTTAATGTCAATTAATGGAGCTCTCTTTGACTACTGTTGATGATGGTGTTTTAGGTGTTAAATTAGTTTAATTAATCAGTTGAATGGGGATTTATTGCGTTAGAAATGTAAGAGTTGTTTTCCATTACTTAAAAATTTCCATTTATTTGCACCAAGGCTCACACATCTCGTGTGCATCATCGAACGCACGGGCCTTGGATTTCAATCCGGTGGTGAGTGTTAATACAAGGGAGCAGCAGGATTTGAATCAGCTGCCTGCCCATGCTTGATCAGATCGCGATTCGACGACCTGTGGTGCATTTGTGCGTGCCGGTGGACGTGAGCCGTGATGCATGTTAATCTTTTTTGGCATACGTTGTTGTGACTCACGAAAAGGGTTGGATTGGTGGTGTGGGTCTGATGGAGATTGGGCTAAATTGTTGGGTGGTTGGGAAAGCAGGTGAAAGGGAATCAGATGCCTTTGCCAATGGAAATTGGATAATTTTACGGTCGATTGAGTTTGGTTCAGGAAGGACAAACACATGGTTGTTCATGTTTGGACGGACACAGCAAGAAAAGGGTGGTCAATTTGTGCCATGTTCTGTTAGAGATCCTGTCTGATTTATCACCAGTTTGCAACATAAGAACATGGTTTTGCCAAGCTTTCCAACAAATGGTGTATCTTTTTACTCTGAACAAATTCCTTACCATGGTATTGATGGGCAACAAACTGTTGAATCAATCTGTTAGTGTACACCATATCAAAAACAAAAAAAAGAAGAAAAATCTGTTATTATAGACTAGTAGTAGTAGTAGATAAAGCTTATTCTTGTACCAAAAAAAAAATCTGTGTGTAGACGACAAGCAGCATACCGGAACCACCGAGGGCTTAGGTTTGGCCTGTAGTAAAGAATAGCATTTGTCATGTTGTTGAGGTCTAAGCTGGAGGGTCTGCCTCTGTGCTGCCACTGTCCTCCTATGTGTGGTTGCACTTGTCTTTATTAGCTGGACACAAGACCAAGTTGCACGGGAAGTATCGATCACTTAAGTAACCTGTTTCATCTCAATACTTTGTGGTCCGGAACTTATACGTTCACCTACTCCTGTTGTCAGCTTCGGCCAATTTGATACTGATTGAAGTGAAACCTTCACAAACGGCATTATTCGGAAACTATAGTCCCACAGTAAACAGAAGAGTGTTTTGGTCTTCCTACCACTTGCATTCTCCGGGATATCATCCTCCACTTGACAGGAGCTTGTTGTTAACGTCACATACCCATCACGCATATTCTTATTTTAGATAGTATTCTCTAGTTATGATTAGTTCCCCTCTATGAATTATTGTAATAAATCATGATTGGCATTAGAAAGGATTTGATTGTAATCTATGGCACTGATCGTGGCCCATCAGTAAGCCACGATCTGGCCTACCATCTTAGGAAGCGCTTCCTCTTTATAAAAGGGTCGTCTTCCTCATTCTAGGGTATGGAATAACAAAATTGTCTTTTATTTCTAGCTTTCTCCTTTCTCTTCCCCTTTTTCACTATGGCGTTTGATTTCGTCCGTGTTCCCTGCGGGAACACAACATTGGTATTAGAGCGGTCATGAACCACCATGGAGACGGCGATGATGGCCAATGAAGATGATGAGGATGACGAGGAGGTCTCCTTTCCGGCCACTGGCGTCGCCCTTGAGAAACCCGTCTCCAATTCCGTCCCCTTCCCCGGTCCTGACAAGTCATCTACTGTCCATATCCATGTTTCCACATCACGCCCAGGTCAAACCGCCCCTGTCAGCTCCGTTGGCGCCCAAGCTGCCACCGTTCGCGACATGATGGCCGCCTCCGCCCCTAAGCCAGACGCCGTCGACGCCCAGGCTGCCGCCGTTCGCGACGTTAAGGCCGCCTCCGCCCCTAAGCCCGCCGTCGACGTGCTCAAGTCCCTCAAGCTGGACATCCAGTCCATTACCTGCGACCTGCAGGCTGCTGTCGCTTCCAGCAACGGCGACAACAGGCATTGTACCTCCCCGGCCAAGGCGAGGTCACCAAATCCAGCCGCCGCCATGACCAAGTGCCCCAGCCGCACTGTGGTTGCCTCGCCAATCGATTGCCCAAAGATGAAGCCCAATCTCTCACTGACGCCATCGCCGGCGACAGCACCCTGGTCAGCCCCAGTAGCCATCACGACCTCCACAGTCCTCTGTCCGGCTAAGTCGAGCCCCCCGTCGCTGCCATCGACTCTTTCTCGGACGCCGCCGCAAAAGCCCACTCTAAACGCGGTGCCTTTCTCCACCTCCACTTTCATCGACGTCCCCAATAGCGCCACCATCGCCAGAAATCCCGACAGGGATGGCATTTGCCTCCCCAGCCAGGGCCTCCTCGCCTCCATCGTCCTCTATGGTGGCCGCTCCATCGCACAACCGAACAGAGCCACCCTCACCTCTGTTGAAAAGGGCGTTTCCCAGGGGATCGTCTCCAAGGGCGATCGCCGTCTCGGCACCGCCCATCTCGGCCTCGACTGAACAAACGCCGCCATCTTCCGCCGCCTCAGTGTCGCCCACCTTGGCCTCCACTTTCCGGCCACCAACATCCCTCAGGCCTCCCGTTTCTGGTTCAAGCAGAACCGGATCCGGATGATTGTCGTTCGCCAGATGTGCGCCGTGCATGAGAAGCCCGTCTTTGATTTCCTCGACGGCCGTCGCAACCTCCTCCAGTCCTATTTCTGATCCGACGGCAGTCTCCTCGCCGCCAGCCGCCACATGGCCCCTGCCGTCGTCATGGGTTTCCTCTCCTCTTTCGCCGTTCAGCCACGGGCTCTACCGATGGGTCACATTGACATGGTGACGCCATCGCCGCCCCGATCGGCAACCCCGATACCATCGCCTCTGGAGACTCAGACGCCCACGCCAACCACTTCCCTAGTTCCTCTGCTGTCGGCCATGGCCACTCCTCCACTGCTGCCATAATCCTAGCCAACATGGAGATCAACCAGTCGGAGGACTCGGTGGACATCCACGTCCTCCCCGCCATGCAGATTGGCTGCAAGTGGGTCCTCCACAAAAGCTACGTGACTTCCACGCGCAATCCAACGGCCCAGATCATCTATGGCGGGACCGCCATTGGGAGAAACTGGGGCCCAGGTGTTGCTCTGTTCTCCTCTCGTGGGCCGAGTTGAACAACCTGTCCATCCTGAAGCTCGACGTGATTGGCCTTGGCATCAGCATCCTGGCGGTCTGGCCCAGCAACCTGGGGCCTAGTGGGCTTGCAGAAGATACCAGGAGGGTTGGTTTTACTGTGCTGTCTGGGACTTCGATATGCTACCCGCACGTGAGCGGCATCTCGGTCCTAATACGTGGGGCCCATTCGATGTAGCACCCAAGGTTTGACAACAATTACATGCTGCCTCCAGTCCCTCAACAATCGCATGACATCCTCGAGATGAGCCGATCCAAGTGCTACCACCCCATCAGCATCGCCCATCTCAGCTTCCACCGTGGCTGCCACGACTATCGCCTCCAACACACCACCGCCGCCCAGAACACTACCTTCCCTGCCACTGCCGGAAGATTGTATTCTGTCAAGTTCATTTTCTCCGACGGCGCCACTGTCCTCAAAGAGTGCCGCATCCCTCCTCACACTGAGAGCCCGACCGGTGGCGTCTCGTCCATCCCTCCTCACGCCGAGAGCTCGACCGGTGGCATCTCGTCCAAGGGATTCCTCCTCTTCTGCAAGCTTGAGTATGCCATCACTGCGGCTGCGTCTACCGAGATGTTCGCCGACGGTTCCCACATCCTTTCTTGGTCGCATTGTGATCGTTTAAATATAAAACCCTTGCAAGTGCACAAGGCAATTGTACTACAGTGAGTATTAAAGGGTTGTCGAACCTCAGGGACGGATTAATATTCTACCAAATTCAAGAGAAAAGCAGCAGTTTTTAATTAATCTAGAGAAAAGCAATGAACTTTAATTAAACTAAGCTGAGATTAATCAATAGGAGAAGTACCAAGGCTTCGAATCCACCACAATAGACTAGTGTATCGTCTCTCTCTCTCTTTTGAATTCAGATTTCCAGTTGGCTAGTGTATTCCTCTCGGACATACACTTGTCAATTCAAATTATAGTGCCCTCCTCTCGGATGTAACACATAAATCTATTAAAACATGGAACTGTGATCTATCTCTCTCGAGTATAAACCAATGAGACTTTATTAATATGTAACACTTCAGAGCCCTTACGTTCCTCTCGGACACGCAAGTGCTCTTTCAGATTGAAATCCACAAAGATCCACTCTTGTCTCTCTCGAGTACAAAGAATAAACTCTAATGAATTAACTTTTATTGCATAACAAAGATTCATACACCAACTAGAATAAAAACATAATATGAGAGAAAGAAACAATACAACCAATCAGTTGGGTTTCATCTACGCCTTGGAAGAGAGTCTAGCCAAGCATGGGAAGAGAATCCATCAACAAGTTCTTCATCTTCTTCTTCTTCTTCTTCTTCCTTTGCTCTAGCCTCCAAGGACTCCAAAAGAACTCAAAACTCTATTCTTGCATACCCCATACGTTCTCCCTTAAGGCATATATATAGGGGTGAAGGAAAACCCTCAAATCCCTTTCCAAATCCGAGTCAAAATAGGGTTAAATTGCGTTTTCCGTATGCACCGATCGATCGCCCGTATAGCACGATCGATCGCCTTGCGAACGCTGCCGAACGAAGCCGTTTTCCTTTGTTAATTGCTCCCGATCGATCGTATTGCGAACGATGCCGGACGAAGCCGATCGATCGTTTTTACTGTCTTCAAAACTTTGCGCAAATCCAAAAATTCCAGTAGATACGGTCGATCGTTTTTGTGTCCGATCGATCGTAGACAGGATCGATCGCGTAAAGGTTGCGATCGATCGTTTCTACTGTCCGGAATCTTCAAATGGCTATAACTTTTTGCACCGAACTCCGAATTGCGCGTGGTTGGTGGCGTTGGAAAGCTGACTCCTTGAACTTTCACGTGAGACTTGAATCAGTCCAATCCGATATTTGTACACGGAGTTATGATAATTTGACCATTGAAGTCCGTTTTCGCCATATTTTTGCATCTTTGCTCTCATTTCCTACAAAACCAAAAACTATATTAAAGTAGTAGTTATTCTAATCAAACACTAGCATAAACATAAGTTCAGGAGATAATATAATGTATATTTCATGTATAGATCACACCCCCAAACCTAGATTTTGCTAGTCCCTAGCAAAACAAAACAAAATCAAATCAAATCAAACAAACTAAAGAACTAATGCATAAAAGTAAACACCACTTTCGTAGGGAACACGATTGCATTGAGCGTATGCAACAAGCCGTTAAACCTCTAGGTGTCCCTAGTAGGACGAGTGTTGTCTCGTGAGGGTTTGCAGCCATGCTACCCACAAACATGTATTTATTAAACTAATTAACCTAAGTGAAGAAACAAAGCAAAAATTAAAACATTACAAAACAAGCAAACCTATTATCCCGACAAATGCACACTACAATGTTTAAGAAAATCAACCACATGTACTTGGTTCATAATCAACAGGAATATAGAAGCCCTCAAGTAAGTGGTTTTATTCCACACTTTCATCTTGGAAATTTCTGCTCAAATATTATATAGCATGATAATGTAAATAGTAAAAGTGTAGAACATTGTAGCAATACATTCTAAATTTCTGTTTTATACAGATCCAGTGTTACCCATTAACCAAAGAACATCAGAATCTACATAGTCATCGTAATCTTTAGGTTCATGATAGCACAGATCTGCGCGCCTCCTTCGGGTCCAACATTCTAGATTTGAGAGGATAATACACCACAGACTTTTTTTTTTTTTTTTTTCGCTAGGACTGTGTAAGGCCTGACTTCAAGATGCTTAGGTTTAGCAATGACTCAGGCCAATGACTCCCAGCCAATTTGGCTTAGGGCATTAGGTTTTAAGAGACCGCTTCGGGCCCGAGCATCAGCCTAAGTTAATCCTATAAAGTCAAGCAGCCCCTTTTTCTTTCATTTTGTTTTCATTTTCATTTTTATTTTCAGCACATATATTTCAGCACATCTTTATTTTGTCCAGGCTGTATTATACTCTCAACCTATTTCCGGTTCCAATCCCTTGCCATAGCCAAGAAAATGGTCTATCATGATCTTTTAAGCTCAACAGACAACTACACATCATCTAATGACTATGACTAAAGACATCCCACTGTAAATTAGTAATCAACAAATTTCTAGATGGTATTACTTTATGTAACTAGTGTGTGTAAGTGAATTTTCTTAGTTCAAGCACCTGTTCCAAGAGGACTGTAACAGAAAGATATGCTCAGTTAAGTGTATCTATCCTCCAGTATACTTACTCACACTTCCAATGTAAATTAATCTCCTAAGAATTGTAACATGCATTATTACGGGATAAACTATCAATACCTAAGAAAAAGTACTAACAAGTAACTTAAAAAAAACTACTCAATTTTATTTTCAATTTCTTTTTCTGATTTTACAATGAAGCACATCCTCTCCCCCAAACCTAATACAAGCATTGTCCTCAATGCACAACAAAAGATAAAAAGGCAGTGATCAGAGATAAGTAAAGGAGAGAAGAGGAAGGAAAACCACCAGAAAAGAAAGGACTAAGAGTCCTGGTCGTCGCCATCGCCATCGTCCGTAGGAGGGAAACGCCAATCATGGAGAAAGTCAACAATAGAGTCTAGGCGTAACGTGATAGCATTTTGGGACTCTTGATAGGCCTGCTGGGTTGCAAGAATCTGTTGCTGTGTAGCCCGAATCTCCTGCACATGGCCAGTGAGATCAGTGATCTGCTGCTGAATAGATTCCCAAGGAGGCTGCTGAGTAGGCTGACTCGGAGGGGGCGCGGCCTGCTCCTCAGCACGGCGAGCCTGTGGCCAAGCATGTATACGTGTGTGGGCGATCATACGGTTAAAGGCGTCAACTCCAATCGGACCCAGTCCACGAGATAAACGTGCATGCTCTGGAAAACGGACCCCACTGGTCTGGAATATGCGCTCAAGAATGAAAGGATACGGTAGCCGTTCATCCTTTCTCCCCACCATCATCTGCTTCATCCGCCCAAAGACGAATGAAGGTAAATCAAGGTCGCCCCGCCTAGCCTCGTCGCCGAATACATATAGTAGCTCAGTCATCGTGCCGTCAACTTTCTCCTTCCTGGCGGACCATACATCATGCTGGAAAATGAGAAAGGCAAATCGGAACTCCGGTAACATGCTGATGGCCTGGAGATAAGTGGTCAGGTAAGGTCCTATGGGCGACCCTGTCAAGCGACCCGTAATAATGCGAGGCATGGGAAGTTGATAACCACTGAAATCTGGATGCCGAATGGTACCTCGCTCGCAGCCCATAACTCGAGCTATGTCAGCAGCCCGGATGCGTAAAGGAGTGCCACCCACCATACTGCGAATGGCAACTTGTTCATGATCCTCGTGGTCGTCAATAGTGCCATTCAAATAGAACTCTCTGACGGCGTCCTCGTGCACCAGGTGAGGCACATTCCCCGTCGTAGAAGCAATACGGGTGAAGTAACTCACCCAGTCCGGCCGAGTCTTTATCCAGCTTTGGGTCGGGAGATCAGGAATATTTGGATTTAGGAGAACCTGACGCTCATATTGAAGTGGCCGTGGTGGTGGAGTAGCAGTAGGTGGAGGTGCAGGGGTGGAAGCAGCATGTCGTGAAGTCGAAGCTTCACTCCTAGGGCGTTTGTGAGCAGAGGATTTCTGAGGCATCGTTCCTGAAAATCAAAGGTCATAATAAAAACCCTTATAAAGATAACTAATGCACAAAGAAGTATAGATCATCAGCACAGCAGGCATATCACAAATAATGGCATAGGAAAGCTCGTTGGCGCTGTTTTTTTTTTTTTTTTTTTTTTTTTTTTTGGAAAAATAAAAAAAATAAAATAAAAAAAAAAAAGTAAAAATCGGAGATAGCAATCATGAACATGCAATGGAATCAGCAATCAAAAGTATGCATGAGAGGAATCGAAAATCCGGAATGTCTCACTTTCGGAAATTTTTTTTTTTTTTTTTTTTCGATTGAAAAACAGTACTGTTCACGCACAAAAATCATAAGATTTAGCGAAAATGCTGAGAATCAAAGGCTGAACTCATACACAAGTATCACAATAATCAATTTAAGAGCAAGTATGAGACAGATTTCAAAAGTACCTAACAAAAACTAAGAAAAATCAGTTTTTTTTCGTTTCGGCTTACCGGAAGAAAAGCTTGGGATTGCGGGATTGCGATGAAAAGAGACGGAAAGCTCGAAAACGGCCACCGGAAATGGATTCTCCGTGCAAAACTTCGTCGGGGGCCGGAGTCTTAGCTCAAACGGGGGTCGGAGGCGGCGGTGGCGAGCGAAAATAGGTTTCGGTCGCCGCCGCCGCGCAGGTTTTAAAGACGAAGAAGACGACCCGCGATCGATCGCAGAAAAATCCGATCGATCGTTTTAAGCGATAATGATCGGCGCCCGTCAGATCACAGATGAACGGCGTTGATGATCTGCAGATACGATCGTAGTGCGATCGATCGTATTTACTGTTTGACATTTTTTTTTTTTTTTTTAAATAAAGAAGATGAAAAGGGAAGAATACACCTGATTACGTGGGTTGCCTCCCACCAAGCGCTAAGTTTAACGTCTTCAGCCAGACGTTGATCCATGCTCATGTTGTACTTGTTGAACCAGCAAAATATACCGGCATCTCATCCTGGTCACTAACTGCCTCCAAATAAGGTTTCAAGCGATGGCCATTTACTTTGAATGTGCTCCCATCTTTTGGATTTCGGATCTCAACAGCACCATGTGAAAACGCTTCGGTCACAGTAAAAGGTCCAGACCACCGAGTGCGAAGTTTCCCAGGGAATAAGTGCAGCCGAGAGTTATAGAGCAACACCTTCTGATCAGGCTGAAAGGATTTCCTGGAAATCATCTTGTCATGAACCGCCTTAGTTCGCATTTTGTAGAGCTTGGCATTCTCATATGCATCAAGGCGCATTTCCTCTAATTCACTCAGTTGGAGCTTGCGCTGTTCACCGGCCTTATCCATGTCGAAGTTGTAGGCCTTAATAGCCCAGTAAGCCCGGTGCTCTAACTCAACAGGTAAATGGCAAGCTTTGCCATATACCAATCTATACGGAGACATGCCAATCGGGGTCTTGAAAGCTGTCCGGTAGGCCCATAATGCATCATTGAGTCTCAAGGACCAATCTTTTCTGTCGGGGCGAACCGTCTTCTCGAGAATCTGCTTGATTTGGCGATTGGAGACCTCCACCTGGCCACTGGTCTGAGGATGATATGGTGTGGCAACCTTGTGGGTGACGGAATATTTCTTGAGAAGAGCTTCAAATGACCTGTTACAAAAGTGAGAACCTCCGTCACTAATGATAGCCCGAGGAGTTCCAAACCTGCTGAAAATGTTAGTTTTTAGAAATTCCAGCACAACTTTATGATCATTGGTCCTAGTGGCAACAGCTTCAATCCACTTAGACACATAATCAACAGCAACAAGAATATATGTATGACCAAAAGATGGCGGAAAAGGTCCCATGAAATCGATACCCCATACATCAAATAAATCAACAATCAATATAGGTTGTAGAGGCATCATATTCTTTTTAGACAAGGCTCCCAATTTTTGACACCTATCGCAAGATTGACAATAAGCATGGGCATCTTTAAATAGAGTTGGCCAATAAAAACCACTTTGAAGTACTTTGGCCGCAGTTTTCTTACCACCGAAGTGTCCACCACAAGCCCGAGAGTGACAAAAAGATAAAATGCTATGAAACTCACTCTCTGGAACACATCGTCTTATGACTTGATCCGCACATATCTTAAATAGATCAGGGTCATCCCAATAGTAATGTTTGACTCGTGAGAAAAACAAGTCTTTGTCATGTTTAGTCCAAAAGGTGGGGATTTGACCCACAGCAAGATAATTCACGATATGTGCGTACCAAGGTGGAGCAGTAGTTGAGACAGCAAAAAGCTGCTCATCAGGGAATGAATCCCTCAGAGGGTCATGGCTGTGCAAATCAGGAATAGGAATTCTGGATAGATGATCAGCCACAACATTCTCAGAACCCTTTTTATCTTTAATTTCAAAGTCAAACTCCTGAAGAAGTAAGATCCAACGGATCAGCCTTGGCTTGGCATCCTTCTTGGAAAGGAGGTACCGTAAGGCCGCATGGTCAGAAAAAATGATGATCTTACTACCCAGGAGGTATGACCGGAACTTATCTAATGCAAACACAACAGCAAGCAACTCTTTTTCAGTGGTAGTATAATTCAATTGAGCATCAGTGAGCGTCTTGCTCGCATAATATATAACATGAGGAATCTTGTTAAGGCGTTGGCCTAACACTGCCCCTACAGCAAAATTAGAGGCATCGCACATGATTTCGAAGGGCAGTGTGTAGTCAGGGGGCTTAATAATGGGGGAACTCGAGAGGAGGGTTTTTAATGTGGTAAAGGCCGTTTTGCAAGAATCATCAAATTCAAATGGCACGTCCTGACCTAAGAGGTGACAGAGTGGACGTGATATCTTACTAAAATCTTTGATAAATCGGCGATAAAACCCGGCATGGCCAAGGAAAGACCGTATTTGCTTCACTGAGGTAGGAGGTGGTAAATTAGCAATTAGGTCAACCTTGGCCTTATCAACCTCTATACCCCTTTTTGATATAACATGTCCAAGCACAATCCCCTGTTGAACCATGAAATGGCTCTTTTCCCAACTTAACACTAAGTTTGTTTCCTCACATCTTTTTAAAACCATAGTAAGGTTATGCAAGCATTCATCAAAACAAGTGCCAAATACCGAAAAATCATCCATAAAAACTTCCAAAAATTTATCAATCATGTCAGAAAAGATGGACATCATGCATCGCTGAAATGTAGCCGGAGCATTGCAAAGACCAAAAGGCATTCTTCGATATGCAAATGTACCAAAGGGGCATGTAAAAGTCGTCTTCTCCTGATCCCCTGGAAAAACTGGCACTTGATTATATCCTGAGTACCCATCTAAAAAGCAATAAAACTCTTGGCCCGCTAGTTTCTCTAGGATTTGGTCAATGAATGGGAGAGGGAAATGATCCTTACGGGTATTGGAGTTCAGTTTCCTATAATCAATGCATACCCGCCAGCCCGTGGTTTCTCTTATTGGCACAAGTTCACCCTCTGAGTTTGGTTTCACCGTGATGCCTGATTTCTTAGGGACGACCTGGATGGGGCTCACCCACTCGCTGTCAGAGATAGGGTATATGATACCTGCATCTAGGAGTTTCACTATCTCTTTCATCACCACCTCTCTCATGTGAGGGTTCAACCGTCTCTGCCCCTCCCTAGAAGATTTAGCCTGGTCCTCCAGGTTTATGCGATGCATGCACACAGAGGGGTCTATACCCCGGAGGTCAGCTACTGTCCATCCTATAGCTCGCCGGTGTATGGTAAGGATCTCCAACAACTGGGCTTCCTGGTCACTAGATAGACTTGAGGAGATAATCACAGGAAGGGTGTCATTAGGACCCAGAAAGGCATATTTCAGCGAGCTAGGTAGGGTTTTCAGATCAAGTGTGGGAGGAGACTCTATGGAAGGTTTGAGTGGTGGAGAGGTGGACACAGGCAGAGGGTCGGGGTGGGGTCTCCATGGGATATGGTCAGGGTGTAAGGCAGCCACTAAATGGTGATGGACCTCTTCAAGGTCAGGTGTGCCCTCATAGGTATCAATCCAGTCATAGAAAAGGGTGTGCTCGAGGGCATCCTTAAGCACAGCAAATGGGAGGTATTCCTGGACCAGGTCATCGAGGTCGTCAACCATAAGGCATTCAACTTCACTCGAGGGTTGTTGGGAAGCACTAAAGATGTTTAATTTAACTTTCATGTTCCCGAATGAGACGTTCATGAGACCCGACCTACAATTGATGGTGGCATCAGCGGTAGCGAGGAAAGGCCGGCCAAGGATAACAGGAATTTGGGACTTGGAGTTGGCAACAGGTTCCATGTCTAGAACGACAAAGTCAACAGGAAAGTAGAACCGGTCAACTCCGACAAGGACGTCTTCTATAATACCTCTAGGTCTGCGAATGGATCGATCTGCTAACTGTAGGGTGACTGAGGTGGGCTGCAACTCTCCTAGGCCAAGTTGTTGATAAACTGAGTATGGGAGGAGATTGACACTGGCGCCTAGATCTAAGAGGGCTCTGCTAATGGTATGGTCACCGATGACAATGGATATAACAGGGGTTCCCGGGTCCTTGAATTTAGGTGGCACATCACTGGTTAGTAAAGAGCTGACTTGGTTGGTCAAAAAGACCTTTTGGGTGACATGGGATTTGGTTTTTCTCTTTTGGGTACACAGGTCTTTCAGGAACTTGGCATACGCAGGTACTTGTTTGATGGCATCTAAGAGGGGAAGATTGACCTTAACCTGCTTGAACACCTCTAACATTTCCTCCATTCGTTGGTGGGACTTACTAAACGGGGAGGGTTGGTTGAGGCATTGGGGGAAAGGGGCCCTAGGGATATAGGATGTATCCTTTGTGGGTTCCCGAGGGGCTTCCTGTTGCGGTGAGAGATTAACAGGGTCAGGCATAGTAGGAGTGGATTGGTTCTGTTTCTCAAGGAGAGTGTCCTCACTCGCAATAGGTGGGTCCCTAACCTGATTGTCCACTTGTTTGCCATTTCTTAGGGTAGTAACGGCTTGCACCTGCTCATTTGGATAATGGGAACCTTCAACGGCGAACTGGCCTCTAGGGTTCTGCTGTGGTTGGCTAGGCAAGGTTCCTACTTCCCTACGGTTCATAGATTGGGCCAGCTGTCCTAACTGGGTTTCTATTTTGGCAATGGATTGTGTATGGGAGTGGACAAGCTGGGCCTGGGTTTTCAAGTCTGCTCTCATCTCCTTCTGTTCAGTTTTAATCTCGGTTAAGTGGGAGAGGAGCATTTGACTCATTTGACTCATCTGGTCTTCTAGGGATGGTTTCTTATTGGTTTGGTCAAATGGGGGAGCGGTAACTGGTTGGTAAGGCTGAGTTGGGTGTTGGATTTCGGGTCTTGGGGCCTGATTGAAAGTGGTCCCTTGGTTAGGCTGTTTCCAGGCGAAATTGGGATGATTTCGCCACCCCGGGTTGTAGGTATTTGAATAGGGGTTATTAGCTCTAGGGTAGCCTTGTGCAAAGTTGGCTTGCTCCTGTACAAGATCAGGATACTGGGAAGCTGAAGGGCAGTCAACTACAGTGTGCATGGGGCTGGCACAGATGGCACAGGCATCGTGAGAGATAGGGGTCTGAGAAGGGAGCTGTGAGAAAAAACGGTCAAATCTCTCGGTCAGTGATGCCACTTGGTGTTCTAAACTGTTGGTGGGCTTAACATCATACATGCCTCCCCTTGAGGCACTCCTACCCGGCAGATGGCCTTCAGTTCTGTAGAGGGTAGCACTATGTAGAGAATTTTCACTTAGGTCCTCTAGTAGGTCCCAGGCATCATCAGGGGTTTTTTTCATGAATGTGCCTCCACAGGAGGCATCAATCAGGGTCTTGTGCTGGTCGCACACACCCTCATGAAATCGCTGCACTAGCTGCCACTTGGGCACATCATGGTGGGGACAGGATCGGAGGAGGGATTTCATTCTTTCCCAACTTTCATGGAATTGCTCATTTGGTTGCTGGGTAAAAGTAATGATTTCGTTGCGGATCTTATTAGTCCGCCCCACAGGAAAATACTTCTTTAGGAATTCAGCTTGTAGTTCCTCCCAAGTAGAAATAGAGTTGTGTGCAAGGGAGTAGAGCCATTCCTTGGCCCTGTCTTTTAAAGTGAATGGGAAAAGTCTAAGGCGCACCTGGTCATCCGATAATGTGAGTTTGAATGTGGTGTTAACCTCCAAGAAATTTTGGAGATGCCTATAAGGATTCTCATTAAGTTGGCCGTGATAAGTGGGCAGCATTTGGATGATGTTTGGTTTGATTTCAAAATTGGCCACGGTAGCAGGTAGTAGGATACAGGAAGGGGAGGTGTAGGCTGTTGGACGGTAGTAATCTTGCAGGGTTCGGGCATGGGGGATTAATGGATCCTGGTTTAGACCAGTACCATCCCCGAAGTTCATGTTGTTCGCCATATGTTGGATTTCAGGAATTGATTGTCTAGGAGTTCTCAAAATTCTGTAGAGTCGCTCAGGATCAGGGTCAAAAGCTAGGTCGGGGTTTAGGGAACGACGACCATGCATGCACAAATAAAATCAAACAAAACCTGTGCAGTCCTAATAGCGACAACTAGCAAACATCAACCCTAGATAGCGACAACTAGCAACCTAATAGCGACAACTAGCACGTCATGCAATCCCACAAAGAAAAGGAAAACACCAAGCACCCAAATTTATTCTAAAAGAGGGTTAAGAGAGTGCAAACAGTGGGAAGGGATGGCCCTTCCAACGATGACGAAAATCTGCGTCCTCTCTTAATCCTGCAAAAAGGAAGAAGAATGAAATTACGCTACTGAGATTAAATCTAAATTTAATGAAACTACTCTAAAACTAACTATGCTAAGAATTTAGTAAACTATTGTGCCGTCCCCGGCAACGGCGCCAAAAACTTGATCGTTTAAATATAAAACCCTTGCAAGTGCACAAGGCAATTGTACTACAGTGAGTATTAAAGGGTTGTCGAACCTCAGGGACGGATTAATATTCTACCAAATTCAAGAGAAAAGCAGCAGTTTTTAATTAATCTAGAGAAAAGCAATGAACTTTAATTAAACTAAGCTGAGATTAATCAATAGGAGAAGTACCAAGGCTTCGAATCCACCACAATAGACTAGTGTATCGTCTCTCTCTCTCTTTTGAATTCAGATTTCCAGTTGGCTAGTGTATTCCTCTCGGACATACACTTGTCAATTCAAATTATAGTGCCCTCCTCTCGGATGTAACACATAAATCTATTAAAACATGGAACTGTGATCTATCTCTCTCGAGTATAAACCAATGAGACTTTATTAATATGTAACACTTCAGAGCCCTTACGTTCCTCTCGGACACGCAAGTGCTCTTTCAGATTGAAATCCACAAAGATCCACTCTTGTCTCTCTCGAGTACAAAGAATAAACTCTAATGAATTAACTTTTATTGCATAACAAAGATTCATACACCAACTAGAATAAAAACATAATATGAGAGAAAGAAACAATACAACCAATCAGTTGGGTTTCATCTACGCCTTGGAAGAGAGTCTAGCCAAGCATGGGAAGAGAATCCATCAACAAGTTCTTCATCTTCTTCTTCTTCTTCTTCTTCCTTTGCTCTAGCCTCCAAGGACTCCAAAAGAACTCAAAACTCTATTCTTGCATACCCCATACGTTCTCCCTTAAGGCATATATATAGGGGTGAAGGAAAACCCTCAAATCCCTTTCCAAATCCGAGTCAAAATAGGGTTAAATTGCGTTTTCCGTATGCACCGATCGATCGCCCGTATAGCACGATCGATCGCCTTGCGAACGCTGCCGAACGAAGCCGTTTTCCTTTGTTAATTGCTCCCGATCGATCGTATTGCGAACGATGCCGGACGAAGCCGATCGATCGTTTTTACTGTCTTCAAAACTTTGCGCAAATCCAAAAATTCCAGTAGATACGGTCGATCGTTTTTGTGTCCGATCGATCGTAGACAGGATCGATCGCGTAAAGGTTGCGATCGATCGTTTCTACTGTCCGGAATCTTCAAATGGCTATAACTTTTTGCACCGAACTCCGAATTGCGCGTGGTTGGTGGCGTTGGAAAGCTGACTCCTTGAACTTTCACGTGAGACTTGAATCAGTCCAATCCGATATTTGTACACGGAGTTATGATAATTTGACCATTGAAGTCCGTTTTCGCCATATTTTTGCATCTTTGCTCTCATTTCCTACAAAACCAAAAACTATATTAAAGTAGTAGTTATTCTAATCAAACACTAGTATAAACATAAGTTTAGGAGATAATATAATGTATATTTCATGTATAGATCACATTGAGGACAATGCGGTAGTGGAGCGTGGTGGATTGTTGTGAACGTCAAACACCCATGACGCATATTCTTATTTTAGGCAGTATTCTCTGGTTAAGATTAGTTTCCCCCTATGAATTATTGTAATAAGCTATGATTGGCATTAGAAAGGATTTGATTGTAATCTATGGCACTGATCGTGGCCCATCAGTAAGCCACGATCTGGCCTACCATCTTGGGAAGCGCTTCCTCTTTATAAAGGGGTCGTCTTCCTCATTCTAGGGTATGGAATAACAAAGTTGTCTTTTATTTCTAGCTTTCTCCTTTCTCTTCCCCTTTTTCACTATGGCGTTTGATTTCGTTCGTGTTCCCTGTGAGAACACAACAGAGCTGTCCATCATCAAGATCGACGGCGCACACACAGTGAAACACTGAACATACACTTCAAAACTCACGATGTTTGCTAGTGTGCATCAACATCTCCTGTAAAGCGGAGGCTTTTGGGCTTATTTCAACTTATCAAGATCTTTTAAGGCTTGAGCATACATCTCTTCAAATTTTTTTTTTGTTTCCGAAATAACCTTTGTGTGAGATGCAAGGAATTCCATATTGAAATTTCGCCGATATATCGATTTCGGGCCCCACCCGATACATCGCAATCACCAAATATCATTTTTTTTTTAAATTTTTACAATATCTCTATTTAAAAAAAAATGTTTTAAAAAAGATTGGGAAATTTTTTTTAAAAAAAGGAAAAAAAAATTTTTCCCATTGTTTTCCATCCTAATATACATATTTTGAAATCTATGCTTTGTCTAAATTAGTATAACTCATTTTAAAAGTTAGATTGTGAAATTATATGGTAAAAATTAGTTTTCAACTACCGATATTTGTTTACAAATATCTTCGATATATCTCCGAAATTTTGTCTCTTAGGTCGACCGATATTTTACTGAAATCTGATACGGAATTCCTTGGTGAGACGCACACTCGTGCAATCACAATGACAAATTTTAGCGGCCAGCCAGCTGATGAGCGATGGAGTGGACGGAATGGGGGAGTTGCGCAGCCAAAGGTAGAACGGGATGCATTGCCCAGATAATTGGGTCTTCCCCTAGTTGGTAAGTCATCAGTTTCGTCAACAAGAAATCTAATCACTTGAGAAAAATGGATATGGCATTTGACTAAGATTTCAATATGAAAACAGTTAGCAGTTGTGACTCGTGAGTTCTCATCCGTTGTCTATGTCAATTTAGTTGACATCATATGTGATGTTTTCATGTAAATGAAAACAGTTTCATATCTTAATTAATATTGTGGATATTTGACTTAGGTTGGGGGACTAAACCAACTACGTTTTCTATATGCGCTATTTTATGTGTGTGTTCTTATGCAGCTGCCATCGGGATTTAGGGTTAAGTAATCAACTAAATTAATGTGGTTCTCATAAATTGGGGGAGGGCGGTTCTGTAAGCTTAGCTGTAAAGGGTCTTAGGATGCTTTATATGTATGCTCCTTTTGGATGGGCTTTATAGATGTACTTTATGTCCCAATTTTTCACCTACATGTATATCATATTTGCACGTGTATGAAGGGGATAAGATCTGCCTGCATGCTTGGTCTGCCACATGTGCTGTCAGTTTTCTCCCACGTGTGAAGAGAATGGTGTAGCTGAGGACAATGGGGTGAGGTCAATGCAAGGAATTCCATATCGGCGATATATTGATATCAGGTCTCACCCGATAAATCGATACGGTTAAATATTGATTTTCAAGTGTTTTTTACAATATGACCGATATATCGTCATTAAAAAAAATATTTTTGAAAAAAAATTCAGATTTTTTTTAAAAAAAGAAGGAAAAAAAATGTAACTTTCCCGTTTGTTTTCCATCCTAATATGCATATTTTAAAACCTATGATTTTCTAAATTAGTATAACTCATTTTAGAAGATAGATTGTGAAAATATATGGTAAAAATATTTGACCACCGATATTTTTTTACAAATATCTCCGATATTTTGTCTCTTAGACTGACCGATACGATACCGATAGCCGATACGAAATTCCTTGGGTCAATGAGGCTTTAATAAGGGTGCACGAGGGCATAGTAAGGGTATAGGAATCCGTTGGAATTAATTTGTTTTTTAAAACAAAGAAAAGAATTTTCTATGTGCAGTTTATGATGTTATTTTATGTTCATTTTATTGAAGAGAAAAATGTTCGTCCAATTTGAATGATGTGCAAAAGAAGTATGATTCACTATGTAAATTTGCCATATATATAGTTTGAAGCATGTACATCCTTTACTTGTTATTTTAATCCAATAAAAAAATGTACATTTTCTACTCCCTCCGACTTTAATAGCAATATTTCATCTTCCACACGAAGTAATTTTATTTCATTTTGGAAAACCAAATATTTTTTTGGGGTAAATGAAAACCAAATGTTACTATTGAAGTCTGACGACGGCCAATATGGTGAAGGAAGCTCTCGTTTCTCTCTATGTATATTTGAAGCAATTTCATTTCTTCACGATAGGGAGGCCAATGCTTTGGCAGAGTGTCTAGACTTTAGCGTGACATGCGCGGAGATTGACCAGCCTGGTGATTTGGAGTGGATGGGTTCTGTCTTTTGAGAACTGGCATGGACATTCGATCCATTTAACATACTGTTATAGCGGTTGTTGTTTCAGAATATATGTCTTCCACATATTAAAGCTATGTGGCATGCCATTCGGGGTTCACACACTTTGTGGCCACCATGACTGTTGGACAAGAGGCACTTAGGCTCAACTCCCGTGGTATCTGTATTATCCATGGTTTTAAAAATCGGACCCACTCGGCCAGTCGGACCCAATCGAACTTCACGGGTTGAGTTGGCCGGGTCTCCAGGGCAGGTTGACCCTGTCGTGTTTAAATGAGCCGGCCGGTTGAACCTTTCCGGTTTACCCACCTCGATATCTACGTCCCCTCAACTTAGGGCCCCTCCTCTTGACCTCGACATCTCAACTCCGCACCGGACAACCACCACCCCGCCCGCGCCTTCTTCTCCCTCACGACCTTGCTCTCTTTTCCAGCTTCACCTTTCCCCGCTTAAATCACAGTTCAAGCAACTTCTTTTAGTATATGTATATTTTTTTTGTTGTGGCTTTTACTTTTAGCAAACACTTGGTGGTCATATTGTATGAAAACTAAAATTGTGATTTAATTGTGGTAGGAACATTGTATTGGGTTTGGATATTTGATTGTGGAATATGGAGGTAAGGACTTTGATTTTGTTGATTTGGATTTAGTAGTGCAAGAAAATCGGTTGAACCCGGTTTGACCTACCCTGTAAGAATTTCGGGTCGATGGGAATTATTCCAGATTGCAGATCAAGAAATTTCCTAGTTCGGAGAATATTCACAACATTGGGGTTTTGCTCAGCCCCTGCAATCATCATCATCTCATGCCAGTTCCAGCTTCCGGAAGAGAGGGATTGCAGTACATTCTCATATCCTGGCAGCCACTCCTCAGTCCTCATTGGGTCATGGTAAACTTTGATGGGCTTTAAAAGACTCGTCCACACACGGTGCAATTGGGCTTATTCTTTGTGATCCATATGCTCAGTAACACCATGTTATCAGTTGAACCCACACTTTTTTTACAGTTGTTGAGTAACACCGTACTATTCTTATTCGCGATTTTGTCTGTAGGACCTCACTGTCAGATATAGAGAATTATAATGGTAAGACCCTACCCTCAAGCATATAACAGTGCTCCCCTACGGCCATATTGAACTCAATAGACCGGTTGTCACTTTTGTTGGTGAAATGTTACTCTCAAATAGTGAGACTTTTGTCGGTCAACACTTACCATCAAAATGTAACATTGGGTTGTTAATGACCATGCTAGAAAATATGACTTTTTTCCAATTTTTTTTTTTTATGAAAATAGGTGTTACCAAGAAATTTCAGGATGCTGAAAAGTACGGCGGATACATTAGCTGTTTTTGTCTTGATAGGCTCTTACATGTGAGCCAATGGGATTCAATGATTGGCCCATTCAGGCAACCGGGATGGCGGAACCTAATCAGCCCGATTAAGACTGGATTGGCGCATTAGCTAATTTTATGCCATGAATGCTCATGTACTTGGTGGTGGAAGAGTTATGCTGCACAGTGGAGGGCCTATGGATCAGAACCAATGAAAACCGTGAGCCCTACCCAAAAGGAAACTGGGTCGTACACTTTTTGCCTTGGAAAACGATATTTGTACATCAGATTTCCTACACATTTCCATACACACAGTTGATGTGTGTGGTTCACCCACTTATTTCCATACACATCAGCTGTGTATGGAAATGTATAGGAATCTGATGTAGGAAACATGTACATCAAAAGTACGGCGGATACATCAGCTGTGTATGCCTTCAAACATGTACATCAATGTTTTTGTTGCCAAAAAGGAAAGCAAAGTGAAAGAAGTATGGGTAGTTTAGTTACACTAGTTACCGCACAACAGAAACAAGTATGGGCCTATATATCGGTGGTTAGCAAAATGAAAAACAAATTATGGGCTCACTTGAAATTTTGCCAAACGGCCCAAATTGGCTCTGGATTGAAGCCCCTGGGCTTGGCCACTAACATACTCTGTAATCTATATCTGATCTGCCGTACTATTGTGCCCAAGTTGACTCGTATCCCCCAAGTAGGCCTACATTTGTTTAGACAGAAAGTTAACATAGAGCCTGGCTTACGTGCGGCAGCGTGTGCGAGCCATTAGATTAATACCTGATCATGCATGTTAATAAAGGTGCAGGCATGTTAGTCAAGCTTAGAATGATAAAAAATGCGTCGACTTGATTTCCTATACAGCATGGTAAAAGAATTGTAAAACCCGAAAAATTGGTATGTTTACAAAAACTGATATTTTAGGAAGTTGATCTAAAATAAGAAATTTTGATGTCTGTTTAGATTGTTTTGTTATTTTCGCAATCTGATGTTAAAGAGCTCGAAGAAAGCCTTCCAACGCCACCGACAGTGCGCAATTTGGATTTCAGAGCATTTGAAATTTTGAATGTGATCGATCGGGACAGTTTCAGAACAGAGAGTAAGGCAGACGTGATCAATCACCTTTGGTGTTGATCAATCATTTTTTACTGTGAGTTACGATTTTGGAGTATGCGATCGATCGCCCTTGGGAACGATCAATCGATCGTAAATACTATGAGTTGCAGTTTTGTGCTGCGATCGATCGCCAATCAGGAACGATCGATCGTAAGTACTGTCATCGCACAGAAAACTGCCGCTATTGATCGCACCGGCAAGACACCAATACGGAAGTTGTGTATTTTGTGAGAATTTTCTTGGGAAAAAGATATCAAATCCTAACCAAACTTGGAGTGGACGTCCATATTGAGATTTTGGAGAATTCTTATTGGAGAATGGGATTATGATAAAGAAAGATTTGTATAAGAGGAGAAATCCTAGAAATTCTATATAAACACATGAGAGAGGACGGTTTGTGTTATTCATGCCAAAATCCTAGTTGAGAAGGCTTGTGCTTTTTCTCTTCTCCTACCCACGTTCACCCTCACTCTAAGCCTCTTCTTGACGTGTGCCTTTTTCAAAAGCTTGGAGCAGAGGCATTGTTGCAAAGCGAAAGAGGTGAACCGTTAAAGGGCGAGACTTTCGTAAAACTAAGAGTAGGATGATTTTTCCCTTCTCTCTTTTTCTTTTCCTTATCATATATGAGTGTTATTCACTCATTTTATTATTACATATATTGATGTGATCGAATAGAACTTGATGATGCATGATTGCTTATGTTATCAATATCATTGATGTGATTCTTAATGCTTTCATGCTAAAGTCCTTAGATGAGAACATATCCATGTATGATATTATATTGACTATATTGTTGTCAAAAGTTCTAAACTTGTTCTGTTATTCCTTAATCTCGTTGGTTCAAGTGGTCACAATTGTTGTTTTGTTTTAAAAAGTCCTTATTACAAAAGGTTAGGTATCTAAGACCGTTTATGTATGATATGAAACATGATAAAGTGTGTAATTAAGTAATTCCAAAAATATTCTAAGATCTGTAATGAACCTAGGAGGGGAGTAATTAAGTCTAATAATACTTATTTAACATTAATAAGGTGTGATTATATGAAATACTTAAGTATGATTAAGAATTATCATCTCGGCCAGAACTGGTTCTGAACCTACAACCAGTACTAATTAAATATTAATTAATTATAAAAAAATAAAAAAAAATACCGTTAGTGGGGTTAGAAACTAGACACATAAGGATAATATCAATAAAAATGTTAGAGTATAAGTCCTACTGTATAGATTGCGGGAGCAGTCGGAATGGGACAGCTACGCATAAGTCAGTGTGTTGTAATTGAGGATAAAACATTAGTACTTAAATAACACTATGTGATATTGTATGAGAAAAATTAAAGTGTTAATACTATTCATTAAACTACTGATTATAGATTATCACAGTAAGTTTGGTTAACTAAAAGGACCAATAGCATGGGTAATTCTAAGTGACCTAGTGAGTCTATAATTTCTGTTTTTAGACAAGCGTTCAGTATCGATTTGAAGTTCTACTTGAAAATCAAATAATTGAGAACCTATTCTTATTCTTGACTTTGGATACGTATATTAAGTCTAAATATTTTCTGGGAAGGTTCCTGTCACGCCCCAAATTTCTAAGACCCAATTTACGCGGAAGCGTCAACCCAATGACGGTTATAGGGTAGGAAACCTGGGACGGACTGAATACTCGAGTCTACGCTTATCCCATTTAAATATTATGGGACTTGCAGGATCGTCTTGACTTAAACAATATTTACTTACAAAAGGTAGAATAACTGAAAGGAAATCTTAATTATCTATTACAATAACCGAACACACTTAAATTGTTCAACAAAAAAGCAATCGGCACGCAGGCCACAAGTTCAAATATCAAAATACATCAAAACATAAGAGACAAGTCTTCTATGCTCCAACATCAAATCACGCCGCTGGATGCTATTACTTCAGCTCCGCTTTAATTCCTGCATCAAAGGATGCGTGAGTATTTCATAAGAAATACCCAGTAGGATACAGAAAACCCACACTGGAATAATAAGAGAAGACTCCAATAGGTAAAGGTTAACAGACTCAGATTCAACAAGGACTGAGTTCACTTACCAGAAACCATCTGTCATCCGAGACACATCAAGGTCAAGGAAAAAAAAATAACTCAAAGACTCCAAACTTTCATAGTGTAGTGAAGGTAATAAGCATCGAACATCTAAAGTGTCAAAGTACAATTTCTGCTCTCAAATCTTCATCAATACCAAAACATCCTAGAGGTTCTTCAGAGGAACCTTGCCATGCGTCTAGGGATGCTGGCCCCATCGGTGCTTACGGGCACAATGGGCGGAGATTGCAGACCTTCCGTAATGTCATACAATCTAAGCGCACGCGGTTGCCGTCGTCGGCTGAACTACAGAGGTTCATCAAATCTGAGATCTCGCAAGATCTAGCAATGGCTTATGAGCATACTATGATTACGACTAAGAGCTCAAAATGCTACTTCGCGGAGAAACAATTCTTGAAACAACTAGCCCTATTGTCAAAAGGCTTAGAACAAGACTTTCTAAAATTTTAACTCTTCATAGGAGTGAAAAGCAAATGTCGGACAATATCCGAAACAACTCACTAAGAGTGTTAATATGAAATAGTCTGGAATCTCAAATGAGACCCGACTATAAAGAGACACATCACAAGGTTTTTCAAAAGTTCATATCTGCCGTCATCAAAGTCGTACCTAACCTAGAATTGATAATTCCCGACTCAGAATAATTTAAATGACGTGTCTAAGATAGGCCACGTCAGAGGCATCGAATACAACTTCAAGTTTGAATACTCTTGAGTCATGAATGGACCAAGAGAAAAAAGATTATTATTATGAGACACCACATTTAGCTCTAAGACCCTTAATATTCTTTTAGGGTTACTGTTCTCAGTACCTTATGAATCATATTATTCTTGATTAAGGTCTTAAATATCAACTTTAACTCAAGTTTCTTAAGTTTATTAAGATTTTAAGTTTTTTTTAAAAACAGAAACAGTGTTCTGTCCAAAACAGAACAGCTCACTCTATCTGGTTACCACGTTCAGTACAAATTGATTCAATCTATGAAATGTTTATCTTGAATAGCCTCAGATGTCTATTTTTCAGAATGATAAACGTCTTAATTTTCTGATTACTGTATAATTAGTTATCATTTTTCGAATGAAGTCTGTCTGCACAGGATTACTCCTGGCCGAGACCAATTAACTTATGTTATTCTTAATTTACTAATGCACAAACTTTAGTAACTCCTTATTAGCCTTTTCTGACTTTAATTTACTATTACTTAAGATTTTTATAGAGCCCTATTGGTTCTGAATTCTCAGTTTATAAAACAGTTTTCCAAAGTCTTTACAACCCGATTACTAAGACAATTCCATAACTCATTATACAAGTGATACTAACATATAATTCCGAACAGCTTTAGGACTCATGACACATTGACATTAAGTCAAACCTCAACTGAAAACACAGGGAAAAGGTCTTACAAAGAATAGTTTCTTATTGTCATATGGTATACATTATACGATTATCTATTTGATGATATACTAATAGCAATAGATATTACTCTTAAGATGCATGAAATATCGGACAAGGAATTGCACCGAAGTGCTCTGATATGACACAAAAATCCAATCTTTATTCAAGAAAGAGCATGAATATGCATTGAATAGCATCATCACATGCGAATGGAATACGAGCATGATTTAACATAGAAATTCAAAACCAACTTTCGTTGGACAACATATGTAGAATTGATTAAGATGAAACACTAATACTATTGAGTCATGAAACAAGTGGGAATATCAATATCGGTTCAGCACTACGAATTCAAGGTATATGAATACACAACTACAAAGCATCAACATTCAACATTCATCTCAACAATATTTATAGAAAAGTAATGGGAAAAGGCGTCCTACTTGGTTGAAGATACCGAATTCTTCCCGAGCACTCTTGACTCCAACAACGTCGCACCACCACCTCGCCGGACGACCTTGCTTGGACCACCACGGACACCACCGGAGAAAGGTTGCCGCCGGTCGGAAAAGAGAGAGGGAGAGAGAGAGAGATTGAGCTAGGAGGTGCTCAAATGGCTTAAGCACTCCAGCCAAAAACCGCCCCCTACTAGGCCCTATTTATAGACTTTCTAATTGATTTCCCACCGTTGATCATCCCCTCAAATCAAAGGCTCAGATTGCATCAGAAAATTCTGGAATTCCCCTTTCCCATATGACTCTTTGGTTTTCCACAAATGAGTTAATGGAGTCATTTGCATTAGTGAAAACTCCCAACCAACTCCACTATGACTCACTCGATCCTTGCACAATTAAGTGGTTTAGAGTTTCATAGTAACCACCACCTACCCACATAAGTAATTTCTAATTCATATCTTTGATTAATCCCATATTAACTTTATTTCCAAAAATGACACAACTTTAGATTTACTTACCAAATAATAATATCTTATGAAAATCCTCAAATCAAATTGATTTCCAAAAAGGGTAATGCATTAATGAAAATTCAAACAAAAAGGGTCCCCTCCACATGGCGCCCAAGGGTGTCCACATCACCCAAAAGGTGGTGCACCACTACAGGGTCTATGTGGCCCTCTAAAGGTTTTCACACGTCTTAGAACACAAATTCTCAGATGAACGGTTGAGATGACTTACACGTGTGATGTGCAGTTTCACCGTACACGAGTTCTACACCTGGTAGCACACCCATTAGGCTCCGCCACACGTATGCTCGCCCGCGTGACTAGCCCTAGCCCTGGCACTCAAGTGGCCCTGGCGTCAGGTGTATTCAACCCCTGGCGTCAGACGGGTTACAGCGCCAGGCCTAGTCCTCGCGCTCGGTAAAACCTGCCCAATCTGGTTAAACAATCTCATTGATCAACAAACAATCAAGACGGATACAAAAATCTTCCTATTTTAGACCAGATTCCTAAAATAGCATTTTTTGTAGACATACCGATTTTTCGGGCGTTACATCCTCCCCTCCTAAAAAGAACATTTCGTCCTCGAAATGCCGATAATCATTCTTCAAAGAGTTGAGGGTAAGATTTCTTCATCTCATCTACTGATTCCCATGTCATGTCCTCGGAGTGCTGGTTTTGCCATAGAACCTTCACCAAAGAAATAGTCTTTTTTCGTAGCTCATGATCCTTCTTGTCCAAAATCTTGATAGGTCTCATCAGAAAGGATAAATCTGCCTCTAGTTCCATTGTTGTATAGTCCAACACATGAGACTCATCTGGTACATACTTCCTCAACATCGATACATGAAATGTATTGTGAACATCTGCCAGCTGTGGGGGTAAGGCCAATCTGTAGGCAACCGGCCCGACCCGCTCCAAGATCTCAAACGGTCCAACAAACCTCGGGCTCAGCTTCCCTTTCTTACCAAATCTCATAACTCCCTTTGATGGGGAAACTTTCAAGAATACCTTGTCGCCTTCTTGAAACTCCAAATCTCGTCTTCGGTTATCTGCATAGCTCTTCTGTCTGCTCTGCGCTGTTTGTAGTCTTTGTCGAATCTGCTTTACCTTCTCTGCACAATACTGTACCAATTCCGACTTCATCACTTGACTTTCTCCGACCTCTGTCCAGCACGTAGGTGATCTGCACGGTCTTCCATATAAAGCTTCAAACGGTGCCTTTCCAATACTAGAGTGATAGCTGTTGTTGTAGGCAAATTTGATCAATGGTAGATGATCATCCCAATTACCCTTCCAGTCGATAGCACACGCTCGGAGCATGTCTTCCAAGGTTTGAATGGTTCTTTTTGACTGCCCATCGCTATGTGGATGAAAAGCTGTGCTAAAATTGAGTTTAGTCCCCAATGCTTCCTGAATTCCTTTCCATGTTCTGGACGTAAATCTTGGATCTCGATCTGACACAATCGATATTGGCGTGCTATGTAATCTCACTATTTCTCTGATGTACAACTCTGCTAAACTCTCCGGATTCTGCTTCCATCTGATTGGTAGAAAATGAGCCGTCTTAGACAATCGATCAACGATCACCCATATCGCATCCTTCTGTGTTTGGGTCTTCGGTAAGGCCACTACAAAATCTATTGTAATGTGGTCCCACTTCCATTGTGGAATCTCCAAAGGTTGTAACAATCCCACCGGTCTCTGGTGTTCCGCCTTTACTTGTTGACAAGTCAAACATCTGGACATGAACTTTCCAATGTCTCGCTTCATTCCGTTCCACCAGAAGTTCCTCTTTAAATCTTGAAATAACTTGGTACTCCCTGGATGAATTGCATACTGTGAGTTATGCGCCTCACGAAGAAGTTCTTGTCTCAATTCCGCATCCTTCGGCACGACCAATCTTCCTTGAAATAAGATACTCCCGTCAGCTCCTTTTGTGAAATTTGGCTTTTCCAGCAGCTTCTGCAACTGGGGCTTACTCTTCTGTGCTTCCAGCACCTTCTCATAGATCGTTGATCTCACCGAGATGTTTCCCAGGAATGAAGTTCTTTAAGTAGTTGGCCATTCCAGGTTATACCTTCCCAAATCTTCCATCATACGCCATTCTTGCACCATCATATGCGCCATGGTTCCTGTCTTTCTACTTAGCGCATCTGCGACCACATTCGCTTTCCCTGGATGATAATGAATGGAGAAGTCATAGTCCTTCAAGTACTCCAACCATCGTCTCTGCCTCATGTTCAAATCCTTCTGAGAGAAGATATACTTCAGACTCTTGTGATCTGTGAATACTTCAAAGGTTTCACCATAAAGATAGTGCCACCAAATCTTCAAAGCAAACACGACCGCCGCCAGCTCCAAATAGTGAGTTGGATAATTCTGCTCATGGATCTTCAGTTGTCTTGACACATACGCCACTACATGTCCGTTCTGCATCAATACACAACCCAGACCGCATTTCGATGCATCGCTATAAATGACGAACCCTCCTGATCCTGATGGAAGTTTCAGAATCGGTGCAGAAGTCAGTCTCCTCTTCAGCTCCAGGAAACTCTTTTCACAATCAGCATTCCAGTTAAACTTCACTCCCTTCCTTGTTAACTTGGTCATTGGCAAGGCTAAGCTGGAGAATCCTTTGATAAATCTTCGGTAATATCCTGCCAATCCCAAAAAGCTTCTGATCTCGGCCACGCTCTTCGGTTGCTCCCAATGAAGAATCGCTTCTACTTTTGTCGGATCCACCGAGACTCCATCCTTTGATATAACATCACACAAGAAGTTAACCTTATCCAACCAAAACTCGCACTTGCTAAACTTGGCATACAATTGATTCTCTCGCAGAATTTGCAACACTTGTGCCAAGTGTCTTCTGTGCTCCTCCTGACTTGTAGAGTAGACCAATATATCATCCACGAACACGATCACGAACTGATCCAACAATGCCTTAAAGATTCTGTTCATCGAATCCATAAATGCTGCAGGGGCATTTGTCAGACCAAACGGCATCACTAAGAATTCGTAATGTCCGTATCTGGTTCTGAATGCTGTCTTAGAGATATCTTCTTCCTTGATCCTTAATTGATGGTATCCGGACTTCAAATCGATTCTTGAGAAAACTTTTGCTGACTGCAGTTGATCAAATAAGTCATCGATCCTCGGTAACGGATACTTGTTCTTTATTGTCACTTGGTTCAGCATCCGGTAGTCAATACATAATCTCATAGATCCATCTTTCTTCTTCACGAACAAGACTGGTGCTCCCCATGGAGACACACTCGGATGAATCAAACGTTTATCCAGTAACTCCTGAAGTTGTTTCTTCAATTCCTTCAACTCAGCAGGTGCCATCCGACACGGTGCCTTCGATATTGGTGCTGTCCCCGGTATGAGGTCTATAGTGAAGTCAACATCCCGTCTTGGTGGCAAACCAGGCAACTCCTCCGGAAAGACATCGATAAATTCATTTGCTACCTCAATTTCTTTTATACTAGGGGTAGTTTTCTCGACTGATAGAACAGTCGCTAAAAAGGCTTTACAACCTTTAGCTACTAGTTTCTGCACTTTCATTGCAGAAATTAGACGATTATCTTTTCTCACTCGAATACCCTGGAACAACAGTTCTCTCTTCCCAGGAATTCTGAAGTAAACTCTCTTCTTACTACAATCTACTGAAGCACCAAACTTGGCTAACCAATCCATACCGAGAATAACATCAAAATCAACCATATTAAGTAACACCAAATTAGCAGGCAACACCATACCATCAATCACAACAGAGGATCCTTCCAGATACTCAGTAACCATGACTGAGTCTCCGACAGGGGTAGAAATAGAGAGATCAAACTCCAGTCTAGAATGTTGCCGTTCTAGACTCACAGCAAACACCACAGATATAAAGGATCTCGACGATCCTGGATCAATCAAAACCCTAGCCAGTCTATCCAGAACAAGAAGAGTACCTTCGATCACATCATCCGAAGCGTGAGCCTCTTCTGCGGAGGTTAAAGCAAAAACTCTAGTTTGACCCTTCTTGCTGGTCTCCCCTCCTGGCTTCGAGTTGCGGTTGGGGCAATGAGGTGAGATGTGTCCGACTTCGTTGCAACTGTAGCATCTCCGAGTGTCTTTCGGACACGGCTTTCCTGCATGAGACTGCTGTCCACAAAATCTGCACTTTCCTCCGGCATCCGAACCATTACCACGCTGAAGTTGACGGTAAGGAACCATCACTTGACTCTGACCATTGCCACGATTCCCTTGTGGTTGGTGCTTCTGTCGCTTAGCCTGACGATTGTTGAATCTGCCACCATTCCCAAATCGCTTGAAACCAGAGTGCTTAGAGTTGTTTTCTGAACCTTTGCTTGATCCACCTTTACGCTCCTGAGTCCTCTTGTAATCATCCTCCAGTATTGAAGCAAATTCCACTGCTTTGGCCACCGTGGTTGGCTGTGAAACCAGTACCTTAGATCTTAAGCCATCGCGCAAGCCATCCACAAATCTTCTTGCCTTAACCAACTCATTTGGACAGGCATATGATGCAAAGCGTTGAAGCTGCTCGAACTTCGTCTTATACTGAAGAACAGACATGGAACCTTGGACTAGTTCCAGAAACTCCTTCTCCTTTCTTCGCTGAATATGCGGAGGAAAATACTTTTTGTTGAAGACTTCTTTAAATTCTGTCCATGAAATCTCTTGCCCTGCTTCAAAGTTATTACGCTCCGCCGATTCCCACCAAAACAAAGCTTCGCCGACAAAGAGATACGTTGCGAACACGACTCGTTCCTCTTCTGGAACCTTCATTCCTTTGAATAATCGTTCCACCTCGACTATCCAACGTTCCGCCTTCTCTGGGTTATCCTCTCCAGAAAAAGCTGGTCCCGCTCTTTTAAACCTCTCTAGAGTTGGTGCCTTCACCTTAGGCGTACTGCTGCTGCTTCCACCATTCCTTAGTTCCTTTGTCAATTCTCTTACTATGTCCGTCAGATTCTGGCTAGATGCCTCTTCCTGCGAGGAATTTGGCACAGTATCCGATCGCCTTCCTCGATTTCCAGTCATCGCCATCTCAGAAAATCTACAGCCAAGGAAAGAAGGAGAATTAGAACTTATCACCAGCGTTTTATTTTAATTCATCCTCCAATCCATGACTCCTAATCGCAAAATCGCAAACACAAAATGGAACACACAAGGCAAACACCACAAACAAGAGGAAAGATAACTTTTATTAATTCCACTTAGAAATTACACCTAAGCCCTGAAAAAACAGGGTTACTCAAGATTCTACTCAATTTAAAGATTCCTATTCGAGTCCCTGAACACCTCATCTCAGAGGTACTCGTCTAAAATTGCTAAGGACACGTGCATAGGTGCAAACACTAGAAAATCTCCATACCAATCTATCTCCCATTCGGTCATGTGAGGCCACCTATAACCTAGGGATTTAAACCTGATATAAAGTGTATAAAAAAGATCTGAATCGTCCCTTGCACGAACGTATACTGGATGTTCTAGAACTGTTCGAAACTCCTGATTAATTACGACCACATGCTCCTCTTCAGGGTCCTCCTCCGGGACTTCTTCCGGATCTTCCTCTGGGTCTTCCTCCGGATCCTCTTCCGGTTCTTCCTCTGGGTCCTCCTCCGGATCCTCTTCCGGATCTTCCTCGAAGTCCACCTCATCTGGTTCTTCTTCTTCATCAATTAAGTAAGGTTCTTCCTCCATTTCACGTCCCATGATCTCTATCTCCTGCTGATCCTTCACGTAAATCCGTCCACTACGCGTTAACACCATGCCTAAAGAAAATGGTTTATTAGTCTCTAGGTACTCTCAATCTAAGGTTTCAAATTTTCCACACAAAGTTATCCTAATCTTTGTATAGTAAACGATCATTTAAGTCATTATGATGCTTTGATACCAAGCTGTCACGCCCCAAATTTCCAAGACCCAATTTACGCGGAAGCGTCAACCAAATGACGGTTATAGGGTAGGAAACATGGGACGGACTGAATACTCGAGTCTACGCTTATCCCATTTAAATATTATGGGACTTGCAGGATCGTCTTGACTTAAACAATATTTACTTACATAAGGTAGAATAACTGAAAGGAAATCTTAATTATCTATTACAATAACCGAACACACTTAAATTGTTCAACAAAAAAGCAATCGGCACGCAGGCCACAAGTTCAAATATCAAAATACAGCAAAACATAAGAGACAAGTCTTCTAAGCTCCAACATCAAATCACGCCGCTGGATGCTATTACTTCAGCTCCGCTTTAATTCCTGCATCAAAGGATGCGTGAGTATTTCATAAGAAATACCCAGTAGGATACAGAAAACCCACACTGGAATAATAAGAGAAGACTCCAATAGGTAAAGATTAACAAACTCAGATTCAACAAGGACTGAGTTCACTTACCAGAAACCATCTGTCATCCGAGACACATCAAGGTCAAGGAAAAAAAAAAACTCAAAGACTCCAAACTTTCATAGTGTAGTGAAGGTAATAAGCATCGGACATCTAAAGTGTCAAAGTACAATTTCTGCTCTCAAATCTTCATCAATACCAGAACATCCTAGAGGTTCTTCAGAGGAACCTTGCCATGCGTCTAGGGATGCTGGCCCCATCGGTGCTTACGGGCACAATGGGCAGAGATTGCAGACCTTCCGTAATGTCATACAATCTAAGCTCACGCGGTTGCCGTCGTCGGTTGAACTACAGAGGTTCATCAAATCTGAGATCTCGCAAGATCTAGCAATGGCTTATGGGCATACTATGATTACGACTAAGAGCTCAAAATGCTACTTCGCGGAGAAACAATTCTTGAAACAACTAGCCCTATTGTCAAAAGGCTTAAAGCAAGACTTTCTAAAATTTTAACTCTTCATAGGAGTGAAAAGCAAATGTCGGACAATATCCGAAACGACTCACTAAGAGTGTTAATATGAAATAGTCTGGAATCTCAAATGAGACCCGACTATAAAGAGACACATCACAAGGTTTTTCAAAAGTTCATATCTGCCGTCATCAAGGTCGTACCTAACCCTAGAATTGATAATTCCCGACTCAGAATAATTTGAATGACGTGTCTAAGATAGACCACGTCAGAGACATCGAATACAACTTCAAGTTTGAATACTCTTGAGTCATGAATGGACTAAGAGAAAAAAGATTATTATTATGAGACACCACATTTAGCTCTAAGACCCTTAATATTCTTTTAGGGTTACTGTTCTCAGTACCTTATGAATCATATTATTCTTGATTAAGGTCTTAAATATCAACTTTAACTCAAGTTTCTTAAGTTTATTAAGATTTTAAGTTTTTTTTAAAAACAGAAACAGTGTTCTGTCCAAAACAGAACAGCTCACTCTATCTGGTTACCACGTTCAGTACAAATTGATTCAATCTATGAAATTTTTATTTTGAATAGCCTCAGATGTCTATTTTTCAGAATGATAAACATCTTAATTTTCTAATTACTGTATAATTAGTTATCATTTTTCGAATGAGGTCTGTCTGCACAGGATTACTCCTGGCCGAGACCAATTAACTTATGTTATTCTTAATTTACTAATGCACAAACTTTAGTAACTCCTTATTAGCCTTTTCTGACTGTAATTTACTATTACTTAAGATTTTTACAGAGCCCTATCTGTTCTGAATTCTCAGTTTATAAAATAGTTTTCCAAAGTCTTTACAACCCGATTACTAAGACAATTCCATAACTCATTATACAAGTGATACTAACATATAATTCCGAACAGCTTTAGGACTCATGACACATTGACATTAAGTCAAACCTCAACTGAAAACACAGGGAAAAGGTCTTACAAAGAATAGTTTCTTATTGTCATATGGTATACATTATACGATTATCTATTTGATGATATACTAATAGCAATAGATATTACTCTTAAGATGCATGAAATATCGGACAAGGAATTGCACCGAAGTGCTCTGATATGACACAAAAATCCAATCTTTATTCAAGAAAGAGCATGAATATGCATTGAATAGCATCATCACATGCGAATGGAATACGAGCATGATTTAACATAGAAATCCAAAACCAACTTTCGTTGGACAACATATGTAGAATTGATTAAGATGAAACACTAATACTATTGAGTCATGAAACAAGTGGGAATATCAATCTGGGTTCAGCACTACGAATTCAAGGTATATGAATACACAACTACAAAGCATCAACATTCAACATTCATCTCAACAATATTTATAGAAAAGTAATGGGAAAAGGCGTCCTACTTGGTTGAAGATACCGAATTCTTCCCGAGCACTCTTGACTCCAACAACGTCGCACCACCACCTCGCCGGACGACCTTGCTTGGACCACCACGGACACCACCGGAGAAAAGTTGCCGCCGGTCGGAAAAGAGAGAGGGAGAGAGAGAGAGATTGAGCTAGGAGGTGCTCAAATGGCTTAAGCACTCCAGCCAAAAACTGCCCCCTACTAGGCCCTATTTATAGACTTTCTAATTGATTTCCCACCGTTGATCATCCCCTCAAATCAAAGGCTCAAATTGCATCAGAAAATTCTGGAATTCCCCTTTCCCATACGACTCTTTGGTTTTCCACAAATGAGTTAATGGAGTCATTTGCATTAGTGAAAACTCCCAACCAACTCCACTATGACTCACTCGATCCTTGCACAATTAAGTGGTTTAGAGTTTCATAGTAACCACCACCTACACACATAAGTAATTTCTAATTCATATCTTTGATTAATCCCATATTAACTTTATTTCCAAAAATGACACAACTTTACATTTACTTACCAAATAATAATATCTTATGAAAATCCTCAAATCAAATTGATTTCCAAAAAGGGTAATCCATTAATGAAAATTCAAACAAAAAGGGTCCCCTCCACATGGCGCCCAAGGGTGTCCACATCACCCAAAAGGTGGCGCACCACTACAGGGTCTACGTGGCCTTCTAAAGGTTTTCACGCGTCTTAGAACACAAATTCTCAGATGAACGGTTGAGATGACTTACACGTGTGATGTGCAGTTTCACTGTACACGAGTCCTACACCTGGTAGCACACCCATTAGGCTCCGCCACACGTATGCTCGCCCGCGTGACTAGCCCTAGCCCTGGCACTCAAGTGGCCCTTGCGTCAGGTGTATTCAACCCCTGGCGTCAGACGGGTTACAGCGCCAGGCCTAGTCCTCGCGCTCGATAAAACCTACCCAATCTGGTTAAACAATCTCATTGATCAACAAACAATCAAGACGGATACAAAAACCTTCCTATTTTAGACCAGATTCCTAAAATAGCATTTTTTGTAGACATACCGATTTTTGGGCGTTACAGTTCCTATCTATGGCTATGCATGAAAGTATGTGTCAAAGATATTGAAATGTCAATCTATACTCCAATGATGAGTCTTTTGTTATCTGAGATATGTAAATCTCCTTGTTATTCCTGAAGTGAGTCGTATTCTAATGAGAGACCTTGATGTTCTATTCGTACTCCTTGAGAGAGTCACTTGTGGTAAAAGTTACCCCAATTCTTAGAAAGTTGAGACCTCTGTTGATTAAATCATTGTCCAGTTTGACATTGACTTAATTCTCCACTAAAGACCTTGCGAGGATCTCTCCGAGGTGGAATCATAGTATGCTCATGAGCCATTGCTAGATCCATGGTGATCTCTGATATTTATGAAACATGGTTTCCTTACCCGAAGGGAGGCATATACGTACGTTTAGACTGTATGATATTACAGAAGATCTGCAGTCTCCGCCCATTGTGTCTGTAATCACTGATGGGGCCAGTATCCTAGTCGCATGGCCGGGTTTCGAAAGGAGCACCTCTAGGGCGATTCTGGTAAGTAGCCACATGGTTGGTATGTTCAACGAGCAGAAATTGAATCTCTTTGCACTTTAGATGCTTGGAATTTTTATGATTGTTTATCTTCTCCTTACACGTGTGATGTTTGAAGTCTTGTTTGTGATTATGTTCTCCTTACACTGATTGTTCGGAGTCTGATTATTTTCTATAAGCTAAGTAAACCTTTGGTTCAGTCCAGATGTCATTGAATATCAGCTTGTTCATTTGCTATATTTCTCTTCATCCTGTTGACTTATTTTTAATGGGTTTTTACATCCTACTGAGTATTTCTATGAAGTACTCATGCATCTTCTGATGTAGGCACGAAAAAGGTGTTGATGACGCCATGAAGAGATTAGAGAATATTTTTCTATTAATCAGTTTATTTGATTTAAACTTGGTGAATTATTGGCCGATGTATGCCATAAACTTGAAATTTTATTTTTTATTGATTTTGTTTATCTATTTGCTGTAATAAAACTAAGTAGGTTCATTTCATATTTATTAATAATGTTTGAATACTGTAATACATTGAATTGTAGGATGACCGGTTATACATCCTTTCGAGATGATGTAATTGGTGGTGGATTCGACTGTTCGGTCGTTCGTGCAAAGTCTCGGCCTCGAGATGTTAATATATTTGAAGGCTTCCGCACTCTGATCGAAGTTAGCGATCCTGGGGCGTGACAAGAATGAGCCTGAATTAGCCACCTAACATATTCAACCTGGACTTTCATTTATACTAAAAAATGTCACATGAACAGTTTTGTACATAGTTTGTTTATATGCTTAACGTGCAGTCAAATTTATGTATTTGATTTGAAGAATTGGGCATTCGAACATTTGATATACTCCTTCCGTCCTATTTTAGCTCTCCATATGGAAAAGAGGACAATCTTGATTTAGATGATCTATATGGTCAATTTAAATTTAAATTACATGATAGCAAAATTTAAATGAACTTATTTTACGTTTATATATTTATCTCATAGTTATTGCAGTTCCAAAAGTTTATCTTCTTTTTTGGAAACGGGATATATATGGCAATCGTAGAGACTATGAGGCTGTTTGGATAGAGAAATGGGTATTATTTCACTGTCAATTCAAGGTGAATTCACTTAGATTACGTTTGGATAGAGAATTTGAGAAGAATTAAAATTTCACTTGAAATAGGAATTTCACTTCCAAATTCAGCTTTCATGTGAAAGTCCTTTGGAGGACTTTCACACTGAAATGTACGGTCTGAGAAGGGCAGATGAAAGGTATTTTCCTGTGGAAATACCATAGTTGCCTTCGCCCAAAGCCCCTCATCTCCTTCACCCATCTCGACCATTCCTCAAACCCTATCTTCTTCACCCATCTCGACCACCCTTATCGCCATCCCTGATCGTCATGCCCCTCCTCGCCGTCGCATGAGCCGACATCCACATCTCTCTCATGGAACCCTAGCTCCGCCGCCTCCATGTCACCCGAGAGATTCGTAGGTGCGCTGCTGCCATGTCCCCCAAGCAATCCCTAATAGTCGCCCCTCCTTGCCGTTGCATGATCCGAGAAGTTGAGGTTCTTTCTCCTTTTCCCGCTGTGATTCTCCTAATTAATCACCAATTCCTTTTGTTTCTAGATGACGGGACTTATATGATGTTGTTTTTGTACTATCATATGTTTATTGCTTGTAAAAATCCTACCTTTCACAATTTTTTTTTATCATTGCACACATATTCCAGTCATGGTAATGAGCTTTTTTTTATCTCTGCATATGTTTATTTGGCGACTTGGGAATTTGATGGGCATGCATATATCTCCAAAAATCAAGCTTTTAGATCAATGCTTATGCTTACTATGTTCTGTGATACTTGCAGTTCTGCATTTTGCGTTTAGGTATTTTGATGGATATGCATATATTTTTTTGTTTTAAAATTAGGCCAAAATTGGACGGTCAGTCCTGTGCAAGTAGAAAATGTTTGTATGTTCATGCTGATAAATACTATGAAGACCTGCATGTGCTTATATTTACCGTGTTTTGTGAATACCTACATATGTTTATTTGGCGTTGAGGTATTTTAATGGTTACGTATATATTTTATCTCTTAAAATAAGTTTGAAATTGAAGGGTCAGTCTTGTGCAAATAGAAAAATGTTGTATGTTCATGCTCCCATATTATGGCATGTTCATTGCATAATGCATGCTGTTTATGTGAGACATTTGTGACCTGTGCACTTGTTCATTTAATCCAAAAAATGTCAACTGCAAACACACACGATGAGGTCTAAGTTATTGAAACTCCAAGGAAATTTGCTAAGAAGGTCGAATGGAATCAAGTTGAACATTATGCCTTCCTCACACACATGTCCACTGCCATAGGAGATGTGCATAAGAGGTTGAACCAGCTGGACAAAGAAGGGTGGGAGAAAGTGGCTACATTGTTGAAAGTAGAGAACAATATCCATGTTGATGTTGCGGCTTTGAAAAATCATTATGAAAATGGTAGACTACTGTGGTCTAGGTGGACTGAGCTAAGAGGATATAAGGGCCTTGGTTGGAATTACAACACACACACACAGCTATTGCTCCTTCACGAGTATGGCAGAGCTTTCATGCGGTGAGTCATTTCATACAAGTTTATGCCTTTTATGTCAATACAATAGATGTGCCTTCTTCAATTAACCTCACATGGTGTTTGTTGTACAGAGCCGCAAAGGATGCAAGAGGTTGGAAAAGTGGGGCTATACTGAACAGGCAGAGGCTGATCTGAACTTTATATATGGCAACAACCATGCTTCGGGAAAATTTAGGGATGCTAGTGGCAAGAGTAAGTTCCCCGTCGACGATGTAGTGCAAGACAACTCTCAAGTTGAAACCACACAAGTTGATAAAAATTGGACAAATGGTGGTTGGAGTTCTGATCCTTACCACCCAGAGTATGTTAATGGCTTGCCTTACGAAAACTGCTCAGAGGAAGTCCAACGTGAACGGGATTAGCAACAACAATCCATGTCTCATCAAGCAACTTCTGAACACAATTTCCCAGCATCTAGGAATCGGCCCCACTCCCAATCCAACCATAGCCGTGCAGCCACACCTCAAGCAGAGGTGCCTAGATCCAGTAGTCGGCCTCAGACTCAAGGCAACCCCTGATCTACTACCACAAGAAGAGATCCCAATGCATCCACACCTGCAGCCCAAAAGAAGAGCAAGAGGAAGGCCTCAGATGTTGAGGTAAATTCTGGAATGCAACAGTTGTCACAAGCCGTGATGGACAAAAATGATATTGTCCGAGGTGCAACGGATGCTGAGGTTGAGGAGTTCAATAGATGCATTGCATTATTGAAGTCTCTTCCAAGCTATGATGACGATGACCCGATGTATTATGCTAGCAACACCTTCTTCCTCGACAAGACAACAAGGATGTTGTGGCTGGCCATGGAAAAGTTCCATCCCTCTTACACAGAGAAATGGTTGCGTAGTTATTGGGCAGATAAGCATGGACTTTAGTACTTTATGTGTTGTAATAATAAGACAAGTGGACTTATTACTAGTAGATGATGAAGTGTGCATGTAGTACTTAACGAACTATGATGTGTGGTTTGTTTCATTTTAATTGCACTCGAAGTATAGTTTAGATGAACTTCTTTCTTTACATCTGATATATGTATATTGTTTCTATTCCTCTAATTGCTTATATGTTTATGACTACTGCATATGATTTGGTGTACTTTCTAGCTTATATAGAAGGTTATACAAAACATGGATCTCTTCAATCAAGCTGAGATTGAAGATGAGGCCATTTTAGATGAACTCCTGCTATTTTTCATTGGTAAGTCGATTGTTCCATAGAGGAATCTGATCCACTTGAATCCACGTAGGGGCAGGGAGATTATATATGGACTGTTGACATCTTCTGACTTTCTATGTTTTGAAATGTGTCAAATGAAGAAGAAGCCTTTTATGAATCTATGTATGAAGAAGAAGCCTTTTATTGTGTTCTACATTTGTTGGGGCACAGTCAGGGGCAGCGTGTGATGGGCCATAATGCATCACACTCAGTGGAAACTATCAATCGTCATCTCCATATTGTCTTGGACTTTCTCTATGTTTGGGCAGACAACAAGGTAAGACCACTGATACCTCGTGAACAAACATCTGCATATATTGCAAACAACTCACGGTATTTCCAATGGTTCAAAGACTGTGTTGGAACTATAGATGGTACGCATATCAAGGCAAAAGTGGAGGAAAAAATGCAACAAGCTTTTCGAGGAAAGACAAGGCAGGTAACACAGAATATTTTGGCAGTTTGTGACTTTAGCATGAGGTTTATTTATGGAATGGCTGGTTGGGAGGGTTCGGCAGACGATGCGAAAGTGCTTTCACATTGCATTGGTGATGTGAACTCTGAATTCCCACTCCCCCCTAGTAATAAGTACTATGTTGTGGATGCGGCATATGCTAATAAGAAAGGGTTTCTTGGACCATACAAAGGTGTTAGATACCATGTTTCTGAATTTCGATGTCGTGCACCATTTGGCAGAAATGAGAAGTACAATCAACTTCATGCATCTCTTAGGAATATTATTAAAAGGATTTTTGGTGTCTTCAAGGAAATGTTCAAGTTGTTTGATAACATTCCAGGATATCCTTTTCACATACAAACTAAAATGGTGCGTGTGGCTATGACACTACATAATTTTATTCGGGAGCAACACAATGGTTCTACAGATCCAGATATGTGAGATGCACTTTTTGAGAGGTGGGAACAAGATGATATGGTTTAAGAAAATGTTGATGTTGACCATGACTTTGGTGGAGTGAATACTCCATATGCCAGGGATGATCAGTATATGTATGTAGAGAGAGATAACATTCACGATCTTATAGGGGCAAACTATGGGTTGCCTCCTGTGGTCCCCCCATCTCCTCACAATCTATAGTGTTGTGGACAACTTTTTTTTTGGTTTGTACTTTGTCATTCAATTTATATGAGTGGATGGTAGCAAACTTTTATATCCCTATTGATGTTGATTGATAACATTCTTTGCAAGGAATTTTACTATGCAGGTATGCAATAGTTAGAAATGGAAGACAATAGGAGCAATGATGGCACAACTACTTTTTTGGTCATATGCCAGTTGAAAATCACCTCCTACCTGCATACTCTCATGTTTTTAACGTTGAAAATCATTGCTGAGGATAAGCTACAAAATTTCAATTAAGTTGAGTACACTGGTTCATATTTTTAACGTTGAAAATCATTGGTTGCTGCTTTTGCTTTTTTTTCTTCTGACAATTAGTTGAAAGTTTGCCAACAATGGGTTAATATTTTTCCTATTTCATAATTTCAGGGCACTTGTACAAAGATTAAATAAGGTTTGATCCAAGTGAAGTGAAACATGAGGAGAAACTGTCTTTTTGGATAAATATACATAATGCACTTGTGATGCATGTACGTAATGTTGTAAAGCATAATATAGAAGTGAAAAGTAAAAGGTTGCAGGTATTATACATACTCTCTGTTGGCTTTGACATATATGTTTAGATGGAGTACTAATGTAGATAACAGGGATTGCCTCCTCTATTAATTTGTAAATGTAACCTATCTTGATCTTATACAACAAAGTTCTGTTTGAAAAATGTTATGATCTTGCAACGTGCCTTCTTGTAGAATGGATTTTCCTTTATTTTGCACCACATAAAATGAATGGTCGGTTAACATTATCATGTTGTGTTGTCTCCTTTGCAAGTATTTTTTCATACAGGTTTCGTCTCTCTTTGTTTTTGCTATAACTTTTGCAGGAGCATCATCTTGGGGACATAAACAAACAGCTCAAAGCCAAGATTTGGATCATCCACCCACATGCCAATTTCTTGCAATTAAGACAGACAATTGACATGTGTTTTGGACTTTTAGTTTGAAGAAGAATATGTAAGCACATACAGAAGCATCTAGGGGGTGTGGGACCCTGAACACCAAGTAGGTGAGAGCAGCACATTCTTTTCACCCTTCTCAAACCAGCACAGTGGACTACGAACCCACCTTGCATATTGGGTAATTTTTCTTTCTACACTTTTTTTGTACAAATTTCTTTCTACACAACATATTTCCACAAAAGACCAAACCATTTACATGTTTTGAATGGAGCCCATAGTAACCCTTAAACACAACTTGATCAACATATATACTTCAGAGGTAACTAAACATACTATATAATATATTTACCTAACAGAAGTGAAGAACTCAAAATTGGATCAAACTTCTTACATGCTGTATTTGAATGCTGAATTCAGGTACCACCAGTTTGTTTCTCTAGAGGCAACCATTCTCAGGACTGTTGCAGGCGAAAGCAGCTTTATGCAGGGCTGGGTGCTTTGAAGCTTTCTTGCCGGTCATCACTATAACATTGCATATATTTGTGTTTGGATTTTATATGCAACGTACGGAAAGAGAGTAGTACTGCCTTCATTCCTCAAGAAGGTTACGTGCTTCAATGGCAACCCACTATATATATGCTAGTTGTTTCTTTTATAGCGTAAGAAAAAGTTTTCTCTCATTAAAGCTGCTTCAGCAGTATTCCTCTTTCTTCTTTGGCTACAAGCACTTCATGACTGAATCTTTTAGCATCTTTATGTATGATAAAGTGAAGTCTTCTTGTCATTAAATATTTGCAAATATGTTTGATGCTGCCACCCAGTTATAGATTTTTCCTTTCAAAATGAATTCTAAATTTTAAACTATAAAACTTATACAATGTTATTCGAAAGTCCACTGACAAACTATAAAACTTAAACTTGGGAGGAATTGCACATAATCATTTATTTATTGTTCTTCGATTAAGGGTGTAATTAGACTGGAGATTAACTTATACAATGTTATTAGACGGGAGATGAGCTCGCTACTATACAATCTATACAACCTGATTCTTGATCGGCAAAACAAGTCCATCTCGTGTTGCACTGATGATGAAACTGATATCAAATTTTCTTTGGTAGAAAGCAAGTATATAGACATATTGTTCATCCTTTTGCGTATTCCCTGCGGGATTGGAATGTGTTATCACCTGTCATAATAGTGTCAATTCACCCCGGAGGGTCACCAGGAGTTCGAGTGCCCCGATGACGTTTATATACCAGGAGTTCAAGTGCCCCGATGACGTTTATATCCTTGACCAGGCCGAAGAGGTTGGCATTGACCTGCCATATCCTGCCAGGCTGAAAGGGAGAAGTCAACCAATCTGATGGCAGCTTCGTCGATCACGACCAGATTGGCGAAGGCTTCACCTGTGTCGCCTACCCGCAATCGGACTGTGAGATTGTGACACACAAGGAGGAGCTCACTGCTTGATGATCTCCACAACAAAAATCCCAAGCAGAAAGATTTACAGATTAATTACTAAAGCATATGCACTGATAAATTCTACAAGCCAGCGTGGTGTGAGTTGGAATTGATATGTGATTAGCATCTGGCCATATATTTTGATGTTGGCATGGATCAGACATGTTTTCCTTCACAGTACCAGAAATTTGGTCAAATGAAATTAATTTTTCTGAGGTGATCGTTTAAAATTAAACCATTGCAAGTGCACAAGGCAATTGTACTACAACGAGTATTGAAGGGTTGTCGAACCTCAGGGACGGATAAATATTTTACCAAATTCAAGAGAAAAGTCGCAGTTTTTAATTAATCTAAGGAAAGCAAGGAACTTTAACTAAACTAAACTGTTTTGAATCAACGTAGAGAATTATCAATGCAATGAATCTACCACTAGATATGCAATTACTACTCTCAATTATTATTAGGCACAAATTAATATAATATGGTAACTTGTATTCATGGTCAGACACACAAATCACAATGAATTCACTCACATTCTTGGTCGGACATGAAAGTTTATCCACTATAATGTAATGAATTCTATCCTTGGTCGGGCATATAACCAATCATAAACCTGTTCTTGGTTAGACACAGGGATTAAAAAGATCTAATTCCATTCATAATCAATAAAGTCTATAGTCAAGCACTCAAAAGAAACTCATGAAATAACATTAAGCAAAATCATATCAACTCTATTAAATTAAACTACCAAGAGTAGCAATACACATCTAGAGTTTCATCTAGCCTTGACAAAGAATTTAGCTAGACATAGAAAGAGAGAAAAGAAAAGCCTGATTTAATAGATCCATTGGCATGAATCACTTCTTCGTCTTTGTCTCTAAAAGACTCTTTCTTGCTCCTCTCTAGCCTCCAAGATCTCCAAAGGAACTCAAAATTCTATTCTCTAATGCCCAAAACGTTCCCCCTTAAGGCATATATAGGGGTGAAGAGAAACCACGAAACCCCCTTCCAATTCCGCCTCAAAATAGGGTTTATTTCAATTTTGCGAATACGGCGATTAATCGGCACTTTTCACCGATCGATCGGTTATTGCTCATGAAAATATTTTAGTAGATACGATCGATCGAACGGTGACGATCGATAGCAAAAAATTTGTTTTTTTTCAGGCGATCGATCACCTCATTTGGCCGATCGATCGGTTACTATTTATGTTCTGCATCACAATCTTCCAATAGTCATAACTTTTCGTTCTGAACACCAAATTATATGCGGTCAGTGGCATTGGAAAGCTGACTTCTTGAATCTTTAAATAAAAATTGAATCAATCCAATCAGATATTTACACACAAAGTTATGAAGATTCAATCATTGGAGTCACATTTTCACCATATTTGCAGCTTACACTTGTTTTTCCTACAAAAACCAAAAACTACATTAAAACATCACTAAATATAATCAAAATACTAACATAAACATAAGTTTTGGAGCTACTAAAATGCATAATTCAAGTATAGATCAGAAGGCAATGGAGGAGCTTCGTGACAATGTACTGGATCCTACAATAACTGTTTCATCTCTCTCATCTATAATGGATTCTAGCAATACATACATTAGCAGCCTTTTACATACAATTAGAATAAATTTGTTCAAACTTGATACCACGTTTCTTAAAACTAACATCACTTTAATGAGTATAAACACTTCAATTTCATCCATCACCATTTGACCATGACTACTGTACAAAACATTATCAAAAGTATAAATAATATAATGGTCCTAGGGTTGTCCCTCATATATTCCTCCACCAACCACCTTCAATTTCCTTGTTGATTCATCATGTTGTAATGCACGTTTTCACCACCTCTTGTGGCAGTGTTAAGTTGAAGCCGACCGTCCAGCCACACAAAGTACCAGCATCCCTTCTCCCCTGCAAAAACGAATCAATGTGTGAATATGCATATATAATACCAATTACATAAATTGTATACATATATCTTCTTTGTATTTAACTTACATATTGGTTTTGACATTTCATGAACCTCCTTCCAGGATGGGTACCTCTGCAAGCAGTGTATAATATCATGGGGTGTGATCTACACATAGGACATAGTTCCCCCGTTCTTCTGGTATTACAACTACTAGATGCATCCATTTCTGAGCATTTTAACAAATCGGCAATTGAAAAATGTCATCAACTGTGATCCGCAGATTGTAAGGAAAGAATAGATTGTATGTGGATATATCTACTCACATTACAAAGGGGGCTGACCATGGCTAAACAAACACATTGCCTCATTCAATTTGGCTAAACAAGAGTCACTAGGCCATCGTTAATTCAATTTCTCATGATTAGTAAATATTTACCATCCATGACTAATATTCATCAAAGAGACTAATATCATTTGTGCATTCAAAAATAAATTTACAAAACAACTCCCCATTCATCTTCATAGCATGAGATTAATAGCTGAGGCCCTAAAACCTAGTATCATATAAAATGACTCATTGACGAGGCCCTAAAACATAAAACCATATAAAATTACTCACCATATACAAAATGACTCATTGTGCAAATGGCATGAGATAGCATAACCAGATCACTCATAGACCCTAACACCATACAATAGTGCATAGTAACGAGGCTTTCAAATGCTAATCATTATAAAATTCAATCTCTGCCAAGTCTTTTTTTTCCTTGCAACAAGGTATGAGAGAATCATCTACTTACATGCACACATAGAAGCACTCAATTTGTGCATGAAAGAATCATTTTTTATGAAATGAGTTGTCATACACACGCAATCACACAAAGCTGTTTTTGTTTACTTTATCATAGCGAGAAGGCAAGGCGAGAAGGTACCCGAGCACGGCGAGGAAGCATAGCGAGCATGTATTGGAGCACGACAAGGAGATGTATGGCGGTGCATGGCGACGAGATACCGAAAAATGGCAACAAGGGACTCAGGATCACGACAAGGAGGCACCGAACGACTGCGACGAGGGACTTCGGAGCACGGCGAGGCGGCAGACAAGAGCACAATGATTGCATCCCCCTTTCTCCCCACAGCCCACCTCGACCTAATCCTAACAAGCCAAACATGTTCACACACGGCGAGAAAGTACCAGAGCACGGCGATGTACGGTGGCGCACGACGATGATGACAGAACACGGCAAAGCAACACAATGAAGAGGTACCTGACGAGAACAAAAAGGGACTCGGAATCACGACGATGAGGCACCGGACGACAGCGACGAGGGACAGGAGCATGGCAAGGCAGCGGACAAGAGCACAACGATTGCATCCCCCTTAATTTCTCCCCTCAGCCCACCTCGACCTAATCCTAACAAGCCAGGTGAGGGGTATATTTGGAACTATTTGTCTAATTTAAAAAAATTATTGCTTTCACTATCCAAGCACAACACCCATTATATTCATTGCAGATTTTCCACTATCCAAACCATATTCGCATATTTCACATTCTCTGAAGAATTTTTTTCACCTGAAATCCAATTCTTTTTCTTCGCTCCTCTATCCAAACAGCTCCTATATCACTATGGTGGCCTTACAAGGTGGTTATACAACTAAATTGGCTTGCATATATTAAACTTAGCCGACCTAGATATTGTCACAAATAGTATTATCTGATTGGATAAGTTAAATTTTTTGATCTTTAATTTAATCAAATTGACCCAATGCATAAGCCAAATAAATCCATTAGCAAACAGTGTAGAGCCTAAATGCAAAAGCTCTTGGTCCAAAAGAATTTCCTTACACTAGATATGAGAATAACACAACAATTCTTGATACATATTGAAACATAAGTTGGCTGGGAGACCTTAAGCTAAACAAATAAACAATCACCCACATTCCTATGCACTGGTTCAAATCAATGAAGTAAATTGCTAAACACTGGGCTTATTACTAGCACAATTTCCAAACGGGGACAACATATAAAGAATTAGAAGAGAATTTCTAGTCACTGCTCAAATTAGAACCTTGACTGAATATAGTCCACCACCTTCTTGTCCACTTGGAAAGCCTTGGCCAAAATATCATCAGAAATTGGACTGTTGGACCCAAAAACAGCATTAGCAATGGCGATCACTCCAGGGTTCTGGCTGCTCAATGCAGCAATGCCCACTGCATTAGTGCTCCCCATATTGTACTGGAAGTGAATGAGACCCACTGGGAAAACAAACACATCACCCTTGTTCAGGACCTTGCTGATGAGGCGATTTTCCGGGTTCGAAGTGACGAAACCAACGTAGAGCTGGCCTTGAAGCACAGTCAAAATCTCTGTGGCCCTTGGGTGTATGTGTGGAGGGTTCTGACCATATGGTGCATAATCAACACGGGCCATGGATATGCCTAGAGTGTTCAGACCTGAAATTTGTGCCACATTCACCGCTGTTGCGTTGGATCCAACTGCATTAGTAATGGCGCGAGGTCTGTCGAGGCCGGAGAAGAAGAAATCATCGGGAGTAGCCATTTTCGGGTCCTTGCAGGTTACTCCATTAACCAACACTGTAAGCAAAAGATGAATATAATGATTAGAACAAATAGATTGGAATCAATTAATATTTAAACAACTCAATTAGATCATGTAAGAGAGGTTGAGGTAGGAAAGTGTTTAAGTACCATCAGATTTTAAGGCCACGCAGAAGTCTTGAAGTGGACTAGGATCTGAAGCCGAGGCGAGTACTGAAGAAGCTGTGAGGAGGACAAGTGCAAGAATGAAGGCAGCCATTAATGCTTGGCAAAAGAGTGTTTGTTTGAACAAGATGATGAAGGGAAGCAGAGGGAAGTAGTGATTGAGCTAGATAGTTGTGGATATGGCCAAAGATAAGTTAGCTGAGTTTATATAGAGTTGAAGACGCGGATTGCTTTGATGCTTTCTTCTTGAGAAAGTTATTGAATTGGTCATCCTACTCTCTTTTTTTGACAGAATTGGTCATCCCACTTGTGTGCAGGCTGTGTGTTATGCTTAAAAGAAATTATTCTTCTAATCTTCTTTCAAGAATTAGACTAGGGTTCCAAGATTTTCTATATCATAATTCCTTACTTGGTGGAGTGGAAGCAGTCCTATTTCTTCAACCAGTTTTGTTTTGTACTTTCCTGTCTAAATCAACTAAATAACTCAAAAAGAAACAATCATAAATGCAGATTTCGGATAATTTGTCAATATTTTCAGCATAAATCCGTCTCAATGCATCCACAGAGTGACAATTGGTAGCATCTACATGTTTCATATGGAGACTGAGCATATACATGTTTTATATTACTCGTAGGTCGTAGGAGTTGCTATAGACCAAATTGGTATCATGTACATCTTAACCGTGTTATGTACCACCTGTGGGCTGGGAAATTTTGTTGTGCCGGCCAAAGACTTGCGTAGATCATGAGAGCAAATCTGTTCCGGCTCTATAATCAGGATCTGCTTTCTCTTCCATATCATGCATCTATGATAGTTATAGATAATCTAGAAAATTTTAAAGAATCCTTTGCATATGCGCTCCGCGAGGCGCACATATTTTGGAATATGACATAAGAACTCGTTTTTGGTTTTGGAAAAATCATCGAGGAAAGGGGGTGGGGGGGTTACAGACCAACCACAACAAATAATTTGAAGGAAATGATTTTGAGTTTGACTAATGGACGACTGAGATAAAATTACTGTAAGGTTATACATTGCAACATATGTGGATTCCTGACATGTGAGAGATGTGTTCATCAATACTGAGCAAAAAGATTGTACCAACAGAAAAGCAAAGGATCATGTAATAAATTGCAAAGTCTGGGCCTTAAGATTTCAAATATGAAATAGTTGACATACGTTCTAGTCGCACAAATGAGAACATGTGCTTGGCACGGCGCATCCCATGCCATCAGATCGCACAAATGTCACACCAAAAGAAATAGAACGCAGGATTCTGTAACAATGTGTAAAGTTTGGATCATAGGAGTTCAAATACTCCCTCCATCCAAAAAACCTGACTGCATTTGAACAATCACGATTCCAACATTAGGTGATTGGATTTGCCCCACATGCCAAAAAATCCTCATAAACGTGCATGTGCAGGGCTAAGTGGAGGCTTGAAATGTTGTGGGCCCTAGATTTTTTGACAGAGGGAGTTTTGAATAGTCAGGTTTGTCCAAACAAAAATCGGCCACATATTGTTGGACAAATTCGCTGGTGTATATCTTCTTCCATGATATAATACAACAAATTTACAAGAGAGCAAAATGACTGATGGCTGTTAACAACGAAAGCCAGATTACCATTATAAAACACATACGTAAAACTAAATTGCTGATGTGGTATCTATAATTATATTTATGGGGTTTTTACCTATCGTCCAACATAAACAAAAAGATAGAACTTGGAGGGCAAGGAGTTCCTAAAGATAGCGGTTGCTGATAATATTATAGACTGAGAATTTGTTGTGACCCGAAAGGATCACAAGGTACTAGCTTGTCGGAAGTGAAGGGAAGGGGAAAAAAAAGAGAAGAAGGAGATTAACTTTCAATTGCATAAAATCCTGAGGAAGAAGAGCTCCTTATAACAAGAGAGGGGCACGTCTCCTAGGGAGGTGCACCAGCTAATGGGCCACTGATGGGCCACGTTTAAAACCTGTTACAATATATGTTTCTAATCAGGCATTTATTACAATCACTAATTGATACAAAATGGAAATAAACCACTCTTACCTAATTTAGGCCTGCTCCGTTGTTGTGCTGACGTACAAAACACTCCACCATGCTCCGCTTCGGCCCTGTCCTCAAGGCGATTAAAAAAGGGAAACGGTCAACAAGTCATCTTCCAGTAGCCATTCAGCATCCTCCAAAGGTTTACCTTGCCAAGTCACAAGTACTTTGGTCACAATTCGCCCAGAACGACGGACACGTCATTTATCAATAATAGTGCCAAGAATAGGCGTATGAGGTTCCACAGGCCCCATCTCAGTTAAGGCCGTGAGGATCATTTGGCTCATTTGATTCATTTGACTCATTTGATCTTCCAAGGTAGATCGTCTAATGGATTGGCCAAAATGAGGAGTAGAGGCTGGTTGGTAAGGCAGTTGTTTGCTTAGAAAATCTTGTCTAGGGGCTTAATGAAGAGTGGGCCCAGGGTTGGGTTGCTCCCAAGGGGAATTAGGGTGGTCCTCCCATCTATGAAGACCTTGAGCCTCATTCACATACTTGTGTATAAAATTTGGGTACTCATGGGCCACAAGGCACTCCACTGGGGTATGAATAGGACTTAAACAAATGGCACATGGTTTCGAAATAAAACCACGATTGTAGATTATAGGGAAAATGTGCTACTCCCAAAGTTAGAGTGATTATCCCAACCACGATTGTAAGTATCAGCATATAAGGGATATAGATGGAATGACACATCATAGGGAGTGGAATTAGGTGTGTGTGGGGAATAATAATTATTAAAGCACCTATATGGGTTCTCATGGCTAAATCCATAGAAAGGTGAAGACATTTCTTCACCATGCATTCATCAACACCCGAACCACACTGTCATACATCCACAAATCAGAGAAAAAAACCCTAGATATCCACAACTAGCAATCAATAGTCCTAGATATCAACAACTAGCAGTCCTAATAGCTACAACTAGTACAACATACTATCACAGAAAGAACGTAAAAACAATCAGCACTCAATTAAACGAAAAAGGTCATGATAAGAGAATGCAAACAGTGGGAAGAGGTGGCCCTTCCATGTTGGTGAGAATTCTACGTCTTCTGTTAATCCTACACAAGAAAGCAAAATACAAATTAAGCTACTGAAATAAAATCTAAGTTAAGACTCACTAAACTACTATAAAACTAAGTTATGCTAAGAATTTGGTAAACTATTGGCTTCTGTCCCCGGCAGCGGCGCCAAAAACTTGAACGTTTAATATTTAAACCCTTGCAAGTGCACAAGACAATTATATTACAGTGAGTATTAAAGGGTTGTCAAACTTCAGGGACGGATGAATAATTCTACCAAACTCAAGAGAAAGAAAAGTTGTTTTAGTTTAATTTAAGAAAAATAATTAATTTAAGCTACTTAAAATGAATTAAACTAATATAGAGAATTGTCAAAACTTCGAATCCACCACACAATAAACTAGCTTATCGTCTCTCTCTCTCTCTCTTGTATAAATTCCTGATTGGCTAGCATATTCCTCTTGGACATATACTTGTCAATTCAATATATCATGCTCTCCTCTCAGACGTAACACATAAATCAATTAAAACATAGAACTGTTATCTATTCTCTCGAGCATAAATCAATGAAACCTTATTCCTTTATAATACCATAGTCTACTCACGTTCCTCTCGGACACGCAAGTATTCCTCGGATTTAAATTCACAAGAATCACTCTCACCTCTCTCGAGCACAAAGAATAACTCTCAAATAAATTAACAATGATTATATAATAAGATCCATACACCAACTAAGATAAAAGGTAAAATTAAAGTTGAGAGAAAGAAACGATACAACCAACCTAATTGGGCTTCATCTACGCCTTGGAAAGAAGTCTAAACTTGCATTGGAAGAGAAACAAGCATCATGTTCTTCATCATCTTCTTCTTCTTCTCTCTTTTGCTCTAGCCTCCAAGGACTCCAAAATAACTCAAAAATCTATTCTCTCATACCCACTACATTATCTTTAAGACCTATTTATAAGTTTGGAGAGAAAATACACACTACAACAAATTTGGCTTTTAGCGACGGCAGAAACCGCCGCTAAAGACGCCAATTCTGTCGCTATAAATCTTTAACGACGGTTTTACACCGTCGCTAGCTCTGTTGTTATAGGTGGCGCCGCTAATGACTTAACGACAGAAAAAGGGCAAACCGCCGCTAATCTTTTTGCGACGGTTTGTAGCGACGGTTTTTGTCTGTTGAAGTTGTATCTATCGCGACGGTTTTTGTCTGTTGAAAAGAGTATCTATTGCGACGGTTTTTTTCTGTCGCAAAAAATGATTTATGACAGATTTTGTCTTTCCGTTAACCTTGACGGTAAAAACTATAACGACAGATTTAGTGACATTTTCGACGGTTGGTTCCGTCGCTACAAAATTACATATTTTTTTAAAAAAATTATTTGCAGTTTTTTTGGCCTCTAATAAAAGCTATTTTAATATATATAAAAGAAAGAACAATAATAAATAATTTTATATTGATAAATGACAAACTGTACAATGTTGCAAAAAAAAAACCTTGACAAAGTTGTCATCTTGTGATCTTATAGTTGTGAAATTTCGTTCTTTATGCTGTTGTGCTAAATATAAATAACAAGCATTATTCATAAATGCAAAAGATATTCTCATATATTGTTGATATAATTAGTACCACATTGTACACATAAACTTGTTATTCATACTGAATGGGTACATTTCACCAACAGCTGTGATACATTTTTTCTTCCACTGGGACTTGAAACCTGAGACATCAGACCATTTTGCTGGTGAGGAAGCAAGCTAGTTCTCTCTCCACGAGCAGTTATTTCGTGTGTGTTCTGTGATCCACTTATTCCTAGCAAATTCAAAGAAATTTGTAAGAAGAAATGATTCACCCCCTTCTCTCTAAAAAGATAAAGTAATCCTACTAAAATTTCTTGTGCCATATCACATCTTCAACAAACCATTAGATGAAAAGCGTTCTTAACAGCTCAATTCTGGACAACAATATTCATGTAATTTTCATATCAACTATGAAATGAAAATTAGAAAGCTCAATTCTGGACTTTCTAACAATTGTGGTGACTATGATTTGACCCAATTGTAACTTATAATGTGTAGTAACTAAATTAGTGCATTTCCATGTCTCTTTACCTCTGTTATCTCTCTCACCATGACCCGAAGAACAGGGACAATGAAAGCACCTCCTTCAAAGATTTTTTTTGCTTCTAAATGAAAGGCAAAAAGAGAGCATTTTCTCCTATTGTATCAGGGAAGACTGGATGCTATGGTAGAATGAACTTGTACATATTGCATAGTTAGTCCGCCTGGTGATCTTATCCTATCAAAATCACCTATATGTAAAACTCTAAGTTCATATAAAAAGAAAGGTCAAACCGAAAGATAATGAAGCTTGCACACCTGTGTATTACTGGCATGATGATGACCTCGTATGCCTACAACAAGCAACAAAACTTTAGACTTCTGAAATGACTAACTATAGGTGTACTGATTTATGTAAGATACTATTCCTAATGCATTGTCTACTTTTACATGCCACACAATAAATGAATAAATTTAAAACCAATCATTTGACATAATGATCCTGAGAACATTTCACTTAGAAATGGGAAAAACCAACCATTAATTTTCAACCTGATCCCTGTTTTGAGAAAACTGATACACAGAAGCATGCCAAAGTGCGTCCCATTCCATCTGAAGCACCTTAGTGCTTCCAGTTCTAGACATATTGAGTGGACCAAGTTCATAATAGCCTTCACACTGTCCAACAAAAAGTTTTTAAAAAGTGAAATCAATGACAGAGGAAAATGGTCTTAATGTTAAGCTCAAGCAGAACAACAACACCCACATTTCTCAAGTAATACATGGCAGATACACATTAGAATAAGAAAAAACTGCCTTACAATAAACTACATTATGCGACAATAGTATAATTACTGGGAAAATTAATAAACAACAGCAATTGTCAGACAGAAGGTACTCCAGTGGCACTTCCCTTCTTCTCCGATCACAACCGAAGGTTAACAGTTGTTTTAGTTTTATATCCAGGTATTGGAACATCATATGCAACAACTTCTATGTTTTCACCACCAGTCCAGTGTTTTCTCCCATAGAATTTTATTGGGTATGTCACATCATTTTTCACCATCTCCCAAGGGTTTCCCATCTGCAATATTATAATTTAATTCAATGATAGAAATTAAACCAGCTAAATATTAGACATGAACACAAAATAGAAATTTTTCGGACTCCGAAAGTATATACATGAACATGCAATGTGTGTTCAGACTCCGATAGTATATACAAACCTGCAGCACTAGTGTTACACCATAATAGAAATTTTTCTAAAAACCGGTCCACAGGGTTCTCAATGCCTGATGTATCAGCACCATGATCAAATTGAAGAAATTTACCTCCAAAAAAAAAAATTCTTCCGTGGATAGTCCATCAATGAAGAATGGACTATCCACAAATGGGATTTTACCAGTAATGTTTGGCTTAGCCAGTGACTTGAAGATACACCAAGTTCTACATACAAGGACCAAGAGATTTCCATCACCTGAAACTGATAGGTCACTAGTTTCAGATTGAGCTACAAAGTTCCCCTCGGATGATGCCTCCATGCCTAACCTGCATTCCTGCTTAACACTTGTGCCTTTTCCATCCTGATCACAGTACTGATTTAAAGAAGCAATTTTACGTTTCCAAGCACATCACCTAGAGTGATTAACGGTTTACCTTTATCCTCCATAGAGGAAAAATTTTCCACACTTTCCATACATTTGACAGGTCCAATAGACAAACTTCCATGGAAGACAATCTTAATAATGTTGAGGGTGCATGAATCAACAATGACAACAAAACATTTTGCAGTACCTTTAAATAGTGAAGTTTCTGTATTCAGGATGTTGTTGTCTTGATTATCAAATGTATTCATCTCATGAGAAGCTGCTTACGATGCCGTTTGAGAACTTATGTCATAGACAGAGTTAAAAACTATGCAAACATATTGTGGAGATGATGGCAACAATTTCATTTTCATGGGTATGCCCATCCGTGATGGAAATTTTCTTCTGAGTTTGCAATGGCCACTACTTATGCTCCAAATACAAACCACACCATCAGTACAAGCACTCATTAGTGCAGCACCATAGCCAGCCGGTTTAGAGTTCACATCACTTGTCTTCTCTCTCCCCCCCAACCAACAATAGGCAAGCAAATCTCCAAGTCGGCCAAAGCAGATTTATGGCCACAGAAAACTGCTACTGGCCATATCTCCTAATATCATAATGCAGAGAAAAGATTAGTGCTGAGTTACTATAATGCAGTAAGGATATACAACAACCTTGACATATTTAAAGCACAAATGAAGAAATGACATAGAGATGATCTCAACATTTTGGTTATTAAATGACTTGAAACAATATTCAGTCATAAGGAGATCCAAACACACTCCAAAAACAAGCAACATGCCAACTTCCTTCTCAAGCATTTTGTCGAACAGCAACCGTGCAATAAAAAAAATCATCAAGTAAACACAAAATCCAGCTGCAATTTAAAGAATGACCCAAAAAAGTAAAAAAACAAGGTCAACCTGATTCATCTACTTTTCTGGACGCTAAGCTAAGCCCTGTGCTGTTGGAGAACGTCCTCCACCAAAGATGCCACCAAGAATGACAAGAGCCCCCCCGTCGCCATTGTAGACGAATTACACGAAAAAATGAAAACCAAGATGAACAACAAAAGCAAGACACTTTTACACCAAAGAAGTGACACCTGAACAAGAATTTTGTCAAATCCACTTCAAGCACAAATTATAAATCCTTCCAAGTAAAAATTGAAGAATAAATGAAGAAAAGAGAGGAAAGGTACAAACTTTGAGCTCCTGCTCCTCCTTGAGGGATGCCTACTATAGCATCTGCTCTTCTTCGAAGCCTCGCATTTTCGCCAGAGGGGTCGATCGACCAGAATAAGAAACAACCCGGGAAACAGAAGGGAATAAAAAGCTCACGGGAGGGTTTTTTTTATCGACAGAATTTTATCTGCCACAAATATCTGTCGAAACAAGCAGGTTTATACCGGCGGAAAACATTCCGCCGCTAATATCAGTCGTAATAAATGTAAATACCGACGGATTAATTTTCGACGAAAATAATCGGCCGTTAATGTTTCTCTTTTTACGACAGATTTATTTCCATCGCCAATGATAGATATTATCAACAGATTCTTGTCCGTCAAAAATAAATCCGCCGTTAAAAGCCAAATTTGTTGTAGTGACACAAAAGCCCTTCCAATTCCAAGTTAAAATATGTCAAATTTTGGTTTGCCAGATACGGCGATCGATCGTTGCGTATTATCGATCGATCGCTTTTTCGGTTTCTTCCTGCAGCATAATTTTCCAATAGTCATAACTTTTCGCTCCGAACTCCGAATTTCAAGGGGTCGGTGGCTTGGAAAGCTGACTTCTTAAAATTTAACATGAAGTTTGAATCAGTCCAATAAGAGATATACACACGAAGTTATGAAGATTCAACCATTGAAGTCACTTTTCACCTCATTTCTGCATCTTACTCTTGTTTTCCTCCAAAAAACCAAAAATTACAGTAAAGTATCACTAAATCTAATCAAACACAAACATAAATATAAGTTTAAGGGCTTATGAAATGTATAATTCACGTATAGAACAGTGCACCAATGATCCAGACTGTAAAGCAAGTCAATACGCCACCTGACCCATGGGCTCCATAATAGCATAAGGACCATGATATCGGGCTGCAAGTTTAGTATGTTTCGTCTGAAATAAAGAGGTCTGATGCTGAGGCATGATGGACACATACACCAAATCCCCTACCTGAAACGCCCGATCAGTATGCTTCTTATCATAAACCTGCTTCATACGGTTCTGCGCCGAAGCCAGGTTGGCCTTAAGCTATCGGAGAACCTCACCCCGAGTCTGAAGCAGATAGTCCACTTCCGCAATAGAGGAACGATGAGGCACATACAAAAGCACAGAAGGAGGGGGGCGGCCATATACGACCTCAAACGGGGTAAAGCCTGCTCGTGTGTGATAGGCCGTGTTATACGATCACTCTGCCCACGGTAGGAGTTGGAGCCATCGGCGAGGCTGATCCCCAACAAAACATCATAAATACTGCTCTAAACACCAGTTGACCACCTCTGTCTGACCGTCTGACTGGGGGTGATAAGCAGTACTCATGTGTAGCGTCGTACTTTGTAGGGCAAATAACTCACGCCAAAAATGGGAAAGGAAAACCTGATCCCTGTTTGATACAATGGTCCGGGGCATGCCATGCAGCGTGGCCACTTCTTTCACATAGATTTCAGCTACAGTTCGGGCAGTGAAGTGGTGGCTCAACACAAAAATGAGCATATTTTGATAAGCGGTCCACCACCACTAGAATAAATGATTTGCCCTGGACCATCGGCAATGCTTCCACGAAATCCATCGAAACATCTTCCCAAATTCTGTCAGAAAAATGACACACCGGCAGGAGGAGGGTGGCTCCACCGACATTTCGATGACCTCCTCCGAGCGGCGAATCGAGCCCAAACGCATGTAAGGGTCGGATCTCGTACCATTTCATCATTATTTAGGTATTTTTGTGTGCTTTGACTGTACTTTCTGCTGATGGAGGCGACGACAACGCGTATTTTCTGCCGATGGAGGATCGAGTCCCAACACACGTAGAGGTCGGATTTCGTACCCCTTTCGTTATTTCTTTGTGTTTTTTTGCTTTACTTGTATTTCCGCCGATGGAGGCAATGACGACCGGTACTTTTCACAAATGGAGGCGATGACAGCATGTATTTTCCGCCGATGGAGGCAATTAGAGACAATGACACAGAACTATGGCCATCAGTTCCATAGTCATAGCATGTTGGGTCTGAAGGCAAATAAGGGTAAGCTACCATACTTCAGCATGAGGGTGTAAGTGGGTTGCCACATGAGCATATTCCCACGGCCATAGAGTGCCTTTGTTCAACGGGGCCGGAAGGGGTAGTGGTTATCCTGAATGCAGTTGGGACCACTTAGCTGCGACATTAGAAACCATGTGACATGGCTATGATGATCATATGTGGATCAGCTATTATAGTGCAGAGTTTTGATTGGTAATATCTATTAATTTTTTATTACTGATGATTGTGTTATGATATCCCACTAAGTATGTTTATACTCAGCATCCGCTCATGATGCAGGTTGTTTAGAAGAAGACTGTCTTCATGTAGCACCTGGTGGTAGACGATTTTGAGTGAGGATGACTTGGCAGCTTCAAAGTAGGCATCAATCTCCTTTATTTTCTAGTGTATTTTGAGATGGATGACAGACTTGCACATGGAGAAATTGCATGAGTTTAATCGACTTTGCATCTGTAATAATTGCCTTTCAAGTTGTGAACCCCAGTTATCACGGCCTAGATGCTTAGTTGACAAATTTTCAACTAATGATTTATTGCATAGAGGAATAATCTTCTGATTTTCCACTTCTACTCTGAATTAAAAAATGGTTTTAAAAATATGGGCCATGATAGTTGGTATCAGGGCATAACCTTTATCTGCAAGTTTGAAAGTCCTCTCAAGATATGATTAGTTAGAATTGTAGGTTTTGTTGAGTTGGTGGATAGTTGCGGTTATCAGTAGTGTGCGATGACACCTACTTATAGAAGCGTGGGCTGCCAGACATGCAGCCAGAGCGGTAGTTGCAGAACCACTGGAAGAAGGTTATGGGACAATTATGGCTATATATCTCACATGCCAGCAGGCTAAAACAGAACACCAAAGACTAGCACAACTTTCATAGATTCCCTAGTGAAAGTGGAAGTATATTACCATGGACTTTGTGGTTGAGTTACTTCCTACTCATAGTAGTTCGAGGCTAAGTCCACTCAAATTTTGAGGACAAAATTCCATACGACCCCCTTCCGCGGCTGGATGGAAAGAATCGAACCGAACTCCGTAAGGATGTGACTCCGCCGTTGCTACAAATGGTGCCGGGCCACCATAAACATGTGAACCCAGATTTTGAGACGGCTCACCCATCTCCGTTGACATTGGTGGTGGCGTGGGGAGAAGGGGTTCTTGGCCGGCGCCAAGGTGAGTTGTTGTACCTGGTTCTGTAGAGTAGCCAATGCGGATAGTACCTCTGCCATAGTCGTCTCGTCTGTGGACTTTGGGCTGGCAGCCGCGGTCTTGGTCTCCGGCTCAGGTTGGGCCTCGGCGGCCATGGTTGGCTGCTTACGAGGAGGCATGTTCGATCGTAACGGCTCTGATACCAATGTTGTGACCCGGAAGGATCACAAGGTACTAGCTTGTTAGAAGAGAAGGGAAGGGAAAAAACAAGAGAAGAATGAGATTAACTTTCAATTGCATAAAATCCTAAGGAGGAAGAAGACCTCCTTATAACAAGAGAGGGGCACGTCTCCTAGGGAGGCGCGCCAGCTGATGATCCACGATTACAGCCTGTTACAATATATGTTTCCAATTAGGCCTTTATTACAATCTCTAATTGATACGAAAAGGAAATAATCTACTCCTGCCTAATTTAGGTATGCTCCGTTGTTGTGCTGATGTACACAACTGAATTCTACACCGATTGAGTGGTCCTTAATTTGCATTAAAATGATGCGAATTTGAGTTTATTAGTACCTGAATTTTTAAACATTGCATAATTGGATTGTGCTTAGTTTCATGTAGATGATGGAAATTTTAGATTGGATAATGTTTAAATAAATAAATATCGATTTTGTTAAAATCTTTTGTTTTCCCTTACTATGGTAGGTGCGCTTTTTTCAAGTTCTAATACAACTTTGCACTCTAGTAAATTTTAGAAAACCAAATGGACTAATAATGTGGGCCACAGGGAGTATATTTTTTCACTTTCATGTGAAATGATCATAACAATTGAAGATAATAACCGACATGCCATCATTTATTAAATGAATATTCCCTCCATCCCGTAATAAGGGTCCACATGTTGGAAAATGTGGTATTTAAGAAAGACAATTTGATAACCGTTGTACTCCAATTCACTAATCACTATGAGAAGGATAGGATGAAATAGAACAATTAATATGGGATAAATTCTTTTTGAAGTCCAGAGATTTATTATGGGATAGGGAGAGTGTAAAAAGACATTTAAAGCCGTATTGATCATATCACCCTGCATAATTCAGCGTATAAATTTGTAGTTCTAGCATTTTCCATCAGACACACTATATGTTGAATCTCCAATGCACATCAAATCTGTCATCAATCCCATACACCTTGTTTTTGTTGGACAGTGGAAGTGACCCACTTTTTTCAATGACCACCAAAAATCCGCCACCTCAAAGGTGTGTAGGTATGTTGTATTGATTCGATGTAGCATTGTCATTCTAACATCCAAAATACTTCTGCCATGATATTGCATCCTATTAATCTGAGCGAGTTGCGAACAATGTGGAGCATATATTTTTGCTGCAGTGGGTATCCTCTTCTAGAAATCAAGGCATAATAATATAACTTTTTCTAAGAAAATGTACTACGTGGATTCAGTTTCTTGGTATTTACAAATTTATTTTATCACCTTGATCTTCAACTTTGAGACTTCAATTTAACATCTTTCAAGTCTTTTCAACTCCAGCCTTCAAGATATTAATTTCGAAACTAATGACTCAACCAAACCACACGCATTGAATCAATTCTTCTTACCTGAAATTACACACAACAAAGAAAGTTTTGTTCAAGAATATGTCAATCCACACAACTCATGTTCACAGAAAGATGAGTATTCCCAATTGGAGCTAGGCCACAGTTTTTTTCTTATACAAAGTATTGAAATATAAAAATAGCATCAATGCATGAAAGCTGCCAACTTCTCTGTAGTCTCTCTCCACCTAAGACTAAGGGAAGATCGTCAAGGTCGGAGATCTCATGTGACCTTTCTTCTGGGTCAAATTAGACTGTGGGTCCCATTCAATAAAACAAACGAACTTTTAGATGGAGCATCTATTTCGAACGGCCTATGCTTTCCTAAGACGTAAGCACTCAGCAGGCTAGCTTATCTCGTTCCCCAAACCCTAGTTAGTATCTTAATATTCCTCGCCGCACTTTGTCATTTCACCTTTCCAACGAACTTATCATCTCTCTAATAATTTTTCTATACTTTCAGCTCAACCTCACATGTCAATGATTACGACAGTCATTTTCGAAGAAGTGTCTTTGGGTTATCGAAGAAGCAAAATACTCCTCACAGAAGTTGCAACCAAACAGGCCCTAAAAATCTTCATTGTGCTCTTTAAACTTGCTTAAGTGTATTTAGTAAGACATAACGAAAAATCAGCTTTTTTATGAATAGTCTGTTTGGCAGCATACGCAAAAAGCAGATTCTAGACTGCTAAGTTATAAAACTACCCCTAATGCTAATGATCTCAACCGTCTATGTGATCGGACAACTGAGAATGATCCCCCTCTTAACCATTTAAAACCCTCCCCAAAACACTTGCCTTTGTGGTTGGCAACCCCTGTGATCGTTGTTGGGTGCTGCATCTCTTCTCCTGGTGGCATGCAACTCCGGTCTCCGGATTCCTCAAGACAATGCTATCTCTTGATCTCCTGGTATTCCAATTCTATCATCCCTTCGAGCCAGTGCTATCTGGCTATCGTGTAATCGATTACACAATAATCGTTGTTATCGTGTAATCGAATACATGATAGCCATTCTTATCGTGTCTTCGAGCCAAGGCTATCGTGTAATCGATTATACGATAACTATTTTTTTAAAAAATTACATTTGTATTTGCATTTAAAAAAAGTAGCATTCACATCTCATATTTCCAACAACCTGCCATTCACATTTACCGGTGACATTTACAAAATAGACACAATCAGTTTTCATCTCACTCATACAACTCATATACAAAAAACAGCATTCGCCATTTGCATTTCCTTGGCAAGTGTTGTACCCTCCAGGCGAACTGCTAAGCGACAGAGGGAAGAAGGAACCGCAACACGAATGGGTGAGGGGCAAACAAGGAAATTTTCCTTCAACTTTGAAGGGCTAGCGCTTCTTCCACAAAATCTCCTCGCGAGGAGATTCTGCAGAATGTCGACTTTCCTCATTATCCATGCGTAAAGTCGACTTCACTACATCGCCTGCATCATCCAAAATAGCGCTACCAAACGGACAACTGCAGAAAGCGCAAGATTCTCCAAGAAGCGGGGGCGGAAATCTGCTACCAAACAGGCCCTTAGAATCTGGGAAATCCGATGCAGATGGCTATTGAAGAGATCTCGCAAATTTCGTCAGCATCAGTCTCTTATGTACCTAGGGATGCAAATAGGGTTGCACATCGCCTGGCCCATCATGTGCAATTCGTGGGTTGCTCGATGGTTTGGGATAATAGCACACCTTCTTTTCTTGAAGCCTTGCTTCATTGATCATTATAGAAAAAACAAAGATGGTAGTCTTGCGAGGTAAATATTCTAATGTTAGCTAAGTATTTTTTTCAGCATTTCTACGTTAGGCAAACATTTATTTATTTATTTATTCTTTTTTTTTCGAGGGGGGGAGGATATTATATAATAATAGGAAGACCTCTTGACATATTCACAGGACCGAGAAGGGTAAGTTGAAAATGCATACGGGAGATGGGTAGAAGCAAATATTGAGTAATGTAATCAGAAGCATGAGAATAACATGGTATTCAGCTCAGTCGTAAACTAAAAGCTTCCCTATATTGAGATAGTCGTAATCTTGTCTTATATCATTGCACAAGAAAAGTGTACAATTAAGTAGCGAAGGCTTTCAATCTGCTACAGCATCTTCAGTGTGCTTGCCTACGATTTCTGTCTCTGGCAATGTCCGAAGATCAGTGAGTGCCTCCTTCATTTCTTGGACTATAGCAGTGTTAGAGTCGTTAATTTTCATCAAAGTTTCCTCAGAAGGCACATCTGGAGTTGAAATAGTATGGTTCTCATCCTTCACCTCTTCCGCAAGTATACTAGTGGTAGAGTTCGGACTCAGAACAGAAACATGGAAGTCATCTTTTGCTTCAAGAAAACTTACAGTAGAATTCTGATTGACTTCAGATGTACCGTTGTTATCCTTCACTTCTGTGCCGGAAATCTGATTCACTTCTTTAATTGCTCCGGTAGGGCTATGGATGATAGTTTGCTCCTCACCTTCGCTTACAGTGGTGTCAGAATGGCTGGTCTCTCCTGCTAAAATTCCGACCTTAGACGTTGTGTTCTGTTCTGCAGGACTCAAGTTAGAATTCTCATTGCTCTCAGTTGAATTGAACGTGCCTGCATTGCTCTCAGTCATATTACTTCCTTCGGGAATATGATCACTACTTTCCATCAAGGTTGAATTAAATAGAGTTCCATTATCTGGCTTTGCCAGACTAATCTTTCCACCCCTGTATACATTTTCCACAACTGAAGTGATAGAAGTACCATTTTCCATCCTCGACAACCTAGTCTCATCAGTTTTCTCTCCCAACTCTGTCACATTCAGCAAAGGGCTCTGAACAACCTCAACAATTGCGGGAGAAACAATGTGTTCCTTCATAGAAGTAAAATCGAGAGTGCTATTTTCTTTATGTGCATCTTCCAAACTGTTGTTTTCAGGAATCTCCGTCTTCTTTTCATTTGACTTGGTTATATCTTCAGTTTCACCTGCAGACATTAGAACTACTTTCACTTCATGGGTAGCACCATCTCCGCTGAATTGTTTTCCATGAGCTTCAGGGATGTCCTGAACTATCTCAGTGATGGTACTAGACCCACTTTCATTCTGGACAAGACCAAAATTTGCAGTGGAATTCATCTTACTCTCAACGGCAAAACCATTTGAATGAGGAGGATCTTCCTTCAGTTTCTCATCTGATTTGCTCATGTCTTCATGTACACTATCTAACTTTATGTCATCTTTCAACATGGCACTGGAAACATTATCACCATTATAATGTGCTTCCTGTGCTTCAAGAGGATTTTCTTTGATCTCATGAATTTCTTCCTTAATTCTAGTTTTTTTGTTTTCATCATCTGCTCCAATATCTATGTCCTCTATATCTTGTGCTCTTCCTCTCCAATCGTTGTCTTCTACATTCCCAAAATCATCATGGAACTCCTGCTCCTCATGTAATTTTTGTTGATGTTGTCGGTTAGTATCATCATTTCCACGTACTATCATTGCGTCTTCAGATTCTTCGTGCTTTATGTCATCTTCTTCTTCTTCTTCTTTTTCCCCTCCTCTTTCTACTTCACCATCTCGTTCTGTGGTCTTGGACATAGGCATTTGAAACCCTTCGTTTAAATCTTTCCGACCAAATTTTAATACTTCATGCCCACCCTCTACATTTTCCTCAAACTTTAAATTTGTCTCATCGAAGGCCTTCTTTTTGTCATGGGAATGCTTCAGTTGGTAAAGCAACCAGAAACAGACAGCAAGCAGTAAACTAATTTGCAGAGCATGCTTGACCTTTAGCCCTTTGTTTCTGTGGTATCTACTGGAAGATGGCCTCAGCATAATTGCTTCTTTTTGAATGCTGCACTTTGTCACTTTTCTAATAGCACAGAACCTAATAAAGGAATATGGGCACATTAGCACATATGCCTTAAAAAGTACAACTACTAATTACATAGAATTGTAGTGCTCTCATCGACAAAAGAAATTGTTACCTAGAATTGTAAAGCTCTAATCGACCAAAGAAATTGAGGAAGAACTGAGGTATAGAGAATGTAATAGGCTAGATGAAATAATCAGCAGAAGCACATTTCTCGTATATGCAGGTTAACAACATGGAATCAGCCCACAATTTTGAATGAACAGAGAGTTAAGGTTAAAAGTAATCAGCCAGGCTTTGATTTGAACTTGAGCATCAAAGATACTATACAAAATATCAAGAATCAGATGGTCATTTTCTGAAAGATCTAACTAGTAACACGTCAGAAATTAAATTAAACAACATTTAGATAACAGAATCCTTCAGACAATTTCCATAAATCCCAAGTGAAGAACAAAAAGAATATTAAGAAATACTCCCTCCGTCTGGAATTATTATCACCCAAAGGATTTTCAGAATGAACTAAATTTAGTTCATTTTGGAAAACCTTATGGTAATAATAATTCCAGACGGTGGAAGTTGAAAATAAGGTACTTCATTAAATGGCAAGCCAAAAGTATCATGGAAGTCAATTATTATGGACAACCATGAAGTATTCATTGTCTAACATTACAGGTATAATTACGGATCGGTAGGTAGCCGTTATAAGTTAAAACTCTTTTTTTTTTCTGAATTAGATCCATAGGCCATACTAAAGCGGGAAATTTCTGAAAAAAAGATATTGTTTACAAAAATAACGCTAAGCAAGAAAGGACACTCTAGCGAAAAATCTAAACATATAGAACATGCACAATGCCGTGAATTGAATGAAAACGAAAATTTGAACAAGGATATCAGAAAAATCTTCAAGCAGTCCAACTTCATAACTTACTCAAAGAGGGCACCCTGTGTGACATGGAAAAGTTGAAATCTATGAAAAGAACTAAGTATGCATACTAAAGCATTACCATGCACCAATCTAGTTCACCAAATTTTAAACAGGAACAACATTGTGGCACAAGAATCAAAGGCCAAACAAAAATTGAAAGAACGAACAGATGACAAAAAATCCATAAGACTGTTCTCTAATCATACCGCATTACCAAAATTATTAGGTAAAATTTATAAATACCACTTAACCACTCCTCCTTGATTTGACCTTACAGGGTTCAAACCGTACACGAATCAAGTCCACTTTGCAGCAGTTTAAGCATAACAAGAACATTAAATAACCACACTACTAAATTCTCAAGTCAAACCATTTTTTGAACAAGATGAAGAAAAGCTTATCTTCAAATCCAGTCAGTAATTCAAGCGAACATGGTCAGAAAGCTAGGATGCAAACGTTATCGAATGGTAACAAGAGGACCCATATCTTAAAATACATCATGCAGATGAATAAGACAAACTAAGACAGAATGTGGCATTTACCTTCAGAAACCAGATGGTGAGGCAGAGATCCTTCAAAACAGAAAGATTATAATGCCTTGTTCATGCACTAAATGGGTTAGTGAATAGTCTCGATGGGCATTACCAATACCAAAAGAAGCAGAAGAAGAAGGAGAGAAGAGTTGAGTTGGGACGAGATCTGTTTGAAAAAGACAACTTTTCTTTGTTGAGAAGGGACACTGAAGAAGAAGAAAGAGTGAGCAGTCAAAGGGCCACTGCGAAGTAGAAAAAGACAGCAACTTTTCTTTATTGCAACTGCAAAGTGGCCACTTCCTCTCCCCTTGGATCGTGTCGTGTCGCGTAGCCATTGGAGCGATTAATTAGTAGCACTGCCTTCTTTCTTTATTGGTCACTATGAACTTAATCACTATACTTTGGTTTGATTAACCTATCTATCTATTTTTTGGGGTTTGCATGAGAAACTTACATTTGGCATTCTGATGCTATCTTCTTATGTTGTGAGCACTCCAGTTGTTTCAGGGCCCAGCCCACAAATAGGGTATGTTGATTAGTCTTTTTTTGTGATACTTTTCAGTACCCCAAAATTGATAGTAATAACTACTTTCATAAGTAGGGTTAGAAAAAAAATCATTTTTTTAGCATGGTAAGTCGTATCTTAATGTTACATTTTGATGGTATACAGAAACGAGTTAATGTCAGCTGTTTCATTGAGTTTAATTTTGCACCAGGGATCTAATATGTGGTGTTACTGAGGGGTGTTTGGATCCTGAAAAATCCAAAACATCCACAGTTTGAGGTGTTTCTGCTGAAAGTAGATAATCTCAAAAATTCACAGTGAAATTGGATTTTTTACGGTAAATGTTTTGGATTTTGAATTTTTCACTGTAGATGTTTTGAATTTTTCACGATCCAAATTGCCCTTGAGAAAAAAAAACTGGTGTGCTGAAAAGTTTTACCTTTTTTTCCTTTTTGATATAAATGTTAATTACTTCTCTCTCTTTTTTGCTTAAAGTTAAGCAATATTTGTACGAGTTATCAAATCAGCAATCAGGGGAAACATGCGTTGATTAGGAGAAGTGTTTAAGAACCGGCTTGTTGGGTCGGACCCCGTCGGCTTTCTGAGCCGGGTCTAATGATGGTTGAACTAGGTTTGTGCCCCAGCAAACCGGGACGGTGGCTTGGATCAATTTCAAAAACACTGATTGAGAATAGAGGTAAAATAAAACGAGGAATAATAAACGTCCGTGCCCTTATATTGTGTGTGACTGTGTGTACTCTGCTCATAGCTGGGCAGCCATCATATCACATGAGCCTCACATGATCTAACGGCTCTCGCCATTTAGCACATAGGATTTTTTATTTTTTAAAAGAGCATAAAAAAATAAAATAGGTTCAATTACTTGATTGAGGAATGGTAATTAAAAGGGGAATTTATATAAAAAATCATGAAAAAATTTTTTTTTACCAAAATGTGGCACTGTAGCAAATATTTACCGAAATGGTGTTCTGACAAGCCACGCAGGCGCCCGCGTGGCGCGGGCGCTTGCGTGGCTTTTTTTTAAAAATTAATTCAATGGGTTAAGAATAAAGGCGAACCGACGCCTCTTGAAACCGACGCCTTTTACTACCTTAGCGAAATTCGTCCCATTTTAAACAGGCCATCACTTCAACGATGCATATCTTTCTCATTTTTGATCCATTTTTACCCTTTTTTTTTTCATTCTTCCTTATTTTTAGTGCTCTTTCTAGTCATTATGATATCATGAAGATGTTGAGCCATCGCATACTATTTATCGTAGTTTTTGTAGTATTTTTTTCGATAAATGGTATATGATGGCTCAACATCTTTGTGATATTATGATAATCAGAAAGAGCACTAAAAATAAGGAAGAATGAAAAAAAAAATGGGCAAAAACGGATCAAAAATGAGAAAGATATGTACCATTGAAATTTGTCCCACTAAAATAGCTCAAAACAAGAGGCGTCAGTTCAACCGACGCCTTTAACGAAATTCGTCCCATTTTAAACAGGCCGTCACTTCAACGATGCATATCTCTCTCATTTTTTATCCGTTTTTGCCTATTTATTTTTCATTCTTCCTTATTTTTAGTGCTCTTTCTGATCATCATGATATCTCAAAGATGTTGAGCCATCATATACTATTTATCGAAAAAAATACTACAAAAACTACGATAAATAGTATGCGATGGCTCAACATCTTCATGATATCATAATGACTAGAAAGAGCACTAAAAATAAGGAAGAATGAAAAAAAAATGGGCAAAAATGGATCAAAAATGAGAAAGATATGCATCGTTGAAGTGACGGCCTGTTTAAAATGGGACGAATTTCGTTAAGGTAGTAAAAGGCGTCGGTTGAACAGACGCCTCTCAAGACGCCTTTCTTCTTAACCACCGACGCCTTTTGGGTTAATTTTAAAAAAAAAAGCCACGCAAGCGCCCGCGCCACGCGGGCGCCTGCGTGGCTTGTCAGAACACCATTTCGGTAAATATTTGCTACAGTGCCACATTTTGGTAAAAAAAAATTTTTTATGATTTTTTATATAAATTCCCCTAATTAAAACCTGCGAATACAATAGGAATGGACCGTGAGATTTCAGTGATTTCTTCGTACAAATGTTGAAAATGCTTCGACTGTTCATGCCATCAACGTTAGTAGAATGTGCGCCACAAAGAACTTAAGAATGGTGCCTATACATGCCCTCCCTTTGTGGCATGTGTAACAGTTGTCTATAGGCACGAGCTATTGTGGCATTACTCTGTTTATATTCTTTCAGTTTATATTTTTAACCGCATATATACGACAATGCTAAATCTATATCATGTACTAAACTACACAACCAATGTACTTTAAAACTATGACAGAGTCGTGTTCTTCAATATGCATTGTAGTCGTGGATTCGTACACACGACGTCAAACCCTAAAACCCAATCCAAATTCTTTTTACAAATTAACCTCAAAGTTCACAAGGATTTGAAGCTTACTAGTGAAAGGAAAAGAATCTTTGGGGCTGACTGGTAGTTTATCTGGCTACAAAACCCTCATACGACTTCGCTCCACTTTCACCTACTACAAAACAATAATATGTGAAATCGCAGCCACAAAGAAATTACTGGATATGATGCAGAGAAGATGACGGAGAAAAGTTGTCGGTGAGACGGTGTCGGAAACAAGCCCTAACTTTCACCCTGTCTGCAGTGAATGCTCTTTCTTCGCCGGCAGCTTCCTTTACTTTGCCGCTCAGCCAATACCACCACTCCTTCCTTCTCTCCGCCGCTCATCCAATGGTTCCCTACTATGACGACTTGAAAAATCTGTACAAAAAAAATTGATTGGTCAACCTAAATTAAGCAAGTAAAATCAAAATGGGACTCTTTTAATTTTGATTGAGTGAATTGATGTGGTTTATGTTAATTTTTTAGGATAAGCATGATTTGAATTAGAATTAGCATTAAAGAAGGAATTGCGGTTAGGATTCAAAATTTAACTGATCGCCAAATTGGATGGGTACCAAGGTAAATTCGTGGGAGACTTCTGATTGGCTGGGTACCTTAGAAAATGACTCAGATTAAGGGAAGAGAGTTGGGCGGCCCATGATTTGGCTGACCACTCCATCCCTCTCTCTCGTCTCTTCTGCTCTCTCGACCCCTCTCCCTTGCTCTCTCGCACTCTCTCTCCCACTAAACCCACAACCCTCGTCTCTCCCTCTGGACCTCATCATAATTGATGGCTAACCTGTTTTGGTGACGAGGAGAACTTGTACGCGGCTGGATTTGTCTACAACGCAAAAGGGTTTTTGATCGAAACAAGGTAGGATGATTTTATATAGCCTCTTCTAGGTTTTTAAATTCTTGAATGCCTAGTTTTCTTTTGATTTGGATGTCGAAGAATAATATTCTTCTGCTGATTAATGATGATCTATGTCCACGTTCATGTTCCTTAATTGTCAAATTCATGTTCTATATTGTTTTGTTCAATTGATTCTATTGCAGTTGGTGTTTAAATTCCGTTGAATATACTCGTAATAGATTGATGAGACTTATAAATTTGTGATGTTCTCCTTGCTGTTATTCCATTCAAGTGCACGTCCTTGATGTCCTTGCTGTTATTCTATTCAAGTGCACGTCCTTGTTGTCCTTGCTATTATTCTATTCAAGTGCACGTCCTTGTTGTCCTAGTATAATTGGTTTGTTTGGTGAGACTATTATATGTGTAGAAGGTTAGGTATTCAGCCATATATATGAATTTGAATAAAGTTGTGTCAACCGAGACTATTTGCAAGTGCATAAGGCAATTGTACTACGACGAGTATTAAAGGGTTGTCGAACCTCAGGGACGGATAAATATTTTACCAAACTCAAGAGAAAAGTGCATCTTTTAATTAATCTTAAGAAAGTAATAAACTTTTAACTAAACTAAGCTCAGACTAAATCAATGTGGAGAAGTATCAAGGCTTCGAATCTACCACACAATAAACTAATGTATCGTCTCTCTCTCTCTCTTTTAAATAAATTCCTAATTGGCTAGCATATTCCTCTCGGACATACATTTGTCAATTCAATTATTGTGCTCTCCTCTCGATGTTGCATATAAAGCAATTAAAATATGGAACTGTGATCTATCTCTCTCGAGTATAAACCAATAAAACTTTATTAATATATAACACTTCATATTACTCACTTTCCTCTCAGACACGCAAGTGCTCTCTAAGATTGAAACTCACAAAATTTACTCTTGTCTCTCTCGAGTACAAAGAACAAACTTTAATGAATTAATATTAATTGCTTAATAAAAATTCATACACCGATTAGAATAAAAGTTAAGATGAGAGAAAGAAAAATGATACAACCAATCTATTCGGACCTCATCTACACCTTGGAAAGAAGTCTACCCTTGCATTGGAAGAGAAACAATCATCATGTTCTTCATCATCTTCTTCTTCTTCTCTTCTTTGCTCTAGCCTCCAAGATCTCTAGAGGAACTCAAAACTCTATTCTCTTATGCTCAACACGTTCCTTTAAGGCCTATTAATAAAGTTAGAAAGAAAACACGCACAACCCTTCCAATTCCGAGTCAAAATAGGTCAAATTTCGGTTTTGCGTATATGGTGATCGATCGGTTTTGCAGTCTAGTGCATATCAAAAAATTCCGGCAACTACGATCGATCGTTTTGATTGCCGATCGATCGGTTTCTCAGTTCATTCTGCAGCATGATTTCCAATGGCCCTAACTTTTCGCTCCAAACTCTGAATTGTGCTCGATTGGTGGCATTGGAAAGCTGACTTCTTGAGCTTTAACATGAAGCTTAAATCAATCCAATCAGAAATATGCACATGAAGTTATGAAGATTCAATTATTATAGTCACTTTTCACCATATTTCTACATCTTACGCTTATTTTTCTACAAAAACCAAAAACTACATTAAGTATCACTAAATCTAATCAAACAGTAACATAAATATAAGTTTATGAGGTAATAAAATGTATATTTCATGTGTAGATCATGAGCCCTACTTCCTTCCTGCATCTTCTTCTCCGGCGGCAATCCTCCTTCGGCCAGCCCCTCCTCTCCCTGGGATCACCCCGGCCACCTCCTCGCCTCAACCAGCTCTTCCTCCCCCCCCCCCCTCCTCTGCCCAGCCTGCTCCTCTGGCCACTTGCTCGCCTCGCCCAACTCCTTTTGAGGCTTCTCAACATTTATCAGCTTCGCCTGATGTTGTGAGATCATTGGTCGACACGACTTCTTTTACCCCACCACTAGTACTTCTAGATGCCTCGCTCGATCAAGTTGAGAGGCCTCTTTCTTCGAAAGTATATACTAGGCGACAGCGTGCGCTTCGTGCTTTACATAGGCACCTTCGTCTTCATATGCTATACCTGATATCGAGCCTGAGCAGATTCCAGCTTGAGCAAGAGGACGGGGTAGGAATAGGGGAAGGAGAGTTGACTGAACACTTGTATTTTTATGATGATTTGTATTATATATTATATTTTAACTTTATAATCGGTGCATTATTTTATTTACGTGTAAGTTTATTGATCATTTGAGATTATTTATCTTGCTTATATTGTGTTATCAGGTTTTAAAAAATTTGCATTTCCCATTAGGAATTTCAGTCATGGAAAGTTGTATGAGAAGCGATGCCTCTCTCTCTTTAAATAGAGAGACATCGGTTAAATCGACTTAACCGACACCTCTACTTAAATAAAGGAGGAGTAAGGATGGAGGGAAAATGCTAAGGGCGTAAACTGACGCCTTTCGGGTGAGCATTTTAAAAAAAGCCACGCGTGGCTGGTCAGATAACCAGATCTGGAATTAGTTTTGAAATGTTCCCCATGGGTAATTTTTTTTAAGTATTATTTGATAATTCCCCAATAAATAAAACTATATATGGTGTACTCTTATCATAATCTAGGTACGTGACAAAAAACAAACAGCTAAATAAATAAAATTTGTTTTACACCATATATAGTAGTAAAGGAAAAACTATAATGAAGTGATAATACTTTTTAGAGTATAAATGATAAAATTGGATAAGATATAGGGCCATACTTATATCTGCCTGGGTGTGTGCCAGGTTTCAAAAAAGAAAAATCTCTCAGCCAGCAAATTTGATCAGCTTTCCGGAGAGTTCATCATCACCAAAAAGTTTTGAACCATTAGAATGGGCTTGAAAGCCTGCGAAGTTCTCGTTAAATTGTTGAAACATATGATGAGAGTGATGGATGTGCAGGATTTTGTATGTGATCATCTGAAGCTGAGCAGAACTTTTGCACCAGTATCTTATCAAGGAAAGGTGTTTGTCACCAAGTATTTATTGACCTGAGCTGGGCATAAACGTGAGGAAGGAGACCAAACTCTTGCCTGTCATTTTCCTTCCTCTTGCAGCAAAGGCTTTCCTTTATGTGACTGGATTGCTATCACATCTTCAAAATCAAATCTTCATGTTATTTCCATCGTCGCCATTGCCAAAACCAAGATGCATTTTAGAAGAAAAAAATGTACACATATGTCAAACGACATATTTTTAATTTTTAATTTTTATATAGTGAATGCCCGTAACCTTGCAGGAGTCTGAGCCGGCCAAATAGTGCGAAAGGAATCATGGGTTTACAAAACCATGTCAATCTTATCAGATGCAACATATTGTTGCACAATGACAGATATTCTACCTTGATGAAACATCCAGTAAGGAACCTCTCACCATGTGGCCTAGCTCTTCTCACAAGGACAGGTAGATGTAGTTGCCATTCTAATGAAAAGCAAATCAGGATATCATTTGAAGGTAGATGCTAACCTATATAAAAAATCACTCCATGCTAATGTTTTGACTCCCATTTTAAAGAACTTATATTCTTTGTGTTGGAAATGATCATAGTTTTTTGATTTGGGAAAACTTTAAATGAGATCTTTTCATATAGCTTTGAATGAGTCCGAGTAATCTTGAGCCATCAGATCAAGATTTGACAAGGATTATGATTCACACTTACCCAATTATTTGACACCCACCCATTGATCTTGATATAACGGATAGCGATGGCTTAGCTCATGCCATGTAAACCCACCGTTGTTCTCATGTATGATAAAAGACTATGATCATAGTTTTCTACTATATAATTGCTTGTTGATGTATGTAATTGATAATGTGATTTGTGTAAACTCCAACCAGAAAAAGACAAAACTCTCCATGCAATAGATCTATTTCCAAGAAGTAATATAGCCCTCCATAAAAGTAAATAAATAAATAAGTAAACAGTATAACATGGAATGCATGATCACAAACTAAGATAATTTTTTTATTGTTTCACAAAACTTTGATCATTTCGTTTTTACAACAATATCAATTATATATCTAAACAAGAGATTATAGATACAAAACTGATACATGATCAATTGGATTAATGTAAGTTTCAACAGTTTTTAACCTGCAGAAATCCTACCTAAATATTCTTCCACTCTCTGAAACCAGATATGGCGTGTTAGGTTGGAAATGCACAGAACCGAGCAGCACAAGAAAACAGAAGCCAGTAAACAATAAGGGAAATTAAAAGATTGAAAGAAAAAGAAGAACAGCTGTGAATCCGTGTCTCTTTCTGGGTATCCACTGCTAGAATCATGGGTTTAGCATTTTGCTGTTCCGGGTTTTTGTTCTCTCGTTCTTTTAAATCTTCCCTTCTGTCCCTCTCCCTCCTCCTCCTCCTCCCCTGCTATGAAAGCTTGTGGTGGGAGCTTCTTATTTTGTTAGAGGGGCTCGTACTCCAATGCTTAAGCCGTTTTCTCTTGTTCTCCTTTTGGCCTTCTGCAACCCTTGTCCTCCTTGTTTCCATTTGGAGATAGTGTATCATTTGCTCATGGTGTCCTTCATTTACTGGTTTTTGTAGTACACATTCACAATACTTCCCTCACAAGTCACAGCCTCTGCTTCTATATAACTTCCTCACTGCATGAAGTCCACCATCTAGCAAATTCCAAATCCAATCCATGAATTGTTCTCACACTTATGTCCTCCTCCTGGTGCTCACTCTTCTCTACTGGAGCTCTACCCAACTTCAGTTCATGGCTGAAGGTAAGTTATAGCATCTCTCTCTCTCTCTCTCTCTCTCTCTCTCTCTCTCTCTTTCCATGTAACTTCGGATTGAAGAAAATGAGTTCTGTATGCAGGAAGAACATCATCCAGATTACTTGAAGCACACAAGGTTAGAGTTCTTTCTTGTAATCTGTTAGAATACATATTAATACTTTCTTCGAGTACTTTTTCATTTTTTAGAGTACTCAATATTGTTAAGTAATAGATTTTGGTTTCAGCTTTATGTTCTCCCTTGACTTAGATTACACCAGTTTTACTTGCAGATGAGAGGAGAAAAGAAATTTCTGTTGAGAGGCAGGATTGGATCAAGGCCACCAAGCTGTGAGGGAAGGTGCAGAACCTGTGGCCACTGTGAGGCAGTACAAGTCCCTGCACTCCCCCAAGCCAAGGGAGGGAAAAGCCACTCATCTTCATTCTTCACCATCAATTCAAGAAGGGATGACGCGTCCAACTACAAGCCCCTGAGTTGGAAATGCAAATGTGGAGACGTGATCTTCAATCCCTGAATGAAGATGTGGAGAAAGTAGACATGCAATGTGGATAGAAGATCTTTTATTCTGCTGCAATCTTATGTAATCAACTCACACAAGAGTATGTGGCTTGTGTTTATGACAGGAAATCTACCTAAGGCTTGCTTTTTGCTTCTAATTGTCCCGTCTTGTTTTTCTTTTTTATATTTTTAAAATGCCATGTTCCTGAGTTTTACCATACGTGAATGGATGTAAATCAAAGGGAAATTGCATACAAGTAATTATTACACGTCAGCGAATATCCGATCTATGAGACAGACATCAGGCAAAGGGCTCCTCATTAAACAAATGTCATGTCAAGCACTTGTAGCAAAAAAATATCATGTCAAGCACCTCTGTCTATGCAGATAAATTTTCATAAGTGTTGCATTCACCCAACTCAAATTTAGTTTCGAAAATAAGACACAACTTGTGTGTTCCAACAAACTCTCTTCTTACTCTGCAATTCTGATATTGGAACTTAAAAAATCAGATAATCATGAAATGTTGTATTAACTTGCTTCGGTATGATTGTTTACGATGAAGGAAACCTTACTCCAAAGCCACCCAACTTCTACTTATCTGTTTAATTCACTTTATCGCTCTATACGCACTCTCCAAACCAGTGTCTTGTGGATCCATTCTGTGTCTATTCACCTGTACTTGACTAACGACTCGAAGCCTTCAGGGATAACGCAACCACAATATCGATGTTTGTTGATAGGGGGCTATTCAATTACCCAAAAAGAAGAGAGCTAGTATGAGAGTAGTATTTTTAGCATCCTCATTTTGATTCTCTAAGAAAGGTGAAAATCTCAGTAATCTAAATACGCAAATCTACCAGAAAGGAAAAAAAATCCAGCAAGCGGCTATAAACGTCTGATGCAGATTAAAGCCTCTCTCCTAACAGTCAATACTCATGTGGGTTCACGAACTGTGACCACATACTATGCCCCCTTTTTCTCCTCCAGAAGCTGTGATCTATGAAAAGAAGACCAATAATGCAAAGACATAGTACGACAAATGCATGCAATATGAAAGCAATACATGAGACAAAAAGGAGTAACAACGCAAGACAGACTCTGCTGAGGATCTTGATCCCCGGGTACCAAGTGGTATCCCAGTGCTATTAAAATAAATATTATCTATTTGTTCTTTCCAAATACATCAGATTAGGCATGTATGTGCTCCACTACCCGCGTCCATTATCTCTGTGTAGTCACCGCTCTCCAAGGCGGAAACAATAAGAATTCCCACTCAGGGATGTCCTGTCATTCCTACTGGATGCGTCTCCATCAGGACAATTATTCATTCATGGGTCTACAGAAGCCTGAACCATCACATGCCTGATCCGCTCTAATCTCATGGATATAGACTTTTCTTGTCGAATACAACAAGCTTCAATAAACAAATTGTCTGAAAGAAAGTGACCAAAGAGGGGACCTTATATAACAGATCCAATCAGCCAAAAATCATTTTCTACCATAAATCATTTCCTATGGAGAACGTGCAGTAAGTTACAAGAGATGGAGCTTTCGAAATAGTACTGGCTCCTTTGCTCGTGTGCTGAAGCAGCTTTGAACATATTCAAGGACACGTTACATCGTCCATTGCCCTCTGTAGTATGATAGGGGCCGGGCCAAATCTTGTGTACATTCATCAGACTGCCCAGAAAGTTGATAAGTTCAGCCTTTGTACTTCAAATGATGCAACAGATGATGAGTTAATCACAAGGAAGCTAAACAACCTTGAAGTCAGCTGAATCAGCTTCAGCCAAATCTTGACTCCCTAACTTTTGTTAGTCCTAAGAAATTTATTTCAAAATAATCAAAAGCTGCAGGCACCTTGTAGAACAATTCCAATCAGCCAAAAATCATTCTCACTTGCTCGGGTACCAAAGCAGGGCTAAATCAGCTTTGAACATGTACAGGACATTTTAAATTGTCCACTGCTTCTGCAGTTTGCTAGGGGCCAAATATTGTGTCCATTCTGCACCAAAAGTTATCGATTCTTCAGCCTTCCTACTTCAAATGATGCCACCGATGATGAGTTAATCCCAAGGAAGCTAAACAACCAAGTCAGCTTCATCCAAATCTGAACTCCCTAACTTTTGTTTATCCTAAGAAAGCAACTGCAAGTTTAATGGGCACATCTCACTTAATTGAAGATTAACATTTAAAAAAAAACAAAAAAGAAGAAAAACATGTTGAAACACTGTCTCATAATTTCAGTTAATTCGCTAATGATGAATTTCAATTCTACATCCAACTTAGTTGAGAAAAGGGATCGATCTGTAAAGAACACAATTTTATTGAGCAAAAGAGTTGACCTTCCAAGGAAATCCAGCTTTCTTTAACCTAATCTTGGATAACCAATATTTCAGCCAGAAACTAACGCATGCTAGTATAAAAAAAAACTGACACAGGCAACAAAGATTATCATATTAACAAAAAAGAGAACACAAAATTGCATCTTCAGCTGATATTCAGATAATTCCAGCCTGTAGTGCAAAAGATTAGCAGCTGCAGTTCTTAACAAAGCAGTCGAATAAATCAGTGCCTTCTTTGTGAATTTTCTTAGGGACAAATAGGAGCAGTTTCTCTAACTGCAGTGAAGAACAAAGCATCATAGCTGAGAAGATATTCTAGCGCTTGAGGAAAATTTCCTAGACAACCAAGTAAACCATCTACAATTCCGGGGAAATATGCAAAGCTTAGGTAGGATTATTTTGTATCACTTTCACATAGTTTGGTGTGTCTACCTCATAAAGCTTGTTACTTGGTTTCAATGGCAATATCTCCCAATTTAGAACTTAAAGGAGAAGATCCGAGACTATATCAGAACAAATTTTTCTCAAAAAAATGTATTCAATGAAGAACCCACGATTATTGATCCCACGATTATTTTCTATGGAACAAATTTAATGAAGGATGAAAATCCTAAGATAGCCCTTGCCTTAACTTTAAGAGAATTTAAATTCTACTATTTACTTTTCTTTCTTTAAAAGTACCAAAACTACATTCCAGCCTTTGTAAACATATTCGCCCTGTCCTCTTAAATACATTGCAGCTTTCACAATTGAAGTTATCCATAATCCATAGTCCATAAACATTGCACACGGCTCAGGCAGGGCCGCTGTGATCATCCAGTGGTCCAGAGGCCAGATCAGCCTGAGCCGTGTGCAGGAAAGTGCTCAGGCTAACTTTTCCAACTAGTAATCCTTTAGCCAGAAAAAGACACGGCACAACCTTATAACCCTAATTGATTACTAGTACCACCATTTTCTTTTGGTAAGTAAAAATTTTATTAACTAGAAAGAAGGGGAACAATAAAATACAAGAAGATAAAACCCCAAAATCTTTTTGCAGAGGAAAGCTAGAGATAATCATCTAAACGATGAAAGAAGATTAAGCAACATGCAGAAAACTAGATAGAAAATAAGAAAAGGTAATACTTAAATAGATTAGTCACTCCCAAAAGTTGACTACATAAGAGCAGTGGCTGGATATAGAACTTTTGAGTCTGATTGCTTTAGCTGAGAATTTAACTTGATCAATTATATACACAAAATATATACATTTATATATGCCTTCATAAATTTTCTAGTTAAAATAAAGATAATTATGGGTTATTAGCGTTAAACAAAGAATTAGAAGTTTATACCAATTATTTGATAAATGTGCCTAATTGATAATCTTAGATGTACTTAATTTATTAAATGAGATTATATTTTATTGCGCATCTAATGTTGGATTTGATTGTTTGTGTAGATTTTAAAGAGATCGAGTTGCGGATCGTAGAATTATTGTACAACAAATGACTTTTATGAAAAGACATAAGAGATGGAAGATCTAACGGTTAAGAAAGCTTAGGGGGGGTTTAAATATTCAATTACAAAGCTTTAAAGCTGAGTTGGGAGAATATAATCTAAGTCATTGATCTAATTTAAAAGAAAAGCTGGGTTATGTTCTTTAACTACAAGAAACGATCATCGCAGATATGACAGTCACAAGCAATACGATGGGTTTGTAAACAAAAGTTAAAAAAGGAAAAGAGAACAAGAAAGAACAGCCAAAGCTCTATTCGGGCCTTTGAAAGAAAATAATAGGGCCCAGCAGCTCTACTCAGCCGCTCGGAAGTGAAGGCTTGAACTGGCTAGTTCAATCTCGTCCTTAATTTGGAAGGTGCTTGAAGAGACCTGCTGGAATGGGAGATTGACGATTCACTTGACTCAAAATTGGCCAGCTCGGATTCGCAAAGGCTGGATATTGATATTTGGGAGTATCTAATTTGAATTCATATAAAAGGAGAAAAATAGAGAATCAGCTCAGATTATGATTGGCTCGGTTTAGAACGAATTTGGGACACGATTTGGATCGGAAAGTTTCTGATTTGGGTTTATCCTAAACATGGAAAGCTCAAATTTTGGCGCAATTGTGGTTTTGGGAGACATCTATTAGTGGAAAAGGAAGAGAAGAGAGGGGAGAAAGAAAAAAATTGTTTCTTTCAGTTTGCTACAGTAAAAATGCATGTCAATTTGAGTGGAGAAGACGGTTGAATAGTACTATGCTACAGTATGGATGAACAGTATTGCTACATTGCCATGAATAGTAAAAAGAGAAAAAAAATAAGAGCGGCGGCCATTGCGCATTGTCGGAGGTTTTGGTTCGAGCCTGTAAAGATGGGGCGAGGACGAGAGGAGTTCCGGATTTGCAGATCGGTTTGTGAGGACGATTTCTCATGTGCTATATCTCAACTTTTTACACGTCGCCAATGAATACAAGACAAATTTTTTCTTCTTGGACATCCCTTGTTAGCTGATCTCCATCCGACTCATAGACGGAGCCCTAATTAAATTAGTTCTATCTCTCCTTATCTTATTTTTATTTTAGTTGATGTATGCAACTTTATTCTATATAAATGAATGATAGTTTCGTCAATTTTTATTTTATGCGCTCGAAGGAGGGTAGAGTAGAATTTTGTATGAAATTAAACTCAGGAGCCCCCGTGTCCGAGAGGAATGTGTGCACTCCAAGGTGTTTTTGAATAAAGTTCTAATTTTTATATAGTTTCTTTGCTCGAGAGAGATAGTCACTATTGATCACTGCTTTAATTGTTTAAGTGTGTACGTCATAGAGAAGTCTGCATGATTATTTTGAGTGTGTGTCTGAGAATAACATGTTAATTATATCAACTACAAGTTAATTAATGTGAGAGGAGATATAATTAATTTAATTAGTGATGGATTCGATGCTTTGGAACTTCAATATATTAGTTTACCGTTAATTTTTCTTAAGTTTTAATTAATTGTCTAAAGTTTCTTTCTGTCGAATTAGTTAAGTAATTGTCTGGAATTAGATTAAACTAAAAATCCAAGTTTCTGTGGGATCAACCTCGTAGACACTATTCTATATTATATTCATGCACTTGCGAGTAATAAATCAAAATTCACATCAATCAATTATCTAAAGAGTCGGATGAACTGGAGAGCCCTTAAAAAATTCTTTTGTTTCTTTCATACCAAATAAAAAAAATATAGGTATTGAAAATCTGTTTAAGTAAGAGCCCAAAATATTTGTTAGATGTGCAAAAAGAAATAAGTCAATCTATCTCATGGTGAAAGCTCCCAACAGTGCTGAATATGGCATTTGCATAGGAGATTGCACCATATAAATTTGCTGAATTTACATTCAAAGAAGATCTCTTGATTCAGAAGTTGTGGCACAAAAAAAATATATATTTGCTAAGGAAAAACCACTAACTTGGAGGTAATCTTGAGTCATAAAGCCTCCAGACATGGCGAGCTAAGAGATAAAATCTTAACACATAATAGATCTTTTGTACCAGATCAACTCCACCAGTCAACCACTGATGAGGAATGCGAGAGACAATTCCATGCAAACTTATAGGAGAATTTACCATAGCAGACATCCACCCAATACTATCATATATGTGGAGGCAAGAATGGGAGTATGAATTTTCAACGTATGAAGCAACCCCTGGGTACGAATTGTGCCAACTTGAAGATTTCAATCGCCACTGTAGAGGGAGTTAGATATACAATCATTCAAAAAATTACCCAATTGAATCATGGGTCTATTTCCAAACTTGACAGAGAGAATAAAATGACTAATCCATGGATCTTGCAAGTAAATGTACTCTAACCATTGCCAATATTATAGAAGCAATTCGAAATCATGTTGTCTATGATGGAAAGTATGGATCACCAAACATGAGAGACATGTGGATTAAAGGCTGTCTAAACAGAGCAATCAATCAAGTAGACTCCAATGCACCCAACGAACCTAGAGACTCTCTTGTCTTGTGTTGATGTGCCAAAGTAATTTGTTTAAGCCTGCCTTATTAGAATCATCAAGTCTTTTTAATCCCAAGCCCCCTTCACAAATAGGATTAGTGATATTATGTCAAGCTACATTACTAAAAGATGAAGAGCTATAGCTGTCTTTCTATAAAAAGTAAGCAAACCATCTTTCCAAGTGACGAACAACCTTCTTTGGGAGCTTAAAGGTTGAAGTCCAATAAAATTGAAGACCATTAAGCACTAACTTAATTAATTAGAGGCGTCCAACATAAGACAAAAGGCAAGTTTTCCATCATTCGATCATGTTCTTCACTCTATTTATAAGAGGGAGGTAAAAAGAGTAAGAGAGCTTTTTGGAAGTAAGAAGAAGATCATTAGCAAAAAAGAGATAAGTTATCCTTGGAGAATTCTTAATAGACGGAGGCTTAATAAGACCAATAGAAGCCCTGGAATCGAGAGAAACTGATAAGGCTTCCATGCAAAGGACAAAAAGCAAGGGCGAAAGAGGACATCCTTGTCTAAGACCATAGTTGCATTTGAAGAACCCATAATTACTACTATCGATGAACACACTAAAGGACGACGTAGTAACACATTCAGAAATCAAAGAGATCCATAAGTCATTGAAGCCTATCTCTTTTAGAACCAGGAAAAGATAATCCCAACGCACTTTATCAAAAGCCTTCTTTAAGTCAATTTTAATGCAAAGTCTCCTTGGCCCTGACTTGTAATAAAAATTTCTCACCAATCCATGAGTAAGAAGGACACTTTCATTAATAACTCTGTCCTTAATAAAGCCTGACTAGTTTAAATTTATCAGAGAAGGCAGGATCAGAGAAAGCAGAGAAGCATTACCTTTGAAATACATTTATAAATGAAATTACACAAAGATATAGGCCTAAAACAATCAAAAGGCTTGGCATATGAAGACTTAGGGACTATGGACAAAAAACAAAAGGAAATCCTTAACTGTATCCAAGAAGTTTCTACCCACAAAATCCTAAAATCGAATAAAGAATTTCTTAATAAAACCATATGAACCAGAAACCTTATTATTTGGGGAAGATAGAACTACTTCCTTGATTTCTTCATCAGTAACCAGCATTACAAGATTTTCTGCTTGCTCATTTGATAACCTATTACGAAATGGTATTGAAGAATGGAGATCTGCTGATACTGGTAAAGAAAGATATTCAAAATAGAATTTGGCTACCAAATCTATTTCCTGAGTAGTGAGCTGATTGCCTATTGAACCAAGAATGACATTGATACGATTTCTGAGAGCATGAGAAGAGATCATTGCATGAAAATATCTAGTGCATTTATCACCCTCCTGCAACCACTTGACTCTAGAATTTTGACAATAAAAACTTTCCTCAATAACTTCTTCATGAAAAAGCTCTACTCTAGTTGATTTCTCTTCTTCTAATAGATTTCAATCCATAGGATGAAGAATGAGATTTTTTTCGGCATCATTGAACTTCAATTTTGCTTCCCCTATATGATTCTGCACTTTGCCGAAAGCATCCATATTTTATTTTTTTCAAGGCAATCTTGACAAATTGCAACTTCTTAAAAAGAACAAATTGAGGGTTGCCATCTACTCACTGAGACCAGGCGCCAATGACCACATCAGAGATTAAATCTTCTTTGAGCCACATATTAAAAAACATAAAAGGCTTAGGACCATGAGGCCTACTTTATTCAAGAGGAATAAAATAGGGGAATGATCAACAGAACCCGGAAGCAAACATTTAACAGAAGAACCTGCAAACTTAGCCATCCATATAGGTTTACAATGAGCCCGATCTAATCACTATATGTTAAAGAACCATCTAAATGCCTATTTGACCAAGTAAAAGCATCAAAAGATAGGGTATCAACAAGATCAGCTTCATCGATAAAACGATTGAGTTAATCCAATTGTCATTGATTCACCTCAATACTTTATATTCTTTCATCATTATGGCAAATGCAGTTCAAATCTCCCATAAGAAACCAAGCTTCATCATGCTGAGGTTTAATATTAACCAAAGAATCCCATAAGACTTGATGCTCTTGATGTAGATTTGATGCATAAATCATTGTGAAGAAGAAAGTGAACCTATTAACCAATGACTAACTATAGTGTGAATAAATTAACCACTTTCTAATAGTTCCTTCACCCTAAAGACATTTGGATTCCAGTAAAGCAAAATGCGCCTTGAAGTATCAAAGAATAGTTGTCCACATTATGCTAGCCACGGATTATACGAGTTTGAAATTTTTTGAACTTACTTTCTTTGATTTTAGTCTCACAAAGTTCAATAAGAGAAATATTCTCATTGTGAACTAGGCTAGAAACTTCCAACCTTTTCACCCGACGCGATAAGCCCAGACATTCCAAGATGCTAGATTGGTCATTTTTTCCCCTTGAGGGATTTAGATTCCTCACTTGAAGATCCCTCACTTGAAGATAACCTCCTTGACTCAGTAGCTCTTTGATATTTCTTTATTGTTCTAGGCTTTTGACTTGTATGACCGGATGTAGAGACTAGAGGAGCAACATCTTCCGGTATCCTCCTGAGAGAATCAAAGGAATTCAAAGACTGGAGGTGGGGAGCTGGAGATGGATTAGACCTTTGCTTGGCTCCTCTGTGTCCAGGCTACAAGAAAGCATCAGGCTAAGAACCAATGTGCCCAGGCTAAGAGAATGCATGTGCAATACTGTCGATAACTTCAGTAAGTGTTGCCAAATTTTGAGAAGAGATCACATCTAGCGGCAAAGAAGATTGCGCCAAAAAGGAAGCCTGTTGAGGAGGGACTACTGGGGCAAGAGCGTGGGAGTCTAAGTGAGATAAGACTTCAACATCAGGAGTCTCTGTAACATCAATAGCTGGCACCAAATCCTAAGAAGACATATGCTAATGAGGAATAACAGGCAGCAGAGGTTGGGTGTCTAAATTAGATAGTATTCCTTCCACTAGAGGAGGCACCCTCGAATGATTAGGATGATTGCTCACAATGGATGGTTCTGAATGAGTTTGGTCAGACATAGTGAGCATCACCCTCCTTTTGCCAGAGGCAGTCTTTGAAGCTTGCAGTAGGGTGGCTAGAGCTTGTTGATAGGTAATATGTATAACATGATCATGACCATGATTTTTCCTTTGGCGCCATTCTTCACTGATCGGGTAGACATTGTCTTGATGATTGAAAGAGTGGCATTTAAAGCAACTTTTAGACCTTCACTCATAAGTAACCATGAAACTCTCTATCAAACCATTGTCAAATTTAACCGTCACTATATCAGGATAGTCAAAATCAGGCTAGATTTCGACACATATATGTACATAAGTTAGACAACCCCATATTGCTGTCGATTTGACTCAAACTCTCCAAGTTAAAATATTTCAACGATAGCTCTTGTAGCCGAACCCAAATAGGGATAGTCTTGATAATCTTTCTTGCAGGCTTCATCCTCGGCTTCCAAGGTCTGAGGATGAGGGGCATACGCTCAACAGTCCACATAGAGTTGTAGACTTTTTCATAATCCTTACTACACGAGAATTGAAATATGAAGAAGGCCTTCGCTAAAGATTGCATTTCGAAACTTGACATTCCATCCTCTTAAAAGGACATTCTTGAGCCATAATAGGGCATTTTCCCTAAAAGATAGCCAATAAAACAGTTTTGTAACTTTAGGGCATTTTCCCTAAAAGATAGCCCCGAAATATGAACTGATTGCTTTCGAAAAAAATCTAAGTAATGGGTGAGTTTCGTGGATGGAGAAGCTGTAGAGGACAGGTTACTCTAATTTAGTTTGGGGGCACAATGGGAGAATAGGTGTTTGTAAGAGGGGAGGTGTGGAAGAAGAAGAATGGACTTGCACAAGGGGCTGCTGGGGTTAAGAGAAAGGGTTTCGAGGGAAAGACGAAGGGGAGGAAGGGGGCATGGCGACGGTCAATTGGAGTGATTGGCCACCGAAAGAAGAGGTCATGATGGCGGGGGGAGGTGCCGCCCTCAGAACTCCTAGGAGAAGTCTCAATCTTCCATCAGTAGAAGTCTCCCAAGCATGCTTGGTGCTAAGTGAAAGCCTCCCCATCAGCACGGGAGGATGGCGATGGAGAGTATGAGAGCAACTGAGGACCTCTTACAATACCTTTATTACTGTGCCAGTTGCAGTAACAAGCGGCTACAGTAATGAGGCTAGTACAGTGCGGTCTCCTTGTTAGACGACGCCGGAGCGAAGGCTTTGGGCGGCGGAGAGAGGGAGCTCCGGACCCATAAGGAGGGGGTTGAAGGAGGGAGGCGGCGGGAGAGCAACGTGGAGGTGGGAGGTGGATTTGGGAGGCGTCAGTGCAGGAGGCGAGGAAGGAGTGGCGGGCTGATCAAGATGCAGGAGGTGACGGGGGTGGAGCCGTGGAGGGGCAGTGGAGGTGGAGGTGGAGGCTGGAGATGGGTGGCGACGGAAGGAACGGCTTGGGTTCACAGATCACCCTCGCTACAGTATTTACAGCATACTAGTGCCACCATTGACTAGTTTTTTCACATAATAACCAGAACCACCATGTCATAAACTAATAACTATGCTCCATAGCAGGCACCGGTGATCAAATTGTAACCTGTTTGAACCACATCACCTAATCCAATCAACAAAATGACGAATCCTTATAGACTGAACTTTCCTTTTGATTAAGATATAAACTTTGGTTAATTCGCTTTCAAAATGACAAATTTGAATTCTACATCCAACGTGGCTAAGAAAGGGGACCAAAGTAAAAACCAGAATAACTATTCAATTTCATTGAGCAAAAGAGTTCTCTTGACCTTCCTTGAAGATCAAGCTTTCTGCAACTTAATCTTGATTACCAATGTTTCAGCCAAAAAATAACACATACAAAAATTTTGTGAGGTAAAACAGAAACACCGTTGAAACCAAAAAAAATCAAGATTGCATTTTCATAAAAATTCCCAATCAGGCTCCGAGAAGTGTTCACAGCAGACTTCAGCTGATCTTCAGTTTGTAAGTGTAAAAGATTAGTAGCTGTACTTTGCAACAAGACAGTCGAATAAATCAGTGCCCTCTTTTAAATGTTAGTAGGGACACGTAGAAGCAGGTAGCTCTAATTGCAATGATGTAGAAAGCATCATTGGTGAGAGGATGCTAGCGCTTGACAAAATTTTCCTAGACGATCATTTACTCCTACAATTCCTAGGCAAAATGCAAAATCATGCTATCCTACACACCACAGTAAGTGAACATGCTACAATTAGATCCTACCTGAACATCCCATAAGAACAGCACATTCTACAAACAGCAATATTTTTTGCTGTCGATCGATGGACCTACAGGGGTATAATTGGAAAAATAATAATAAGAGTAGACCATGAGAAGTTATTACCTGCGCGCCGCGCATGATAACAGTGTGCTCATCGCCAATGGGTGATGAGCACGTCTCCCTGCTTGTGGGTCCCATTGGGGCAATCATTACAAGCAGGGGAGAGGTGCCCATCACCTATTGGTGATGAGCACACTGTTTCCCTGCGTGGTGCGTAGCCAATAATTTTCCGTAGACCATAGAGAAGGCTAGGCAAAGTGGGAAGGAATTAGGGGTGAGAAGAGAATTCAAATGAAAGGGGAGATATGAGGAAGATAAATTAGGCTGGATCGACAAGGAGAAAGATAATCAAAGAAAGGTTCAGGAGACGAATAATTCTTTAATCTATCCCATTTAATCTATTCCATCAATTGACTGCTCAAATCAGGGCATGGCCCCTTACATTATATAGAATTCTTCAACGGGCATTAATAACTAGCCTTAAAGCCCATTAATACTAGTACTAAATTATAAAGATCACATATAAATCCTCACAATTTCCCTAACTACATAACTGATAAGAAAGTAAATCTACACCTAATAGGTCTCTAACGGGCATAACAAATTTATGCCTCTACTTACACTGGAAAGAATTGAACAAAATTAAGTGACAGTGGAGAAATGACAGCAAAATTATAGGCAAACGTCTAATATATATCACCTTGGAAAAAGAGTTACGCTCCAGGAAGATCAGTTTTCAAAAGTTAGTTTGATGAGTTCTCTTAGGATTTAGTTTGATGAGTTCTCTTAGGACGGACGTCAACACAGGAGATTAAAATTTCTACCCTAACATCTCTGGAAATAAGCGGAAAAAAAAAGATATAATTCGAGAGAAACTCAAGGAACTACATTGCAAAAACTATGTAACCAAGAAGCCAGTCCACTCTTAAGACTTTATTCTTTAAGCAATTAGCCATAGGAAATTAACCCTCCGAAGTACACTGCATTAACATATTGAAATACACCTGGATTAGTACTACGCACGGATGGTTGTCACTTGTCAGAGACCAAAATAAAATCAAAATTTGCGAATTTAAAACCTATGGATCTCTCCCCATATACGCATTAAAAACACACTTAAGTAAACATATTGATTACCCATCGGCCGCAACTCTGCCAGTTTTGTGAAAGAACCGAAAGTTTTTAGTAGTCAGTTGTGCCACCATAAGCAATCAGCACAGCGCTTGGAAAGGATATACATGATGAACTCATTACCTGTGGTATCTAAATTGTGTGTGGTTAACAGCATGAGCTTTAGCATATACAAAGATCAAATTAAGAGGAAATAACATAGTGATGCTATTTTCCCGAGGCCCCTCCCTTGGAAGTTAATCAAAGAGATTTCAGCCATCTATTGCAAAAGTGCAGCCGGGGGAGCCAATATGTCGCATATCCTTTTCCCAGATGCATCAATACACATTAACATCAGATGACGCAAAACACAAATGGTACTTGGCAAGGCCAGTTTTTTGTTAATATTAAACCTAGAAATCAAATTCTCCAAATCTCTAGAAACTTGATGTTTGGTTTAAATGGCAATATCTTCCAATTCAGAACTTCACAGAGATGACCTGAGACTAATCAGAACAAGTTTTTTCAAGAAGGATGAAAATCCTATATTAGCCCCTGCTTTAGTATTAAGACTTTGTAAGTTGCTATTTACATTTTTTTCTTTAAAAGTACTAAATCTATTTATTCCAACCTTTGTAAACATAATTGGGCTTGTCTTTTCAAATGTATAGCAGTTTTCAGCTGTAATTACCTGATCGCAATTGAAGTTATCCATAGACACCTAAAATTATTAATCCTTTACTGGGAAAAAAACAAAAGACGAACAAACCTTCTGATCCTAATAGATAAGATAACAATTGCAATTAAAAGCTATCCATGAAGAACCTGACATAAAAAAACAACAAATGCAATTACAGAGCCACCATTAATTGTCTGTTTCATACAATTATCAGAAGTCAGAACCACCGTCTATTAAACCATGCACCACATCTAATCCAATCAACAAAATGATGCTTCCATATGGACTGATCATCTAGTTTTAATCATCACTAACATAGCAAATGCAAAAAGATAGTTACAAGCTAATACTGCTATCCATATCCACAATCCATAATTCATATAATTCACAAGCACTATGCCCAAGTTCTCAACTCATATAATTCACAAGCATTATGCTCAGCTTTTCAACACCTGACATCCAGGCGGGGACAGAGATATAGCAGTGGAAGCTTAAGGTGCTTAAGGTTACACATATCACTCCGACACAGACACGCAACCGAAGCAATTCTGAACCAAGAAGCCAGAAAAACTCACCACCATTTTCATGAGCACCTTCTTTATCAGTGCTGAGTCCATTCGATGTTCTTGATGTCAATCCCCTCCTTCACCATCTCATATAGGGGGCTCATCTCTCGTAGCTTCTCCACCGTCTTCACCGTCAGGTCTACTGTCATGTCAATCTCCTTCTCCGTAGTAAACCGCCCTATCCCAAACCGAATTGACGTGTGCGCCATATCCTCCTCCACCCCCAGCGCGCGGAGCACGTAAGACGGCTCGAGGCTGGCGCTGGTGCACGCGCTACCACTCGACACCGCAACTTCCTTCAACCCCATCAGCAGGCTCTCCCCCTCCACATATGCGAAAGACAGGTTCAAATTCCCCGGATACCTCCTCTCCATTGACCCGTTGATCACCACACCGTCCAATTTCGACCTGATTGAATTCAGAAGCCGCTCCTGCAGCTGCCCAATTCGCCCATTATCAAATTCCATCTCCTTGCCAGCCAATTCGCAGGCTGCCCCCATGCCCACCACAAGCGGGGTGGGCACGGTGCCGCTGCGCAGGCCACGCTCCTGCCCGCCACCGCTCATCTGCGCCTCAAGCCGCACCCTCGGGCGCCGCCTCACGTACAGCGCGCCGATTCCCTTGGGGCCGTAAATCTTGTGGCCAGAAATCGACATCAAGCTGATATTCATCTTCTTCACATCTATCGCCACCTTCCCAATCGCCTGTGCCGCGTCCGTATGGAACGGCACATTTTTCTCGGCGCATATCGCGCCAATTTCCTCAATTGGTTGGACGACGCCGATTTCATTATTGACGGCCATGATCGAAACAAGCCCCGTATCCGGTCGGATCGCGGCGCGGAGCCGTTCAAGGTCGACGAGCCCATCGGAGCCCACGGGGAGGTAGGTGACCTCAAATCCGTCCTGCTGGAGGCGGCGGCAGGAGTCGAGGACGCACTTGTGCTCGGTCTGGGCCGTGACGATGTGGCGGCGGTGGGCGCGGTGGAAGAGCATGGTGCCCTTGACGGAGAGGTTGTTGGACTCGGTGGCGCCGGAGGTGAAGACGATCTCCTGCGGCGAGGCGCCGATCAATTCGGCGACTTGTGCGCGGGCGCGGTCGACGGCGTGGTCAGACTCCCAGCCGAAGAGGTGGTTGCGGGAGTGGGGGTTGCCGTAGCGGTGGAGGTAGTAGGGGAGCATGGCGTCGACGACGCGGGGGTCGACCGGGGTGGTGGCCTGCATGTCGAGGTAGATGGGCCGGGCGGAGATCTGGACGCCCTTCACGGTGACAGGGCCGTCGCCGCCGTCGTCAGGGGGAGGGTCGAGGGCGGCGGCGGCGGTGGTGGAGAAGGGAAGACGGTGGCAGCGGCGGAGGAGGTGGGCGGCGGAGCCGCGCGGCGCCGCGAGGCGAGAGGTGGCGGCGGCAAGCATTTTGGTGGGGTGGGTTGAATAGTGGTTCTGTTTTATTGGGGTGGAACGGATTAAAAATGGATGAAATTTTTAGTTGCAGGAATTTGTCCTTGTGGAAAGTATTCGCATTTGCGGGTAGGAAGGTGACAGGTATTCGGACCATGAATGTTATATCGACATATGGATATCGGTCTTCAACCGGTAAAATAATACACTCTAATATTAATTTATCTTTTTTTAAATATTGCCGATATATCGATATCGGAGTTTTTAAAAAAAATGATAATTTTTTTAAAAATATTAAATTTTAAAAAAAAATCAACTTTCTTATTTGTTTCCCATTCTATGCCAAGTCGAAAGATATGGATTTAAAATAAAAATATATATTTTGAATTATATATATTTTTAATGCATCTTTTAAAATTTATGTTTGTTTAAATAAGTATCACTCATTTTAGAAGTTATATTGTGAAAATATACAGTAAAAATTAGTTTTAAACTACCGATATTTTTTTACACAATATCTCCGATATATCTATGATATTTTGTCTCTTTGATCGACTGATATTTTATCGATACCCGATACAATATTCTTTGATTCGGATGGAGGCCCAATACAAAATTCGACTGGTGAAACATTTTTCGTCAATGGCGGTGGCAGAGTATGAGGGAGGCAGTACTCGTGATATGTCGGTGGTGATTGTGCGTTGTTATATTATGCAAAAGGCATCTAGTGTGCATCACGCAAAGCATGTCATGAACATCGCTTTGTGCTAGTATGTGTTTCGTCCATTATCGTAGGTACTCTTTAGGCATGAGTTGTGCTCTTGTGTGAAGTACACGAGAGTTGTGCTCTTTCGTTCACTAGATGCAGTTTGTTGGAGTTCTATGATTACATATTCGATCAAGCTTATGTCCCATTATATATAAATGTCTATAATGAAAATAAAAAAAGTCATGGAAAAAGATTAAAAACATAAAATGGAAAGAAAATGATTTGCAGCGTGGAAGACAATAGGCTAGATCAAATAAAAAAACATAATAAAAGCCTAGGGTCATTTCTATAAAATTATTTTCTTAGGAAAAACTTGAATTTGTCTACCGGTAATACATTAATATTACCTCTTTGTTCGTTAGATTGCTCTCACGCTGTTTGGTATTTTGCAAAAGAGCTTCTAAATGTGACATTCGTTAGGAGATCCAATTATTAGAGAGAAAAAGAAGGCAAAAAACAATGGCAACATTTTTCATCAAATTTCAACGTTTAATTTTAATCGCGAATGGTAGCTTTGTAACTTAAAATTATTGTTTTTCATCACATTTTATTTGATTAATTTTCTCTGCCCATAACTCCTGGGTCGGACTCGGACCTTTCCACAATCTTGAGGATTACTTTGGCAATATCGAGGAGACTAAGGCATGGAATTCCATATCGGCGATATATCGCCGATATATCGATATCGGGCCCCACCCGATAAAACGAGACGGACAAATATCGTTTTTTATTTTTTTTTTCAAATATCGCCGATATATCGGCGATATATTGCCGATATATCGGTTTTGGACCGATATATCGCTATTTTATAATAAAATAATATTTTCGGGAAAAAAAATTCGAAAAAAAAAATTCGAAAAAAAAAAGGGAAAAAAGTAGTTTTCCCACTTGTTTCCCATCCTAATATGCATATTTTAAAATCTATGCTTTGTCTAAATTAGTATAACTCATTTTAGAAGCTAGATTATGAAATTATATGGTAAAAACTAGTTTTTGACTACCGATATTTTTTTACATATATCTCCGATATATCTCCGATATTTTGTCTCTTAAGCCGACCGATACGATACCGATATCTGATACAGAATTCCATGGACTAAGGGTAATAATGACATCAACCAAGAAAGATCTTGCTAGACGTGGTTTGCCCTTGAGCCCTGTAGAAGAGTACGTGTGACGAATTGACGATTCCCCTAGAGTCTGGACTCTGGACTTTGGTTAGGGCTTGAACCGAGCCGGTTTGGCAAAACCAGTTCATATACATTCCGGTTTAGAGACCACTAGACCGGCTATACAACATTCCGTGTCCAAACTTCGAGATTTTTCCACACTGGCCAATGAGTCCGGAATGCTATATTACCTAGTTTTTTTAGGTTCATGCCGTATTACCTAGTTTTGAGAACTGATTCTTATATTTTGCCCTCCCATCTAAACTTAAATTCTAAAATATCTCTCATTGTTGTATTTTGACATGATAGCTACGACTAAGGGTGTAAACAGGCCGAGCTGGCTTGCAAGCTGATCCGGCTCGAATTTGGGCTCAGCTCGAGCTCGTCCCACTACGAACCAAGCCCGAGCACAATGATACTCAGCTCGGCTTGGCTCGTTTAGACTCAGCTCGAATAAGCTCGCGAGCCGGTTCGAGCTCAACTCGTTATTATATATATATATATATATATATATATATATATATACACACAATAATATATTGGTATGTATAAATATCTATTTATAAGATTTGAGCCTGGGTCGACTCGAGTCGAGCTCGAGAATAAATCGAGTTGAGCTCATGCCGGGAAGATTCGAGCTATAAACGAGCCGAGCTCGTGCTTGAATTTGAAAATTCGAGCTTGAGTTGGGCCATGCCCAAGCTTGGCTCTGTCATGCCCCGAAATCCCATTCCTCGATCGGAGTGCAGAAGCCAACAATTGAAATACAATTCGAGGTAGAGATCCCAGGCACACAACCGAATAGTCGATTTCCCAACCGATTACGATCATCTCAAAAAAATGTGTAACCAATTATGCCCACAATCAGTGTAATACAATAACAGACATCAATAAATAATATGAAATAAATTTACTTAATAATAATCTATTTAAGAAAATCAAATAAAATAAACCTATAAGTCTATGGCATACAATTGTCAATAATGTCCTAAGCATCAATAAAAGCAAAATAAATAATTAAATAAGCTCCAAAACTCTTCACGGCTCCTGTAATTGCCTTCCTAATCCTGCGACTTTCTTATCTCAATTTTCTTTCGGGCCTGTATCTCAGGATGCATGAGTATTTCATAGAAACACTCAGTAGGATGTAAAAACCCACTGAATTAAAATAAGTAGTATGAAGAAAATAAGAATGACACAGGGTTAGGAACATTCCACAACATCTAGACTGAACCAAGGTCTACATACTTGAAAGGTTAGTCAATAATAATTTCTAACTCGCAAGTATAGGAAATACTAATAAGGCTCCTAACAAACATATGTGTAAGGAGAGAATAACAATTATATCAAAGGCTCCATACATCTATAGTGAAAGGAGTTACAATTTCTGCTCGCTAAACTGGTCGCTCGCAAGTGACTTAAATAATATACCAGAACCACCCTAGGGGTCCTCTCTTTGGAACCCTGCCATGCGTCTAGGATGCTGGCCCCGCCAGTGTTTACGGACACGATGGGTGGAAACTGAAGACCTTCCATAATGTCAACAGTCTAACGTACGTATAGTGCCTCCCTTCGGGCAGTATGGAATTGCAACTCCATAAATATAAGTGACCTCGCAAGATCTAGCAATGGCTTAATTGCGCATATATACTATAAATCCACCATGGGGAGAGTCACGCAAGATCTCCAGTGGAAGAAACAATCATGTAATCAATATGAGCAATATCTCAAAGAAATAGAGGTCGCAACACTCTAAGATTATAAGGTATCTCTTACCAGAATAGACTCTCTCACAGAGTATGAATAGAAGTGTCAAGGTCTTTGGCCAACAAATAACTCACTCATTGGAGTAGCATAGAATAACAAGTTTGTTAAAAGCAATTAATTCACTCTTGGAATAACAAGACAACCCAAACACTTCGAATAATAACAACTCACCCAAGGAGTACCATACAATCAATACATACCTTTCATGCTCAGCCCTAGATAGGAATTCCTTATATGCATTGGAATTTTATAACACAAATATCAGAGATAAGAAAACCAAAGAATCTTAGATGATTTGAATTCCAAGTGGAATCACAAATCGACATCAACGCTTTTAAGATAGATAGTTATGAATCTCTTGATCAAAGGATTATCCCTCCTAATTAGATTACTTCTAACCCAATTCTTACTGTGATATTCCATAAGTATAGAGTCCAATTACTGGTATTGACACGTTAATTATTATCATATCATATTCTATGATATTATTTGTATACTTAGTGTTTTCTCTTAGATTCAGCTCACTGCCTCCTGCACAAAGTTTTACTGATAATACCCTCATGAGTCTAGTTTCTAACTCCACTGATTTTATATTTTTTGGATTTTATTTGAATTAGTTATGAATTATTTATTACAGACTGTCAGCACAGAAACAGTTTTGGCCGAGATTAAGACTTCTTAATTAAACTTGATTATCTCACTTAATAACACATTATAGATGATAATATATCATTAACAGACCATATGCTCCCCTCCTAGACCAATTACAGACCCTAGGATTATCTTAAATTATTAAAGTACACCCCTTTCTCATGTTCCTTTACATATAACACAGTTTTCAATATTAATACATCCCAAATAAGATAATTAATACAAGGCACACATTAAGACACAAAACTTAACGTGGATCATGGTCAACCAAGCAATATTAGAACTTCTAGTCTCTGGAAAATTAATAAAGCATCAGACTTTAAGTGTGAATTCCCATCTAGACACGTAGCATGAATGCATATATGATTATGATGCACTAAGCATGGAAATCATGACACAATTCATTCATCTCACAAGAATAAAAGAAATACTCTAATTTACTGAATGATGATACATATAAATATCATAAGAAAGAAGAAAAGAAAGGGAAAAACCATCCTACTCTTAATTCACCAAAAATTCTGCCTTTTTACGTGTTGCTTGTCTCCTCTGCTTTCTCCAAAACTCCCGCTCCAAGCTCTTGCAAACTCCCACAAGAAGAAGCCTTATAGGAGGTGGGTGAACGTGGGAAGGATAAGGAAAATGTCACTAGATGTTCTAGGGCTAAGTTTTCCAATAGCACAAGCCAACTCTCTAGGGTTTATATAGAGTTTGGGGAGAATCCCTTCTTAAACTAATTTTCCATATCATGGATACTTCCCACCAATGAGAAGGCCTCAAGATCTTTCTAGAGACATGCAATTTAAGTCCAGTTGGGATTTGGTATCTTTTTCATGCAAATCCACCCCAAAAATAATCTAGAAATCGCAAAACCGCAACCGGCGATCGATCGGCGCATGCCTTTTTCTAAACTACCCACAGCCGATCGATCGCAATTATTGCCGATCGATCGTTTTCTCCGAAACAAAAAAATCAATAATCACAGTAACTACGATCGATCGTTTCTCACGGCGATCGATCGGTTCAATTTGCCGATCGATCGTTTGTGGCGATCGATCGCAGCCACGCCTGAACAAAATTCAATTTATCATATCTTTTCACTCTGAACTCCAAATCGTGCATAGTTGGTGGCGTTGGAAAGCTCTTCTCACCAACTTTAATTCTCATAAAGCAAAACACAACCAAATCAGACACTAAGAGGGTCAAATTTCAGTTTTAATATACTTCCTAATTTTTCGGGTGTTACAGGCTCAGCTGGGCTCATTTACACCCCTAGCCGTGACACTATATATCTATCCTTGTTTTTTTATATTCATGCAATCATAATTGGAAAACACTTTTGTGAATTCACATGGTATCAGAGCAATAGAAAGTTTGACCTCTTCCATGTTTTTCGCTGAACCAACTTGGCAATGAGTTGGCTGGGGGGTTGCAAGGGGTGAAGCCCTAAAGGCCAAGTATTTTTAAAAAAAAATTGAACATGATGGCTACGACTCCAAACCTTCTATTGCTCAAACCGACGGCCAAGCAATTGCATATGCCAAGAAATTTGGAGTTGCACCTATCATGTCATCAAAGACATGATAGCAGTGTATCGTGTCCTCAATGACACGATTCCTCGATGACGCGATAACTACGACTTCAAATTTCCATTGCTCAAAGCTTCTATTACTCCGATAACATGTGATTTTTTTTATTTGGACACGATAGCTGCAACTCCAAACCTTCCATTGCCCCGAAGGCCAAGAAATTGCAGATGCCAAGAAATTTGGAGTTGCTATCATGTCTTCGAATACACGATAGAACTACTATTGTGTCATCGAATACATTGTCACGCCCCGAAATCCTATACCTCGATCGGAGTGCGTCATCGAATACATTGTCACGCCCCGAAATTCCATACCTCGATCGGAGTGCAGAAGCCAACAAATGAGATATATTTCGAGGTAGAGATCCCGAGCACGCGACCGAACAGTCGATTTTCCAACCGATTACAATCATCTCAAAAGGACGTGTAAACGATTATGCCCGCAATCAGTGTAATAAAATAACAGACATCAATAAATAATATGAAATGAATTTTCTTAATAATAATAATCCATTTAAGAAAATTAAATAAAAATAAACTTATAAGTTTATGGCACACAATTGCCAATAATGTCATAAGCATCAATAAAAGCAAAGCAAATAACTAAATAGTCTTTAAACTCTTCTCGGCGCCTGAAATCCGCCTTTCCACTACTGCACTTCCTGATCTCAATTTTTATTTGCGCCTGCATCAGAGGATGCATGAGTATTTCATAGAAACACTCAGTATGATGTAAAAACCCACTGAATTAAAACAAGCAGTATGAAAAGAATAAGAATAACAAAGGTTATAGACATTCCACAACATCTGAACTGAACCGAGGTCTATACACCTGCAAGGTTAGTCAACAACAATTCCAACTCGCAAGTATAGGAAGAACATCAATAAGGCTCCGAACAAATATATGTGTAAGGAGAGAATAGCAATCATATCAAAGGCTCCAGACATCTAAAGTGAAAGGAGTTACAATTTCTGCTCGCTAATCTGGTCGCTCGCAAGTGACTAAAATAATATACCAGAACCACCCTAGGGGTCCTCTCTTTGGAACCCTGCCATGCGTCTAGGATGCTGGCCCCACCAGTGCTTACGGACACGATGGGCGGAGATTGAGGACCTTCCGTAATGTCCACAATCTAACATACGTATAATACCTTCCTTCGGGCAGTATGGAATTGCAATTTCATAAATATAAGTGACCTCGCAAGATCTAGCAATGGCTTAATTGAGCATACTACGAATCCACCATGGGAAGAGTCTCGCAAGATCTCCAGTGGAAGAACAATCATATAATCAATATGAGCAATATCTCAAAGGAATAGAGGTTACAACACTCTAAGATCATAAGGTATCGCTTACCAGAATAGACTCTCGCATGGAGTATGGATAGAAGTGTCAAAGTCTTTGGTCAACACATAACTCACTCATTGGAGTAGCATAAAATAACAAGTTTCTCAAAGGCATGTAATTCACTCTTAGTATAACAAGAAATCCAAACACTTCAAGTAACATCGACTCACCCAAGGAGTACCATACAATCAATACATACCTTTCATGCTTAGCCCTAGATAGGAATTCCTTATACACATTGAAATTCTATAATACAAATATCAGAGATAAGAAATCAAAGAATTCTTAGATGATTTAAATTCCAAGTGGAATCACAAACCGACATCAACGCTTCAAGGTAGATAGTTATGAATCACTTGTTCAAAAGATTATTCCTCTTAATTAGATTACTTCTAACCCAATTCTTACTGTGATATTCCATAAGTATATAGTCTAATTACTGGTATTGATATATTAAACCTTATCATATCATATTACATGATGTTATTTGTATATTTAGTATTTTCTCTCCAAATCAGCTCACTGCCTCCTGCACAATAGTCCTTTTCCGACGGATACTGTGCTCGGTACATTAAGACTTAACCTCTGAAATTTTTATTGATAATACCCTCGTGGGTCTAGTTTCTAACCCCACTAATTTTATATTTTTCTGATTTTATTTAAATTAGTTATGAATTATTTACTACCGACTGTCAGCAGAGAAACAGTTCTAGCCGAGATTAAGACTCTTAATTAAACTTGATTATCTCACTTAATATTACATTATAAATGATAATATATCATTAACAACCATATACTCCCCTCCTAGACCAATTACAGAACCTAGGATTATCTAGAATTACTAAAGTTTACTCTTTTCTTGTGTTCTTTTACATATAACACAGTTTTTAAACATTAATACATCTCAAATAAGACCTTTAATGCAAGACACACCTTAAGGCACAAAACTCAACGTGGATCATGATCAACCAAGCAATATCAGAACTTCTAGTTTCTGAAAAATTAGTAAAGCATTAGACTTTAGGTGCGAATTCCATATAGAAACGGAACATGAATGCACATATGATTATGATGCACTACGCATCGAAATAATGACACAATTCATTCATCTCACAAGAATCCACACAATACACTAAGGTACTGAATCAAAACACTTATCAATATCATATAATCAGAAGAGAGGAAATGAGAAAAACCATCCTACTTAATTCACCAAAGATTTTGCCTTTTTACGCGTTGCTCGTCTCCTCCGCTTTCTCCAAACCTCCCGCTCCAAGCTCATGCAACTCCACAAGAAGAAACCTTAAAGAAGGTGGGTGAACGTGGGAAGGAGAAGGGAAAGGTCTCTGGACGTTCTAGGGCTAGCACAAGCCAACTCTCTATGGTTTATATAAAGTTGAGGGAGAAGCCCTTCTTAAACTAATTTTTCAAATCATGGACACTTCCAACCAATGGGAAGGCCTCAAGATCCCTCTAGAGACGTGCAAATTAAGTCCAATTAGGATTTGGTATCTTTCCCATGCAAATCCACCCCAAAAACAAGCTAGAAATTGCAAAACCGCAATCGGCGATCGATCGGCTATACGGCGATCGATCGTCGTATGCGTTGTTCTATACTACCGCGATACAGCCGATCGATCGCTTTACGCAAAACAAAACAATCATAAATCACAGTAACTACGATCGATCGTTTTGATAAGGCGTCGATCGGTTCATCTTGCCGATCGATCATTTCTTATGGCGATCGATCGCAGCCACGCTTAATCAAAATTCAATTTCTCATATCTTTTTACTCCGAACTGCAAATTGGTGGCATTGGAAAGCTCTTCTCCCCAACTTTAATTCCCATAAAGCAAAACACGACCAAATCAAACATTAAGAGAGTCAAATTTTGGTTTTAAAATACTTACTAATTTTCCGGGTGTTACATACATGGTAGCACTGCTATCGTGTGTTTGGGCAGTGCTACCATGTTATCGAAGACACGAAGGAGAAAAGTTGTGTCCTCGAAGACACGATACATGATCCCTCAAATGTATTGTGTATATGATTAGAATAGAAGAAATTTAAACGTGCATTTTCTAATTTGTATTGTATATTTTAAATTACAAGTAACACACAATATTAAAATTAAATACAAGAATTAAGCATGTATTTGTGTCCTCGAATACTCGCTAGCATGGCTATCGTGTATTTGAATACACGATAGAACTGCTATCGTGTACTCGATTACACAATAACAATGGTATCGTGTCATAGATTGCACAATAGCACTGGTACTGATAGCAGTGTATTCGAATACACGGTAGCACTACCCAAACACAAATAACAGTGCTATCATGATTTCGTGGACACGATAGGAGAAAAAATGTGTCCTAAAAAACACGATCATATGATCCCTCAAATATATTATGTATATGAATAAAATAGAAGAAATTTAAGCGTGCAATTTTTAATTTCTATTGTGTATTTACAAGTAATTAACAGAGTAAAGAAATTAAGCGTGTATTTATATACCCAATAATATTGCTATTGTTTCCTTGAACAGATGATAGAACTGCCATTGTATCCTCGAATACACGATATAACTGCTATCGTGTACTTGATTACACGATAGCAGTTATATTGTGTCCTTGAATACATGATTATACTATTATTGTGCTCTCGAATACACGATATCAATGCTATTGGGTGTTTGGGCAGTGTTATCATCTCATCGATGATACAGAAAAAAGTTATGTCCTTAAAGACACAATCACATGATCCCTTAAATGTATTGTGTAATAGAATAGAAGAAATTTAAACGTGCATTTTATAATTTGTATTGTGTATTTTGAATTACAAGTAACAAACAGTGAGTCATGTCATTGAGGAATGGGCAAAAATGAATTGGAAATGAGGGAGATATGACAAGATTGAATATCTATCATGATTGAAAAATGTGTGTATAAACATAATAAAAGAAATTTAAACATGCATTTTGTAATTTGTATTGTGAATTTTCAATTATAAGTAACAAACAGTGAGTCATGTCACTTACTCAATGAGAGTCGTCAAATTCCTTCTCAATCTTTCCCCGAAATAGAACCGTAGTTATTATAGGCCGATATAGCATTATTATGGTCATCTAATCAAACATTGGTTGTTCTATCCCTGATGCCAATTGAGCCGCGTACATCATTAAGAAGATTATGCAGTTTGAGGAATATTTTTAGAAGGGTGCATCCTTGATCTCGGACAACTTCCATTGCTTAACACCCTTGATTTTGAAATGCATTTGGAGCAGGCTATTCTAAAATTCCACTACAACTGTCGCAGCCTCCTTGTGGAGGGGGTGCAATGCTGGATTCCCCCTAGAGGATTGTAGAAATGCCAACATTGCATGGGAAAGTATAAAATGAGCAAGTAGAAATGGTTGGAATTATGGATTGGGAAGAGACCATATTGCACGTGTTTTGTGATTCCCTTAAACAAGTTCTCTACTAACTTATGTGCCAACTTTGAATTGTCCCCGCTGGGGATAAATTCCTACAAAATAGTATAATTTCTGATGGTTAGTATATGACATTTCTTATAATACCAGTGTAAAAAAAAGTGATTTTAGCAAGTTTATATATTCGATATATTTTTGAATGATGAGGCTTCCAAAAAAAGAGAATGGATACACACCTACATTGTTCTCATTTCTCTGCTTTAGTAATTGGAAGAATTCATCAATCACCTGCGTGTGATCGTGACTTCGGGGACACGACTTTTCTCTTATCGTGTTCTCGATGACACGATGGCAGTACTATCATGTATTTGAGGGCACGATAGCAGTGCTATCGTGTATTCGATGATACAACTCACTATCAACTCTCATGTCCTCAATGACACAACTCACTGTCTGTTACTTGTAATACTCACTATCGTTATATTTCATTTACACGAATAATGGAAGTGGAGATGACAATCTAGAATGATGTTTCCCTGAAGTCAGATTTGGTTCATTTGTGGATGAACCCTTTTTTCGATGCTTAGCCTATTTCTCAACTATATGGTTATTGCAATTGTTTCGATTGTGCCCAAGTTAGAGACAGTTACTACATTTCTTTGGGTTCTTAGGGGGTTCTAGTTATGACTTAATTCTGTTCACCCTTCGCCCACCTTTCCGCTGGTCTACAATTGGTGGTTCATATATTGGCATAACCCCAATGATCTAACCATTGATGCCTGTCTAACGTTGGTAGAATTAACTCTTCGTAGGTTATGTAGTAAGTTTTCATGCAGTACAACTTCTCACAATATAGCATTGTGCCCAAACTCCTGTGATCAATTGACGCTATAACATGTTTAAAAAGAGTCTCATGCTCTAAAACTCTCTGCATGTGCATGTCTTCTTTAGAAGGTTCATGTTGTGAACGCCATACCAGGCCTGTATGCATACGCCAGCGGGCCAACGTCTGCAGCAGTCATCATGCCAGTAGGGTAGTTGATTAATATTGCGTATCTTATTATAATCAGGCCCATTTAGGCTAATTGTTAGGTAACAGGCTGAGTGAGAATAATTAGAACAATTAGTGGCCCATCAGTTTGGCCAGATGGCACGCGCCCCTAGGCAGGCGCGCCATCTCTTCCCTTTATATGTTGGACGTCTTCCTCAGTTGGAGGTTATGCAATAGAAAACCATTTCAGTTATTACTTTTCTTCTTTCTTTTCACTTTTGCCGTCGAGATACCTTGTGACCATTGCCGGTCACAACATTGGTATCAGAGCGGTGCCGATCTGAGAGCAATCATGCCTCCTCGCAAACAACCACTGGGTATGCCAGAAATTCGAGAGGAACCTGAGGCGGCGAAAGAGGTGACTAGTCCACGACCAACGACGGAATCCAACCAGGAGGTACTGATCGCCATGATCAGTGCGCTTGGTGTTCGATTGCAGAATTTGGAAATGATCCAGTCCCAGAACCAGGCGCAGAACCAAGCCAGCCAGACAGCCACAATCACTCCTCCACCGCCACCACCAGGAGTTTTTGGTGGTCCAGTTCGACAAGGGGGGTCCAGTGTGTTTGGCGGCTCTACACAGGCCCTGCACGCTGGGTCTTCCATCGCACATGGAATCCAGCTGGGTTCCTTTAACCCAGGTGCTGACGAGGGCAGATCTGGTCTTGAGGGACGAGGCACTCAAGGTGTTCGAGGAAATGACACAATGAATCCGCACCTGCGAAATGTCCAGCGTGAGTTGGACGCGGATTGGGAGGAGTCTCTAGGCTATCGTGGAGGCCAGAGGGGTAGCGCGGAACCCAGGTTGGCGTGGCTCCAATTTCCACGATTCAATGGTGAAGAGGACCCCGTGGAGTGGCTATACAAGGCAGACAAGTTCTTCACCTATCAAGGGACTTTTTCAGATGCCGAGCGACTGCGTGTGGCCGCTTTTCATTTAGATGGAGACGCCTCGGTCTGGTACCAAGCCTTTGAGAAGGAGGTATGATTCCCTACTTGGGCATCGATCTCAGATGAGTTGTGCATCTAGTTTGGGCCGAACGAATTTCAGGATTTCAACGAGATGCTCTCCACCATCCGACAAACAACAACCGTGAGGGCGTACTATTCGGAGTTTATGAAGATTGCGAACCGCTTGCCAGACTGGCCGGTCGCAGCACTGGTTGGCACTTTCAAGCGCGGCTTGAAACCAGAGATAGCGGACGAAATGCGGCATTTCCCTTGTCACACGATGAGAGATGTGGTGCGTCATGCATGCATCGAAGAGGAGAAGCTGGCCAGACAAAGGAGGGGGGGGAAGTGGGAGTTTTCCACCAAGGGCCCCTGCTGGCCCAGCGCTGGGGCCGTTGCCGTCTCCTGCTCTAAATCCCAGTCGACCTATGACGACTGGCTCTGTTGTTCCCCCCTGTTCGAAGACTCATAACCGCGCAGATGGAGGAGCGCCGCGCCAAGGGGCTATGTTACCGGTGCGATGAAAAGTTTGTTTCCGGGCACCGGTGTGCAGTACGGGGGAGTTTACTCATAGAAGAAGTCGACGAGGATGTTTCATTCCAAGCCGAGGAGGTAACCCCAGAGTACCCCGACGTGCAGCCTGAGATCTCCGTGCACGCCTACTCAAGAACCTTCACCCCACGCACTATGCGGGTACAGGGACTCCTCAAATGACAGGAGGTCGCGGTATTGATTGACAGTGGATCGACCCACAATTTTATCAATGATAAGGTAGCACAGCGATTGGGTTGTTATGTGACCGATGCCAAGCCTTTCGACGTGCTCATTGGGGATGGTAAACACCTCAGGAGCTCATGGGTATGCACCCAGGCTGCCCTTACTATCCAAGGCCACACTTTCATCACAGACTTGTTCCTTCTGCCGACGAAGGGGGTGGATGTGGTCTTAGGGGTCCAATGGCTACAGGACCTCGGGGATGTAGTCTGGAACTTTAAGGAGCTTATTATGGACTTCGAGGTACACGGACAGTGGGTTCGACTCCAAGGGGCCCAACCAGGTGCCTTACATACGGCCCAGGCTGTGGGGTCATTCTTCAAGTTCACACCACAGGGGCTATTATTGCAGCAGCGGGCCATGGTGGACGTTGTGCAAACTGACATACCGGAGGATTTGCGCTCTTTGATCGACGATCATGATGACATATTCTCTGAGCCAACCGGCCTGCCCCCAGTCCGATCGCATGACCATGCCATCCCTATTCTACCAGATGCCGCACCGGCCAATGTGCGCCCATACCGCTACCCTCATGTGCAGAAGAAGGCGGAGATTGAGCGCCTGGTGCGCGACATGCTACAGTCCGGTATTATTCAGCCCAGCAACAGCTCCTTCTCCTCACTAGTTCTATTGGTTCGCAAGAAGGATGGGTCGTGGCAATTTTGCATCGACTACCGTGCCTTGAATGCTATTACCGTCAAAGACAAGTACCCAATTCCAGTTATAGAAGAGTAGTTGGATGAACTGGCCGGCGCCAGGGTGTTTAGCAAACTTGACTTGCGCGCAGGATATCATCAAATCCGCATGCAACCGTCAGATGTTTACAAAACTGCATTCAGGACACGTGATGGTCATTTCGAGTTCTTAGTCATGCCCTTCGGTCTAACAAATGCTCCTGCTACTTTCCAAAGTCTCATGAATGACTTGTTCCGGCCCTTTCTCAGAAAGTTCGTCCTCGTTTTCTTCGATGACATCCTCATATATGGCCAGTCGTGGGACGCACACTTGGAACATTTGCGGTCAGTTTTCTCCATTTTACGAACTCATTCCTTATTTCTTAAATGGTCGAAGTGTTCCTTTGGTAGTAGGCAGGTGGAGTACTTGGGCTATATCATTGCGCACGAGGGAGTTTCCACTGATCCCGCGAAGGTATCCGCCATGCTGTCGTGGCCGGCTCCCACATGTGTCAAGGGCCTCCGAGGTTTTCTGGGGTTGACGGGATATTATCGAAGATTCATCAGCCAGTATGGGATTATTGCCAGCCCACTGACCGCATTACTCAAAATGGGGGCCTTTGCATGGACAGGTGAAGCGCAAGAGGCTTTTGATCATCTGAAACAGGCTATGGTTACTGCACCCGTTTTGGTCTTGCCAGATTTCACACTTCCATTTGTGGTGGAAACGGATGCATCGGACACAGGCATGGGGGCGGTCCTCTTGCAGCAGGAACGGCCGGTGGCTTTCTTCAATAAATCTCTCACAGGCCGCTCCTTGACACTCTCGGCCTACGAGAGAGAGATGTTGGCCATTGTTCATGCAATCACCAAGTGGCGACCTTATTTGTTGGGTCGACGTTTCATCATCCGCTCTGACCATCAGCCATTGAAGTACTTTCTTGAACAACGGGTGTCTACACCAGCCCAACAGCGCTGGGTGAGCAAACTGCTGGGGTATGACTATGAGATCGTATACAAGAAGGGGTCTGAGAACACTGTCGCCGACGCCCTATCAAGGCGCTCGACGGAGAATGCCTGTATGGCTATGACTGGCCCAACTTGTCCCTTTCTTCCTGATCTGCATTGCGCCTACACAGAGGACCCCGACACTAGTCAGTTGATCGAACGTTTCCATAAGCATCAATTGGATGATCCTTCTTTCACTTGGCACGGTGACACTTTATTTTGGAAAGGGAAGTTGTGGGTGCCTAACAGTGGGGACTTGCGTCGTCGAGTTCTTTCACATTTTCATGATACGCTGATGGCGGGACATGAGGGTGCTTTCCGGACCTACAAACGAGTAAGCCAGAGTTTTCTGTGGCCGGGATTACGAAAGGACGTCCGAAATTATGTGGCTGCCTGTGACACGTGCCAGCGCGCTAAGGCTGTCACTACCTCTCCACAGGGTCTCCTTCAACCCCTCCCCATTCCAGATCAGATATGGGAGGATATCTCTATGGACTTTGTCGAAGCCTTGCCCGTGGTCCAAGGAAAGTCAGTCATTCTTGTGGTGGTGGATCGGCTCTCAAAATATGCTCATTTCTGTGCTTTGAGCCATCCTTTTACAGCCCGGACGGTTGCTGAAACCTTTGTCAAAGAAATCATTCGGTTGCATGGAATGCCTAAGACTATTGTCTCAGATAGAGACAAGGTTTTCATTTCTACATTCTGGCGTGAGTTTTTTACTATCCAAGGAACGAAACTCACCAAGAGCACGGCTTATCATCCCCAGACAGATGGCCAGACGGAGGTCGTCAACAGGTGTGTGGAGCAATATTTGCGCTATTTTGTGGGGCATCAGCCTCGTAAATGGCTACAGCTTCTTCCCTGGGCTGAATGGTCTTATAATACGGCTTATCACACACAGACAGGGTTTACACCGTTTGAAGTTGTCTATGGCCGTCCACCTCCTTCAGTTCTCTCTTATGTGCCTCACAGGTCGTCCGTTGCTGAGGTCGACTATGTGTTGCAAACACGGGATGAGGTTCTTCGGCAGCTAAAAACAAATCTCGCAGCCGCCCAGAATCGTATGAAACAACTTGCTGATCAAAAGAGATCTCATTGGGCCTTCCAGGTGGGTGATTTAGTCTATGTGTCCGTCCTCCCACAGCGCCAGACTTCTTTGTTCAGATCGGACCAGGCCAAGCTCGCACCTCGTTATCATGGGCCATATTCTGTGCTCGACCGTATCAGGCCCGTTGCTTATCGCGTGACTCTACCTCCAAGGTCATTGGTGCACCCGGTTTTCCATGTTTCACATCTCCATCGCTTTGTGGGAGATGCATCGTCAGTTCCTCTAGGCGGGCCCTTGTCTCTCGTGCCTCCTGTGGATACGGATACTCCAGTGCCAGCGTCTATCCTTGACAAACGACGCGTTCGTAAGGCGGGTCGCATTATTACCGAGATATTGGTAGCCTGGAAGGGTCATTCACTTGAAGATGCTACGTGGGAAGTGGAGGACGACATTATGGCTCGTTTTTCGGACTGGTCGCCTTGAGGTCAAGGCGATAAGCAGAGCGTGGTGGATTGTTGTGAATGCCATACCAGGCCTGTATGCATACGCCAGTGGGCCAACGTCTGCAGCAGTCATCATGCCAGTAGGGTAGTTGATTAATATTGCGTATCTTATTATAATCAGGCCCATTTAGGCTAATTGTTAGGTAACGGGCTGAGTGAGAATAATTAGGCCAATTAGTGGCCCATCAGTTTGGCCAGATGGCACGCGCCCCTAGGCAAGCATGCCATCTCTTCCCTTTATATGTTGGACGTCTTCCTCAGTTGGAGGTTATGCAATAGAAAACCATTTCAGTTATTACTTTTCTTCTTTCTTTTCACTTTTGCCGTCGAGATACCTTGTGACCATTGCCGGTCACAACAGTTCAATAATTAACATGATGTCCAATAATTAACATTATGTGTAGTTGTGTATTTTCAAACACGACCCAGAATAAGTCGTATTTCAATTGCACGATAAGTAAGTAATGATCACATTGAACATACCACATGGTGTAGAGAATTCATTGTAGTGTACCCCACCTACGTACTCATGAGGACTTCCAAATAATTCATTGTAGTGTAGACAAACAACCACATTTTTCATTACTACCAGTCAACTCTTAAGATCAAAAATACAAAGTATTGTCAAGAATACATAATATCTATAAATCAAATATCGTGTACTCATTATCATGAAGGTGTGTTCATCACATGCTTAATTCATTGACATTGGAATCACAAAAAATTCATCATCCCCACTAGAAGTTGTGTAAAGAAATTTTAAATATCCTCATAGGGAGAAAGAAGAGAAAATAAAACGTAAAAAGAATGAAAAAAATTAATAAGAAATGAGGGAGATATGCCTCGTTGAATTTTGACCTACTATCATGTACTCGATTACATGATCGCAATGGTATCATGTCATCGATTACATGATACCGTTGATATCATGTCATCAAATATTTAAAAATACACGATTTGAGGCAACATTCAATATCGTCATATCTCTTTCATTTCTGATCTATTTTGGCCTTTTTTTTGCATTCTTTTATATTTTTTATCCTCTTTCTCCTTAGAGGATATCTCAAATTCTTTGAGACACATTTCTTGTTTGATGACAAATTTGTAAAAAGTAGTTCACCACTCAACCACCTTCTTGTGAATAAAAAAATAAAAACAATGATTCTGACTTGTTGAACCACTTCTAGAATGGGGAAGATATTATGAAAGTACTTCTTCGGGCCGTGTTGGTGAACTTTTTTTGCTTGCTCGCAGTGAGCAAAAAAAACTATCGAAAATGTTTGTACCTCCCACATATTACCGTCTCTCCGACGAAATAGAACTTCCTCACCGTATGATCATTGCGGAGAAGCTTGTGTAAAATAGGGCGTGGCTCAAGGCAGGTAAAACATGAATTATTGGGCAGGAGGGTAAAATGGGAAGACCAATTCTCGAAACCAGGTTATATGGTATGAGCCCCAAAAAACTAAGTAATATAGCATTCTAGGCTCATTGGCCACATAATATGGAAAAATCCGAAGAATTCCAAGTTAAATTCATTTTTTCATATAAAAAAACTCATTTACCCTAGTTTAGCTAAAATAAAGGCTCATATAAAAAAAATAATTTTCCACAAGAAAACCAGCTGCAAATTTTTATGCACTAAGGCACAAATACTCTTAATAAAAGTTCATTGGTTTTCATTGTTATCAACTTTGTGATAGAAGATGACTATATTAATATTTTATATGCAACCATCCTGTCACGAAGCTAATCCACATATATTTAGAAAGGTGTACGATGAATATAGTAATGTTAAATCCCCTCTTCATAGGGTTGCATCAGGAAGGGCATCCGGCGTAAAAACTTGCTATTATATTTCTTTGTATGGATTTTGTACCATTTTGATTCCGATAAGAGTCAAACGGGTATATAATCTATGCCGCTGACCCCATAGAGTTGGGATAAGGCGTATGATGAGGCACAAATACATTACATATCTCAAATCAATGAATGAATGAATTAGGAGAGCTATAAGCCATTTTTTGCCCCACATTAAACAAAAATGAGAACTCAAATTCCTGATCCATCTATTTACAGATTGCAAGAACCCAATCACATCTATGAATTTCCCCATATTTTATTTCTTTGTCAGAGCGAAACTTCTACAGTTGAAAATTGTCAATCATATGGCAAACAACATCAGCCCCCGCAGAGTTTATGCAGTATGTTTTTACCTTCAAGGCAAAAAATAATAATTTAGGCCAACAATCGATCCACCAATGAAATTTCCAAATTCCAGATATTTACTTCCAGTACATAAGGATAATTAGCACTTGCCCCAGCAGTTGTACACATGAGGCCAGACATCCAAAGCAGATTAATCCATGAAAATGTCTCGAAGTTAAAAGTACTATGGAATAAAGACATCATAGGCACAAAAATAACTAAAGATTGATGCAAAGATATGTATTTAATCTAGTTAGTCATCCCATGAAAGCCAATGGAATGAAAGACTTGCCTGAATAGTAGTGTGGGCAACATATTTCTGTTTGCTTCTGTGAAAGCTGACGTCTACCCGCTCCCAGCCCGCACTATTGAGACCTCTGATTATTGCCCCTTCAATAATTTTTGAAAAAAAAAGTAAAAACAAAATCAACTTTCCATCTTTATGTTATATCAAACTCGATTGTATGGTAACACCAGATAACATTTGATTTGTTTGACCTGTTCTGACTCATCCTTTCACCATCAGGAGATTTGCAAGCAGGATAACGACCAAACTTTTTATGGAATTTCAATGTTACATTAGCTTTAAGAAATCGAAATTCACCAGGCTGAGCTGAGAAGGCCGCTCATTTGGTAATAGAAAAGGCCCCAGATATTAAACCAGTTGCCTCAAAAAGGAGTGAATGTCTCAAAATATGGTGAGAAATTGCCAGAGCAGAGTCAGACCTTCTATATCATCTTTTTTGACTTCTGAATTCAATGGAACATCCTCGTGATTGCAAATACTTTTTGGAGCCTCCACATTCACCACATGGGGATACCTCTCGTCTATTGGACGACGATAAAGCTGAAAGGAAATAATCAGAAGAAAGTTCATGACTGCAAGTTAATATTCATTAACAATGTAGAATTTACCTTCGGAAGCTCTTGCCGATGACGAATAGATGCTGTACTCCATCCAACTATCTCTTTTGTAGAGTTAAGCTGCTACATTGCAGTTTTAAGCGTAGAAGACATACAAAAAAAATATGAATGAAAGAGGATACGATCAAAACATATGTTGGAGTAGGCAACCCGACGCCTAAAGCATTTTAATGCTGACCTAGAAATAGGAAGTAAAGGAATAAAAAAATATTGTCAAAGAAATTCTCCTACATGTAGATCGCAAAAAAAGTAGAAATCCTACATGAATTTTAGGTCCCCACAGTCATTGACCATCTGAAGGAGAATTGGGGGTTGCCCCTTACGAGTATCTTTAAGTAAAAGATGTTTTCCAGTTCTCCTGAAGATCCATGAGCAGTGATGGGAGGTTCTTTCTAAGAAGCGTGAGCCACAAAGCATAGGGATCTGCACTCCAAAAATTGATTTAAAAAAGAAAAGCATAAAGGTTCTGCAACTTTCTGCACAGCCAAACATAAAATTTCGAGGTTGAATAATCTAGCAAACACTAACAGATGGATGAAACTTTTAATCGCAACAAATAAAAAACAAAAAAATACAGCCTCCCAAAAAGCATTTTAAATCATATTACAAAATAGGGTTTCCAACTTTAATCAAAATCCTGAGTTTTATCTGAATCGATAAACTTTATGTATATATCAAAGTGTCACAAGCAAACTCCATGAGTTTATCTGAAGCTGCATCTCTTATACAACACAAGCTGAATACCAATATAATCATTCTCTTGCCATAAGTAAAATAATAATTATTTTAACATCACTATGTAGTAAATACAACAAACTACTTTTTACAACTTAAAATGCACAACTGAGACTGCTTGACATGGAACACTAAATCGATGGTGGATAAGAGAAACTGTTGCTACAAAGTATAAAAAAAAAACAGAGATACAACCAAGTGAAAGTGGAAAACAAACAAAAGAAAAGCCTTCTCAAATTTCAAATAAACAAGAAGAGAAAAAGCCTTCCAAGAAACATAAATAGTCAGTGAAAGGATTATTACATGTCTATGGCCCCTTGAACCAACATGAGGTGTTGCAAATGTTATGAAGTTCATGGCCTCCAATCCTGCGATTTTCCCTTTTGGGTTTTCTTGAGTACTTTGAGCTTCAAGCTCACTCGCTTCATCATTCATCTGTTCCTTAAACAGCTCAGGAGCGAGTTTTATTCCATAAAGCCTTCCAATGGCATATCTTGCTATCAAGCCACCCAATGAATGAGCAACAAATGAGATCTTCTGCATCTCAGGTCTGCGCTTGATAACAGAAACCACCTGAAAAAGTATATCTATTCATTCAACATCTTGGCGAAAAACAGAAACCAAACACGCACAAGAGAAATAACTATGCACTATATCCAACTTCAACATTCGGTTTAATTATAAGATACTACAGAAAAAATTACGTAACCTTGATACATAGAGATCATCATATTTTTCCGAGATGTAAAAACTACAGTAAAAGCTGCATTGCAAAATCATGGATCGTCACAATTTTTCAAGGAATAAGGAAGAGATAAAGGAGGTAGAAAGGATAAATTCGTTCATGCACCTCTTCTGCCAATCTCTCTCCCATTTTGTCAATGCCATCCAAAGTCAAAATGTTAGTGTTACATTTACTACCTGCATAGTAGTGATCAAATCAAATGATAGACAAAAAAACTTCATGCAGGATAGCTTCACTCAGACAATAAACTCCAATAAAAGAAGAGCGCATGACTCATTATCTCATAAGCTTTATGCATACTTTAATGCATGTTCGATCAAATTACAGGTACTTGACTTGGATTTCATCAAAAGGATGAAAGGAAGAAATAAACACTATTCTCTACCACGTCAAAACTGCTTAAGTAGAAGAATTTGGTACTAAATAAATTAAAACAAACCACTTGCACAATTAAACCAAATGCTAAGAAGGCGATGAGATCTCACAGTGAGCAATAACATCATCTGGAAACCTTATAACAATTTCTCTGGCAGCAAATCTCCAATCACTAGCGCTGCATAATGGCATAATGCGAAAAACTGAATTAGCCAATCATGTCATGCCGCTCCACTGTAAAAAAATCATCTTGTTCCCTCTTCTTTGGACTCGAACAAATAAACTCTTCAAATTTCATAGCCAAAAACGAATACCCAAAAAAAACCAGCTTTCCAGAATCAAAACATTGCAAACATCACTTCAACACGGATATACAAATGGCAAAGCTGCTTTGATTATAAGCTACAATATCAGTTAATATCAGCTAAATTATCATCACGCATAAGCATGACTAGCTCTCAGCCAGATATTGCCAAAAGAGTTTACCACATTAATCCAAAGCCTTGCAAATAAAAAGCTAATTCTGCATTTTTACTTCTACTTCATGACCATTGGCAAAGATGAAAGACCCAAAATCGAAAACATAAAAAAGCAATCTTTTTTTAACCAAAACAAACCTGCCGATGATGCCATTGACAAAAACAACGAGATGGGTCGGAGTCCGGCTCTCTCCTCCGGCATGGACAGACTCCAACTCTAGATTTTTCTTCCCCCCTGGAACCTCAACCTCCTTCTCCCTGATTCCTCCTCCAAAACACCCTTTTCCCGAATAGCAGCCCACCCACTTCTTCCCCATTGATCCCAACTTGCCAAAAACTCTTCTTTCCTCTGAATCACAATCCCTGCTTCTTCTTCTAATACCTTTCCGCACCTCCAGTCCTCTTCTTTCCTTATATATGCATGCAGATGATGGCTCTATAGGAAACACGAAGAAGAGGATAGGAAGAAGATTCTAGTCCAGCCAGCGGCTGACCCATCTCAGGCGTCAGTGTCTCCGCAAGGACTGCGTGGAAAGCTCTTGTCTTTGGCTTCTGGAGAAGCAGAGGGAAATAGATGTGGACAGCTGAAGGGTATTCTTTGACCCAACAATCGCAGAAGAATGAAGGATGAAAGTGGGAAATGGATGGTTTCTCTAGAAGAAGCTTCCATGAACAGTTGGAGTATTTACAGTTTGTGTAGATAATGGTAACTGGAAGGGATTGCTAAAGGAATGGATTGCATTCAAAGAAAGCTGGACATTGATCAATGTGGATGGATGGCCATTGCAACTAGCTGACTTTAGATTCTGCGGTTCAATGAACAATGATACGGTCCTTTAGGACCCTACTTTGTACATTACTTATGTATGTGATGTGTGTATAAATAGGCTTTGTGATGTTGATATTGCACTAAACTTTATTCACTAAAGGCTCTCTGGCCTCTTGGCTTATTGCTACAGGGACACCCAATAATTTCTCATCTATGTAGGCCAACGTGGTCAACCAAAATATCCGTACTTTTATCATTTTGTTTCAACAGAACTTGTATCAAATTTGACATCAATTGAATGTTGTACGAAAACCACATCAATTGTGGGGTATTTTTTGTTTATATAATCAGTTAAAACATGAGAGATTTTTTAGAAGAACAGAAACAGCATGCTTATCTGAGGTACTCAAATTCATACCTCAACCACTAGAAGACACCTTTTTGTATAGCTAATTGACCATGCTTCTATTTTTGTACTACAAGTTTTTTTCCTTGAATAAAGCCAAATACTTATAAGAAGACATCAATCTATTAATTTATTAACAAAAGAATTCAAGGTCCACATTTTATCTGTATAAATTAGGTGGATATCATTTGAAAGCGCTTGGATTTATCACCTTCTCAAGAAGAGAGAATGATGTAAAAATGAATAACTAACTTAGCTAGACTACTCAAAACATTTATTTTTAAGAAAGGCTATAATCTTCTACAATAAAAAAGAGCTATGTTCTATACTAGAATTTAATGTATGCCTCATGCCAAGAATTTGACAGGATTTTACAACTTCCATACTAGTTTTATGCGATCGCAAATGAAAGCTTAATGTCCCTTGCGGATCTACTTCTTTTGGCACATATATTGATTGCAATGCTCAAAACAACATATAAGATACAATTCTCTTACATGTGTTTTGCCATTATGAAATAGAGTAAATGTTTTATAATTAAGCAATGTTCTTCAGTAGAGGGGTGTATGCTAATCATAACCTCTATATTGGTTTGGCTCGAAAAGGTTGAAGGAGATTCGGTTAGCTAGCTGGAATAGTTGCTAGAGGGGACTAATTAGAAGGATGCAGAAGATATCGTGAATTAGGTCAATGATAAAAGATAAAAAATTCACAAGTTTAGGTTAACATATAGAGATTATTCAAGTCAATAGAGTTTTATTACTTCAGCATTCAAGGTTAGAGCAGATTAGGTGTCTTTAGAGTTACAATCTTATAAGACGTACACGATACAACTTGAAAATTACACATGTCACTTTTCCCATTGATAGAAGTTAACTAGAAGCAGTATTTAGAAGTCATGCAGTACCATGTGTTTCCTGCTTTCTCAATGTTAATCCATTTATTCTAATAGTTACCTTCAGTATATCTTATCTAGTTATTAGTTAATTACTCACACTTCCGTTTTCACTAGTATAGAGAGAGAAATGACAAAGCAATGAAAGGGTGATGATAACTTTAGTTTGTTTATATGCGGTACAATGGAAAAAACTACTTTTAGGCAGAGGCCCATTACATATTGTAAATAGATACTTCCTCTGTCCCGTATTAAGCTATTGATAGTGCATATTTTAGGAAATGTAATATTCAAGGACGCATTACGATTAACCTTTTCACTTCATCCAGTAATTGCTAGAAGGATACATGAAATGGGACAGTTAAATATGGGACAAATATATTTCACATGAGAATATTAATGTGGGATGGAGAGAATATTCTTTTGAAAATTACAATTCAGGCAAGTTTAGTTTCCATGTTTAAGGCCTTTTAAAACTAATTTAGGAAGGGATTAGGATACACCTAGAAGAGGTTGTGTGCAACAAGCATCTTAAAATACAATATCCTGCCACGGATTCTCTTTGAGTACGCACAACACTCACACATCACACATACTGGGTAAGTAAAGATGTCTGTAGATGAACAACGGAGTGGGGTTCCAACTAAACAATAACCATTCCACCAACACTTAACTCAAACAAGAATGTTTTCCTGACCAAAGCACCATGAGGTCCATGACTAAATCCATGACCATATTACATACTCCCTCTTGCCCAAATGTATTGTCCTATGGAATATTGACATTTGGGTGCCCTCCAGGGTTACTATTTTACACTAAAGTTGGAAAAAGAAACAGGATCACACATGGAGAGGTCCAACCACCACGCCATTGAGTAAATTGGCTCTAGCAGAATTTATATCTTCAACAATTGTCACACTTATTACATATTTCTAGATTTGATTATTAGGATGTCATGAAATTAGTTTAATCAAATTATGTAATAGCATCATAAAAGTAGTTTAATGAAAATATGTATTACGTGCCAAGAAGGCTGAAGTAATTTTCATCGCATTGACCTGAACATATGTAAATCACTCTAAAAAAATAGCTAAGCATAGAAGTAATAATTACATAGGGGTGAAAAAACATCAAATGAACCAGATCTGGCAATTTGATCAGAGTGCTATTTTATTTTTGTTGGTTTCAAAGGGCTAGTAATTACCCTGTACCAATACTTCAAATAAGTTTATAGTCATTATTGACACACAAAAAGAAAACATGTAAAACTACTATTGGTATCACTTTAGGGAAAAAAGACTAGTGACGCTGAAAACAAACCCTTCTTTTGATGAAATAAAAGCAAAACAAGATTGAGAGTACACAGAACCGATGTGGTGTTGGTAGGTGGCCAGGACCAAGGAATTCCATATAAGATATCGGTAAAATATCGGTTGACCAAAGAGACAAAATATTGGGGATATATAAGAGATATTGTGTAAAAAAATATTGGTGGTCGAAAAACTATTTTTTACTGTATGTTTTCACAATCTAACTTCTAAAATGAGTTATACTAATTTAGACAAGATTTTAAAATATGCATAAAAATTCATATTAGGATGGGAAACAAACAGAAAAATTATTTTTTTCCTTTTTAAAATTTTTTCCCCCAATTTTATTTTTGAAAACTTTTTTTAAATAGTGATGTATCGGTCCGAAACCGATAAGGCGATTGTCGATATTTTGAAAATTTTTAAAAAATGACATTGGTTCAGGTGGGGCCCGATACCGATATATCATTGATATATCGGTGATATATCGCGATATTGCATTCCATGGCCAGGACACACTTCTCTTGGCCGCCCACCTAGATTTATATCTCGATTTATTCAATCTTTTTTTTTAATGGGCCTTATGCCCGAAAAAACCGACAGAGTTAAGATGGTCAAAGAGGCTGGTTGCGGTGGCCCTTCTAATAAGGTCCCCTAGGTATGAAAAAAAGAAAATGTTTTGCTGAGTTTGGGGACCAGATTGCAGGACCCCATGCCACATTGGCATGGGGCCCTACAATTGTGCCCTGCACATGGCAGATCCCCGTGCCATGGGGTCTTCCAATCTGGTCCCCAGATTCGGTCACGCTCGACGCCCTCATGAAAAAAAGGACTGAAAATACGAAGACAAGGCCAAATCCTTGACTCCTTGCAAGCAAGTAGCTTATTACTTGGGCATCAAATATAAGCCTCCGGACCTCTTGCAATGCAAGCATTGACAACGAATAATGATATTGCTACTCCATTTCTCTATCCCATTTTCCTACTCTGCTCATGTGGCACAAAACCACACGGAAACCTGCAGTGAGGAGTGGGCTCATGGGTTGACGTGCCTATCAACTTGTGCTACCACGAGGGAGTAGGCAATTGGAGTAGCAATATCATTACCGACAACGGGTAATGATAACTAGAGTCTTTGACATAAGTTTCAAGGGAAAGGAAAAAGCTGCCCAAAATTTGAAGGAAAAGTAAAAGCAACCCATCGTGAGTAGGGCAGCCCATTAACATCAGATTCTTTGGATTATAAGGTAGTTAAGGACACAACACATTGGATTAGAAGGAAGTTAAAGGACATCTCTCATGACTTCCAGTTTCAAGGCTGTTAGTTGCTTGCACCCGCGCTTTTCGTAAACCTTACTGGAAATTGCGTCTGCCACTCCTGCTACCATATAATGGGGAGGCGCTGGCCCTCCTGCTTTAGAGCAAGCTCCTCTAGAACCAGAAGGCAAGCACCTTTGCAGGTACCCAGTTCAGAAATACTCTTACTAATGCCATTATCTGCATTTCAATTTTTTTTTTTTTTTGCTGTTGTGAAAAATCTGTTCTTTGTTTATTGTTGCTTCTGTAGAGTTTGAGAGAAACAATGGACAATCAGCAGTGCAGCAGTGTGGAAAACAATGACATTGAGGTAATGGATTCTTCAATGTTGATCAATCTTTTTTTTTTAAGCAACATGTTTATCAATCATGACAGGCAGGTTTTATTTATATTTAAAGTGGTATTGCTAAAATTTCAATTAACTGTGGTACAGTATCAGTTAGTGATGAGGCTTTAGATTTTGAGACAACCTATGAATCTTGGGGATGCTTGAAAGATGGTTGTAAATTTGTAAGACATGTTCTTGCATTATACGAGGAGTAGGATACAAATGCAGATCTGTTTTTGTATTTAAGGGACTTGTAAACTGTGGGGTTTTGTAAAATCCATTATCTGCTGGAGTTAGAAATTAGTTGATTAAGGAGAGGAAGTGAGAGGCGGTGGAGAGGGGTTTTCATAATTATATTTCTGATAGTAGGATTAAAATGAGTGGGATATGTGAAAATTGAGTGTTTGAGTTTAAAACTAGTGTGCATTTTCCACTGGATGTGGTTTCATAATCATTATTGGGATCTGTATTAAAGTATGTGCTACAGGCGAATTTGATACGAAAGAAAATGGTTGTATCTTCTGGTCTGGCATACTTTAAACTGTTCTCTGTATGTAGTTTTCAGCTCAAGTGGTTGGACAACTTGTTACCCTCTTACCATACAAACAAGAAATTGAGTCATCTAGTCTAGATCATTTAAGAAAATCTTGCAGGTCTTCAAGTTAACGCAATGTTGATAGTTAATCTGTAAATGAGAAAAGAAATTACTATTAAAGCATATCAAATATTTATACAATCTTCCTACTACTCTGAGCAGGAAGTCAGAGATAATACAGTGCCTGTCGGTTGCAATCTTCCTGTCAACATCATTGAGAATCATGATTTCTCAGGAGGGCTTGAATCATGGATGCCCAACTGCTGTAATGGGTATGTTGTTTCTGGGGAGTCTTCTCTGTTGAATGGAGTTGAGGCAAATTCCGGAGACAAATTTGTGGTTATTTCAAATCGCACAGAGTGCTGGCAAGGCTTGGAGCAGGACATTACAAATGGAGTGTCGGTTGGATACACTTACGCTTTATCTGCTTATGTTAGAGTTTGGGGTACTAGACTTCAGGGGCGCACTGGAGTACAGGCAACTCTCCGATTAGAATATACCGACTCAGACACTTCCTATTTGCTTGTTGGCAGGTGATTGGTTCAGCTTCATCTTTGAATAAAAACATAATCTTCTTACAAACAACTTGAATCTCTTAAAGATAGGATTCTTAGCAAACAATTGATCTCTAATTGATTGAGAAATTTAGGATGGCCTTGGCGTACAGAGTACACTGTTTCTCACCATTGTTTGTGTACTTGCAGAGCCTTAGCATCAGTGGAAAGGTGGGATAGATTGGAAGGAAAGTTTCTATTGGAAAAAATGCCCCGTAAAGTTGTACTTTATTTTGAAGGTCCTGCTCCGGGTGTAGATATTCTCATAGATGCTGTCGTGGTCTCTTCTTCCAGTGTAGAAGAGATTAAGGTACATCCTCTCATTTGTTAGTTAATAAGAAACTCTTTGCAGCTCAATGTCCAAAAAGTAATATGCTTTCAGTTTTTATGATGATTAATTTTTGTACTATCAAATCTTCTTTACTTGTTTACTTTGCTAATCCCATATTTTCGCCATTGTTTTCTATACAAGGAATCTAAAACAACATGCATTCTTGGAGGAGATGATAACATTATACTGAATCCTAAATTTGATGATGGCCTGAATAATTGGACGGGCCGAGGCTGTAAAATTGCCTTGCATGATTCAATGGGAGATGGAAAAGTCCTTCCACAAATTGGGAAGTCTTTTGCTTGTGCAACTGAGCGAACTCAAAGTTGGAATGGAATTCAGCAGGAAATTACTGGCAGGGTCCAGAGGAAGCTTGCGTACGAGGTTACTGCAATAGTTAGGATTTTTGGAACCTCAAATCCTGCTGACATACGTGCCACTCTTTGGGTACAAAATCAAAACCAACGTGAACAATATATTGGCATTGCCAAGTAAGCTTCATTTCTAAATTTCTAATTATACTTTTCTTGTTTTTCCATTATGTTTCTCTTTTCTTTTGTTTTGTTTTCCCTACATTAAATATATGTTAGTGTTTAATCCACAACTTTCTGTAATTGTTTATGATTATGATTTCTGGAACTTGTATATTCTATAAATATGGAAATGCAGTAAGTGATAAATTGGCTGCATTATGGATATTAGGTTTTGGATAGTATTAGTATGGATTTTCTGTAGTTACTGCCTTGAAGACTGCTTTCTATGTCTATGCCTTAAAAAGATGGCAGTATCTGTTAAAATTAATTCTATATTTTGCCACATACCTTTGATATATCCAATAGTTACAATGTTTACAGAATCCTTCTTCCAGACAAATGAATATATTATTCCAAAGGATTTAATAGTTAACTCTGAAAAATTCCAGTGAGCATGCAGTGTTTTAAGTTTGTTTGAGTTTTTCTATTTGACAAGGGCATTATAGGTTGAAAATTTGGCAACAGTATCATGACTATCTGACTTGTATTTGAATTTTGATAAATCTTAGTGTGCAGGCAACAGATAAGGAATGGATCCTATTACAAGGGAAATTTCTTTTGAATGGGACTGCTTCTAGAGTAGTCATCTATCTTGAAGGGCCACCTGCTGGGACTGATATTCTTCTCAACAACTTAATAGTTAAACATGCAGCAAAAGTCACACCTTCTCCACCTCCTGATGTAGAGGTCAGATATACATTAGCGAAAATAACAAATGTTGTTTGGTATTCTGAGAATTCTATTGTACAAATTTGGGTTAAAATACTTTTCTTATTTATGAAGTGTTAATTGAGTCTGAGATATAACCTTCTTTTGTAGAATGTTGCTTTTGGACTTAATATTATCCAGAACAGCAATCTCAGTGATAACTTAAATGGTTGGTTTCCTCTTGGAAACTGCAATTGAGTTCTGCAACTGGTTCACCTCTTGTGGTTCCTCCAATGGCAAGTGATTCTCTCGGCCCCCATGAGCCTCTAAGTGGTCGTTACATTCGGGTCACTAACCGTACTCAAAACTGGATGGGCCCAGCTCAGATGATCACAGATACAATAAAACTCTATTTAACCTACCAAGTATCTGCTTGGGTCCGTATTAGTTCTACACCTAGTGGGCCTCAGAATGTCAATGTTGCACTTGGTGTGGACAGCCAGTGGGTTAATGGAGGGCAAGTTGAAATTAGTGATGACAGGTGGCATGAAATTGGAGGGTCATTTAGAATAGAGGTGCAGCCTTCCAAAGTGATGATCTATGTCCAAGGCCCTTCTCCAGGTGTGAATTTAATGGTTGCAGGACTTCAAGTTTTTCCTGTGAATAGGCAGACAAGATTCAATCATCTAAAGCATCAAACGGATAAGGTACTACAGTGCCCCACTTCAATTAACATCTGTAAAAGACTGAATATGTTTTTTGCAGAATTTACAATATATATTATCTGTCTGATATTTAGCCAAAAGAATTTGAGAAGTGTTTTATATGTAGGAATGAATCTGATAGTGATAACAATGAAGAAAGAATCTAAAATGCTTTCTTCATCAAGCATAGTCATTAGACCTTGCCTTGGACACATGTATCTCAGTAGTGAGATAATGGGGCTGAGGCATAAGCTGATTTATCTTGCAGGATGTACTAAGTGCTATGTAGTGCAGTAATCCTTAGTCTGTATCTAAAATAATCAAACATTGACATTGGTTTGATTCTTAAAAAAAATCCTTGGGGTGACAGTTCTTGTGTAGGAAATAAGTAATTCATTTTCTTTATATTTTTTTTGTATTATTGCATTATATCTTGCTTTTAAATGACTAAGATATGCATCACTGGTCATCTTAGGTGAGAAAGCGCGATGTGATTCTCAAATTTTCTGGTTCTGGTACCAGTAGTTCAACTGGAGGATCTGTGAAAGTCCAACAGATCCAGAATAGCTTTGCCTTTGGCTCTTGTATCAGCAGGACAAACATAGACAACGAGGAGTTTGTTAGTTTTCTGACAAAAAATTTTAACTGGGCTGTGTTTGCAAATGAGTTAAAATGGTACTGGACAGAGCCCCAGCAAGGTAATTTCAATTACACGGATTCGGATGAACTTCTGAACTTCTGTAACAGCCATAACATAGAGGTTAGAGGCCACTGCATCTTTTGGGAAGTGGAGAGTGCTGTACAATCATGGGTGCGATCGTTAAACACAAGTGACTTAATGACAGCTGTCCAAAACCGTCTCACGGGCCTTCTGACAAGATACAAAGGGAAGTTCAAGCACTATGATGTGAACAATGAGATGCTTCATGGATCCTTCTTTCAGGATAGACTGGGGAAGAGTATAAGAGCTAATATGTTCAAGAATGCCCATCAACTTGATGATTCTTCCATACTCTTTGCGAATGATTATCATGTCGAAGATGGATGTGACCCTAGATCTTGTTCAGAGAAGTATATTCAACACATTCTTGATCTGCAAGAACAAGGAGCACAGGTTGGTGGTGTTGGTATCCAGGGTCATATTGATAGTCCTGTTGGATCCATTGTATGTTCTGCATTGGACAAGCTTGGTATACTTGGTCTTCCAATCTGGTTCACTGAAGTAGATGTCTCCTCCATAAATGAATATGTTAGAGCTGATGATTTGGAAGTCATGCTCCGGGAGGCCTTTGCCCATCCTTCTGTAGAAGGCATTATGCTCTGGGGATTTTGGGAATTATTCATGAGCCGAAACAATGCACACTTGGTTGATGCAGAAGGAAATGTTAATGAAGCAGGTAAGAGATATTTAGCTCTTAGGAGAGAGTGGCTATCACGTGCTTATGGGCTTATAGATGGCAAAGGAGAGTTTCGATTTAGGGGTTATCATGGGACCTACTCAGTTGACATTGTCAGTCATTCGAAGAAAGTCTCACAATCATTTGTGGTTGACAAGGGGGAGGGGCCATTGGTAATCAACATTAATTTGCAGTGATCAAGAAGCATTTATGAAATTTGTTTAATATTGTGTGTCTGGTTCAAATTATAAGAGTGTTATCACAAAAAATAATATAAAAGAGCGTCAGTGAGCTGTTATTTCTGTGGGATGATTCCATCACGGGCTAATAACTTGTTAATATGTGTTCACAAGATTGATGCTTGTATTTGGGAGGGGAACCCCAGGTTTTGTAGGGGTGAGAGCTTCACCAATTGGTGGCACAAGCCCAGGTTCAGCACCCTCACAGACAGACAGAGGAGGCTCTTCAAATGGGTCAGAAAGTATCACCTCATTTATGATTACTGTCAAGACAATAAGAGGTTTCAAAACCAGCTTCCAAAGGAGTGCTCTCTTCCTAAGTACTAGCTAGAAGAGTATTTAATCATTATTTTGTACTATTCTATTGTATTTAGTTGTTTTAAATTCATTGAGCATACTTGTAAGATGTTTCTGACTTGTCATATGTGTGGGAATTCCTAGGTCCCTTGATCACGATCTCAATGTGAGCTTGAATGAAAAAGGAGCCTTTCAATCACATTTGATAGCACTGATTTTTTGTTTGTTTCCCAAAAATGTAGTCCAAAAGAAAGCATAGAATTTGGTATTTGCTGTAATCATGATCCAATGAACATACTGTTTTTTGCATAACGTATTTTACATGTCAACTGAAAGAGTAGTCCTCTGATCAAGTGACCTCTCCGAGCAACACTTGAAACATGCTCACATTAATGTGCAACTCTTGCAACGATTTCCTAGGTTGTTACACATCTCGACTGTGTTCAAATAAAGCATCCTCCCATAGGTACATTCTTGTGCCGAAAAAAGAAAAATACTGGTCAACATCGTATGGAATGAAAAAATCCATAAACCGATGTATGTTATTTCGAGAGTAACCATAAAAAGAAAAGAAAAAATGTATCTCATAATTATTCAGAAGGAGAGTCATATCTGCATCATAATTTCATGTAAAAAGTATGTTAAAAGGTGATTAGTATCAAGAGGCTGAAATAACAAGTGGATATAGTTGGCTAGTTTAGCAGTGGAGTTATCTCGTCCCTTTCCTATTGCACTTGGTCAAGAATATAACCTGTACTAATTTGGCAATGGCAATTCCTATTGATATTAGCCAACTGTAACCTTGAAACACTCGATTTTATCTCACTTCTTGTTTTGCTTCTTTCTCTTTTATTTGCATCTTTCTCTATTCTTTGATTTTGTTGTTTTCCTTTATATTTTCTTATCTTCATTTGTTTTGTTTCTTCCTAAATTTACAAGTCCAATCCTAATACATGTCCCAGCTGATTGCTTTTGATCTCAAATTTGGATTTCAATCTAATTGCCTGGTAATACTGAACTAATGTATTGGTATCAAAATTGAGCTTAATTTGCTTGCACCTATCTGTCAGGCAACATGATTTTCCTGATTTCCTTCCACTCCCACAAATTAGGCAGTATTTACTTTTCTTGCCTTTTTCAGCAATCTCCTTGCTCATAGAAGATTATCTCCTCTATTTGTCAGTTATGTTGCCATCTTAATTACATTACCCCCCTGGATAAAATCATTTGTGTAGATAAATATATTTATCGAAGAAAATCATGAAAAGTCATGAGAATTTATGCCAATTAAATTTACTAATTTAAAATTTTCTAGGCAGCCTTTGCTTGTATAAATGTGCTCTACTCCCATAGTCCAATTCAAACATTCCTGCATACCTAAACAGAATTCTCTTTACTAGAATTTACCTTTTCTTAGGCTTTTGTATGGAGTTGGTGCACATTATCATGGGATATTGCCTATTTTTTCCACTTGTAATCTCACTGAATGTCTCTAAAGAAGATTTCAGCTATGGAGAAATATCTAAAGTCGATCAACAAGCCGGCAGTTCTTAGCATTCATTCAGAATATGGAGATATATTTGACTGTGTGGATATCGACAAACAACCAGCCTTTGATCACCCTGCCCTCAAAGATCACAAGATTCAGATGAGGCCCTCCATGTTCCCTAAAGAAGCTAAAGTGGAGGGTTCTCAAATGTTTACTAATCATTTTTCAGTATGAAACTATTGAGAATAAAGCTCCTAGTAACTATACTGGAGCTGCAGTGTGGATGAATGTATGGAATCCAGCAACACTACAAAGGTCACAATTTAGTCTTTCACAATTATGGATCACAGCTGGTTCAGGTGACGACTTAAATACTATAGAAGCTGGATGGATGATAAATAACAACTCGTTTCCGTGAATACCTATGCAAATACACATGAATAAATTTGAATTTTATTGCTTATTTTCCAGGTTTATGGCAACATTTATGCCAACCTACACCCTCGTTTCTTTGTATTTTGGACAGTAAGATATGGCGCTTAGGGGAAGAACTACAAGAGTGGACATAAGTTGTAATTTTTTACCAATAATCTAAGTATTATTTAGGGGAAGAACTACGAGAGTGGTTATTACAATCTAATGTGTCCGGGTTTTGTACAAATAAGCATGCTCATATCCGTTGGCTGGCCTACACAGGACTATTCAACTTATGATGGAAACCAATATGATGTCAAATTCCTTGTAGTGAAGGTTAAATAACTTAAATCCCTTAATTCAGCTATTCTTGTTGATTGCTTTGCTTGAACTCTGTGAATTGTCTACACTATGGTCTACGTAAAAAAACTTCATCACTTAAGTGCATACATCCAAGTAGCTTAATCTTCTAAAGGCGTAGTTTGCTTTATGATCATGACCACTGCCTACACTACTGTGTGTTCTTAATTTTGAAACAAATACAATACTACCTCACCATGTGACCTCATGATTTATATACCTACCATAATGAAATGAATGCGCGTTCTATCCATTTCTTAAAAACTTGTTGAGACATATACTTGTATGTTTATTATGTGTACATTTCAAATACTTGTTCTAGTAACACATTGACCTTCGGCAGGATCCTGCAACGGGAGATTAGTGGTTGTCCCTGGGAGAGGAACCAATTGGTTACTGGCCAAGCTCCCTCTACACGGCGTTGCAGGAGGTGCAGAGTTTGTGCAATTTGGTGGGGAGGTGTACAACCAGTATGCTGACAATATATGGCCCGAGACGGGCAGTGGCCATTTTGCCCAAGAAGGCTGCCAAAAAACATGCTATATGTGCGATGAGAGGCTCCTAGATAGTGAAAGCAATTTCAACCCAATTCCACTGGATGCAGTGTCATTGTTGTTACAGTTTAGTAGCCAAAGGAATATATATAAAGAGTCCGGTTTACTTGAGACTTTCTCGTGCAGCTTACATGCGCCAAATCATCTTGAGCCGCCAAACTCTTATCCAATGGAAGTTGTCAAATCAGTGGGTAAGTGTGAATCATCACCTACCCTTATAGCCATCATATCAAGTTACAATGGCTTGAGATAACTCAGGGCTCATACAAGCTGCATGAGACAAGTCTCATTTAAACTTTTTCCATATATAAACGAAGGAAATTCTACTCTAGTGGCCTAGGTGGTGAAGATTGTTGAATGGGCTTTTTATTAGATGAATGTTATGGTCATTTTAAATAAGGAAAGAGGTGGTTAATTAGTGTCGAGGTTGTTGGGATCAATTGAATGGATTGGTGATTGGTATGTGTTCATTTGAGGTATATTTGTTGCTTCCCTGATTTTCTTTTTTTGTCAGCGAAGGGTGTCTGATTTCTTGGGACCCAACTTTAAGGGGCAGGACAACCGGCCTGTTAGAGCACTCTATCTAGCTGCTAATCCCCTTGGACACATACAAGGCCTACCTTTTATATGTCCTAGGTAGTTTGGATTACAATTCAAGGTGAATAACCAAAGGAGTTTGTATTCCAAATTTTGTACCAGTATTCCAAATTTCGAAGTCAGGACCTCCCTCCGTTTCCCGAACATGGAATGCCAGCTCGCCGATATATCGGTATCGGACACAAACCGATACTCCGATACCATTAAGTATCGTTTTTTACATTTTTTCCAAATATCGCCGATATATCGGTTTCGGACCGATATATCGGCCTTTTTTGAAAAAAAAAATTATTTTTAAAAAAAAAAAAATTTTGAAAAAAATTTTTTTTTTTTTTTTTTGGGAAAAAAAAACTTTCATGTTTGTTTTCTATCCTTTTATGCATATTTTGAAATCTATTCTTTGTTTAAATTAGTATAACTCATTTTAGAAGTTAGATTTTGAAAATATATGATAAAAACTAGTTTTTGACGACCGATATTTTTTTACGCAATATCTCCGATATTTCGTCTCTTAGGCCGACCGATATTTTACCGATATCCGATACGACATTCCTTGTTCCCGAAGCGTGATGGCAGTACGAACACTCTGTCTGCTTCCCTGATTATTGCTTACCTATATGTGATTAATTACCTTCTTAGTTTCAAATTCATGTCCTCTGCCTATAATTCTTAAAAATACTCCATATATTATATGTTTGGCATATAGAAAAAATTCAGAAAAGCTTAAATAGCATGAGCCCAAGTAATCTCAAGCCATCATATCTTGATCTGACGGGTACAAGGGGTGGGTGATGGTTCACACTCACCTACCCACTGATTTGATACCCACCATTAGATCAAAATTCAATGATTTGAGATAACTTAGCTCATGTATACTACATGAGACAAGTTTCATGTAAACTATAGATTTTGGGAAACTACCATAAGTACAACTATAAATTTGGTTGAAGTGACTTACTCTCTCCACATAAGCGTATTCCAAATGAACTAATTTTAGTGTATTTTGAAAAACTTAGGTAAATAATAAATACTAACATATGGATTATTTCCATAAATTAATTTTTTAAGTAAAACCAACACAGGGACTGTGCTCATAAGTAAGTAGGGGTGCAAGCTATTGCGGGCCTCGGCCCGAGCCTTAAGGCAATTCCAAAAATCCGGCCCGGACCTATCCCTAAGCGGGCTTAGGGTCGGGCTGCGGGCTTTGGGCCTTTAATTGGCATTTCACACCACAAGATTTTCTGTAAATGTTTTGTACAAAAATTTTGGCAGAATCTCAACAACAACTTCATTCGTATAGTAAGTGGTAAATTATAGGGAAAAGAAGTACCCAGGATGGGAACATTTATCACTGTCTCTTCGCTGTGCACAAACACATGAAAGACCTCTACCAATCCATGCTGTTGAGCCTGCCACAACCTCAACTTTTGCAAGAAAAAACCAAAAATATTTTTTTTGGCATTAATCTGATCGGAGAGAAAATTGACCATAAAAATATCAAAAAAAAAAGTTCTTGAGCAGATAGGGAACGAGCTAATAATGTATCACAATATTTATTATATATAAAAGAGAGAGAGATGGCCTTACTCATTATAGAGAAATGAATTTTTTTAATTTTAAATAATAAGTTTCCAAGACAAAATAAAGCAAATATTGATAGTTTTTCATACAGTAGTAGAGCCCGCTTCTCCAGATGAGCACGAGAACCGAATCAGCAACTGCAGCATTGGAAATATTTCACTTTGACCCATCAGCTACTCTTGCCTGCACTTGACATCCTTATCGGCTAATATTTGTATATGATTTTTTGTAAAAAAATAATGTCAATGAAGAATGTTATTTAAAGAAAAAAATTGCAGAAAATATACATCAAACCTGATGTTCAAGCTTTTCCAGATCAGAAGTCTACCACGTGAGTGGAGCGCCCATTTCTTATAGCTTCCCCCTTTTTGCTATTATAGACAAAGAAAGCTGGTATTTTTAATGGTAGTAGAATTAATTGAGAGTAAAGTGGTTACCGGGGAGCGATGGGCAGAGAGGGGCAGTGTAGTGGTCGTCAGAGGCAAGGTAGAGGTCTGACTCATCGTCAAGGAGGGGGAGGAGGACTGGTGGTGGTCTTGGTGGAAGTGGAAGGTGGAGGCGACCTTGAGGGAGGCACTGGCGTTGAGCAGCTCTCGCGAGAGTGAACAGGGCCGTTGTCACCATCGTTGTCGACCCAGTTCTTGTCGTCGTCGGAGGGAGTCGCCGTGGAGAAGAGGCGAGAAGACGGGCACAAGGTTGAAGGCTTGCCGCTTGAAGCTCCTGAGAAGACGAGGGGAGATAGGGTTTGCAATTTACAAACCGGGCATTGGGTAACCATTCAATATATATTGTATACATATAGATATACAGTATATATTATATTTGGGCCTACGGGCTTCCGGGCTTAGCCCGTTTTTTTTATCTTGGCCCGAGCCCAGCCCTAAATTTAGCGGGATTAAAATTTTGCGACTCTGCCTGACCCTGTGCCTTAAAATTCTGGCCCATACCCTTAATTTTACGGGCAGGGTAGGGTTGGGCTTGCGGGCCGGCCCACAAAAGTTGCACCCCTAGTCATAAGTAGGTGTTTGTTAGTGGACATGGACGTAAAGAGCTTTCTATTTAGGCCGATTTGTGCAAAAATATGTTGTTCACAAAAGAGTCCGGTTTATATGAGATTTGCATATAACTTGTATGAGCCAAATCTCCAACTGTCGGATGAAGATCTAAAATCAATCTGACATCTAACCATGGTCGGTCCCGCCTCCACACCTCCTCGACCCAATCCTCACCTCCGCCGGAGACCGTTGGCTCACCTCCGCCCTGACCGAAGTTCCGCCTCCTCGGGAGACCGCCCCACCTCCGGTAGCGACTATTGTCATTGGGCCACCTCCAGCCGCTGATGTCGAGCCGCCGCCTTCGTCAATGTTGGACGCGCTATGCGATCTCCAGATGATATTGGACGCGTTATGCGATCTCCGGCTCATCTCCTCCGCGACAGCAGACCCGATCGGCTCCAAATGCATGGCGTGAGCTTTCATTCTGGCTATGGACATCCTTTTTTCAGTTATCTTTTTAGGCTCATTGAAGGTCCGTGATACGATTACAAATGACAGTCCATTGAACTTGTACCACGCCTGAATACTGAAGAAATGAGAGACCTTTTTGCACCATCTCCATGGGGTAAAACACATAAGTTGGTTTGTGCAGGGTCGGTTCAGTGACAATGAAGCAATTTTTTGGCTCTAGACATTATCCACAGTAATAACCCTTTAAGTTGATTATTGAAATAACCACCCTTTTTTGCATGTTTTGATTTTTGGATCACTCAGCTCTTTTGCAGTTATAGTAAATAATTGAAGTCAGCTTCATTGTCATTGCCAAAAAACATTGAGTTTGAGCATCAAGGGCTGTTTTCTGGCCACACCAATGTTTAGGGCTTCTGCAAAGATTATTGTTACTGGTGAGATGAGAACTATAACTTCAGCAACAAAAAGATTATTGTTGCTTGAGCTGTATGCATGTCGACTTAATTGCTAAAAGATGAACCATAAACCAGATTTGGAAGATGCTGCCAGAGTTGTCTTATTTCTAAACTTTCTTACTTACGAAATTTTCTACTATTGTGAACTGCTAACTACAATGGTTAATATCACTTCACTAACTACAATGGTTAATATCACTTCACTAACTTAACTGATGGCAACTTTCCATCTCTTATCCTGGCAAGTGTATAGCTTGCCAACTCTCAGATTTAGTGAAGGCTAATTGCAGATATTTCTCACAGGAAGTAATATTAGGTATGATGTGGTTTGTTGGGGCCATGGTAAAAATCCTTTTGAAGAGATTCCCGGACTTGTTTTATTTTAAACTTTCTTCCAGAGCATAATTTCTTTTTATGTGAGATACTAACTACAATGGCTTAGATAACTTTACCGAGTTGTTGGGAAATTCCCATCTCTTAGCTTATATTGGCATGTAGCTCGTCCCTTCTCAGACTAAGGAATTCCATTTATTGTAGGATGATTGCAGATATTTTATTAAGGGTTCATTGTCTAACCCTGGCCGAGTTATGTGGGTTCAATATGCAACAACAAAAAAGATTTGAATTCGTTTACTCGTGATTTTATTTGTTTCATATCATTTGCTAAAACATTTTGTTGTACCAATTTGCTTTAAATAGGATATTTTCATTCGAGTCATCAGATTTGAGTACAAATGAAAGTAAGCCTTGGGGTTTAGAGAAATAAGGAAAAGGAACTTAGCCTAGTTAATTTCATTACAAGGTTGCTGAGTGAAGACCATTATGAGCAGTGACACAGCCTAGTTAATGTCATTCTGAGTTTGCTGAGTGAATACCATAAGGAGCAGTGGCCTATGCATCTACCATTAGAACATGCACAACAGAAGCATCAGGTGCCATTGAAACACATTTATCCATGTATTGTATCTCACGTGCAAAATAATGTGACTCACTTTGAAGCATAGTAATTTGATTATGTGGGCAAAATCAGAGTATTTAAATTATGTCAATAACAAAGAAAACAGTAATAAAGATCATTAAAACTGGTTCTTGTTGTTTGGATCTTTAGCTCAAATGGTTAGAGCACTCATGAATAGGCGAATCCTAATCTTGTGATATGGTGGTTCGAATCCACCAAGATGCTAGAAAAAGAGAGTAAGATGCTAATGTTGAAAACTACATTTTACATAAAACAAACCTCCTAGTCAAGGAAATTGATAGGTTGAAAGAGTTCTCTGTCTTGTCAAAGAGTAAACAAAATCTGTTGAGTATGACATTTGAGGTAAACTCTTAGTTCGTTGGCTCTTGTGGATTCGGAACACCAATTTTTGGACATGGCTTTCAACACTTTTGAGAGCTCTACTTTTTTGAGCTGAAGGGCCTCTACATTAAATTAGAAAATGAACAATTTACTTGATTTGCAAAATTTTGCTTCATGTGATTTGAGCCGATGACTTTAAGAATCATCATGTTGAATTATAAAAAAAGGAATCATCATGTCGCGTTGGATGGATGTTAAAGCTGCATTTAAATGTAAGGAGCATGTCATATGTGTGGTTAATAAATGTAGGGATTGAGAAACTTCTATCAGTCCATTAACAGACTTTATTTTCATTTGTCAACTCCATCTCACATTCATGTATTGGGTGATTTAGTGACAGGCAACATTTATAGTGGAGAAATTGAAGCGCATGAGTGCAATATGTGACATGTTTCTCTTTTTCCTTTCACTCATGTAAAAATATGAGGAATAAGAACTCAATATTGACTATCTGTAAATGACCCTCACAAAAGAGGAGTCTTGACAGTTTGTGAACAGACCATTCAAAAGATGCAAATAGTCTCCAATTTGACAAGAGAGTAGTAGCTGCCCATCCGATACTCTTTTTTCTTTAGAAGACTTTTGGTAGACTTGAACCACCGTCCTCTTAGGAAAATAAAAAGAAGTCCCAAGTGCTCTACTGTTTGAGCTGAAGAGTCATCAACCTTAACAACCAAATGAAAATAAATAAATATTGGACAAAAACTTTGTCTTCTCTCAATCCCATTATAAAAATAAAAAGGATGAGCATGAAATTTCATCCTAAAAGCATATAGAAACATAAACAAATATAAAATCTGCCTCCTGGTCACAGACCTATAGATTGCCAAAATTATATAACGTCCACTTCATAGAAGCTATCCCTGTCCCTAAGACATAAAAAACTATCTACATTCACTGTGCTACCAACCTACAATTATTGGAATGATAATAGAGCTATATGCAATTTACACACCTAATCCGGTGGAGCCACCGGCGGGAGGAGGGCCATAAGAGCAAAGACTGCCACAAAAACTAAATGAGGATGGGACACCACATGGTTAAGCGCATGAGCACATAGCGGTTGGATTGATGCGATTTAACTCATGCTCATATACAGTCGATTTACTTTGTTTCCAATGGAAAAAACCACAAGCTAGCGTTCCAAAAACTTGGAGATTCAACTAATAGGAAATAAGCAGTTTTAAACAGGATTGCTTTCAACTTTTGTAGAAACAAATCATATTAGAGTCAAAAACAGCAATTCAAACCTGAGAACAGGGAAGTATATTTGAATCTGTTAAACTTTCTCCTCTTGCACGGAGCATAAATTCCTCCACTTATCTGTCTGCAGCGAACAAAAACAGATCGCATAAACAAAAGCAAATTGGAAGATGGATTTATTTCATTTTTTTTGTTTGTAAAGCATGCATAAGCCATATAAAATTTCCCTAAATGTCTTTCAGCTTGATCGCCATTGCCAAAGACACATATATACTCCCTCCGGTCACTTTTAGTAAAAATGAACTAATTTTATAGTGTAATTGAAAAAACTGTATCTCTTAAATATGATCGGAGGGAGTATATTTCTAAAATGGAAAGCAGGGGCTTATCTAAAACTCTCTCTCTCTCTCTCTCTCTCTCTCTAACTACAGTCAAGCCCGAGTTCATTCTTGGATGTTCAACCATTAAACCAAGATACAATGACCTAATCAAAATTAGCAGGACAACATGCTCTTCCAGCAAAAATCAGCACTTAGCTCTTTTAATTTCGATTTTATCCCAACCAGGTGCAAAAATACGGTCAAGAACATAACTTTGTTCATCCACAATCTGCGTTTCCACTTGCTGCTTTGTTATCAGGTCGTATCAGCTTAATCACCTGGCTGCCTCTACGTTCAGGGTTCAAAGGAGCTGCTTCAGGAAGGCGAGGGCTCATAGACGAGGAAACCGAAGATGACGGCTCGCCATCATGAGGTAGGAAGTGAAAACAAGTTGTCGTATATGTGGAGGCCGAAGGGAAGACGAGCCACCATGGACGGAGAAGCCGGAGGCAAAGACGAACGGCGCGAAGGACGGAGGTGGAGGCCTTCCTTCGGGGAAGATGAAGCGGGAAGGCAAGATTGTGGAGGGAAAGATTGGCCTGAAAAGAGGTAGGGAGGTTAGGTTGAGCTTGGGTTAACTTAAGTTGGTGATGACCGTTAGATCAAATCCAATGGCTGTAATTTAACCTGGGCTCATATATGCTCATCTAAACTTTTCCCTTTTAAAACCCTTAACTTTAAATCCTAAAGTTGTACATTGAGATAGATTTATGATCACCACCACAGGATTCATCGCTTCCATCTGGATCACAAATCGGATCAAGGGGGTCTCGTGAGTTGATTCAAACTTGCCTGCCTTCTACACATTTAAAATCGCCTGGCCCATCACCATGCACATACAAACGGTATTTTTTCTTATATGTATAGAGAGAGAGAGAATAATTTACACGAGATTATCCTCATACAAGGAGCATGGGTCAATCTTTTAGGTAGTTTGATTCTAATCCGAGAGTGGGTATCAAGTCAATGGGTAGGTGAGTTCCTTGTAGTCTTGTATAGCCGTCAGATTAAGATTCAACGGCTACGAATTAAATTAGTCTTATATAAACTATATGAGAGTGATCTTATTTAAATTTTTTTTATCTATATATATTAAAATAATGAATCTGTTGACAAGGAAAGATCTGAAGGTGATCCATCCTCTGTTGTAGAGTTGTTGTAAAGTCAGTTGGAGAAGACACTCGGTTAATGGATGCACTACCTAAAGTAGCTTTTGCATTCTTCAATAATTAAGCAACTTTTTATTAACAAATCAAGAGATAACTAAAGATGGCCTACTAATATCTGTGTTTTTTGGTGCATCTTTTTACATCGATCATCAATATCACGGTAATATACTAGTCCTTTCACCCGGAATTATTATCACGATGAGGATTTTCAGAATGAACTAAAATTAATTCATTTTAGAAAATCTTATGGTGATAATAATTCCGAACGGAAGAGTACCATCAAGTAATATTTCTGTCATAAAACTTGAAGAGACTAAACCAAAACAAAAACTAATTTGAGCCTAGACAAAGATAATAAAGCCTTTTCTTCATGACATTAAACAACATAATGAAAAAACGTGCCAAGATCCACTAGTCATGAAAGAGGACGTAAGGGAGGCAAGGGTTTGTAGGGCCGAAGTCGTCGTCGTACTCCATACACCCGTTCCAACTAACTGCAAGGGCCGGCCAAGCCTGGGGATGAGCCGGAGACACGGTTGGTGCGAAAGAACTGGGCGGCGTGGCCCGTGCAAGGTTTCTTGGCGGCATGAATGGTCCAAGCCTTGAAGCAAGACATGGACGGAAGAGCAGGAAAAGGATCAGCAAGCGGACGACGAAGACGAGAAGCGAACTCAAGAGAGACATCTTCATGGTGAGGAGGCAGAGCAAGCTGAATGAAAGACTTCTAAAGAGCTTCAGCAGAGTTGATTGCATTGCTCAGTTACCCCGCATGTTAGTTTATAGTTGTAGTGTAGACCGACTTTCAGTAGGATTACGTAGAACAAATCAAGTAACAACTCTGAATAGGAAACGTTCCTTAGCTGGGTTGATATTCGGTGTCTACTGTCTAAAATAGGAAACTAGTTTCTAATGAATTGCATGTCCACGCCATAAGAAACTAATTGACATTGATCGAACAAGCCTTTCTGTCTTCGGCATTACGATAGGCCTTCCATGCAGTTTGGCGGCACATGCCAATGCGACTAGTGGTTGTACTACATGCTCGCATGCATTTAGAGCATAGCCCAAACGGACATCTAGCCTGACGAGGGTCCATGACCATGGTACATCGGGTTCTAGCATGATAAATATAGGGTTATGTTGCCTTCTTAATTACATGTTTGGAGTGCAGAAAGGCGCAGAGTTTGTGGAATTTGGCGGGGAGATTTACAACCAGTAAACTGGCAATATATGGCCTGAGATGGGCAGTGGCCATTTTGCCCAAGAAGGCTACCAAAAAGATTGCTATATGCGCAATGCGAGGCTCCTAGATAGTGAAATCAATTTCAACCCGCTTCCACTAGATGCAGTGTCATTAGTAACAGAACGTTGTTACAGTTTCGAGGACAAAGGAACATATATAAACAGAAGGAAAACCTACTTCGGTGACCCAGGTGGCGAAGATTGTTGAATGGTTTTTTTTTTATTGGTTCTACCACTTTAGTAATGCTTATAATGGTGCATGTACGCTCGATTAGAAGCATGTTATGACCATTTTAAATAAAGCAAGAGGTGGCTAATTAGTGTGTAGATTGTTGGGATCAATTGAATAGATTGGTGATTAGTATCTGTCCATTGAGGTATAGTTGTTGCTTCCCTTATTTTCTTTTTCGTTAGCGAGGGGTGTCCAAGTTCTTAGCACCCAACTAGAAGGGGCAGGACGGCTGGCCTCTTAGAGCACTCTACCTGGCTGCTAATTCCTTTGGACGCTTACAAGGGCCGCCTATTATATGTCACAGGTAGTTTGGAATATAATTCAAGGTGAATGGCCAAAGGAGTTAGTATTCAAACTCAGGACCTCCACTTCCTGGTGGCACTACCAACACCCTGTTTATTTACTTAGCTGATTATTGCTTACCTGAATGTGAATCTTTAGTTTCTTAGGGGTTATTTGGGAGACCATTTCATTTTCCTTTCCCTAAAAGATATGAGAATGGAAGTTTGTTTGGGATTCCCTATTTTTCAATTTTCTTTTAGATCATTTAGTATGTAAAGGGTTGTTGGGAAGTTCATTTAAAAACCCATTTAAGGCTATTCATGGTCTAATTTCACCGTTCTCTTTCTCATTCTCATTCTCATTCTCATTTAGCATTTATATGTCCTCATGAGGACATTTACATCGTAAATGAGAAATAGCCCTTAAATAGCCTTAATGATACTTTGTCATTTAAATGTAATTCACTCCATGAATGTGCCTCCCAAACAAGTTTTAGTGGGTAATGGTCTTAAATGATATGAGAAATGACCTCCCAAACAACCCTTCAATATGAAATTCATGCATTCTCTCTATATTTCTTAAGTATACTAAATTTATTATAAGTTTGGCATATATAAAAAATCTGGGAGACTACCGTAAGTATAACCATATTTTCTTTGAAGTGACTTGCTCCTTCCGTCCGGAATTATTATTGACAAAAGCTGGTTCTAATTTAACTCACTTTAATGTATTTTAAAAATCTTATGTTAATAATAAATCCATCGCCAAAGTCGCTGTAGTGGATGAAGAGGATCTCCCTTGATCTGTAATCCGAGAAAGGTAGATAATTCTTTTTAATTATTATGTTAGCCTTTTTAATATTCCAATACCATTGGTCAACAACACCTTATTTCATTATATAATTTACTTCCTTAAAGACTTTATTTTTCATACTTAAATTTACTATAATTTTTTTCTTGTTTGCTAAATTATTACTTGCTTAATTTTTAGATGATTATAATTTTGTATATAAGTAACTTCCATTAATATTTAGTTTTTTTTTCACAATATACGACCCTGCAAAGCCAACACAGACAAGTGTTTAGGCCCTGCAGAAACAACATTATGCAAATCAAGTGTATTTATTACTTGCATGGAGGAGTTAGAATTAATTAAAAATGATATAGCTAGTCATAAAATGATTTTAATATTTCTATTATAGTGCTTAATTAGGTCTATGATTCTTTGTAAGAGATGAAAGTGGAGGTATTTCATGTTCTTTGAAATTTAAAGAACGTGATGAAGAGTACGAAAGACTCTTCTAATCAAAGCGATATATTAGAATATATTCAACCAATTGATGGAAAAATGCAGAAACTGGAAAGCAGATAGTTTGAAATCAGTCTTTTGGTTAATAGCAAGTTGGAAGCTTTATTAATGTGGTAGCTGAACTGCGATATAGCAGATTAGACGAGTTCGAAGATAAAATAAAAGAGCTTATAGAGGATTCAGAAAAACAACATATTTCTTATATTATATCGTTTTTTATTTTATAGTCAGAATCTTTAGATAATTATTTTCTTGAGTTGTAAATGGATGTTGTTATAGTAATTTCTTTTATTAAATGTTTGATTAGCCACAAATCACATATTTAAGAAGGACATGGAAGTGCTTCGTAAGGAAGAATGTATGTTTGCCTTAGAGAATGAAGTCTTAAAGGAAAAGTGCAATGTTTGAAATGTTTTACTGAAGAGAACCAAACACTTTTGAGTTTTGAGAAAGGAGGAGTGATGGGATTCAGGTTTGTATTTTCTTCGTTACTGAATTCTTTGCATTTAACTCCTAATTTTGTTTTAATATTGATAAGATTTTTAACCGTGTAGTAGGAAAACATCTGAAAAAACAAAAGGAAGAGTACAGGTAAGCAAGATTCACTGTACTGAATTTTTGTTTGTTGAAACAAATTTAGAAAGAAAAGGATGAAGATCAGATTACGAGCCACAATTGCAGCACTTCCAATTTGAGCTCTTTCCTATACAAGCTCCTGATTGCAAAATGAAGGTGGTAATATATGAAAAGCAAGTGAAAAAGAACAGGGCCCTTAATAGCAAGTTCTATGTCATTGTATAGACTAAAAGCATCTCCTAATCTAAGAATATGGCTTTACAATACATGAATTATTTTTGTTGTGGATCTTGGTCATGAACTTGACCTCTTCGTTGTGGGTAACAAGATAACATCTATTCTGATGTTCCCATTTTAACTGCCGAAAAAATTGGCAATGTTCTTTCATTTTCTTCCATTTGATGACATCTCATTTGACATGAATCACAAGATAGTTGGCAAAGGGGGGATCGACATAATCAAATTCACCTTATTTGCATTTAAATTTTATTATACTGCAACATTTATATAAGTGGTGATGGCTAATTCAATTTGTATTGTACCAATTCTTTTTCTCTTTTTGTTTCTATTCTCGTATGGTGACATACCTTTTTGTCCTGTTAAAGATGTTTAATGATTTTTTTCCTCAATTTTTTCACTCAAACTTGTCTTCCTATATTAAATTTTTTAATATTGAGACCTCTAACTGCTGTGATAATAGCATTGCCATTCAAGCAAAGCAGAGGCTGCACAGGGAAAATTCGAATTCCAGAATCTCCCTAGGAAAACTGTGAAGGGACCTTGGACCTACAATTTGGCATTTATTAGAAGCAAGAAAATATCAAATGCTAAGATATGAAGATTTTGTGCCTTCACTTTTTTATGACTTCTGTTTAGTCAATTTAGTTGATATTGCACGAAGAATTGGGGCAGACACTGTTAGTTTGTGGAAAATGTGTGAACCTGCAGTGTTTGATCGTTTTGTGTTTTTATAGCATTGACCACCCAGTGTCCTCCACGTGGCAAGGATGTAGTTTGCACTGGCTATTCTGAGGATCATTGGGTGTTATTTATTGAATCTTTATTCAGAGTTGATTTTGGTCTCTGGAAGGACATTTAACTGCCCGATGGGATGTCTGTCTTTTGTGTTTTAGCAGTTAAACATGTATTCCCACCATCCAAATGATTCAAACACAGTGGCATTTCTTACATGTAAGGGGGCAGCCAATGAAGCAATGAGCAAGTAAAAGTATTCAGATGCAGTTTCTTTTTTATATATTATTTTATCCACGATGTAATTTCGTTGAGCATTCTTGGAATAGGAATCCTTATTCTTTCAAGATGTTTATATTTGTACTTTCTTTTTGGATAACTCAAAAGATGTTTGGAAGTCAGTCAGACAACCATGTGACCATCCGCCACCGGACCGAGGCCCAGGGAAAACGATCCTCTACTGCAAGCCCAATCCCATTAATCATGCTCTGGTCACATGGTCATGGTTCATCCACCAGACTTTGGGGCCCGTCTCCTTAGAACTTAAGGATAGAAGTAATAGAACAGACGAGGATAAGGATACTTTCATTGCGTAGGGGCCCTTTTGTACACCAAAAGGATAATCTTAAAAAGCTCGGTTACAGCTAACTAGAAGCCTTTCAATCAATTCTGGCCCATCTTAGGTTTGAGTAATGAAGAACACTCACGTGAACATGCCCTTTCCGATGTCAGTATCACATATAATGCAGTGAAGGGGGGCTGATTGAATGTCTATATCCATGTAGCCACAATGTAGACTTTTCTTCTACCCATTTGATAATGGGAAAAGGCATAAAATTGGAGATCTTGAAACCATTATTGCACTTACCGCAATGAACGAAAACAAACCTTGATTGCATGAGCCCACTTGTCTTTTTTTATTTTGCTAAAGGAACACAAAACAAGCAATTTTACAGTTTCTAAAATGAGTATGGAATGCTCTTACCTAAAGGAAAATGCAATGGGTCCTCCTTGTAACCTTTTTGTTCATGTTGATAGATGTGGCTGCCTGATATAAGGTATTGAAATTGAAATGCTACGACCTTTGGCACATAAAATTTAAATTATCAAGAGTTGGAAAAGCGAATTAGAGAAATTTAGCATAAATAAGGTTGTGAACAGGTACGGTACGGGTTGGTTGACAAAGTTTTACATGCCTCCACACCCTCCAGCCTTTTTCATTGAAAGAGTAGCGGGTGACACACAAGCTTGAAGCCCATTCGCATTGATGGCATAACCCTTATACGGTCTTAGGCATGGGGCCTATGCAATCAATTGCAAGCATAGTGCTGTGGCTGCAATCGGTCGAAGCGTTTTCATAAGTGAACTCACATTGTCAGCCATTCAATGTAGATATACATCGTATATTTGCTACACATTTGTTTGAAATTGGCACTTCTTATTCACTCCACTTCATGGTCAGTCATGGTCGTACAAACTCTACAAATAGTATGAACGATCGAATAGTGATACAATTGTGTAAAAGAACATAGGCACACATTTTTGCAACTGAGAGCTCAAATTGTTAGCCAGTCAATGTAGGTATACATCGGATATTTGCTACACATCTGCTTGAAATTGACTATTTCTATTTATTCCCCTTCGCGATCAATCGTGGTCTTACAACCTCTACCAATAGTATGAATAAATGCCCGCACAAATGTGTAAAAGATCACATGCGCACAATCTTTCAAAATGAAAGAAACATACGGGCATTTGTTATTTCTTGTGATTGAAGAATCGTCTGAATGACACTTTAAAGATATCTAGCAAAGAACTACTAAAAGATTAGATAAAACTTCAAAGATGCTAGATATGTCTGTGAATATTCTTCACCACATACTAAAGGCTTGAAACTAAATAATTCAGGACAAAAAAAGAGGCAAATAATGCAACATACGCTTCCCCGTTGGCTTGTTGCAATGTGCACCACGATGTGTGCCCAATGTGAGGGGCCGTGACATTATAGTCGCATGCATGTGTGTGAAAGGCACGTAGAGGGACGAGAGTACATAGTATTTGACACCATACAAGCATTTTTTTCTCTATCCATTAACCTCCTTTACACCATCCATGAATTAGTATGCATCTGATAGCATAAAATAGGACAATTATCTAATTTTTCAAGTACAGCAAATAATATGGCACAAAGGGAGTATGAAGCTCTAAGAGGCCAGTTGCATGCCCTACCCTTTCTATGACATGTTTGGGTAAAGAAGCAACCTCTTCTAAAGCAGCCATTTTTTCACTAAACATTCCATCAGGCTGCATGCAAGAAATGCGCAATATATGCCTAACCCTCATCACGAGGAGATTCTTGGAGAAAATGGCTTCAAACAAAGCGCTTTACATTCCCATACACGCTCGAATTCTCACACACGTTTTACTAACAAAAAAAAAGAAAAAAAAATGCTAGCCTCTCACATTATATCCTCCTGAAAGTAGCTTCTGTCGGTTGCATGCATATGGCTATATAAATAATTCATCCTTAACTAGTCGGCCAGTATGGGCCAAAAAACACTTAAAGGAAATTGAAAGCACTTTTTGTTAGTTAGCATTTAGCAACCCCTAAGGGTCATCCGGTGAGCAGTCCCATCTAGAGGCCAACTTAATTTCCAATTTTCTATCTCATTTTTTTTTTCTGAATTGTAGCTGAGAAATTATGTAATGGTAGACCACCATCGAACTTGGGCCCAGGTAGGTTACACCCCACATCCGATCTCTCACAACCACACAATCTGAGCTGTCCATTTAAATGCTGACTCTCACCAGTAGGAAGATGCCACGTCATCTTCATAATGCATTTTTGTCCTGCTTCGTCGGTGAGGCCGACATGTAGCAAAAAAGGGTTTATTCGTCCTGTTCCTTCTTCGTTTCCTCTTCCAATTTTCTTTGATTTGGAATTATTAATGTTTTGCGAAAAAAGAAATTATTGTTTTTTTGACATAGACACCTTGAATAGCTGGTGAAATTATCTAAATCGTCCTAAGAACAAGAAGAAAAAAGCATGCAGTTGCAGTCCCCACTCTGTTGACCACACAAAGGACTTAATATTGCAATTTACCCTATGCTTTGATGCTTACCCATTGTACATACCGGAGGGGGATATGATGCTCTATGAAGCGGTTGCCCTGTCCTTCCTACTTAGACCCTAAATATGTCTTTTACGGGGGAAAGAGTAGTAAAGGATGAATTTGAAATAAAGAAATAGATTGAACAGGATATCAATATAATGAATGGAGCATATGAAGAGCATTTACATATTAAAGCTATCATAAACAAAGAGAGCAATAAACATTCTCTCAATCTTAAGATTACATTACTACTGTAACCATAGTGACTTAGAATTTCTCTTTCACTAAGCAGCCCATGTTCAACAATGAACGAAAGTTTAAATTGCTATCAAATATATGCCAAATTTATTAATTTTTTATGTAGACACCTTTAGCAGCTTAACGTAATTATCTATAACTCCCTAAGAACAAAAGAACTAGTTAAAATCCCCACTAAGCCTAAATCTCTTTAAGAACAAAAAACTATTTAAAATTTCCACTATGTCTAACGTTCCAAATTTTTCCGGTGCTTGTGAATCATAGCCGTTGTTTGTTCTAAGATGGGATTGGCGGAGGGATGTGATGCCTGCTCTTCTAGTGGGATTCTAAGGATCTCAGATACTGATAACATGAAAAGTAGCAAAAAATTAAAGAATTCAAGGTTTAATGATTGAAGTACTATATGCAATTTATAAATGAAGTGCAGAAGATATAATGAATAATCATGTCAATCTTGTAACATTGAAGTTTAAAAACTATTATAATCAACAAGAGAGTATTAGAAAAAAAAAGACCAATTAAAACTCTTTTTCGATCTTATACATTACAATTGTGAATGTAGTGAGGAAATATTAATTGATATGATATTTATGCCAAAACATGTGTGATTGCTTTCGTTGGAAGGGACACCATCCTTGATCTATGTAAAAATTATACCCTGCCCACTGCAAGGGCACTCACAAGGACTAAGCCAAAAAATGAACTCAAGAAGGGGGGGGGGTGGTCAAAATATATAAAGCTAATTACTAAAATGAAGAAAACTTGCAAATGTGCCCTGCCACTCCTTAAAGAGTAGAAGGGTTAATTGTTGTTAGTTATAATTTCAAGTGTAGGCCAGCCAATGCTTATATACACTCTTTTTTACTAGAATACTCCCCCTCCTTCCCATATTAAAGTTTATTTGTTTGTGGGTTTTCAAGATGAACTAATTTTGAAAAACAAATACGACACACAATAAGGGACAAAGTGAGATATTATTGTATAGTTTATCTCCTTTCAATAAAAGACCTATTGAGTTTATTAAAATGAAATGAACTAAAATCCCACTGTTGGGCACCAATAAGGATTATATCCTGACTTAGGGGCCGTTTGGATTGTGAAAAATCCAAAACATCCACAGTAAAAAAATCCACTTTCACTATTTATTTCCGTATTTTTCACTGTGGATGTTTTGAATTTTTCACAATCCAAACCGCCCTTAACCAGAGAATTGATGGCAAAGAATACTATGCTCTAAGAGGTTTGTTACCTTACCCCTTCTAGTCGGGTCCTAAGGACTTGGACACCCCTCGTAAAAATAATTATTTTAAAAAGATGATATTTTCTTGACTTAAACCCCTCAAATTCTGGAGCTTAGAAATTTGAATAACAATGAATCAAATAACATGATGTGACATGAGACGCACATGCACAAGTCCCATCATAGTATTGTTCCAATTATTGGCTATGTGTAGCAATAAAATGGTGGACTAGTGCACCAATAGACCCGGTCTTACCGTATAGAAGAATAAAATCGAACCATTTTTCGTTTAGATTTTCATTAATTATGATCTGGAGGCTGTCCACCACTGATATGTACAAACAATAACACCAGTGAACCAGTGGTTGACTCCTTCATGGGAAATTCTCCATGCTTAAATGTACTTAGATGCAACCAAAAATACAAGTTGCAGAATAATCAGCTGGTAAAGTTGAATATATTTAATTACTCTTTGTGCACTAAAACAAAAATGCTCTTCTTAAGTTAATAACTTTTAAGATGATTATGATAATAAAAAGTTATTAGGGCTGATTTGAGCCACAGTAACCTATATGTGTAGGACCCATAATGTAGTATTTCCAAGAAGAGATGTGAAATCATGGTATTATTCCCTTTCTGGTGATTAAATGAGCAGAGAGCATTCTCTACAATGGAGAAGAAGCCAGTAGGAAATATAACAAGACATGGACATGAAGGGATAGAAAAAAAATCTGGACTAGATATAGAGACACAGCTTATCAGAGGCAAGGAGGGGCCGGTGGAAAGCTAGCAAATAGCTGTATGAAAAGAGTGATATGATCCATTCCAAAGCTGTCATGGATCTTTCTACTTCAATGCAGAAGTTTCAATCTCCCTTCTCTTCACTATATAAGCCTCCCTACCCCTTCTCACTTCCCACACAAAACTTCCCTCTCTATTTCTCTCTCTTGCCATGGCTCTTCAAACCAATTTGAGAAACACGATCCTCTCTTTACTATGCTTCCTCTCTTGCTCTCTTCTAGCTTTTGCTAGGCCAGCTACCTTCCTCCAAGACTTTAGAATCACATGGTCTGACTCTCATATCAAGATGATAGAAGGAGGGAAAGCAATTCAATTGGTTCTTGATCAGAACTCCGGTAACCCCTTTACTGCATCCACCGATTTCCTACTTCTTCTTTACTTATATCCAAGTTAACAAAAATTACTTGATATTTTCTTATTCAGGATGTGGGTTCGCTTCCAAGAATCAGTTCTTGTTTGGGAAGGTCAGCATGAAGATCAAGCTCATCCCTGGAGACTCTGCTGGAACAGTCACTGCCTTCTATGTTGGTCACTCATCATATCATCCTCTTCCATTTTTTTTTTATAACGAGGGGTGTCTGAGTCCTTTTAAGAAAGACCTGACTAGAAGGGCAGGGCAAGCGGCCTCTTTGAGCACTGTATCCTGCCACTGCCAATCCCCTTGGGCACGTACAAGGCCCACCATCCATCATACGCACTGCGTTCCATGTATTGTTGTTTACATATGCACGAATAAATTTTGAACAATATATGATTTGTGATTCACGTTTTCATCTTATGTTTGATAGATGAATTCGGACACTGATTCTGTGAGAGATGAGCTTGATTTTGAATTCTTGGGGAACCGGACGGGACAGCCTTACACTGTACAGACAAATATTTATGCCCATGGCAAGGGTGATAGGGAACAAAGAGTCAACCTATGGTTTGATCCAGCTGCAGATTACCACACGTATTCAATCCTTTGGAATCACCATCACATAGTGTAAGCCTTTTTTCTTAACCACAGATATTCATTAACTTTAATTCCAAACAAATAACTTGGTACACATACATGCAATTATTGAGTTAACATAACTATTTAGCTTTGTTGTCACCATGCATTAACATATGAAAACTAACTATTAGTTCACTAATGTGTGTATCACTAAGTGTTTCTACCTTATTTTGTTACCTTAATGGTAACTAGCTAAGACAGTATGTTTAATTGCAGCTTCGCAGTTGATGAAGTGCCAATTAGGGTTTACAAGAACAATGAAGCAAGGGGCATCCCATACCCCAAGTCCCAGCCAATGGGGGTCTACTCGACGCTATGGGAGGCCGATGATTGGGCCACAAGGGGTGGGCTAGAGAAAATTAATTGGAGCAAGGCCCCATTCTACGCCTTCTACAAGGACTTCGACATCGAGGGGTGCCCCGTTCCAGGGCCCGCAAGCTGCGCAATGAACCCTAGAAACTGGTGGGAGAGCCCAGCATATCAACAGCTTGATCCCATCCAAGCAAGGAAGTATCGGTGGGTCCGTATCAACCACATGATATACGACTACTGCACCGATAAATCTCGATACCCCATCACTCCAGCTGAATGCATGGCCGGTATCTAATACGCCACTCAATCTGAGGTATAATGCAGACTAAGTTCTCTGCAGTTGAGGAGCATTGTCACTACTATATTACTAAGTAACGCGAGTGTTACTTAGTTACAATAATGCAATTTCAATTTTCAAGGTCGTACCACATAAACTTTGTGCTAAGTGCACTGCAACTTACGTTTCCTATCGATGAATTGAAGGAAACCTTGTTTATATTTTACTGTATGTGTGTGTCACAGCTTTCAATTTTATGGTTGTAAGTACTGTACGAGTTTTATTAAGGTTTGTTACGTCCAATGTGCAAGTGTAACTATATATATATATACGGAGTTATATCTGAAATAAAGTAATGTAACATTATTGTGAAAATGATAGGACACAACCATCTTCATGAAGTTGTACGTTGAATGTGAAAATTCTTTCTTTCACACTGCTTTGGTAATGTTTATGCCAGTTTGAAATCTAAAATTTGTCAGTTCAAGAATTTCGAAGTCTTCCATCATTTCATAGGGCATCAAATCATATAGAAAAGTAATATAGGCCTACATAAGAGATTTACAATTAGAGCAAATTAAGAGTACAAATTAAATGAGATACCAAGTGGCTAGAGGACCACAAGTTCGTGTGGCTGTCTAATAAACACACGCAGCAGTTGTCGGTGCTCATTGAAAAATGTTTTTCTAACCAACATTATGTGATCAGCAAGCAGGACCCAGGGACAAGAGGAGGGGGGACTCAGAAATCTTAAGTAAAGTTATAGTTTCTCCTTTTATTTAGCTTTTCCTTCCTCTCGTCTGATGACATGGAAAGTTATAATGTGATGTTAGTAATGAAAATTCGTCAGGCTAGTCAAACTGGTGAGAATTTATGATTCATGGTTTAGATCAATGATGTGAAGTGAGAAATTTTAGGAGGACAACAAGCTTGTATTTAATATGCATACTGCAAAAAACAGCCAAGTTGAAAGGGAGTGACACAACAAATAAAAGAAATGAAAGTGAATGACACAAAGGAGAAAGAGACTAACAACCGAAAACAAAGATTGGGTCGCTTTACCTTTCTTCCACAAACAGAATGTAAGTTCTTTCTTTTCGTTGGAGTTGTTTCTAAGCTTTGAATAATTGAGCATGCATTTTAGCTCCAAAAACACGGGTTCCCGTCCATAAACAATACTCCTTCCATTCAATAAAATCTGTCTGCATTTGAAAATAGGTTAAATTTATTGGAATCTAAGGTCCGTTTAAAAAATAGTCTTTTCCCTATCTCTTGCATGTTTTTTGGTCGTGAGAGAGCAAATTCAGCGAGGCAATGATGGACACATTTTTTTGTCCAATGCGGCCGGGCTTTATTAGATAGAATTCTTAGGATGTTCCTTGTTAGAGAAACCAGCAAGACCAAGATTGCAAAATTCTCAACAAATATGATAAACGTAAAGGAAAATCATATACAATTGGTCAATGTATAATAAATACCTACACATGGCCCCCATGATTTATGCTATGTCAGCTAAGCTAATGAAAATGACATAATTGAGTTCTAAGAATTTTTAAAAATAATTTTGACTTACAAGCTGGTTAAAATGTAACCTATAAATTCTAGTTTATGCAATTCATAATCTTCTCCAATTTGACTTAGAATGGTGAGATAGGGAAAGAAATGTGATGGACAGAGAGAGAGAGAGAGATTTTGACATGAAAAAAAGATTGTTAAGAACAACAACTGAGCTAGGCCGCGCTAGAGAGAGAAGTTGGTTGCCAATTGGAGAAATGGATCGGATATTTTGCATATAGTAATTATGAATCGAGTTAAGGATAAATCCCAATAAGATATTTGAGATATAACGTACCTACCATGTAAAATGCTATAGGTGGTCTAAAAGAAGTGTTAATGCCATTTGATAATCTAAAATTGAGAAATAATACTATTCTCAAATATGGCTTGAATAACGAGAATAATCTTATGTTAAAATAGTTTATTATGTCAGTAGCCTAGTGAAAGTTTTAAACATGTACTTTCATCAGATACTAAGTTTCATACTTCAAGTTGATTTTTCATAGTGAAATGTATGTTTTCACAATGCAAGTTATTTTCAAAACCAATGTTAACATGCGACCTGTGTAATCCGAGTGCACTTATAATGGAAAAAGCTAATGTCCAACAGCCCAGCCCAACTGGTTGCAAAGAGCCTTTTTACAAACACCTTTTCTAGAAACGAACAGCAGATTCAAAGATCACATGGGCAGGCAGTCGGCAGGATCAAGGGATACAGTCAACCTGTGCGGAGGAGGGTGTTTTCAACTCTCCACATTACCCTCCACCTTATTCCTCTCTTCCCCCTTCTTCTCCATCTTAACATGCTACAGCTGCGAACACTCTTAATAATGGGAGGTGGTGGTGTTTTGACCACACCCCCTCATCCGTCCCTCCTATATCATCTCCAATATAGTGCTCATTTATGTCACCGATGCCGCAATGGTGTGTTGTCGGTGAGCCCTAAGTGAGGGGCTGTTTGGTCTTTTGTTCATAAAAACCTAATATAAAAGTGGTTAGAAGGCCAAAACATGTAGGACTAGTTTTGGGAGAGAGCCGCCACGCGCCAGAGAGCCGTCACGCTCGGAGAGAGACCGCCACGCACAAAGAGGAATTCAGCCTTCTTTGGGGAAGAAGAAAAACTTCTATTTCGTCTGTAAGTTGTGTGAGTGATGCTAAGAGAAATCATTGTAATTCTCCCTTGTATTTCATTCTCTATCTAGTGGAATTGTGTGATCCCGTGGATATAGGCAGCAAGGCCGAACCACGTTAAATTCCCTTGTGTTATTTGCTTTCTTATTGCTGTTCCTACGATCTATTCTTCCGTTGTGAGGGATCGGCCTGGCGAGGGTTGTTCTATTCCCTACAATTGGTATCAGAGCTTCAAGAGGAGATGGGCAACAATGACAAATTCAAGATAGAAAAATTTAATTGCCAAAATTATAGATTTTGGCGCATGCAAATTGAAGACTATTTGTACCAGAAGGATCTTTATCAACCTTTGATTACAACTAAGCCCATTGGTGAAAACAAGGTGGGAGTTGCTTGATCGCAAGGCTCTAGGGGTGGACAAGTTTTCTATATCTTTATCGGTGGCATCGAACATCACGAAGGCCAAGACCACGAAGGAATGCTTTGATCTGCTTGAGCGGTTGTATGCGAGTCCTTCTTCTACAAATAAGGTACATCTTGTGCCGAGCTTCTTTGATTTGAAAATGTCTGATGATGAGACTCTGGCAAATCATTTGAATTCATTCCATGCTTTGGTGAATCAACTTGAAGTAGTAGATGCTAATTTTACAGAAGATATATAGTTTATTGCTTTGCTTAAATCTTTGTCATCTGATTCGAAATCATTTAAAGTTGTTGTTCATAGTTCTCATAATACGGATAAATTTAAGTTGAATGATGTTTGTGGAATGATATTGGCTGAAGAAACACGCTGTAAAGGTGGTTCTTCTTCATCCAGTTCAGCCCTAAGTATGGAGGAGAGGGGGCAGCGACATCATAGGGGAAAGCCTGGATGGAGAGGGGAATCCAAGAGGGGGCAGTCTAAGTCCAAGAACTGTAAGGGTGATGGGGCTTATTGGCAGTGTAGGCAGAAAGACCATATGAAGAGAGATTGCTCAAACCATCCTCATGATGGAGCACAAAATCATGACAAAAACGTAGTTAATGTTGCATAATCTGATTGCATGTTATTGTATATGGAAAGTGATATGTACATGAAATATGCATTTTATTATCTCCTAAACTTATGTTTCTGCTAGTGTTTGTTTAGAATTATTGCTACTTTAATATAGTTTTTTGTTTTTGTAGGAAACAAGAGCAAAACGCAGAACTAGGATAAAACGCGACTCTAATGATTGAATATTTACAACTTCGATTGCATATCTCTGATGGGACTGATTTAAGTTTCATGTTAAAGTACACGAAGTCAGCTTTCCAACGCCACTGACTGTTCGCAATTCGGAGTTCTGAGCAAAAAGTTATGATCATTTCAAATATCACGCGCGAAAGAGGCACGATTAAAGAGAAGAACCGTCAAGATGAGATTGGATGGATGAGATTAATACGGCGGGTTTTTAATAAGAAAAAGAAAAAAAAAGGGAAATTGAACTGAACCGACCGGTTCGGTTCCGGTTCGGTTCAGAAAAGAAAAAAAAATTGAAGACAGCCCGAGCCGAAACTCGGGCGTTCGGGCGTCTGTTTCAGAACAGAGCCGATGCTCTGTTTTGATGAGCGCCGGAGTACGGCACCGGAGAATGGCCGCTGGGTCGACGGCGGCGAGCTGGGCGAGGCCGGCGAGGATTGCAGACGACGGCGGCGAGCTGGGCGAGACCGGCGAGGATTGCTGACGAAGGCGGAGCTCGAGGCAGCGAAGTAGAGCGGCGGTGAAATCGACTGGTATAGCGACAGTAGCGGCGGAGGTGGATTTCGGCGAGGCTGACGATCACGGCGCTGATGACGCCGGTGAAGTACGGCGACGACAAGGCAGACAGTGACATTAATGGCGGAATCGGACTCAAAATCGTGCTGGAATCAGAAAAATGGCAACTTGGGCCTAATCGGGAAAACAGATCCGTGTCGGAATTGGAAAGCCTCGATTTAGATTCCTTCCTTGAATAGGAATCGACGAAAAAATCGGATTGGGATTCTCAGTCGAAGGCTATAAAAACAGAACAGAGAGAAGATTAGGAAGAGCGGCCGACAGAACGAAAAAGAATGGAAAAACACTGAAAAAACAGAGCTTTGACGATCGGATTTTCGCCGGAAAAAGTCAGGCTTTCCGGTGGGTCTCGGTCGGAGCAAGAGGTGGGTCTTGGCCGGAAGGAAGAGGAGTCGAACGCTGGGAGAAAGCTGTGATTTTTGGGTCGATTTGCAACTGCTACAGTGCGCGTCTCGCCGGAGAAGATGATGAATAATGCTACAGTGCTACAGTGCGCGTGAACAGTGCCGGGTGAATAGTGAACAGTATTCCTGCGACCAATCCAATGAACCAGGCTTTTTCTTCCCTTCTTTTCATGTCTAGCTAAATTTCATTGTACTAAGACTAGATGAAGCTCTGCTGAATTTGTTGACTCTAAACACTTATTTGCATTTCTAAAGTTGTGATTTTTATTCCATATGCTTAATATTTTGCTATGATTATTCTGTTGCTCGAGAGAGGGTAGAGTAATTGTTAGTGAAATTAAACTAAGGGTTTGTTAATGTTCGAGAGATCTTAGCGAATTCGAAGGTATTAATTGAATAAAAATTGCATTTTTATGATTGATCTTTGCTCGAGAGAGGGAGATTAATTAAGTTAGATTTAATTGTTTAGTTGCATATTCGAGAGGGCTGCACATATTACGATTATTCGTGACTTCGAGAGGGGCACGGGTAATTGATCACTTAGAATTGTACGGGTTTAACGGAGAGGGTAGCTATTTGGTTTGGGTGGATTCGAAGTCTTAGTATATTTCTCATCATATTATTTTCACATAAATTTCATTGCTTTGTTAAATTAGAACTTTTCATTCTGTTATAACTAGTTTCATAAAAAAATCAAATCTTTCATTAGAATTAAGTTGAATCAGTCCAAGTCCTTTGGGTTCGACCTCGTTACCACTAGACTATACTGAGTCTTGTGCGATTGCGAGTAAAAATAGTAGAAAAATCAGTCAATCAATTGGCGCCGTTGCCGGGGAAGTGTTTATCATATATTTTCATTTATTTCAATAAAAAAATGGAAAAAACGGAAAAAAATATTTAGTTTTTAGGTTGTTTGTTAGTATTTTTATAGGTTTTGATAGTTTATCCCGTTAAGATGCATTTTACAATTCTTAAGAGATTAATTTGCATTGGAAGTGTGAGTAAGTATACTGGAGGATAGAGAACTTAACTGAGCAGTATCTTTCTTTTACCGTCCTCTTGGAACCTGTGCTTAAGCTAAGAAAACTCACTCACACACTAGTTACATAAAGTAATACCCTCTAGAGATTTGTTGAATACTAATCTTCAGTGGGATGTCTTTAGTCAGAGTCATTATCTCCTAAACTTATGTTTCTGCTAGTGTTTGTTTAGAATTATTGCTACTTTAATATAGTTTTTTGTTTTTGTAGGAAACAAGAGCAAAACGCAGAACTAGGATAAAACGCAACTCTAATGATTGAATATTTACAACTTCGATTGCATCTCTGATGGGACTGATTTAAGCTTCATGTTAAAGTACACAAAGTCAGCTTTCCAACGCCACTGACTTTCGCAATTCGGAGTTCTGAGCAAAAAGTTATGATCATTTCAAATATCGCGCAAGACCTAAGCATCTTGAAGTCAGGCCTTACACAGTCCTAGCGGAAAAAAAAAGTTTGTGGTGTATTATCTTCTCAAATCTAGAATGTTGGACCCGAATGAGGCGCACAGATCTGTGCTATCATGAACCTAAAGATTGGGATGACTACGTAGATTCTGATGTTCTTTGGTTAATGGGTAACACTGGATATGTGTAAGACAGAAATTTAGAATGTATTGCTACAATGTTCTACACTTTTAATATTTTAAGTATAATGCTATATCATATTGAGCAGAAATTTCCAAGATGAAAGTGTGGAATAAAACCACTTACTTGAGGGCTTCTATATTCCTGTTGATTATAAACCAAGTACGTGTGGTTAATTCTCTTAAGCATTGTAGTCTGCATTTGAAGGGATAATAGGTTTGTTTGTTTTGCAGTGTTTTGATTTGTTTTTACATTTAGGTTAATTAGGTTAATTCCATAAATACATGTTTGTGGGTAGCATGGCTGCAAACCCTCACGAGACAACACTCGTCCTACTAGGGACACCTAGAGGATTAATGGCTTGTTGCATACGCTCAATGCAATCGTGTTCCCTACGAAAGTGGTGTTATTTTTATGCATTAGTTCCTTAGTTTGTTTGATTTTATTTTGCTTTGTTTTGCTAGGGACTAGCAAAATCTAGGTTTGGGGGTATGATTTGTACATGAAATATGCATTTTATTATCTCCTAAACTTATGTTTCTGCTAGTGTTTGTTTAGAATTATTGCTACTTTAATATAGTTTTTTGTTTTTGTAGGAAACAAGAGCAAAACGCAGAACTAGGATAAAACGCAACTCTAATGATTGAATATTTACAACTTCGATTGCATATCTCTGATGGGACTGATTTAAGCTTCATGTTAAAGTATACGAAGTCAGCTTTCCAACGCCACTGACTTTCGCAATTCGGAGTTTTGAGCAAAAAGTTATGATCATTTCAAATATCGCGCGCGAAAGAGGCACGATTAAAGAGAAGAACTGTCAAGATGAGATTGGATGGATGAGATTAATACGGCGGGTTTTTAATAAGAAAAAAAAAGGGAAATTGAACTGAACCGACCGGTTCAGTTCCGGTTCGGTTCAGAAAAGAAAAAAAAAATTGAAGACAGCCCGAGCCGAAGCTCGGGCGTTCGGGCGTCTGTTTCAGAACAGAGCCGATGCTCTGTTTTGATGAGCGCCGGAGTACGGCACCGGAGAATGGCCGCTGGGTCGACGGCGGCGAGCTGGGAGAGGCCGGCGAGGATTGCAGACGACGGCGGCGAGCTGGGCGAGACCGGCGAGGATTGCAGACGAAGGCGGAGCTCGAGGCAGCGAAGTAGAGCAGCGGTGAAATCGACTGGTATAGCGACGGTAGCGGCGGAGGTGGATTTCGGCGAGGCTGACGATCACGGCGCTGATGACGTCGGTGAAGTACGGCGACGACAAGGCAGACAGCGACATTAATGGCGGAATCGGACTCAAAATCGTGCTGGAATCGGAAAAATGGCAACTTGGGCCTAATCGGGAAAACAGATCCGTGTCGGAATTGGAAAGCCTCGATTTAGATTCCTTCCTTGAATAGGAATCGACGAAAAAATCGGATTGGGATTCTCAGTCGAAGGCTATAAAAACAGAACAGAGAGAAGATTAGGAAGAGCGGCCGACAGAACGAAAAAGAACGGAAAAACACTGAAAAAACAGAGCTTTGACGATCGGATTTTCGCCGGAAAAAGTCAGGCTTTCCGGTGGGTCTCGGTCGGAGCAAGAGGTGGGTCTTGGCCGGAAGGAAGAGGAGTCGAACGCTGGGAGAAAGCTGTGATTTTTGGGTCGATTTGCAACTGCTACAGTGCGCGTCTCGCCGGAGAAGATGATGAATAATGCTACAGTGCTACAGTGCGCGTGAACAGTGCCGGGTGAATAGTGAACAGTATTCCTGCGACCAATCCAATGAACCAGGCTTTTTCTTCCCTTCTTTTCATGTCTAGCTAAATTTCATTGTACTAAGACTAGATGAAGCTCTGCTGAATTTGTTGACTCTAAACACTTATTTGCATTTCTAAAGTTGTGATTTTTATTCCATATGCTTAATATTTTGCTATGATTATTCTGTTGCTCGAGAGAGGGTAGAGTAATTGTTAGTGAAATTAAACTAAGGGTTTGTTAATGTTCGAGAGATCTTAGCGAATTCGAAGGTATTAATTGAATAAAAATTGCATTTTTATGATTGATCTTTGCTCGAGAAGAGGGAGATTAATTAAGTTAGATTTAATTGTTTAGTTGCATGTTCGAGAGGGCTGCACATATTACGATTATTCGTGACTTCGAGAGGGGCACGGGTAATTGATCACTTAGAATTGTACGGGTTTAACGGAGAGGGTAGCTATTTGGTTTGGATGGATTCGAAGTCTTAGTATATTTCTCATCATATTATTTTCACATAAATTTCATTGCTTTGTTAAATTAGAACTTTTCATTCTGTTATAACTAGTTTCATAAAAAAATTAAATCTTTCATTAGAATTAAGTTGAATCAGTCCAAGTCCTTTGGGTTCGACCTCGTTACCTCTAGACTATACTGAGTCTCGTGCGATTGCGAGTAAAAATAGTAGAAAAATCAATCAATCAGAAAGTAAATGTGATGTTTGGATTATTGATAGTGGTGCTTCATTTCATGCTACTTTTAGAAAAGATTTGAGGTAGAATTTTGTTGCTAGTGATCTGGGCAATGTCTATTTGGGTAATGACCAAGCTTGTGAAATCATAGGCAAGGGTGACATACATTAGTTGCTTGATGATAATGTTGTTCTTGTGTTGAAAGATGTTTGTCTTGTGCATCGTTCGACAAAGAATATTATTTTTGTTGGTCAATTAGGCACTCGTGGTGTTACTACTCACTTTATGAGTGACAGTTGGAAAATGAGTAAATGTGTCATGGTAGTGGGTAAGGGGAAGAAAATTGGGACATTATATATGACATCTAGTTGTCATAAGCATTCTATTGGAGTGGCCTCTAATGCTGTTGATGTGAGTTTGTGGCACTGTCGTCTTGAGCATATGTCAGAAAAGGGGATGAAGATGTTATAGGTTAAGGGGAAGTTGTCCAGTTTGCAGTGCACTGATCTGGATTTTTATGAGCATTGGGTCATGGGCAAGCAGCACAAAGTTTCATTTTCCAGAGTTACCTCGGAGCGCAGACTGAGCGGCTTGAGCTTGTACACACAGTTGTTTGGGGACCAGCCCAGGTTCCATCCCTTGGAGGTGCGTCTTACTTCATTATTTTTATTGATGATGCTTCTCGCAAATTATGGGTTTTCTTTGCTAAGAATAAATCTGATGTATTTTCTATCTTCGTGCAATGGAAAACACTTGTTCAAAATGAGATTGGGTTAAAATTGAAGTGTTTGAAGTCTGACAATGGAAGCGAGTATTGTAGTAGGGAATTCCAATCCTACTGTGATAAGAATGGCATTCGTAGATTGCTAACTACTCCTAGACAGCCCAAACAGAATGGTGTTGCTGAGCGAATGAACATGAACATGACCATCATGGAGAGGGTACGCAGTATGCTGCTACACTGTGACCTTCCACATTCATTTTAGAGTTATGCCGTTGATACTGCAGTATACTTGATCAACATGTCTCCATGCTACCCCCTAGATGGAGGCATTCCTAAAGAGGCATGGTCAAAGAAAGAGGTAAAAATTGATCACTTAAGAGTTTTCGGTTGTGCAGCTTATGTGCATGTCGATGCAGAACATAGAGGCAAGTTGGATGCAAAGTCCAACAAATGCTATTTTGTTGGTTATGGTGGAGATGCTTATGGTTATCGATTGTGGGATTCGATATATAAGAAAGTCATCCAGAGCATAGATGTTGTGTTTCATGAGGCAAACCTTTATAAATACCGTCATAATCTACAAAAGGGGAAGATGAAACAGGTTGAATATGAGTTTGTAGAACTTGAGGCTAGAAATTCTTCAGATGATGATAGAGCTCATATGGGGGCCTGTCACATAAGGGCCAGTGCATCTAGTCATAAACAGGTGATTGATTCTTCTTCATAGACAGTTCCAGAGGCTCCAGCTGTTTCCTTACAGACACCACTTAGTTTGACCAGCTCTAGGCAGATTAAGAAGAAATGGATATTTGATGCCTCCAACCCTGAGAGCACATGTGGTATGCACTCCATATTTGATCCTAGTCGGAATTATTTACTCTTGACTGATAATGGTGAACTAGAAAACTTTGAGGAAGCCTGCAGGATAGACACTTCAGCTCAGTGAGAGTGTGCTATGGAGGAAGAGATGGATTCATTGACCTCTAATCAGACTTGGGAGTTAGTTCCTCTACCTTCAAGTAAAAAGGTGTTACATAACAAGTGGGTTTACAGGATAAAACAGAAAGTTGATGGGAGCAAGAGGTACAAAGCTAGACTTGTTGTCAAAGGCTTTCAACATAAGTATGGAGTGGATTACACAGAAATATTTGTTCATGTTATTAGAATTGTTACTATCAGAATGGTATTATCCATTGTTGCAGTTGAGGATCTCCATTTAGAGTAGTTGGATGCTAAAACAACTTTTCTACATGGCGACTTGGAAGAGGGAGATCTATATGCATAAACCCCAAGGTTATGTGGTAAAAGGAAAGGAGAATATAGTTTGCAGGTTATCTAAGAGCTTCTATGGTCTCAAGCAAGCTCCAAGACAGTGGTATCAAAAATTTGATGAGTTTATGTAGTCTATTGGATTTTATTTTTGTTACTCTGATCATTACTGTTATTATAAAAGGTTGAGAACCTCTTATTTGCTCTTATTGTTGTATGTGGATGACATGTTGATTGCAGGAGCTGATATTGGTGAGATTGACAAGCTCAAGAAACAGTTGTCTTCTAATTTCGCAATGAAGGATCTTGGGCCAGCCAAGCTGTCACGCCCCGAAATCCCATACCTGGATTGGAGTGCGGAAGCCAAACAAAGAGATACATTTCGAGGTAGAGATCCCTGGCGCACGACCGAACAGTCGATTTTCCAACTGATTACAATCATCTCAAAAGGACGTGTAACCGATTATGCCTGCAATCAGTGTAATACAAGAACATACATCAATAAATGCAAAGCAAATAACTAAATCATCTTTAAACTCTTCTCGGCGCCTGCAATCCGCCATTCCACTACTGCACTTCTTGATCTCACTTTTCATTTGCGCCTGCATCAGAGGATGCATGAGTATTTCATAGAAACACTAAGTAGGATGTAAAAACCCACTGAATTAAAACAAGCAGTATGAAGAGAATAAGAATAACAAAGGATTGTGAACATCCCACAACATCTAAACTGAACCGAGGTTTATACACCTGCAAGGTTAGTCAACAACAATTCCAACTCGCAAGTATATGAAAACATCAATAAGACTCCGAATAGACATATGTGTAAGGAGAGAATAACAATCATATTAAAGGCTCCAGACATCTAAAGTGAAAGGAGTTATAATTTCTGCTCGCTAACCTGGTCGCTCGCAAGTGACTAAAACCATATACCAGAACTACCCTAGGGGTCCTCTCTTTGGAACCCTGCCATGCGTCTAGGATGCTGGGGGGCACCAAGGCTTACGACACGATGGGCAGAGACTGAGGACCTTTCGTAATGTCCATGTAGCGGCCGTAAATTTTTCTATATTACTAAGGTAAAAACTTTCTGCCCGAATGAAGTAATTTTTAATTCGAGAAAATTCATTAAAAATTAAAATTTGAAATTTTTCCGTCAGACCGATCGATCGCCTTCATATGGCATCGATCGGTAGACGATCGATCATTTTTGTAAGGCATCGATCGCAAGACGATCGATCGCGTAATATGCACCGATCGATCGCCGGTGGTTTTGCGTATCCCGAGGCAATTCCGTTGGAAAACGTCTTTGGCAGATTTTGGGGGATTTCTTTGGGTCATATCTTGCCTGATTTACTCTGTTTAAGGGTTCTAAACGTGGTAGATTGAGTTGTATGCAAAACCCTAATTGTTACTCAATTGGAAATTAAGATTATGAAGGATTTAATCTGGCTAATTAAAGTATATTTGAAATATGGGTTGGACACCCCTTTTGGGAGTTAGAAGTGGCCTTTCCTTGCTGGTATTTGGCGCCAAGTGAAGCCCTCAAAAGATTTCTTTTTACTTGGTAAGTTACATTAGTAAATTAGTAAGATTTTGAGAGAAGATAAAATCCTACCTTATTGCAATCAAATCAAAGGATTTTTTGTGGTTAGAGGAGATCGTGCTGGTGGTTTTGGGAAGGGCTAGGATGATCCTTGGCCCTTGGATGAGGTGGTGATGGACGGTGGAGATCATGAAGCTTGGATTATTTAAACTCAAAATCAGAGGGCCGGCCATCCCTTTGGGAACCGGCAGCCCTCTCCTCCAATTTCATGGTGACTCTTTTCTCCCTTACCACGTCCTCCCTCTTCCCTCTCACCCACCAGTAGGCCTCTCCTTGTGGTGTGTGCCAAGAGTGTGCGTTGGATCGTGTGGAGATCGCAAGAAAGCAAGTTCGAATCCGAACCGGTTGACGTGCAATTAGTACCGGTTCATCGGTAAGATGTTCTTTTTCTCACAAGTATGATTTCATTAAAGTTTCAATCTTCATATGTGTACCACATTCTGATGTTGTGTGTATCATGTATGATCATGTCGTCTTGGTTTAATTGTTCTATTTGCTGAAATCTATACAATTATTGATATACCGATTGATTTCTCGATGTGAATCTCTCATGCACAATTCGATCAAGTCGTCCCTGATGGTGTGTGCCTATTTCGACTTATGTGAGTCATGTATCTGATGTCTAATATGGAGTATTGTTCTCTGATTTGTATAGATGAAGGTCTGTTTAAGAAAAGTTGTCTTCTTTCTTGCTATTAGTCACCCGATCTCTCATTTGTCTTTGTATCGACTTAATCGATGTAATGAATGGTATAACTCTTGTGTTTCTCATCCAAAAGCAGCAAGCTTTCAAAGGTAATCCTACTGGTTTGATGCGTTCTTATATGTCTCAAGTCGTATTTCATGGTTTTGTCTTGTGTCCGGATAAAGTTGTCTACTTTATGTAGTGTTTACCCTAATTGATGTGGTATATAGGTAATAAGACTATCTAAAAGAGATTAATGGATGTACTAACAAGATGAACGTGATAATACTTAAGAGTCATTGTTCGTGGACCTTAAGACCTCTGTCATTAAGTTTGACCTGAAGCCTAAGTGTCCGGGAAAGGTTGTCTAGTTTGCCGGTTAATGAATCCTTAAGGCTATGATGCAAAACAGTTTTAAAAAGGGGTTACTAGGTGAGTTAATGCATGATTAATGATCTGACCAGAAGTTAATAAAGGCTTAATGTAAGAGGGTTTGAGTATAAAAGACTCTAGTTGTGATTTGGATTAAGGATAACAAGTGAAAATCGAGTTATTACTTAGTATAGTGCTCTCGGCTAGGATGTATCCTGCGCTGACGGACTGCATTCAAAAATTCATAACTAATTGTAAAAAATTCAGAAAAATATTCTGTAAATTTGGTAATGATCTACAGACACGGGGCTGTCTTCTGTAAAAATTTCAGGGACTGACAAGTTCTGTGTAGACTGGAGGATCGCCGGGAATGGAGCTGTTGTGTCATTAACAGCATCCTTTCACGGTATTAATTAAAACACTATGCTAAAACTATATATATATATATATATATATATATATAAGTACTTATATATATATATATATATATATATATATATATATATATTATATAACATAAGGAGGGTACTATGGTGTAAGAATTCCAGAAGGTATTTATGATGATAATACGTGTGGAGTTTGTCTCTATTCCAAATGTCTTGGTCATCTATGTCTTGGCCGCGGTGCTTAACATCGTGCATCTTCGATCTCCGGAAACCCTGATATTAGATTAGGGTTATTCCTCTCAATCCTATCATTAAAGTTTTTGGGTCATCGATTCAGAAGTCTTGTAATCCAGGGATGATCTTGATTGTAATAGTGCATGGTGATGACGTCGACAGAGTCTACACCGAAGAGTTTGATTTCGAGTCCGCTCGTGCATAGGCACAAGCCGATTGTTGGTTAATCTCTTGAGAGTCAGTCATTGTTAAATGCTGAGAATTCCTTTGTACTCCCTTGAGAGTCTAATTTCTGAAATTGTTAATTCACGAGAATACCCTTGGTTGTGGTTAGTCAAACTCAGTTCCATGTAAACTGCTTCTCCACTAAGAGCCTTGTTAAACACTCTTAGGTTGGATCATAGTATGCTCACGAGCCATAGCTAGACCCAGAGTGGTCTCCGATGATTATGAACCTCTGTAGTTCAGCTGAGTACGGCAACGCGTGCGTTTTAGATTGTTAGACATTACGGAAGGTCTGCAATCTCCGCCCATTGTGCCCGTAAGCACCGATGGGGCCAGCATCCCTAGACGCTTGGCCGGGTTCCTACGTAGAACCCCTAGGATGTTCTGGTATTGAAGTTCATAGAGGAAGTGGACTGATCAGAGAGCAGAAATTGACATCTTCGACACTTTGGTTGTCTAGATCAGATATTTGTTTATCTCCTTACTCTTTGGAAGTCTGAAGTCATATTGATTATTGTAATTTATTCCCACCCTGATCGATGAGATATTTTGGGTGCAGCATCTTTTCCTGGTAAGTACCATCTGCGTTATGTTATTCTAAGTTATCGGACCTGGTTGTTATTGGTTCCTTTATTACCTGTTTCTACTGTGAGTTTTTCAAGCATCCTACTGAGTATTTCCTCTGGAATACTCACGCATCTTCTGATGCAGGACGTAGAGCTGAAGAGGTGTGAACAACATTTTGGTGACGTGGAGGTTGGTGCTCGTGGAAGTCGTGAAGACTTGTCAGCGTAGAATTTATTTTATTGATGATAGTGGATATTTTGATATTTAGTTATTTTGTGGCCTGCGTGTCACTTGCTTTATTTATTTGTTTTCTTGGGATTATTTGGATTGTTTAAGCTGGTTAGTTTTATTTTATTTTGAGACTTTTGAACAATTATTTACGTCATTTTGATCCGGCTATTCTCACATTTGTACTTGGGATTTATGGTGATGAATCGAGTATTCGGTCCGTCCCAGATTTGTGACCCTGTTACCTTCAATGGCTTATCGCTTCCGCGTATTTTGGGGTTGGAAATTTGGGGCGTAACAGTCCACAATCTAACGTACGTATAGTGTCTCCCTTCGGGCAGTATGAAATCGCAATTTCATAAATATAAGTGACCTCGCAAGATCTAGCAATGGCTTAATTGAGCATACTATGAATCCACCATGGGGAGAGTCTCACAAGATCTCCAGTGGGAGAACAATCATGTAATCAATATGAGCAATATCTCAAAGGAATAGAAGTCACAACACTCTAAGATCATAAGGTATCTCTTACTAGAATAGACTCTCTCATGGAGTATGGATAGAAATATCAAAGTCTTTGGTCAACACATAACTCACTCATTGGAGTAGCATAGAATAACAAGATAACCCAAACACTTTGAATAATAACAACTCACCCAAGGAATACCATACAATCAATACATACCTTTCATGCTCAGCCCTAGATAGGAATTCCTTAAACACATTGGGATTTTATAATACAAATATCAGAGATAAGAAAACCAAAGAGTCTTAGATGATTTGAATTCCAAGTGGAATATCAAACCAACATCAACACTTTTAAGATAGATAGTTATGAATCACTTGATCAAAGGATTATCCCTCCTAATTAGATTACTTCTAACCCAATTCTTACTGTGATATTCCATAAGCATATAATCCAATCATTGGTATTGACACATTAGACATTATTATATCATATTTCATGATGTTATTTGTATACTTAGTATTTTCTCTCAAATTCAGCTCACTGCCTCCTACACAATAGTCCTATTCCGACGGCTACTGTGCTCTGTACAATAAGGCTTAACCTCTGAAATTTTTACTGGTAATACCTTCGTAAGTCTAGTTTCTAACCCCACTTATTTTATATTTTTGTGATTTTATTTGAATTAGTTATGAATTATTTACTACCGACTGTGAGCACAGAAATAGTTCTAGCTGAGATTAAGACTTTTAATTAAACTTGATTATCTCACTTAATATCACATTATAGATGATAATAACTCATTAACAGAACATATACTCCCCTCCTAGACCAATTACAGACCCTAGGAAGGTCTGGAATTACTAAAGTTTACTCCTTTCTTATATTCTTTTACATATAACATAGTTTTAACTATTAATACCTCTCAAATAAGACCTTTAATGTAAGGCACACCTTAAGGCACAAAAATCAACGTGGATCATGATCAATCAAGCAATATCAGAACTTCTAGTCTCTGGAAAATTAATAAAGTATTAGACTTTAGGTGCGAATTCTCATCTAGAAACAGAACATGAATGCACATATGATTATGATGCACTACGCATAGAAATAATGACACAATTCATTCATCACATAAGAATCCACACAATACACTAAGGTACTGAATCAAAACACTTATCAATATCATATAATCAGAAGAGAGAAGAGGGGAAAAACCATCCTACTTAATTTACCAAAGATTTCGCCTTTCTACGTGTTGCTCATCTCCTTCGCTTCCTCCAAAGCTCCCGCTCCAAGCTCTTGCAAACTCCCACAAGAAGAAGCCTTACAGGAGGTGGGTGAACGTAGGAAGGAGAAGGGGAAAGGTCTCTGGACGTTCTAGGGTTAGCACAAGCCAACTCTCTATGGTTTATATAGAGTTGGGGGAGAATCCCTTCCTAAACTAATTTTCCAAATCATGTTCCAACCAATGGGAAGGCTTCAAGATCCTTCTAGAGACGTGCAAATCAAGTCCAATTGGGATTTGGTATCTTTCCCATACAAATCCACCCCAAAGATAAGCTAAAAATCGCAAAACCGCAACCGGCGATCGATCGGCTATACGGCGATCAATCGTCATATGCGTTATTCTACACTACCACGTTACAGCTGATCGATCGCTGTACGCGAAACAAAACTTTCAAAAATTACAGTAACTACGATCGATCATTTTGATAAGGAGTCTGTCACGCCCCGGGCATCGTCCGATTCGAACAAAAAATGGTCCAAGAGTCGAACCGGCACAGGGGAGCGACGTTAAGAGATATAGCGGAAGACTTATGCCCCTCTTACGGGCGGCCTCACTAACAGAGTTACGCATAAACAGTTTTGAGCAAGAGTAAATAAGAGGAATAAATGTAGAGTCTAACTCAAAGTAGATCGACAAGTCATTAAACCCACAAAATACAAATTTGAGCCAACGTACTGGGCTCGAATCGCAAGGGTTTTAAAAAAATAATTCCTCACAAGTCTCAACATACCAAATATAGCAACTCCAAAAGATAAACTAATCAAGTCTAAGGTATCCATGCCCAATCCAGCTCTCTCTACGATCACTCCTCAAATATAGGATCCTGTCCATCTGCGTGTCGCACCACACAGCCCCAAAACAAAACAAAGAAAGAGGGGTGAGTATAAAACTCAGTAATAGTTTTTATATAATTGACAACAATCAGAAATTATAAGGCATCATAACATAGCTAAAAATCCATAATCAACATGATTATCCCATTATCTAGTCATGCATGTACAATACATGAACCTGCATAACCATATCACATTCACATGCTATCATATCGCGCAACCATCAGATAATCCTGCATAATGATATCTCATTCACATACTTTCATCTTGATCAGGCATTCATATCTCATACATTCACCTTATATAACCAAAGTAGCCCAGCTTGGCACATTTATGCTTTCACATTTCAAAATTTTACCCTGCATGTCCAATGTAACCAAAACATGGTACAATCATGCATAACATCGCAATAAGCATATATCATCACAACGGTGAATGCCTCCATCAAGGAGTAACACATTCTACCATAAGGCGGAACACAATCAAGGCCCGAAGGCGTTTCATGGTCCGGTTCCTACACAGGAACAAGGGGGTGGTCAATCCCAACGTGCTGCTCGCCCTGGACAATCCTGGCCAAGGATGCCCGAATCTCAAATAGAGAAACTAGAGCAGGTGTGTTCGCCCTAGGTAGTCTCCTGCGGTGGGGGAGAGCCCGAATCTCATCCTGGGAAACTAGAACACGTGGTAGCTGGTGCACAAGAGCCTACCACCCGGGTGCTCAGTGTCCGGTTTTTGACCTCTCAACTCCGCAAGGCGAGTCCATCCCTCGCCCCCACATATCTCAATCAAACTCAACCCGGGGAATGAACCTGTTCCAGGAGGGAACAAAATCGAAAACATGTCCTTTCGGACCAACCAAGTTTCGATTAATCCATCGATCGATTAATCCGGCATACAATTTCACACATTGCATACAATCGATCAATTCCGTTTAAACAACGATAAAACTTCATCCATGAAGTCCGATACATGATGCATGATATCATGGTACATCCGTGAGCAATCCTATGTGGGTTCCAACACATGGAACGTGCTCCCAATCCATCCCCTCATGCATAATAATCAAAGCATATATCAACTACAATATCATGATAAACTCCCAAATATATATGTGTTCATGCACATTCTAATCACATGGCAATATGCTTTGACATAACCTCATAAGACATTAAATGCATTCTTAAATCCCATTTCAAATCATAATTCTCAATAAAATCATACTTGACATAAAAGAGCACATCTCATAGTTCACAATATCATAACTTTGCCGGAAACATGCTTATTCACAAGGATTTCACCATGACACATACCCTACTTAGCTTAATCCATCCATGTAGAGTTGAAGGCTTACTCCTACAAGCATGCTCTTTTACCATGCAATAAACCATAACATAATCACCTCAATTACTAATAAGTAATATAATCTACATATGAATGATGCATTTCATAAGCCATTTAACCTATGTTTATGTTGGTGTTTGATTAGAATTAGGGGTACTTTAATGCAGTTTTTGGTTTTTATAGAAAAACAAGAGTAAGATGCAATAATGGGGTAAAAAGTAACTCTAATATTTAAATCTTCATAACTTCATGCACAGATATCAGATTGGATTTATTCAAAGTTCATATTAAATTTCAAGAAATTAGCTTTCCAACGCCACCAACCATGCTCAATTCGGAGTTCGGAGTAAATAGTTATACTCATTTGAAAATCGGGCTGTAAATCAAAACTGAGAAAATAATCGTGGGTTATCTCTCCTATTTTCAAAATTTCAAAAACCGAGACTCCATTAACACATCTTGAAAGTTTAATACATGCTTCAAACATTAATAAAAACCCATCAAACATTCTAGAACATATCCACATATCATTCTAGGATGAAACATTAAGAAATCATAGCAAAAGATTAGCATTTATTAAACCCACCATTAGAGCCCTAAACAATAACACCCATTCAAGTAAAAACTCTTAAAAAAATCATTCACTACCCAAACTGATATTAAAGAACCCATTACCGTAATTTGATTAGAGAAACCTTGAACCACCTTGAATACCTTTCAAACAAAATAATTTTATATTAATACTCTATTAATCATTATTAAGCTTTGAAAAATAAATGTTAAACCTTAGATCTAGGGCCTTTTAAAAACATAGAAATATGATTTTGAAGATTAGGCTTAGTAGATAAGTATAAAACAGTAATTTTTATGCTTTCAAAATGGATTAAAACATTGAATGAATCAAGATTAAGAAATGATTAAAAATTTTTAAAAGAAAATAACAAAGATTAGGCTAAATACCTTCAATCCCTTCCTCTTTAAACAAGGGGAAAGAGGCTTCTAATTCTCCCAGCCAAGCCTTTTTCCCAAATTGGGAAAGGGCACAACACTTTCCTTTTATAGAAAAATTTGGGGTAGCCTTAATTAAAGTTTGGGATAAAAATAAGATTTTTGGCTAAAATTGGTTAATTTGGTAATTTTAATCCAAAATTAAATCCAAAAAATTCTGAAAATTTTTATAATAACTTTCTATAATATCTGGGGTGTTTTGGTCATAAAATCCTAATTTCAACGGCGGGGCCCACCAGGGTCCCGTCAAACCCTAATTTTCGAAAAATTAGTGAAAAATCTGAAAAATTCCAAAAATGCAGGTTTGATCTAAAATCACTTGAAACTCATTATTGTGAAATCATTTTTTATTAAAACCTTTCTAAATTTATTTATTTTCGAAAATAATTGAGTTAAATCGGAAATCACTTAAACTGCATAATTAACCAATGACTAATATTAAAATAAACTGGTTCAAAAGCTAGGGTCCTTACAGCGTCGATCGGTTCAACTTGCCGATCGATCGTTTCTTATGGCGATCGATTGCAGCCATGCTCAATCAAAATTTAATTACTCATATCTTTTCACTCCGAACTCTAAATAGCTCATAATTAGTGGCGTTGGAAAGCTCTTCTCACCAACTTTAATTTCCATAAGGCAAAACACGACCAAATCAAACATTAAGAGGGTCAAATTTCGGTTTTAATATACTTACTAATTTTCTGGGTGTTACACAAGCAGATCCTTGGTATGCGAATTACGAGAGATAGAGAGCAGAGAGTGTTAAAATTGTCCCAAGAGGAATATGTTGAGAAGGTCTTGATGAAGTTCAACATGTTGGGTGCCAAACCAGTTGGCACTCCCTTGGCGGTTCACTTCAGGCTTTCTACTGAACAGTCTCCTAGCACACAGGAGGAAATAGTTCAGATGAACAGGGTTCCTTATGCATTTGCTGTAGGTTCATTGATGTATGCAGCCACATGTACTAGACAAGATATTTCTCATGCTGCGAGTCAGGTAGCAAGGCTTATGGCAAACCTAAGTGAAGAGCACTGGAATGCAGTGAAATGGATTCTCAGATATCTGAAGGGTTCTTCAGGTATGGTTTTGCACTTTGGTGGGAGTTCCAAGATTAACTTAGTTGGCTTTGTTGATTCAGATTATGGAGGTAATCTAGATAACTAGAAGATGTACTTCTGGTTTTGTCTTCACGTTGACCAATAGTGCAGTTGCTTGGCAGTCACAATTACATAAATCTGTGACAAATTCATCTGCTAAGGCAGAGTACATTGCGGCTATTGAGGCTTGCAAAATGATGTTATGGCTAAATGCATTCTTGAAGGAGTTGGACAAACTTAAAGAGAGGTGCGTGCTCTATTGTGATAATAAGAGTGCAATTGATATGACAAAGAACAATGTGTTTCATGCTAGAACAAAACATATTGAGATCAAATATCATTTTGTGAGAGAACTTATTGAAGAGAAGAAAGTCTTCTTGGAGAAGATACATACTAAGGAGAATCCAGCAGATATGCTTACTAAAGTGGTGACGATGGAGAAATTGAGCGTTTGCTCAACCGTCATCGAAATTCTACACTAGAAGGATGGCGGTGATCACACTGTTACATTAGGTAAGAGTGGAGTAATTGTCTTGCATGCAATTAACTCTATTTGACAAATTGATTCAACATGGATCAGTTTAAGTGGGAGAGTTGTTGATGATGATTTCAAGGAATTAGGTCTCAAGTGGGAGATTGTTGATAGTGAGCCTTAAGTGAGGGGCTATTTGGTCTTTTGCTCATAAAAACCTAGTATAAAAGTGGTTAGAAGGTCAAAACGTGTAGGATTGGTTTTGGGAGAGAGTCGTCACGCTCGGAGAGAGACCGCCACACACTAAGAGGAATTCAGCCTTCTTTGAGGAAGAAGAAGGTCTATTTCATCTGTATGTTGTGTGAGAGGTGCTGAGATAAATCATTGTAATTCTCCATTGTATTTGATTCTCTATCAAGTGGAATTGTGTGATCTCGTGGATGTAGGCAACAAGGCCGAACCACGTTAAATTCCGTTGTGTTATTTGCTTTCTTGTTATTGTTTCTACGATCCATTCTTCCATTGTGAGGGATTGGCCTGGCGAGGGCTGTTTTATTCCCTACAAGGTGTTGGCAGTGGCACAACACTAGATTGTAGAGAAGCCTCTCTACAATCAATTGTAGAATATCTAACCTTCATTATACTTCACATTACACTTATGTATACTTCGTAATTATGCGCTATAAACCCGAGGAACACATTTATCTAAATTTCACTTTACAGTTTTCTATTTTGTGATTGAATTTCATTTATAAGCATGGCCCCGAAAAGGCAAATAAAGTTCCATCAATACATGGACTGCCTTTTTTGAACGCAAGGCAACCAAGAGAAAGGGAAGCATGAGGGATCAGACCAGCAAAAATTCAAGAATAAATTACAAAAGAAAAAATCAATTATTTCTTCTTTTGCCCCCTTCTTGTTCTTCCTTTTATCCCACAGATGTTTTTTTAAATTTTTAGAACCAAGTTAGAGTTTACGAACAACTCACTATCCATTGCATTCCCATTCTTGTCTGGCATATGGACGAGAACGTGGATCCAACCAAGAATGGGAAGGGCCTGGTTGGGTGGGTTGGGCCTATCTAGGGGCCTGTTTGGTTGCACCAAAATTCTGCTTCGCCACCTCTTTCTCTAAAATTTAGGTTCTTTATCAAGTAGCACGTTTGGTAATGAAGTAGTGAAGTTTTGGAAAAAGAATTGAGGGAAGTAGTGAAGTACCAGAGGAAAGTCTTTGAAGAATCTAGTAATGGCAACCTTCATAATTGTTTAAATTTGGCAAGGGTAAGAACAAAGGGAAAAATGTATTTTTTGGGCCCTACATGCTTTCTCCTTATGTTCTTGCCCCTACAAGCTCCGATAATTACAAACAATGCCATCATTTCAACTTTTAGCAAAATACCCTTCCAAAAACACTGAATTTTGCTGCTAAAAATAGAATCCTAAGCTTTCCCATATTCTGCTTCTCCTTTTAGCAAAATTTGCAACCAAACAGGCCCTAGGTTTACAATCGAATAAATCTCATCTACTAAGCCCATATGACGCCTGGTTTGTGCCTCCATTTGCTTGATCAATTGGGTTGATCCCCATAGGTCCGCTTGGTGTATTGGAGCACTTATAATCCTGGTCCTCAAAGGAAAAGCAATATGAGATGAGCGGCCTGAAGCAAAGAGTTAAAAGACTGCCTCATTCGGGTGAATAAAACTAGGTGGCGTATATACATTACACATATGAACAATCTGTGGAACACACCATTTTCACGTTCCAAACCTCATATTGGCTCCTCTACGAGCATTAAGTAGAAAATAATGCAAATAATTTACGAAGTTCCCATATTACACACAGTTGAGGTTTCCAGATTTGGGCCCAAAATTCGAATACGTACAACAAGTCATTCCCTGAAAGCCCAATATCATCTAGCCCATTGGTTTAGAAGAGTCTGGGCTGCATACAGAAGCCCAGTAGGCACTCTTGCTTGTGGACAAGCAAGACTGCAGGTCTCCCGCCTCCTCTCTCAAGCTCACAGGCTCTTCCACAAGGATCTTCTTTTGTATGTTTTTCATGATTTATGTTCTTTCATCTTGTAATTTCAGTCTTTCATTTGATGAATTCCATTCATTACCATCTCTGTTTCATTATTTTTATGGCCTGTTTCATTCATCTTTGCTGGCTTTGAATCTTAGCAGATTTCTTGGACCTTTTGGGTATTGAAAATGTTTCTCACCAGGTAATCAAGTACCCATTTGGATTCTTGAACTTATCATGTGCTAAAGATGTTGTTTTTTTGAAGTTTGCTATGGAATTCAATTGGGACTATGTTTTAAATTTTTTGTTGATTGTTGTAGGACGGAGTATGATAGAGGTGTCAGCACTTTCTCTCCTAACGGCAGGTTGTTTCAAGTGGAATATGACATTGAGGCAATCAAGGTTGATGTTTGGTTGCTTACAATGGTTAATGTCTGTTTGTGTTTGATGGGTAATGGGCAGTGTTAATGGTTTGGCTTGGTGATGCAGTTGGGTTCTACTGCTATTGTATTAAAGACAAAAGAGGGTTTTTTCTTTCCGTTGAGAAGCGTATTACTTCACCATTACTGGTTTGTATGTCTTGCAATGCTGGTTGTTTTCTGGTCAGGAAGTAGCTGATCTATGATTGAATGTGCTTTGAGTTTGTCCAATGCTGGAAATTACAGGAAATCCTTAGGTTTTCACTTGTCAATATGGCTTAAAATCTGAAGGTGTTTGTAGTTAATAGGTTCAGGAAATGAAAATATAAATGTTGCTTTAACTCTACTGTTCTCAGATTATTTATGCATTTAGTTTTGAGAAGGGAATTTTCATTATAGATGCGTACATGTCGTTACATGAGAAACTGTGAACAGGGGTCACAAGTATAGAAAATTGAGCCAATGGACAGGAAGTATTCATGTGAATGGTGACAATGCTAAATAGACAAATGCATTGTTGCACATTGTTTACATGCTTCGTGAACGTGATTTGGCTCATGTTAGCCATTTTTCTTCCTTCCCATTTTGGTTCCCTCTGTTGATCGATAATCCTTAAGGATTTGTACTTACCTATGCATTTCACTTTGACATTCTCATTGGTTTGTACAAGCTTTGAAATTGTAAGAACTCAGATGGTGGCAAGAGAGCTTTCATGATGCAAAAGATTGTGATGCCAGATTAAATTTTAGATTTTGACAAGAATGTGTAGTCAGCAACTCCGTAGATTATGATGCAAAAGATGTGAGAGATGGATTTGGTTTCGGTTTGTATTCGGTTATGGGAATTTGGATAAATTTGGCAGGGGTTGCCACTTACAAGGTCACTTTCATAACCTGATAAAAGTCTTAAATCAATGCATGAAACACAATGGATTGAAGACACATAGTTCTCATCTTTTGTAAAGAATAGAATTCTCATTTTTGGACAACATGGTATGATGTATCCTTATTTGGCAAATACCGCATTCATGACCTAAACAAAGAGTGAAAAGAGTTCACAAAAAGAACTATTTCTGGACAATATATGCACAACATAGTTTTCAACCTATAAAAATCACAATCCTCATTTTTTTAGCAAATATATATGACAACCTGCAAATCAAACAACATAGAGAGTACATCGAAGTTATTAACCTTACAACCTGATAGAAAAGAGAACAAAATTGTATATTGGACTTTGAAGTCTCTATTACAAAGAGGAAGACTGATGAAAAAGATATGCTCTAGATTTACAATTCATTTTCAAATGGAGGCTCACCCTTACAAATATAAGGTCATTGAGTGCCTTTGGCTCTAATTTATTTCTCGTTTTTTGTATGGACTGCTTCAAAGCACTCCAGTTTTTTTCACACGCTAATTATTACATGGTACTAAATTATCTCAACGCTACTTATCGAAGTTGTGGAAATTCATCGACCACGAGTGAGGAATCCCACCAATCACCTTCACATAATTTGAAATATATATAGATTAGAAGATATATACATGTATAGGTGTATATAAATGCACACATTATAATAATTATCTAAGGGTAAAATAGTAAAGACCATGCTTACTTGGATGTTTGATATCAATAGTCCTCGTTGCAAGTAATGGCCATATCTGTCTTCATACTGATGCAATCTGTCACTTGGGCACTAAATCTGTATTTTTTTTTCATCTTCAGTGTTAAAAAACAACGAAGGAACCTCTTGTATCCCTTTAGCAACATATTTGCTATGCTTTACAAGCATGTTATAATACAAGTGCTGGTTGAAGAGGGCAGCTAGTGCATGGAGTGGATGATGAAGGTTATGTCATCGATCATCAATTATCTCCCAGTAGAGCTTATATTTGTACTGCACTCCATTGTAATATTTTGCTATCACCTTCTTTGCTCTACCCAATGAATAATAAACGTATCTGAAAGTTGCTCCTTCACTGTCAACAACTCTCAACACCCTTACAAGAGCCTCAATCACATCAGCCACCTGTTTTCCATCTTCCAAAAAAATCAGAATCTTGTATGAGCTTGGCAATCTCTTTTCCCTCTTGGATATGGTAATGATCTCCATTCATTCAATGCCACCACATACCTTGAAGCTTTTTCTTCTCTCAATGAACTGTAACATCAAGAAATTAGGTTGTTGGTCGTTTCAACTCAACTCCTTTTGTGTGACCTTTCATATAATAAAAACAAGAGAACATTTATCAAAAAATCTTCTCATATCCTTTTTTTTTTACTGTCTCCCTCACTTTTGATATCCCCTAATCAATGTATTTCAGCATCAGATCAATACAATGTGCCACACAATTTGTTTCATGAGACATCTTATCTTCTAATAGAATCCCAGCAACACTGTAATTTGAAGCGTCGTCTGTCAAATTAAATTATGAACAATGGATTATCTCCCAAAAAGCTTATCAATTCCATGTAGGATAAATTCAGCAAGCAGCTTCACATTTTTCTTCTTTCCCTCTAGTGCCTTCGACATGAGAAAAATGTGTCTTTAATGATGATGCCAACAAGTTGATTTGATTTCTGCCTTTCAAGTTCTTCCATCTCCTCTGTCAGACATAATAGTGGAAACTGTTTCAGCCCAAGAACTCTTCATTATCTTCACATCCTCCTCTGCTTTATCTTTCAAAGAGCCTAATTACTTGGTTTAATTTTCTCACCACTAGGTGGGAAATAACCTTGACCATAGTATGTTGTAGCTTCAAAAGTAGCCCTATACTCTGGCATTCTTGCAATATTAAAGGCGATGTTGTTTGCAATTAGAAATTCAGCCACTGCCATATCAGCCGCATCTTTATACTTTTTCCTCATGAACGCACTCACATATAAGGTTGTGATCTATCTATTACCCCTTGTCCACCTTCTTGAGCATTAGGTGGAATTGCAGATGTCATCAAAGGCTTCATTGTAGATCTCGAAATAGATGAATTTCCACACTTTGCTTTTGCTTTTTTCCAATTTCTTTACGAAACTCTCTAGCCTTTGCTTGCATCCTACTTGACACAATTATATATCATGACCTGGTAGTTGCCAAATGTAACTTCATCCTCGTCACTAAATTATTGAATGATTCCTTGTAATACTTGCATTGTAGTTTGTCCTCATTACTCTCATCCTTTTGAATATGATTCCAAATTATCCCCTTGCACTTAGACATCCTTGTAAATTGGAATTCAAGTAAGCGTCCTAAAAGCAAAGAAAGAAAAATAGCTTGAATAGAATCATGCCCAACTCAACATGCAATTGGACTGTTGGTCGAGGAGGGTGAGGACTGATGGAGTGAGGGTTAGGGCTCAGGTGATTTGGGGAGGGTTTTTAAAGAGTCGAACACGACGACTTGTTCGGGTCTTAGGCAAATATCGGAACAAGTGGCTGATTCTTGACAAAGCCTCTTACTTTGTGATAAAACAGGGGAATATATGAACGCAATAAAGAGTTCTTGGATTGAAACGGGTAGCACTTTTTTTTAATGGATGGAAAGTCTTGAAAGGCAAAAATCCCATCAATTTGTTGGCATCATCCATTAAAGGCACAATTTTCTTATGCTTGAAGGCAGTGGAGGGAATAAGAAAGATACGAAACTACTTGCTGATTTTATCGTTTGTGGAATTGATAAGCTTGTTAGGAAATAAAATGTTGTTCAGATTTTTATGGACCATGCTTCAAATTACAGTGTTGCTGGGGATTCTTTAGAAGATAAGATGTCTCAGGTGTTTGAAACAAACTGTGTGGCATATTTTATCGATATGATGCTAGAAAACATTGATTACAGAATATCTAAAATAAGGGATATGAGAAGCTTAAGTTGTATATATTTTCTTGTATTTTGTTGTATGGAAGGTCATACAAAAGGTGAGTTGAAGCGGCCGACAACTACCAAATTTGCATCTAATTTCTTGATGTTGCAGCCCATTATAAGAGAACAAGAAGCTTTAAGGTATATGGTGGCATCGGAGGGAGAGAGAAAGAGAGAGAGAGAGAGGGAGAAAGAGCTGAGTCAATGCAAGTTCTGAAAGTTGTAAACCAAAGTGAAACACTAATCATGTTCATTTAAATATGATTATCATAACGCATCCGAATCTGGTTAATTACGAGAATCGTTAAGAAAATCTTGTTTTAGAAAAACTTATGTTAAAATGGATAGCAGTAGATAGTCTTCTTCTTGTTGATGTATTTCGAAGAGCTAGGCAAGAGCTAAAAATACCAAATTCTTAGCATCTCTATACATCCAATTCTTAGCATGAGAGACCATATATCTCTGTACGTCTCGTGGTTCTGTCCTTAGTAGGCCTAGTATATTGGTTGTGTTCATTAAAACTGTGTTTCCTCTAACTATGTGCATCTTTGTTTGTTAGTTCTTATAATTTTCTACTGGCATCTCTCTTAAGCTCAATTCTTAGCAAATCAAGAGTTTGTGTATATTCGCTGGCATTAATGTTAATGCTAAACTTGTAGCTCTTTTTTGTGACTTAGTCTAGTAATTGATAATTGATACCAGATCAAAAGCTGATAAAATTTGTTAGCAACATAGACATTACAAATAGTATTCTTTGAATTTTTAAATAATGCATATTCTGTGTTCTTTCAACTGAGTTGATATGATTTTGTACTCCGGAGGGTAAAAGTTTTACAACTTATTTGCTACGTGCCATTTGCATTTTATTTGGTGATCCCCATTTTGTGTTTGGACTTCAAAATTTTTTCTTTTGAACCAAATAAAACATAGGAAAAAATTATGTTTTTGAATTTTCTTTTGGGTAAGTCCTAATGCGTTTCCCAGGAGGCATGATTTCCTTTGTCTTCTGTTTTGTGCTTGAACAATTTATGGTTCCTAATGTGAAACCAAATCTCTATGATATTGCTTTTACTAAGGGCCAAAGCTTGCCTTTTAGCATATTCTTTTTGCTTCAAGTTTACCTACTCCAGGAACTGGTTCAGTTGTTTAAATTTATGTAGGAACCAAGCAGTGTGGAAAAGATTATGGAGATTGATGATCATATAGGGTGTGGTATTAGTGGTCTTAATGCTGATGCTCGTGCCATAGTCGAGCATGCACGTCTTGAAACACGGGTATTTTTCTTTTTCCTCTTCTTCTCTTTTCTTTGTTTATGCATTATGGAGCACGAATTCTCTTTTATCCATAGTTTCATATATGGCTGTTGTCAATTTTATTGTTGACTGACTATTTCTGAAATAGTTTAATTCTTTTTTTTGTTATTTTGTACTTTTATGTTTCAGAATCATAGATTCTCTAATGGTGACCACATGACAGTTGAGTCAACCACACAGGCTATTTGTGATCTTGTTCTGCGCTTTGGAGAAGGGGATGAGGAAACAATGGTTGGCATCTACACCTTCCTTTGAACAGTTTTGCACAGCAAGAAGGTTCTTTCTTGTTGCCATTTAATTTTCAATGGCTGGTTTACTTTGATTGTTTGACTTCCTTGTTCTCTGTCTATGTAATTGTGTATCTAGAAACGAGAAGTATTTAACAGTGTTGTATTGTTTGCAAAGTGTTGCCTTTAAATCACTGACGGATCTGATTCTAAAATACAATAATAACCATGCTTTTTTGTTCTTCATCTCCATGAAGTTCAATATCCAACGGTTGTATCTTATTAATTACCTAAAAATCCTGTTGTAGCTTTTTTATTTTTTGTGTGTTCATAGTTGGATACTGCACACAACGTAAGAGGTTGTGGCTCTGGAATGAATATTGATCAAAATTAGGTAAAATAACTGTGTGATCAAATATCTTATTGCAGCTGACTACTTAAACTATAAAGTGTAACTGGACGGTGTGTTTGTTAATTACTTGTCTTAGATTCATGCTTTTCTTCTTTGAGTCTATGGTGCACATTATAATATTAATTTTGTCTGTATACACTAACCTTCAATGCTAGAACGTGGAGTGATGAAGAAAATTACCTGTCTTATTGAAACTTTTTTATGTTAGTCTAGACCATTTGGTGTCTCTTTTAATTGCTGGACAGGATGATGATGGACCTAATTTGTAAGTCACTTCTGCTTTTTTTCTCTTTTGTTTTCTATACGATATATTGTAATATTGGTATCTTCGTGTATTTGGTATTTATGCATAGTAAATGGGGTATCAAGAGACAATTAGTGGTATGCTGTGTGCAGATTTAGTTTGCCGATAGTGCAAGGACGTTGATATCTGAGTCCACTGGATAGGGATCCTTGGTTGAGCCATATATGCAAATGTTGGCCAAAATGTAGCATGTTTTGATCATAGTGCTCGACTTGAGGATTCCCAAAACAAAAGAATGTACATTAGGAGTAGCATTTAGTATGTAGATGTTTAGAATAAAATGCATATGTCCGTTATAGCAGTTAAAGCAAACAAATTGCCTTCTACCTTATGTGCAGATACTACACAGATTCATCTGGCACATTTTGGCAGTGCAATGCAAAAGCAATTGGGTCAGGTTCTGAAGGAGCTGATAGCTCTTTACAAGAGCAGTACAACAAGGTATGTTTTCGTATTTCTTCTTGCTTTTCTTTAGTGATAGAGGGTGGAAAATCTGTGCTTAAAGTACATATTCTCTCTTTGTACTCAATACAATCTAATCCAATTGCTTTTGAAATTAAAGGTGAAGGGGCTATTGAACCTACACACTTAAAAAACAACCGGGCAGGGGGGCCTTTTTGGGACCCTTGATTTCAAAATCAAGGGTGCACTTGAGTTCAAGGAGTGAATCTGTACTTAAATACAGATCTTCTGTTCCCTTAAATTTGCATCTCTGCTTGAGAGTCATGCTGCCGATAAGGAATGTATGTTTTCATGGTTGAATTGGGAGTTAATATAAAGCGTCAGAAGTACTTATTGAACTCGGCAAATGTGGTATTTCATATGATCTCTAAATTTGTTCTCATTAATGATTGCTCCTCATCCCATATGTTATGTTCGCTTGAACTACAAAATTACTTTGCTTTTGCAGCAAATAACCCTTCAAGAAGCAGAAAACCCTTTCTATTTTGAAACAAGTGATGGAGGAGAAGATGTTGAATTTTTCTTGAACTGCAGTCCGATAAACTCTCTTTTTTCTCATTGTCCTTGGTCAATTAATATTTAGATGCTTTTCATCTATAAGATGTTAACGCTGTAACTCCTGATATTTTTGATCAGGTAAACAATGGTGACATTGCAAAGGTGGCTCCAACCTATCATCTTTATACCTCTTCTGAAGTGGAGGCTGACATCAATCGCCTTTGAGTATTAAAAATAATGTAACTGTTTTGAAACACTGTGCCATTGCCTTGTTTTAAGTATACTTTTGCTTCAAATTTGGCGTTTCAACGGGCTCAAGTGATTTGATTACTTATTGAGAGGAGTTTGTAATGTGTTTTGGCGGCCTTGTTGAAGCCATCCTCGTGGCGGCATAAATGATCCAGTATTGGAGTTTAAGCATATTTTTCAGGGAGCTCATGGGCAAATATTCTTTATGATTTTTACTTGGCCCAACTGCCCAACCGAGGATAAACGTCAGGGCCCATATTGATATTTTCCACTGTACTCTTTCTAGGGATGTCAAGCTGCAACAATTTATTTGCTGCCAAATTGTGGCCAAATATTTATTTTTTGCTGTTTAAGTTTAAGCCCTGATTGTGAAAGTCATTCTCCAAAAAGAATAGTATGTAGTGATTTTCTTTCTTTTTTATTAACTTCCTTTTGTTCCCTTATTTGTTTGGTAATTGATAATTTTCTAAATGATAGTATGTAGACAATCACTAAGATACAACTTTCCGTTAATTGATAATGTTCCTAAATGTTTGTATCTATGGTACTGAAACTACACTTCTGAAAGACAGATAATCAATTAGATGAACTTCCCCCAACTGAAACAGTTGCTTATAATAAGATGAAGGCCGACATGAATGACAATATCAAAATTGACCTCTGCTTGGAAGCCTTTCCTAGTTTCAGTTTCGGTGCCTATAAACATGTGCGTTCAATTTCATAATTATCACATGGATCATAACTACAAACACCCAACTATTCTAATAGGTCCCAGGGTCAAATTCCCATTGTGTAGAGTGAAGAAGGGTGGCTGAGATCTTATCTAACGAAACAAACAAATCTCTTGTGAATAGAGGTGATCTGATCCCCACTAAGAACACCAAACTAGTATTATTACAGTAATATAAGCATCTTGTAACTTAACCTGTTTATGTCAATTGGAACCCAATCTGCTAATCCATAGAATGATTATAAAAAAAATCAATAGAATGGAAGGTAGGACCAGGTTGTTGGCCCATCTCCCTCTGAATTTGCTGAGAATTATTGAGTACATTCAGCATGCCACTCCCATTTCGCAAGAGCCATCTATCCCATGATCGATGACACACACGCTAGATCAATGTGCAGCGGCTCATCTGCCATCAATTCTGGAGATCGTTGGCTCCTGTAAAGTAAATAATTTCTTCAATTCGCTTGCTTTCTCTTAAGTAAACTTCAACTTTGTGGTTAAAAGGCTCAATCACCATGTCAGCATCCCCATATCTGAGGCCCACCTTTCCCCTTTGTTTGCTCCGTGAAAGGGGAGAAAGATGAGGGAGGAGTCAAGTGGATAATAGGCATGTTCACGTGGGACTGGCCCCACCTGTTTTGCCAATAAATTACATGAAGCAACTTCCTATCTCTTGCATTATCCTCACTTTTCTTCACCTGAAAGGTTTTTTGACCTTTTACTTTTTTTTTATTATTTTTCCTTCCTACCATACAGGAATACACTACACATATAATTGGGTGGATGTATATATATATATATATATATATATATATATATATATATATATATATATATATATATATATATATAGGAAAAGTTTAAATGAGATCGCTCTCATAAGGCTTATATGAGGCCACTTTAAATCGTAGCCATTGGATCTTGATCTAACGGCTATGAATAGCTATAATGATCTCACCTAACTCTTGATGTGACACACTCACCTACCCACTGATTTGATATCCATCCTCCGATCGGAATCCAACGGCTATAAAGATTAGCCTCATACTCCTTATATGAGAACGATCTCATATAAACTCCTCCCTATATATATATAGATAAGTTTACATGAGATCGTTCTCATATAAGGAGCATGAGGCCAATCTTTATTACCGTTAGATTCCGATTGGAGGGTGGATATCAAATCAGTGGGTAGGTGAGTGTGTCACATCAAGGAGTGGGTGAGATCATTATGGATATTTGTAGCTGTTACATCAAAATCTAACGGCTATGATTCAAAGTGGCCTCATATAAGCAATATGAGAGCGATCTCATATAAACTTTTCTATATATATATATATTGCCAATTGCGCGAGTCGCCATCTATGCTACTGTCGCATCTCGTAGTGACACTTGGTACTTCGTATTCATTAACTTAATTAGACAATTATAATAAATGCATCAAAGTGCATTTCTCCTTTCTTATGAAACAAATTTAGAGTCCAGGAGCAAAGTCGAATTTCATTCAATCCTAATCCAATCATACTTATGTTTGCCACCATGATTAGAATGTGATGTTTGACCATACAATAGCTTTATAGTTTCTTATTGATTAAATGATGTCTTTGGTACTAATTTCTCAATATGTGGTAGTCCAATCTCCAAAATCATTGAATAGATTGTGTTGGATTTTAGACAAAATAAAACTCTATCTTTGATGACAAAAGGGAAAGAAAGAGGACATTATATTATGCATATATAAGTGCAGCATTGTGGATTTGTACTTTGTATTATAAAAAAGATTGGGGTTTGGATCAAAGTCAGATTTCATTCAACCCTCATCTTATGTTGGAGCACCATGATTATAATTCAATATCCAATTATTGTTTTGTCAAATTCAATGTGCAAACTTATTGATTACAAGATGTCCTGGTCAATTGTGCAAACTAGTTGAATAGATTATGGGAAATGTTTCCTAAAGTGAGATTTTATCTAGAAACACTGCTAGCAAAGCTATTGCTCCCTCCTGTCACTTTAATAGATACATTTTTTTTCAAATACACTAAAAAATTAGTTCATTTGAAAAAAAAAACTGTATTTGTTACAAGTGACGGGAGGGAGTATATCAAGTTTGCACATTATACATGGTTTTTCAAATCTGAACATTATACATGTTGGTGGATGGAAAAGCCTATCTCAGTACAGGACTTATTTTTTCGAGTGTCAAATTCACAAATCATCGGAAAGTAAACAACTAACTATTGTAGCATTAAAGGGTCCAAATCGTTGATCTTAACAAGACAGTTGGATGTATATAATTACATTAATTTGGGAGCTCCTTTATGACCTAAATTAACCCTAATTAAACAGTGTAATCAAATAACTAGTTCTCCTTTTTCTACACAAAAAGGGTGTGAATGATGTGAGGAAGGATCAAAAGAGCCTAAAAGGAAGAAAAACTACACAACTAAAAAGGTGTAGTGACTAGTTGAGTTTTTCAACAAGCGGCCGAGGAATGGGTGGCAAAGTGACTGTAAAAGTGGGCTGGCCGGTGGCCGTGTCCAAAAGGGGCCTTGGCCGGGTTTTCTCCGATCGTAGAGGCAGCATCTGCGGCGACAGGGCCCGCCCCTATGCGCTCGCAGGAGGGGCACATGGTGAGGGTGGCTGCAGGAAGTTGCATGTAGAATGGAGAAGAGAATTTCATGGCCTTGAGCTCCTGCAGCTCTCTTTTTAGTCTACTGTTTTCATCAGTTAAGCTTTCACAGCACCTCTTGAGGAACTCACAGTCCACTTCTGTTTGCTTCAGCTTTGTCCTATTTAATCAAAACAATCACAACATTATTTCTAATTCATTGTTAAATAATTGCAATTAAATGTATTTAGTATGCCCATGCATTGAAGATTTGCCTGATCTAATAATAATTATTGTCTTAAATATTTTGTCAAAGTCATGCAAGAAAATTTTAACCACAGTAATGATCATGAATTGTTATTCAAATGTGTTTTGTTGACTTCCTACATATATACTAAATCTAACCAATGTGTTAATCATAATTTCACTTTTAATTACTGTAATAATTGTGACCTTTATGCATCTTGTTGAACTCATGCGTATGAAAATTAATTAGCAAATAATCATAATTTCAGTAGTACATATAACTAGTGCTATAATTATCCAGTAAAAGAAACAACAAGAGCTAGTGCTATTATTGTATTTCTACCCATTTTGTTTCTATTTATGAATTAAATTTATGTACTTTAACATGACTAAATCACCATGGGAATCTCAATTACCTTGCTCTTCTGTTTTGAAACCAGACTTCAACTTGTCTTGGCCGCAGATTCAATTGCTTGGCAAGGGCTTGCTTTTGCTTCTGGTACAAAATTTACATTGAGAAGATTAGATATAAAATCATATGGGTTTATGTTAATGATGGCATTTAAACATAATTACGCTATTATTGCTGTAATTACCGGATTAAGGGTTGTTTGCTCCTTGAAGCTTTCTTCAAGGAGGGCAGACTGCTCCTTGGTGAGCCTTAGCTTCTTCCTCGCGCTGGCCTCCTCTTCTTCGTCGCTGGCACGTGATGAAAGCCGCTCGATCTCACCATCATCTCCGCCGATATCCCTCTCCCGCTTGACGGCCACCGCAAAGTTCTTATGATTGGCGGCGTTGGAATAGGAAGAGACGGTGCTATGGGGGGACGACTGCACCGGCTCCTCCGCCACCTTTTTCACATCCACCTTCTTCAGCTGTGGCCGGCACAACCCGTCGCCGGAGAGGCTCAATGTCAGCGAGAGCTCCTCCCCCACCGGAGGCTTGTGGGTAGACGAATTCTGTCGCTGGTGGCTTGACATGTGTCCATAATGATCTCCATGTGACCCCAGACCAAGTACTAGGCCTATGTTGCATGTGTCCTCAAGATCCATCTCTTTTGCAAAGGAAGCAAGGAAGTGATGAAGAGGAAGAATAAGAGGAGCTCAAGAAGAGCAATTGGAATGGAATGGAATGTGATCAATTGATGGGGAGGGAGGAGGAACAACTAAGTAGTAGAAGTAAGATGAGAGGGGTGGTGGGGGATGTATTACGTGGGATTCACGTGGGAGTGGGCACACATGAAAACACAACAAGAGAATGATTCTTCTCCCTTGGCCACCCACCCATGTCTTCACATTAATAAGGACAATCAGTTGAATATATTCTTCTTTTTACTTCTACTTATAATGATACATTTCAAAAGGGGAGGGGAGAAAGGGGGCCTCTTTATGTGCTTAGGTCATGGATCACAGTATGCTTTTCCTAGATAAAGAAAAGGTGCTTGTGCAAATTTTGGGTGAATTAATATATGATTGGAAAAAATTTATACGCGCACACCGGAACATGTCAAGCCATCGGATCTAGATCTCACATCTCTCATGTTTTGGGGGGCATACCAAATTTGAAAATCCCGTCTGCCCCCCTGTATCACGAGTGTCACAGGATCGAGAATGTGCGGCCCTAGGGCGCCCGATGTATGCAACAGGATCTGATATATATAGTGAGGGTACATGCAAGAAATATTAGGGTTTTGTTCTTTGGCAGAGTGTATATTAGCTGGTATTGTACGGCTATTTGGTTCTTTTGATTGTGATGGGTAATTAAGGTCATGAATCATGATTGGTGGTACATTTTGGTGGATGGCCACCTTGGTACTGGGGCACACGAAATGTCCGCCATTCCATCATGCGTTAATAACTCCGGGGATTGGTTGTTGTTGTTGTTAGTTGTATTCCTTTTCTTTGCGTGGAGTTCCCGGCTTTTATGGTACAAATTTGAAAGAGATGGGGCATAACTTGAAGTAACCTCTCCCTTTGGTGGAAATGCTAAGAAAAACACTAGTGGGTAGAAGGCATTTATACTCTACATAATTTGAACAAGTTGGGTTGAAAACTGTAACTACACCTAATGGAGCATTTTGTGTCCATTTAGAAGCTCATTAGGACCAACACACATACTTAGTAAATGCTAAATTCAGGTGCATCAATGGTCCATGTGTCTGTTTCAGTGTGTGTCTAGCTACCACTGGATTTGGACCACATTTCTGTGAAACTAACCATTTGCATAAACTAGGGGCACTTATTTATAGAATCAAATTGACTTGTGTCCGAAAATATGCATATTTTTTAGTAACATTTAAAGGCAAGAAGGTCTTAATCTTTTTCCTATAGAAAGATAGGAAATGGAGTAATATAAAACATGGTCTTAATCTCATTATAAGGGGTAATTTTCATAGCTACTAATAGTGGATACTGTGTACCACACATGTGGTCCTCAGGGTTCTCACATGCCACGTATTTGAACAATTACGATAGGTACTTATTTTGGCAAATAAATAAAGGGTTAGTATTGATGAAGATTGATCTGTATCATCGGAAATACAAATGTGAACTTATTTACCTGTATAAAAAATTGTGGTTTTGTACACTAAATTTTCTACTAAAGACAAAGGCCATGAATACAGTGATGAGAGAAAGGAGATATATTGAGAAATCAAAAGGTTCCACATTGACACATATTATAGCAATCTTAGAGGCAAAGGCACCAACAATAAAAAAAAAAAGAGGCAAAGGCATCCCCTTTTTTTTATCCTTCTCAATCCCCAAACAGATAAACATTTGACTTCAGCATAGTAGAAAAAGAGAAGACACACACAAGACATGGAATGTGGCACCTGGCCTAACTAGCCATGATGCACATAAGGAAAAAATAATGAAAAGGAGGATGATTGATACTAGGGTAAGTGTTTTCAAAGCCCTAAAAGTCCCAAAAGTAATTAAAATAACCATTTTCTCCTAATACTTTAGTAATCAGGGGATGGTAAACTAATAATCACAATCATAGGAAGGAATGGCATTCGGTCAATCATGGACAGCCCAAGTGCGAGGGATCTCATACCTCAGCAGACGAATGGATAATGCTGCACACGTGTACCAAACCTCTGGCACGGGTCTATGAGGTGATGTGAGGGGGCACAAGGTTAGGCAGCAGGGACCCACTAATGATTTTCTTTCATGGGCATTTGATTCTTTGAAAGATTTTGTAGCAAGTAAGATGAATTGCTGTCAATCATGTAAGAGAGAGAGGAAAGGGATGAAGAAGGGAAGATAAGGTGTGTTTTTGATAATATTCCAAGGAGAAATTTATGGTGGTCAAGACTTTCACTCTTGGAAGGTAGCCGACCATGTTTCCCTGTGGGATTTTGTCTGCTTGCTTTTCCTCCCCCTCGTCTGGCAGCCGTCCAAATCAAGGAAACCGATGCTTTTGTCTGGTCTTTGCCTTTTCCCATCCCCTGGTAATCTTTTTCCCATGATCTCCCCATATACTGATATTAATATCATTTGTCACTTGTGGCTTCTCTTAATCTCTGACTCAACTGTTTGATGGACTATACAAAGGATGCCCATCAGTTCCCACCATCCATTTATCCAAGCCAATTGTAGAATTTGGGGAGCAATTGTTCGTGGCTGCTGATGGGTATGTTGGAAAACCTTTTTGTTAAGAAAATTAATCAAACTTTGGGGATATCGGAGATAATGGGCATCTAATCTTATCTTCTCTTTAAGTGCCCATCACATATGTCTCATTAGTATACGCTCCGACTAATGTACACAGGTGTGCACCAAGTGCCACAAGTCATTGGATCTTGATCTAGCGGCTCAGGGGAAGGCGGTTTTGAGAGGTCTTTATATATGACCTGGCACCAACTTTGGGTTTCTCGTATTACCCGAAATCTTTGTCTTTCTTCCATATGACCCGAAAAGTGCCCAAAATACCCTTAGATTTAGGTATAAGCACCCATACGCTTCGTTTTTCTATATTACCCGGAATCTGAGGAGCGGGTACCCGGAGAAGCTCGCGTTCAGTCGGAGAAGAAGGTGTTCCGTCCGGCATCTCCCCCCATATCATCGACGGCCCCGTGCCGTCCAAATCAGGAAAAGTAATCTTTGCGCTAAAATGCAAAAAAAATGAGCGGGAATGACTGGGCATGCAAAAACAAGTTTAACGGAGGCATCGAACATAAAAAAACGATACGTGAAGTGCAAATATGACGATTTTTGTAAATGATATTTGGTTCCAGAGAAGAAAATTGAAAACTTGCCAAGTTTTTAGCTTGTCGAAAATCTTGTGTCTTCGACGATACGACTGTAATGCAAGTCGTGTCTTCGACGACACGACTGTAGCGCCAGGTAATATTGAAAAAGCTCTCTTCTTCCCTCAAATTTAATCTAAGTCTTCCTTCTTCCCAAAATTAGTGATTTATTTAAGCATGCAGTTGGGAAAGAAGATATTTCGGCGAAGGTCCGTCCATCATCTCGGTTCAAATCACCGCCGGCGCCGTCAAAATTGGAAAAAATAAAATTTCATGCAAAAAAATAACAAAATCAGCAGAAAAGACGAGAAAAAAATCTATGATAAAGGGATTTTGTTGTAAGACAGCGGGGAAGCCCACCCAACTACAAAAATTAAGATCTACATGTAAAGAAATGCATATAAAGATCACCCATTGGTGTTCGACCGCACCTGGACATGAAATAAGAGGTAAAAATGGGCAAAACCATGAAATAGTCGTCGGAGAACGACAAATTCAATTTATATATCTTTCTGTGATCCTAATAGAATGGAAGAGGAGGAAAAATAAAGAAGAACGCAAAAAAATGGGCAAAAATAGATAAAAAATAAGCAATTTATGATATTTTTAAAATTACAGTAAAATCGTGTAGTCGGAGACACGACTTCATACGACACGATTTTACTCAAATATTCAAAATATCATAACTCGCTCATTTTTCATCTATTTTTGCCTATTTTTTTGCATTCTTTCTTATTTTTCCTCCTCTTTCACTTCATTAGGATCACAGAAAAAGTTATAACATTTGAAGACACGACTTGAATCAAGTCGTGTCTTCGACGACATGATTTTACGCTCATTTTTTCTCTGTTTTTCTCCATTTTTTTGCGTTCTTCTATATTTTTCCTCCTCTACCACTTCATGAAGATATATTAAGATGAAAAAAGAAGAAAAATAAAGAAAGTAGAAGCCCTCCGATGTCCGGAGAAAAAATGAGCGTAAAATCGTGTCGTCGAAGACACAACTTGATTCAAGTTGTATTTTTAAATATCATAACTCTTTCTCTGATTCTAATGAGGTGGAAGAGGAGGAAAAATAAGGAAGAATGCAAAAAAATGGGCAAAAATGGATAAAAAATGAGCAAGTTATGATATTTTTAAAATTACAATAAAATCGTGTCGTTGGAGACACGACTTGATGTCAAGTCGTGTTTCATACAACACGATTTTACTCAAATATTCAAAATGTCATTACTCACTCATTTTTTATCTATTTTTGCCCATTTTTTTGCGTTCTTCTTTATTTTCCCTCTTCTTCCACCTTATTAAGATCACAGAAAGAATTATGATATTTAGAAGTACAACTTGAATTAAGTCGTGTCTTCGACGACATGATTTTATGCTTATTTTTTGTCTTGACGTCGGAAAGCTACCACTTTCTTCCTTTTTCTTATATTTTTATCGTACTATATTTTCATGAGGTGGTAGAGGAGAAAAAATATAGAAGAATGCAAAAAGATGGAGAAAAACAGAGAAAAAATGAGCGTAAAATCGTGTCATCGAAGACACAACTTGATTCAAGTTGTCTTTTTAAATTTCATAACTCTTTCTGTGATCCTAATGAGGTGGAAGAGGAGGAAAAATAAGGAAGAACGCATAAAAAATGGGCAAAATGGATAAAAAATGAGCAAGTTATGATATTTTTAAAATTGCAGTAAAATCGTGTCGTCGAAGGCACGACAAGTCGTGTCTCATACAACACGATTTTACTCAAATATTCAAAATGTAATAACTCGCTCATTTTTTATCCGTTTTGTCCATTTTTTTGCGTTCTTCTTTATTTTTCCTCCTCTTCCACCTCATTAGAATCACAGAAAGAGTTATGATATTTAAAAATACAACTTGAATCAAGTTGCGTCTTTGACTACAAGATTTTATGCTTATTTTTTGTCCGAAAGTCGAAAAGCTTCCACTTTCTTCCTTTTTCTTATTTTTTTTATCGTACTATATCTTCATGAGGTGGTAAAGGAGGAAAAATATAGAAGAATGCAAAAAGATGGAGAAAAATAGAGAAAAAATGAGCGTAAAATCGTGTTGTTGAAGACACAACTTGATTTAAGTTATATTTTTAAATATCATAACTCTTTCTGTGATCCTAATGAGGTGGAAGAGGAGGAAAAATAAGGAAGAACGGAAAAAAAATGGGTAAAAATAGATAAAAAATGAGCGAGTTATGATATTTTCAAAATTGTAGTAAAATCGTGTCGTCGAAACCAAGTCGTGTCTCATACAACACGATTTTATTCAAATATTCAAAATATCATAACTCGCTCATTTTTTATCCGTTTTTGCCCTTTTTTGCGTTCTTCCTTATATTTTCTCCTCTTCCACCTCATTAGGATCACAGAAAGAGTTATGATATTTAAAAATATAACTTGAATCAAGTTGTGTCTTCGACGATACGATTTTACGCTCATTTTTTCTCGAGTTTTTTCCATATTACCTGGCGCAAAATCTCATATTCCCATATTACCAGGTTTTTCCCGTGAAATCTCATATGACCCGGAATCTGGACTTGATGTACCCAAAATGCCCTTTCTTCTATTTTTTCGTGTTAACACTGTGCGAAGAGGCGTGTTGTGTACAACACGCCTCGAGTGTGAAGTTCTCCGGCGATTCCCATCGGCGACGGCACCGGCGACCGGCGAGTTGGAGCGGCGATTCAACCGGCGGAATACACGGACGAGTTCGAGCCTATTCGCGTCCCCCATCTCGATATCGAGCTGCCCCCCTGCTGGATTTCGACGACACGACTGAGGGAGAGTGGACAAAGGCGGCGATTTGAAGCGCATCCGTCGGGATTTCTGATCTTCAACCTTGAGAAGACCCCCGCGGCTCCCTCCGCCTGCATGCAACAGGCGGATTGACCGGATTGAGCTTCGGTGCACGGCGAGGAAGACTGTGAAGGCACCTGCGAGGAAATACAGACATACAGACGACTAAACTACGGTAAGTTACAACTATCCTACCTGATTTTAGTTTCATAAGGTCGTATTTTTGAATTTTTAATTTTTACTATGAACTATAAAGTCGTGTCTAGAGTAGACACGACTGTGTATTTAGTCGTGTCCGCGACGACACGACTTTTATATTTTCGTGTTGCACCGAGGACACTTTTGTACTGACCACTATACCTCACTCCTTGCAGATGGATAAAAAAAGAGATGAGTCTATGGAGGAAATACCACCGGAAGAGGAGGAGGATCATGATTTTGTCTTCGCACCTCGGCAGCGAAATCAGAGGGGCAGGAAAAGGAAGGCTCCGATGGACCGACCAGTGAAGAGAACATATAATGCGCGACCGGCGCTGAAGACGTGTTGTCAACCGGGGGCGATGAAAAAGTGTGCGGCCCTCCTACAGCGTCACCAAAGATGTGCCCAGCTGATGAACGAGGCTGGTTTCGCTGTCATTTTTGAAGGTGAGGACGTTGTTGTATCTCGGAACCTCCTCGACCATTTGGTCAGGTACTGGGATGAGTCGGCAAAGGTCTTCAATATCAAGGGTAGGACGCTACATTTCACAGAGGAAGATGTTGCCCTTATCACCGGATTGCCCGCAAAGGGCGACAGAGTTGAGGTCCTCCCCTCTTTGACACGCCGACCGGAAGGTCAATTCTTCAGAAAGTACTTCGCCGCGAGGAGAGCAGACATTCCACACATTGAGGAAATGATAGACAAGCTTAGCGCGGGCGAACTGAAGATGGAAGAGGAGGACATTGCGAGGATGATCATCTGCCTCCTCTTCTCCACGGTGTTGTTTCCACACAGCACTAGAGCGGTTCATCCCTCTTTGTACCGTTACATTGACGACCTCCCAAGATTGAGGTCATACAATTGGGCTGGGGCTATACATAAGATGTTGGTTTCTGGTATAACCCATACCAGCCGCCTAGTGGGAGCGAGATCGCAAGGAGAGTGCCTGGGCGGTGGATGCCTAAATGGCGCCGCATATGTCCTTCAGGTATGTAGCATTCATAGTCTTCGATCGGGAAAAAGTCTTATACAATACCACTATATATATAGTCATGTATCATAGAACACGACTATATTTATAGTCGTGTATAATGAAACACGACTAGGTATATAGTCGTGTTTTTTAAGACACGACCATAGTTCAATTCGTGTTGAACTTATAGTCGACTAAGGCAACCGCGCATTGTTATAATGTTTTCAACTGTTTAATTTGCAGATTTGGTTTTTTGAGCACACGACAATCTTCCATCCTGTCATGGGCCCTACCAGCCCACGGGCGAAAAGATGGCCAGGAAGTGGGGCCCTCATTACAGAGGTGAAGAAAGGTGCACAGAAGAAGCACCGCATGGCCGACTATTGGACGGGAGTGTTCCACAATCTTCAAATAGGGGAGGAACTCGTCGACATAATCAGCCCCATGGCCGGAGAGGCATATCTCCTTGCTTCGTCAACCTCAGGGGCCCATCCTCCACGACGGCAGAGGCCGGAAATGAAGATGACTCCCAACCAACCTGCCTCCACTTCCTCGAGAAAGGCTGCCCAGTCGACTGCAACTGCAATGGGCCGATTGGAGGGTGCCCTTCAGGGCATACAGTCACTAATAGAGATAGCTCTGTCTTCCTATGAGGAGATGGGAAGGAGAGTGGGACCTCTGCGAGAGATTCTCCACTCTATGAAGTCCTCTGCCGCCTCAGCGTCAATGCTGTTAGAAGGTCAGATCTTCGAGCATCCGAAGGAGGAGATGACTGACGAGCCGACGAATGAGCCGAAGAAGCGCCCCGAAATGGAGAGAAAGAAGTCATCGGTGCATCAGATGGAGCCGAAGAAGCGGCCCCAAATGGGGCCACAATCGTCATCAGTGCATCAGATGGACCCAAAGAAGCGGCCACTTCAAAAGGAGCATAATAAGAACACTCCTATCGGTATGCGGACGAAGGAGCTGGCAAGGAAGTCACATCTGGATTCGACGAAATGGGGTAAAGGTAAGTTGTAGACGATGATTTATTTTTTCGTGCCCCATCATACACGACTACTATATTTGTCGTGTTTCATTGTACACGACTATGTGGTTTATCGTGTTCTATATAACACGACTATGTTTTTTATCGTGCTGCTACTACTGACATGAAGAAGTAAAATGTCATTTCAGCTCCCATCAAACGCGCGGTTGAGGAAGAGAAGATGGAACGGGCTGCGAAGAGATCCTCTGCCAAGATGTTTTTGAAGAAGCTCCAACCAGAATTCAAGGAAGATATGGAGCGTGCAGAAGTCGAGTCCCGTCCGACGTACGGCCGGGATATATTCCCCCCTGGTGTAGTGATAAGGAAGCGCTTCAGGACTGTCGGCTCGAAGGAGGAGCAGAGGATTAGAGAAGAGGACCATATACGGAGAATGGCGGAGGAGCAGAAAAGAAGAAATAGGTCCCCTCAGCCGAAAGCCGACTCCGAACAAACCATATCCGATAGAGAGGCGACCTCTATCATCGATGAGGTCATCTCTTCCATACGGCAGTCGGATATCGAAACCGTGAAGGAGGAGGTGAAGGGCGGGGACGTCGAAGAGGAGGAGGTGAAGGCGGATGTTCTGGACAAAGAGACGAAGGAGGGGGAGGGGAAGGAGGAGGAGGCGAAGGAGGAGGAGGAGGGGAAGGAGGAGGAGGTGCAAGCAGACGAAGAGGCGATGGACGAGGAGAAGACGGAGGAGTTGAAGGAAGAGGAGGCTGAGGAGGAGAAGGCGAGGGAGGAGGAGGAGGTCGCCGAGGGCACTGGCTTAACCGCATCACAGCCGGTTGACGTCGATGTCCTCCTAACCCCTCAGAAGTCTAAGTCTGTAATTGCTCTCCCCGACCACTATGCCGATTCGGAGTTATGCTTCGACATGGGGGTACTGTTAGAGCGGGATAGAGTGGCAATAGATGGATGGATGGCCAATCCGAGGAAGGCTTATCCAATCCCAACGCTATGTGATGACGACTATTTATCCCTCCTACAAACAACAGAAATAAACACCAATGTAAGTAAACCCATGCTCTTCATATATAGGGTTGTAGACATAAAGTCGGTATTGGAAGACACGACTTTGCACGTAGTCGTGTCTATGGAATACACGACTATACGCATAGTCGTGTCTATCGAGGACACGACTACTATGCAGATCGTATATATAGAATAATCGACTTTTAATTGGAAGTTGCATGTTGCCTTACCGAAGTGTAATGACTCCTCAATATGTTTTCTGTAGGTTATAGATGCTTTTTTAAGTCTTTTGAGCCAGCGCAACGAGAGAAACCCGATGAAATATCCGTGGGCATTTTTTGGTTGCCACGCATTCAAAGAGATATTCGACAACGTAAGTGTTCCCTGCAGAAGGAGTGATAAGTAAATAATTATGATATTATTAGATCGTTGTCTAAATCTCTTTCGCTTTCGCAGGAGCACCAGGAAGGGGGAAATAATGCTAAATTGGTTAAAAAGCTCGGGAGGATGCTGGACGGCTTGAATAGGAACATGTTCTACGCATTTTTCCCAATCCGCACCGGCTCCCACTTCTGCCTCGTGTATGTCCATTTCCCGCACTGTGTATGGCGCTTCTACAACCCACTGTCTGGCAGAGCCCAATTATATCCGCATCACAGAAAAGCTGCTGACAAATTCACGCAGTTCATGAACGTCGTTATGGCAGGCAAGCTGGGGTGGTTTGGTTTGCTAGACTGGAAGATGACTCAGATAACCAAAGCGCCGTGGCAACAAAATTCGAAAGACTGTGGCATCTTCATCATGATGTACGTCGCGCATTTGGAGTCCAATGTGAACCCCCCGGAGTTTGACCAGTCCACAATCACACGACTGTGGCGACCAGTCATCGCTTCAACCTTGATTCGGGGGCTTATTAACAGCGAGTTTGACGACGATTCCGGACAAGGCACAAAAGATGCTGCCACAGTTGCGGGTTTTTTGCGGCTTCCGGATAAAGAATAACTTCAAATTCATTTTATTCACATTCTTTTAATGTACAAAGTTCATTTCCTGTAAATACCAGATGTCACTGTACAAAGTTCATTTTATTCACATTCTTTCACTGTACAAACTTCATTTTTAATGTACAAAGTTCACATATTTGACTCATACCAGATGTAGACAAAATATCGCTATCATGAATGTGAATACGGCCTTGATACAACAGGTTAGTTTCATATAATCGTCTCTGATGGAAAACGACTACGCATATAATCGTCTCTGGAACAACACGACTACGTATATAATCGTCTCTGATTCAACACGACGTTATATGTAGTCGTGTTTCACAATACACGACAGTAGAGATGTTAATTTGGGTAGGCCTTCTGCGCTATACAAGACTTTCACTACATCCTAAGTGAAGAATGGTGGGGGCTGAGGTAAGCCGGAGCGGCGTACATCCGCTGTCTCGTTCGTAGACAGTTTGCCTTGTTGCGGAAGTTTTCGTTTCCTGCGCGTCCGATGTTCTTTCGGAACGGGGCTTTTTGTGCACTTTGTACGGTCGTGACCAACTTCACGACAATTCCCACATTTTGCACGTGGCCTTGCAGGTGGATCGGGCTGTGACTCAATTCTTTTTGTCTTTCTCCTGCCCTTCTTTGGAGCTTCAAGCCTTGGCGGTTCGCATTTAAATAATACGCCGTAATTTCCCCACTGACTTCTGTCTAAAGTAGGGAACACTACTTCTTCGTACGTGGTGCGGTACGTACTTGCGCAGTACCACTTCTCACAATATTCTACCGCTTCCAGACTCCTCTCATCAATACATGCCATGGCGTGCTTGCACGGAAGTCCCATGCTCTGGAAGAAGCCGCATGTGCATGTTCTATTCGTAAGGTCCACAACATCCTGATGCAAAAACATGAATTAATTAGTGTATTCGACAATACAGTCGTGTCGTCGAAGACACGACTGTATGGGTAGTCGTGTCTTCGACGACACGACTTTGTTATAGGCGTCTCTTACAGAAAAAAAATTTATGCTTACCACATGGTATAAAGATGTCACTTCAAACTGCCGTAATGATAGCGGTTGAACTCGAACTGTTCCAGCACTCTGATTCCTCATCTGATTGATATGATTCTGTGCATATTTTGTTAACGGAGTCGGTAGGCCGTCTGCCTCTATTCGGCGTCTCTGAAAATGGACGCTTGTGGTCGCCCGCGTTTGCTCGATCAACCGAGTTATTGGCCAAAACCTTGCCTTTAGAAGCATATTATTTACACTTTCTGACGCGTTCGACGTGAGAGTGCCGTACCTTTTACCCGGATATTCGACGTTCGCCCAATGTGTTTTCGGAATATTGTCAACATATTTCCAGGCCGCCTCATTGTGTTCCTTCATCTTCTCCTGAAGCATTTTGCAGCTCGGAATAGGAGTTCCTTCAGGTACTTATCCTTCCAAGTATTAAGCATATTTGCGGCCATATGCCGGAGGCAAAACCCATGGTGAGCCTCGGGAAAGACATCGGCGACCGCTCTCAGAAGTCCCTTCTGTCTATCAGAGACAATAGTGTCCAGGGATGCCGGGGGGTCCGTAAAGAGAAAACATTTAAGTAAGGTGAGGAACCACGTCCTGTACAAGTGAGAGACAAACATATTAAACATAGAATGCTTCAGGTTGTTACAAGGTCGTCTATAAGCAAAGGACGACTAGATGAGTAGTCGTGTTGTCGATTACACGACTGTGTGCCCAGTCGTGTCGTGCCTAACACGACTACTCATACAGTCGTCTTTCCTGGTTCTAAACTTACCACGTTTTGATATTCTCTTTATCCACAATTGCATATGCAAGACACATTAATTGTTGATTGCCGTCGATTGCTGTAGCAACCAATAATACTCCAGGGTACTTTCCTTTTAGGAATGTTCCATCAAGCGTGAGCAACGGTCTCAGTGTTCTTCGGAATGCTCTTGCAACCGGGCCGAACATCCAAAACACACGTCTGAAGTCGTAGCCGGATAACTCAATTGGGATATCAGGTATATCAGCTGATCTTTCGATGACCACATGTGTACCTGCGTTAGACCGCTCTAATTCCCTTCCGTATTGTGGCAAAATACGATAAGCGTCTTCAGGGTTGCCATCGATCAATCGGATCAATTCCTCTTTCGCCCTCCATGCCCTTTTATAGTTGACGGTGACGCCCCAATGCTTCTCAATGTATTGTTGGATATTTGAGATTTTTATGGAGTTTGAATCCTTATGGAGGCCATGACACTTCCTCGCGATCCAGAGGTGAGAAGCCAATGGATGATCTTTCGAACTTAGAGAAGTGTCACATGTATGCCGTTCTTCCCTCCTTGTTACGCTGACTCCATCAAGTCTGTTCGACGCTCGTATGTACCACTTGCACCCCGAAACCTTGCAACTTGCAGCGAATGTGTCCTTGCTCTCATCCGCTACTTTGAACATGAATTTCCTCTTGATTGCCAGATCAGTTAGAACCATCTTGAACTGCTTGACGCTTTCGAATCTAGCCCCTAACGTAAGTTGTGCCTCGTAGTCTTCTGCTTGCAAACTTCCGGTCAACATCGTCTCCTCTTCACAATGTTTTGAAGGACCGGCCTCTGCAGAATAGGTACCCCAATCCCAACCACCATCACCCTCAATATTGAGATAGTCATCGTCCTCCGACGCGACAGATTTCCCTTTAGATGTGTCTCTTGCCGTTGGACCTCTAGAGGTTGATGTTCGCGTGTGATATGGCTGGCTGAAATGTGGTACTGTAAGAGGCTCATCCCACTCATCTGCAGACCACGGTAATTCATCTTCATCCAACAATTCTTCTTCATCTGGACTGGAATCTTCATCGTCATCTTCTTCATCTTCACCTTCTCCATCTCCGAAACTGCGGGCAAAAACATGTATGAATGGACTTGACAAAACGATTGCACGTACTATGAGGTATTCTTTTATGCAACACGAATTGACTTATAGTCGTCTACGATTCAACACGACTAGGTATATAGTCGTGTTCAATACGGCACGATAACCCTTTTAGTCGTGTACTATGAGGTATTGTTTTATGCAACACGAATTGATTTATAGTCGTCTACGATTCAACACGACGAGTATATAGTCGTGTTCAATACGGCACGATAACCCTTTTAGTCGTGTACTATTATAGTCGACTATAATAGCACACGTGTTGCTTGTATCCGCGCCTTAGAAGTCTCACCTCGCATAGTCCCCATCTCTTCCTCCTTCGACTGCTGATGCGGGTGTCTTATTGCCCGGGCTGGACGGCCTCTCCGGCGGTGTGTTACTGCCCGGCATCACTTGTGCCTCTGGTAGCCTCTCCGGCGGTGTGTTACTGCCCGGCATTACTTGTGCCTCTGGTAGCCTCTCCGGCGGTGTGTTACTGCCCGGCATCACTTCTGCCTCTGGTAGCCTCTCGGCCGGGCTGTTATTCGCATTGGCATTTATTTCCTTATTGAGAGTCGATGTCTCGGTGTTATTGCCCGTAGAAGTCCACTCCACGTACAGGCGGACTAGTCCATTTGTGCCTTGCTTGCTCTTGTGAAGTATAAATATTGACTCTACGTCTTTATCGTCTTCAAGGAGAAATGTGTATTCTTCAGATTCAACATGATATGACAAAGTTAATGTACCAGGTGTAGACTTAAGCGGTAATCTTTCTTCGACTAGCTGCAACAGTTCTAGGTACTTTATTCGTGTATCTATAGGCAGGAGCTTCCGTATCCCGCCCACGTACTTACCAGAATCCGTCAAAACTCCATCGTAGTGTAAACAAAGAACTATCTTCTCCATCCGTACCTGCCATTAAAAACCCGTCATAAGTTACAAATCCGTGAGACCCGATATATTGAAAACCGTATATGAGTGCATCGTATATGAGTCGTGTTTCATCAAACACGACTATGGTAACAGTCGTGTTGTCGACGACACGACTGTAACAACAGTTGAAAACTTGCTACGTTTTCAACTTTCTTCTCTGGAACCAACTTTCAACATATAAATCGTCGTATTTTAACTTCACCTACCAGTTTTTCGATGTGCCTTGCCTCCGTTGAAGTTGTTTTCCAATACCCGATCTTTCCCGCTCCTTTTCCCGCTTGTTGCCGCGAAGATGACCTTTTCGGACTTCGACGACGCCGGCGCCGGCGATGATATGGGCGGAGCGGCCGGACGGAACGCCTTCTTCTCCGACTAGCGGCAGCTTCTCCGGGTACTCGCTCCCTTTCCGGGTAGTCGCTCCCTTTCCGGGTAATATGGAAAACCAAAGTGTGGGTGCCTTATACCTAAACCTAAGGGCATTTTGGGTACTTTCCGGGTCATATGGAAGGAAGAAAAGGATTCCGGGTAATATGACAAACCGGTGTTTGGCGCCAGGTCATATGTAAAAAGGCCTTTTTTCTCCGTTTTTCTCCATCTTTTTACATTCTTCTATATTTGTCCTCCTCTACCATCTCATGAAGATATAGCATGATATAAAAAGAAGAAAAATGAAGAAAGTGGAAGCTTTCTGACGTCTGGACAAAAAATAAGCATAAAATCGTGTCGTCGAAGACATAACTTGATTTAAGTTGTATTTTTAAATATCATAACTCTTTCGGTGATCCTAATGAGGTGGAAGAGGAGGAAAAGTAAGGAAAAAACGCAAAAAAAAGGGGCAAAAATGGATAAAAAATGAGTGAGTTATGACATTTTGAATATTTGAGTAAAATCGTGTTGTACTTCAAGTCGTCTCTGACGACACGATTTTACCGCAATTTTAAAAATATCATAACTTACTAATTTTTTATCCGTTTTTGACCATTTTTTCGTTCTTCCTTATTTTTCCTCCTCTTCCACCTCATTAGGATCACAGAAAGAGTTATGATATTTAAAAATACAACTTGAATCAAGTTGTGTGTTCGACGACACAATTTTATGCTCATTTTTTCTCCGGACGTCGGTAAGCTTCTACTTTCTTCTTCTTTTTTTCTTTTTTCATCTTAATATATCTTCATGAGGTAGTAGAGGAGGAAAAATATAGAAGAACCCAAAAAAATGGAAAAAAATGTTTTCCGCTATTTTTATAATTTTTTGGCATAATTTTATTTTTTGGGTTGGACAGCGCCAACGATGGCTTGAACCGCGATGATGGACGGACCTTTGCCAGAATATCTTCTTCCCCAATTTGATGCTCCTGTAAATCGCTAATTTTGGGAAGAATGAAGCATTTCGGATACAAAAGGCATAAAAAACGTAAAAGAAGGGTATTTTCGGTACTTTAGGTGCCGATTCCAAGTCATATGAGATTTTACGGGAAAAACTAGGTAATATGAGAAAATCATAGTTGGCGCCAAGTAATATGGAAAAAACTCCGATTCTGAATAGCCTACCTGCCCCTAGTTCACCGTGCATGGATCAAGATCTGATGGCTTATGGTGCACGCTAATGTGTGTGAGCTAAAATGTTCAGTTTTACATCACCTGTTTGCATTCAAATCATGTGATTAGCTTATTGTTGGAATGAAAGAAGAATCCGGGGATCTTTATATGGCAAGGGGGATGCCAGTTTGAGAAACTTGTAGCTGCTGACAAGCCATAGGCAAGGACAAGGAAGATGTCTGCTCTTTTGATCGGTTGGTCCTGATTTTGAACTGCTGACTCGGTTTTGACATTGGCAGAGATTGCTGAATGGACAGGGGCCAACCAAAGTACTGCCAAAAGATCCATGACAACCAAGTTGATCAAGTGGTGATTAGCTAAGATTTTTCAGAACCTAATCCTTGTTCCTTGGCTTTATGTCATGTTCCTCATTTTGTTTATCATTTTTGCCAAAACATGCAGCAGGAGTTTATTGAGAATATGCTAAGATGAGCAGTGCACCACCATCATCATCAACAACCCACCGACTTTCCAAAAGGGTGTATGCCCCACATCACACGCCTCTCTTATGGGGCATCTTGCTTGTGTTTAAAAGTGGGTCTCAGACTTGTCAGCCCACTATGTGGTGACTCCTTTGCTCATGCCTGCTGACACTGTTTCTCTCACATACTCCCCCCCTTTCCATTCCAAAATACTGTATACATTTAAAAAAATTCCCATTTTTCATTGGACCATGAAGCCACAAGGAATTCACATGACTTCTTCTCCCTTATCTCCCGTCCAACCTTGTATGATCGTTCATGAACAAAGTTCTAGTCAATCCGTCCAAGTCTCCTCTAATTTTGGAAAGAAGAAATCACGTGATTTGACAAAATAGATATAATAGTTTAGAATAATAATATTTCTAAATGTACATAGTATTTTGGAACGGAGGAAACAAGTGGTACAAGAAGACATGAACAATAATACCTATGTATTTCATGTTTTCACTTGTAACAAGTCAATATCCTTTTCGTGTTGTTAGTGGTACAAGAAGACATAAACGATAATACCTGTGTATTTCATGTCTTCACTTGTAACAAGTCAATATTCTTTTCGTGTTGTTATATTGTTTGTGACGGAAGCTAAAGCGTGAATGGAGAACTATACCAGAACTTAGAAGCCTCACCCTGGCCTACCTACTTTGCCTTATATGATTAGGACACCAGAATGTGGCAAGTGCTAGTGTGCCCCATAGCCCTCGTATTGCAGCTTATTGGTAAGAAACAATTAGCTAGGACTACATGTTAAGTCATCTTTTACAAACTGTACGAGGCTTATCCTGTATCTACTCTTCATATTCAGTCATACAGATTAGATTTACAAAATTGCAAGCTAGTGAGATCAACATTGTTTCCCATGGCTTAAGACATAACTAAGTGGATTACAAAGGAGGTTAATATTCCTTCGATTCCATGTAAGAAAACCATTAAGCTATTCAGGAGTTGATTACTTCGTGAGCGCTCGATGCAGCCGAAAATAACCGTTAAGCTATTCAAAAAGTGGATTACTTCCGTGTGAGCTCAGCGCATCTCGGGTGAGATTGGAAATGGTGTGATCCAGGAACAGGGTAAGTTGTTTTTTTAATATTGTAAATACCGGTGAGGTGGAGGGTTTTGGTTGAACATTACAAAGTGGCTCATGTAAGGCCCCACTTTGACTATCCAATGAAAACAATAATGTATGATTTGGTGTAAAAATTCGGTATATAACATCAGCTCTTTTAATACTTGTCTGCCCCTCAACTCACGTGTGTCATTGGATCTTGATCTGGCGGTGCGTGTACATTTGGGCCGAATATTTTCAATACATTTATTTGAAACTTATCTACATGAGTGCTTAGAGTGATTAGATACTGACTAAAACTATCAATGGTTAATCATATGTTATTGAGAAACTACTCATTGTTGATCATTTCTACACAAATATAATAAGGTGAACTTAGGCTCTAAATCTCCACATCATTGACATGATACCCGTAATTCCAGGCCATCCACTGAATTTGGCATCACTCAACCTTTCAAAACACCTTTTTGGGTGGTGACCGGCAGTTATGAAGAATCATAACCAACAAGCGATGCAAATTTGATTGTTGAACATGGCACATCAAATTTCGTAGTTTATCGCAGATTGGATGGTCGGTTTGTCTTTTACATTGATGTTCAAGTGGATGGAGACGTGTATTTAAGCTTCAAGAACTTGTCCTACTTGAAAAAAATCCAATACATTATTTGTACGCCAAGAATCACTTGTTCCCTGCATTTGTCAGTTTCTGGTGAACACAATTCACAATCCTTGTACTCGTCCCCTACTGATAGCTCCAGCTGGAAGAATAGTGATTTTTATTGAGTGGTGGAAACCACAGCAAAGAGACTCTGGGGAAAAGGAAGTTCAGAATACACTTAAAATTGAGCTAAATGATGCTATTAAAAAACCTTTTTAGAGATGGGAGTTATTAATACAGGATGGAAGGAGTACTATATGTACATGTTTGGTAAAGAGACAAAGCCAGTCCTGACATGAAATTGGTGCACCCACCAAAAGAAGTTCTTTCTTGCAACAAATTGCATGTGTTGGTGACCAACACCTAAACAAAGCTGCTACTGTGTTGCTTAAGCAAGATATGCCCTCTTGCCATGACTTCAATAGTGGTACCGTGATCTTTATGGTCTGGATGTCCTTCCATAATGGGTATACGTTCTTGGAAGAAATAATATAGGGAAAATATTGATCAAAAGGGCTCATTAACTTTGAAGTGCAATATTGTGAATCCTAGCATATTCACCTTTCATATGCCATCTGAATCATTTCCCATCATTATCAACAAATACGCAAATCATGGTGAACCAATCCCTTGGTTAGAACATGCTTTGCTTTAATCTCTTTCAAACAACCTATTCTTATCAGAAGGAATATATCATCAGAACTTTAGCTAGTCAACTACAATCATGGCAAAAACCTCCTTCCACAAGAAACAGGATGCTTAGTCCAAGAGGAGTCTATACATAAGATGATGGGAATATTGTTTTTTCCTTTCTCAAACAAGGGTATCTAGTGCATTACCCAGTGTAATTCTTCATCCATTTGCATCATTATTCTTGGAAATAGTCTGCTGGCTTCAACAAAAAGTATCCACATCATTGTCTTGCTGACTTAATCGATTGATCATTTATGTAGTTGGCATGTAGAACATTTGATGCTTTTGAAGGTCGAATATCATCATTTGCCTCTTGCTTTGATTTAAGGTCAAAATGCTGCGAATAACCTCGGTAGAAAGGCAGTTAAACAGAAAACCGAACAAATACATTACTAGAAGTCTCTGTGTTCAGGGATTATATTTAAATTTGCCAATGTCCCATGCTTGTTGACCTCATTGATCATGTTGATTCCCACTCACCCGCCTTCTTATCCTCTACAAATTGCATTTACTATCTAAATTAATATCTGGACCATTGGTTTAAAGGCCAAAGTTATGTATCTGTTTATAATTCTATAACAGCCTTAGAATAATGCTATTCAATAGAGGAGCTTTCGCCCGACACACGCCACCATAAGCAGGCCCCATGCCCAAACGTAGGCTCTGTGCCTTTATTGTGGAGCTCTTCGTAGAGAACTTATCTTTTCAAGGAAGAAGTAAAAAAAACAAAGGCTAGAAAGAATTTAAAGAAGGGGATCATTCTGTGCTATGTGACTGGAAATCATAAGCCTAAACCGTAAACAAGAAGTAGCAAATAGCAACTCAGCTGAAGTCCAAACATGGAAGCAAAGCTAGATATTGAAATCTTGGTCGTTCATCAAATAATAACTTTAGCTTACCAAGCATAGCTTCGTTTGATGAAGGAAAATCATAAACATGAACTACCATTGATTTGAAACATCTGTAATCAACAAGCACAGATCCTTAAACAAAGACACCTATATGAGAGTGCGTAATGAATTGGAATTTCATCTACGGGCTTGCATGAATTGATGTACAAAGAGATTCCGGTTCAAGATCCAATGAGAGCAACAAGGAACAAGCATGGACTGAGCGTTTGAAGTTTGGTATCTCAATTTTGGAGATGTCCTTAATCTCATTCATACACAATACTCGTGGAAGTATTACTGAGCATTGAATCAATATAGCATTCCGGAAAGCATTTCCGGACTCAAGTCGAAGTATTACTGAGCATTGAATCAATATAGCATTCCGGAAAGCATTTCCGGACTCAAGTCTAGAGGGAGGGCTCATTGTTCCTTTTCTGATTGAAAATGTTTTCCTGACCGAGCTCCATGACCAGAGACCATGACCACGGTACACAGGGGGTCCTAGCATGGTGGAGAGAATCCTAACATGGTACTACCATGGTACATAGGCACCCTAGCATATTGAATAGAACCCGATAGCTGTGTACCATGGTCATGCATAGTCCTTTTTCAAATGTGGCTGCATTCTATGATTTATATGAAAGTTTCATCAATTTAAAAGGAAGCTCACTACTACTGCATAACCTTTTCTACGAAAGTACTTTCAGGAAACTGCTTTCAGGTCTCACAAATCGCCCCCTAGGACAGACAAGAGACAATAAATGAATAAGAAATTTCTGGGGTGGCGAAAAGTCTACTTTACTAGAAGATGTTATGACAGGCATTCTGAAGAAGCAGAAACACTTGCTCTCCTTGCCCAACCACATGACAAAAACATGAGCTGAATCCCGCAGCCAGCCCCTCCAGGTTGATGCATGGCCTCAGAATCTGTGTGGATAAACACCAAAACTGTGACTTGACTTGTCAAGTTAGTTCAGATGTTATACCTTGGTGCCTTATCTGATAGATGCCCACAATTAAATTATGAGATAGGTAATGCTTCCGTGCCTCGTGACGCCTCTCTGGAGTAGTAGCATAAGGTTTTTCTCCTAATGCTTTCATTTCAGGCACATGAGTGACGAGCAATAGCCAAAGCAATTCATGTTTCATGTTTACTGAAAAAGACATCTACTTAATGGCAACACATATGAGTATGACATACAAACAGTGTGCTCAATATGTGATAGATATCTTTCTATGGATTTTAGAGAAAGCATTTAAATGTTATTTTGGCCCATGTTTGCATCTTTCTATGGATTTTAGAGAGAGCATTACATATTCTATTGGCCAGGCTTAAGCTGTTACCTCTTCTCTATGGATTTTAGAGAGAGCTTTTGCATCTTTCGACTGGTGGAAGCTCTGCCTACATCCTGAGCCGTGGTTGCTAGGTGGTTTACTGTGCACATTGGAGACGTTAACATCCTAGAAAGCTGTGTTTCCCAACCCACATCGAGTCTAGGAGATGATGTGGAGCCAAATCCTTCCGACGGTCATACCTAACAACTTAAGCCTGGCTAATAGAAGTTGGTCCTTATTAGGTACCAAGACACAGAGCTTTCATCAATCGGAAGATGTGAATGCTCTCTAAAATCCATAGAGAGATACAGACGGAAGAGCTTCCACAAGTCGGAAGATGCAACACCACCCCAATCTATACCTTTTGATCCTTAACAGGTATCACAGTTTTACTAGTATGAACCCTTCTTAGAGTTATAACATACCATTCACAACTGTTGGCTCAATAGCTCAACAGATAGCCTGACCTTTGACTTAATAGTCATTCGGTCGCTTGATCGGAAGTCACTCACACTCATACACTGACTCTCAATCCCAAGGGTATTTTAGTCTTTATCTTGATTAGGTTCTTCCCAACCCTCAAGTCATCATTTTATTATCTTTCACAAAATGATTAAGTCTCTAAACCATCTAGGTTTATTAGTCAGGTTTTTCTTATCATTTAAGTCCTCAGCTATCAGTCAGCATAAAAAGAGGGACAATTGCCCTTAATACAATAACATCAAACACATAAAGCTCATACGCCAATTAGGGCTTAAAATTATTTATCATATAGCCCAAAACCAATAAAATGAGCCTATGTACCTCACTGGCTCTGTATGTACCATACTGCAATGAATTACACAAACAGTCAGGCTCCACCGTCAGTTGTGGGCAGTTTTAACTGTCGGTTGATGTCCACCGACAGGTCAAAACTAAACTGATTTGTGAACCGGGGTCGGTCTGAGCATGAACCGGGTTCGGTTTATAAATGAACCGATTTGACTCTGGACCAAACCGGGTTCGGTTTGTGACCGAACCAACCGATTTACTGGACCGGTTCGGTTTAATAATAGACCGGTTCGGTCTAATAATAGACCGGCCCAGTCTGGCTTGCCATTGGACCAGATCAGTATTTGGTCGTCTGAGTGCAACGGCCATCACAACGGCCGCAGTCGTGCTACCACCGGCCAGCCGGAAAATCTCGTCCACTTCTTCTCCTCTATTCGAAAATCCACCCAAAGTCCAGCAAATCCGAACAGAACTTCGACTGACAGCAGCAGAAAGCTGCTGCCTTTCTCTGCCTGGCAGCGACGACAGCCCTTGCCGCCGTAGCTCGCCGCCGAAGCTCTATCTCCGAGCTTACTGCCGCCGTCATCGCCTCCGTCGGCGGGAGGAAAAAATAAAACTTGATGAAAGGGTATGGAATCCTACCTCGCATGCAAACCAATGCCGAATCGCTGCCCGCCGGAGGTCGTCGGAGAGTCGCCGGAGCTTGCTGTAGGTTGTCGAGCTCGCCGGAGGGTTGCTGTCGCCGCTCGAGGACACCCTCCCCCTGGTGCTCCTCTCCTCTCCCCCGGCTCCCCCTTTGCTTTTGTCTTAACCTAATCGCCGGAGTCACCGTCATGGTCGCCGGAGATAGCCGAGGGTCGCCGGAGTTGCCGTCACCCAACGTCGATCGAGATAGCCAGAGGTCGCCCGAGCTCCAAATCACACCAATGTTTATTTCTCTTCTGTTGAGTGGGTTCGAAATGGGCAGGAGTGAAAGCAAAGGGAAGGTGACGATGGCCACCTGGCCTGAAGCAAGCCACACCTGGCTATGCTTTGACACCCACCTGGCTAAAACAAGTGAGGGCATGACATGTTCCCTATTAATAGTTCACTTTTAATTACAATATGTGTTGGACTTGTATTGTTATAAAATTGTCACAATTCAACTAACATCATAACAACAAAAGCTGGACAGAAGATGACATAGCCAATAAGGCCACAAAATAAAATAAAGTGATGTCTAAACTAATTAGGGGTTCCATCTAGTTGCCAGCGTGTGTACTTAGCGGGAATTTTGAACGCAATTGTCCATATACACAACATATAACATATCAATATGAGAATTCCTTCATGCAATGAACTTGAATCAACATGATTACACATATGAAGACAAGATATAAGTCACAAGACAACAACAAGATGAGCTTCATATTCAATAAGAAATTTTAGAAGAAAAGTGAGAGAAAAAACGTCCTACTTAGTTGATTGTAACCCTTCCTTGTCTCCTTACGTCGATCGTCGCTTCCTCTACACAATGCCACCCTCGTCCTTCGGATTGAAGGAGCTTTGAGTCAAGGGGAAGAGGTAAAAAGGTGTTGTTGGTTGGGTGTAGGAAGAAGAGAGAAAACCAAAGAGGGTGGTCAGCCAAGTGGAAGGGAAAGCCCCCGCTTTTTGGTGCTTTTATACTTAGGTTTCATATTCCAATTAGGCTCAATCTCTCCCCCTAGATCCTTACCCCATATAATCCCAGCCTTCCATTCCCAAACCCACTCCAATTTGGCATGGGCGCCTCCCCTATTGATATCCAATTTGGTTAGGATTCTAGATCTTCTCCTAGAATTATATCTTATTCAAGTTGATCACAAAGACCAAATTTGAAAACTGTCAAATCCCATCCTAACCTCTTGGATTCCCCTCCTTATTGAGTGTGCCTCTATGATTGGTTGATGAAGATTTAAAGAATATACTCTTCTAATCTCTGATTGGTTCTCTTAAATAACCACAACAGATTTAGGTACTTTCCCGATTTATCACAAGTTTTTCCTTAGTTACAACTAGTAAATCAAATCTTACCCTCTTTGCCACGATTTCTTCTAATCACCACGATCACTCATCCACGCGCCATGTGACACATGCCAAGGTGCCCCTGGCACTGACGCCCACGTGTCCTGGTGCCCAGGTGCACTTGACGTTCAGGTGTGTCTGGCGCCCAGTGCGTCTGGTGCTCGAGTTCCTCCGACTTCTGATAAACGTGTAAATAGGTTACATCTCGTAACTTCCCATACTACCATACTTCACCTTAATAAATCACATCACCCATAAGTGGCTAGACATGGTGTACTCGTACTCTGGCGCCTGGCCCCACTCCTGGAGTTAGGTGTCCTCAGACTCTCGCACCAGACCAGCCTCAGCGCCAGGTTGAGCCCAGTGCCAGGGCTAGTCATCGCGCCCTGGTAACCTGCCTAGTTAGCCCATTAATTAATCAATTTATTATACATCACATCAATCATTCAATAAGCAGTTCATATAAAATTACACAAGTCAACCAAACTTTCCTATTTTAAGCCAATTTTCCAAAATAGCAGTTTAGTAATTCATACCAATTTATTAGGTGTTATACATACTAACAAAAACCTTGTTAGATATGATGACAAAGATCGTCCCTAAGGTGAAGAATGCGCTTTGTAAAGGATGAGCTGGTATGAGTGAAGTTGACACTAATGTATAGTATGAGGGAGCTCCCACATGAGTATGGAGGGGGAGAATTATAAGACCCTCTTAATGTAAGGTCCATGATTGTTGGGCTTCCCTCTTATGTAGAGAGACTTTGTATTTGACAAATTTAGAGGTTAAGTATAATTTGTTAAAATAATGGGAGGTTTATTCGTGAAAAACTAAGTCTTTCTTAAAAAGTTGTTTTGATAAAGAGATGTTGAGAAATGATGAGAAAAATGTTGCAACTTCAAAGAGGCTTTGGAGTCCAAAAAATGAGGATTTATTGGAGAAAGAAGGACAAGGAAATGAAAACTTTTGGCATTAGAAGAAGGGGAGGTGGTGGATGGGAGTGGTTCTTGCATAAGAAGATTGGAATTGCCAATGGGGGAGTGCGCAAGAATGTGCGGACGGATGGGTTCGTCGCCTGGCGTCATGCAGATGGAGTAGCGAGAGTGGGTCCCCGAGCGACGAGGGCGAGATGTTTGATGAGGAGAGGGGCGCCAAGATATGAGGCTTGCCAATGGTAATGGTGGAAAAGCTTCTCAGAGTGGAGTGTCTCCGTTATTCAGAGAATGTAGGAGTGCTCCATGAGTTTAAGAAGCTCAAGAGGATAGGGGAGGGTTCGTATGGCGTTGTGTTTCAGGCCAGGGTAGAATTACAGGTGAAATTGTTGCATTGAAGAGGATGAAGGATGATGATAGAGATGAAATCAGCAATCTAGGTTCACTTGATCACCCATCTATAGTGGGGATTAAGGAAATTGTCACAGGAGACGATCACATGTTGTTCTTGGTTATGGAGTACATGGAGCATGTTCTCAAGCGGATGATGAAACCATGAAGCAGCCTTTCAGCCTAGGTGAAGTGCCTGATGCGGCAGCTCTTGGAGGGTGTTAAGTATCTTCATGACAATTGGATTCTCCACAGGGATTTGAAGACAGCAAACATTCTGCTGAATGGTAGTGGTGAGCTTAAAATTTGTGATTTTGGGTTGGCTCGTCAATGTGAAACCTCTTCGAAGCCATTGACTGACTTGGTAGTTACTTTATGGTATAGGGCACCTGAGCTTCTACTTGGAGCAGAGGAGTACTCAGCTCCTGTTGATATGTGGTCAGTTGGCAGCATAATGGCTGAATTGTTGGCAAAGGAGCCATTGTTCTGTGGGAAAGATGAACTTGATCAACTTGATAAATTTTTTAGGATTCTAGGTACACCAAATGAAAAAGTATGGTCTGGATTCGCACAATTGACTAGTTCTAAAATAATCTTTCTGCAGCATACTCACAACAGACTACGAGGTAAATTTCCATCCACATCTTTCTCTGGGCTTGCCCTGCTCTATTTGAGTCTGGTTTTGATTTGCTAAGCAAGCTACTTATGATCCTCAAAAGCGTAGAACTGCTGAAGACGCTCTCAACCATGAATAGTTCGAAGGTATTTAGCCTTCTGAGTCAAGAGATCACTTGCTTGTGTCGCCAATTCAAAGTGCTGAAGACAGGTATCTCGCCTCATCAGTTAGACATTCAGCACGATGGTTAATATATCCTTGAAATTACTAATCCACTCCATGTATGTCTCTGACTATGATTTAAAGCTTCTATTTGTCTGTCTTTTTGAAACACAAAGAATTGCGGGATGTGTTCATTCGGGCATGTGCATAGTTCTCTTTTTTGCTTCACTTGCTTGATAAATTGATATATGAATTAGGTAAGATGTGCACTATATCTGAAGCATTGTGACAAGTTCTATTTTCATTACCTTCTGAAAAGTAGTAATGCTGCTCCTATATTTTATAATTTTGACATTTGTGTGGTAAGTTTTCTATTTCATTTAGTCCCCCTCCCATGAACTAAGAAAGAATTCTTCATTTCTTATCAGCTCTGTACAAATGAGAGTTCGTCTGGATTTATTTTGGGGCTTGAATATCTGATGAAAACCTGATGAGCGAATTTGGTCTCACATTGTCTAGAGAGAGAAGTCATAGAAGAGAGAAATATACTGTCACGAACTATCTCATTTTTCTTAAAGCTTGAAGATATAGCATAAATTTATCTGGGATTCTCAGGGAATCAATTCCTGATTCTCTCCAGTCGATTATGGGAGTTATAGGTACTTTTTTCATCCATTATGGATATCTTTGTTTTTAAATCTTGCTTCTTCATTCAGTTTTTGGCAATTTGATATGATTCTAGGTGGTGACTTTTCATTTTGATCTACTGTTCTTTTCCTTCTTGTTTACGAAACAGTAAGTTGAGTTGTTTCTCCCATTGTTTTCATCCAAGTGTGGAACTTAATGTTGCATGACCTACTTGGTCAAACAGATCACCTGATCAGTTTATTACTGCTGTGTGTGCATTGGCAAGTGTAGCTGTGTATCGCGCAAGTTGCATGATCATTTTTATTCTTTAGGTATTGCTCTGATTTAGTGGCCATACTCATTCTTGGCTGCAAGTTTTCGTTAGACAATAATAAAAAACTTGTGTTTTTTTTCTTTTTGAATCAAATGGAATTTCATTCCAATGGAATTTCACCTAATGAGTAGTTTATATGAGTTATCAGTGTCTTTTTTAAGGTTTTTGCTGCCTGGTTTCTCCTTAATGTTCGTCTCCTGGTTATACAGTTTTTTTCTCTCTCAAAGCAGGTGTCCTCGCTTTCATTGGCTGCTCTCCAAGCTTATAAATATCTACATTAGTACTTGAGGTTGAAGTTGCTTGAGGCAGCAGAGGATGGGGGGTCCCCCACAGCAATCAACATAAGACATACAAACAGTGAGTCCAATATGCACTACCTGCATTATGTGTTTCAAGTTTTGATTGACTTTTGCATGCAGCACTCTAAGGAATGGGCGAGGCAGTCACCCTTGAGGGATTCAGGGCGTGCCGTGATTACCGGTATTAACCAGAGTGATAGTCACGGTGTTTTCGTGCTGTCTGTCATGTAGGTATGACATTCAGTGAGTCTGTCTATATGGGACAAAGACTTAATTATTGAACTTGAACTTGGGAAGCAATAAAAGACTTTGCTTGAAAGGCTAATAAAAGATTCAAGTGGAATCCTGTAATATATTGCATAATATGTTAATGCAAATCCTGGTGTATTGTAATGTTGATGACTATGTTATGGTATCCCACTGAGTATTTTTATACTCAGCATCCTTATGTGATGTAGGTGATGCTATAGAAGATTGACTTCGTACAGCACTCGGGGATTTGGTGGCTTAGCCGTGAGGACGTTCAGGAAGCTGCATAGTACTTCTTCACTATCGGGTTTGTTCTAAACTCTGTTGTAAGGCGTGAGCACCAACTATTTCTAGTTTATTTTGAGATGGATGACAGACTTGCACTTAGAGGACTTGCGTTGGTTTAATTGACTTTGCATCTTGTAATACTATACGTATATATGGTTTTGTATCAATATTTGTGAAACTCAGTTATCACGGCCTAGATGCTTAGTCGAAAATTTTGAACTAGTGATTTATCGCATAGAGGAATAATCCTCTGATTTTTCGCTACAACTCTGATTTAAAAATGGTTTTAAAAACCCGGGCCGTGACAGAACACATTAGCCTTTTTGTGTCATGACCTACTGATCATTCAAAATAACCTTTTTATAGCATGTCAGTTCTCTGATTTGCACGTTCATGTGTCTGAAATTAGTTGTCCTGTTGGTTAATGCTTCTATTATCAAGGATGCACTAGTATAATCAGGTTCGGGTGGTAAAACAACCCTTTAAGGCATGAAAATTCCAAAATTCCAGAACTACTAAGGTTCTGTAATGAGCCTAGGTAGTATGTAATTAAGGTTAGAAAGACTTTAGCAATCATAACAAAGAGTAATTATACCTTATAATAAAAAAGAATTAGGATTAGTGCTCTCAGCCAGAACTGTTTCTGCGCTAATGACCTACACTAAAATATTCATAACTAATTATAAAAAAATCAGAAAATTATGTTGTTGGTTGGGTTGAAAACTAGATGCTCAGGACTAATCACAGTAAAAATTTCTGAACATAGATCGAATTGCACTAATAGTGGGGATAGTCGAAATTGGACTAAAGTGCAGAAAATAATGTACTGTAATTAGGTCAAAAGATCCTAATACTTACTAATACAAAAGAATAAGGTAAGATAAGGGTATAATAACATTTATTATACATTATAAGACTGGTCAATGATTATTACAATAAGAGTTATTCAGTTAAAAAGATTGATATCGTGGAGTAATCCAAGGTGACTTTGAGTTCCAAATGTCTTTGGCCTTCGCTTACAGCTTTGAGTCGGTTTGAGTTTCCAATTAGAGTTCGAACTCTCAAACTCTATTATCTTGTTTTCAATTTGGACATGTGGTTCTTGAACTCAGTTGATTTCGGGGGTGTTCCTTACTAAGGCTACGCAAGGTGTAAGCTATCAAATGTATTGAAAACCTATTGATATTCCTTTTGTGAGTCATATACTAATTGAGATATAGAAATCTCATTGGTACTCATGTGGTGAGTCATATTCTAATAGAGATAATGAAGTCTCATTTGTATATGAGATATTGTACTCATATACATGTTAATTGTTCTCCACTAGAGACCTTGTGAAGATCTCTCTGAGGTAGAATCATAGTATGCTCAGAGAGCCATTGCTAGATCTTGCGAGATCTGCAATATTTTTGGAACCTATTTAGTTCCTGCCCGAGATATTATGGAAGGTCTGAAGTCTCCGCACATTGTGTCCATAAGCATTGATGGGGCTAGCATCCTAGACGCATAACCGGGTTCCGAAGGGAGAACCTCTAGGGTGATTCTGGTAGGTAACCACTTGCGAGTGGTAAGATCTGAGAGCAGAAATTGAAATCTCTTTACACTATTGATGTCTGGAGTCAGTAATGAATGTTAATTTCACCTTACAATTGTGACATATGGAGTCTCGATGAATTATGATATTCTTCAGGTAAGATACCTTGATTTTTAGTTATGCTGTTGTTGGTTTATCCATTGTTATTTGAGAAATCATATTCCTATTCCACATATTTTATGCTTTGTCCTTCTTATTCCACATATTTTATGCTTTGTCCTTGTGGGTTTTTACATCATACTGGGTATTTTTGCGAAATACTCATGCATCCTCTGATGCAGGCATGAAAAAGGAATGAATCAGGATAAGTGGCGATTCTAGGAAAAGTTGCAGTATGCGATGGAAAAAAGATCAAGTTATTTCTTATTTTGTTTATTATTGAATAATTGTAGAATGGTGGCATGTGTGCCTCAAAACTTTAATGATTTTTAGTTCATTGACTATTTTAATGTTTGTATTGGAGCTTAATCAGGAATGTGGGATTTTCATTTCATATATATTAACAATGTTTGATTTTAAGACTGAATGCTTGGTGTTGATTATACATCCTTTCGAGATGGCGTAATCGACAAGTTGATCGAGTATTCGGTCACGTCCCGGGTTTCTGGCTTCAAAATCATTGGTATAATTGATGACTTCCGCACTTTGATTGAGGCCTGAAATTTTGGGGTGTGACAGTATGGATCTTCCTCAACTCTAAGAGTTTCATCTATAATACATCTCTTATTCAATGATATTTCACATTAATATATTTTCTCCTAGAATGGAAACTTGCATTCTTACTCAAATGGCTGAAACTTTAACCATCACAATGCACAACATAGTTCTCTTGGTTTCAACCCAACTCCTCTATGAATCTTTTAATCCATAACATCTTTTTATAAATTTCGGTAGTCATAATCTACTTGGCCACCATTGTAGACAATGCAATGGACTTTTGTAACCTTGATTGTCATGACACACCTCTCCTTTGCAAAAATGATCAAATACCACGAAGTACTCTTCATTGAGTCAACATCTCCACCCATATCCAAATCCGTAAATCCTTATAGCAAAGATTTATCATCTCCTTCCCTGAGTTTGAAAGATGTATACTAGCAACTCCAACGATATGTGTAATATCCAACCTTATACACACCATTGCATGCATCAAACTCCCTATCGCCGATGCATAAGGAACCTTAGTAATTTCTTTCATCTCTATTTCATTTGAAGGACTTTGTTTCTTATGTAATTTGAAATGACTTCAAAGTGAGGTGCTAATAGGCTTTATATTCTTCATGTTAAATTTCTCAAATACCTTCTCACTATACTTTTCTTTTTATAGCCATCGTTTTTTAGCCTTTCTATCACGCTTGGTTGTCATCCACAATATTTATTTTACGGGCCTCAAGTCCTTCATGGCAAATGACTTGCTTAACTCATGCTTCAACCTAGCAATCTTGTTAGTATCATGCCCAACGATCGACATATCATCAACATAAAATAATAATATAATAAAATCATTATCACTAAACCTCTTAATAAACACACAATCATCCAAAGTTGTCCTCTTATACCCATGACACATCATGAAAGAATCAAACTTCTTATACAATTACTTTGAACTTGCTTCAACCCATACAAACTCTTCTTTAGCTTGCATACTATTTGCCCATTGCCTTTCACTTTAAATCCCTTCGGTTGGTCCATATAAATCGTTTCCTCTAAATCACCCAGAATGAAAGCAGTTTTAACATCAAGTTGCACAACCTCAAGGTCCATGATAGCGGCTAGATCCAAACAACGCAAATAGATGACAACTTCACAATGTGCGAGAATATCTCACTAAAATTAACATATTTTTTCCCACAACCTTCACAACCAACATTGCCATATACCTTGGATTGAACTACTCTCATCGGCCTTCAATCAGTATATCCACTTATTTCTCAAAGTTCTTTTGCCATTGGAAAACTTCACCAACTCAAAAAAATAGGGTTCTCGTACACGGATTTTATCTCTTCTTGCATTGATTTCGTCAATAAATCCTTATCTTCAAGTGCTTGAGCTTCCGCAAAGCTTTCTGGTTCACCGTACTCAGTAAGTGTGACATATGTAGATGAAGGACACCTTGTAGATGACTTTTTTCTCTATCCAATTTCCTCAATGCGATTGTCTCCTCTTAATGTGAAGACTCTCATCTATCACATCACCTTAAATAGAGTCATCATCTTCATCTAAGTCACTTCCATTCTCAAGAAAATAATCAATATTGAAATCCACATCATCATGCTCCTCCCCATTCTCTAAATGATCATCATCATTATTTGTTGGTTCATCACTTTCACTATGTTCTTTCCCTTGAACACCTAGTGAAGGTTGTAGAACATGAACTTATCAGATATTTCATGTACAACTTACTTTGGTGCTTCATCTTTGCCAAAATCTTCAATTGTTTGATCTTCTCTAAAGACCACATCTCCACTTCTACTAAGTTTCTTGTTTTTTAAGTCCCACAATCTATAACTAAACTCATCATCACAATATCCCAAGAAGATATACTTAATAACCTTGTCATCTAACTTTACCCTTTGTTTCTCTGGGACATGCGCAAATGAGTAGGAGGGACCGCTACCACTCCATACTTTATCCAATACCTCAAAACCAGACAAATACGAAGGAGACCCATTAATCAAGTAATAAGCGATGGTCATAATTTCATCATAATAGCTTTTTAGAAGCTTAGTTTGAGAGATCATACTCCAAATTTTCTCCACTATTATCCGGTTCATCCTCTCTGCCACACCATTGTGTTGAGGTATATGAGGCACTATTTTCTCATGCCTTATACCGTGCTTCCTAAAATAAAAAATTAAACTGTTTAAAAGTCTACTCTCCCTTATTGTCAGTGCGAAGACATTTAAGAACTTTTCCGATTTGCCCCACTCTTTTGTTATGTTCCCGTAGGGAACATGAACGAAATCAAATGCCATAGTGAAAAAAAAGGGAAGAGAAAGGAGAAAGCTAGAAAGAAAAGACAACTTTGTTATTCCATACACTATAATGAGGAAGACGACCCCTTTATAAAGAGGGCTTGCTTCCCAAGATTGTAGGTCAGATCGTGGCATACTGATCGGCCACGATCTGTGCCATAGATTACAATCAATTCATCCCTAATGCCAATCATGGCTTATTACAATAATTCATAAAAGGAAACTAATCCTAATAATCGAATACTGCCTAAAATAAGATTATGCGTCATGGGTGTGTGACGTTCACAACAATCCACCACGCTCCGCTACCGCATTATCCTCAATGCGACCAAGAAAGGATGTGGGGACCGTCGGCGAACATCTTGGTAGACGCGGCCGTAGCGGTGGCATACGCAAGCGTGCTGAAGAGGAGGAATCCCTTGGACGAGATGCCACTGGTCGGGCTATCGTCGTGAGGAGGGATGGACGAGACACCACCGATCGGGCTCTCAGTTCGAGGAGGGATGCGGCAGAGTAGAGGCAGTTGGGGCATAGAGACTGCTGGGGCGACGGTAGCAGCAATAGGGGCAGCCGAGAGAGGAGAGGACTTGTCGGCCAGCGTGGCGAGGTCGTGCTCGGCAGTAATCTCGTTGACGATGCACTTCACGGTCTTGTGAGGGACGAGGTCGCCGACGGCGGCGAGAGGCTGGGAGGAGGTGAGAATGTGGATGAAGCACACGTTACCTCTGGTCAGTACACCGGTGGTCTGACAGAGGTTCGAGGTTGTGGTGAGGGACCTGGAGGGTCCGTGAGGCTAGTGGCGGAGGCCGTGGCAAACTCGGTGGAGCAGATTGAGGCAAATAGAGGCAGGGGCAGGAGCAGGGATGCCATGGCAGCGGCCCTTGTCGTGGGTGTGATCGTTTAAAATTAAAACCCTTGCAAGTGCACAAGGCAATTGTACTACAGTGAGTATTAAAGAGTTGTAGAACCTCAAGGACGAATTAATCTTTTACCAAATTTAAGAGAAGAAAGTTGCAATTTTTGTTTAATCTAAATAAAGCTATGAACTTTAACTACTAAGCTGAGTTTTAATCAATGCAGAGAATTATCAAGGCAATGAATCCACCACTAGACATGCAATTACTACTCTCAATTATTATTAAGCATACATTGACATGATATGGTAATTCGTGTTCTTGATCGGACACACGAATTACTAATGAATTCACTAACGTTCTTGATCGGACACGAAAGTTCATCTACTATTGTGTAATCAATCCTATCCTTGATCGGGCATAGAATCAATCACAACTCTATTATAATGCAATTAATCTTATCCTTGATCGGGCATAAAATCAATCACAATATCTAATTCCATTCATAATCAATCAAGTCTATGATCAAGCACTCAAAAGAATACTCATGAAATCGCAGTAAGCATGAATCATAATCAACTTTATAAAATTAAACTATAAAGAGTAGCAATACACATCTAGCGCTTCATCAAGCCTTGACAAGGAATTTAGTTACACATAGAAAGAGAGAAAAGAAAAGCCTATTTATGTAGATCCATCGTCATGAATCCTTCTTCTTCTTTGCTCCAAAAGACTCCTTCTTCTTCCTCCTCTCTAGCCTCCAATATAGCTCAAAAGTCTATTCTCTGGTTAGCCCAAAACGTTCTCTCATAAGGCCTATTTATAAGAGTGAAGAGAAACCACGAAGTCCCCTTCCAAATCCGAGTCGAAATAGGTCTTATTTCGGTTTGCCGCACATGGCAATCGATCGCTTCGTATTGCCGATCGTTCGCTTACCGATCGATTGCTATTCCTTCGTTATTTCACTCCGATCGATCGCTTTTTCGATCGACGCCGTATAATACCGATCGATCGTAGATACTGTGTTGCACGATTGAAATTCCAGTAGATACGATCGATCATTTTTAGTCCGATCGATCGTTTCCTTTAATACACTGCTTTTGCGGCTCTGGCAATCAATCGCAATGGTAGCCGATCAATCGTAGTTACTATTCATAAACTTCAAATGGCTATAACTTTCTGTCCCAAACTCCGAATTGTGCATGGTTGGTGGCGTTGGAAAGTGGACTTCTTGATCTTTAAAATGAAGCATGAATCAGTCCAATCCGATATTTGTACACGAAGTTATGATGATCGCCGTCTCCACGGTGGATCATGACAGATCTGATACCAATGTTGTGTTCCCGCAGGGAACACGAACGAAATCAAATGCCATAGTGAAAAAAGGGGAAGAGAAAGGAGAAACCTAGAAAGAAAAGACAACTTTGTTATTCCATACCCTAGAACGAGGAAGACGACCCCTTTATAAAGAGGACACGCTTCCCAAGATGGTAGGCCAGATTGTGGCTTACTGATGGGCCATGATCTGTGCCATAGATTACAATCAATTCATCCCTAATGCCAATCATGGCATATTACAATAATTCATAAAAGGAAACTAATCCTAATAATCGAATACTACCTAAAATAAGATTATGCGTCATGGGTGTGTGACGTTCACAACAAGTTTACTAGATGCATTATTAATGAAAGTAATAAAGTACAAAATCCACCAAGAGTTTTCTCATTATTGGTCCACAAACATACAAATAAACAAGATCAAACACATTTATTTTTGAGTAATACTTGTAAAAAATGAAGCTTCACATTATTTTCAAACTTAAAAATGATCACAAGGAGTCAAAGAAGTACTTTCAAATTTGTCACGAACTGAATTTCAAAACCTCTATAAGAGCGCGGAAGCACTAACACAATAAAGGTCATGAGGTAGAGACCCGGAACGCGGCCGAATACTCGATCAACTCTTCGTTCCCATTAACATGAACTGGGAGAATTACAGGATCCAGAATGATAAACAATATCTGCTAACAAAAATCTTAAATAATAAAACTTCGAGTTTAACTAAGTTATTACAATAATCCAGACTTAACAATTCAACAAACATAAAACTTAATCCAACACATAGGCTGATCAGTTCTCCACGAACAAAAAATTTAAAACATAATAAAGTTAAATTCACATCATTCAACTATCCACCATCAAGCTCCATCGAATGTACCTTATCAGATCTTTTCCACTTTGATACCTACATCAAGAGATGCATGAGTATTTCGAAAGAAATACCCAGTAGGAGCCAAGAAAACCTATAAACAAATAACAATAGGAATACTGACAATATGGTATAGAGAAATAAAGGTACGTTTAACAAGGTTAGGTTGAGTAAATACAGAGTTTACTTACCTAGATAATAATCATCATCAAAGACCTTCAACAGTCAAGAAATAGACTATTATTTCAAAACTCCAAACGTATAGTGCGTCGGGAGGAGAATAGAAATAAATACTGACTCCAAATTTCCAGAGTGTCGGAGATAACAATTTCTGCTCTCTGTTCAGTCCACTTCCCCTATGGACATCAATTACCAGAACATCCTAGAGGTTCTACAGAGGAACCCGGCCATGCGTCTAGGGATTTTGGTACAATAGGCGGAGACTACAGACCTTCCGTAATATCATACAGTCCAAAGCGCACGCATTGCCGTCATCGGCTGAACTACAGAGGTTCGTCATAAAATCTGAGATCTCACAAGATCTAGCAATGGCTCGTAAGCATACTATGATTCCAATATAAGAACGTTCATCAAAATTTTTAGTGGAGAAGCAGTTTACATAGAACTGAATCAATCTAGAATTAAGAAGGGTTCTCATCTGGAGACCCAGACCATAATCTTTAGAAAATAGACTCTCAAAGGAGTACACTGGATTTCTTAATATCTCAATGGAAATTGACTCACACAAGAGTTATCAAAGAATTCTCAATCTTTAATCACAGGATGACTCAAAACTGAGACTTATCAGAAATGACTCATTAAACGCCTTCACCATGTATAGCCCTAGTTAAGACCATCCCCAGAATCAAATGACACCATGATTATTATGTCACAATCAACAAGATAGTAGGGCTCGAGAAGTCAGACCCTACCCATGAACTTCATGGATACAAAGCTCATTTATGAGACTCGAGACACATAGCGCCCCGCATTACCGAGGGAGAACTTCACTCTTGGTCAGCCTTTTCTTGAATTACCATTACTGTACTCACTGACATCCCAATTCTATAGTATAGTATAAGGTTAATAATTATTAAATTAATCAGGTCTTATAGTCTTAATAGATATTAGTGCATTAAACCTTCAAGAAAGTGTCCTATTGTATACACAACAGCTAACTTCCCACGACTACTACGATCTGTACAGTGCCTATCATGTTCTGAAATTTTTATAGCAGACAGTCCCCTGTCTCTAGTTTCTAAAATTTTGACGGCATTTTTTTATGATTTTTTATAATTAGTTATTAATTTTTCATTACAGCTCGTCAGTGCAGAACCAGTTCTGGCCGAGAGCAACACCCTAATCTATTTTTGATTAACCACTGATAATTACATATCTTAATTTTTAATACTAACTCCCTGATATCATAATTCACCCTCTTAAGTGTTTTACTGACCCCAATTGCATCTGTAATTAAGTAATTTACTATATGTACTCTTTCATAGAAATCAGCCTGTACATGTATTTTCCCCTTAATACCACAATAACCCATGGAGACAACTAATCATAGAGACTAAAATTAATTAGCCACGAATTTGGATGACTACTAAAGGCTCTTTGAAACATCAGTAGGTTATGACACATGAATCTCCATGGTTTTGAAGCAATACTACGAATATGGCTTGAAATTAGGAGTACTTACTTGAGATCATGAATCTCCATGGTTTTGAAGCAATACTATGAATATGGCTTGAAATTACGAGTACTTACTTGAGATATAACATACTTAACATCAACCCAAGGCAATTCGATTAGGAAAGGTGTCAACTTTATTTAGACAGAACCAAATAAGGGATACTACAACATGAAGCAAAGCACATTCAAGGGTCCAATACGATGGGGATGTCTTCTATGGTCTAGCACGTGAAGAATGAATATACATTGATCATATTAAAGCGATATTCTACACACATGGTAGACGAATCAACATTTCATTCAATGAACCACAAATATCAACATGACTAACAATATTATCAAACCATTGATCATGATCCACTTGACATGCTAGTCATGGTACACAAAATATCAATATCAGAAGTTATAGGAAAAAAAGTCATCCTACCTCTTACGAATTCGGTATCTCCTTACACGAGTGGCCTCCTTCGATCACTCCCCCTTTGCTCTCGCGATTCTACGTACCACGGCTTGCACCACCACCAAAAAGAATACTGACTGAGAGAGAGAAGAGAGGACTCCCCTTGCTGGTTTGCATGACTCCCAAGACGTCAAAAGAATGCCGGCCTCTCTAAAGGTGAGTTTAAATAGTTGGTTGCCTTCTCCACCAGGTCTAATCTCCACCCTTGAACCCTTCTTCATCCAACGATCACCAAAAGTCTAGCGAAACCTGGCCTTCCACTTGCCTAAAACGTGCCCCCACAATTAGCTCTATTTCAGTTAGGATTTCCTTCAATTAAGGAGTTTCAAATCTCCTATTTCGGTTACACCCCTACTTCAGGAAATTTCCAAATTGAGTTACAATCTCTCACCATTGATTGCTACCCAATCCAAGGCCACGATTTGACTTCATAAGGAAGGAATCCACATCAGGGACGTGGTCAATCCACAAATCAAAAGTCAGTTACAATCCCCTTTAATTAGGGAATTAAGTGAATTAAATTAGTTTCCAAAATTTAACTAAGTAACCTCCTCTAATTGAATTCAAAATTTGCACGATCTCCATTCATGCCATGACACATCATTAATTGGGTTAACTATCCCAATTCCATCCTTAATTGATGTCCCATAATCATCTCACTAATTGCCTTAATTTCCCCTAATTAGAAATTCCCAATATAATCCAATTTAAACCGGATTTGGAATAAATTTCAAACTTCCCACTTCTCTTCGATTTGGTCCCTTGCCATAACCAACCAAATCACGTCTCATCACATATGTGCACATGCTCCCAAGCATGTGTCCACGCTGCTCTGGGACCCCGCACTTCACTAACGCCCAGTGGTCCCTGACGTCCAACACATCTGGCGAGCAAAGCTTCTCCGACTTCTCATGCGCGCGCAACACTTACCAAAAATAAATTCCCAAGCTACGAAGGTCCAAATTACAGCATCAAAATAATTTGAACAAGGCCCAACACTTCGTACATGCACCCTGGCGCCTGGCCCTCACCCCTGGCGTCTAGTGCGCACAGACCTTAGCGCCAGGCTAGCCTCAGCGCCGGGTTGGGTCCAGCGCCAGGGCTAGTCCTTGTGCCCTGGAAAACTGCATAATCTGGTTTAATGGTTCTACACTTTCAAAAGCATCACAATAATAATGCAACACACCAGATTATAAGATTTCATAAAAAAAATCAAACAGGCAGCAAAGCTTTCCTATTTTAGAACAACTTCCTAAAATAGCAGTTTTGGTAAACTTATCAAATTTTTCGGGTGTTACGAAATTTGAGAGTGCATTCATCTTCATTAATAGCTCCAAAGCCTTCTAACTCATGTGGACAAGCCGTCGGTGCCACAAATTATCAGATGAGTATTCAAGAGTGGTATTCACTTCACCCTTTGATAGTCACCCTTCGGTTTTGTAGAGAGTGTAACACTTCTTTTGTCATGCCCAAAAATTCTCAGCTTCGTCAGAGTGCGGAAGTCATTGAGATGACGAGTATATTAGGAAGCCAGAAGTTTTGGAACATGACTTAACATACAACCTCTCCTTCAATTATACCATAATAAAAATACGCATAATTGAAATAACATAGCCTAAGAATGAAACTTATTAATAAACTGAAATAAATGATCCATATGTTCTAATGAGAATCCAGTAATTTAAAAGTTTGGCCCACATGCCAACATGATTACAAGTTCTAAACTAAAATTTTAAAGTAAAACTCTTCTACTGCAAGCTTTGAGTTCCTTTTCTTCCTGCAACTTTTCAATGCTTAATCCATATCCATACCTGCATCACAAGATGCATGAGTACTCCGAAGAAATACCCAGTAGGATGCAAAAACCGCAAAAAAATAGAGATACTCAAGATATGATAAAGAGTATGATCAATAAGATAATAAACTGGACCATCAACAACTCTATAACTGGAAACACGTTTTTTCATCAATTGAGAAGGATCATTATTCACCAAGACAACTAAAGTGCATGGAGATACAATTCCTTCTCTCAATCAACTCACAAGTGGTTACTTACCTGATTACCCTAGAGGTTCTCGTGCAGGAACCTAGCCATGTGCCTAGGATACGGGCCGCATTAGTGCTTATGGACACAATGGGCGGAGACTGCTAGACCTTCTGTAATGTCTCAATAGCCTAAAAATGTATATATATGCCTCGTGCTGGTTATGAGCCTTGATATATACTCAAATTATTCATTTCATTAGCTCTAAAACTTATGTTTATGCTAGTGTTAGAATATGTTTAGTGTTTCTTAATGTCGTTTTTGGTTTTTGTAGGAAAAATAAGAAGTAGCTACATATATGGTGAAATGTGACCCCAATGGTTGAATCTTCATTACTTCGGATTGCATATATATCTGATTGGACTGGTTCAAGCTTCATGTTAAAGTTCAAGAAGTCAGATTTCCAACGCCACCAACCATGCTCAATTCGGAGTTCTGAGCGAAAAGTTATGATCATTGGAAGATTTTGATGCAAAAGCAGTGTCGATCGATCGGTACTTATTACGCCATCGATCGCGGGAACCAAAATGAGCCGTATACAAAAACCTAAAACAGAACCCTTTTCAAGTTGGATTTGGAGAGGGGTTTTAGGGCTTTTCTTACCCTACTATATAAACATATTAGATTTCTTATTAAAGTCGATTGCGAGTAAAAGGTTAAAAATCACAACAATCAAGCCTCGCAAGGTTCCAATTAATAACGAAGATCTCGCAAGATCTAATCATGGCACTTAGAGAATACTATGAATCCACTTCAAAGATATCCTCGCAAGGTCTCTTGTGGAGAGTTTATTGAACAATACAGATATGTCAAACTGACTTAGCAATCATTATGTGAAATAGAAATGTCATGAGTTTACAGAGCCTCACAATGATCCTTGTGACGACTAACTCTTCTGGTTCAAACCAACTCAGTAACGAATAGCTTTAACAGCAACGCTCCAACAACAATAATATATTACACGTAATTGAAATTGAATGAGAAACCCTTGAGAAAGACACAAGTGAACTACAAGTCTTGACCTTGAGAGAAAGGTGCAATACTTTAAGGACTCTTACAATACATAGAAACACTTCATCCTATACTGATTTATGTATGTAGAGTTTCATTACTTTACTATTACTTATCTGGTTTACAAAGTTAACACAATTGGTAATATAAATGGAAAACAAAGTTATGTCCAAAATAGATCAGTAAGATTTATGAAATTCTCATGGACAACACGTGAGGAATTAGGACATGAGATTTTTACAGTAGATTATCCAATGAGTCTAGAATCTGACACAACTATCAGCATGTTATTCTGACACTTGTAGGTTTAGTTATGACCTTTTTAGTTCAGGCTGTTTGCACAGAAATAGTTCTGGCTGAGAGCGTTAATTTGACATGTGGTCAACTATTTAGTTTAATTAAGGTTCATACAGTACTTACATTAATAATTCAACTTAGGGTGCATTTGGATGCTGATAGGTGAAAGGTTGAAAATTTATATCAGCCTAAAAATAATCAAGGGAATTTTTTCTGATTGGTGACAACCCGTTTGGGAACCTGAAAGTAATCAGGCGTCAAGATGAAAATTTTCACCCTGATTTGTGAAAGGTGAAATATGTTTGAGAACTGAAAATAAATCACGTTGATAGTGGCGGCAGCCTCATTGAGCCCCCCCGGTTGCCGTTGCCGCTGCCTCGTTGAGACCCAACCTCGATGCTACCGCCCTCCCCCCGGTGTTTGCCTACACTCCTACACATCCGCCGCCGTATCGTGGAACCGAGGGAGCCCCCGGTCATATCTCCCTTAAATTTAGTCTATTTTTTGCCATTTTTTTATCATTATAAGAAAGAGCCCTAAAAATTAGAAATATGAAAAAAAGGCCAAAACGGATAAAAAATGAGTAAGAAACGCATCATTGAAGTTTGTCCCATTAAAAAAGTGCTATAGTGCAATCAATTACACGATAGCCAGTGCTATAGTGTAATCGATTACACGATAACCAGTGCTCTCGTGATTACACGATAGCTAGTGTTATAGTATAATCGATTGCACGATAACTAGTTCTATAGTGTAATCGATTACACGATAGCTAGTTCTATAGTGTAATCGATTACACGATAACCAGTGCTATAGTGTAATCGATGACACAATAGCTAACAACACAGGATAACCAGTGCTATAGTGTAATCGATTACACGATAGCCAGTGCTATAGTGTAATGGATTATACCATAGCCAGTGCTATAGTGTAATTGATTACATGATAACCAGTACGACATCGATTACACTATAGTACTGGCTATCATGTAATCGATTACACTATAGAACTAGTTAGCTCTGTAATGGATTATACCATAGCCAGTGCTATAGTGTAGTTTTTTCTGTCAGCTCTCCTTCGTCTGCCTGATTCTTACTCGGGTGAGAATTAGCTTTCAGGGTGAAAGGTGAAAAATTGTCACCTTTCACCTTTCAGGGCCACTTTTCAGCCTTTCAGCAACCAAACACAACTACAGGCCTGAAAGGTGAAAAAGTGAAAATTTTCACCTATCATCGTCAACGACCACTTTTCACCCTTTCAGCTTCCAAACACTTTTCACCTTGATAGGTGAAAATTCGCACCTTTCAGGGCTGAAAAATAGTTTTTTTCAGCTTCTGAATGCACCCTTAGTCCAACATTAGTTATCATATTTTTCATATGATAGATAACATATACTGGCTGAAAAGATGCACGACAAAGCACAAGAGTCTTTCGTTGGCATATTTCAAATTGGCAGGGTTCAGTCAACTTTAGGTATGTTTCTAATAGTCTTACTTTCATACATATATAATAGCTTCACAAAATAGGACTATTATGAATGGATAACAAGGTCAATAATAGGAAAAGACAATGACAAAGAAGCAACATGTGATCAATGTTCTCACCAATTCAATACGAGTAATGACAACAAGATTTCAATAATCAATCAAAGTCGATTCATAAGTACAACGGTAGAGCATATAATCTAAACACTTTCAAGAACTCATTCAAGAATCATAATATTAGCAAAGACATAACCTTATTTGACTTTAAACATGTAGGAATTTAGCCATCAAGAGAATCAAAACCTAGAAGAAGTTATGTAAAAAAAATCCTACTTTTCTGCAGAAGTTTTTTTTCGCTTTAGTGAATCAATCGTCTACGAACTCCACTCCGTCTCGCTTCACCACTCCAACCAGCAACGAAAATAGGAAGATGAAGAGACAGAGAGAGAGAGGGAGAGAGAGAGGTCTGAGAGGGGACATGAAAGAGGGAGAAGAAAGCACAAAGACAGAGAGAGGGGACTGGTTGGCCAATAAGTAATGGCCACCCAGCCCTAATCCTAGTTTAAATAGGACTAGTTTTCCTAGTTCGACTTGGACTTGCTTTAACCTTTGATTTAATTTCATTTTGATCTCCACCTTCCATTACCCACGTTCTCCTCATACCCATTGGCGTCCAGTCATCATTGGCACCCAGTTAGTTGGGATACCCAATCCAATTCTAATTGCATAACCACTTTCCAAGTCTAACGCAAGTAAAAAACAAGTAACAGCCTAACCAACTCAGAATTTCCTGGCGGCCCTCCTGTGGTGGTGTCTTTGATCTTCAGAATATAGATACCTCTATTTATCTGGTCTTGGAAGTGTCCAGTTCGGTTAGGACTCTGAGCACACTCCTGATTCACCATCACTTTCTATAATTACCATCTAGTAACTAAGAGACTCTTGCTCTTATCGTAAATTACTTCGAATCACTCAAGATAACCATCCAAAAGATTTTAATTCCTTCATCAAAACCTGGCTGGCGCCTAGGTATGTCTGACGCCAAGTAGGTGATTACAAATTTGGACTTTTCTCCAACTGGTAATTTCCAATGTTACTTCACACTTAGTTAGGAAACTACTACTACCTTTAATTCGAATTCGTCAATAAGCACTCTTATACGAAAAATTGAAACCCACACGAACCTACTATTGACGCCTAGCCTCACCCTAGCGTCATGCTCTTCTTTGGCCCGGGCACTAGAGTCAGCCTCAGCGCCTAGGACTCCTGAGTGAACCGAGTGTTCTACAAAACACTTTCCAATACAACAATTGAAGTAAATCACACATCAAACATATCATTCACAAGAATTCAAATTATAACTCTACTTTCCTAATTTAGATTGGTCATATAAATAAATTTTTTATATATACAGATTTCCTAGTCGTTACATCTTACCTCTTGCTACAACAAGAGACCCCTTTATAAGCTTTCACACACCTTTGCCAAAGTGTGATTCATAGCTTTCATCATCAAGTTTTTCATTGATATAAGATTCAACATTAAGTAAGGAAAGTGCCTTACATCCTTAAGAATCAACTTGTTACCTACGTTAGTCACAAAGTGCACATCTACTTTTCCAACAATATCCGAAACTCCATGGCTTCCCATCTTCACCAACCCAGGTTGCCGGCTCATATGTAGTAAAGAACTCTCAACGAGAAATTGTATGGAAAGATGTTTTAGAATCCACAACCCAACTAGTTGCACATATTAAACTAAAACAACTTTTATCGCAAATATAAACCATAATAATATCTTTACCTTTCTCCATAGCATTAATTTCTTGAGCTTGTTGGCCTTGCTCATTTAAAATGCTCCTCCACTGAACCACTTTTCCTAAACTTCAAATCCACAAGCTTCTGGATCAATAAGACTTTGTTTTCCATGGTCTTCCATTCATATCACTCATGTAGTTTATTCTAAAGAGCTTTTACATCAACTTTCTTAGACACATGGTGAAATACAACATCATCCTACCATTGCCTAATCTATGTTATGATTTTTCTATTATATTTCTTCCAATCATCTTCTTCATTTTTTCCGGCTTTACTCCAAAAACTGGTTTAAATAGATTAATAGAATACAAGAGCTCCTCCATCTTGGCTTTCCATATCATCCAATTGCTTTCATTCAAGCTAATCATCCTTGTGTTGTGATTCTCCATCTTAACAAACTCAAATTTCTCAATACCAAAGAAGAAGAGTGAATACTACTAGAAGTGAGTCAAAACTTAAATAATATGTCCCAAAAAAGCCAAAAAAATTCCAAAAAAAATTTGTACCACAATGTATGATATACACTATCATCTTCTTGGAAAGGGAACTTCCTCCTAGGAGGAAAAGGGAAGTGCTAGTGAGCTTCGACCTTCCAAAGCTAGGACTTTGGTGGTTCTGCCTGCCTTCCTTTGCAAGCATCAAGCAACCCGTGTTTTTTATGAAAAATTTAAAGGATTACCATGCCTTTTATCTGAAATATACATTTTTACAGCTACCCTCTCTTATACAGACAATAGATATCCATTGTTTGAAACTACACAGAAGGGACGTCAACCAATGTAAAGGGGTGGACGGACTAAACTGTGGGGTGGTGAACAACTCATTCAAAAATAACTCATACGACACTCCAATGGACATCAAAGTAGTGTGTTTGCATCCGTATTTAATTCGATTGCAAACTATGTTGTCCATGTATTTAACCTTTCACCAATTCACATGTTACTAATGTGTTAGTTGGTGAATGAAAAAATACACAAACAATGTGTTGTGCAAATACAATAAAAAGGTTATTGCATTTTGTGGTCCGAAGACCATGGAGACGGAAATGTGGGACTTGCACCTTCATCATGAGTTGCAAGCCTTTTTTTTTATAATTGAAAATTTATATTAAAGGAAACAAAGGAGGATACAAATGATAAAAAATTACAACCAACTCCTCAACTCAAGGAGAACATGAAAGGAAAATCCCTTAAGAAAAACCCTCTAAGCTAAAAGAGGAACAACATGAGAATACCCCTCCCAAACTTGGAAGATCAGACCAAATCCAGAGCACAAGCATTGAGCTCCAAAGCATAACATTTTTCCACTTTTCTAGTAGACTCGATCGATCGGAGGGTGGGCGATCGATCACGCTCCGCGAGGCGATCGATCGCAAGTGAAAGGCGATCGATCTCCAGGGCAATCCATATGTTCCAGTAAATACGATCAATCGGGGGGTGGGCAATCGATCGCGCCCCTGGTTTGCAGCAAATTCCAGTAGTTACGATTGATCGGGGAGAGGCGATCGATCGAACATTAATGCAATCCAGTTTTTCCAGTAAAAACGATCGATGCAATTCAGTTGCAAGCCTTTTTTAGGTGGCAGTTGTCTTAGCATTTTTCATCAAGAAGAAATAACTTGAGCTAGAGAGGTGTGCTTACTCCCAACTACTCCCTCCTGTCATTTTAATAGATACTGTTTTTTTTCAAATGAACTAATTTTTTAGTGTATTTGAAAAACCTTTTATCTGTTAAAAGTGACCGGATGGACCGACAATTAATAATGAGCTTGGCCATTGACAGCTGATACATGTTTGATTATTAGGGTATTTGAAGGAGTGGAGTCGTGGGAGAAGCCAAAGCATGCAACCTATACATAAACTGTACACTTTTGTTTTTGCAACACAAACTATGCACTTCTTTTTCTTGGAATGAACTATACACTTTTTATGGCTTTGGATTCTTGCATATTAAGTTTCATGGTATTTATGTTTTCATTGAAGTTACGACATTTTGTGCCGTTGTGATTGCAATTTACCTACGAATCTATAATGAGATCAAACAAAATAAAAAAGGGGCATTTGGGTATCAGGCAGAGAAAGTGTGAAACTTCCAAATAACGTAGAGAAAACGAAAAATTAACATTTGGGTAGTACATTGTCATAGTTCTATGTCATCATACAATCGACTCTATATAGCGTTACCATAAAATCCAAAATTTTCAATTGGATAGAATCCTTCTTTCTAATTATATGTCTGCACTCAGCCTGATCTCCAAATCCTTCTAAAAAGAGCATCTGATGCAGTTTCTCCATGCCATGACTAGTTTCCATATGCTGATGTAGTTAAACTTCCACTCTAAAGTGACACCATTGTGGAACCTAGTCATGGCGGATGGACCCGACATGGCAATTCTTCTTGGAATTCCGTTTCTCCATGTCTTGCATCAAATGCGGATTCATCCAGCCTGTGTTTTTTTTTATCAAGTTTCCCCGTGGATATACATCTAAACGATGATACTTCCTCAGTTTGATGAAGTTCACATGTCCCTTAATCTAGATTAAGTGACCAGGCCAACTTTATTTGCATAAAGTTACTTTCATTCAAGTTAACAAGTGTTAAAAGAATAGAGTAGCCAATATGACATCCAATTGCACCAGTATGCGAAAAAAAAGAACTCTATGCGAAAAAATAAGTGACTTATTGGAACATTGATGAGTGAAAACGATAACAAAGCAGCTCAAATTCTTTACCTTGTAAATGGTAAATTTTGAACTAACATAGCATATCTAGCTAAACAAATAGGAAAAACCAAAGCTAAACTAATTAGGAGTCGACTACCTCCCAATGCCCTACATTATTATGATTGACAGACTGCTGGAGAGAGCACCCAGTGGAGAAAAGCATGCATGCGTTCCTTCCAAACACCAATTAATCCTTCAATGGTATCAACACTGCCCACCATGCTTTATGGCTAGAATGCTTGGAACCCACATCAGGAACACCATCTCCATGGCCATTCTTAGGTCCAATGTTATGGGAGAGACAGAGAGAGAAGTAATTAGTAGGAGGCTCTTAATCTGTTAGAGAGGAAGAACCCATGAAGATAATACTGCACTTATATACTGAGCTTTTTCCCTTACATTTTTCATTCATTCTCAGTAGAGCCTGCAAGTTTCTGTGGACTTCTAGCTAGGACGAGAGATGTTAATGTGACATGTGATCTGACATAACTTGCTCAGTATGACATGGACTCGATCCAATGTCGTGTCGCAGTGTGTGGAGCTTGTGTTCTCCGTCACCCTTTACAACCTTGTACTTGACTCTCAAGTACTATATTGCAGTTTCTCCTTAATTTTCTGTCCTGTGGCTGTGTTGCCTGCTTCGTGGATCTGTTGGAATATAAAGAAGCGACCTGCCACGAATTCACTCATTCTAGTAAAAACAAGCTGGTAAAGTGGTAACTACAGTCGAGGAAAAAATCAGCTGGTAAATGGTAACAGGTTGTTCAGCAAAAAAAAAAAAAGGTAGCATGTTGATAGTTTTTTTATGCATACAACAGAGATTGATAACTTTTTTTTTTCTGTACAGCATAAGGGCTGATCAATCTTTTCCATTGTAATTAATATTTTCTTCTAAAATGCCATTATTTTAGAAAATAAAAATCTCATCTAAATAGTCATATTGATTCCCTTCAATCCTTTATACACCGACAACTTAATTAGGAACATTAGTTATAGGAAAAAGAGAAAGATGCAACCATTAACCATGAAGTATCATGTGTTTTTTTGTTAAAAGGCTTAAGAAAGAGAGCCATTATTATATCTATTTCATATTACGCCTATAGTAATTGATATATTGTGCTATTTTTTCTGCTATATTATTGTGTTTTTTTTTTTTGCATATGTTCTATTGGTGAACCTGAAATAAACACAATTGACTATATGATGGTAATTTCTTCTAGAGTAAGATTTTCATCCAAAAGGATTTAATTTCTAAGGAATAAAAAATATTCTTAATTTATTTCACTCCTTTACAGGTGAGCACCTTATGTTATTTATCCACAGTAGTAATAACTTTTTACTACTAAACAGCTGAACAACTTATAAGAAAGCCATCATACTTTTTTTTTGGCAATAAGAAATCATACTAGTTCATTCTATAGCATTGTAGTAATAACAGATATATTGAGACAACCAAAAGAAGCATAATATGTATTGATATGTTTTTTTTGGTAATTAATATGTATTGAGATGTTAGGGAACCTGATAAAAATATTGTTCAAATATGTGATCTTGGTCAAGAAATGAAAAGCAGATGGTAAATTAGATACCACTTGCTATGACATGATTAGTACATCAAGATGTCCCCACAGGCCTTGTTCTTTCAGCATCTGGCCCTGTCATGAAAACAATGGGTATAAGCGTTGAAGATATTGATCTTTCCCCATTAGATATAGATATCCAACTCGTCCCTCTCTCAATCAGCACAGAGTCGTCACATCAAGGTAATTAAGATTTAAGAAGCAGCCAACTAAAATTGTTTGCTACATATTGTGGGTTTGTCCTAATTTAATCCAAACTCAAAATGAGTTGTCCTTTGTAGAGTAGTAAATAAAAAAGAACTGCAGAAATAAATGATTCTTGGTTGTGTACTCATGCAGAATTATTCTTCTTATATGTATGCCCCTTTCCTAAAACATAAATCCAGCCATCAGAAATCATCCCTAAGAGCTGTATACTCAGGCAAAATTACCCTCCTTAGAGGAGCCATCAATCATCAGGATTAATGATACTCGCTAGTGCCTGTGGGCTAAGGTATTACTTGAACTAACGTGCTCTAGTGTGTGTGCGGTCGATCCTGATGAAGCTACCACATTATACGTTTAGCGTCATGATACATACCATTTTATGAATGACAACCAAAAAGAAATACAAATTCAACCACAATTATGAACAGCAGTACCAGCCTGTCATTATTATTGCTCAGAAAATACTTAAGAATAAAAAAGAATAAGATATATTGGCAATTGTTCTGATAGTTAAGAGATATACCTTTATAAATACGAAATAAGTTGACAGACAACCGGAAGGAGCACAGTACTGTAGAAGACCCACCATTTTCTTTGAGACATCTTCTCTAACAATCATGGTGGCCACATGATCAAATTAACCCACCTTCAAGCTTTATTGACTGTGGCCAAAATTAACCACGTTAAGAATGAAGAAGCCAGTCTTACCCCAGTTGCAAATGAACCAGAGAGAGAGAGAGAGAGAGAGGAATCAGATGGTGTTGGGACTTAGGAACTGATTTCTAGTGGAATCGGAAAGAGTTAACAAGATACTCTAGCTAGCTAATAAGCCTTCTTTTTCTTTGTTTTAGCTACTGTTCTGTACCTAAGCTTATGCAGCATTATATTGCGTGCAAGATTGGTGAGGGTGAAGTAACTATTATTTGGTGCGGGGCCAACAAGAATATCAAATTAGAAGAATAGTGCAAAGTTGTTGTGCAGTCTATTTTTGCTTTGTCATTGGTGGTGTTCTTGTTGATAGCAGCCACTTGCATCATCATTGTCTCTTTATAAAATTTAACATTCTTGTACTTGGCTTATGATTGCGGTCTTGGATAAGTATCATTAGGACACTCTTAAATGAAAATTGTATCTTGCATATGGATCTTAGTAGGTTAGCTGAAATCGTTTAGTTCATTTGTTATTTAGCATTAATTGTGGTTGGAATACTTTCTTTTTCAAAAGGTTAAGATATTGAAAAGATCTACATCACCACTTACAGCAATAAGCCAAAAGATTTGGGGCTGATTAGACCAATGCTACAAGCATAAATAAGTACTCACGTCCGTGTTTAAATTAAAGGGTAAGAGGCCATTCAAAGAGTTAAAAGACAACAGTTGCACTTATGGCTAATATATTTGGTAAACAATCATACCTCCAGACATCCATAGTGTAAGAAGATTTCAATTTCTGCTCATTGAACTTATCACTTGCAAGTGGTTGATTACCAGAATCACCTACAGGTTTTCCCTTCGGAACCCGGCCATGTGTATAGGACACAATGGGCGGAGACTGCAGACCTTCCGTAATATTTAACAGTCTAAACGTACATATATACTTCCCTTCGGGTAAGAACAACTAGGTTCCAAAAATAATCAAAGATCACACTAGATCTAGCAATGGCTCTCTAACCCTACTATGATTCCACCTTGGAGAGATCCTCGCAAGGTCTCTAGTGGAGAAACAATCAATATCAAACTGACTATTATTTCAACTCTATGGAATTCAAGGTATCTTTTACCGATAATTTGACTCACTCGAGGAGTACAAATGAAACATCAATATCTCTCAATAGAATATGATTCACCACAAGAGTAGTAATGAGATTTTAATATCTCAAATAGCATATGACTCGCCACAGGAGTGTCAATAGGCTTTCCAATAATTTTGACAACTTATCTCATGCATAGCCCTAGATAGGAACATCCCTGAAAGTACCTGGGTTCACACTTCACGAGTCCAAAGTCAAGGCATGATAATGGGTTTTTGAAAGTTTGGTCTCCAACTAGAAACTCAAACCGACACCAAGTTACATTCAAAATCAAGGACAATTAGAACTCTAGGTCACACTGAATTATCCCATGATGTCGATCTTTTTAACTAACCAATCTTACTGTAATAATCCTTATCCAGTTGTATAATGTATAATAATGATACCTTGCTCTTATCATACAATATCATTTAATATTAGTAAGTATTAATGTCTTATACCCTAATTACAATAAACTGTCTTACGCATATCAAACCATTTCCGACTATCCCCATAGTCAGTACGGTTTGAATTAAACTCTGAAATTTTTACTGGAGTTAACCCTATGAGTCTAATTTTTAACCCCACTGACTGTTTATTTTTTTGTAGTTAGTTATGATTAATTTATTATAGATCGTTGGCACAGAAACAGTTCTAGCCAAAATCATTAAATATTAATCATACTTGCTTATCACGTGTAACTATCCCTTATTTTGGCTACTAGAGTTTTACTAGCCTTAAATACACCCTTCATAGGTTCATCACAAAACCTTGAGGGTTCTGGAATGTTATAATTACATGTCTTAACGTGTCTTTTATCACACGAACTAGTTTGTACTGTTACCCCTTTGATAATAGAGACCTTAACAATAGGGCAACTTGTTCTAAACACTTGGATCAAACAAATAAGAAGATTTACAGATCAACTATGGACCTTTTAGATGTTAAATCGATCAAGAGCATGGAATGTAGGTTTGCCGATATATCAGCGTATCGGCCCCACCCGATACAACGATACAAACCAATATCATTTTTAAAATTTTTTTCACATATCGCCGATCGCCATTTTAAAATAAAAAGTTTTCAAAAAAAATTGGAAATTTTTTTAAAAAAGGAAAAAACAATTTTTCCTTTTGTTTCCCATCCTAGTATGCATTTTTATGCCTATTTTGAAATCTATGCTTTGTCTAAATTAGTATATAACTCATTTTAGAAGTTAGATAGTGAAAATACATAGTAAAAACTAGTTTTCGACCACCAATATTTTTTTACACAATATCTCCGATATTTTGTCTCTTTGGTCGACCGATATCCGATACGACATTCCTTGATCAAGAGATGTTACAAATTTGAGTGGGGTTCCCATCTAGGTACTAGCATGTAAGTCTAGAAGATGTATCTACATTATTGTCAACATATACAACTCATAATCATAGTATCATAGACTTCCCTTCAATCAAAGCAATTTACTCAACAATGATAGATGATCTAAAGCAATATATCAATCATATATTATTCATAAGAATGAATTTCAAAATCAAAATAAATTTAGAAGGAAGATGTAGGAAAAACCATCCTACCAAACTTAAATACGAGTGTTTCTTGCTTCCTCGCGTAGGTCTATGCCTCCTCTTCGCAACGCCGCCTTCGTCCCTTGAATCGGAAGAGGTTTGAATCGAAAGAGAAGGTTGGAGAGTTGCTGGTTTGGGTGTTGGGAGAGGAGAAGAAAAGAAACAAAAGGCAGCACAAGGGTGAGGTCGTCCAAAGCATGAGCCGGCCCCCTCATGTGCCTTTAGACCAAATCTCCTATTCTAATTAGGATATATCCTTCCTTATATCACTTTCCTCCCATAATCTCACCCATCCAATAATAAACCTCTCTCAATTTGACAAGGATGAGATCCACTATTGAGTCCCAATTGGAAACTAGCAAATCTAGCCTAATTCCTTTGGATGTCCAACATCTTTGGGTGATCCCTTCTGCTTGGCTGATGGATATTTACATAATATCCTCATCCAATTACTAATTTACTCTCTTAATTAATCCTAACCAATTCGGGTAATTTCCTTATTTACCACTAGGAGATCAAATCCAAAAGGTGGGGAAGAGTCAGGAGGGCTGGTTGAGCCGGGCCAGAGAGGGGGCAGAGAGAGCACCAAATGCGGTGAAGTCTTCCCAGCCTAACTTCATTCACTCCCTCATTGGTATTTTGTCAAACAGGTAAGAGGCATAATATAGGACGGAGAGGGGAGGGTTACAGGAAAGGGGTGGTCTAAGGCAATCTCATGAAGGGGAGGAGAATGGTGATCGGCTGCTCACGACCCAGTTGATCTCACTACTATCTACAACAGACGATTAGGATCTTGACATGCCATCTCTCGGGCCCCAAACTTTAAAGAAGCATGCCTAAATCTAACGACGTTACCTCTGGTAGCTCTTTTTCATTTTTGTTTCATCTTTTTAAAGTTCGAACAACTGCATGACTATATGAATCCGTAGAATTATCTTTATCTTAGCTCAATTGAGAATGGTGAGTACATGTAGTTATACATCTCTATTGAAGTTTCAAGGAGCATTCCACTACATACAATTTTTTTCCTCGGCATTAACCTTGCGACCCTATCTATTAAACATGTACATAGAGTACAAGAGGAGCTTGCTCTACATAAGGTATAATCGGTTGTAGGATACCGACACAAGACCACTAAAAGAAAGAGTAAAGTAAATTCCCCAAGACACCAAGCAGTATACACAATTGGAAGCACCATAGCAGAACGGATGACCATCAGGTGACCATTGCAATGGGATCGCTAGTGTGATCCTCAAGGATTATCTCCAAGGTTGAAAGCTAATTGGCAATAGTGAACCTTCCAAAGTTGAGAGGAAACAACAATCTCACTGTACAAACAAGTAACTAGGCATCGGGAGATGAACAATGTCAAGTGCATATCCTCAGCATTAGAAGTAGTCAATGGCTTGCTGGGTTTTGTGCCTTGAACTCCATGGTATGGAGGTGACGGCATGGAGGTGGAGATCTTGTTGGTGACTTCGGGATTCAAGTCAAGGTGGAGATCATTAGGAAATATACCTTGAATCTTTTTAAGAAGAAGAATGAAAAGCCTTTTTGTTCCAGATAGGTCTCCAAATTCCTGCAAAATAAACAAGCTAAATTAAACTAAGAATAACAAAAATTAACTAAACTATACTAGAGAGAAATAAACAAATTGGAAGATTAATCCTAAACTTTACTCCCCAGCAACGGCGCCAAAATTTGATCAAACCCCAAAATAGGTTGACAAATTGTAATATATACTTGGTAAGTCCAAGGTCGAACCATAGGGAGTGGAAGTAGGATTATTTTACTTCACACTAATCTAAAAACTATTGTTGTAGAATTATCGCAATTGAATTAACTACTAAATTAAACGATGATAAAAAATTCAATTAAAACTAACTAAAGACTGACAAAGATAATCGATGAGAGATATCAAATTTTCAAGGATCAATTATTTAATCAATACTCTATGTCTATTTACTTTCTCAATTAGGTTTAAATGATGATTTGACCCAATCGGAAGATATTGCATTCAAGTCCATCATAACCATTAACATAAAAGTTTCGATTGAATATCTATCATTAACAAGCATAGTCTACTAATCACAGGGAATTATAAGCATTTGTCGTACCTTACGTTAACGACAAATCAAATAATTATATAGATTATGACTTTATCAAAATATCTCTATTCAATCAAAATAAATAATAAGTATATCTTTTATAGACATAGAAATACTAATAAAATAATGTCACCTCTAGCTTTGACAAAAGATGATCAGAAAAATTAGATTCGGAAGAACACTGAACACAATTTACTATTCACTATTATTGTTCACAATTTACTGTAGCAGCAGAAACACTGTTTATAGCGAGGTACTGTTCACATAACACTATTCATCATCTTCCCTAAACTGTTCGGCTACTGTAGCAAATGCGCAAGTACTATAGCAATACTATTCATGACCAAAAATTAGTGCTTTCTCCTCGAATCTCTTCCTCTTCTTCTCACCGTCGATTCCTTCTGTCTCCTGGCATTGTTTTCCACCGGAATCCGGCCAAAAACACAACCCCAAACTCTACTTTTCTCAACCAAACGACCCAAAAACTGTCCGTCTCCATCTCTCTTCGGCCTTCATTTTTATAGGAGATCCATAGAAAGAGTCCAGATCAACCCTGACTTTGCTTTAGATGAACCTAAATCGAGATCCAAATCTAGCATGACTCTATCCTTTCTTCCATCGTTTCTCCAAGCAGCCGAGCTCTGCTCGTGCTGTCTTCTTCCTTGTTTCTTTTTTTCTTTTAATTTTTTGTTTCCAAAACCCGTCATATTGCTCTTGTTCGTCCGATATCATCCTAACAGTTCTTTTGTTTTCTTCACTTAAAACCAACACCCGTGTTCTCTTTGGATGACAATCAACAATCCGGATCATCTCTGCACTTTGGTCTTCTCCTTTAATGTATTTTTGTTGCTTCTAAAACCCATAGTAGGAGTCTCATTTGTCGGATCTCATCTGAGCGCCCTGTACTTTAAATTTGCGCCCATCTTCCATTCAATGGATCATCAACGGTCTGGACCTTTTTCTGCACTCGATCTCCGTTCTTGAGTTACTCTGCACCTCAAAACTCGCCTAATGCGCTCTTCTGTTGCCGATCTGCAATCCGCATTTTTGAAAACCTACAATAATAAAACCAAACCAAAATTAGACGCATAATAAAAATATACTTCCTTAAATTCATTAATGCATCTAAATCGGTTAATTAAAGCAAATTAATTACTAATCCTTTAATTACTATCCTAAACACAAATAACCCATTTTATTCATATTCTATCATTAAAACTACACTAGAAAATAGGTAAATAGGTATATAAATGTGTATATTTTATGCTTATCAGGCCCCCATTTGGGAGGAAGAAAACAAGGCATTTAATTCTCATCCCTAGTTTCAAATTTTGGGCACCCATCCTTATCCCATGTCCATTCTATAAGGTAGTAAAAACTGCTGTGAGCATTATGTTTAGCATGATTATAGTATTTCACTAACATACCATTAAATGCTCTTGTCCCTTTCTTTTTTAAAAAAACACGGTCTTAGTGCTAGAAAAACTGGTGTTTTGATCTCATATATTGGGAATCCTACTGATCTTACAAAGGTTTAGTGGGTCTTGCTTCCAAATTGAGATCCTCACGTTGGTGTGAAGTTGCAAACTGCAATTGGTAACATAGGTTGCACACTATTGGAAGTGATCATGATCAATGTGTGGCAAAATAAAAAATTATATTAAAGAATGACTATTAGAAAAGCATTATGGTTAATTTCTGGTTATTTGAGTCTCGAGGAAGAAGAAGATCACTTGCATCACATGAAGGGAATCAAGGGTAGGATATTTATTACCTTTTTTGCCTTGTTCTATACTCTCTACTTTCTATATCTAGGAGTCTTCTTTCAATCAGGAATTAACCAACCAAAAATTGCTTTCCTATTTCCCTTCCCTTTTCTATTCATGGGTGCCCGCCAAAATCCCAGAAGTAAAGTATTATATATTGAGGGCCCCTGCAAAATATCCTTTGAGAATATATAGAAAAAGAAAAAGATACTGATTTATTTTATGATTACCTAAGTAAGAAAAATCTTAAATTTATTAAAATAAAATGCCACTTTCGTAGAGAACACGATTGCATTGAGCATATGCAACAAGCCATTTAAACCCCTAGGCGTCCCTAATAGGACGAGTTTTGTCTCGTGAGGGTTTACAGCCATGCTACCCACAAACATGTACTTATGAGGTTAACCTAATTCATCTAAATGCAAAAAGAAATCAAAATAAACATGACAAAACAACAAATCCTATTATCCCTTCAAATGCACACCACAATACTTAAGAAAACCAACCACACATACTTGCATTTATAATCAACTGGAATATAGAAGCTCTCAAGTAAGTGATTTTATTCTACACCTTCATCTTGGAAATTTCTGCTCAATATGATATGGAATGATAGTTTAATAGTAAAAGTGTAGAACATTGTAGCAATACTGTAACACCCGAAAAATCGGTATGTTTACTAAAATTATTATTTTAGGAAACTAGTTTAAAATAGAAAAGTTTTGCTGCCTATTTTGATTTTTGGTGAGATCTTATAATCTGGTGTGTTGAATTATTATTTTGATGATTATGAATGTGTGGAATTGATAAACCAGATTAGGCAGTATACCAGGACGCGAGAACTAGCCCTGGCGCTGAGGCTGGTCTGGCGCCGGAGGCTGGGTGCACCTAACGCCAGGAGTAGGGGCCAGGCACCAGGGTGCGAGTACTAAATGTTGTGACTCATTTGAATTATTTCGATTTATTAAGTTGGACCTTCGTAGCATGGGAATTTATTTTTGGTAAGTATTTGCGCGCTTACCAGAAGCCATTGAAGCATTGGACGTGAGGGTCACCTGGGCGCCAAAGCAGAACAGGGTCCTTGAGACATGTGGACACATGCCTAGGGGCGTGTGCACATGATGATTTAATGTGATTTGATTAGTTTTGGCAAAAAGAGCAAATTGTGGAGCAATAGCAATAAAGATCCATAATTCAAACCGATTTGAATTTGAATTTGAACGTGACAATTATGGAAATTAAGGAAATTAAGGAGATTTATTATAGACATGATTGGGAGAAGATCATGGCATATTCCATGTGAAGTGAAGATGCCATGTGTCAAGGGAGTAAAACGTACAATTGGAATTCAATTAGGTTGGTTACCTAATCGGTTTTGGTAAGGTATCTAATTAGTTTAAATCCCTGCCATTAAGGATATGTAACAGTCACGCCCCGAATTTCAAAACCTCGAATAATGCGCGGAGGCACTAACTCATTTAAGGTCATAAGGCTGAAACCCGGGACGCGACCGAATACTCGATCATATAACGTTCTCATTCTAGAATGCTTAACCAATATCCGTTTTACAAAAATCTTGAATAATAAAACAAACTACGCTATTACAACAATTCAGTCTTAATAATCATCAAACATCAAATTTAAATTCAGCTCATAGGCTGATCAGTTCTCTTACGAATAAGAAAATTGAAAACAAGGAATAGATCCACTTCTATCAACTTTCCACCATCGAGCTCCTTTGCACGTACCTTGTTAGTTCCTTTCCACTTTGAATCCTTCATCGAGAGATGCATGAGTATTTCGAAAGAAATACCCAGTAGGAGGCAAGAAAAACCCACAACAGAATAATAATAAAGGAAATACTGACAACATGGTATAAAGACAAGTTTAGAAAGATCAGGTTGAGCAAATACGGAGTTCACTTACCTGGATAATAATCATCATCAAAGACCATCAACGGTTGAGAATAAATAAACATTAACTCAGATCCCCAACGTACAGAGTGTCAGGAGGAAATAATAATGAATACTGACTCCAAACATACAGAGTTGGAGATAACAATTTTTGCTCTCTGTTCAATCCACTTCCCCTATGGACATCAATACCAGATCATCCTAGAGGTTCTACAGAGGAACCCGGCCATGCATGTATGGATGCTGGCCTCATTGGTGCTTAGGGGCACAATGGGCTGAGACTGTAGACCTTCCGTAATATCATACAGTCTAAAGCGCACGCGTTGCAGTCATCGGCTGAACTATAGAGGTTCATAATATAATATGAGATCACAGAGGATCTAGCAATGGCTCGTGAGCATATTATGATTCCAATCTAAGAGCATTCATCAAAACTCCTAGTGGAGAAACAATTTACATGGAACTGAATCAATCTAGAATCAACCAAGGTTCTCTCATCTAGAGAACCAAACATCAATCTTCCAAAATCTGACTCAGAGAGGAGTAAAGTAACAATATGGATTGACTCACATAGGAGTACTTAAGAAATACAATCTAAATTGGCTCACATAAGAGTACTCAAGAAATACAATCTGAATTGACTCACTTAGTACTCAAGAAATACAATCTGAATGATCAACATCGGATGACTCCAATTATAACTTATCAAGAATCAGAACACTGAATCGTATCACCGTACCTAGCCCTAGATATGACAATCCCCTTGAATCAGAATAGAAGGTTCTCATTATCAGAAATTGGCCTACAATAATGCACAAGGTGCTAAAGCTGTGATAGAATTTCTTGGACAAAAGGCCGTTGAAGAACTCGGACACATGGGAAAAGTAATTTCGGACAGTAATCCTTAACTCACCACTCATACTCATAATCTAATATTACTGTACCATGTACCTTCAAAGTCTTACATTATAGAAATCAGATCATTATAATATATATATACTTATAATTAATAGTAGTAAATCGAATTAGCGTTTTAATACGAATTACAGTTATCTGTCTAGTACATAACAGCCAACTTCCATCAGCGGTCACTGACTACAGAGCCCGAATCCTTTTCTGAAATTTTTATCCCATACGGCCTTCGGTATCTAGTTTCTAACGGGCTTTTTACATATTACCTAGCGCCAACTATGATATTCTCATATTACCTGGTTTTTCTTGTGACTTCTCATATGACCTGGAATCGGCACCTAGAGTACCAAAAATGCCCTTCTCTTACGTTTTATATGCATTTTGTACCCGAAATGCTTCATTCTTCCCAAAATTAGCGATTTACAAGATCATCCAGTTGGGGAAGAAGACATTTCGGCAAAGATCCATCCATAATCGAGGTTCAAACCATCGCCGGCGCCGTCCAACCCGAAAAAAAAATTTATGTCGAAAAACTGTAAAAACAGTGGGAAAGATGAAAAAAATCTGTGATGAAGGGATTTTGATGTAAGAGCAGCGGGAAAGCCCTCCCAACTACAAAAATTAAGATCTACATGTAAAGAAACACAAATAAAGATCACCCATTAATGTTCGACCCCTCCTGAAATAAAAGGATAAAAATGGGCAAAAATGTGAAATACTCATCGGCGAATGACAAGTTCAATGTATATATCTTTCTGTGATCCTAATGAAGTAGAAGAGGAAGAAAAATAAGGAAGAACGAAAAAAAAGGGCAAAAATGGATAAAAAATGAGCGAGTTATGACATTTTGAAAATTGTCATTTATCGTGTTGTCGATGACACGACTTGAATCAAGTCGTGTATTATAGTACACGACTTGAATCAAGTCGTGTTGTCGACAATACGATAAACGGGCAATTTTCAAAATGTCATAACTTGCTCATTTTTTATCCGTTTTTGCCCATTTTTTTTCGTTCTTTCTTATTTTTCCTTCTCTTCCACTTCAATAAGATATAGGATGGAAAAAGAAGAAAAAATAAGAAGAAAGAAGAAAGTGAAATGATAAAAATGGGCAAAAGTGTAAAATACTCGTCGGCGAGCGACAAGTTCAATTTATATATCTTTCTGTGATACTAATGAGGTGGAAGAGGAGGAAAAATAAGAAAGAACGAAAAAAAAAGGGTAAAAATGGATGAAAAATGAGCAAGTTATGACATTTTTTAAATTGTCATTTTATCGTGTTATATGCAACACGATAAATGCTCAAACAACACTATAAATGGGGAATTTTAAAAATGTCATAACTTGCTCATTTTTCATCCGTTTTTGCCAAAATTTTTTCGTTCTTTCTTATTTTTCCTCCTCTTCCACCTCATTAGTATCACAGAAAGATATATAAATTGAACTTGTCGCTTGCCGACGAGTATTTATGCTTTTGCCCATTTTTATCATTTCACTTTCTTCTTTCTTATTATTTTTTCTTCTTTTTCCATCCTATATCTTATTGAGGTTGAAGAGAAGGAAAAATAAGGAAGAATGAAAAAAAAATGAGTAAGTTATGACATTTTTAAAATTCCCCATTTATAGTGTTGTCGATCACACGACTTGAGCATTTAAGGAAAAATAAGGAAGAACGAAAAAAAAAGGGTAAAAACGGATAAAAAATGAGCAAGTTATGACATTTTAAAAATTGCCTATTTATCGTGTTATCGAAGATACGACTTGATTCAAGTCGTGTACTATATGATACGACTTGATTCCAAGTCGTGTTATATGCAACACGACTTGTGTTGCATATAACACGACTTGGAATCAAGTCGTATCATATAGTACACGACTTGAATCAAGTCGTGTTGTCGATAACACGATAAATAGGCAATTTTTAAAATGTCATAACTTGCTCATTTTTTATCCGTTTTTGCCCATTTATTTTGCATTCTGCTTTATTTCTCTTCCTCTTCTACTTCATTAGGATCACAGAAAGATATATACATTGAACTTGTCGCTCGCCGACGAGTATTTCACGTTTTTACCCATTTTTATCCTTTTATTTCAGAAGCGGTCGAACACTAATGGGTGATCTTTATTTGTGTTTCTTTACATGTAGATCTTAATTTTTGTAGTTGGGAGGGCTTTCCCGCTGCTCTTACATCGTTTCCGTTATTTTTACAGTTTTTTGACATAAATTTTTTTTTTTGGGTTGGACGGCGCTGGCGATGGTTTGAACCTCGATTATGGATGGATCTTTGCTGAAATGTCTTCTTCCCCAAGTTGATGATCTTGTAAATCGCTAATTTTGGGAAGAATGAAGCATTTCGGGTACAAAATGTATAGAAAACATAAGAGAAGGGCATTTTCGGTACTCTAGGTGCCGATTCCTGGTCATATGAGAAGTCACGAGAAAAACCAGGTAATATGAGAATATCATAGTTGGCGCAAGGTAATATGTAAAACCAGAATCATAATTTTCTGAGTTGTCTATATTTATTTATGATTTTCTAATCACTGCTCGTCGGTGCAGGAACAGTCCTAGCCGAGAGCAAATATCATCATATACTTTGTTTAATTGTTAAATCCAGTCTAAATAACTAATTGATTACACTTATCAATGCTGATTACACGTTACTTATGTTCTTTACAGAACCAAGAAGGTTCTGGAATTATCACATTACTTCATTATATGAAAAGTTTTACACTTCTTGTTATATTAATGTCTCAAGGGCTACCAATGACTCATAAACAGAAATGGACAATAAATAATGGACACAAAATTACTTTAATCAACTAAGACATGACTCCACAATCTTGGCTTACTACATCAGGGTCGTGATCATATAGAAACATCAACAAATCAATAGCAATTTCATGGAATAATCAAGGATTAAGATGGATGAATAAACGAACTTATCCCAATATCGATGTATAACAAACAAAAGAAGGGAATAATCCAATTGGACAGATCATAAAAGCCTCCAAAGATTGAGAAATATCACAACTTTATACATTAATCAACTCAGAGATGTCGTCTAAATGCTAGATTGGGTGATGGATCGAAGTAAACACAGGATCACGTGCAATATCTCAAACACGTATCAATATAATCATGGAATATGAACAAAAATCCATGCATATAACTTCCACATGAACATAACTCAATCATTAAGCATATTCAATCACAATATGTAATCAAGATATGAAATTTTGTGGGAAAAAAAGCATCCTACCTCTTGGTGGAACCGATACTCTTTGCGCGTTAATCGGTTCTACGCGTATTACCCTTTTTCTTCGCGAAATCTCCACGAATGAGTGCACAAACTGATGTAGAACCTTTAGAACGAAATGAGAGAAGGTTGGCTGCTCGCTCTAAAGCTGGCATGAATCCCAAGGGCGTCCAAAAGTCTTTGACGGCCTCCTCTCATGTGGGTTTAAATAAGAGATGCCTAGGTGATTATATTAAATCCTCACCGTTGATTACTAATCCATCCAAGGGCCGTGATTCACCAATCACCAGCACAAAATCTAAGTCAAGGACGTGATTTCCCTTGATTTAGATCGGTTACAAATCTCTTTTTAGTAGGGATGTCCCGTGGCACACAGATGGACGGCTCACAGATGTCCCGTGAATGTAGTGTGCCGTATGGCACTGCACAACTCTTGTACCACAACACTAATTCAATTTAATGACTCAACATACTCAAATGAATCTCTACACACTGGTCTCACACCCTGGCGCCTGCCCCCCCACTTCTGGCATCAGGTGCACTTAGCCCCTGGCGCCAGGCTAGCCTCAGCGCCAGGTTGAACCCAGCGCCAGGGCTAGTCCTCGTGCCCTGGTGTACTGCCTAGTTTGGTTTATCAATTCCACACTTCCACAAGCATCACAAAACCAAATCAACACACCATATTATAAGATTTCAAAACAGGCAGCAAAACTTTCCTACTTTAGAACAGTTTCCTAAAATAGCAGTTTTGGTAAACTTACAAAATTTTTGGGTGTTACAGTAACTGATTTTGGTTAATGGATTACCCACGTTTTTTACTGGTAGCCTTCCCTTTTTGTGGTCAATTCGTGGCCCTTTGATGAATTAAGATCAAGGGTGGTGATGCATTGGTATGGAAATAGATTTTTAGCTATTTAAACTCACCCAAAGAGAAGCCGGCATCTCTTTTGGAAACTTGGGAGTCGTGCAAGGAGCTTGGTGATCTCGTCCACTTCTTCTCCTTTCAGCCACCAGCAATTATAGTGGTGGTACGAGCTTTGCTTTGTGGGAATTCGCGAGCAAAGGAGTGAGTGCGAAGGAGAGTTGAAGCAACACACGAAAGCTTGTCGATTTCATCTACAAGAGGTAGGATGATATTGTTTTTCCCCACAACTTTGTTTTTCGAATTTCTCATGAGTATGATCATTATGACATGTTGAAATCCTGGCTTAATGATGCTGTTTTGATATTAATATTGTTTCATAGAAGGAACTTTATGATATACAATGTATGCTTAGTGCATGATCAAAGATATTCCTTTTTGTGTATCATGTGTCTACTCTTCACGTACAAATCTCTAGAAGACGTCCCAATGATGTTATTCCATTCAATTCATGTCATACCTTGCTGTTGTGTTCAATGTCATGATCTGTCCAACAAAAGTTGGCCACTTTATTGGTCAATCACGTGTCATACGATAAAAATATTTTCTATCGAGTTTTGTAATCAAATTGAGAGCTATGTGCAAATCCTTATTCTAATACATGTGTATTAGTATACTATTGCTTATGATGTTTCAGCATGGGTTCTGGAATCCATGTCTGTATATGGTGGTATTGGTCAGCGTTTGTGTTTACCTGTCTCATTTGAGGTCCTTCGGGTTTTAGTGAAGATATTGATGTATAATCTAATAAGCTGAAAAGATATACCTTAAGATGAAGAAAACTATATGAATCCAAGGTTGATTAGGTTTTGTAAAATGCTTAGGAAGTGAGTACTTTATGTCAGTGAGTGGTATTAAGCAATTAAATATGTGTTTATCATCACATAATCAAAATGGATTAAGATAACTGCTCTCGGCCAGGACTGTTCCTACACCAATGAGAAGTAGTCAGAAATTCATAACTAATTGTAAAAAGATCAAAAAATTATATCGTCTATTGGATTAAAAACTAGACATTCAGAACTATGTGTGATAAAAATTTAAAAAATAAATTAGTACTGTGTAGTTAGTGGTGGTCATCGGAAATTGTCTAAAATGCATGGGGCAGAATACAGTATTATGTATTAAAACCCTAATTCGTATTATTACTATAAGTTATGGGTAATTATGGTATATATGACTCGATTTTTATAATGTAAGACACTAAGGGTACAGGTTACAGTAATATTAAATTATGAGTATGTGATGTAGAGCTGAGATCTTTTGTCCGGAATTAGTTGTCTTGAATACCACTGTTCTTCAACAGTTTCATGTCTAATGAGTTTCTTGTTTCAAATTCTACACTTTGTGTCTCATGATTTGACCTATTTATGGAAATATGATCTTGAGTCAGTTTGCTTGGGGATTGTCATATCTAGGGCTAAGGACAGTGAAGATGTCTAGTGTTCAATTTGAGTTACCGGATGTTGGTTATTCTAAATTCTTGAGTACTCCGATGTGAGTCAATTCAGATGTTATCAGTGAGATTGTTTTATTACTCCTTTGTGAGTCAGATTCGAGAAAATTATTATCTGAGTTTCTAGATGAGAGAGCTCTTGTCCTTTTATATTAAATCAGTTCAATGTAAACTGTTTCTCCACTAAGAGTCATTAATGAGTACTCTTAGAGTGGAATCATAATATGCTCACGAGCCATTGCTAGATCCTCTGTGATATCAAATTATTTATTGAACCTGTGTAGTTCAGTCGATGACGGCAATGCATGTGCTTTTTGACTGTATGATATTATGGAAGGTCTGCAGTCTACGCCCATTGTGCCCGTAAGCACCGATGGGGCCAGCATCCCTCGACTCATGACCGGGTTCCTCTGAAGAACCTCTAGGATGTTCTGATATTGATGTTCATATGGGAAGTGGACTGAGCTGAGAGCAGAAATTATTGTCTCCTACACTTTGGATGTTTGGAGCTGATATTCATTTTGTCTTCTCATTACGCATTGTACGTTTGGAATTTTGAATTGTGATCTTATCTATTCTTGACCATTGAGGGTCTTTGATGATGATTGATATCCAGGTAAGTAAACTCGGTATTTTCTAAACCTAATGTTATTGATCTTGTCTTACTCTTTATGCTATATTGTCAGTATTCCTGTAAATTCTTGTTTTGTGGGTTTTTCTTGGCATTCTTCTAGGTATTTCCTATGGAATACTCACGCATCCTTTGATGCAAGAATCAAGAAGGAAAAGAACCGACAAGGTATTTTCGTGGGAGATTTGACGGTGGATTGCAGGCGTAAAGATGCATTAAATTTTATTATGCTTTATTCGTTGTTCTTAATGAACTTATTGGCATGTGTGCCGAATTATTTTTATTGATTACGTGAGATTTAATTGATGTAATACTCTAAGCAGACTTTTGATTTTGTTATTCAAGATTTTAGTACGTGGGTATTGTTTAGTCATTGATCGATCCTATATTTGTCCCATAACATGTTAAATGAGAATGAGAATGATCGAGTATTTGGTCGCATCCCAGATTTCAAACCTCCTAACCGTTAATGGATTGGTGCTTCCTCGCTCTAATCGAGGTTTAGAAATTTGGGGCGTGACAAATACATTCTAAATTTCTGTTTTGAACATATCAAATGTGACCCATTAACAAAAGAACATCAGAATCTACATAGTCATCGTAATCTTTAGGTTCATGATAGCACAAATGCCTGTGCGCCTCATTCGGGTCCTACGTTCTAGATTTGAGAGGATAATACACCATAGACTTTTTTTCTAGATTTGGGCCAATGACTCCCAGCACAGGTGGCCTAGGGCATTAGGTTTTAAGTGTAGACCGCTTCGGGCCCGAGTATCAGCCTAAGTTAATCCTATAATAATCAAGCTGCCCCTTTCTTTCATTTTGTTTTTTATTTTTCGTATTTTTTTTATTTTTTTTCTTAGCATTCATATTTTCCAGCAATTTTTATTCTGTCCATGTTGTATTATACTCTCAACCTATTTCCGGTTCCAAGCCCTTGCCATAGCCAAGTAAATGGTCTATCATGATCTTTTAAGCTCAACAATAACCATGTATCATCTGATGCTTACGACTAAAGTTATCCCACTGCAGATTAGTACTCAACAAATTTCTAGAGGGTATTACTTTATGTAACTAGTGTGTGTGAGTGAGTTTATTAGCTCAAGCACTTGATCCAAGAGAACTATAACAGAAAAATACTTCTCACTTAAGTGTCTCTCTCCTCCAGTGTACTTACTCACACTTCTAATGTAAATTAATCTCTTAAAAATTGAAGTATACATTATCACGGAATAAACTATTAAAACTTATAAAAATACTAACAAACAACCTAAAAACTAATCAAATTCTTTTTTTTTTCTTTTACTGTTTTTTTTAAATAAACAATGTTATTCCTATATACCCCTAAACCTAAACTAAACATTGTCCTCAATGTTAATAATGAAATGAAAGATAAAAAAAATAAAATAAATAAAATCAATGATAGATATTACCTGGAGACTTACAAATTGCTAGAATCCCATGCGAGTGAAAAACATCAGCAGATAAGAAGATGAGAACAATCACAATATCTAACTAGAAAACATCCTCTAACTAATAAGTAACTTAAAATAAAGAAAAAGTTGGGCTGCCTCCCTGGAGTGCTAAATTTTACGTTTTCAGCCAGACGTTAAACCTTTTTTTTTCAAATTATCCAGGATATTTTAACCTAACATTCATTCCACTTGTGGTCCTACTCCGCACATCAAGATTAATTAAAGCAATCGCAAGTGGATCATCATGACAAATAAATGGGAATGCATTCTCCACTAAAGTTTCAATCATGTCAACTGCAAAAAAAATCATATGACTCTGGGGTTGTTTGCAGACATTAAATATATTGAATTCCAAAGTCATATTGCCAAATGAAAGTTTCATCAAACCGTTCCTACAATTAATATGGGACAATTTTTTTAACTAAGAAGCAATCTAAAGGCAAGGGGCCGCTTACCAGACTAAATGCATGTCAGCATAAAGCATCTCTGTCTGTTTGGAGGTTATCTTTATTCATATGCAAGTATCTGAATTGCTTTTTATTCAGTAGTTAAGGGTGGAAGTATTCATATGCAAGTATCTGTTTTAAACATGTTAATGCTTTCTATGCAAGTATATATCTGAATTGCCAATAAAAAAAGGTAAAATTGAGCACACTAGTTAAAATGGGAGTCACAGTACATCTCCGGCGCATTTGACGGCACCTCCCACAAGATGTGGGGCTGAGGTTGAGTCCATCGGCGAGTCAGATGCTTACCGTGTACCGTGGCAACGCCACTAGGCGGATGCATAATAGAATTCTTTGACAATATGGATCATGTTAACTGTTACCTGAGAAGTTATGCAAGGGAAGTTCACCCAATTTTTTTCCTCCGAAAGTGCAAAAGGAACAACATGAAACAACTAAATTTTCATCACATAGTACTCCATTTATTCAAATGACTGGTTTTCACCTACACTATCCCGTCAAGGATGTAAGTAAATATGGGTTATTTGTCCCATTTTACTTGTCTTGATTGAGAGGAGTCGGCTCTCTCGTGCGCGTGTAGGCATGTGGAGTAGTTAGGCTTCCGTGGGCCCGGTCCACACTAAATTGGAAGAGACACTGTAATCATCACCGATCCGGAAATCACATATTTGGAATTAGCCGTTTTGGTACGACCAAAATGGAATTGTCAAATATGAGTCACCATCTTGGAAAATCTGTTGAGCAATTTCGGGAAACCGAAATTGGCATGATTTGTAACGGATTTATGCCTTATTAAGGGGAGAGAGGGGACGCCCTCGATACCAGACGAAAGGGCGACTTTTGGTTACAAGAAGAAGGATTTTGGTGACCTTGATTCGTTGGGTGAAAAAGCTAATTCGAGGAATATAGCTTTTCACATTGTTCTACACTCGATCGGTGAAGGATTTGGTGTTCTCGGACATAATCAAATCTGTGGAGTAATTCGTAGGCACTAAGGCCGAAGGTTGGTGTTTCTAATTTCATAATCTTTGAGCTTTATTTGTTGATTTAAGGAAAACCCCCAAATTTGAGAACCCACATCAACCGGATTCAAATCCTAAATTCGCTTCCGTTGCGGCTCAATTACCCTTCAAAGGACCAAGCATCAACCAACCAAAAGTTGGAAGAAACAAAAATAACAGAAAAGAGACAAATATATTTATTTAGCCTATAAAAGAAGAAAAGCAAATTATCCTAAGTAGAAGTAGCAGAGGCTGACTCCATAGTCTTAGCAGTGGCAGTGTCAGCGTCTCCGGCAGGCTTGTCTTCGGCAGCCTTGACACCAGGCCATGGACGGCAAAGGCAGTGCTGGCCTGCAGCAATTTGGCGGTGGACCACTGCGACATGGCGGCCGCACCCCGCCCATGTGGTTTTCGCACATGTAGAACATAACACAGAGTAGCACATATCTCTTGCTTGATTACCTCTCTTCTATCTCAGATCAGATAATGGTGGAAGAGAAACTGCAGAGTATACACTTTATATAACACAAGACTCCAGCCTCGCCCATTATGTCTATTGGTTTTTTAATGTTTGTGGGTCGTGGTTTGGAACGGGTCCAAGTAACCTTGAGCTTAACTTTGACCAGACTCTGGGAGAGAAACAACCATGGAATTTGACTTATAATTGTTGCCCAAGTCAAGATGGTTTAGACAAATTGGTGCATTCCAACATATGAACTCTTTGATATATAGGAGGTTTAATGTTTGTAGACCAAAAGAACTTTGACCTGGAGCACAAATTATTTTTTCTAATTTAGCTTGGTTCTTCAGAAGCAGCCTGCACCAAGAAGCCTAAGGATCAAATGAAGCTTTTTTCTTTCTATAATAATGATCCAATAAAGCTTGAAGTAAAAAAAAATTTAACTAATGACATAACAAAGTATAGAATCAAGTTATAACCATGCCAGAGCACAATCTAAACGCCCTACTGGTCTGCTCGCTCAAAGCCTTCATTGTGGTGGGAAGCATGCTTAGCATTTCAAACAATTTAATAAATACAACTGGAGAACTTCTCTAGACGGTTAACCCTTTTCATCATCCTTCATTCAAATCATCGTTTACTCGGTCAGTGCACATGACAACCCACTGTTCATGGACAATATCGACACTCTGGAGATAGTATTTTCCATTGATGCGTTTATGACAACTGGACCTGTTCAAATAGCATTCTGAGAGAATGGAATTTCAAGTTTTTGATACCCAGCACATAGCAAACGAACTTTGAATGAAAAAAAAGGAAGACATTCCTGTTTATACATAGAAGACAGATTGCTTTGCCTGATAGTAATTCTGTATACAATGTTTAATCATATCAACTTCATTCTGCCTTTGCTCTACTAACCAATCAGGATCTTCATCACTTGAAGCACGCAAGTGCAAATTGTGACCACCTGATTACATCAAACGGGAATGGGTTATTTTGGATCAGCTCGAAGCTACAAGTTCAATTAGTATGGTTTCTTCGCCTATCATTGGGTTCAATAATAGCGACCATAATATTGGATACTTTATGATTTCAGAGTTATTTCCTACAGTTTACTGAAGATGATCTTGGTTTGTACCTAAGTCTGTAATATGTGCAATGATGGTTTCCAATACATTCTACAACACACTGCACCAGAAAGTAGAAGAAATTTACAAGTGCCTCAATGATAAAAACCAAAATGAAAAGATTAATCAGCAACAGAGATGTGCAGAAATGAACTCACCTGCCACCACTCCAAGGATCTAATAACCTATTTGAGAATATGATATTTCTGCCAAATGTCTTCAAAGAGGTTCTCAAATCCTTAAAAAAATAATGTGTCTGAATGAAGCATCAGCTCGTAAATTTTAGCACAGTTGCTCTAAGGCAAACAAATAGTAGAAAATTGTTTAAAGTGGAACCATCTTACAATGCAACCAAATTTGGTGGTAATCCATTTAGGCCTTGGCCGAACACTATAGCTTTGAAAGCACCCTTCACGATAGGATAAGAGGATAAAATCCTACGTTGGTATCTTCACTGGACGACATTGGCATTACCATCTCTGTACAAGCCTACAAACACACCATAGAAGGAAAGCAAGAAAATGCCGAAGATGCACATCATATATAACGTAACGATACCTGCCAATCCCAACCACTCATTCCATGAGGGTCATCAGTAAGATCAAAGCAAGAATAGTCTCCTGTATAATTGTACTCCCTCCGTTCTAAATTTTTTACTGTTCTAAAATAGTGTACACGTGACCACGTGACTTCTTGTTTCCTCTTCTTCCCCTACTGTGTACGTTTGGGGGGGGGGGGGGGGGAATGTAGCCGTAGGAGCCGGCAATGACCGTCATGGACTCGTTGGACTGGATGAGCTTCGCGCCTCCATCTCAGCGTCGAGCAAGATGTAGCGGGGCTTGAGGTCCCTGTCGACTATTACTGGGTTGCCTGCAGCAGCCTAGCAGGCGCACGATGTTCCGGTGCCGGACTAGGCCCAACACGTCCACCTCTGGGGCTTTTTACATATTACCTGGAGCCAAGTATGGTTTTATCATATTACCTGATTTTTCTCGTGACTTCTCATATGACCTGGAATCGGCACCTAGAGTACCGAAAATGCCCTTCTTTTACGTTTTCTATGCATTTTGTATCTGAAATGCTTCATTCTTCCCAAAATTAACGATTTACAGGATCATCATGTTGGGGAAGAAGATATTCCGGGAAAGATCTATCCATAATCGCAGTTCAAACCATCGCCGGCGCCGTCTAATCCGAAAAAAAAAATTTCATGCCAAAAAACTGTAAAAACAGCGGGAAAGACGAAAAAAAATCTATGATGAATGGATTTTGATGTAACAGCAGTGGAAAAGCCCTCCCAACTACAAAAATTAAGATCTACATGTAAAGAAACACATATAAAGATCACCCAATGGTGTTCGACTGCTCCTGGACATGAAATAAAAAGATAAAAATGGGCAAAAATGTGAAATACTCGTCGGTGAGCGACAAGTTCCATTTATATATCTTTCTGTGATACTAATGAGGTGGAAGAGGAGGAAAAATAAGGAAGAACGAAAAAAAATGGGCAAAAACGGATAAAAAATGAGCAAGTTATGACATTTTGAAGATTGTCATTTATCGTATTTTCGACGACACGACTTGATTCAAGTCGTGTACTATGCAACACGACTTGGATTCAAGTCGTGTTGCATAGTACACGACTTGAATCGTTGAAAATACGATAAATGACAATCTTCAAAATGTCATAACTTGCTCATTTTTTATCCGTTTTTGCCCTTTTTTTTTCTTCCTTACTTTTCCTCCTCTTCCACCTCAATAAGATATAGGATGGAAAAAGAAGAAAAAATAATAAGAAAGAAGAAAGTGAAATGATAAAAATTGGTAAAAGCGTAAAATACTCGTCGGCGAGTGACAAGTTCCATTTATATATCTTTCTATGATACTAATGAGGTGGAAAAGGAGGAAAAATAAGGAAGAACGAAAAAAAAATGTGCAAAAACGGATAAAAAATGAGCAAGTTATGAAATTTTGAAGATTGTCATTTATCGTATTTTCGACGACATGACTTGATTCAAGTCGTGTACTATGCAACACGACTTGAATCCAAGTCGCGTTATATACAACACGACTTAAATTTTAGTCGTGTTGCATAGTACACGACTTGAATCAAGTCGTGTCGTCGAAAATACGATAAATGACAATCTTCAAAATGTCATAACTTGCTCATTTTTTATCTGTTTTTGCCCATTTTTTTTTTTATCTTCCTTATTTTTCCTCCTCTTCCACCTCAAGAAGATATAGGATGGAAAAAGAAGAAAAAATAATAAGAAAGAAGAAAGTAAAATGATAAAAATTGGTAAAACCGTAAAATACTCGTCGGCGAGCGACAAGTTCCATTTATATATCTTTCTGTGATACTAATGAGGTGGAAAAGGAGGAAAAATAAGGAAGAACGAAAAAAAATGAGCAAAAACGGATAAAAAATGAGCAAGTTATGACATTTTGAAAATTGTCATTTATCGTATTTTCGACGACATGACTTGATTCAAGTCGTGTACTATGCAACACGACTTGAATCCAAGTCGTGTTATATGCAACACGACTTAAATGTAGCCGTCGGAGCCGGCAATGACCATCATGGACTCGTTGGACTGGATGAGCTTCGCGCCTCCATCTCAGCGTCGAGCAAGATGTTGCGGGGCTTGAGGTCCCTGTCGACTATTACTGGGTTGCCTGCAGCAGCCTAGCAGGCGCACGATGTTTCGGTGCCGGACTAGGCCCAACACGTCCAGCTCTGGGGCTTTTTACATATTACCTGGCGCCAAGTATGGTTTTATCATATTACCTGGTTTTTCTCGTGACTTCTCATATGACCTGGAATCGGCACCTAGAGTACCAAAAATGCCCTTCTTTTATGTTTTTTATGCATTTTGTATCTGAAATGTTTCATTCTTCCCAAAATTAACGATTTACAGGATCATCATGTTGGGGAAGAAGATATTCCGGCAAAGATCTATCCATAATCGCAGTTCAAACCATCGCCGGCGCCGTCCAACCCGGAAAAAAACTTCATGCCAAAAAACTGTAAAAACAGCGGGAAAGACGAAAAAAAATCTATGATGAATGGATTTTGATGTAAGAGCAGTGGAAAAGCCCTCCCAACTACAAAAATTAAGATTTACATGTAAAGAAACACATATAAAGATCACCCATTGGTGTTCGACTGCTCTTGGACATGAAATAAAAGGATAAAAATGGGCAAAAACGTGAAATACTCGTCGGTGAGCGACAAGTTCCATTTATATATCTTTCTGTGATACTAATGAGGTGGAAGAGGAGGAAAAATAAGGAAGAACGAAAAAAAAAAGGGCAAAAACGGATAAAAAATGAGCAAGTTATGACATTTTGAAGATTCTCATTTATCGTATTTTCGACGAAACGACTTGATTCAAGTCGTGTCGTCGAAAATACGATAAATGACAATCTTCAAAATGTCATAACTTGCTCATTTTTTATCCGTTTTTGCCCTTTTTTTTTCTTGCTTATTTTTCCTCCTCTTCCACCTCAATAAGATATAGGATGGAAAAATAAGAAAAAATAATAAGAAAGAAGAAAGTGAAATGATAAAAATTGATAAAAGCGTAAAATACTCGTCGGCGAGCGACAAGTTCCATTTATATATCTTTCTGTGATACTAATGAGGTGGAAAAGGAGGGAAAATAAGGAAGAACGAAAAAAAGTGAGCAAAAACGATAAAAAATGAGCAAGTTATGAAATTTTGAAGATTGTCATTTATCGTATTTTCGACGACATGACTTGATTCAAGTCGTGTACTATGCAACACGACTTGAATCCAAGTCGTGTTATATGCAACACGACTTAAATTTTAGTCGTGTTGCATAGTACACGACTTGGATCAAGTCGTGTCGTCGAAAATATGATAAATGACAATCTTCAAAATGTCATAACTTGCTCATTTTTTATCCGTTTTTGCCCATTTTTTTTGTTCTTCCTTATTTTTCCTCCTCTTCCACCTCAGTAAGATATAGGATGGAAAAAGAAGAAAAAATAATAAGAAAGAAGAAAGTGAAATTATAAAAATTGGTAAAAGTGTAAAATACTCGTCGGCGAGCGACAAGTTCCATTTATATATCTTTCTGTGATACTAATGAGGTGGAAGAGGAGGAAAAATAAGGAAGAACGAAAAAAAATGGGCAAAAACGGATAAAAAATGAGCAAGTTATGACATTTTGAAGATTGTCATTTATCGTATTTTCGACGACACGACTTGATTCAAGTCGTGTACTATGCAACACGACTTGGATTCAAGTCGTGTTGCATAGTACACGACTTGAATCGTTGAAAATACGATAAATGACAATCTTCAAAATGTCATAACTTGCTCATTTTTTATCCGTTTTTGCCCTTTTTTTTTCTTCCTTACTTTTCCTCCTCTTCCACCTCAATAAGATATAGGATGGAAAAAGAAGAAAAAATAATAAGAAAGAAGAAAGTGAAATGATAAAAATTGGTAAAAGCGTAAAATACTCGTCGGCGAGTGACAAGTTCCATTTATATATCTTTCTATGATACTAATGAGGTGGAAAAGGAGGAAAAATAAGGAAGAACGAAAAAAAAATGTGCAAAAACGGATAAAAAATGAGCAAGTTATGAAATTTTGAAGATTGTCATTTATCGTATTTTCGACGACATGACTTGATTCAAGTCGTGTACTATGCAACACGACTTGAATCCAAGTCGCGTTATATACAACACGACTTAAATTTTAGTCGTGTTGCATAGTACACGACTTGAATCAAGTCGTGTCGTCGAAAATACGATAAATGACAATCTTCAAAATGTCATAACTTGCTCATTTTTTATCTGTTTTTGCCCATTTTTTTTTTGATCTTCCTTATTTTTCCTCCTCTTCCACCTCAAGAAGATATAGGATGGAAAAAGAAGAAAAAATAATAAGAAAGAAGAAAGTAAAATGATAAAAATTGGTAAAACCGTAAAATACTCGTCGGCGAGCGACAAGTTCCATTTATATATCTTTCTGTGATACTAATGAGGTGGAAAAGGAGGAAAAATAAGGAAGAACGAAAAAAAATGAGCAAAAACGGATAAAAAATGAGCAAGTTATGACATTTTGAAAATTGTCATTTATCGTATTTTCGACGACATGACTTGATTCAAGTCGTGTACTATGCAACACGACTTGAATCCAAGTCGTGTTATATGCAACACGACTTAAATGTAGCCGTCGGAGCCGGCAATGACCATCATGGACTCGTTGGACTGGATGAGCTTCGCGCCTCCATCTCAGCGTCGAGCAAGATGTTGCGGGGCTTGAGGTCCCTGTCGACTATTACTGGGTTGCCTGCAGCAGCCTAGCAGGCGCACGATGTTTCGGTGCCGGACTAGGCCCAACACGTCCAGCTCTGGGGCTTTTTACATATTACCTGGCGCCAAGTATGGTTTTATCATATTACCTGGTTTTTCTCGTGACTTCTCATATGACCTGGAATCGGCACCTAGAGTACCAAAAATGCCCTTCTTTTATGTTTTTTATGCATTTTGTATCTGAAATGTTTCATTCTTCCCAAAATTAACGATTTACAGGATCATCATGTTGGGGAAGAAGATATTCCGGCAAAGATCTATCCATAATCGCAGTTCAAACCATCGCCGGCGCCGTCCAACCCGGAAAAAAACTTCATGCCAAAAAACTGTAAAAACAGCGGGAAAGACGAAAAAAAATCTATGATGAATGGATTTTGATGTAAGAGCAGTGGAAAAGCCCTCCCAACTACAAAAATTAAGATTTACATGTAAAGAAACACATATAAAGATCACCCATTGGTGTTCGACTGCTCTTGGACATGAAATAAAAGGATAAAAATGGGCAAAAACGTGAAATACTCGTCGGTGAGCGACAAGTTCCATTTATATATCTTTCTGTGATACTAATGAGGTGGAAGAGGAGGAAAAATAAGGAAGAACGAAAAAAAAAAGGGCAAAAACGGATAAAAAATGAGCAAGTTATGACATTTTGAAGATTCTCATTTATCGTATTTTCGACGAAACGACTTGATTCAAGTCGTGTCGTCGAAAATACGATAAATGACAATCTTCAAAATGTCATAACTTGCTCATTTTTTATCCGTTTTTGCCCTTTTTTTTTCTTGCTTATTTTTCCTCCTCTTCCACCTCAATAAGATATAGGATGGAAAAATAAGAAAAAATAATAAGAAAGAAGAAAGTGAAATGATAAAAATTGATAAAAGCGTAAAATACTCGTCGGCGAGCGACAAGTTCCATTTATATATCTTTCTGTGATACTAATGAGGTGGAAAAGGAGGGAAAATAAGGAAGAACGAAAAAAAGTGAGCAAAAACGATAAAAAATGAGCAAGTTATGAAATTTTGAAGATTGTCATTTATCGTATTTTCGACGACATGACTTGATTCAAGTCGTGTACTATGCAACACGACTTGAATCCAAGTCGTGTTATATGCAACACGACTTAAATTTTAGTCGTGTTGCATAGTACACGACTTGGATCAAGTCGTGTCGTCGAAAATATGATAAATGACAATCTTCAAAATGTCATAACTTGCTCATTTTTTATCCGTTTTTGCCCATTTTTTTTGTTCTTCCTTATTTTTCCTCCTCTTCCACCTCAGTAAGATATAGGATGGAAAAAGAAGAAAAAATAATAAGAAAGAAGAAAGTGAAATTATAAAAATTGGTAAAAGTGTAAAATACTCGTCGGCGAGCGACAAGTTCCATTTATATATCTTTCTGTGATACTAATGAGGTGGAAGAGGAGGAAAAATAAGGAAGAACAAAAAAAAATAGGCAAAAACGGATAAAAAATGAGCAAGTTATGACATTTTGAAGATTGTCATTTATCGTATTTTCGACGACATGACTTGATTCAAGTCGTGTACTATGCAACACGACTTGAATCCAAGTCGTGTTATATGCAACACGACTTAAATTTTAGTCGTGTTGCATATAACACGACTTGGATTCAAGTCGTGTTGCATAGTACACGACTTGAATCAAGTCGTGTCATCGAAAATACGATAAATGACAATCTTCAAAATGTCATAACTTGCTCATTTTTTATCCGTTTTTGCCCATTTTTTTTTCATTCTTCCTTATTTTTCCTCTTCTTCCACCTCATTAGTATCACAGAAAGATATATAAATGGAACTTGTCACTCGCCGACGAGTATTTTACATTTTTGCCCATTTTTATCCTTTTATTTCATGTCCAGGAGCAGTCGAACACCAATGGGTGATCTTTATATGTGTTTCTTTACATGTAGATCTTAATTTTTGTAGTTGGGAGGGCTTTCCTACTGCTCTTACATCGAAATCCATTCATCATAGATTTTTTTTCGTCTTTCCCGCTGTTTTTACAGTTTTTTGGCATGAAATTTTTTTTTCGTGTTGGACGGCGCCGGCGATGGTTTGAACTGCGATTATGGATGGATCTTTTCCGGAATTTCTTCTTCCCCAACTTGATGATCCTATAAATCGCTAATTTTGGGAAGAATGAAGCATTTCAGATACAAAATGCAAAAAAAACGTAAAAGAAGGGCATTTTCGGTACTCTAGGTGCTGATTCCAGGTCATATGAGAAGTCACGAGAAAAACCAGGTAATATGATAAAACCATACTTGGCACCAGGTAATATGTAAAAAGCCCCCACCTCTGCCACAGCGCTGCCTCCGGAGTACCGTGGTCTCCTTCTGCTTCCCTCATAGCTGCTTCGCCGCTATCACCTCCCCACCGGGCATCTCCGCCCGGTACACTGTCCACGTCGACCCCATCCCCTGCACCTTGTCGCTCATCGACATGCACTCCAGCACGTCGTCCACCGTAAAATTCAATCGCTGGAAGGAGGTCAGCGCCACGGCCCCACCCTCGTCTCATCCCTAAACACCCGCGCTCCGCTGCACCTAGAGTGCAGGCACCGGGCACCGGCAATGAGCAAGAACAGCCCCACACCGAACGCCACCGCCATGATCCACAACACCGGCCCACCGGCCGACCTCTTAGTTTCCCCTGTGGCTGGATATCCTCTCCAGCCTCCACCGCAGGGACGCACGACTTCCGCAGTTGCCCGCCGTAGAGTCCTGCATTACCAACGAAGGCGGAGGGGTGGAGGTTGCAAAAGACGTCTCCGGCGGAGGGGACAGGGCCGGACAGGAGGTTATAGGAGACATTGAAGTTCTCCAACGTGCTGCAATTGTCGAATCCGGCCAGTGAGCTGATACCTGAACAGGTCCACATCCGTGATGGATTGCAATTCGGAGATTTCCTACGGAATGATCCCGGTGAGCTGATTCTGCCCGAGTTTCAAACTCAGCAGCTTTTGGCAATGGCCGATGTCCCATGGGAATCTGGGATGCTTCCACTCCGCCAATTCCCTTCCATTTCGATCTTGTACAAGCTGTTGCAGAGGGAGTGGCGGCGGAGGAAGGAAGGGGAGTGAAAGGTCGGAGCCAAATGAGACGGGAAATCAGGTAGAGGAAGTGACGTGACTTCTTTGCCGGGCTCAGGATCTAATAAAAATGACATTTTTTTTCAAATGTACGCAGTATTTTGGAATGGAGGGAGTAATAAATACTGACTCACTATGCAATCTAAAACATGTCCCTCTGGGAAAGCTTTCAATCCTCTTGCAAACCTACCGTTACAATGATAATAGCTATTATGACAAATTTCATCTATAAAAAAGTTCAACACCACCCATCCCCATGCACACCCCACCCACACTCACATAATTAAATATAATATTTCTATGCGAGATGAACTAACATCTCTTATTGGATTTGCCGGCAAAGGCATCATAACGGAAGAACTATACAGGTAATCAACTATTGCCAAATAACTGTAGGCAGAACTTAGCCAGTCTGAATGATCTCCTGTATTGTTGAGAGTCCTGCCATATCCACAACAAAGACAAACTTATAAGAGGTGGTTACACATGTTGATGCAATCATCATATAGAATATTATTAATTTTAGGGGTTTCCTAGTTTATTTATGAGTTTAATGTCAAAGTTGCATGTTACAAAATTTTAATTAGAATAGGATTTTATTCCCATTTTTTATTTTAAGAAAGATACAAGTTAGTTTATTATTTCCTTATTGAAGTAGAACTCTCTTTGTAATAAGCCTATTTAAAGGCCTTAACATCCAAAAAAAATAGGAGACAATGATTTTAAGAAGAAAAACAATTACGTTCTTCTCTGCTAATGGAGAAACTCCTTGTTCGGTGATAATGCTAAATAACCATGGTGCTGATTCCATGGTCCATCGTCCAGTGTTGATTCCGGAAATAATCTCTGGTGGTGATTTTAAAGAAGTTTATCCCTTTATCCCCTCCGTTTCTCCTCCTTCACGCACTATCTGCTATCAATTTGGTGGTCCATGCAAAAACCTACAACTTGAGAACATTGATCTGTGGACGCACTCTTTTCACAATCAAGATCTGATGTTAATGGATTCAAAGCCGCTTTTGGTGACATCAGGGCCCAACTTGAAGAAGTTACGACATTGGAACATCAGATGCTTGACCAGCGACAAGTCGTTACTAAATGTAGACCTGCTGTTGACACCTAGCAACCCAGACAAGTAGTCCGATCCCACGGCTCAGCCTCAGTTGTCTGATGCAAAATCCAAACTGATGGCTGCTCTTGCTGAAGAAAATATACAGGAAGATATTGACACTCTACTCGGGGAAACAATCGTGGTTGAGCCATCAACACTGGTTCCAATCCTTCAAGTCCAATCAGCCTATATCACCGTGCCAGAAGTCGCACTTGGCTGCTGCCGACATAACCAAATGTGAATGTTCTTCTCTTTCTAGCCATGAATATCTCTTCCAGCATGCTTTTTGGCGCACACATGCTCTGTCTCAGCCATGGCGACTTCTCTATGCTGGTAGATTTTCCCTTAGGGCAAAGGTTTTCTTTGCCGCATCTTTTTCCAATGGATCATGGCAATATTTTTCCATCCATGGTGGGGCCGGTGCAATCTATGCTCGTCGGCGTCGAGTCTCTTTCACCCAGAGAGAATGACGCTGTCACGGTCGATATTTTTAAAACTATTTTTTTAATCAGACTAGAAGAGGAAAATCAAAGAATTATTCCTCTATGCGATAAATCATTAGTTGAAAATTAGTCAACTAAGCATCTAGGCTGTGATAACTGGGGTTCACAAATATCTTGAAATACAATTATTACATATGCAAAGTCGATTAAACTCATGCAATTCCTCCATGTGCAAGTCTATCATCCATCTCAAAATACACTAAAAAAATAAAGGAGATTGATGCCTACTTTGAAGCTGTTAAGTCATCCTCACTCTCAATCGTCTACCACCAGGTACTGCGTGAAGACAGTCTTCTACTAAACAACCTACATCACGAGCAGATGCTGAGTACAAACATACTCAATGGGATATCGTAACACAATCATCAGTAATAAAAAATTAATAGATATTACCAATCAAATCCCTGCACTATAATAACTGATCCACATATGATCAACATAGCCATGTCATATGATTTCCAATGCCAGAGCTAAGTGGTCCCAAATGCATTCAGGATAACCACTACCCTTTCCAGCCGTGTGGAACAAAGGCCCTCTATGGCCGTGGGAATATGCTCATGTGGCAACCCGCGTGGAACGAAGCTTGGTGGCTTACCCTTATTTGCCTTCAGACCCAACATGCTTCGACTATGGAACTCATGGCCATAGTTTTGAGTAACTGTCACTCGTCGCCTCCATCGGCGGAAAATACGTGCCGTCATCGCCTCCATCGACAGAAAGTATGTGCTGTCGTCGCCTCCATTGGTGGAAATACAATTAAGCACAAAAAAATAAAGAAATGACGAAAGAGGTACGAAATCAGACATCTACACACGTTGGGGCTCGATCCTCTATCAGCGGAAAATATGCGTCGTCATCGCCTCCATCAGCGGAAAGTACAGTCAAAGCACACAAAACCACCTGAATAACGATGAAAGGGTACGAGATCCGACCTTTACACGCGTTTGGGCTCGATTCGCTGCTCGCCAGAGGTCGTCGAAATGTCGTTGGAGCCAACCTCCTCCTACCAATGTGTCATTGCCAACGTCGCAGCTAGTCGCCGGCAGTGGTTCAGCTACCCCCGACTCCCCTTCCCTCTCATCTCTCTCTGAGCTACCCCTTCTCAGAACCAGGAACATTTTCTGTTCATCACCTCACAGCTCTCCCTTTTATAAATGTCGAAATGTGGCTCATTCAGCACAACATTCGACACCTGCCTTATGCATGAGGTCATTCTCTGTATTGCCAGCACATACCAGCACCCCCCAGACCACCTGTAGCCATGGCAATACACCTAGCCTTCAAAGTTGCCAGCTGTTACATTCTTCCCTCCTTAATGGAATTTTGTCCTCAAAATTCGAGTGGACTTAGCCTCAAACTACTATGAGTAGGAAGTAACTCAACCACAAAGTCCATGGTAATGTACTTCCACTTTCACTAGGGAATCTGTAAAAGTTGTGCTAGTCTTTGGTGTTCTGTTTTAGCCTACTGGCATGTGAGATATATAGCCATAATTGTCCCATAACCTTCTTCTAGTGGTCCTACAACTACAGCTTTGGCTGCACGTCTGGCAGCCCACGCTTCTATAAGTAGGTGTCATCGCACATTACTAATAACCGCAACTATCCACCAACTCAACAAACCCACAATTCTAACTAATCATATCTTGAGAGGACTTTCAGACTTGCAGATAAAGGTTATACCCTGCTACCAACTATCATGGCCCATATTTTTAAAACCATTTTTTTAAATCAGAGTAGAAGCGGAAATCAGAGGATTATTCCTCTATGAGATGAATCATTAGTTGAAAATTTGTTGACTAAGCATCTGGACCGTGATAACTAGGGTTCACAAATATCTTGAAAGACAATTATTACAGATGCAAAGTCGATTAAACTCATGCAATTCCTCCATGTGTAAGTCTGTCATCCATCTCAAAATACACTAAAAAATAAAGGAGATTGATGCCTACTTTGAAGCTGTTAAGTCATCCTCACTCTCAATCGTCTACCACCAGGTACTGCGTGAAGACAGTCTTCTACTAAACAACCTACATCACGAGCAGATGCTGAGTACAAACATACTCAATGGGATATCGTAACACAATCATCAGTAATAAAAAGTTAATAGATATTACCAATCAAATCTCTGCACTATAATAGCTGATCTACATATGATCATCATAGCCATGTCATATGGTTTCCAATGCCAGAGCTAAGTGGTCCCAACTGCATTCAGGATAACCACTACCCCTTCCAGCCGCGTGGAACAAAGGCACTCTATGGCCGTGGGAATATGCTCATGTGGCAACCCACTTACACCCTCATGCCGAAGCATGGTAGCTTACCCTTATTTGCCTTCAGACCCAACATGCTCCGACTATGGAACTCATGGCCATAGTTCTGAGTCATTGTCTCTCATCGCCTCCATCGGCGGAAAATACGTGCCGTCATCGCCTCCATTTGCGAAAAGTACCAGTCATTGTTGCCTCCATTGGCGGAAATACAATTAAAGCACAAAAACACAAAGAAATGATGAAAGAGGTATGAAATCCGACATCTACACGTATTGGGGCTCGATCCTCCATCGGTGGAAAATACACATCATCGTCGCCTCAATCAGCGGAAAGTATAGTCAAAACACACAAAAACACCTAAATAACGATGAAAGGGTATGAGATTCGACCTTTACATCGCCGGTGTATCATCGCTGAAATGTATCATCGACGTTGGGGCTTGATTCGCCGCTCGGCGGAGGTCGTCAAAATGTCGGTGGAGCCAACCTCCTCCTGCCAGTGTATCATCGCCGGTGTCACAGCCAGTAGCCGGCAGTGGCTCGGCTACCCCCAACTCCCCTTCCCTCTCATCTCTCTCTGAGCTACCCTGTCTCAGAATCAGGAACATTTTCTATTCATCACCTCACAACTCTCCCTTTTATAAATGTCTAAATGTGGCTGAGTCGGCACAACATTCGACCCCTGCCTTATGCATGAGGCCATTCTCTGTATTGCCAGCACGTACCATCACCCCCTGGACCACCTGTAGCCCATGGCAATACACTTAGCCTTCAAAGTGGCCAGGTGTTACAGATGCAGTCATCGTATAAAATATTATTAATTTTAAAGATTTTTTAGTTTATTTTTGAGTTTTTTATATGGAAGTTGCTTATTAGAGAATTTTAGGGTGCGTTTGGATGCTGATAGGTGAAAGATTGAAAATTTATATCCGCCTGAAAATAATCATGCTGATATTTTTTGATCGGTGACAATCCGTTTGGAACCTGAAAGTAATCAAGTATCAGGGTGAAAATTTTTAGGCCTGATTTGTGAAAAGTAAAATATGTTTGGGAACTGAAAATAAATCACACTGATAGGAATATTCGTCAGCTTTGGGTATCGTGTAATCGATTACAAGATAGCTCTTCCTATTGTGTAATCGATTACACGATATCTTTTTAATGGGACAAACTTCAATGATGTGGTTCTTACTCATTTCTGATCCGTATTGGCCCATTTTTTTCATTCTTCCTCATTTTTAGTGCTCTTTCTTATAATGATGATATCATAAAGATGTTGAGCCACCACGCACTATTTATTGTGGATTTTGTGGGATTTTTTTAATAAAATATCAAGGTCATTAAGATATTATGATGATCAGAAAGAGCATAAAAAATAAAAAAAACAAAAAAAATGGCCGAAACGGACTAAAAATGAGGGAGATATGAACTGTTAAAATTTACACGATAGCACACTTTATAGTGTAATCGATTACACTAGAGCACTGGCTATCGTGTAATTGATTACACTATAGTACTAACATTGGTTATCGTGTAACTGATTACATTATAGCACTGGCTATCGTGTAATCGATTACACTATAGCACTGGGTATCGTATAATCGATTACACGCTAACTTTTTTAATCGGACAAACTTCAACGATGCATTTCTTACTCGTTTCTGATCCGTTTTGACCCATTTTTTTCCATTCTTCTTCTTTTTTAGAACTTTTTCTTATAATGATGAAAAAATGTCCAAAAATGGGCTAATAATGAGGGAGATATAATGGGGCAACGGCAGCGGCGAGGTGGGGGGTTCAACGAGCGGCAGTGGCGACCGGGGAGGGGGGGGGGGGCTCAACGAGCGGTGGCGGCGATTTGCTCAACGGGGCACTGTCACGGTGGGGGTACTCATCGGGGGAAACGAACCTCTGGGAGAGAGTTGATTTTTTTTCGTTGAAGAGGCATGACAATCTAATCGTCAGCCTAAAGTGAGAATCAGTTTTTCACGGTTGAAAGCTAAAAATTGTCACCTATCACCTTTCAGGACAATTTTTTAGCTTTTCAGCAACTAAACACCTTTTAGACCTGAAAGGTGAAAAGGTAAAAATTTTCACCTATCACCGTCACCGACCACTTTTCACCCCAGCTCCCAGTCATGGCAGCAGCGAGCTTTGCTGCTGCCGCCGGGATTGGTCGAGCCTGCCGCCTGTGCCAGGTTGCTTGACGGCAATAACTCGCACTCCGGTAGCTTCGATACCCTAGTCGACTAATTGGAAAAGGCAAATGGCAGTGGTAAGGTCAAGCCTTTTGGCCGCTGCCACTGCCGCGCTAGCTACTCTCGGCCGGAGAAGACTTGACGATGTCCTTGTCCTCTCTCGGCAGATCCAATTCTTGATTAACCTCCCCTCCATCTCCTACCTCACCGCCTCGACCCAAATTATGGCAAAGTCGGTGACTTTTAGCTGCCACCTCCTTTTTCCCTCGCCGTTGTAGCGTCGTCCGTCTGCTCGCACCACAACTCGGTCAGCACCGGCACAGCCTCCTCCACCGGCGCCATCATCGCCCCCATCAGCGAGAGCAAATAAAAAGGAGAAAATAAAACTTGAAGAAAGGGGTATGGGATCCTACCTTGCATGCGAGCTGATGTTGAATCGCCGCCGGCCGGAGGCTGCCAGAAATTGTTAGATGTTGCTGGAGCTTTCTGGACACTAGAGGTTGTTGGAGGTCATCTCCCAAAAACCAGTGCCTGGCCTTTCTCTGCTGGTTGGGTTTGAAATGGATTTTGCATGTGGGTGAAGGCATAGATGGGGAAGAGGATGTCCACCTGCTGGCCATTGCAGTGCACCTGGCAGTTCAGACGACCAGGTGTTGACCACTTCAATGCACCTGGCAGTTCAGATGACCAGGCGTTACATTTACCATTCCTATTTAATTCTGCCACGTGAAAGTTTAGGTTGTTTCAAAGCCATAAAGGAATCATGGGATGCTATAGAAACACAAGGAGGCAAGAATGGCGGCCTTGAACACTTGAGCAGAAAATTCAGCTTGTGCTAGTAGGATGAATTGGTTCATGTCTATCTTTTGTTCTTTTTGTGCGCTGGATAAATTGAGACAATTTAGACCAGAAACTGTCAGGAAAATGGGTTATTTATAAATTAAGAAATAAGCAGGAACAATTTTCTCTTCAATTATGAATTTGTGGACTTAGATAGATTTGGTGTGGGAGTTTGAGTTTACGCAATTTATCACACAACATGTGATAGTGATAACGGACAGCGCGTGAAGGAGGAGAAATGGAAGGGATAGAGGGATAAAGGGATAAAGTTCTCTCGCCACTAGAGATTATCGTCAGAATCAACACCAGACGGTGGACTATGGAATCGGCACCATGGTTGTTCAGCATCATCACCGTACAAGGAGTTTCTCCATCAGTAGAGAAGAATGTAGTTTTTTTTCTTCAAATCAATGTCTCCTGTTTTTCTTGATGTTAAGACCTTTAAATATAATTATTACAAAAAGAGTTCTACTTCAAGAAGGAAGTAATAAACCAAATTATATTTTTCCTAAAATAAAAATTGGGAATGAATCCTATTCTAAAAAGGGGTGCGTTTGGAAGCTGAAAAAAAAAATTTCAGCCCTGAATTTCACCTTTCCGGGTGAAAAGTGTTCCACCACTAGACATGTAATTACTACTCTCAATTATTATTAAGCATAAGTTAATATGATATGGTAACTTGTGTTCATGGTCGGACACACAAATCACAATGAATCCACTCACGTTCTTGATTGGACACGAGAGTTCATCCATTACAAATTATTGTAGCAAATTCTATCCTTGGTCGGGCATAGAATTATCATTTGGGCTAATGATCCTATCCTTGGTCGGGCATAGAATTAACATCAGCTTACTTTAACCTAGGCATAGGAATTAAAACGATCTAATTTCATTCATATAAATCAAGCCTATGGTCAAGCACTCAAAAGAAACTCATGAAATAGAATTAAGCATGAATCATATCAACTGTATAAAATTAAACTACCAAGAGTAGCAATGCACATCTAGGGCTTCATCTAGCCTTGGATAAAAGTTTAGTTACACATAGAAAGAAAGAAAAAAGAAGCTTATTTATGTAGATCCATCATCATAAATCCTTCTTCTTCTTTGGCTCCAAAAGACTCCTTCTCTTGCTCCTCTCTAGCCTCCAAAGAGCTGGTCATCCCGTTGAGGGAGATGACCGGCCTAGTTCAGGAACATGCCGGACAGGACCGGTCCTAAACCGAACCCCGGCCTGATAAGGAAATCCGTGTCAGGCACAAGCCAAACCAGACCTGTCTACTTTCAGACTGAACCCAGTTTGGTCGAGAGTTAGACCAAACCCAGTTCACACTCAGACCGCACCCGGTTCAATAAATATATCCGGTTCACTAATCAGTGGATTTGAACTGTCAGTGGACACCACCGACAGTTAAAACTGCTTATAACTGACGGTCAAACGTGACCGTCTGTGTATTTCATAGTATAGTACATACAAAGCCAGTATGGTACATAAGCATATTCTATTGGTTTTGGGCTATTTGATAAATAATTTCAAGCCCTAATTGGCGTTCACTAATTAATGGATTTGAACTGTCAGTGGACACCCACTGACAGTTAAAACTGCTTACAACTGACAGTCAAACGTGACCGTCTGTGTATTTCAGTGCAGTATAGTACATACAAAGCAAGTATGGTACATAAGCACATTCTATTGGTTTTGGGCTATTTGATAAATGATTTCAAGCCCTAATTGGCGTATTAGCTTTACGTGTTTGATGTTACTGTATTAAGGGTATTTGTCCCTCATTTTATGCTAACTGATAGCTAAGGACTTAAATTATAAGAATAACCTGTCTAATAAACTTAGTTGGTTTAGAGACTTAATCATTTTTTGAAAGATAATAAAATGATGATTTGAGGGCTAAGCTTGAGGGTTGGGAAGAACCTAATCAAGATAAAGACTACAATGCCCTTGGGATTGGGAGTTAGTGTATGAGTGTGAGTGACTTCTGATCAAGCGACCGGATGACTATTAAGTCATAGGTCAGACTATCTGTTGAGCTATTGAGCCAACAGTTGTGAATTTTATGCTATAACTCTAAGAGGGGTTCATACTGGTAATACCGCGATACTTGTTAAAGATCATAAGGTATTGGTTGGGGTTGTGTTGCATCTTTCGACTGGTGGAAGCTCTGCCGTCTGTATCTTCTCTATGGATTCTAGAGATAGCATTCACATCTTTTCATTGGTGGCAGCTCTGTGTCATGGTACCTGATGAGGACCAACTTCTTGTGGCCAGGCTTAAACTGTTGTATCTTTCTATGGATATTAGAGAGAGCATGTACTTTTTATTTTGGCCGATGTTTGCATCGTTCTATAGATTTTAGAAAGAGCATTGCATCTTCTATTTGCCTCTTCTCTATGGATTTTAAATAGAGAGCTTGCTTATTCTCTATGGATTTTAGAGAGAACTTTTGCATCTTCCCTTGATTGAAGCTCTGCACTCATCCTGAGCCTTTGATGCCAGGTGGTTTACTGTGCACATTGGAGGCGCTAGCATCTTGGGAGGTGTGTTCTCCCAACCCACATCGAGCCCAGGAGCTGATGTGGAGCCAGACCCTTCTGATGATTGATCTACACACGAAATATTCATTTTATTATCTCCTAAACTTATGTTTATGTTAGTGTTTGATTAGATTTTGTGTGCTTTAATATTGTTTTTAATCTTTTGTAGGAAAGTAAGACATATCTTCCTTTTGGCTTAAGAAGAGAAAAGAAGCAAAATATTTTGGCAAAGAGATCAAAGATCTAATAGTTGAGGACACGTGACGGGTTTCAAAGAGCTTCATTTGTTTAAAACAATGAGATCGGGGGCAGAAGCGATCTAGAACCGGTGATGTACATATAAGGAGAAGACGGGTTTATATATTAACAAAAGAACCGTCAAGATGAGATTGGACGCATGATAGCAATACAACGGGTTTTTCGCCAAGAGAAGAAAGGACAAAAGAACCGATCGGTTTTGTTCCGGTTCAGTTCAGTAAAAAGAAAAAAAAACAAAGAAACTTGACCCGAGCCAAATGCTCGGGTGCCTGGTTCAGAAGGCAGAGCATTCGAGCTCTGCTCGAACGCCTGCGCTGGTGGAGCAAGGACAACGATGACGACGGAGCCCGAGTTTGGGGATGGCTCGACGGTGATGATCGGACAGCTCGACGACAAACATGGGTCATTCGATTGTGGTCGAGAGCACTCGAGTGCCGGTGAAGATGAAGGACATGACGATGGATAGCGAGGTTACAAGCTCTATTGGCCAAGACGGCGGCGGCTAGGTTGGTGGCAAAAAGGAGCAATAGAAGCTCGGGAGATGAAACAGAATAGGGAAGAGTCGTGCCGGAATAAAAAATGGCAACTTGGGCTCAATCGGGAAAACAGAGGCGTGCTCAAAGTCGGGACCTTGAATTGGAAAGCTTCGACAAACGGGTTCGATTTGGACTCTTTCCCTGAACAGGAATCGACTTTGGATCGGTCTTGGACTTGAATTGCTTGTAAGATACTGAACAGAACGGGAGATTGGGGAGAACTTAAGAATAGAACTTTTGGTCGGGAAAAACAGAACTGAAAATGACTGTTTTCGCCGGAAAAGCAAGGCCTTTTGGCAGGGTTTCGGCCGTAAGGAGAGAAGAGGAAGAAAGGAGCCGGACGAGAAGAGAAAGCTGGGATTTTTGGGCTGAATTTGAAGTTGCTACAGTACCCACTGTGACATGGAGAAGATGATGAATAGTAACCCATGAACAATGTTTTGCTACAGTACTGAATAGTGTTTAGGTGAATAGTGCGACATGACTCCGACAAATCAGCAGTGTTCTTCTCGTCTGATGGCCAGCTAAATTCACGTCCAAGGCATAAATAAACCCCAATAGACTGGTTGTATAGTTTTTTTCTCTCATCTATGTTTTAATCTAGTTGGTGTATGACTCTTTATTTTGCAATCAAAGTTGGTTCATTGAAGTTTGTTCGTTGTACTCGAGAGAGATAAAAGTGAATTAATTAGATTTCAATCTGAAAGAACATTTGCGTGTTCAAAAGGAACGTGAGTGGGCTAAAGTGTCATACATTAATAAAGATTCATTGGTTTATACTCGAAAGAGATGGATCACAATTCCATATGCTTAGTCGATTATGTGTTACGTCTGACAGAAGAGCACTATAGTCCGAGAGGAATATGCTAGCCAATTAGTAATTTATTTTCAAGAGAGAGAGACGATACACTAGTTTATTTTGGTGGATTCGGAGCCTTGGTATTCCTTTATCTTGATTAAATCTCAGTTAGTTTAGTTAAAATTCATTGTTTTCCTTAGAGTAAATAAAAATTGCAACTCTTCTATTGAATTTGGTAAAATATTCATCCATCCCTGAGACTCGACAACCCTAAATACTCACTGTAATACAATTGCCTTGTAATATTATTGCCTTACAAGGGTTATAATATTGAAATGATCAACGGTCATACCTTCTAAGGTAAGGAATGGGCGAGGCAGCCACCTTTGAGGGATTCAGGGCATGCCGTGAATACCGGTATTAACCAGAATGATAATCACGGTGTTTTCGTGCTGTCTGTCATGTAGGTATGACATTCAGTGAGTCTGTCTTTACAGGACAAAGACTTAATTATTGAACTTGAGCTTAGGAAGCAATAAAAGACTTCGCTTGAAAGATTAATAAAAGATTTAAGTGGAACCCTGTAATAGGTCGCATAATATATTAATACAAATCTTATTTTTAATACTAATGATTGTGTACGGTATCCCACTGAGTATTTTTATACTCAACATCCTTATGTGATGTAGGGGCTGTTGTGGAAGATTGACGTCACGTGGCACTTGGGAGCTTGGTGGTGAGGACGTTCAGATTGCTTAGCATATCTTCTTCTCCTAGTTTGTTCTAGACCTTGTAATAAGGCGTGATCACCAACTATTTTCTAGTGTACTTTGAGATGGATGACAGACTTACACTTAGAGGACTTGCGTTGGTTTAATCGACTTTGCATTTTGTAATGCTATATGTATATATGGTTTTGTATCCATAATTACGAACCCTAGTTATCACGGCTTAGATGCTTAATCGATAATTTTTAACTAATAATTTGTCGCATAGAGGAATAATCCTCTGATTTTCTGCTACTACTCTGTTTTAAAATGATTTTAAAAATACGGCCCGTGATAGTAATTCTAACGTGAGTTCTACTGTACAACGATTCAAGAAATAAAAATAATACGAGCACCAAAACTGCTGAAGAATGATAACAGACCATTCCATCCGGTAATAAAAAGTTAACATCAAACCTTGTAATCATTGGAGACAATGCCATAAAATATTTGTGACGGCACAATATCTTCAAATTGCAGAATTGGAGCCGATGAAGAAAGTGCCCCAATAGCTATGTGAGGATATTTTAGCCTCATCCATGCAGCCAACGCAGCCACAACAGAAGCATAAAGAGCTTAGAGAAGCTAAAATTCATAAAACCGTAGGCATATTTTGTCATAAGGACCTGGTCACTAATACAAGTGACCGGGCTTCCACATATGCATATATTCATACTAAGTCACTAACAGAACATATATGGGTGGAAAATCTGGATCTTTTTATTGTTAGTATTTTAAAAAGGGAACAAGCAGCATCTCCAAAAAAAGATGACATGCGCGAGAATTGACAGCATAATGGTTGCTTTTAGGCCCCCTACCATTTCTTTCCTTCGGTGAATGCATCATTAAAAAGGAAAACAACATTGAATGGCAGCATAGTAATCAGCAATTATAGAGGGAATTGGGAAAGTAGGTCAAAACCCTGCCCGTGGGTAATTTAATCTGAGACTCCCTTTGCCATTGTGAGTGCATCGGTTCAATACAAGAATCTAAAACACCTTGAAGACTCCTAGCTTAACGGGTAAAAAAATCACCCAACAGGGGTACTTACGTAAATGAAATATTATCATCTTCGAATTCGAGCAGGTAAATGTGAGCAGTAGTAAACATCAAAGAGACACTGTCAACTATATAGTAGTAATAGTAAACATCAAAGCAATTGCTTACGCCTCCTCTCTTATTACTAGGTTGGGCAAGCTTTGGCTTTTTTCTTTAGGCGGGTAAAAAGTCCACCCATTAGAATTTCAAGGACAAACACAATGAGATTTCAAGGACCAACACAATGAGATTTAAAATTACATTTTGCCCTGAATTTGGTGGGCTCCATGCCCACATGGCGGGGGGTGATGGAGTTTGGTGATGTTTTTTGGTGATGCTAGACTAACTCAAAAAAAACATATGATGAACCTGGAAAGAACATCAACTCCAAGAAATTAAATAAATCGTACTTCTACCATAAGAGCCTCTAAATAATACAACAGGACAGTCCACTGCTGAAAGGTGTCGCTTCAGGTCAGTTAACAGTGTTGCGAAGTCAGCTAGTGCTTGCTCAACTATAAGGTATGCCAGATAATCAGCACTTGCGTATGCAGCATTCCTGCTGCCAAAGGGCAATGATTTCCCATAATACCGGTGCTGCAAGTGGTTGCAATAAGAAATTAACTGTTAAATAAACTCTACTAAATTCATAAGAAAGAATGCATCATTGTTATGTTGCAGATTTTGCTTTTGGGGAGCAAATGGAAAACTAATAAAACAATAAAAAGCAAATTACAACAATTACATCAACACACTGTTGAGATCGGCTCCTTTGCATATACTATTGTATACGCCATCCATAAACTTCACAAAAACAATACTAAATGAAAAGGTTTATGCAGTCACTTGATGCACATCTTATATCTCCCAGCTAACCACATTTAATAAGTATGCATCTCATTTCATGTTGAGTTAAATTAGCAGAAGGCCAACCTTCTTTGGACTGTCAAAATAACAGCTACAATATTATCACCCCACACTGCATCATGTTTAGGAATTTGTGAATTCAATTCATGATTGCTTGATACACTATTATCACCCCACACTGCATAATTTTTAGGTATTTCAACTAATGATTGCCTGACACGAACTGATACCATCAAGACAGCCGCAAAATGAAGCCCCCTAACTTCAACGAGCTTAACGATTTATACTCTTTCACCTAACAATGAAACCTCTGTTCAACACCGCTCAACAAGTACCACTACAATATTTCTCCCTCAGTTCCATATTAATAGTCCCATTGGATTTTTCGAAATTTCAGCTCATTTTGAAAAACTAAATAGTAATACGGGACAGAGGAAGTACTCATCAACTATGGCACCATTTATAGCAACGGCACTGTCACATCCTTACGGAGTTCGATTTGGTTCTTTCCATCTAGATGCGGAAGCGGGTAGTATGGGCAATGACACACGAGGCATGTCAGGTGTTTGGGCAAATGCCTCAATGACCACGCCCTTCCGAAATCTCCCACAGGAGCTCGAGGACGAATGGGGGGAATACCGGGGACATCGCGAGGGGTCTCGGGGTGGGGTTGAGCCGCAGTTGGCTCGTCTCCAGTTTCCGCGCTACAATGACTCTATAAGGCGAAGAAGTTTTTTGCCTATCAGGGGACTCACTCAGAAGCAGAACAACTATGCATTGCAGTGTTCCATCTGGATGGTGACGCCTCTGTGTGGTTCCAAAGGTACGAGAAAAAAGTCGCTACCCGAATTGGGCTTCTTTTGCCGACGAGCTCTGCGTCAAATTCGGCCCTAACGAGTTCCAAGATTTCAATGAAATGCTTTCCAGCCTGAGACAGACTACCACGGTGAGAGCATACTATTCGGAGTTCATGAAGATTGCCAATCGGCTGCCAGATTGGCCGATGGCAGCCTTAGTGGGTACATTCAAGAGAGGGCTCAAGCCTGAAATTTAAGACGAGATGCGCCATTTCCCATGTAACTCAATGAGGGATGTCGTGCGTCACACACTAATTGAGGAGGAGAAGCTTGCACATTAGCGCCGGGGAAGCCACATGTGCACTGCACTACGACCTCTTATCAGTTCAGCACTGGCCCCTATGCCAGCGCTAGGCCCCAAACCCAGTCGGACCACCTCTTCTAACCAACCAGTGCATCGCCTGACACCAACCCAGATGGACGAGCGGCGCGCCAAGGGCCTCTGTTTTAAGTGCGACGAGAAGTTTATACCCGGCCATTGCTGTGCAGTCCGTGGTAGCTTGCTCGTAGAAGAAACTGAGGAAGAGGAGATGGTCGTGTCGGAGGAGACACCAGGCCCTTATGATAACGTCCAACCAGCAATATCCATGCACGCCTTCTCAGGCACTTTCACTCCACGGACCATGCACGTCCAAGGGCATCTCAAGCGGCAACAGGTAGCTATTCTCATCGATAGTAGTTCCACCCATAATTTTATTAATGACAAAGTGGTGCAACACTTGGGATGCTATGTGTCTGACTCCAAACCATTCGACGTGCTGATAGGGAAAGGAAAACACCTGAGAAGTGTGGGAATGTGCGTGCGGACGGCATTGATGATTTAGGGCCACACCTTCATCACCGATTTATTTCTGTTACCCACGAAAGGGGCAGACGTGGTGTTAGGGGTCTAGTGGCTCCAGGAATTGGGCGACGTAGTATGAAACTTCCGAGACATGGTTATGGATTTTGAGGTGGGGGGACAACGAGTGCGCCTCCACAGGTCACAGCCTGGCACATTGTATACCGCCTAGGAGGTCAGTTTTCTTTTTCGTTTTACACCCCACGGGTACTTCCTTCAGCAACGTGCCACAATGGTGGTTAGTCAAACTGATATGCCAGACGATAAGCTCGCTCTCCTGGCTGGGCACGAGGACGTCCTTTTAGAGCCTCCGGCCTTCCACCAGCAAGGCGCCACGAGCACCAAATTTCAATTACTCTAGGAACGTCGCCCGCCAATGTTCGACCTTATCAATACCTGCACGTCCAGAAAGCTGAAATCGAACGGTTAGTGAATGAAATGTTGCAATCAGGTATTATCTGGCCGAGTACTAGTTCCTTTTTGTCCCTTGTATTACTGGTTCAAAAAAAGGATGAGACTTGGAGGTTTTGTGTTCATTACCGTGCACTCAATGCCATAACTGTGAAAGATAAATATCCTATTTCGGTGATCGAAGAGCTATTGGACGAGCTAGTAGGGGGTGCAGTTTTCAGCAAGTTTGACTTGCGTTCGGGCTATCACCAAATTCGAATGCAACCCCGTGATATTCACAAGACCGCATTTCGGACACACGATGGGCACTTTGAGTTTTTAGTTATGCAGTTCGGACTGACCAATGCACCGGCCACCTTTCAGAGTTTGATGAATGATTTATTTCGGCCCTTCCTCCACCGGCTCGTCTTGGTGTTCTTTGACGACATATTAATCTACAACACATCTTGGGAGGAACATTTTGCACACTCAAGTCAGTTTTCTCAGTCTTGCGTGCAAATTCATTATTTCTGAAGCATTCAAAATGTTCCTTTGGCAGTCCACAGGTGGAATATTTGGGTCACATTATATCCCAAGATGGAAATATTTGGGTCACATTATATCCCAAGATGGAAATATTTGGGTCACATTATATCCCAAGATGGAGTGGCTACTGATCCGTCCAAGGTTACGGCCATACTGTCCTGGCCAACGCCGCAGTGTGTAAAGGTACTACGCGGGTTTTTGGGTCTTACAGGATATTATTGACGCTTCATTAGTCGGTATGGATTGATTGTTGGGCCACTCACGGCCTTGCTTAAAAAAGGGGCATTCACATGGACTGAGGAGGCGCAGACGACCTTCGACAGGCTGAAGCAAGCCATGGCTAAGGCGCCTATCCTAGTTTTGCCCTCTTTCAGCCTTCCATTTGTGGTTGAGACGGACGCTTTGGATGCCGGTCTTGGGGTAGTTCTACTACAGAAGGAACGACCCATTGCTTTTTTCAGTAAGTCATTATCGGGACATTCACTAGCCTTATCTGCTTATGAGAAGGAAATGCTTGCCATCGTGCATGTCGTGACCAAGTGGCGGCCAATTCTGTTGGGCCGTCGATTCCTCATCCGCACAGATCACCAACCTCTGAAGTATTTTCTAGAACAGCGTGTGTCTACCCCATCTCAACAGCGATGGGTCAGCAAGCTGTTTGGCTATGATTATGAAGTCGTCTACAAGAAGGGTTCGGAGAACACTGTGGCTGATGCCCTTTCGCGCAGATCCATGGAGGGAGCATGCATGGCGTTGTCTATGCCTAGTTGTCCATTCCTTCCGGACCTACGGCTTGCGTATTTGGAGGATGCTTATACTAAGGACTTGGTCGCGCGCCTTCAGGGCGACCCATCGGTTGAATCGTCGTTCGTCTGGCACGACGATCTCTTATTTTGGAAGGGACGGTTATGGGTGCCCGACACTTTAGACTTGCGTCGCCGTATCTTATCATACTTCCATGATACCCCGTTTGCTGGTCACAAAGGTTCATTTCGGACATATAAACGGGTGAGTCAGAGTTTCTTTTGGCAGGGACTCAGGAGAGCAGTCCAGGATTATGTTGCAGCATGTGACACCTGTCAATGGGCCAAATCGGCGACCACTTCACTGACAGGTCTACTTCAGCCCCTTCCCATTCCTGACAGAATTTGGGATGATGTTTTGATGGATTTCGTGGAAGCATTGCCGGTGGTCCATGGCAAATCTGTTATTCTAGTGGTGGTGGACCACTTATCAAAATATGCTCATTTTTGTGACTTGAGCCACCCCTTCACTGCCCTAACTGTCGCTGAAATCTATGTGAAAGAAGTGGCCAAGCTACATGGCATGCCCTGGACCATTGTATCAGACAGGGATTGGATTTTCCTTCCCCATTTTTGGCTTGAGTTCTTTGCCCTACAAGGTACGGCGCTACACATGAGTATTGCTTATCACCCCCAGTCAGACGGTCAGACAGAGGTGGTCAACCGGTGCTTAGAGCAGTATTTACGATATTTTGTGGGGGATCAGCCTCGCCGATGGCTCCAACTCCTACTGTGGGCGGATTGGCCGTATAACGGCCTATCACACCTGAGCCGGCCTTACCTCGTTTGAGGTCGTATATGGCCGCCCCCCTCCTCCTGTGCTTTCGTATGTGCCTCGTCGTTCTTCTATTGCACGACGTATATGGTCGCATCTGCGCCGTTTCATGTGGGATCCGAAGTTGGTTACGGATAGTGCACCCCCGCCACTCATGGGGCCTGTGGAACCTGGGACGCCTATTCCTGCCGCTATTATTGATAAACGACGTGTCCGTCGTCCTGAGAAATTGTGACCGAAGTACTTGTGACTTGGCAGGGTAAACCTTTGGAGGATGCTGAATGGCTGCTGGAAGATAACTTGTTGACATGCTTCCCTTCTTGGTTGCCTTGAGGACAAGGCGGAAGCTGAGCGTGGTGGAGTGTTGTGTACGTCAGCACATCAATGGAGCAATTAGGCAGGAGTGGTTTATTTCTTTTTCGTATCAATTAGTGATTATAATAAAGGCCTGATTGGAAACATATATTGTAACGGGCTATAATTGTGGCCCATCAGTGGCCCGTTAACTGGCGCGCCTCTTTAGGAGACATGCCCCTCTCTTATTATAAGGAGGTTTTCTACCACAGGATTTTATACAATTGAAAGTTAATCTCATTCTTCTCTCGTTTTTTTCTTTCCTTCTACAAGCTGGTACGTTCCGGATCACAACAAAAAGCCCAAAAAAGCTGGACCTTTCAACTACTTATTCAGTTCTGATCTTAACAAGGGTAAACAAACAGCCCCTAAGTCAATATATCCCATCAATCATTTCCTTCTTTCACAAGATCATGGTTAAGGTTGAAAGGGCGTTTAAGCCCCTTTTCTTTGGAACTTAAAGGGGAGCCAAACAGCTCCTAGGTGTTCTGTGTATAAGCTTTTTCAAGGTTTTATAACTAATACCTAGAATCAAAGGGTATGTCGAAGTTTATAAGGACAAAACATACCTCCGACATTTGTTCATCCAACTTCGAGGGAGAGCTAGAAGAAAGTGCAACATGTTCAAAATCCTCAACAGATAGAAGGCTACCAATGAAGGAAGACTCGTCCTTACAAACTTCATCCACATCAAATTCTTTCCCTAACTATGACACAATGGCAGATTCTAAAAGTTCTGCTTCATTTCTAATTGGAGGCAATGTATAATATGGAATTTTAACTGTACGAATTGTCCAGAATTAATTTATAATTACAAACACTACTGCAGAATCAGTCTATCACGGATCCCACAAAACATAGAAGGATGCTTACAGAAATTGTCCCAGCTTGATGAAAAAATTTATTTATAATTGAGACATTCAGTGGCTGAAAAGATTCCACTTAACCAACCCCATACAGATTGGCCACGAAATTTATGATGACGAATAATCCTATATCGACTTTCTATGATAAAACTAACCTTCATTCCAGTCATGCAACACTATCCTCGCTGCAGCTTCAACATCCATGATTCCACATTTTTTAAGTTTCCCCCTAGTACTAGCAACCTTTTGCAAGAACTCGACAATTGAGCTAAAAGTTGATAGCCTGTACAATTACATCAGCTTTTCAGCTGGGCGAAGCTTGAGTATCTCCATAACTACATAAATTTAGCCGAGGCCCAGGAGCATACACATTTAGGACATAAAACTTAAGACTGATATCAAACCAACAGAGGCTTTATTCTTGTGAAAACAGATGCAGCTAGATAAAAAAACAAAGACAATAAGCTGACTAAGAATTAAGTATGACCCACAGAACATACAATAATAATCAACGACCAATATGTTGATGCAATAGCAACAAAAGGATCCCTCATATACTATTTAACCATAGAAATCCTAGGATGGGTAAATCTGCCAATGAATGACTAAGTATGTGGACCACAATCAGTGGATGCTTAACAACCATAAACGAACACAAAAAAATTGGACTCATCATATTTAAAGCCATTACCTGGACCAACAGGGTCATCTAACTTCTCAATCCGCTTGTAGTTGTGCAAAGATATTGATACACCGTTCTCCCGATATTTAACCATCAAAAACCAGGGCAATCAAGTAATTTCACATGCTTATCCAATTGCATTTCTTGCATTGATCTTGTAAGTCCAGGAGTGGAAGCAACATTTGCAACACTGGCTCTCTTCAAACCGTTTATCAGACTGCCCTTACCAACATTAGGAAGACCCACAACACCCACTGTAATAGATAACTTGAGCTGGAAAAAGTACATGAATCAGCAGCAGAGTCAAATTCGTGTGAAGGTATGTAGCTAAAAAAGGAAAAGTGTTGAAGGAGAGGAACTGTCCATTTATATACTCCCTCCGTCCAAAAATAATGAGGACATATATTTTTGGATGGAGGAAGTTCACCAATTTCTTCCTTCCGAAAGTGCAAAAGCAACAACATAAAACAACTAAATTTTTATCACATAGTACTCCGTTTATATAAATGACTGGTCTTCACCTACACTATCCCGTCAACTACCAAGCATCAACCAACCATAAGTTGGAAGAAACAAAAATAACAGAGAAGAGACAAATATGTTTATTTAGCCTGTAAAAGAAGAAAACCAGATTATCCGTTAAGTAGAAGTAGCAGAGGCCGACTCCATAGTCTTAGCAGTGGCAGTGTCAGCGTCTCCGCCAGGCTTGTCTTCGGCAGCCTTGACACCAGGCCATGGACGGCAAAGGCAGTGTTGCCCTGCAGCAATTTGGCGGTGGACCGATGCGACATGGAGGCCGCACCCCGCCCATGTGGTTTTCGCACATGTTGAACATAACACAGAGTAACACAGATCTCTTGCTTGATTACCTCTCTTCTATCTAAGATCAGACAATGGTGGAAGAGAAACTGCAGAGTATACACTTTATATAACACGAGACTCCAGCCCCGCCCGAGCTTTTTACATATGACCTGGCGCCAAACACCGGTTTGTCATATTACCCGGAATCCTTTTCTTCCTTCCATATGACCCGGAAAGTACCCAAAATGCCCTTAGGTTTAGGTATAAGGCACCCACACTTTGGTTTTCCATATTACCCGGAAAGGGAGCGACTACCCGGAGAAGCTGCCGGTAGTCGGAGAAGAAGGCGTTCCGTCCGGCCGCTCCGCCCATATCATCGCCGGCGCCGGCGTCGTTGAAGTCCGAAAAGGTCATCTTCGCGGCAACAAGCGGGAAAAGGAGCGGGAAAGATCGGGTATTGGAAAACAACTTCAACGGAGGCAAGGCACATCGAAAAACTGGTAGGTGAAGTTAAAATACGACGATTTATATCTTGAAAGTTGGTTCCAGAGAAGAAAGTTGAAAATGTAGCAAGTTTTCAACTGTTGTTACAGTCGTGTCGTCGACAACACGACTGTAACCATAGTCGTGTTTGATGAAACACGACTCATATACGATGCACTCATATACGGTTTTCAATATATCGTGTCTCACGGATTTGTAACTTATGTCGGGTTTTTAATGGCAGGTACGGATGGAGAAGATAGTTCTTTGTTTACACTACGATGGAGTTTTGACGGATTCTGGTAAGTACGTGGGCGGGATACGGAAGCTCCTGCCTATAGATACACGAGTAAAGTACCTGGAACTGTTGCAGCTAGTCGAAGAAAGATTACCGCTTAAGTCTACACATGGTACATTAACTTTGTCATATCATGTTGAATCTGAAGAATACATATTTCTCCTTGAAGACGATAAAGACGTAGAGTCAATATTTATACTTCACAAGAGCAAGCAAGGCACAAATGGACTACTCCGCCTGTACGTGGAGTGGACTTCTACGGGCAATAACACCGAGACATCGACTCTCAATAAGGAAATAAATGCCAATGCGAATAACAGCCCGACCGAGAGGCTACCAGAGGCAGAAGTGATGTCGGGCAGTAACACACCGCCGGAGAGGCTACCAGAGGCACAAGTAATGCCGGGCAGTAACACACCGCCGGAGAGGCTACCAGAGGCACAAGTGATGCCGGGCAGTAACACACCGCCGGAGAGGCCGTCCAGCCCGGGCAATAAGACACCCGCATCAGCAGTCGAAGGAGGAAGAGATGGGGACTATGCGAGGTGAGACTTCTAAGGCGCGGATACAAGCAACTCGTGTGCTATTATAGTTGACTATAATAGTACACGACTAAAAGGGTTATCGTGCCGTATTGAACACGACTATATACTCGTCGTGTTGAATCGTAGACGACTATAAATCAATTCGTGTTGCATAAAACAATACCTCATAGTACACGACTAAAAGGGTTATCGTGCCGTATTGAACACGACTATATACCTAGTCGTGTTGAATCGTAGACGACTATAAGTCAATTCGTGTTGCATAAAACAATACCTCATAGTACGTGCAATCGTTTTGTCAAGTCCATTCATACATGTTTTTGCTCGCAGTTTCGGAGATGGAGAAGGTGAAGATGAAGAAGAAGATGACGATGAAGATTCCAGTCCAGATGAAGAAGAATGGTTGGATGAAGATGAATTACCGTGGTCTGCAGATGAGTGGGATGAGCCTCTTACAGTACCACATTTCAGCCAGCCATATCACACGCGAACATCAACCTCTAGAGGTCCAACGGCAAGAGACACATCTAAAGGGAAATCTGTCGCGTCGGAGGACGATGACTATCTCAATATTGAGGGTGATGGTGGTTGGGATTGGGGTACCTATTCTGCAGAGGCCGGTCCTTCAAAACATTGTGAAGAGGAGACGATGTTGACCGGAAGTTTGCAAGCAGAAGACTACGAGGCACAACTTACCTTAGGGGCTAGATTTGAAAGCGTCAAGCAGTTCAAGATGGTTCTAACTGATCTGGCAATCAAGAGGAAATTCATGTTCAAAGTAGCGGATGAGAGCAAGGACACATTCGCTGCAAGTTGCAAGGTTTCGGGGTGCAAGTGGTACATACGAGCGTCGAACAGACTTGATGGAGTCAGCGTAACAAGGAGGGAAGAACGGCATACATGTGACACTTCTCTAAGTTCGAAAGATCATCCATTGGCTTCTCACCTCTGGATCGCGAGGAAGTGTCATGGCCTCCATAAGGATTCAAACTCCATAAAAATCTCAAATATCCAACAATACATTGAGAAGCATTGGGGCGTCACCGTCAACTATAAAAGGGCATGGAGGGCGAAAGAGGAATTGATCCGATTGATCGATGGCAACCCTGAAGACGCTTATCGTATTTTGCCACAATACGGAAGGGAATTAGAGCGGTCTAACGCAGGTACACATGTGGTCATCGAAAGATCAGCTGATATACCTGATATCCCAATTGAGTTAGCCGGCTACGACTTCAGACGTGTGTTTTGGATGTTCGGCCCGGTTGCAAGAGCATTCCGAAGAACACTGAGACCGTTGCTCACGCTTGATGGAACATTCCTAAAAGGAAAGTACCCTGGAGTATTATTGGTTGCTACAGCAATCGACGGCAATCAACAATTAATGTGTCTTGCATATGCAATTGTGGATAAAGAGAATATCAAAACGTGGTAAGTTTAGAACCAGGAAAGACGACTGTATGAGTAGTCGTGTTAGGCACGACACGACTGGGCACACAGTCGTGTAATCGACAACACGACTACTCATCTAGTCGTCCTTTGCTTATAGACGACCTTGTAACAACCTGAAGCATTCTATGTTTAATATGTTTGTCTCTCACTTGTACAGGACGTGGTTCCTCACCTTACTTAAATGTTTTCTCTTTACGGACCCCCCGGCATCCCTGGACACTATTGTCTCTGATAGACAGAAGGGCCTTCTGAGAGCGGTCGCCGATGTCTTTCCCGAGGCTCACCATGGGTTTTGCCTCCGGCATATGGCCGCAAATATGCTTAATACTTGGAAGGATAAGTACCTGAAGGAACTCCTATTCCGAGCTGCAAAATGCTTCAGGAGACCAGAATTCGACGCTACAATAGAGAAGATGAAGGAACACAATGAGGCGGCCTGGAAATATGTTGACAATATTCCGAAAACACATTGGGCGAACGTCGAATATCCGGGTAAAAGGTACGGCACTCTCACGTCGAACGCGTCAGAAAGTGTAAATAATATGCTTCTAAAGGCAAGGTTTTGGCCAATAACTCGGTTGATCGAGCAAACGCGGGCGACCACAAGCGTCCATTTTCAGAGACGCCGAATAGAGGCAGACGGCCTACCGACTCTGTTAACAAAATATGCACAGAATCATATCAATCAGATGAGGAATCAGAGTGCTGGAACAGTTCGAGTTCAACCGCTATCATTACGGCAGTTTGAAGTGACATCTTTATACCATGTGGTAAGCATAAATTTGTTTTCTGTAAGAGACGCCTATAACAAAGTCGTGTCGTCGAAGACACGACTAGCCATACAGTCGTGTCTTCGACGACACGACTGTATTGTCGAATACACTAATGTTGTTCATGTTTTCGCATCAGGATGTTGTGGACCTTACGAATAGAACATGCACATGCGGCTTCTTCCAGAGCATGGGACTTCCGTGCAAGCACGCCATGGCATGTATTGATGAGAGGAGTCTGGAAGCGGTAGAATATTGTGAGAAGTGGTACTGCGCAAGTACGTACCGCACCACGTACGAAGAAGTAGTGTTCCCTACTTTAGACAGAAGTCAGTGGGGAAATTACGGCGTATTATTTAAATGCGAACCGCCAAGGCTTGAAGCTCCAAAGAAGGGCAGGAGAAAGACAAAAAGAATTGAGTCACAGCCCGATCCACCTGCAAGGCCACGTGCGAAATGTGGGAATTGTCGTGAAGTTGATCACAACCGTACAAAGTGCACAAAAAGCCCCGTTCCGAAAGAACATCGGACGCGCAGGAAACGAAAACTTCCGCAACAAGGCAAACTGTCTACGAACGAGACAGCGGATGTACGCCGCTCCGGCTTACCTCAGCCCCCACCATTCTTCACTTAGGATGTAGTCAAAGTCTTGTATAGCGCAGAAGGCCTACCCAAATTAACATCTCTACTGTCGTGTATTGTGAAACACGACTACATATAACGTCGTGTTGAATCAGAGACGATTATATACGTAGTCGTGTTGTTCCAGAGACGATTATATGCGTAGTCGTTTTCCATCAGAGACGATTATATGAAACTAACCTGTTGTATCAAGGCCGTATTCACATTCATGATAGCGATATTTTGTCTACATCTGGTATGAGTCAAATATGTGAACTTTGTACATTAAAAATGAACTTTGTACATTGAAAGAGTACGGCCGGAAGCCGTACATCTGGTATTTACAGGAAATGAACTTTGTACATTAAAAGAATGTGAATAAAATGAATTTGAAGTTATTCTTTATCCGGAAGCCGCAAAAAACCCGCAACTGTGACAGCATCTTTTGTGCCTTGTCCGGAATCGTCGTCAAACTCGCTGTTAATAAGCCCCCGAATCAAGGTTGAAGCGATGACTGGTCGCCACAGTCGTGTGATTGTGGACTGGTCAAACTCCGGGGGGTTCACATTGGACGCCAAATGCGCGACGTACATCATGATGAAGATGCCACAGTCTTTCGAATTTTGTTGCCACGGCGCTTTGGTTATCTGAGTCATCTTCCAGTCTAGCAAACCAAACCACCCCAGCTTGCCTGCCATAACGACGTTCATGAACTGCGTGAATTTGTCAGCAGCTTTTCTGTGATGCGGATATAATTGGGATCTGCCAGACAGTGGGTTGTAGAAGCGCCATACACAGTGCGGGAAATGGACATACACGAGGCAGAAGTGGGAGCCGGTGCGGATTGGGAAAAATGCGTAGAACATGTTCCTATTCAAGCCGTCCAGCATCCTCCCGAGCTTTTTAACCAATTTGGCATTATTTCCCCCTTCCTGGTGCTCCTGCGAAAGCGAAAGAGATTTAGACAACGATCTAATAATATCATAATTATTTACTTATCACTCCTTCTGCAGGGAACACTTACGTTGTCGAATATCTCTTTGAATGTGTGGCAACCAAAAAATGCCCACGGATATTTCATCGGGTTTCTCTCGTTGCGCTGGCTCAACAGACTTAAAAAAGCATCTATAACCTACAGAAAACATATTGAGGAGTCATTACACTTCGGTAAGGCAACATGCAACTTCCAATTAAAAGTCGATCCTCGATAGACACGACTATGCAACTTCCAAGTAAGGTATTCTATATATACGATCTGCATAGTAGTCGTGTCCTCGATAGACACGACTATGCGTATAGTCGTGTATTCCATAGACACGACTACGCGCAAAGTCGTGTCTTCGAATACCGACTTTATGTCTACAAAAAGATATGAGGAGCATAGGTTTACTTACATTGGTGTTTATTTCTGTTGTTTGTAGGAGGGATAAATAGTCGTCATCACATAGCGTTGGGATTGGATAAGCCTTCCTCGGATTGGCCATCCATCCATCTATTGCCACTCTATCCCGCTCTAACAGTACCCCCTTGTCGAAGCATAACTCCGAATCGGCATTGTGGTCGGGGAGAGCAATTACAGACTTAGACTTCTGAGGGGTTAGGAGGACATCGACGTCAACCGGCTGTGATGCGATTAAGCCAGTGCCCTTGGCGACCTCCTCCTCCTCCCTCGCCTTCTCCTCCTCAGCCTCCTCTTCCTTCAACTCCTCCGTCTTCTCCTCCTCCATCGCCTCTTCGTCTGCTTGCACCTCCTCCTCCTTCCCCTCCCCCTCCTTCGTCTCTTTGTCCAGAACATCCGCCTTCACCTCCTCCTCTTCGACGTCCCCGCCCTTCACATCCTCCTTCACCTCCTCATTCACGGTTTCGATATCCGACTGCCGTATGGAAGAGATGACCTCATCGATGATAGAGGTCGCCTCTCTATCGGATATGGTTTGTTCGGAGTCGGCTTTCGGCTGAGGGGACCTATTTCTTCTTTTCTGCTCCTCCGCCATTCTCCGTATATGGTCCTCTTCTCTAATCCTCTGCTCCTCCTTCGAGCCGACAGTCCTGAAGCGCTTCCTTATCACTACACCAGGGGGGAATATGTCCCGGCCGTACGTCGGACGGGACTCGACTTCTGCACGCTCCATATCTTCCTTGAATTCTAGTTGGAGCTTCTTCAAAAACATCTTGGCAGAGGATCTCTTCGCAGCCCGTTCCATCTTGTCTTCCTCAACCGCACGTTTGATGGGAGCTGAAATGACATTTTACTTCTTCATGTCAGTAGTAGCAGCACGATAAAAAACATAGTCGTGTTATATAGAACACGATAAACCACATAGTCGTGTACAATGAAACACGACAAATATAGTAGTCGTGTATAATGGGGCACAAAAAAATAAATCATCGTCTACAACTTACCTTTACCCCATTTCGTCGAATCCAGATGTGACTTCCTTGCCAGCTCCTTCGTCCGCATACCGATAGGAGTGTTCTTATTATGCTCCTTTTGAAGGGGCCGCTTCTTTGGGTCCATCTGATGCACTGATGACGATTGTGGCCCCATTTGGGGCCGCTTCTTCGGCTCCATCTGATGCACCGATGACTTCTTTCTCTCCATTTCGGGGCGCTTCTTCGGCTCATTCGTCGGCTCGTCAGTCATCTCCTCCTTCGGATGCTCGAAGATCTGACCTTCTAACAGCATTGACGCTGAGGCGGCAGAGGACTTCATAGAGTGGAGAATCTCTCGCAGAGGTCCCACTCTCCTTCCCATCTCCTCATAGGAAGACAGAGCTATCTCTATTAGTGACTGTATGCCCTGAAGGGCACCCTCCAATCGGCCCATTGCAGTTGCAGTCGACTGGGCAGCCTTTCTCGAGGAAGTGGAGGCAGGTTGGTTGGGAGTCGTCTTCATTTCCGGCCTCTGCGGCCTCTGCCGTCATGGAGGATGGGCCCCTGAGGTTGACGAAGCAAGGAGATATGCCTCTCCGGCCATGGGGCTGATTACGTCGACGAGTTCCTCCCCTATTTGAAGATTGTGGAACACTCCCGTCCAATAGTCGGCCATGCGGTGCTTCTTCTGTGCACCTTTCTTCACCTCTGTAATGAGGGCCCCACTTCCTGGCCATCTTTTTGCCCGTGGGCTGGTAGGGCCCATGACAGGATGGAAGATTGTCGTGTGCTCAAAAAACCAAATCTGCAAATTAAACAGTTGAAAACATTATAACAATGCGCGGTTGCCTTAGTCGACTATAAGTTCAACACGAATTGAACTATGGTCGTGTCCTAAAAAACACGACTATATACCTAGTCGTGTTTCATTATACACGACTATAAATATAGTCGTGTTCTATAATACATGACTATATATATAGTGGTATTGTATAAGACTTTTTCCCGATCGAAGACTATGAATGCTACATACCTGAAGGACATATGCGGCGCCATTTAGGCATCCACCGCCCAGGCACTCTCCTCCTCTTCCATCTTCAGTTCGCCCGCGCTAAGCTTGTCTATCATTTCCTCAATGTGTGGAATGTCTGCTCTCCTCGCGGCGAAGTACTTTCTGAAGAATTGACCTTCCGGTCGGCGTGTCAAAGAGGGGAGGACCTCAACTCTGTCGCCCTTTGCGGGCAATCCGGTGATAAGGGCAACATCTTCCTCTGTGAAATGCAGCGTCCTACCCTTGATATTGAAGACCTTCGCCGACTCATCCCAGTACCTGACCAAATGGTCGAGGAGGTTCCGAGATACAACAACGTCCTCACCTTCAAAAATGACAGCGAAACCAGCCTCGTTCATCACTTGGGCACATCTTTGGTGACGCTGTAGGAGGGCCGCACACTTTTTCATCGCCCCCGGTTGACAACACGTCTTCAGCGCCGGTCGCGCATTATATGTTCTCTTCTCTGGTCGGTCCATCGGAGCCTTCCTTTTCCTGCCCCTCTGATTTCGCTGCCGAGGTGCGAAGACAAAATCATGATCCTCCTCCTCTTCCGGTGGTATTTCCTCCATAGACTCATCTCTTTTTTTATCCATCTGCAAGGAGTGAGGTATAGTGGTCAGTACAAAAGTGTCCTCGGTGCAACACGAAAATATAAAAGTCGTGTCGTCGCGGACACGACTAAATACACAGTCGTGTCTACTCTAGACACGACTTTATAGTTCATAGTAAAAATTAAAAATTCAAATGTCCGACCTTATGAAACTAAAATCAGGTAGGATAGTTGTAACTTACCGTAGTTTAGTCGTCTGTATGTCTGTATTTCCTCGCAGGTGCCTTCACAGTCTTCCTCGCCGTGCACCGAAGCTCAATCCGGTCAATCCGCCTGTTGCATGCAGGCGGAGGGAGCCGCGGGGGTCTTCTCAAGGTTGAAGATCAGAAATCCCGACGGATGCGCTTCAAATCGCCGCCTTTGTCCACTCTCCCTCAGTCGTGTCGTCGAAATCCAGCAGGGGGGCAGCTCGATATCGAGATGGGGGACGCGAATAGGCTCGAACTCGTCCGTGTATTCCGCCGGTTGAATCGCCGCTCCAACTCGCCGGTCGCCGGTGCCGTCGCCGATGGGAATCGCCGGAGAACTTCACACTCGAGGCGTGTTGTACACAACACGCCTCTTCGCACAGTGTTAACACGAAAAAATAGAAGAAAGGGCATTTTGGGTACATCAAGTCCAAATTCCGGGTCATATGAGATTTTACGGGAAAAACCTGGTAATATGGGAATATGAGATTTCGCGCCAGGTAATATGGAAAAAACTCGCCCCGCCCATTATGTCTATTGGTTTTTTAATGTATGTGGAACGGGTCCAAGTAACCTTGAGCTTGACTTCGACCAGACTCTTGGAGAGAAACAACCATGGAATTTGACTTACCCAAGTAACCCAAGTATCCCAAATAACCCAAGTCAAGATGCTTTAGACAAATTCGTGGATTCCAACAGATGAACTCTTTAATACAAAGGAGGTTTAATAATTGTAGACCAAAAGAACTTTGACCTGGAGCACAAATTATTTTCTCTAATTTAGCTTGCTTCATCAGATACAGCATGCACCAAAAAGCCTAATGATCGAATGAAGCTTTTTTCTTTCTATAATAATGATCCAATAAAGCTTGAAGTCAAACAAACATTTAACTAATGACATAACAAAGTATAGAATCAAGTTATAACCATGCCAGAGCTCAATCTAAACACCCTACTGGTTCGCTCGCTCAATGCCTTCATTGTGGTGGGAAGCATGCTTAGCATTTCAAACAATTTAATAAATACAACTGGTGAACTTCCCTAGACGGTTAACCCTTTTCATTATTCTTCATTCAAATGATCGTTTACTCGGTCAGTGCACATGACAGCCCACTGTTCATGGACAATAACAACACTCTAGAGAAAGTAGTATTTTCCATTGATGCGTTTATGACAACTGGACCGGTTCAAACAGCATTCTGTGAGAAAATGGAATTTCATCTTTTTGATACCCAGCACAGCAAACTTTGAACTTTTAATGACAAATGAAAAAAAAAAGGAAGGCATCGCTGTTTATACATAGAAGACAGATTGCTTTGCCTGATAGTAATTCTGTGTCCAATGTTTAATCATATCAACTTCATACTGCCTTTGCTCTACTAACCAATCAGGATCTTCATCCCTTGAAGCACGCAAGTCCAAATGGTGACCACCTGATTACATCAAACGGGAATGGGTTATTTGGGATAAGCACGGAGTTCAATTAGTATGGTTTCTTAGCCCATCATTGAGTTCAATAGTAGCGAGCATAATATTGGATACTTTATGATTTCAGAGTTATTTCCTACAGTTTACTGAAGATGATCTTGGTTTGTACCTAAGTCTGTAATATGTGCAATGATGGTTTCCGATATATTCTACAACACACTGCAACAGAAGGTAGAAGAAAGTTAAAAGTGCCTCAATGATAAAAACCAAAATGAAAAGATTAATCAGCAACAGAGATGTGCAGAAATGAACTCACCCACCACCACTCCAAAGATCTAATAACCCATTTGAGAATATGATATTTCTGCCAAATGTCTTCAAAGCAGTTCTCAAATCCTTAACAAAATATAATGTCTGAATGAAGTATCAGGTCATAAATTTTAGCACAGTTGCTCTAAGGCAAACAAATAGGAAAAAATTGTTTAAAGTGGAACCATCTTACAATGCCACCAAATTTGGTGGTAATCCATCTAGGCCTTGGCCGAACACCATAGCTTTGAAAGCACTCTTCACGATAGGATGAGAGGGTAAAATCCTACGGTGGTATCTTCACTGGACGACATTGGCATTACCATCTCTGTACAAGCCTACAAACACATCATAGAAGGAAAGCAAGAAAATGCCAAAGATAGACATCATATATAATGTAACGATACCTGCCAATCCCAACCACGCATTCCATGAGGGTGATCACTAAGATCAAAGCAAGAATAGTCTCCTGTATATAATTCTAATAAACACTGACTCCAGCAGCTGTGCGATCTAAAACATCAGTCCTGCTGGGAAAGCTGTCAATCCTCTATAAAAGGGATAAAGTTCTCTCGCCACTAGAGATTATCGCCAGAATCAACACTGGACGGTGGACCATGGAATCGGCAATATGGTTGTTCAGCATCGTCACCGAATAGCAATAGAGAAGAATGTAGTTTTTTTTTCTTCAAATCATTGTCTCCTATTTTTCTTGATGTTAAGGCCTTTAAATAAGCTTATTACAAAGAGAGTTCTACTTTAAGAAGGAAGTAATAAACCAACTTATATTTTTCTTAAAATAAAAAGTGGGAATAAATCCTATTCTAATAAGAATTCTCTAACAAGCAACTTCCATATAAAATTCATAAGCAAACTAGAAAATCTCTATAATTAATAATATTTTATATGATGACTGCATCATTCTCCCCGGGCAGAAGAGACTCAACTCCGACGAGTATAGATTGCATAGGCCCCACCATGGATGGAAAAATACTGCCAAGATCAATTGGAAAAAGGTGCGGCAAAGAAAACCATAGCCCTGAGGGAAAATCTACCAACACATAGAAGCTGCCATGGCTGAGATAGAGCATGTGCGCCAAGAAGCTCTCTAGAAGAGAGATTCATGGCCGGAAAGGGAAGAACATTTACATATGGTCCCACATTTGGTTCTGTCGGCTTGTGGGCAGCAGCTATGTGCGGCTTCTGGCACTATGATATAGGCTGATTGGATTGGAAGGATTGGAACCAGTGTTGATGGCTCAACCACGATTGTTTCCCCTGGCAGAGTGTCGGCATTTTGTTGTATATTTTCTTCAGCAAGAGCAGCCATCAGTTTGGATTTTGCATCAGACAACTGAGGCTGAGCCATGGGATCGGACTACTTGTCTGGGTTGCTAGGTGTCAACAGCAGGTCTACAGTTAGTAACGACTCGTTGTTCATCAATCATCTGTCGTACCAATCTCGTAACTTCTTCAAGTTGGGTTCTGATGTCACCAAGAGCGGCTTTGAATCCATTAACTTCAGATCTGCATTGAGCAAAAGAGCGCGTCCACGGATCGATGTTCTCAAGTTGTAGGTTTTTGCATGGCCACCAAATCGATAGCGGGCGGCACATGAAGGAGGAGAAACGGAGTGGATAAAGGGATAAAGTTCTTTGGAATCACCATTGGAGATTATCGCCGGAATCAACACTGGACGGTGGACCATGGAATCAGCACCATGGTTGTTTAGCATTATCACTGAACAAGGAGTTTCTCCATCAGTAGAGAAGAATGTAGTTGTTTTTTTTCTTTAAATCATTGTCTCCAATTTTTTTTTGGATGTTAAGGCCTTTATATAGGCTTATTGCAAAGAGAATTCTACTTCAATAAGGAAATAATAAACCAACTTATATCTTTCCTAAAATAAAAAACGGGAATAAATCCTATTCTAATTAGGATTCTCTAACAAGCAACTTTCATATAAAACACATAAATGAACTAGGAAATCTCTAAAATTAATAATATTCTATATGATGATTGCATCAACATGTGTAACCACCTCTTATAAGTTTGTCTTTGTTGTGGATATGGCAGGACTCTGAACAATACAGAAGATCTTTCAGACTGGCTAAGCTCTGCCTACAGTTATTTGGCAATAGTTGTTTATCGGTATAGTTCTTCCTTTCTGATGCCTTTGCCAGTAAATCCAATAAGAGAGGTTAGTTCATCTCGCAAAGAAATATAATATTTAATTGAGTGTGGGTGGGGTGTGCATGGGGATGGGTGGTGTTGAACTTATTTATAGATGAAATTTGTCATACCAGCTATTATCATTGTAACTGTAGGTATCCCCTCCGTTTCTCCTCCTTCACGTGCTGTCTGTTATCACATATTGTTTCATACATTACGTAAACTCAAACTCCCACACCAAATCTATCGATGTCCACAAATTCATAATTGATGAGAAAAATTTTCCTGCTTATTTCTTAATTAATAAATAACCCATTTTCCTGACAGCTTCTGGTCTAAATTGTCTCAATTTATCCAATGCACGAAAGGAACAAAAGATTGACATGAACCAATACCTCCTACTGGCACAAGCCGAATTTTTTGCTCACGTCTTCAAGGCTGCCATTCTTGCCTCCTTGTGTTTCTATAGCATCCCATGATTCCTTTATGGATTTTAAACAGCTTAAACTTTCATCATCATCATCATACGCCTTATCCCAGATATCTGGGGTCGGCGGTATGGATTATATACCGCGTTTTACTGTTATAGGAATCAAAATGGCATATAATTCATAAAAAGAAACAATAGCAAAGTTTTTACGCCAAATGCCCTTCTTGACGCAACCGTCTGAAGAGGGGACGATGATAAGAAGATTCAACATCATCATATTCATCATACACCTTTCCAAATATGTAGATTGGCTTCATGACATGATGGTTGCACATGAAATATTAATATAGACATCTTCCATCACAAAGCTGGTAACAATGAAAACGAGTCTGCTTTTACATGGAAGCATGGCACAAGTCTGGTAACAGCTTAAACTTTCACGTTGCAGAATTAAATAGGAAGGGTAATTCTAATGTGAGTTCTACTGTACAACGATTCAAGAAATAAAAATAATACGAGCACCAAAACTGCTGAAGAATGATAACAGACCATTCCATCCGGTAATAAAAAAGTTAACATCAAACCTTCAAATCATTGGAGACAATGCCATAAAATATTTGTGATGGCACAATATCTTCAAATTGCAGAATTGGAGCTGATCAAGAAAGTGCCCCAATAGCTATGTGAGGATATTTTAGCCTCATCCATGCAGCCAACACAGCCGCAACAGACATAAAGAGCTTAGAGAAGCTAAAATTCATAAAACCGTAGGCATATTTTTCATAAGGTCCTGGTCACTAATACAAGTGACCGGGTTTCCACATATGCATATATTCATACTAAGTCACTAACAGAACATATATGGGTGGAAATTCTGGATCTTTTTATTGTTAGTATTTTAAAAAGGGAACAAGCAGCATCTTCAAAAAAGATGAGATGCACGAGAATTGACAGCATAATGGTTGCTTTTAGGCCAACTACCATTTCTTTCCTTTGGTAAATGCATCATTAAAAAGGAAAACAACATTGAATGGCAGCATAGTAATCAGCATTTATAGAGGGATATTGGGAAAGTAGGTCAAAACCCTCCCTGTGGGTAATTAAATCTGAGACTCCCTTTGCCATTGTGAGTGCATCGGTTCAATACAGGAATCTAAAACACCTAGAAGACTCCTAGGTTAAAGGGTAAAAAAATCACCCAACAGGGGTACTTATGTAAATGAAATATTATTATCTTCGAATTCAAGCGGGTAAATGTAAGGAGTAGTAAACATCAAAGAGACACTGTCAACTGATGCAGGACAATCAACTTCACACACTTGCACTGTCAACAATGTGATGCTAAATCAGATCGAGAAGTAGGGCCAGAGAAGAAAGAGAACTGCCTATCTGTGTGGGAAGAAATTCTGGAACAAGGCACCGTAACGGAAGCTTTCAATCGGCAGGACAGAGATTTCAGATCATCTTCCCTGCAAAGTCCTTACGTCAATTCAGCAACAACAGCAGCTTCCCTTCTGATTTCTTCTTGCTCCAGCAGTCAAGCAACACGGGACTTCGCTATGATGGCTGTACTTGTAGCACAGCAGGTGTGCCAAAGTTTTGAAACTTTTTCACCTTGAACGCTGCTACAACAACACAGGGGCAGATTTGGTTGCAGGGAAGGAAGAGATGGAAAGAAAGGAAGGAGATAGAGGGCGGTAGGGTGTCTTCTGGAATCACCACCAGAAGTTCCTAGGCATCAGCACCTAGGCGTTCAGCATCTTCACCAAACAGAGAGTTTCACCAGAGAAACACAATATTATTTCACAAAAACATATGATACCTTTAGAGATATGGTTGGGCCTTTAAATAGGCTTAAAACTCCTTAATCTAGAAGGAACAAACCCACCTAAACATGTCCTCAATTTGGAAACAAAAATAAAATCAGGTTACATCCTTTATTTTCTAATATTTTATTCCTAATCAAATTCTAATGCAAATAGGACTCTACTAAAATTAAATTACCCATACAAATCAGCATATATTAGCATAACTGAATACCTAAAAATACTCTAACTAAACTGGTGGGCTTGGGACCTACGCTTGCAGCCGTAGACCTGTATGGGCTTGGGTCCGAGGTCTGCATCATCAACTATATAGTAGTAAAAGTAAACATCAAAACAATTGCTTACGCGTGCCCCCTTTATTACTAGGTTGGGCAAGCTTTGGCTTTTTTCTTTGTGTGGGTAAAAAGTCCACTCATGAGAATTTCAAGGAACAAACACAACGAGACTTATTGCAATTCAAATTACCACCTGCAGAATGGGAGATAGACTGTGGTGCTGAGACAAAAAAAGCATATGATGAACCTGGAAAGAACATCAACTCCAAGAAATTAAATAAATCATACTTCTACCATAAGAGCCTGCAAATAATACAACGGGACAGTCCACTGATGAAAGGTTTCACTTCAGGTCAGTTAACAGTGTTGCGAAGTCAGCAAGTGCTTGCTCAGCTGTAAGGTATGCCAGATAATAAGCACTTGCGTATGCAGCATTCCTGCTGCCAAAGGGCAATGATTTCCCATAATACCGGTGCTGCAAGTGGTTGCAATAAGAAATTAACTGTTAAATAAACACTACTAAATTCATAAGAAAGAATGAATCATTGTTGTGTTGCAGATTTTGCTTTTGGGGAGCAAACGGAAAACTAATAAAACAATAAAAAGCAAATTACAACAATTACATCAACACACTGTTGAGATCGGTTCCTTTGCATATACTATTGTATACGTCATCCATAAACTTCACAAAAACAATACTAAACGAAAAGGTTTATGTAGTCACTAGATGTTATAGATGCACATCTGATATCTCCCAGCTTACCACATTTAATAAGTATGCATCTCATTTCGTGCTGAGTTAAATTAGCAGAAGGCCACCCTTCTTTGGACTGTCAAATAACAGCTACAATATTATCAACCCACACTGCATCATGTTTAGGAATTTGTGAGTTCAATTCACGATTGCTTGACATGAACTGATGCAAGATACACTATTATCACCCCCACACTGCATAATTTTTAGGTATTTCAATTAATGATTGCCTGAAACGAACTGATACCATCACAGACAGCCGCAAAATGAAGCACCCTAACTTCCACGAGCTTAACGATTTATACTCTTTCACCAAACAATGAAACCTCTGTTCAACACCGCTCAACAAACAAGTACCACAACAATATTTCTCCCTCAGTTCCATATTAATAGCCCTATTTGATTTTTCAAAATTTCAGTTCATTTTGAAAAACCAAATAGGACTATCAATACGGGACAGAGGAAGTACTCATCAACTATGGCATGACATTTCTTGATATAAAACTTGCTACTGTTTCTTTGCATGAACTTGTACCAACATTTTAATTCTGATAAAGAGTCAAATATGATATGGAATCCATGCTGCCTGCCGATCCCACACAGCTAGAATAACGCGTACAATGATGATAATAGCGAAGAATTGCTTAATTTTCGGACAAAAACCAGTATAAGACCCACATCCTTCAGATAAACCCTTCTAATCATTCCATTGCAATAAAACAATAAATGTAGAGGCAATCAGCAAAAGGATCAGTCCACCAAGATCAAGAAGCTGAAGAAAGCTTACTTCGTGGAAGAGGACCATGGCGCCGAACTGGGGAGCGATTTCCCAGACGAAGCCAGTGTTCTCAGCGAACCAGTCGATGTCGCTCTCGTTGCCGCAGTGGAAGAAGATAGGACCCATCTGGGTGGCGCCGGCCCAGTGGTCCATGCTGATGAGGTAGCGCTGCTGGAAGTGGGGCAGCTCCCTTAAACTGAAATGGTCCAGCCTCTGCGTGAAGTACCGTGTCTCGTATTGCAAGGCAGAGTTGGGAGAGCGGAGGGGACCATTGTCGGGTCTCCGACCGGCGATTGGCCTGGAAATCGAGGGGCCTGTGGGAGGGTGAGGCTGCCGCCGGCGAGAAGAGGAAGAGGAGAAGGAAGGGAAGAGGAGTGAGCCTCTCGTCATCGTCTTGCGAGTGATGTTTCAATACTGGCGGAGTGGTGACAAAAGATTTAGCGTTTATATCCGCCTTGCGCACGCTGAGAACTTTACGCGTTCTCAAAATTCTGAGACTCCATTAACATAGAACCACACCGTCTGAAAACTTCGACTTCCCGCTCACCCTTCCCCCTCGGCTAATTTCCCCCATTTCAAACCAGTCTCAGCCGCTTTCCCCTCCCCCTTCTCCCTCACGATCTCCACCTTTCCCCAATCGCATAGCCCCTTTCCCCCAGCTACTGTCAGAGAGCGGGGGCAAGTCCCCCAGTCCCGCCTCCTCTATTGATGATATCTGTAACAGTCAGGGGCGGCACAAAACTACAAAGATATCAATCTGAGGAACCGAAAGCTCCCTACACCCAAAAATTTCTCCCTTTGAAGCTGGCTATTTTCCAATCCATTGTAAGGTACACTCTCTACTTTTCTTAATGCATACATAAATTGGGATATAGTGGTTGAGATTGATACTAGTTGGATGTGTAACGCTAGCATTCAAGTTGCAAGTGTTCTTGTGTGCATCATAGTAGTCTCAATTTTTTTCAAGTGCTTATGCGGCTTCTCATGGTCCTTTGGAGTCTAGCACAGTAAAATCTAAAAAAGTTAAATTTTTTTAGGAAAGTGATGTTGATTTCACTAGGCTAACGATTTTTAGCTTGGTTTGTTTTAGCACTAGATATTTTTTTTGTCTCCATGTTATATTTCAATAGCCCTTTGCTGCTGCATAAGTGCATCATAAAGTTTATCAAATCTATATTCATGTTTGAAGGTTCCAAGATCAACAGAAAGTATTTCAAGATCAAATGATAGATGATTTTTCATACTGACCTTTTGATTTGCGAATTATTTATTGGAGGTTGGTTTTAGATGTTTCTTGATTTTTTTGTAATTGTTTTGAAGTTTATTCTTTGATTTAATGCATCTTTTAATGACTTGTATAATGTATGTAGATTATATAAATATATTATAGATATACTTACTCTATAACTAATTTACAAATGTCAATACTGCAGTTTTCCATAAGTCTTGAAAATAACATCACCTAAAGAAAAAAACAAATGTGTTGAAATTAGTTCTATGTTGAAATACATTAGTTACGATGTTGGGAATGGTGCCAAAGTACCTGACATTTATTTGAATAGTTTAAGTGATGAAATGGAGTTGAAAATTGGGATGACTACAGACAATGAAGAAGAGACATATGATATGTATAACAAATATGCATATAACAAAGGTTTTACCATTCGAAAAAGTGGCCGAATTTTTAAAAGAGGTACATGTGAAATTATTAGGCATAAGTTTGTGTGTTAGAAAGAAGGCTTGAAAGAATTTACAAATCCTAGTGAAGTAAAGACGATTCAAAGATTAGACACTAGGTGTGGTTGTAAGGCTCGTGTATTTTACAAAGTGGAAAATGGAATTTACCAAGTTAGTCAGTTAATCGTTGAACATAATCACCCACTAGTTGACCTTATTAAGGTCTATACGTAAAATTTATGATACTCCTAAAGGTGTCATCAAATCTATGGCTGATGCTGGCATAACAACTAGTAAGACGTACGCATACTTGGTAAATGAAGCATGTGGTTATGAAAATGTTGGATTCACTAAAAGAGATTTTAATAATTTTGTCCAAGTTTGTCAAGCAAAAAAAATTGAAACAGATCAAGATGAACAAGAATCTTCATTTACTTGGTTGTTCAAAGCATTTCTTGAATCGATGGATGGTAAGGCTCCAAAAATAATTTTTACAGATCAAGATGGTGCAATGGTAAATGCAATTAATAAGGTGTTTCCTCATACACGATATCTCTTGTGTCAGTGGCATATTTGTCAAAATGCTAATCAAAATATTAATAGCCTTTCTAAGTTTAAGCATATTTCAGCATGAGTTTCTAGAATCTCTTTTTGTGGAAGTTGAATCCATTGACAATGACACACATCACATGTACAGATTAAAAAAAAGAAAACAATGACCGAGAGAATATTGTACAATTTAACTCCATTGATTTTCTGTATGTTGCAATTGCAAACATTTTGAATCAAAGGGATTGTTGTGTCTCCATGCTTTGAGGGTGTTAAATTTAAATGGAGTCAAAAAAATTCCTAAGCAATATATATTGAGAAGGTGGACGAAAGCCGTTAAAGATGGACTTGGGGTGGATGAGACCAATGTTATGCTAGTGAATCTTAGTGACAATTCAACAAGGGCAATCCGTTTGAACAAGTTGATGCGCAAAGCATTTAGTCTGTTGAATTTTTGTGCAAATTTGACAACTGAGTTTGTAGATCATAAAATAGACAAAATTTTATGGCAAGCAAAAAAGATGTATGCAGCATCAATCGAGGGAACTGAAGATGTGGATGATGCTACCATTTCCTTATTAATCAACAACCCCGTGCATGATTTCCTACGACTTAGAAAGAAGGGACAAAAGAATGGACAAACATATGGTAGAAAGAAGGCATTTAGGGAAAAGAAAAGGCCAAGGACTCTGAGAAAAACTAAAGCTCAACAACTGAGTAGTATTACTATAGGTAAACTCATTCTGTGAGTTTATTAACCTTACTTGGGAGATAATATATACCTTATTTACTCTTTTGATTAGGCGTTGCAGTGGAGTCTTCAATTATGAAACCTCCGGATCCTTATGGAATGCAATTAAGTGGAAACTGCCCAAATCAGCTGGGTGGGTAGGTCAATGCTTACTATTGTACAATTTTTTATTTTTGGGTGTTTTTTGAAGTACTTGATGCAAAAAAAATTATTTCTAGTTTTCTATCGCATTTGCCATGCCTCCATCAGATGTTCATACAAGTGTATTGACAATGAGCATGATATTTTTATTTTTGTTTTTAGATTCTTATTGTTGAAGCATAATATCTAATCACACAAAATTTTATGATACTCAAATATGCCTTTTATAAGTTTGTTACAAACTAGTTCTTCCATGCCAGATTTAAGCTAGGTACCCATTGTTCACTTTGCTCACATGAGAACATAGTTTTGTTTTCAAACACACTAAATAAATGTATCTAATACAAGAGTATTTCAGCTATACAACTGAAGGTCAGGATTGCACCAATATGTTGCATTTCAGCCAAGAACATCATCTTATTTAAGCAAATGTTGCATATATTGTTTGCGGTAATTTTTAATGTTAAATAAACAAACTCTGCCTTATTTCTATTTGTTACTAAGTAAAAACCTCATGCTATTATGGAATTCCATTTGCAATGCAGGAAGTCATATGGCACCAATCTACCACATTTTTGGACATATTGTGCACCATCCATCACCCCCATTTACTTCTTCTGCTTGGGGTATGTCCAAATCATGGCTGCATCTACTTAAGGGCCTGTTTGGCAGCCTCTTTGAGGCTGGATTCATTAAGAATCTAGCTTCTTTTGGGAAATCTAGCTTCTACTTTTTCATTGGTATTTGTTGTAGTTTAAAAAAAAAAGATAGGGGCATTTATATAAAACACGGTTTCATGATTGAAATCACATTTTTTGATATTAAATGAACCTGCCTTTCATGTTTATTTACAAACCATGTCATCGAACCCTAAATTCTTCCCTAAAAGCTACTTCTTCCCAACCAAACACCCAAATTTTAAACCATAACTTCTTCCCTAAAATTCAGATTTTCCACTCCTAAAATCTCTAACCAAACGGACCGTAAATTAGAAACTTGAAACTACAATTAACTTCTTTTGTCATATTGAAGTATAAATGGTTTGAAAATATGTACATGAGACTTTTTCTTTCTTCAAAATATGTGCTTGTTGACACTTTTTCTTTCTGTCACCTTGCATCCTTATTGTATTAGCAAGTGTGAGTGAGAAAGACTAGTCAATTTTCTGACTGGCTACAAATAACTGAAACAATAAGGGTACAAGGTGGTTTAATGGGTGAAAGGGATATAAAGACTCATCTTAAGTAGATAATAATGTAAAATGAGAAACATAAGCTTTTAAGTTTGAGAACTACTAATCATTTTTTTCTTCTGGAAGTGAGTGCTGCTAGAAAAATTAAGTTTCAAGCTCTGAGCAGTTTATGAGGCCCATTTTGATAGAAAGCAAAGGCCATCAGAAATATATGATTGTTGGATACTTCTGAGTATTTTTAGGAGACACAAAACTGTGTTATCATATGTTTTGTCTGTGTCCTTTAGTCATGTGGTTAACATATTCCAAAGTGCCAACAATCTTCATTACATATGCACCATGCAGTGGTTTAGATGGTAAAGCTTCTGGGACAACTAATAGAATGTTTCATATGTTTGGTAGGTTTCTCAAAACCAATCTAATTAATGTTCTTTGAGCTTTCTTGAAGATATATTCATGCTATGTGGATATACTTTTCTGATATTTTGCAATTTGAACTACTAGTGTAGATGGATGAGGCCTCTATTTCTTATTCAACTACTGTTGCTAGAGAAGAAGCTACAGATGCACAACTTTTCTTTTCTTTGGTTTTGTTTTAATTAGTCTTCTCCTACATTACTTTGTGTTGCTGCCTACTTTAGAACCTTAAACGGTCATTTTCTAAGTAGAAGGTTCTTTTTATGTATTCAACTATCTACTTTTGGCTGCTTTCGGGAGTTGAAAAATTTAAGACCTCAACTTCACTCTGCAGCTAAGTACTGTGAAAAATCATATATGCATAATGAACAGAAACAAATGTAAGTGCTGAAATGTTTTTCGGACGTTTTGCCTATGATAATTATTATTGTAATTTCTTGCCAGTGACCACGCTTTAAACATTTGGCACGAAGCTGTATATTTCTTCTTGAATAGTAAGTAGTTGTTTAGTTGCAGGGCTTGAAAATACTTCTACTTTAATGGCATGTTCTGTACATGTTCTGATTTTCTTTCACTATTTTTGAATCTGATTGGCGTTTCTTAAAAAGCACATAAAACTGATTTAGAATGCTAAAAAATGTTTCTGAGAAGAAATTTTGTTGTGAGAAACTTTCATACTCTCCTTCTTCTTTCTTTTGGCCCAATCGCCTAATCTTAGTGATTTACTGAGAACACTGAAGGTTTGAGGCCACCCTGTGAGCATTGAATATTTGAGGCCACCCTGTGATTTAAAAAACTATGTAAATATGCTTATCCATTTATTGTCTTTTTAAAGTAATTTTAACTACTCTGCAGTCGAAAGTAGCAGATCTAGTTGCTCTGGAAAAAAATATGCTAGATGAAAAAAAGAAGAGTTGCATTAGGTGTGATATGTTAACTAGAATTATAAGTGAATTATTGGAGTTTGGTTTCTACCTATTTGTCCTTTGCTATGTTTTTCTTCTAATTTTAATAATTGACAACCCATCCTTTTTTTTTTAAGTTGCCTTTCTCCACTTTCAAAAGAAGAGATAAGTGGTCAATAGATGTCACCTATTTATAGTTAAATCAAGGGTCTAAATCTTGTGATCAGTTGGAGACCACTTCAACAGATGCCTTCATTTGCAGAGCAAATGATTTTTAAAGACATCCCAACATGTTTTTGGTAGGAGGATGGTAGAATTTGGCTATCGTTCTCTGCTCCTAGCTTTCTTATTATTGTACCTCATAATGATTGATCCGAACTTACATTTGTCCATATGTAAATGCTTGAGTTAGTTGTAGCTTCTGCATTCTCTAACCAGTCCTTTTTTGTTAATGTTTTGTGAAGGGATTGACTAATGTGAGGAGATGAACCAAGTCAATGAACAAGAGCTCATCACCAACACGTCCTACATTTTTGCAACGTGATACAGCTTCACTATTAGGGACACACACATCTCATACTTGAATATCATGGCCTAAGTTGGATACAAATCTTTGTCTCTTTTTAGCTGGAATGTCTGTTGTCTACTTACTTTTTTTTTCATTTTCTTTTTTGTTGGAAAGGGAGGAAGCATACCTCACCTTATCAATGTGTACAGAATTGGCTTAGCCTTACTGAAATCCAGAATTGTACTACAACGTTGTATATAAAAATAAGAAATGTAATACCATGTTTTAAGGGAATATGCTACAAGTCTATTATTTCTAAGCTTCAAGTGGTTTATGCTCCCTGGAATGTGTCATTTTTTAAAGCCTTTTCTGTCTGTCTAATGTGGGATGAGATAATTACTCTCATTACATGCTTTTCCTAGCAGTATCAAGACTCAACAATTACTCTCATTAGCATAAATAGAACATGAAGAAACACTGCTTCTTCACAAATTAAAAAAGAAAAGAAAAGCAAGAAGTGAACAATTACCATTTTGCATATAAATTATCAAGGGTGAAAAGAGCTAGCTTTCATGTGAAGTAATTTCAATTTTCCTTTACTTATATGTTGTAGCCTCAACCCTTAACAACGTTAAAAAAAATTGAAAACATTGCCCTGGCACCTAAAAAATCAGAAATGGGAGACGGACCTAGTGCGTTCATAGGGCCTATATAGGTTTTTGCCTACCGGAATACGACCGGTGTCCATTAGATTCTTTTATTTTTTGTTATAATCTGTTTGGATATTTAGAGCTTTCCATCGGTGTTGATTCCGACACCGGCGCCGAAGGTGGGAGCCGCTGGTGCCAAATCCAATGGTGGGTTTTAGTGCCAATTCCGAAACCCAACTTTTGTCCGCTCGTTGTCGCCGTCGCCCATTTCTCGACCAAAAGGATTTTAGATCATCAGACTCCAGAGAGATCTTGTTGTTCTCAATCCAAAGCCATCGCCTTTCGTCCAAAATCTTCTTGTTGCCGCCATCTTTTCTGCCGAACTGTCTTGAGGCAGCCATCGCCGTGCTGGAGTGGTTGCTGCCCAGTCGAGCCGTCGCCCATACCTCTGGTCCTCTTCCCCGACTCTCATCTGTTTTGCTAAAACGATTGATCGACCCACCATTGTACATCAGCTCTGCCCGTTGTCATGCACCCCCCGGCCTTTGGAGCTAAACCACAGCCGGATCGAAGCCAGACCTTCACAGTGTTGTCCTCCTCTGGCCGCCTACCTCTGCCAATCGCTTTTTCCTTTCCCTCAAGTAGCTCGAATAGCTGACTCCGGTTTATCTTCTACCCATTCGATCGGCCGACACAATTTGTCTATTTGGGCGAACCGGTTCAAAACTTACTTTGGACCATGGGCTTAACTTCGGTTAACTTCTATTCGGGTTTGGATTCGGGTTCACTTCGAATGAACAAGTAAGTTGCCTTCTTCTTCTTTTGTGGTTCTATCTGTTTATCTAGATGTCATATATGATCTGAAGTGCAAGTGCATAGCATTAAATATTGAGTTGTAATATCAAAGTTTGCTATTCCTAGCCTGAAACAGTTTCTTAACTGTTATTACCCTTCAAAATTGGATCTGAATTAATCCTCATTATTTATACTAAATTTTTTATCTTGCCTGATTAGGATTGATAAAGTTTAGAATTTTCATTACTTTGTTAAATTTTGTTGGATTTTAAATTGGTTGTCCTGCATCAGGACGACTTCTAGCCAATGAGGCAGCTCAACGGTACTTTTAACAAGGTCCTGCAGTTTTTTTTCACTATATAGGCACTCATACAGTTACAAGTCATAAGTAGATGTACAAAGAAGAGCCATGATCTCATTTTCATTCCACGTCTAAGAGAAAGGGAAATTGATTTGGCAATGGATAAGAACGTAAAAGGTAGCACAAGCTCCTTTTTTGCATCAGATCATGATCTGAGGGTGATGGAGCTCGTGCACAGGAAATTTAGCCCCTCATAAGATTTAATATCCATTTGATTCCAATAGCAAGAGTACATAAAAAGATCTTAGGCACTACAAAATTGACTAAATCCATATGGATTTTCTTGCCAATGTAACTAATGCAAACTAGTGAGAGGGGTAGCATAATTAATACTCCATCCGAATTCAATTTAAAGGTAGCCACCACCCTGTATCTAGCAATATATAAGACAAACATATGACTGTCAACTGATAAAATCCCTGGCTTATTGGTTTTGTGAAGAGGGTGACTAAACAGTTGAGTTTATCTGTCCAAGACATCAGGAGATGCCAAAGTTGACGGAATCTGGATATTAAAAGAAAATACTAAGTCATTTGCAGAAGACATGCATAAGAGTCCTGTAAAATTTATGCATGCAATTAACAAATTAAATATATAATTTTGCAAGAAGGTTGACACTTTTGCAAGAAGATTGCAACAAGACCAACAAACTCAAATATGATGATACACCTGTCATTTTTTCCTTTGTGTAGATAACTCCTGATTGCAGTTTGTAAGCTCCTTAATAATGACGTCTGAGATGCCAAGGTGAACTCTTTTGCTTGCAGTTTCCATGTCTTCATCCTCAGCAGTTGGACATATGGAATTCATACTCGGACATCTAAGACTACGAAATGAAGATTCAAATGATACAGAAAAAAGGAAGTACTAAAAGTTCTAGAGAACCTCTTCTTCCATTGACAGCAACAGAAGGATTTGCAGCCACTGTTAATCTCGCAATAACAGGGCAAGCAGCGTAGTGCTAACAATAAGCAAGGGACAAGATTAGAGGAGTTTCAAATTCCTTGGACCATCTATCTTTTACATATGAACAGAATCCTGATACAGAAAACACAATGTACAAGCATGCACACACAAAAGAGTGATCTGACAATAGGATGAACTATTCAAACATGTTGCATTGATTTCAAGTATAAAGATTAAACATATTGGGTCTTCCAGCCAATCCCCTCCTACTCTAGTCCAAATCGATTTTAAATCACATATGGACTAGATGATCAATTTTAAATCTAAGGCAAGACAGTATGTTACATATGAAAAATACAGACTTTTATATGCCTTTTTACCTTAAAGTAAGATCTTCTCTAACAATGTGAATAAGATTCTAGATTATTACGAGTATTTTAGAGAATGATAAATGATTGTGAATTTAGGATTCTCTACAAATTATTGCATGCCAATTCCAAAGCCTTAGTAGTTTGTTGATTTGATAAAGTTTAGATTTTTATTTCATTAATTAATTTAATTAGTCATTAGTTAGTGAATCAATTTCTACAAGTTCCATACTTAGTTCAAGGGTTTAGTTAGGGTTCGATTAGATTTCCGCCGTACAAGTCCTTGTGGGTTCGACCTCGTAAAATTGTGCAACTGTACAGTACTCCAAATACAGTTCGTACACTTGCGAGTAAAATTAAGAAGATTAATTAAAACAACAACACAAGTCAACAATGTAAGCATTTCCCGTTTATTTCTTAAGAAAATGTCCGACGAAGCTGGCACAAGTTAAAGAACACCTCCTGGCAAGCAGAAATCTTGCTCTTCAGACATGAAAAATGCAGAATTAAGTATACCTCTATATGCTGCTCAATCAGTCGCTTCTCTAACAATAAACCCGACTTCTTCAAAACCACTGGCTCTTCCGGTGCCTGGCCGAAAACTACATGAGAAATGACAAACCAACAAAAGAACGAGATCCGCTTCAGACTACATTTGAATGCAAGTATAACAAGACCCTTGAGCCCAATCTAATGAAAGAGATCAATAGTACAAGCGAGGTAAAAGGCATACTTATGCAAATCATGGTGGTGGAAATCTAGGTTTTAAGCGAGCTGCTCAGATTTGATCGGGAGAGGAAATGTGACTAGAGGAGCAGAGAACGGCGAGGTGAGGATGGCTACAGAGGCGACAATTGGGAAGAGGCTAGACTGGAGTCGGCAGGACTCGGCGGCGAAAGGGGAAGACCGAAGGAGGAGAAATTTTAGGCGTAGATACGACACCGCACAATTTGAATGTGGAGAAATTCCAAAAATATGGGATTTGGGAATGCGTGGGCACAGGAAAGTATGGTGGACGGCGTGGTTCTATGTTAAATGAGTCTCAAAATTTAGTAGGGGCCCACACCTATGTTATGTGTCTCTTTCTCATTGGCGATCGACATCACGCTAAAACGCCAGCATAGTGTCATATCTACACCCAATAATTTCTCCCCCACCTCACCGTGGCCCGATCTTACCTTGCCCCTCGGGTGGGAAACCAGGGGCAGTTTGGCAACATCTTTAAGCAAGAAAGATTTTACTTTACGTCTAAGGGCCCATTTGTTTACTCTTATTCAGATCTGAACTGAATAAAAGTTGGGCTTTTCAGCCCATTTGTTTCGGAGTCTAAATTCAGTCCTGAATTCAGCCCGTGTATACAAGTGAAAATTCAGATGGAAAAACAAGTCTGAATTTTCTGAAAACCCATTTTAGCCTCGAGGGGAAGCCCCATTTTGCAGACTTCAACCTTGTGCAGGAAGACTGGGGCGGTTTCGTCGACCCTTGGATCCAGGCCATGGCGAAAAGCTGCCCGTGGCTGGAGGAGCTCCGGCTCAAGTAGATGGTGGCGTTGGATGAGAGCTTGTTTTGCTGGATGAATTTTTGGCAACTGTCAAGTATAAATAAATCTTTTTCTGGTTTTTGCCTACTTCTTATTGCAGAGATTCAACCAGATGCTCTTCCAGCATTTATATGGAAAGGGTTTCTCCCGCTGCTAGGGAAATTAAACTGTAATGATTTTGAATTGTTTAGTCAGGTTGTGGAAAATATTTTCTTTTGTTTTCAGAAGACTTGAAACTTTCAAAACTGCAATTTAGATTTGATCTTTGTCTTACCGTGCCCATGTACTTCTACAGATTGCAGACTTGCTTTGTGATGTTGTGATTGATACTCATGCCTGGGAAGTCATGGAAGCAACCGTTATACCATTCTTTTTAAGGTTAGCTGGTCTTTCAATTGGAATGCTTCAGAACGAAGAATTGGCAATGTACCAGTGGAGGAAGATCACATTTTAGATAAGATCAATCTACTCTTTTGCTGGAGTCGCTCTTTCAGAAGAATACCCTTCGTACATAAATATTTTGTTTTGTCCTAGGGAAGCCTAGATGAAATTTGTATAGAATCTTGAGGAATGATAATTAATTCTGGTTATATAGGTCTTATTTTATATGGTGTTCGCATGTATTATATGGGTGATTTGTTGATCTGCTCTAGAGTATGCACTCTATTTATTATCTCCAGATTTTCTATGCAGGGATTGTTTTTTCAGAAAAATATGGAATCACTGTGGTGCACTTGCTTCCCTTGGTCCATTGGAGCGTCAAGATGTGTTCAATGTACTCTCTCTTTGTTCACCTTTATTCTCTCTTATAGAGGATCATGAAAGTTCGTTTGCAAGAGATGGTATGGAGAAATTTGACATTAGAGAGGAGGAAAAGTTGTGGGAAATAGTCAGAAACGGATTGGTATGTTTCTGCACCAAAAATGCCATTCTGTAATACACAGTCACATTACTTTTCCCAACCAAAGATAAATATGTGCCTTCCAAGGTACACTGCTGAATTCATTGAATTAAGTTACTCTTATGAATTGTAGTTTTCGTTATTTTCTAAATTGGAATATATATATATATATATATATAAGAAGTCTGAAATCTGAATCTGAAAAGTCAGTTTCATTTGTTTCATCTGAATCTGAAAAATTCAGATTCAGATTCAGATTGGAAAATTTCAGACATATGGCTTTTCAGACTTTTCAGTAGACTTTTCAGATTCAGATTCAGACTAATCAAACGAACCCTAAGTCAATATGTCCGGTCAGACATTTCATTCTTTTTAAGGACAAACCCTCCACATGAGCATGGTTAAGGTAGAAAGAACCTTTAAGCCTTTTTCTTTGGAACTTAAAGGGGAGCCAAACTGCTCCTGGGTGTTCTGTGTATAAAGATTTTTCAAGGTTTTATAACTAATACCTAGAATCAAAGGGTACGTCTGTCATATGTCAAACCACCAAGATTAAGGGCAAAGCATACCTCCGACATTTGTTCATCCATCTTCGAGGGAGAGCTAGAAGGGAGTGCAACATGTTCAAAATCCTCAACAGAAACAAGGCTACTAATGAAGGAAGACTCGTCCTTATAAACTTCATCCACATTAAATTCTTTCCCCAACTCTGACACAATGGCTAACTCCAAAAGCTCTGCTTCATTTCTAATTGGAGGCAATGTATAATAGGGAATTTTACCTGTACGAATTGTCCAGAATTAATTTATAATTACAAACACTACGGCAGAATCAGTCTATCACGGATACCACAAAACATAGAAGGATGCTAACAGAAATTGTCCCAGCTTGATGAAAAAATTATTTATAATTGAGACATTCAGTGGCTGAAAAGATTCCACTTAACCAACCCCATACAGATTGGCCACGAAATTTATGATGACGAATAATCCTATATCAACTTTCTATGATAAAACTAACCTTCATTCCAGTCATGCAACACTATCCTCGCTGCAGCCTCAACATCCGTGATTCCACATTTTTTAAGTTCCCCCCTAACAGTAGCAACCTTTTGCAAGAACTCGTCAATTGAGCTAATAGTTGATAGCTTGTACAATGACATCTGCTTTTCAGCAGGGCGAAGATTGGGTATCTCGATAACTACATTAATTTAGCCAAGGCCATAGAGCATACACATTTAGTCCATAAAACTTAAGGCTGATATCAAACCAACATAGGCTTTATTCTTGTGAAAACAGATGCAGCTACATAAAAAACAAACACAATAGGCTGACTAAGAATTAGGTATGACCCACAGAACATGCAATAATTATCATCCACCAATATGTTGATGCAATAAAAACAAAAGGATCCCTCATACTATTAGCCATGGAAATCCTAGAATGTGTAAATCTGTCAATCAATGGCTAAGTATGTGGACCACAATCAGTGGATGCAACAACCATCAACGAACACAAAAAAATTGGACTCATCATATTTAAAGCCATTACCTGGACCAACAGGATCATCTAACTTCTCAATCCGCTTGCAGTTGTGCAAAGCCATTGATACACCGTTCTCCCCAGATTTAACCATCACAACACTAGGGCAATCAAGTAATTTCACATGCTTATCCAACTGAATTTCTTGCATTGATCTTGCAAGTCCAGGAGTGCAACCAGCATTTGCAACACGGACTCTCTTCAAACTGTTTATCGGACTGCTCTTACCAACATTAGGAAGACCCACAACACCCACTGTAATAGATAACTTGAGCAGGAATCAGCAGGAGAGTCAAATTAATGTTAGATATGTAGCTAAAAAAGGAAAAGTGTTGAAGGAGGAGAGGAACTGTCTATTTATATACTCCCTCCGTCCAAAAATAGTGCGGACATATATTTTTGGATGGAGGGAGTACTCCCTCTTTTGCATATTAATAACTCCAATTGGAAAAAAGTTCGTCCCGTGTTTATCGCTCCACTTTGCTCAAGTGACTGGGTACCTTAGAATTGGTGAAAATTAGTGGTAAGTAACATTCAAAAAGGAAATCAGTAATTTTTCAAATTGACGAGAGGGAGTATTAACTTGGGCGGTTTCTTAAACAAAAAAAAGTTTGTCACAAAATAAAATGGCTTGGTCAAAGTATCAATAAAACAAAAAAAATATGGTGAATACTTCAGTCTTGCAAAGATATTTTGGTATATTACCTCATGACTTCGAGTATAATTCTTGAGTAACTTAATAAGAGCGTCAGCTCCCAAGGCAATCACTTGTTTGCAGTATATCACGACGTTTTGTAGTCCTTGAAGCAGATCCTAAGTTTGATCTCTGCTCCTGAGTACTGCATTTAAAGGCAACTGTAGGTAGTTCTTCTCTAAGATACTTTATCCACTTCTCCGCAGCCTCCTGAGGAACAAGATCTATATTTGATACATTATATCTCCACTAAGTCGGCGTGAATTTTTATACCACAAATGTCAACAGTGTCATGCATATATTTAGAGGGAAAAAAGTGATAGATTATAGTACCAAAAGAACTTCACCTATTTTGTTGAGAAGCAAAACCAGCGGATCGCGTGCATGAAGAACCTCCAAAAATTACATCTGATGCGTCTACAACTTTTACCAACTCCTTGTAGAAAGCCCTATCCGATTCATAAATGGAAATGATCCTATCAGCATCATCATCATCATCATCCGCTAAACATAGTGGCAAGTTTTTACGCTGGATGCCTTTCCTTACGCAACCCTCCGAAGAGGAGACGATTATAAAAAAATTGAGGTCATTATATTCATCAAACACATTTTCCAAGTATGTGGATTGGCTTCCACACAAAGCTGGTAACAATGAAATATTAATATAGCCATCTTCCATCACAAAGCTGGTAACAATGAAATATTAATATAGCATCTTCCATCACAAAGCTAGTAACAATGAAAACCAGTCTGCTTCTGGTGCCAGGAGTATTTTCTGCTAAGAGGAAGGACACGATACCATGGAACAATGGGGAGCTAGAGGTGGTAGACTGCAAGCCAAAAGGAGAGGGAGTGGGAGTCCACGTAAGGGGGAAGGTCGAGCCGTGGAGGTGGGCATGGACCCAGCAGGGACTTGGACCTCGGCTGCAAAAAGGCCCATTTAGGTGTGAAGAGGAAATGAATGAGCTCATCGTGACCATGGGTCCATGAGGACCTGCTTTTTCTTTTTCCTTTTTGGAAATTGGATTTGCTTGTATATTGCCTAATCGCCAACATTAGAGAGCACAGAAAATCCAAATTAGGCAATATACATGGCTCCAAATTAAAGCATGGTTTAGGGTTTTGGAAAAGAAAAATCACTCCACTGATAGGGTTGTTTACAGACGTCCATTTTGCGTTAGTTCATCCACATCCGTGTTTGTAAATAAAAAGGCCGACACTATTTTCCTATCGGTGGACGGATGCACCTCTTTTCTATCTGCCCTTGTAGGCGTCTACACAGGCGCACATGCAGTTGTTCGTGTTCGCAGACGTTCGTGTCCGTGAAAATTCAAATTCATTTACACTTTATTGGGCGGACAATCTTTAGTCATATTGAGAAGGGACACGGACAATTTCTGTCCGCATCCATGTCCACCTGTGAACATCCCCAGAACCCACAGAAAGACAACAAAGATAAAGTGGCAACGGTGAATATCATCTACTCCCTTTGGACCTTTTAATCAGTCCCATTTGGAAGAAGGTGATATTTAAGAAAGCCAATCTACTTACTTTTTTCAATCACCCACTAACCTGTTTTAGTCCATCCACTAATTATTGTGAGAAGGATAACATGGAATTTGACTATTAATATGGGACAATTTTTTTAACTCAGAAGCAATCTAAAGGCAAGGGGCCGCTTGCATTTAGCAGAAAGCATCTCTGTCTGCTTGGAGGTTATCTTTATTCATATGCAAGTATCTGAATTGCTTTTTATTCAGTAGTTAAGGGTGGAAGTATTCATATGCAAGTATCTGTTTTAAACATGTTAATGCTTTCTATGCTGTAAGATAATGATATTGGTTCGTCCCATATTTATTGTCTTGTTTGAGAGGAGTACGGTCCTCCCATGTGGTGTGTGGACATGAGGAGTGACTAGGCTTCCGTAGGCCCAGGTGGGTCCACAGCTAATTGGAAGAGACACCTAATGCTACTGGACCGTTACGAGAATTCAAGGGATTGAGTTATGGGTGGTTATGAATAACCATCAAGAGAGCAATTGATGGAGGAAGTTAGGATATTAAGATATCAATAACTCAAATTAATAGAGGAGGTTACAGGATATTAAGATATCCATAACTCAAATTAATGGATGAGGTTACAAGATATTAAGATATCCATAACTCCCCAATTGGTAACTGCCGAGGGAGAGAGATATAAAAGGGGGACGAGACCAATACTCAGGACACTGGCTTTGACATGTACTCATCTTCTCTCTCACGTCTGGGACATTTTCTTTCTCTCTCTCTCTCTCTCTCGTCATGCGTTCCTTCTCTCCATCACTTATTATTGGGATTAATCTTGGTGATTCAATCAAGCAATATATTAGGAGAAGTCGAAGGTGATATTTCTATCTCGTGGAAAATAGCAAATCATTGATCTGCACACGAACGGTTCAAGAGGTGATCTCGGACATACTTTTATTTATCTACGAAGAATAGTATAATCTTTGGCACAAAGGCCGCAGGTTAGTAGTACACGTTCTTGCATTTAATTTGATTGTGCATGAAATAAATTGTAGTTCGTATATATTGCTCATAATCTTGTACGCTTTCGTTGTTGTTATTTGTGAGTGCAAGGAATTCTAAATCAAGACAGATCTTGGAAGAATTTAACACCAAACTGACGATTCATTCGCTTCAGCTGCGGCTCAGTAGCCCTTCAGTGGTATCGAAGCCCTAATTCCATTGTGGTGATTCCCAAAAATCTGATTGATTTTTGTGTGTGGAATTCAGAGCAATCGAATTGATAAAAAACTTATTTTTTGATTTGGCGATCGATAGTATTTGTGCTACATAATTTCCTGATTATTTGAGTTGTTTAGTGATTAAAACTGTGCTCTTAAACACTGTTTGCCCGGTTTTCACTAATTGTAGATTTTTATTTTCACTTTGTTGCACCACTTGCTGATTTTTCACCAAAGTTGTAATGGCATCACAAATGGTTTCCAGTAAGTTGGCAAAGACTGAAAAATTGAATGCCACGAACTTTGTTACTTGGAAGAGGCGCATCCGGCACATTCTGTTCTTTGATAACTTGGGTCATCTGTTGGACCAAGTTGTTGAACCTTCAGGTGAAAATAGTACTACTACTCGAAAGAGAATATGAGAAGTTTCGGATGGATGATGCATGAGCAAGGACCACGATGCTTACCTTTATGGAGCCTACTATTGAGTTGCTTTTTGAGAAGCACAAAACGGCCAAAGAAATGTATGAGGCCATAGAGAGGAGGTATGGAGAGCATACTGAAGCTCACATCAGGTTTCTCCACACTCGCTACACCAACATGAGGATGGAGGAAGGCAAGAATGTGCTTGAGCACATAAATGCCATGTCCATTATTGCTAGTGAGCTGGAGATGCTTGAAGATTCAATTTCATTGGGGGTCCAAGTGTCTACAATACTCACTAGTCTTCCTCCATCATGGGAAGCAGTTGTGGTGGTATTGAACCTGAGTGATAATAAACTCACTCTCGATGATCTTACTGCCAAGATAGGCTTTGGAGTAGGAAATGAGAGAGCATATGAAGGCCTCTAATGCATCTGCCAACCTTGTTCATCATGTTGGCTCCAAGAAAGGTGGGTCCTATGCTAGCACTTCAAAGAAGAACTTCAAGAGGAAAGGAAAGAAGCCTCAGTTCTAGGGTAGAGACAAGGCCAAGAACAAAAAGAAGGGAGCCTGCTTTACCTGTGGCCAGATGGGGTGCCACTATAGCAGGAACTGTCCTAATGGCTCCCAGGGCAACGAGAAAAGGAAACAGCAGGGTGGTGGAAAGGACATGGTGTCATGATTTCTGAGGCACTGATTGTAAACACTAACACTAGAGGTTGGTGGCTTGACTCGGCTGCAACCCATCATGTGGCCATGGTTAAGGAGTCTTTTGCTGAAATGAAAGAGATTAGTCTTGGAGAGCACAAGATCTACATGGGGAACAACACCTATTGTGACGTGCTGGGGATAGGCTCTATTTGTGTTCCTCTTTTATGAGGAAACACTCTTGTCCTTACAGATGTCTTGTTTGCACCTACTATTCGCAGGAATTTGATTTCAATCCCTCTATTGACTCAAAAGGGATTTAAAGTCAGGTTCAAGGGTGGCAAGGGAACTGTGGGACAAAAAAATAATATTTTATTTACTGCTTTATTTGTGGATGGTCTATTTAAACTTGATGTTTTCAATGACTTTGCCAATATTAATGAAATGATTGATTCTGAGTATGTTGCTTGTTTTGTTGATAATGCTTTATTGTGGCATTTAAGCCTGTGTCATGTTAATGCAACAAAATTACACCGAATGTGGGGTAGTGGATTACTACCTAGAATAGGTGATGATTTGCGCGTGTGTGAAGATTGTCTATCTGGTAAAATGACTAAGCTACCATTTCCCAAAGGGCAACAAGCAATTGACCTTTTAGAGGTCATTCACTCATATATTTGTGGGCCTATAAATGTCAAGACTCAAAGGGACATGGCGTATTTTATTACGTTCATAGATGACTATTAGAGATTTGGTTATGTGTACTTGTTATCGAGAAAGTCCGATGCTTTAGAGAAATTCAAAAAATTTAAGGCTGAGGTTGAGAACTAATTAGGACGGAAGATTAAAGTTCTGAGAATAGACAGAGGTGGTGAGTACACATATGATTTGCTCAAGGACTATTGTACAAACCATAGAATAGTGCATCGGTATACTTTGCCATATACCCCTCAACAGAATGGAGTCGCTGAAAGACGTAATGGGACATTGTTGGACATGGTAAGGTCCATGTTGAACCACTATGAACTAGGAACGCAGTTTTGGGGTGAAGCACTAGACACCGCTATTTATGTACTAAATCGAATACCTTCTAAGTCAATCAAATTGACCCCATATGAGTTATGGACGGGAAGACATCCGAACTTTTCGAACTTGAGAGTGTGGAGGTCAAAGGCCCATGTGAGGGTGCCTGATCAACTAAGAACTAAGTTGGATCCTAAGACCATAAAATGCAATTTTATAGGTTATTGTGATCATTCGAAAGGGTATCGATTTGTTGTACACCATGATGAAGGGACAGTGGGGGTTATAGAGTCTAGAGATGCTTATTTTCTTGAGGAAGATATAGACCTTAAAACCCCTAGTCAGAGAGTGGAACTCTTTGAAATTGAAAAAGAGAAGGTTACTGTCACTAGTAATGAACAAGTAATAAGTAATACATCTAATAAGGATGTAGAGTCACGAGCATCTAGAGAGCGTAGACCTTCAGTGTTGTTGAAGGATTACTATGCGATGCTTGGTGAAGATGAGATTTCGGTAGATGAACCTATACTTAATGATCCGATCATGTTTGAGTAGGCTATGAGTAGTCCAGATTTCAAGGAATGGCGGAAGGCTGTTCAAGAGGAAATGGATTCGATCTTGAAGAACAAAGGCTGGGAGATTGTTGACATACCAGACGAACGGAAACCCATTGGGTGTAAGTGGATCTTCAAGAAGAAGCTCAAAGCTGATTGATCAATAGAGAAGTACAAAGCTAGACTTGTGGCGAAAGGTTTCACACAAGTAGAGGGCATAGACTTTAAGGAGGCATATTCTCCTGTGTCTAGGTTCATCTCGATTCGATGTTTGTTGGCAATTATTTTATACTTAGATTTAGAGTTGCACAAGATGGATGTAAAGACTGCCTCCTAAAAGGTGATTTAGTGCAGGAGATTTACATGGAACAACCAGAGGGGTTTGTTGTTTCCAGGGAGGAAACTAAAGTGTGCAAACTTATTAAATCATTGTATGGACTGAAACAATCGCCAAGACAATGATATTTCACTTTTCACAAGGTGATAAGTGAATATGGCTTTGTTGCCAATGATTATGACTATTGTGTATACTCCTTTAGAGATGGGAGTAGATTTATGATATTGTCACTATATGTAGATGACATATTATTGATGGGGAATAACACTAGTATGATTCTCAGTCTTAAAGAATGGCTTAAGACCCAATTTGAAATGAAAGATATGGGTGAAGCATCTTACATCCTCGGGATGAAGATTGAGAGAGATAGAAAAGCGAGGAGGCTAAGTATATCTCAGGAATCATACATAGAGAGTGTATTGAAAAGTTTTGGCGTGATTGGTTGGAAGATCATAGATTCACCCATCTATAAAGGGATAGTTTTGTCTGAGAGAATGGCACTTGCATTAGACGAGGAACGTTTGAAGATGCAATTTGCCATATACGCAGGCTATTGGCAGCTTGTGTATGCCATGAACTGCACTCGACCTGATTTGGCTTTTGTAGTAAACCTTGTGAGTCGATATCAGGCTAACCCAGGTATGCAACACTGGGAGGCTATTAAGCGGGTGTTTAGATACTTGTTGGGAACCAAGGATATGAAACTCACATATCAGGCTGAGAACCTGTCATTGGAAGGCTATAGCGATTCGACTATGCCGGGTGTAAGGATGACAGGAAATCCACTATCGGTTATGTGTTTATGCTTGGTGGCGGCGCCGTAGCATGGGCTAGTAAGATGCAGAAATGCGTTACTAAGACCACGATGGAAGCTGAGTTTGTTGCATGCAGTTTTGTAGCTTTCGAGGCAGTGTGGATTAAAGAGTTTCTAGCTGGGTTGCAGCTAGAACAGTGGACTAATGCTCCTGTCCAAATTTATTGTGATAATTTGGTAACTGTGTCGACACTCCGTAATTGGGAGATCAGTTCCAGAACTAAGCACATTGAGGTGCATTATTTTTATATATTTGACATGCTACAACGGGGAAAGTTGACGGTGAGTCATCTTCCTACGGTTGAGATGTTGGCTGATCCGTTAACGAAGGCCTTGACAACGGATCTATTTGTGAAACATGTTCATAGTTTTGGATTACGACATGAGTAGTGCACGAGTCACTGTTGAGTCGCAAATATGAGCACATAACCCATAGTGGGGGATGTAAGATAGCGATATGGGTTCATCCCATATTTATTGTCTTGTTTGAGAGGAGTCAATCCACCCATGTGGTGTGTGGACATGAGGAGTGACTAGGCTTCCGTAGGCCCGGGTGGGTCTATACCTAATTGGAAGAAACACCTAATGCTAATGGACCGTTACGAGAATTAAAAGGATAGAGTTATGGGTGGTTATGAATAACCATCAAGAGAGCAACTAATGGAGGAGGTTAGAAGATATTAAGATATTCATAACTCAAATTAATGGAGGAGGTTACAGGATATTAAGATATCCATAACTCCCCAATTGGTAACTGCCGAGGGAGAGAGATATAAAAGGGGGACGTGACCAATACTCAGGACACTGGCTTTGGCATGCACTCATCTTCTCTCTCACATCTGGGATGTTTTCTCTTTATCTCTCTCTCTCTCTCTCTTACTTCATGCGTTCCTTCTCTCCATCACTTGTTATTGGGATTAATCTTGGTGATTCAATCAAGCAATATATTGGGAGAAGTCAAATGTGATATTGCTATCTCATGGAGAATAGTAAATCATTGATCCGCACACGAACGGTTCAAGAGGTGATCTCGGTCATACTCTTATTTCTCTACGAAGAACGGCATAATCTTTGGCACAAAGGCCGTAGGTTAGTAGTACACGTTCTTGCATTTAATTTAATTGTGCATGAAATAAATTGTAGTTCGTATATATTGCTCATAATCTTGTACTCTTTCGTTGTTGTTATTTGTGAGTGCAAAGAATTCTAAATCAAGACAGATCTTGGAAGAATTCAACATCAAATGGACGATTCATTCGCTTCCGCTGCGGCTCGATAACCCTTCATATGCAAGTATCTGAATTGCCAATAAAAAAATAAAGTAAAATTGGGCACACTAGTTAAAATGGGAGTCACAGTGCATCTCCGACGGATTTGACAGCACCTCCCACAGGAAGTGGGGCTGAGGTTGAGTCCATTGGCGCGTTAGAATTCTTTGATAATATGGATCTTATTAACTGGTACTTGAGGAGTGATGCAAGCAGGGACGGACCTACGTGCAAGGATATGGGGTCCATATGACCCCATTGGATTAGGTATTTTTTTTACTACCATGCATTAAAATTCATGTTGGGTTGGGCCAAAAAACTAGTAAAACTTAGTAATTGGCCCCAAAGAAAAATCATTTATCCCATATTAAATAAAAGTGGGGTTGGGTCAAAATTTGCTTTCTAATTCTGACCTAATTGTTATTAGAGTTTGTTTTTGGCTAAATCCTCACCTATAGTTCTTCCAATGCAATCGCTAAACAAAAAAAAAGATCATTAGAAACAAATCCAGACCAAAGAACCCGAGCCCATAATTCATATAAACCCGTTTGGACCCCTCATTTAAAGGATTTTGGTTTGAGTCGTGAGCTTGTAAGAACCCACTCTACTTTAACTTTGATGGGGACCGGGATCAAAGACCATAACCAAAAGGCAGATTGCTCCTCTTTCCCTTGCCAAGTGTTTATCTCTCCTAGGTTTTTGGTTATAACGACTAACTTTAAGGGTGGAAAGGTTTCATTTTTGTCAACGATTTGTATGTGTATTTTCTTCTTTTGTGGCAATTGTCGTAGATTTTTTTAAAAAGTTAATTTATTATCGAATGGATACTTAACGAAAATATTTTTTTTTCTAATATGCCACTTGTCACAGGATTTTCTTTATTCCTATATTTCATTTCAACATAACTTATTTGAGAGCCTAGTTATTTTATACTATTGCAAAAATAAAATTTAAGCTTTGTAATTTATGACCCCATAGACTGAAAATCCTGCATCCGCCCCTGGATGCAAGGGAAGTTCACCAAAGTTTTTTCCTCCGAAAGTGCGAAAGCAACAACATAAAACAACTAAATTTTCATCACAGAGTACTCCATTTATTCAAATGACTGGTTTTCACCTACACTATCCCGTCAAGGACCAAGCATCAACCAAGTATAAGTTGGAAGAAACAAAAATAACAGAGAAGAGACAAATAAACATTTAGCCTGTAAAAGAAGAAAAGCAGATTATCCGTTAAGTGGAAGTAACAGAGGCTGACTCCATAGTCTTAGCAGTTGCAGTGTCAGCGTCTCTGGCAGGCTTGTCTTCGGCAGCCTTGACATCAGGCCATGGACGGCAAAGGCAGTGCTGCCCTGCAGCAATTTGGCGGTGGACCGATGCGACATGGCGACCGCACCCCGCCCATGTGGTTTTCGCACATGTAGAACATAACACAGAGTAGCACATATCTCTTGCTTGATTTCCTCTCTTCTATCTCAGATCAGATAATGGTGGAAGAGACACTGCAGAGTATACACTTTATATAACAGAAGACTCCAGCCCCGCCCATTATGTCTATTGGTTTTTCAATGTTTGTGGGTCGTGGTTTGGAAAGGGTCCAAGTAACCTTGAGCTTAACTTTGACCAGACTCTTGGAGAGAAACAACCATGGAATTTGACTTATAATTGTTGCCCAAGTCAAGATGCTATAGACAAATTGGTGCATTCCAACAGATGAACCCTTTAATACAAAGGAGGTTTAATGTTTGTAGACCAAAAGATCTTTGACCGGGAGCACAAATTATTTTCTCTAATTTAGCTTGCTTCTTCAGAAACAGCCTGCACCAAGAAGCCTAATGATCGAATGAAGCTTTTTTCTTTCTATAATAATGATCCAATAAAGCTTGAAGTCAAAGAAACATTTAACTAATGACACAACAAAGTATAGAATCAAGTTATAACCATACCAGGGCTCAATCTAAACGCCCTACTGATCTGCTCGCTCAATGCCTTCATTGTGGTGGGAAGCATGCTTAGCATTTCAAACAATTTAATAAATGCACATGGAGAACTTCTCTAGACGGTTAACCCTTCTCATTATTCTTCATTCAAATGATCGTTTACTCGATCAGTGCACATGACAACCCACTGTTCATGGACAATAACGACACTCTGGAGAAAGTCGTATTTTCCATTGATGTGTTTATGACAACTGGGCCGGTTCAAATAGCATTTTGAGAGAAAATGGAATTTCGACTTTTTGATACCCAGCACATAGCAAACTTTGAACTTTTAATGAAAGAAGAAGGAAGGCATTTCTGTTTATACATAGAAGACAGATTGCTTTGCCTGATAGTAATTCTGTATCCAATGTTTAATCATATCAACTTCATACTGCCTTTGCTCTATTAACCAATCAGAATATTCATCACTTGAAGCACGCAAGTCCAAATGGTGACCACCTGATTACATCAAACGGGAATGGGTTATTTGGGATCAGCACGGAGCTACAATTTCAATTAGTATGGTTTCTTAGCCCATCATTGAGTTCGATAATAGCGAGCATAATATTGGATACTTTATGATTTCAGAGTTATTTCCTGCAGTTTACTGAAGATGATCTTGGTTTGTACCTAAGTCTGTAATATGTGCAATGACGGTTTCCGATACATTCTACAACATACTGCAACAGAAGGTTAAAGAAAATTAAAAGTTCCTCAATGATAAAAACCAAAATGAAAAGATTAATCAGCAACAGAGATATGCAGAAATGAACTCACCCGCCACCACTTCAAGGATCTAATAACCCATTTGAGAATATGATATTTCTGCCAAATTGTTGTGCACCCTAGGAGGATGCACAAAAGCCGGAGTCAAACGGGTAGGGAAAGGGATGAGAGTAGAGAAACTAGGAATTCATTCATCAATACCCTAAACCAAACAAGTCGTCTCCTACATATAGGCGCAGGGGCCTAAAGCTGATGGGCCTGATGGGCCTTGTTAAGCAAATAAGTAAATAGCCTATTCCTAATGTAGTGGCCCACATGGCCTAATGCAAATAAGTAAATAGCATAAATAAATAGCCTAATAGCCTAATACTAAGAGAGTTGTAACATTCCACTACGCTCCGTTATGGCCTTGACCTCAAGGCGAAAATGTAGGAAAACGAGTAAAGAAATCGTCTTCTAACTCCCAGGTGGCATCGTTCAGAGAATGATCTTGCCAAGCAACGAGCACCTCATTCACCAAGCGTCCAGAACGACGCACCCGACAGCGATCCAAGATTTACGCAGGAAGGATAGGAGGATCCTCCGATAAGAGCAACAGTGCAGGCACCCCATTAGTAAGTCGAGAAGGATCGCCCACAAAGCGTCGGAGACGGGACACATGAAAAACCGGATGAACCTGTGAAGTGGGTGGCAACTGCAGGCGATAAGCAACCGGCCCGATACGCTCCAATATCGGACAAGGTCCATGGAACCGGTGTGCCAATTTGGTAGAAGCAACAGGTGCCAAGGAATGCTGTCGATGAGGCAAGAGGTTAACATAAACCAAATCCCCAACTGAATACTCCCAATCCATATGATAGCGATCATACACCTGCTTCATCCGATTCTGAGCATTCGCGAGGTTAGCTTTGAGTTGACGCAAGACCTCATCGCGCGTCTGAAGTGCATAGTCTACCTCACCCACCGAAGAGCTGAAAGGTAAGTAACGGATCACCGTAGGTGGAGGCCGGCCATAAACCACTTCGAAGGGGGTGAAGCCGGTAGAGGTGTGATAAGCAGTATTATATGATCATTCAGCCCACGGAAGCAATTGGAGCCAACGGCGAGGTTCTTCACCAACAAAACAGCGCAGGTACTGTTCCAGACAACGATTGACCACCTCTGTTTGTCCATCACTTTGGGGATGATAGGCTGTACTCATGTGCAATTTAGTATCATGTAATGCAAAGAACTCCCTCCAGAAAAGAGAAATAAATATTTTATCCCTATCGGACACAATCGTCCGAGGCATGCCGTGCAACTTGGCCACTTCGCACACATAAATTTCAGCAACAGCCTTCGCCATATAAGGGTGACCAAGGGCCCAAAAATGAGCATATTTAGAGAGACGATCCACTACCACAAGAATAACTGATTTACCTTGGATCACAGGTAGAGCCTCAATAAAATCCATGGAGACATCCTCCCATACGCGATCAGGAATAGGGAGGAGTTGCAGAAGGCCCGCAGGAGTAGTAGTGGAGGCCGTCGTGCGCTGACACACATCACAAGCAGCCACATAAGAATGGACTTCCTTTTTAATTCCCCTCTAAACAAAATTATGATTCACACGCTTGTAGGTGCGAAAGGACCCTTCATGACCAGCACTAGGGGTGTCATGAAAGAAGGAAATAATTTTCCGCCGTAGTATCGGACTCGGAGGAACCCAGAGGCGCTGCTTCCAGAAGATATAACTACCCTGCAAGACAAAAGAGGGTAAGCACGTCGGGTCAGCCTGGAGGCGCTGTAAGATGTCTGTGGCCTCAGGTACGTCCTGGTAAGTCTGCAGCAAGTCAGTCATGAAGGGAAAGCTAGGGACAGAGAGGGTCAAAAGAGACACCTCCACGTCGCGCCGAGATAGATCGTCGGCCACGGTATTGTCGGACCCCCGTTTATAAACCATATCATAATCGTAGCCCATGAGCTTCGTGACCCAACGTTGCTGGGCTGGAGTGGAGATCCGCTGGTCATGAAAATATTTTAGGGGCTGGTGGTCCGTCCGAATAGTAAAGTGCCGGCCCAATAAATAGGGGCACCATTTCGTGACGGCATGCACAATAGCGAGCATTTCCCGTTCATAGGCGGACAAACAGAGAGAGCGCCCCGATAAGGCCTTACTAAAGAAGGCGATGGGCCGGTCAGTCTGCAAAAGGACAGCACCCAACCCACTATCGGAAGCATCAGTTTCCACCACAATGGCCAAGAGAAATCCAGCGAGGCTAAGATCGGGGCGAATGACATAGCCTACTTTAAAGAGTCTAGGCCCCCTGGGCGTCAGGACTCCAGACGAAGGCGCCGCTCTTTAACAAGGCAGTAAGAGGGGCAACCAGAGTACCATAATGGGCAATGAAGCGCCTGTAATAGCCTGTCAGCCCAAGAAAACCTCGTAAGGCCTTCAGTGAGGTAGGAGGGGGCCAGTCGAGCATAGCGGCCACTTTGGCCGGATCTGTAGAAACTCCATGTGCCGCAATAATATGGCCCAAATAATCAATCTGAGGTTGGCCAAAAGAACATTTGGACCGCTTCAACAAAAGAGAGTGCCCGACCCAAAGATCAAAGACGGTCCACAAATGGCCAATGTGATCCTCCCAGGTAGCGCTATAGATTAATATGTCATTGAAGAAGACTAAAATGAACTTGCACAAGAAAGGCCGAAAAATATCGTTCATTAGACTTTGGAAGGTGGCTGGCGCATTAGTCAACCCGAAGGGCATCACGAGAAACTCATAATGACCGTCATGTGTACGAAAAGCAGTCTTATGAATATCTGCAGGGTGCATCCTTATCTGATGATAGCCAGAACGTAAATCGAGTTTAGAGAAATATTTTGCACCTGATAACTCGTCGAGAAGCTCCTCAATAACGGGAATAGGATACTTGTCCTTCAATGTAATAGCATTTAAGGCACGATAATCGACGCGGAACCGCCATGTCCCATCCTTCTTCCGGACCAACAAAACGGGAGAAGTATACGAGCTGGAGCTGGGACGAATAATACCGGTTGCCAGTATGTCAGCCACCAAATGCTCGATCTCAGCCTTTTGCACATAGGGGTAACGGTAGGGCCGCACATTAGCTGGGCTCGACCCTAGAAGTATGAGAATCTGATGGTCGTGCCCACGCGTAGGAGGTAGTCCGGATGGCTCTCCAAAGAGGGACCCATAGTCGGTCAAGAAAGCAGTCAAGTCGGCCGGAAGGGTTGGCAGGGTCAAATTAGATATAGACATAAGTTGCAGCAAAAAACCATTGGCCGAGTGTCGAAAGAAAGACCCCACAGCCTGGCCCGACTGGAGAGTACCGGGAATGGACCCTTGTAAATGGACCTGCTGATCAGCCACCCCAAAGGACATGACTAAATCTTTAAAATTCCATACCACGTCCCCAAGCTCTTGGAGCCATTGGACCCCCAATACAATATCAGCTCCTTTTGTGGGTAGAAGATGGAGATCCACCACGAAGTCATACCCTTGAATATGCAAGGATACGCGGGGGCACAGGCCTTTGCTGCGCATGTGTGTGCCGTCACCAATAAGAACGTCAAAAGCACATGCCTAAGCAATATGACATCCCATGCGTTGCGCCACCCTATCATTAATAAAATTGTGGGTACTCCCACTATCAATCAAAATAGCAACTGGCTGGCGCTTTAACTGACCTTGCATGCGCATAGTGTGAGGCGTGTATGTTCCCGAGAAAGCATGATATGAGATCTCAGCTGTCGAATCGACATAAGCATCCTCGATCGGTTGATCAATAAGATCGTCCCCCTCAGGATAGGACTCCTCCAAGATGAAAGCAGTAGGGGGCGTGCGACAACGATGTCCGGGAACGTACCGCTCATCACAGTTGAAATAGAGGCCTTTAGCCCTTTTTTCGTCCATCTGGGCCTAGGATAACCGGCGAATAGGAGAAGGCAGGGTGGTTCTTGCTGGTGGTCCATGCCTAGAGCTGGTGACGGCCCCAATAGGAGGAACTGGCCGCGGGGCCGGTAAGCCAGGAGAAGACCGAAAGGGTGGTCGGACAACACGCCATTGCCTATTCAACCGTTCTTTCGCAACTCGAGCATGCCCAATGATATCCTTCATAGATTTAGGCCGAAACTGCCGGATTTCATCTGCAATGTCAGCCCGCAAGCCATGCATGAAGGCCCCCACTAATGCCGCCTGGTCCCAATTAGGTAGCCGATTAGCTATGCGCATAAATTCCTGATGGTAAGCGCGCACCGGGGATGTTTGACGGAGAGATGCTAGCAATTCATTAAAATCAGCATAATCATTTGGCCCGAATTGTACGCATAACTCATTCACAAAATCAGCCCATATCGGATGAAACATATCCCTTTCAAAATATTGGAACCAGACTAAGGCATCGCCCGACAGATGGAAGGCTGCGATGCGCAGTTTATCAACTTCCGACTGAGTGCCATGATACTCAAAGAATTTATTTGCCTGATATATCCAATCAATAGGGCTATCTTCCCCACTATACTTAGGAAATTGAAGTCGGGCCAATCGAGTTGGATGCGCACTCTTGCTCAATGCACATATGAAGTTAATGAATCCAAAACTGCCTTTGGTGACATCAAAGCCCAACTTGAAGAAGTTACGAGATTGGTACATCTGATGATTGATGAGTGACAAGTCGTTGATTCAAATACACACATATAAAATTTCTTCATGAACTAAACATGAATCAACTCGATCATCAATAAAAAAATAAGATATATGGCATAAGATAGTCAACAAGGCTTCCCTCACATTCAATAGGAAATCTAGAATAAAGGTAAGGGAAAAAACCATCCTACCAAACTTGAATGTCATAGCTTCTTGCTTCCTCGCGACGGCCTTTGCTTCCTCTATGCAACGCCGTCCTCATCCTTTCGATCTGATGAGTTTAGAGTCAAAGAAGAAGGGTAATATAGTGTTGTTTTGGAGTAGGAAGAGAAGAAGAAAAGGAAAACCAAATCAACACAAGGGAGGGGTGGTCGGCCAACAAGAAGAGACGGCCCCCTCTTTTGTGGTGTTTTTATATGTGGTTACCTATCCCAATTAGGTTAAATCTCTTTCTTAGATTCTCTTACTCAAAATAATCTCCTACTTCCAATCACAAGTCTTTTCCTAACTGACAAGGACGACCTCTTTTGCTTTCCCAATTTTGTTGGGATTTTAGGATCTCATTAGAATTATATCTTTCTTCAAATTAATCTCAAAGATCAAATTTTGGAAATTATCAAATCCAAGCCTTACCACTTGTGCATCCCTCCAAATTGAGCGCCCTTCTCTGATTGTTTGGTGAATATTTAGGGAATAATCTCCTACAAACATGATTAGCTCCCTTAATTAACCATAACCAATTTAAGTAGTTTTTCCGATTTACCACAATCTTATCCTTAGTTACAACTAGGAAATCAAATCGTATCTTTCCACCATGATTCTCTCTAAGTTCCAAGGTAAGCCACAACGTGCCATGTCACCCACGTGCAAGACGTCCCTAGCCCTACGTTCACGTGGTCCTGACACCCAGGTGCATTTGCGTTTGGCACGTGTCTCACAGTTGAGTGACTCCGGCATCCTGCATACATGACACGCTACTCCATGTCGCATAGATCATGTAACACGCGTCTTAACCACCTCGTCTCACACACGCATAACCTCACACGTGCCATGCCTCTATTTTGGCTCCCAGTTGTACCTAACGTCACGTGCAATTACGTCAAAACTCGTATCTTCCCACGTTACCATATTTCATCTTAAGGAATTACATCGCTCATAAGAGTCTCACATCCAATACTCGTACCCTGACACCTAGCCCCCCTCCTGGCGTCATGTAACACTCAAAAAATCGATATGTTTTATAAACTATTAATTTAGGAAACTGGTCTAAATTAGGAAAGTTTAGCTACCTATTTGGATTTTGGTTATGGCATGTGATTTGCTATGTTGAATGATTGATGTGATGCGTGATGAATTGCTTAACCAATAGACCAATTAGGGAAGTTACCAGGGCGAGAGGATTAGCCCTGGCGCTGGGCTGAGGCTGGTCTTGCGCCAAGGTTTGAGGACACCTGACACCAGGAATAAGGTCAGGTGCACCTGGGTGCCAGAGTAGGGGGCAAGGCACGTCTAAGGTCATGTGTGTGTTGAGATGAGGAGTTAAGACGTGTGGTACATGATCTATGTGAGATAGAGTAGCGTGTCACGTATGCAGGACGTTAGAGTCACTCAACAGCGAGACACGTGCCAGACGCAGAAGCACCTAGGCGTCAGGGCCACTTGGACATATGGCTAGGGACGTCATGCACGTGGGTGATATGGTACATTGTGGCTTACCTTGGAATGGAAAGATATGATTTGATTTCCTAGTTGTAACTAAGGATAAGATTGTGGTAAATCGAGAAACTACTTAAATTGGTTATGGTAAATTAAGGGAGCCAATCATGATTGTAAGAGATTATTCCCTAAATATTCACCAATTAATCAGAGAAGGGCACTCAATTTTGAGGGACGCCCAAATGGTAAGGCTTGGATTTGGTAATTTCCAAATTTAATATTTGAGATCAATTTGAAGAAAGATATGATTCTAATGAGATCTTAAAATCCCAACAAAATTGGGAAAGCAAAAGAGGAGGACGTCCTTGCCAATTAGGAAAAGGCTTGTGATTGGAAGTAGGAGATTATTTAGAGTAAGAGAATCTAGGAAAGAGATTTAACCTAATTAGGATAGGTAACCACATATAAAAACACCACAAAAGAGGGGGCCGGCCCTTCTTGTTGGCCGACCACCCCTCCCTTGTGTGTTCATTTTGGCTTTCCTTTTCTTCTCCTCTTCCTACTCTAAAATAGCACCATATTACCCTTCTCCCTTGACTTTAGACTCATCCGATCGAAAGGACGAGGGTGGCATTGCGTAGAGGAAGGCAACGCGGTCGCGAGGAAGCAAGGAGCTATTGCATTCAAGTTTGGTAGGATGGTTTTTCCCTTACCTTTATTCTAGATTTCCTATTAAATGTGAGAGATGTCTTGTTGATTATCTTATGCCATATATCTTGTCTTTTTATTGATGATCGAGTGGATTCATGTTTAGTTCATGAAGGAATTTCATATGAATGTGTTATATATGTGTGTATTTAAATCATTGTGATCGATATTCCTTCTATGTGCATGTGCTAGTGCCTAGAGGGTACCCCATATTGTTTGGATGTCTTTTGACTCAAATTCATGATCTTATTGACCTTGTCACATTCTGTATATTTCATATTGTTATGGTGTTGAGTCAAGTTACAACAATTCCTAAACTATATAACTTAATAATTGAGTAAAGGCACTTTTTGTAATTAGAAAGTGAATGATTATAATGGGACATGTCAGCTTTGTTATGTCATGACTTACCGACCGTAGAAAAGGGTCTTTTATGTTCTGTGAATCCTCTAATTTGCGCATGCAGGTGTTTGGAGCTAGTTGTCTTGTTTGATGAATACTTATATTATCAAGGCGGTACTAATATAAGTAGGTTTGGATGATAAAGTACACCTTAAAGTATGTAAATTACAAAATTCCATAACCACTAAGGTTCTGTAATAGACCTAAGAAGTAAGTAATCAGGGTTAATAAGGCTTTATTAATCAAAATAGCGGATGACTAGTACTGTTAATCATATGGAATTAAAAGTAATGCTCTCAGCTATAACTGTTTTTATGCTAACGACCTGTGATGAAATAATCATAACTAATTACAAAAAAATCAGAAAATTATGCTGTCGGTGAAGTTAAAAATTAGACTCTCGAGGCTAATACAGAAAAAAAAATTCAGAACTTGGGTTGAACTGTGCAGGTGGTGGGGACCGTCAGAAGCGAACTCTTATGTATAAAATAGTGCACTGTAAATAGGTCAAAAGGTACTGATACTAATACAAAAGAATATCATATAATAAGTATACCAAACACTTATTATACATTATAAGACGTGTAAATCATTACTACAGTAAGAGTAATTTAATTAAAAGGAATGATATCGTCGAATAATCCTAAGTAGCGTTGTGATCCAAATGTCTCTGGCCTTTGTATACAACTTTGAGTCCGTTGAGTTTCCAACTAGGGTCCGAACCCTCGAACTCTATTATCCTTTTGAATTTGGACATGTGATTCTTGTATTCAGTTGATTTCGGGGGTGTTCCTATCTAGGGCTACACAGGGTGTAAGTCATTAAATGTATTGAAAGCCTATTGATACTCCTGTTACGAGTCATCTGCTGATTGAGATATTCGAATTCTCACTGGTACTCCTGTGGTGAGTCTTATTCTGATAAAGATAATCAAGTCTCGTTTGTACTCCTAAAGTGAGTCAATATTGGTGAATGATACTGTGAATTCCAGAGTGTTGCGACCTCTGTCTTACGAGATATTGCTCAAATTATTATTGATTATTTCTCCACTAGGGACCTTACGAGGATCTCTCTGAGGTGGAATCATGGTATGCTCAGAGAGTCATTGCTAGATCCAGAGTGATCTCCGATTTATATTGAACCTATATAGTTCAGCCCGAAGAGAGGCACATATGAACGTTTTAGATTACAAGATATTACGAAAGGCCTTGTAATCTTCACCCATTGTGCCCGTAAGCACCGATGGGGCCACCATTCCTAGACGCATAGCCGGGTTCCAAATAGAGAACCTCTAGGATGATCCGGTAAGTATCCACTTCCAAGTGGAAAAATCAGAGAGAAGAAATTGAAAACTCCTTATACTATGGATGTTTGGAGTCAGTATTTGTTGATATCTTCTCCCTACACTTTAGATGTTTGTAGTCTTAACTATGGTAACTTCTCTCCTTACACTTTAGATGTTCAGAGTTTTAAATATAGTAACTTCTCTCTCTACACTTGTAGTTGTTTGGAATCATGATTATTATTGCTCTTTGCCCATACTTGAGAGTTGGGGTTGTCATCGATTGATATTATTCTCAGGTAAAGTAAACCTTGTGTTGAGTCCTGATACCATTGAATATTTAATTCTCTTTAGTTGAACTTTGTTTCAATGTCATCTATTTTATCTTCTGAGGGTTTGTTACATCCTACTGAGTATTTTTGCGGAGTACTCATGCATCCTCTGATATAGTCATGAAAAGGGAATGAGTTAGGACAGGTCGCGGTTCTAGAGGAGTTGCAGGCTGCACCAGGCAGAAGATTGCAAATTATTTATTATTTTGCTTATTATTGAACTATTAAGGAATGTTGGCAAGTGTGTGCCAAAACTTTTGTGATTATTAGTCTGTTGACTATTTTAATGATTGTAATTAGATTAAATTAGGATTATGGATTTTCATTAACAATGTTTGATTTTGAGACTGAATGAATGTGTGGTATCGATTACACATCCTTTTGAGATGGCGTAATCAATTAGATTGATGGAGTATTCGATCGCGACCCAAGTTTCTGGCCTCAAGAACATTGGTATTGATCGAGGCCTGGAATTTCGGAGCATGACAGCTTGGTATCAGAGCTTCAGTTCATTACAGACTTGAAAGAACACTGTTAATATATGAAGTGAGGTTGTAGAACTTAACTAGGATTAGAAATGACCCAAGAAAACTTAGAAAAATCGGTTGGAGATAGTTGACAATACCTTATAATACAGTAGTGACATTTCTTGTATAGGTATAATGGCTAGGACGAGAAGCGGGAGGATCTATGAGTGCGAGAAGCAAGCAGGAAGCTGCTAAATAATGGTTAGAAGAATGGAAGCAAGGTAATGTAGGTATTGGGACAGAAGCAGATCCTCTAAGGATTGATGTAGAGGAATTTCAGAATCAAGCGGCTGATGTAGGGCTTCAACTAAGAGTGATCCTGAATATGACCCATTCTTGGATTTTGACCTTGCCGTGGATGTGGATTTCCCGGTAGAGTGGGTAGATGGAGAGGGACCTTCATCATCCAAGATCAGAGTAGATTTCGAAGACAGATCTCCATCCATATACTTTGACCAAGAGCCTCGTATCATCAGGGAGCATCCTATCCATGTTCGGGCTAGAACAGATGCTGAATTGTGGAATACCCTATATGTGATGTTTAGATCCCAGGGCTACAGGTGGCCTTACATGAGCGTTTAGGAGTATATGCTACATCCAGAGTTTGAGTTCGCTCCAATCCCAGTAGCACTAGTAATTCTGGAAAACTTATCTTTGAGATATTAACCTAGGGAAAGATGTTAGAAAAAACCTTAGCTTCAAAATTTTCATTGTAATAAAAACCCTGACCTATACGCCAGGAGGGTCGATGTAGGAATTATTTTGAGAAATAAAATAAAAGTTCTTTGATTGAAATGTGATTGTATGATTGTTTGTTTTGTGGTATGTGTGTATGTCTTGGTATATGAATCAAAAGAATGAGGGATGAATTAAGATTGAACTATTGTGAGATTCTAATTCATCTTCTTTGTTTGGCTGTAGATAGTTGCGATGGTGAACTTATGAGCTAGAGGGAGACGTTCCAACGCTGCGGCAAACCTCTCCCAATAAGAGGGGGTGAGCCAAAACATGTCGGATATGGTACGTCAACTAGCTGTTGAAATCCGAAATGGTGGTGGAAGTAGTAGCAATGAAAAAGCACTACTTTGGAAAGGTTCAAAAAAGCAGGACCTGAATTTTCTGGTGGGAATCAGCAGAACGCAATAATTTTGTGGAAAGTCAAGACATTACCTTGGATGAATTCAAGCAAGTTTTTAACAAGAAGTATTTTCCACACCATATCCAACGTCGTAAGGAGAAAAAATTCTAGGAACTGGTGCGAGGATCAATGTCCGTATTACAATGCGAGACAAAATTCGAGCAGTTGCAACGATTTGCTATAGATGCCGATCCTAATGATTTGGTCAAGGCTCGATGGTTTGTCGATTGATTAAGGGATGGGTTGAGGGCAAAGGTATTGGTCTCTCAGCCTATGACTGTTGCCAAGGCAGTTGAGTTGACTTCGATCTTGGAGGATGACTTCAAGAGGACGCAGGAGAGGAAGAACAGCCTGATGACGAGTCGGGACCACAAGTTTAAGCGTTTGACTAGCAAGCAATTTGGGAACGACAATCGTAACAACAATCGACCAGTTAAGCAGCAGAAGCAGCAGCACCAGAATCTAGTGAATGTCCAAAATTGCCAACCTCAGCGGAACAAAGGTCATGGAGCTGCGAATTGCTGTAAATTTTGTGGACAACCTGCACATGCTGGTAAGCCTCGTCCACAAGAAACTCAAAGGTGCTATACATGCAACGAGATTGGGCACATCTCGCTGTACTGGCCTAATTGTGAGAAGGCTAGAGCGGAGCCAAACAAGAAGGTGCAGGCGTAGATCTTTGCTTTAACGTCGGAGGACGCTCGGGCTTCGGATGAGGTTATTGAAGGTACTCTTCTTGTCCTTAATAGCCTTGGTAGAGTTTTAATTGATCAAGGAGCGTCGCGATCGTTTATTTTCACTATGTTTGCTTCGAGTCTAGAGAAGACATTGTCTAGACTGAATTGTGATCTTGTAATTTCTACTATTAGAGACTCGGTTGTAGCAAGTGAGTACCTTGAGAACTCTCCCGTTGTAGTTAGGGATAGAGTCTTGAATGCTGATTTAGTGTTGCTTGATATGATTGACTTTGATGTAATTCTGGGGATGGACTGGTTAGCTAGATACTGCACTAATGTAGATTGCTGTAAAAAGAAAGTCTACTTCAGAATTCCCGGAGAGAAAGAACAAGTGTTCCAGGGGATTCGAGCTAGAAAAGAGAATTGTTTAATCTCAGCAGTAAAAGCTCAAAAACTTATGGCTAAGGGTTTAGTGCCTACCTAGTGTAGTACCCTTAGAGACGCCTACCCCAAGAATTGAGGAAATTGAGGTAGTGCGAGATTTCCCATAAGTCTTTCCGGACGAGTTGCCAAGTTTGCCACCAAGAAGGGATATTGATTTCACTAATGATTTGATGCCGGGGACAGCACCGATATCTAAAGCTCCATATCGGATGGAACCTGCGGAATTAAAAGAGCTGAAAGCGCAATTGCAGGAATTATTGGATAAACGGTTTATTCGGCCTAGTGTTTGCCAATGGGGAATGCCGGTATTGTTTGTGAAAAAGAAAGATGGGTCTATGAGGCTGTGTATTGACTATCGTATGCTGAACCAAGTTACAGTAAAGAACAAGTGCCCATTACCCAGGATTGACGATTTATTTGATCAGCTGCAGTCCGCAAAAATTTTCTCAAGGATTGATATGAGATCTAGATCCCATCAACTACGGATTAAGGAGGATATATCCAAGACCGCATTCAAAACCAGGTATGGACATTATAAGTTCTTGGAGATGCCGTTTGGATTAACAAATGAACCAGCAGTGTTCATGGACATGATGAAAAGAATTTTCGTGGATCTATTGGATCGGGTTTGTGGATGATATTTTGGAGTATTCAACAAGTTGGGAAGCTCATAGAAAATGCTTGACTCAAGTGTTACAGATTTTAAAAAACAATCAGCTGTATGCAAAATTTAATAAGTGTGAATTTTGGTTGGATAAAATAAATTTCCTTGACATCTCATTTCTAAAGATTGAGTATCTGTGGATCCAACGAAGGTGGAAGCAGTTTTGAACCGGGAACAATTGAAGAATGTGACAGAAATCCAGAGTTTCTTGGGATTGGCAGGATACTACCGAAGATTTATAGAAGGATTTTATAGCCTGCCGTATAGATCAGGGTTTTGAATTATAGATCTAAAGCTAAGGTTTTTTCTATCATCTGTCCCTAGGTTCTTATCTCAGATATACTCATCCAGAATTACTAGTGCTACTGGGATTGGAGCGAATTCAAAATCCGGATGTAGCATATACTCCCAAACGCTCATGTACAACCATCTGTAGCCTTTGGATCTAAACCTCACATATAGGGTATTCCACAATTCAGCATATGTTCTAGCCCGAACATAGACAAGATGCTCTCTAATGATCTGAGGTTCTTGATCAATATATAAGGATGGAGATCCATCCTCAAAATCCACTCGGATCTTGGGTGATGAAGGTCCCTTTCTATCTACCCACTCTATCGGAAAATCCACATCCATGACAGGGTCATAATCCAAGTATGGGTCGTACTCAGGATCACTCCTGGATAAAGGCTCTACATTAGCCGCTTGATTATGAAGTTCCTCTACATCAATCCTTAGAGGATCTGCTTCTGTCCTAATAACTACATTACCTTGCTTCCATTCTTCTAACCATTGTTTATCAACTTCCTGCTTCTCGCTCTCATAGATTCGCCCGTTGCTCGTCCTAGCCATTATACCTATACAAGAAATGTCATTAGTGTACTATAAGGTATGGTCAACTATCTCCAACTGATCCTTCTAAGTTTTCCTAGGTCATTTCTAATACCAACTAAGTTTTACTACATCACTTCATATATTATCAATGCTCTTTCAAGACTATGGCGCCCAAAATTTTAGGCCTCAATCAAAGTGCAAAAGTCATCAATAATACTAGTATTTTTGAGGTAAGAAACCCGAGACGTGACCGAATACTTGATAATCCTGTCGATTACGCCATCTCAAAAGGATATGTAATCGACACCACACATTCATATTCAGTCTCAAAATCAAACATTGTTAATGAAATGAAAATCCATAATCTTGATTAATCTTATTAGAATCATTAAAATAGTCAACAGACTAAAAATCACAAAAATTTTGGTTACAATCATAAGTTCAATAATAAGCAAAATAATAAATAATTTGCAATCTTCTGCTCGGCATAGCCAACAACTTTCCCTTGAACCCCGACATGTCTTGACAAAGTCCCTTTTCATGCCTGCATCAGAGGATGAATGAGTACTCCGCAAAAATACTCAATAGGATATAAAAACCCACAGAAATGCAATACATGGCATTGAAGAAAAGTTCAACTAAAGAGAATTAAATATTCAATGGTATCAGGATTGAACTCAGGGTTTATTTTACCTGAGAATAATATCAATCAACGACAACCCCAACTCATAAGTATGGGCAAAGAATAATAATAATCATGACTCCGAACAACCACAAGTGTAGGGAGAGAAGTTACCATAGTCAAGAATCTGAACATCCAAAGTGTAGGGAGAAGATATCAACAAATACTGACTCCAGACATCCATAGTGCAAAGAGTTTTCAATTTCTCCTCTCTGATCTTTCCACTCGCAAGTGGATATTTACGAATCATCCTAGAGATTCTCTTTGGAATCCGGCCATGCGTCTAGGAATGTTAGCCCCATCGGTGCTTACGGGCACAGTGGACGGAGACTACAAGACCTTCCGTAATATCTTGTAATCTATAACGTACCTAGAGGTCCTCCCTACCTAGAGCATACTATGATTCCACCTCGGAGAGATCCTCGCAAGGTCTCTAGTGGAGAAACAATCAATATCAATCTGGGCAATATCTCATAAGACAGAGGTCACAACACTGGAATTCACGATATCATTCACCAATACTTAGACTCACTTTAAGAGTACAAACGAGACTTCATTATCTCTATCATAATAAGACTCACCACAAGAGTACCAATGAGATTTCTAATATCTCAACTTAGACCTTGCGTAGCCCTAGATAGGAACACCCCCGAAATCAACTGAATACAAGAATCACATGTCCAAATTCAAATAAGATAAAAGGGTTAGAAGGTTTGGACCCTAGTTAGAAACTCAACGGACTCAAAGCTGTATACAAAAGCCAGAGACATTTGGAACACAACGTCACTTAGGCGCCTGGCCCTTCTCCTGGCGTCGGGTGTCCTCTGACCCTGGCACCAGTCAACCCTCAGCGGCAGGTTGAGCCCAGCGACAGGGCTAATCCTCGCGCCCTGGTAACCTTCCTAATTGGTCTATTGATTAAATAATTCATCATGCATCACATCAATCATTCAACATAGCAAATCACATGCCATAACCAAAATCTAAATAGGCAGCTAAATTTTCATAATTTAGACCAGTTTCCTAAATTAGCAATTTAGATTTAACATACCAAGTTTTCGGGTGTTACAACGTTAAAGTCAATGTCCCATCAATCATTTCCTTCTTTAAGGACCAACCCTCTGCATGAGCATGTTCAAGTTAGAAACGGCCTTTAAACCCCTGTTCTTTGGAACTTAAAGGGGAGCCAAACAGCTCCTAGGTGTTCTGTGTATGAGTTTTTTCAAGGTTTTATAACTAATACCTAGAATCGAAGGGTATGTCTGTCATATGTCAAACCACCAAGATTAAGGACAAAACATACCTCCGACATTCGTTCATCCATCTTCGAGGGAGAGCTAGAAGGGAGTGCAACATGTTCAAAATCCTCAACAGAAACAAGGCTACCAATGAAGGAAGACTAGTCCTTATAAACTTCATCCACATTAAATTCTTTCCCCAACTATGACACAATGGCAGACTCCAAAAGCTCTGCTTCATTTCTAATTGGAGGCAATGTCAAGATAATCATAATCAAGTAGCGCCTTTTCCCAACTATTTGGGGTCGACGACACGGATCTTACTCCTCCATTCCAGCCTGTTTTGGGCTACCTCTTTTGTAAGAGATAGTAAAGTCAAATCCTTTCTTATAATATGAAATTTTACCAGTACGAATTATCCAGAATTAATTTATAATTACAAACACGACAGCAGTATGTCTGTCATATGTCAAAGGGTATGTCTGTCATATGTCAAACCACCAAGATTAAGGACAAAACATACCTCCGACATTCGTTCATCCATCTTCGAGGGAGAGCTAAAAGGGAGTGCAACATGTTCAAAATCCTCAACAGAAACAAGGCTACCAATGAAGGAAGACTAGTCCTTATAAACTTCATCCACATTAAATTCTTTCCCCAACTATGACACAATGGCAGACTCCAAAAGCTCTGCTTCATTTCTAATTGGAGGCAATGTATAACATGAAATTTTACCTGTACGAATTATCCAGAATTAATTTATAATTACAAACACAACAGCAGTAAAGGTCTATCATGGATCCCACAAAACATAGAAGGATGCTAACAGAAATTGTCCCAGCTTGATGAAAAAATTTATTTATAATTGATACATTCAGTGGCTGAAAAGATTCCACTTAACCAACCCCATACAGATTGGCCACGAAATTTATGATGACGAATAATCCTATGTCAACTTTCTATGAAAAAACTAACCTTCATTCCAGTCATGCAACACTATCCTCGCTGCAGCTTCAGCATCCACGATTCCACCTTTTTTAAGTTTCCCCCTAATAGTAGCAACCTAAGTTGATGCTTGTACAATGACATCAGCTTTTGAGCTGGGCAAAGCTTAAGTATCTCCATAAGTACATAAATTTAACCCAGGCCCAGGAGCATACACATTTAGTCCATAAAACTTAAGGCTGATATCAAACCAACATAGGCTTTATTCTTGTGAAAACAGATGCAGCTACATAAAAAACAAACACAATAGGCTGACTAAGAATTAGGTATGACCCACAGAACATGCAATAATAATCATCCACCAATATGTTGATACAATAAAAACAAAAGGATCCCTCATACTATTAGCCATAGAAATCCTAGAATGGGTAAATCTGTCAATCAATGGCTAAGTATGTGGACCACAATCAGTGGATGCAACAACCATAAACGAACACAAAAAAGTTGGACTCATCATATTTAAAGCCATTACCTGAACCAACAGGATCATTTAACTTCTCAATCCGCTTGCAGTTGTGCAATGCTACTGATACACCGTTCTCCCAAGATTTAACCATCACAACACCAGGGCAATCAAGTAATTTCACATGCTTATCCAACTGAATTTCTTGCAATGATCTTGTAAGTCCAGGAGTGGAACCAACATTTGCAACACGGGCACTCTTCAAACTGTTTATCAGACTGCTCTTACCAACATTAGGAAGACGCACAACACCCATTGTAGTAGATAACTTGAGCTGGAAAAAGTAAATGAATCAGCGCAGAGTCAAATTCGTGTTAAGGTATGTAGCTAAAAAAGGAAAAGTGTAGAAGGAGAGGAACTGTCTATTTATATACTCCCTCCAAAAATATTGTCCTCATTAGAAAACCAAAATAATTTTGATTTTCTAATGAGGACAGTATTTTTTGATGGAGGGAGTACTCCCTCTTTCACATATTAATAACTCCAATTGGAAAAAAAGTTTGTCCCGTGTTTATCACTCCACTTTGCTCAAGTGACTGGGTACCTTGGAATTGGTGAAAATTAATGGTTAAGTAACATTCAAAAAGGAAATCAGTATTTTTTCAAATGGAGCTATTAATATGGGAGAGAGGGAGTATTAACTTGGGTGGTTTCTTAAACAAAAAAAAGTTTATCGCAAAATAAAATGGCTTGGTCAAAGTATCAGTAACACAAAAAAATATGGTAAATACTTCAGTCTTGCACAGATATTTTGGTATAGTACCTCATGACTTCGAGTATAATTGTTGAGTAACTTAATAAGAGTGTCAGCTCCAAGGTAATCACTTGTTTGCAGTATATCACGACGTTTTGTAGTCTTTGAAGCAGACTTCCATCCTAAGTTTGATCTCTGCTCCTGAATGCTGCATTTAAAGGCAACTGTAGGCAGTTCTTCTCCAAGATACTTTAGCTACTTCTCCGCAGCCTCCCGAGGAACAAGACCTATATTTGATGCATTATATGTCCATTGAGTCAGCGTGAATTTTTATACCACAAATATCAATAGTGTCATGCATATATTTAGAGGGGAAAAAAGTGATAGATTATATAGTACCAAAAGAACTTTACCTATTTTGTTTAGAAACAAAATCAGATGCTTTTCGGGACCTAATTTTTGTACCATCTTCTCCATATCCATACAGCGATCCAAGAGGATCGCGTGCATCAAGAACCTCCAAAATTACATCTGATGCTTCTACAACTTTTACCAACTCCTTGTAGAAAGCCCTATCCAATTTATCTGATATAAACGGAAATGATCCTATCATCATCTTCATCATATGCCTTATCTCAGCTATGTGGGGTCGGCGGCATGGATTATATACCACGTTTGACTCTTATCGAAATCAAATAGTACAAAATCCATACAAAGAAACATAGTGGCAAGTTTTTAAACCGGATGCCTTTCCTGACGCAATGCTCTGAAGAGAGGACGATATAAGAAGATTCAAGTCATCATATTCATCATACACCTTTCCAATTATGTGGATTGGCTTCATGACAAGATGGCATGAAATATTAATATAGCCATCTTCCATCACAAAGTGGGTAACAATGAAAACCAGTCTGCTTTTATCCTATAAAACTAAAAATAAAAAAAGAAAAACTAAAGGAATTTTTTTTATCCTATAAAACGTCCAAAGCACCAGTTTACCATGGTTTTTGCTATCCTTGGACATATTTTCCTTTCCCAACTGATTTGTATCAGGTGCATTAACAGCATCCTCTTCATCATCATCTAACAAACCTAACTTACTCTTTTGAGCCTAAAAAAACAAATACAAGACAGTCACCCAGTAAATCACATGGAATAAAGCAAACAGCCAAACACTAAGCTCAGATAAAAATATATGCAAAATATTCTCAGAGAAATAATGATTAAAAATGGCTATAGGAACTTGCAGACCATATTCACTACTCGACAGCAGCAAATAAATCAGAAAAGCCATCCCCATAAATGAGTAAAAAGGAACTGAGCAAAAATCATACAAATCTGGAAGTAATAAGATTTAACAGCAGGAATGCAAGGACGTTGAGGATAGATGGGAAGTGCAGCTCACCCTTTCGTTTCTACCAGCTTTCCTCTATTCCAACTCCTCAATTGCACGAGCTTTCCGGGCTTCAAGATTAAGCTCCTGTTCCATGAAAGGCCAATCATTGGGGATACCTTGATCCTTCTCAACTTTCTTTCTCTAAGCCCCAAGCTTCTGTGCTTCTTTTGCCTTCTTCTTATGGTGCTCCTTCACCTTCCTTAAGATGTTGTGCTTCTTCCTGAGTGGCACTCTCTTACTCTTACACTATATATACCAAATAAGAAAAGCTTGAGCAACAATTTAAATGGTTTCAAATACAAATAAAAGATAGAAACTTAAGCAAAATTCTCACTTTTGCTCTTGTTCACCATTGCTTCAGCTTCCTCGGCAACTGAATCTGTCAAAAAACAACCATTTCATCATTTTTCTGCATTCACAGAAGTAGAACTAACCATAATCAATTTCTAAGTTAATTAACAATCAATGATTTGAAATTTAAACAGAATAAGTTGGAAGTTGATATTCCAAACTGCTTGAATAGATTGAATGTAGTTATAATCAATTGCTAGGTTCGTTAACAGTAAATGACTTATAGTTTGAACAGATTATCATATATTGAAGAACCCAATTCCTATTTGTACAAACATGGAAGAAATAAGTTGAAAGTTGATATTAAAACTGTTTGAACACGGTTTCTGCAACCTGCTTGGTTCACATGACAGTTGCAGGTTCAAGCCATACAAAAGAGTAAAGAACACAAACACATAGCACACATAACAATTGAAAATCATCCTCAAGATAAGAAATATTACATCTTTTTTGCTCTGTTTGCTTCGACGTTATGCAAATGCCAATGAAAAGATAAGAAAAAAAAGGGGGGCTATAAGCGATTCAAAGATCAATGGAAACAGCATGGAGATAAAGGAAGAGAGAAGAGGTAGAGATGAAAACCTGGGGTGGGAGGAGGCGAGGCGTCGGTGGTTGCGGCGCGGGAGACGGCGTGGGAAAGAGGTAGAAGTGGAAGCAGAAGCGGGAAGGGTTCTGTGGAGAGTTTTCAAGTGCGAAAGCAACGTAAGGTTCTAACTTGCGGTATGTCTTTGGACCGCCCGATCACATCTGACGGCCTTGAGTTAGAGATGTCTTTATACCCTCTACCCTTCTATTCCATCTGTGCGAGAAAGTAAACTGAATTAGAAATCCAAAATGAACAAGTACTTTTGGACGGAGGGTGTATCTTGTTAGCCTCGGAAGCATTTTTGGTCGGCCTGGGAGGATGTCTGCCAGGAGATCTTGCAGTAGATGGGAGCTGTCAATCAACCATCATCAGGATCAACGGTGCACAAGCATGTCACGCGTGATCCAGTAGCTGAGTGTAGAGAGAGATAAAGGTGGGGAGGGGGGAGTGACACTCCCTTCAACAAAGAACCAACAAATAAGAGCATAATAACGTATCATAGTTATATCAGGGTTATAATTATGTTGTTATATATAGGAATGGAATGCTCCATAATCTGCATACTCCTTCCATCCAAAAAATCCTAGCAGCATTAAAAAATGAAAAGGCTATTGGCCTATAGGACCCACAACATGTAAGTAACCACTTACCTTGCGTGTGCACATGCATGAGGATAAATTGGCCTTCCAGTTCATTCATTTAATTTTGGATCCATAATTCTTGGAATGTTGCCAGTTTTTTTGGACCCACTGAGAATTTGCTACTACTCGAGGTGCTTTGCAGTTTTCAATAATAACTGCTTAGTATTTCGTCATATGGTTCTTCATTCTTTTAGCTTCAACTACCCTTTGTATGGTACAGAGTGAGTATATTAGTTTCTTATATAACACTTATCAAACATGGAAAACCTCACAAACAAGAATTTTGCCAGTTTTTCACAATTCTTCGAATATGCACATGCGTGAGGATAAATTGGCCTTCCAGTTCATTCACAATTCTTCCAATGTTGCGAGTTTTTTTTGGACGACCTACTACTCGAGGTGCTTTGCAGTTCGCAATAACTGCTTAGTATTCCGTCATATGGTTCTTTGTTCTTTTAGCTTCAACTACCAGAGTTAGTATATTAGTTTCTTATAACACTTACCAAATAGATCAGTAGAGGTTAGTCTACATGGAAAACCTCACAAACAAGAAGAGCTGAAAGGCAGATGAAGTAGTCACAAAAGATGGCAAGAGATACAAAAAACCGAAACCTACATTCTGGTAAAATATTTGTCATACTTGATCTCACTTAGTTGCATAACAAATGCAAAAACAAACTATTCACCTTTATGTTTGTTCCTTTTTTTAAAAAAAATTTGTTGTTTCTATTTACGTCACACGTATAAATTCATGTGCACTTAAACTAGTAATTAAAACAAAAATTGGACACCAACATCAATTTGCCGGTTATAATTTGTTGGCAAGTTCTTACAGGGTAGCACGTAATAGACGAAGTAGTGTTCCTGAAAAGGCAAATGTAAATTGAAGTACATGGCTTCAAATTGAGCTTATTGAAAGAAACGGTTCATCCCATAACTAATATGGGCGCTGCCCAACATAGTTGCCTGGTGGGTTATAGTTGCATATGATGAAGATTGCCCCACTGTTGCACTTCACACGTGCGCATCCTAGGCGCACCGAATTGGCCCACACCACCTGAGTGTAGTGCCCGCACGCTTTCCCGCTGGCACACGTGTTGCTGGTGTAGTTATAGTACTGTTTCTCGGCGACCCATGCGTTGACGCCGTCCCCGGCAGTGAACTCCCGGCCGTATCCCCAGAAGATGTTCTCACCATATGGCCCACCTGAATGAACCGTGGTGTCCCATGTCATAGGGTCCACCCCCACTTGCGCACGTGCGGCATTGTGGGGGTTGAGGTAGTCTTGTGGTGTGTTTTGGGCTAGGGTTATGTGGAACAGGTAAAGGCAGAAGGCAGCATGCAAAGCTATACCCTTCATTGATCCCATCTTTGTGAGTTTGTATGTCTTTATTTCAGTTTCCATTACTTGATCATTCAAGGTAGATAATGGTACTATATATAGTGTTGGTAAGTTTGCCTCCTGTAGCTTACAAGAGCCATTTTGCTTGAGTTAACATTCTAGCTGGTTTAAAAAGTTAAGCCAACAGTCAAGGACACTTGGTGGTACAATGAACTTATCATACTTGCACTTGCATTTCAATTGTATGTTATACTATGTTCAGAGAACGTGCGCAAATGAAGGAGAGCTTCCGTGTAACTTTACATTGTCAAATGTGTATTGCTTTGTTCTTATAGTAATAAGCAGATCCTCATATATACAATCTTCTTTGCTAATTTTATTGATCAATGTCCAATTTAATACTAATCGGTGCAAACATTCTGGCCATATGAAACTACGTTTCTTGGTTTACTAGCACATGGCCGGGGGAACATGTAACAAGGATATGCATGCATTTCATCTTGCCCTCCATGTGACCTGATAGCTTATGGTCAACAAAATCAAGGATGGTTCAAAACAAAGAATATTATGCCTACTCTTCATTAAAGACTACTCCATACTGGTAAATTTGTTTCAGCATTACGATAGCAAATCCTTTTTATCCTTTAAGAAAAGTGGAAAATCTGCTACTTGAAGCTAGTGATTGCATTTACTTTTGCACAGAATACAGGTTGGATACAAGTTTATTTGGAAAAACCTTGTGTTAATAATAATTTTGGTCAAAGGGAGTACAGTTAGGGTTACTTGTGCATAGAGTATTAATTTCATGCCCCAAATTTCCAGCCATAGATTGGAGTATATATGTTTTTAATGTTGAAGACTTGATGCGTCACAGATACGCCATCATACACACCAATACAATGAAAAGTGTATAATGACGATAAAATAGGATAGACTATTTATAAATAAAATTTAAAATAAAAAATAATAATAATATGATGTGTTATAATGGTCCAAAGCCATATTATAAGAATTCTCAAAATAAACTGAAAGTCTAAAAATCTAAGCAACGAACACCTTGCTATGACGAGCATTAATTTGCTATCTTCTATTATTTATCTTCTACTAAACTTATATGAGAGGATGCATGAGTATGAATGCCCAACTGTCCTACATGAAGTTGTCAGTCAAAACTCCACTTCAACCTTGCTTCCACCGGTCCAAGCTCCTCCACCGCTCCTCTGGTCGGTCCAGTAGGGAGAGGGAGAAGTGAGAGAGAAGAAAGAGGAATTTGATAGAGAGAGAGAGAGAGAACTTAAGTCAAAAAATTGAGAAGAGAGGGGGGGCCAACTGCTCCTTTTATAGACTAATCCAAAGAGTCCTGCTCCTAGTGGAGTTAGGATCACACTCTCGCTCATGTATATCTAGTCCTAATCCAAATACATCCCCTCCTAAAATGGGACGACACAATTTTCTACCCACTTATCTCTAACGTTCTAGCAATTCCATGTTATCCAATTCTCTTCTCGTGTTCATCCTACTTCATCTATATAAGTCCATGTTATAAAATTATTTTCTTAAGTCTATCCCAACTCCAATATGATCCAAAGAGATATTATACATTTTTTACAATCTTATCTCGAACATTTAATAAGAATCCTAACCGCCCATGCCCCAAATCCTTGAGGAGTCCTGATGCTGACCAATTTACTCATACTTATCCAACCAGCAACTAATAACAAAGCAACCTGATCAGGGTTTTTAATGAAAAAAAATTCCCTACACAATTTTAGGGACATTGCAATTAACACATACAAGAATGGAGAAGATATTTCTAATTGAGCATTGCGAGTATGCATCACAGCTCACACCCATTGCATGTTAATTTGAATCGTCCAAATGTACTACTTTAATGTCCTAAGTATATACTATGGTCAGGTGATTGGCCATGGTGCTTGGTGATGAAAATATTTTGTTTATCAAATTTCTACTATGATGTTGTGTACGCCAGCTCAGGGGCAGGGTCTATCCCGACTTGCATTACTTACCATTCTTAGGACTTACTATGTTAGGATTTACTTTACTTTTCAGTATTTTCTTTTTGCGATTCAATAAACTATAATATAGGAGGGAATGGGATTTGATTGTAATAGACCAGCTGATGGCCATCCAGTGGTATGTGGCCCATTAGGTGGCATGTCTCCCTAGCGAGCTCCGCCCTCCCTTATAAGGGAGTCTCCTCCCTCTTTCGATGTTATGTAATAAGAAACTATCTTTTCTTCTTCTTCCTTCGTCTTTTCCTCCCATTTCCCTCGCTTGAAGCTTGGCACTTCGCAAGCAGCCGACCACGGTCCCAGAGATGCAGCTCGAGAAAGAGAAGGAGAATGTGGATGAGTCCCAAACCAGCGGCCGACTTGACTAATGCCGCTGTGATCTTCATGATTGAAGCAATGACCACCCAAATTAAGCAACTCACCAAGGCGGTCACACAACTTCAATCAGCCCCTGCAGTGCCCCTCTTGCCCACACTGCAGACAGCTAAGGCTAAGATGGGTGAGCCCTCCCAACCCCTTGGCCCTCGCGCTTCTGGCTTTCAAGTGTCGTTGGAGAAAGATGTGCACCTCTCCCCATTATGTTCGCTTTGGCACCTTCGATCAGCCCAAGGAAGAGGGTCGCGCATGCATGGACAAACGAGGACTTCCAGGTGTTCGGTTAAATGCCTCAATGACAATAAATCCCCGAAACCTATCCCATGAATTTGAGGAAGACTGGGAGGAGTATTCTGGATCTCGTGGAGGACCTCAGGGTGGGGCCGAGCCACGTTGGCTTGCCTTCAGCTCCCACGCTATAATGGGGACGAAGATCCAGTGGAATGGCTTTATAAGGCAGAGAAGTTCTTCGCCTACCAGGGAACACACTTCGAGGCTGAACGATTGCGCATAGCCGTCTTTCACTTAGACGGCGGTGCCTTCGTATGGTTCTAGAGCTTTGAGAATGAGGTCCGCTTTCCAACTTGGACCTCTTTCGCCGACGAACTTTGCGTCCAGTTTGGTCCCAATGCGTTCCAGGACTTTAAAGAGATGCTCTCCACCTTGCGCCAGATTACCACGGTGCGAGCATTAAAATTCCAAATTCATGAAGATCGCTAACCGTCTTCTTGATTAGCCGATGGCGGCCTTAGTGGGGACCTTCAAGAGGGGGCTCAAACTTGAAATTTCGGATTAGATGTGCCACTTCCATTGCACTTCGATGCGAGAAGTAGTGCATCATGCAAAAATTGAAGAGGAAAAGCTTGCCTGGCAGCGACGGGGAGGCTGATTTGGCCCATCTCTATGGGATCCAACTAGCCTGGCACCATCCTCTCTCTTAGCGCCAGGCCTTACCACCAGCTGAACCAACTAGCCCTCCGGCCTTGCTGCCCCTCCAGTCTGCTGCCTCACTGCTACCCAAATAGATGGGAGGTGCTCTAAGGGCTTGTGCTTTAAATGTGATAAGAAGTTCGTGCCTGGCCACCATTGCTCTTTCCGAGCAGCTTGCTCGTTGAGGAGGTCGACGAGGAGGATCTTTCATCTTCCCTAGATGCGCGGAGTCTTTACCCCTCGTACCATGCGCGTCCAAGGTTACCTCAAGCGGCAACATGTGGCCATCCTAATCGACAATGGATCCACCCACAGTTTCATCAACGATAAGGTGGCACAATGATTGTGTTGTTATGTGTCGGATTCCAAGCCCTTTGACGTCTTGATTGGCGATGTAAGCATCTTCGGAGCTCTGAGATGTGCGCGCAGGCTACATTATCTATTCAGGGCCATACCTTCACCACTGACTTATACTTGTTACCACGAAGGGGGTGGACGTGGTGTTGGGAGTCCAATGTCTACAGGAACTTAGCAACGTAGTGTGGAACTTTTGTGGCATGATCATGAACTTTGAGGTGCTCGGGCAGCGGGTGCGCATCTAGGGTTCATAGTCGGGCTCTTTGCAGTCTGCCCAGTCGGTGAGCTCACTCTTTAGATTTGCACCTCAAGGATTTTTCCTCCAGCAGCGTGCAACAATTAATGTGCGCCGGGATAGTCTTCCGGAGGACCTTCTTACCCTCTTGGCAGAGCATGAGGACATATTTGCTGAGCCTAAGGGGCCTCCACCGGTGCGATGCCATGACCATTAGATTCCTATTATTCCAGGTGCTTTGCCGGCTAATGTCCGTCTTTACCATTATCCTCACATACAGAAGGCTGAAATTGAACGATTGGTGTTAGACATGCTCGAGACAGGTATCATCCAGTCGAGCACTAGTTATTTTTCTTCTTCGGTGTTACTTATCCGGAAGAAGGACGGGACTTGGCACTTCTGTGTGGACTATAGGGCACTTATTGCCATCACCATCAAGGATAAGTATCCTATTCTGGTGATTGAGAAGTTACTTGACGAAATTGGTCGGAGCTATTGTCTTCAACTATTTTGATCTTCGTTCAAGTTATCATCAAATCCGAATGCTACCCACCGACATTCATAAAATGGCATTTCTTACTCATGATGGACATTTTGAGTTCTTAGTCATGCCGTTTGGGTTAACCAACGCACTTGCCACCTTCTAGAGTCTCATGAATGATCTGTTTTGCCCTTTCCTCCGCTAATTTGTCTTGGTCTTTTTTTATGACATCTTGATCTACAGCACATCATAGGCAGACCAGTTGGAGCGTCTTAGGTCCGTTTTCTCTATTTTGCGAGTTAATTCATTATTCCTTAAGAGCTCGAAGTGCTCCTTTGGCAGTGAACAAGTGGAGTATCTTGGCCATATTATCTTTAGTGAGAGGGGTGCTAATGCCCCTTCGAAGGTGACTGCTATGCTTTCATGGCCGACCCCCACTTGTGTACAGGCACTTTGCGGATTTCTGGGACTCACAGGGTATTATCGGTGATTTATTAGTCAGTATGGGTTGATTGCTAGTCCCCTCACTACGCTTCTCAAGAAGGGGGCATTGACATGGACGGAGGCGTTCGAGAGGTTGAAGCGGGCCATGGCTACTGCTCCTGTGTTGGTGCTTCCCAATTTTGGTCTCTCCTTTATCATCAAGATAGATGCATTGGATGCCAGTCTTAGCGTCGTCTTACTTCAGAAGGTTTCTATTGCCTTCTTCAGAAGGAGATGCTCGTCATAGTGTACGATGTCACCAAATGGCGCCTTTACTTGCTCAGCCACCGTTTCCTCATCCGCATAGACCATAAGCCTTTGAAATATTTCCTTGAGCAAAGGGTTTCAACTCCAGCTCACCAGTGGTAGGTTAGCAAGCTCTTGGGGTATGATTATGAGGTAGTGTACAAGAAGGGATCAAAAAACACTGTGGCAGATGCACTCTCTCGCCGCCCTGAGGAGGGCTCTTGCTTCGCGCTCTCTATACCCTCTTGCCCGTTCGTTCCAGATCTATGGCGAGCTTATTTAGAGGATTCATCCACCCACGAGTTGGTTGCTCGTCTGTGCTCAGATTCTGCTGCCGTACCTTGTACAACTATCAACTAGCATTTTGAATATCTCTTGTTACTCATAGCCAAACCATGTTTGATGTGTTGCTATTTCTATTAACTAACGAAACCAAGAAAACTTTAGAAGCACAAATAGTACGAATGAACGCACAAAACACTACCCTAAAATAGTATTTGCAACACCACACCGAACAACATACTAACTGTACTATTTGTCCCCAAAATCCAAAGAATGTCAATTGTACCTCGAGAATGTCAATTGTACTTCTACCTATTGAGTTATTTGTTTGGATTTCTAAAACCTTGTTTCATTTTCAGCTCAATAGGAGTTTTTTCCATATTACCTAATCAATGAGCCCGGATTGCCATATTACGTACCTTACCTGGTTTTTTCGGGCTCATGCCATATAACCTAGTTTCGACACCTACTCTTCCCATTTTGCCTCCTAAACCCTAACCCTAAACGTTTTCTATGCGTTTTCCCGGGTTTCAGGTTTTACACTTCAACATATCCTATCTCCTTCATTTCTAGTCCATTTTTGCCTATTTTTTTTTGTTCCTTATTTTTAGTGATCTTTATTATTATTATGATATCATAATAATTTTAAGATAATATCTAAAAAAATATAATAAAATCCACAATATACAGCATGTGGTGTCTCAACATCCTTATGATATCATCAAAAGAAAGAGTACTAAAAATAAGAAAGAATGATAAAAAATGGGTAAAAACGGATACGAAATTAGAGAGATAAATCGTTAAAGTTTATACCAAAAAAATGTTATTTCAACCTATCGTGTAGTCGAATACACAAGCTTTAATGATTCACATCTTCTTCATTTCTGATCTATTTTTGCCCTTTTTTTTATTCATCTTTATTTTTAGTGCTTTTTTTATAAAAATGATATCGTAAGGATGTTGTGATACCACATGCTATTTATCGTGAATTTTACTGTATTTTTTAGATATTATCTCAAGATCATTAAGATATCATCATCATAAGAAAGAACACTAAAAATAATAAAAAATGAAAAAATGGGCAAAAACAGATAAAAAATGAATGGAGATATAAATCGTTAAAGATTATCCCCAAAAAAGCTATGATAGCAATTTTTTTGGGACAAGCTTTAATGATTCATATCTCCTTCATTTGTGATCTGTTTTCACCCAATTTTTTTTATTCTTCCTTATTTTTAGTGATCTTTCTTACAATGATGATATCATAAGGATGTTGAGACATTTTATGCTATTTATCGTACATTTTGTTATATTTTTTTAAAATATTATATCAAGATCATTATGATATCATCATGATAAGAAATATCACTAAAAATAAGAAAAAAAATGAACCAAAACGGATAAGAAATGAAAGAGATATGTACGATATGTTGAAGTGTAAAACATGAAATCAAAGGTAAATATGGAAAATGCATAGAAAACGTGTAGGGTTAGGGTTCAGGAGGGAAAAATGGGAAGATAAGGTGTCGAAAGCAGGTTATATGGCATGAGCCCAGAAAAATCCGATAATATGGCAATCCGGGCTCATTAGCCAGGTAACATGGAAAAACCTCGCTCAACTATAATGCTTTATGATATGCGAAAACAAAATGATTCAGCAATATTAACCATATGCAAGGATCAGACATTAACTTCCAATGACCATTTCTCATTTCCCATATGTCAATGATCATGTTCTATGACCAATTTGACATAGGATCAGACTTCCAATGTCATGATCAATAATTGGCAACAATAGTATAAAACGATGATATATAAAATTGGTCAGAATATCAATATCAATGTGTCTGAACTAACGGGTGTTGGTAGGATGGACAGGACCATGCCTGAGGAAGCTGAAGGCTTGAGCTGGAACCCTCACTTCCTTGGCCATCCCATCCGGGATTATAACATATTTACCCAGTGCGTATGGGTGGGTTTGTATGTGTTCGAGGGGATTGGCAGTGAAATACGGTTCCCTAAGTGGTCATTGTGATGCCCATTTTAATTGGGTCCTAAGTACTTGTATACCCCCATTTAACAAAAAGAATGTGTTAATGTGCCTAATTAATTGGACATAGATTACACCACAAACATCTATAGTATTTAACCTGTCTAATGTGAACGTGCCTCCACATTCCTGTCCACTCCTTGCTTCAACTCACCCTTATTGGCCTTTGCAGAGCGACAAGCCAATCTGATCGACTGCGGGATGGGTGACCAGTGATTGATTGTATTTTTAACTATTTTTACTCGCAATCGCAAGAGACTACGTATTGTCTAGTGGAAACGAGGTCGAACCCAAAGGACTTGGAAGATTAACTTAATTCTAATGAAAGATTGAATTTTAATGATTTAATTAACTAAAGAAACAAACTTTAATAAGAAATCAGATGAATGAGAATATCAAAGCGTCGAATCCACCACTAAACATGCAATTACTACTCTCAATTATTATCTCCACAAATTGATATGATACAGTAATTTATGTTCTTGGCTGGACACACAAATTACCAATGAATGAACTACACGTTCTTGTCCAGACACGAAAAATTCATCCATTATAAATTAATACAATTAACACTATCCTTGGCCGGGCATAGAATCAATCATAATCCTGTTATTATCTAGACACAGGAAATATCAAGATCAAATTTCATTAATCATTCATTAAGTCTCGGTCAAAGCACTTAAGAGGAATAACAATAAAATCGCATTAAGCATATTCATATCAAATTTCACTAAATTAAACAAAAAAGAGTAGCATATACAAATTTAGGGCTTCATCTAGCCTTGATAAGAAAATTAGCTAGACATGGAATAAGAGAAAGAAGAAGTAGCCTCATTCGTCAGATTTATGTTCACTATTCACAGAAACACTGTAGCAGTAACACTGTTCACAGGTTACTGTTCATCTTCTTCTCGAAATCCCGGTTACTGTAGCACCTCAAATTTTACTGTAGCAGTTCAGATTTTGGTCCAAGATCACGGCTTTCTCCCGGCAATCGACTCTCCTCCTCCACCTCCGACCAAAGCCTTGCCGGAATCCGGCGAAAATCACGCCCAAAGCGTCTGTTTTCCGGCCCGAAAATCTCACTATACGTCTCTGTTTTCTCTCGTGTGTAAAAGCTCTCTCTTTTATAGGCGATCGACTGAGAATCCCAAATCTGAACGCCGCCTCTGTTATGGACTCCAACTACTAATCGAGCACACCTTCATCGCGTTTCCAAATCGAATCCGAAATCGATTAGGAGTCTGTCCGTTTTCCCGATTGAACACCATCTACCGTCCGTTCCTCTGCCACCGTTCATCATCATCAAGCGTTGTCGTGCTCGTCATCATGGTCGATCGAGCCCAGCCTCACCTCTATCGCCATCACATATCAGAACCCAGCTCGGCCCGCCGTCTTCCATTTCTCCTTCGTCCTTGCTCTTCACCATGACTGGATCTGCAAGTAGCCACTTTTCTCTGTTAATCGCTCGAACATGGCTGCCTTTCTTCGTCTCTGCTCAATCACAGACTCTGTCGTTCATCTTCCCCGTCACCGGCGTCTTCATCTTGCTCGAACAGGACTCTGTTTCTCCCATGGCTCAGTCCGCCGTCGCTATCCTTCACCGGGCCTCCATCGATCACCGTCGAGCACCGCCATGGTCAAAACCGCCGTCGATCGTCGCCGTGGCTAGAACCGCCGAGCTCGACCCATAACCACCACCGGTCGCCATCATTCCTTCGCCGATGCAGAGCTTCGACTGAAAGGCCGAGCTTTTGCTCGGCCGGTTTTTTTTCTTTTCTTTTTTTTTATTTAACCGAACCGGAACCAGTTTTCCTTCTTTTTTTTTTCTTTTTCTTCCTTAAAACCCGTCGTATTGCTTTTGTTCATCGGATCTCATCTGGACTCATTTGACGTGTTTCACTTTGGTGATCTGTAATTGGGACTTTAAAAACCTGCGTAAATAAAATTAAATATAATTTAGACGCATTATAAAATATAAATCTATTAAATCCAATTAATGCATCTAAATTAATCAATTAAACGTATTTCTTTATTAGACTCCTAATTACTCACCTAATCATGAATAATCATTAATTATCATTATTTTAACTAAACTTACGACTAACATATAGGTAGAAAGACATATAAAAATGTGTATATTTTATAGATATTAACCAGCCTCCGGTCGCACAGTGGCAACCAACCTCATTGACATGATAGCAATAATCGGAGCTCAGCTGGTCCATGGCTCCATTTAGGAAAGAATACGTGTCACCTCTGCATGCTACCAATGGCTTCCAACACCTCTCATAGAGGTAGTTCCCATAACATAAGCTTCTCGTATTGACATGGAAAAATCCAGCTTGTTATCAGGCTTGGCCATGGCTGCAGCCATGAAAGCGGCTGTGGCTGCTGCAAGGCATGCTTGTATTAGAAATCTTGGCCTTGATGGAGCCATGTCCAAAATCTTTGGAACACTTGGGATACCTGTTTTTATTCTTGGACTTTTAAATAGTTCCAAAATGTTTTTATGGTGGCAAAAGTTTTAAGTTCCTTTTTTATGAATGCTTTCAGTTCTCTCACTATTAATTGCTTAACTTTTTTGTTTGACATTCTTCATTCTACTGTTACACTGTACACCATAAATGTAGGCGTAACCTCGTTCTTGTAGGAGTTACTTCAATTTGACTTTTACCTTTGATGTTTTCAAATGCATTGTTTTCTTCCTTATTGCTGTTTTAAAACAAGCTTGTTGACTTTTATGTGAGTGAGGGGAAAACTTTGTATAAAATTAAAGAGTAAAAACATAACTTCATTTAACTGCATAACAGGACAAATAAATTAATCTTCAAGGAGAAATGATCGAAGAAGTGGAATTATTGATTGCCATTTTGTGCATGACACATCTTTTGTTTTTGGCCAGAATTTCAAATGCTCTTTCAATTCCATATATGACTTCTGTCCACGTTTGAAATATTATGAACTGCAAGGAGATGGTTATTTAAAGTCAATAAATTCCATCATTAGAAATTCGTTAATCAAATGCATGGAACACTTCCAACCATAGTAATAAAACTCATTTTTTTACTCCAGAAACTTGGCGAGTTGACTCGGCTCGTTTGCTAACCGAGTCGAACTCGTCTGCATACTCCACTACGTAAGACTCCTTTGATGGCTCCATTGACTCTCCGAGTCTTGTAAATCGAGCAACTCCATTGACTCCTTTGCTCCTGTACAACTGTTTTCCATGGAAAACTAATTCATGAAGACTTAAAAACCTAAAAGGGAGGAATTGTCATTAGCATGAACCGCCTCATTTTTATTTGTCGATTTAATTAATCACTGAAGCAACCAAATGCTGATCAAGTATCATAGGAATGCCACTTGATAGGTTGTTCAAAATGTGAGTGATAAGGCATATATTAGACTATATATGCTTCAATCGATTTGCATAATGATATCTATTTGCATTACTATAGAGAGAAATCCATGGAACATAGACTTTAGAGTATATCCTAATTAAGGCTGACGACAAGAAACTTACTCTAGGCATGCAGAAGTGAATTTAAGCTTTCGAACACACTATTATGAATAGAGGTACTTCCCCATTTGTCTTATAACTATATTTCACGAATGGAAGACGCCTACATGTTCAAAATGTGCATCATTCGACCCTGTGGTTAGTTCATGCAGATTGGCAAGTTATATATACCGAAGTTCAGGCAACAGCCTCATCGGGAAGAGGGAGATGACCATGTTACCACCCTCAAGCGAGGCCCTCGAGCATTCATGCAGATGTTACATATCAGGCAGAGAATATTGGGCGAATCCCATTGGCAAATCAGGTTGAGTACTCAATATCTATTCAAACCTTGGCCAAATCAGCCGTTCCTACAAATCCTCCACAGAATGATCCCAAGGCTTCCCGTGTTGATCCCCTCTATACGGAGCCACCTCAAAATCAGGTGGAGTTAGTTCAGATTGAACCCATATCTCCTTAATTATTGGCCGAGATAGTTCATGATATTAATCCCCCATATGCCAGTTGCTCCTCCGCCTTATTTCAATGTGTCTAGTATACCAGGCTGGCCGTGTATATCTGTCACCATTCTCGGACTACCAGGTTAGTTACAAGGGGAGGTGAGGTTTTTATTGTAGAGTCGCTAATTTATACTCTCTGTATTTGTAACTCTAATGTTGACATTGACTAAAAACAGTCACAAAAGAGAACAGTAGGGAGGGTCTACATAGATGTGACATATCGAACTCTCATAACCAAAGTTGGAGAAAAGCAAAGCCAATTAAACATTCCACCCTTTATTGAAATAAAATGACAATTGAGCAATTAACATGTAAAATCACTTAATAAGGACGCGTCCCAATGTAGTTCCCTGGTGGATTATAGTTGCAGGCGATGAAGATGTTTCCATTGTGGCACCTCATACGAGCGCAGCCGAGTTCCACCGAATCAGCCCATACAACCTGAGTGTAGTGGCCACAGGATTTGCCTGGTGCACAAGTATTGCTAGTATAGTTGTAGAACTCCTTCTCACCAGCCCAAGAGTAGACAGCAGCAGTGGCTGTGGAGCCTATTAAGATGTTCTCACCATACTCACTATTTGAGTGGATCAGCTGGCAGTCAGCTTTCCTCGTTCTGGCATACTTTCGGGCATAAGCAGCCACTTTTGGGCTCCATTTCATGGGGCCTACTCCTACTTCTGCTCGCACTGCATTGTGAGCCTTGACGAAGTCCTCTGCGGAGCTGTGCCGGGCTAAGGTTTTGTGGATTAGGGCAAGGCACAAGACAGCAAACAAAGCTGAAAGCCTTTTTAATGCTGATCCCATCTCTTGTGAATGTTCCAATATTCCTGCCATCCGAACACTTATTCCAATCAGTGTCCAAAAAAAAGAAAGTTGGATTCGCTACTACCATTTAAATTTAATAATCTGGATTAGAAAACAAAATGAACTGATTAACTCCGTTTAGATGTAATAGACTGGATTAGAATCGAAAACGAAGAAAGGGAGTATATTTGCTATACTCTTGTTATTGCAGTATCTTACTTTAATCAGTGCCAAAAACAAACCCTTCTTCACTCTCCAGTTTTAAATCCGGATAAGAAAACAAAAATGAACTGATAATCTCCGTCAAGATGTAATAGTCTGGATTAGCAAACAAAAATGAACTGAGCATAATTCATTAGTTGTTTTTCTTTTTGGTTTTTTAGTCCAAACAATAGAATCAGACAAAGGGATTAGATCGTTCCTCAGAAAAACAAGATTAAGTGCGTATAACAGCCTCTTAGAGCAATGTATCGCCTTGAATCCCCTCGAAACTACGTCTCAAGACTAAAATTAATGGCCGAACTTGCGAAAGTCAGGCAAAGAAACAATATTGTAGACAAAACAAAAGAGTAAATCATAGCCATTTTGCTTCAAGATATAAAAAGCATATGTGAATCGGTTCCCAAAAGAAAAATGTTGAGTAGTTACCTTTTGCTGCAATGGAAGAAGAGCAGAGTTTCTGATCCTTTTATAGAGTATCACATATCAATATTTAACCGAGTCTCGGAATACCGCTGATTTTAGCCCATGAAATAGGGCAGAATCCACTCTTGTAATTTTGAAGAGGTCTGTTAGTTAAAAAGTTAAAATATAGATACCATGGCACAAAATAAGACTTGGTAGTTGTCCCTTTTCAGCCGCTCCAACTTCAGGCTCCCTCCATTCTGCAATTGGAGTCCGCCTTTTCTACTTGCATGCATAGTTTCAAGTTTAATGAAATTTTGGCAAAACAGGCATCAACCATGTTATTTTTAGATTTCTTCCGTTCGAAAATTTCTCCGCAATTTCGCAAAATTTACTGCTTAGGGAGGTATTATTGGATTTTTACATTTTAGGCAGAATATTTTTCAATTTATTAAGTTTTAAGGAGCAAATTTTATTGTTATTTACATTTTAGGTAGATAATTTCAGGGTTTTTTTTTTGTTGAGAGCATGTATATTTTAGTATCATCCCTTTTCTTTCACCTCCTCTTCCTGCTCCTTTCTTCCTCTTTCTATACTCCCAAACTTTTCAACAAATTTCCGAAATGAAAACGAAAAAGCCCCTCACCGAAATAAACTGAAATTAAAACATTGTGGCTATGCTTGCATGCAGGAACCACTATCCTTTGTACTGCCTACTGCAAAAAACAATTCTCGTTTTAGCTACCATCTCCGACAACGACTAGTAATATCGATTTCTTTCCCAGTGTTCATTCATCTTTTCCAGAGTCCTATGCTTCTGTTGACTGCCACTAGACTTTGTTAATGGAAAAAAGTTCGAGAGTAAGTTCCCTAGAAACGATTGTTTAAGGGAAATCACCATTTCTGATTTTGATCTTCAGTTTGACTAACATTGAATTCTTCTCTAACAATGTTTTAACGTACAAAAATCCGACACCAACAGATACCACATTAAATTGTCTCGATTGGAAATCAAAATGATCTATTCTTGTGAGTATATCTTATGAAAGTCTGCTGCATGACGTATAAGGTTTCTACCCTTATTTACGTTTCAACACTTTGCTAGTGCTCATGACATATAATTATTGGCATTATTTTACCAATTCTATATGACCAACCTTTGGATGAAGTAACTTGTTGGAGTTCATAGAGGAATTATATTTTTGCGAACTCCAACAATGTCATGGTCATAGTTTGAAAATTCGGTTTTGACTCTATGGACTGACCCACCGATTCAGCAAGAAACCGAGTCAGACTTGGCTGCAAACTCTAATCTGCATGACTCGGCTGATGGCACCATTAACTCGCTGAGTCAGCTCTTCGATTCCGGAAAACTCGTGAGTCAGAGGAGTCATTTAAAAACCTATTTTACTTCAATGCTACCAAATTAAAACGTAACTATGGTAACTTATCCCAATTAAAATATTACTGCATTTTAAAAAGGATATTCATATGAGCAATTAAAGTAGTGCATTGATGTTTATGCACAATTTCCATTAGCAATTTAATTGCCAAAGGAAAACCTTCCATTAGCAATTTGTGCCTTTTTGTCTTGCCAACGAAATTTCTTTCCACCATTGCAGTTACATCTAAAATTGAATACATATCCCAATAATATGGAAAGCATCCTTTATGATGATAGTTCATACAAATTTGTGCCTTTTTGTCTACAATGACCCAGATAAGGGTCCTTGGACAACCGTCTGTTCGAGGACCAGCGAGGGTGGCCGGAGGCCAGCAATATGGGTCACGTTGTGGGTGGCGATGGCCGAGTAGATGGCCTCAGCGTCGAATTTGCGGAGGCAGATGTTGGTGCCACTCCCTAGGGGAAGCTCCACCCGTTGGCGTGGAACATGGCGAGGGTCCTGAGGTAGACCGGCCGCGGAGGGAGCAGCCAGGCAACCATGGTGTCAATCATCATGATGAAGAGGCACAGTGGCAGTGGACGACGCCCTTAGGGGAGGAGGAAGGGCTCTCCTTTTTCACTAAGCTTGACACCAAACCACGAAATTCCAAGGGCCCAAATTCCAGTACTCTTCAGTCTTCACTGAGCAAAACCCCTGATTTATGTGCAAAGCTTCCACCTTTCAGTCAATTCCCAATCAGCAGAGCTCCCCAAATAGACTTGTTCCCCTAAAGAAGAAACCCTAGAAATCAATCCAATCTTGCAGCCCTTGATTTGAAGAGGCTTCAACTACTACCCACCTTGGCTTTCTACCTTAATATTTTAATCAGTCTGGAAAATGGGGATGTCACCCCCCGGGGTTGGAGGAGGAGAGAAGGGGGCGACTGGCGGCGGTGGAGGACGAGGAAGGAGGAATGAAAAAAAAAGTATTTTGTCCGTGTTCGTGTCTGCTGGACACTAGACACAGACACGGCCAACAGAGTGGCGGACAACCCTTTCACGGACACAGACGCGAGTAATCTCTGTCCGAGGTTGTCTAATCCGAGAACAGCCCTAGCTGTCAATATTCATCATCAGGATCAACGGTGCACAAGCATGTCATGCGTGATCCAGTAGCTTAGTGTAGAGAGAGAGATAGAGGTGGGGAGGGGGGAGTAACACTCCTTCATTCAACAAAGAACCAACAAATAAGAACATAATAACGTATCATAGTTATAATTATTTTGTTATAGGAATGGAATGCTCCATAATCTGCATACTCCCTGTGTCCAAAAAATCCTGGCAGCATTAAAAAATGAAAAGGCTATTGGCCTATAGGGCCTACAACATGTCAAGTAACCACTTACCTCGCATATGTGCATGCGTGAGGATAAATTGGCCTTCTATTCCATCTGTGTGAGAAAGTACGAATTAGAAATCCAAAATGAACAAGTAATTTTGGACGGAGGTGATGCAACACTCGAAAAAATTGGTATGTTAACTAAAAGCTTCTATTTTAGGAAACTGTTCTAAAATAGGAAAGTTTTGTTGCTTGATTTGATTTCTAATTGTGCGATGTGCTTTGATGTGTTATTTGACTTTTATGATGTGGAATGAATTAGCAATCACTTGGCTAATCAGGGCATAGCACCAGGATGGGAGGGTTGGTCCTGGCGTTGAGACCAGCCTGGAGCCTGGGTCTGAGAACACCTGACGCCAGGAGTGGGGCCAGGCACCAGGGCATGTGTCCAGTGGATGAGACTCGTGTGAATTTCATAATTAGTTAATTAATTTTGGTTTTGATGCGTGGTTCGTGGTCTACACGAGAGGGTGTAACGAGCAGTGCAACTGCGGGACATCGAAACATGTGCGCGAAGGACTCAAGCCAAGATGCAAGGACTTGGACATAGACCACGTGGCACTGGCCCAGGGCTGTCATGTGAACGTGGATGACATGGCATAAGGTGATTTCAGATGGTTGGACTGAATCGTGGTGCAATGATTCAGTTTGACTTACTCGCGGTAAATAAAAAAAGTACTGCGAAAAACTGAAAAGTTACTGGATTAGTTGAGATAATTAAGGAGGATAAATCTTAATTAAAAGAAGGTAATTAATTCACTTTTTACTAACCAATAAGAGGGAGACGTCTAGAGAGAGAGGGGCATCCTTTTGATTTGCAAATCTTTGGTAATTTCCTAATTGTAGTAGGAGTTGGTCTTGATATGGTATTATCCTAATAAAAAAGATTGCAAACCTATCTAATTAAAGGATTAACTTGCTAGGCGTCCTCATCTAATTTGGAGGAATGATTCTTATTGGTTGATGGAAAGGGCCTAGATTAGGAGTAATCCTAATTGGAAAAGGCATTGGCTATAGAAGCCAAGGACGAGGCCGGCCCATGCATTTGCACGCCAAGCCTTGTAGCGCCAAGTGCAAACCCTAGCCCTTCTCCCCTTCCTTGCCACCAATTCCGGCAACTTTTCATCTCTTCTCTTGACCTCTATTCTCGTGCAATCGAAGAAGTGGAGGCGCTGTCATGCCCTGAACACCGCCCAATCCGAACCGAATCCAGTCCAAGAGTCAAACCGGAACACGGAGGCAACGTTTAAAGAGATATAGCGGAAGACTTATGCCCCATAATGGGAGGTCACAATAACAGAGTTACGCATCACTTTGAGCAAGAGTAAATAAGAGAGTATAAAGAGTAATAATTGTCCACAAGTCTTAAACCCACAACTTAAATCCTGAGCCTACACAAAGGCTCTAAACAAAGGGTCTAAAATAGAACTAAACACATAAGTCTGAAATAAGTATCAACAAGCACCATAGTCCATACTAAAAAAAAATACAACTGAAAGATAGTCACATCTAAAGGCCTCCACGCCTAATCCCAAGCTCTCTCCGATCGCTTCTCATACAGAGGATCCTGTCCATCTGCGTGTCACATCACGCAGCCCCAAAACAAAACAAGGAAAGAGGGGTGAGCATAAAACACATTAATGGTTTTTATACGATCGACAATAATCAAAAGTCATTCGGGATCACAACATAGCAATATAAATCCATAATCAACATGATTATACCATTTTCTAGTCATGCATTCATAATACATATTCCTGCGTAACACTATCTCATTCGCATACTTTCCACTCATGCATTCATAACACATAATCCTGTATAACAATATCTCAATCACATACTTTCCACTCATGCATTCATAACACAATCCTGCATAATAATGTCTCATTCACATACTTTCCACTCATGCATTCATAACACATAATCCTGCATAATAATGTCTCATTCACATACTTTCTACTCATGCATTCATAACACATAATCCTGCATAATAATATGTCATTCGCATACTTTCCACTCATGCATTCATAACACATAATCCTGCATAACAATATCTCAATCACATATAACGAATGCATCCATCAAGGAGTAAACACAATCATCGCCATGAAGGCGGCATCACCACACAGGCGGAATCCAGTCTAGGCCACGAAGGCTTATCATAGTCCGATTTCCACATAGAAAACATAAGGTCGGGGTTGTCGGCCCCTAAAGCTGCTCGCCCTGGACGATCCTGGCCAAGGATGTCCGATTCTTACACAAAGAACTTAGAGCAACGCTCTGGAACATCTTCTGCAATGGGAGAGAGCCCGAATCCCCACGTAGGGAACCCTAGAACACGTGGTAGCCGGTGCACGAAGCGTACCACTCTGGATTCTCAAGTCCAGATGACAATCTCAATAATCTCATCCGCAAGGCAAGTACATAACTCGCCCCCCATGTAACTCAATGTAACATCATTTCTGCTCAACTCAACCCGGGGAGTATACCTGTCCCACGAAGGAACGAAATCGAAAACATGTCCTTTTGGACCAACCAAGTTTTAATTAATCCACCGATCGATTAATCCAACAAGCAATCTCAAGCATTGCATACAATCGATCAATACCGATTAAACAGCGGTAAAACTTCATCCATGAAGTCCGATACATGATGCATGCTATCAGAGTACATCTGTAAGCAAGACCTACATGTGTTCCAACACATGGAAATTGCTCCCAATCCATCCCCTCATGCATCATAATCAAAGCATAATCAACTAAAATCTCACAATATCTTCCCATGTGTGTGTATACTCATGTACATTCTAATCACATGATTCATGCTTCGACATAAACTCATTGAGCAATATTTGCATGCTTAAATACCTTCCAAAATAACGATTCTAAACTGAAATTAAAGCAATTTCTATTATCAAGCTTAAATCCATCAATGTAGAGTTGAAGGCTTACTTCTACAAGCATGCTCTTTTACCATATAATAAACCATAGCATGATCACCTCAATTACTCATAAGTTATATGATCTACACATGAATTATGTATTTTATAAGCCATTTAACCTATGCTTATGTTGGTGTTTGATTAGAATTAGTGGTACTTTAATGTAGTTTTTGGTTTTTGTAGGAAAACAAGAGTAAGACGCAGAAATGAAGTGAAAAGTGACTCCAATGTTTGAATCTTCGTAACTTCGTGCACAGATATCTAATTTGATTGATTCAAACTTTATTTTAGTTTTTGGTTTTTGTAGGAAAACAAGAGTAAGACGCAGAAATGAAGTGAAAAGTGACTCCAATGTTTGAATCTTCGTAACTTCGTGCACAGATATCTAATTTGATTGATTCAAACTTTATTTTAAATTTCAAGAAGTCAGCTTTCTAACGCCACCAACCATGCATAATTCAAAGTTTGGAGTAAAAAGGTATGACCATTAGAAAATCGGGCTGCAAAGCAAAACCGAGAAGATAATCGAGTCATCTCTTCCATTTTCAAATATTAAAAAACCGAGACTCTATTAACACATCTTGAAAGCCTAATACATGCCTCAAACATTGACAAAAAAGCATCAAATATTCCAGAGCATATCCTCATATCATTCTAAAATAAAACCCCAAGAAATCATAGCAAAAGATTGGCATTTATTAAACCCACCATTAGAGCCCTAATAAGCATCACTCATTCAAAAAGAATAATAAAAACAAACCATTATCTACCCAAGGCTGAGATTGAATAACCTATTACCTTGACTTGATTAGGATGAACCTTCAATCACCTCCAACACCTTCCAAAAAGACGACGTTAAGTTAATATACTACAAATCTCGATTTAGCTTTGAATACGAAAAGAAAACCTTAGATCTATGGCTTTGAAAGCATAAAAACAAGATTCTGAATATTAGGGCTTGGTAAAGAGGTATAAAACAGTAGTTTTTATGCATTCAAAATGGGTTGAAACAATGGAGAAATCAAGATTAAGGAATGATTAAGAGAACTTTAAAGAAAATAAAGGAGGATTTAGCTAAGTATCTCTAATCCTTTCCTCTTCAAGCCTAATGGGGGAGAGGCTACTAATCTCCCAGCCAAGTCTTTTCCCAACTTGGGAAATGGCACAACACTTTCCTTTTATAGAAAAAATTGGGGTAGACCTAAGTAAAATGTGGGGTAGAAATGGGTATTTTAATCCGAAATTAAGTCCAAAAAATTCTGAAAATTTTTATAATGACCGTCTTTAATGTTTGGGGAATTTTAGTCATAAAAACATAATTTTCGATGGTGGGGCCCGCAGAGGTAATTTTCAAACCTTAATTTTTGGAAAATTGGTGAAAAATCTCAAAAATTCAAGTTTGATCCAAAATCACTTAAAACTCATGATTGTGAAATTAGTTTTGATTAAAACCTTTGTAAACTCATTTATTTTCGAAAACAACTGAGTTAAATCAGAAAACATTTAAACCACACATTAAACAATACTTAGTATTAAAATAAACCGGTTCAGAGATGAAGGATCTTACAGGTGCCGTTGCGAAGGAGAAGGAAAGAGCTTGTGGTGTGAATTGTGTACATCTAAGTAGTAGGATAGTTTTTTCTATCCAATCTGATTTAAACTCTTTTGCTTCTTTCTTATAATGATTATTTGTTGATCTTATTGTTATTATCTCATTGATAGAGGTTGTATTAATGTTTGATTCATGAGAGATTCCTTGTTGTTTATCAAATAAGAGCATACATGTTGATTTGCCTTGTTTAATGATTCGTGCTAGTGCATACATGCTTATCTTTGATGGAAATATCGGTATGGTCCTGTCTCTTGAATGATTGGAGGTCATAAAGTTCGCTTCTTTATTATGGAATGATCTGTTTTAATCGTTCTATATGGTTAAGGGCTGTATTAATGATATTAAAAGCTTTATTAGATCAAGGGTGATGCCTAGAGACTAGCTTAAGGTTTTAACAGCAATTAAAGTCATGGAATCACTAAATCCAGAATGTAAAAGAGTATGGAATAACTCTAGGAGGGGAGTATTTAAGGGTATTAAGTCATATTATCATGATTAATGAGTATTAACACAAGATTACTTAATATAAGCAAGTATTGCCTTCTCGGCCAGGACTGTTCCTGCGTCCACAGTGCTTAGTATAAAAATCATAATTAAATGTAAGCAAATCAGAAAAATACATCGTCAGTGAAAGAAGAAACTAGACTCATAGGACTATCTACTGGGAATGTTTCAGAGTCAGATTCTTTCTGTGTTGTTGGTGGAGTCAGTTGGAATTGGGCTGTGTTGCATAAGACAGTTTACTGGAATTAGGGTTTAAATCACTAATACGTACTATTACTCATAATATGAGGCAATCTGATAAAAATAATACTAATACATTATTGTGAGACCTCTTAAGGACTACTACTGTAAATAGGGTGCGTCCAAAAGATTAAGACTTTAGGACGAGTCACTGTACTCAGGAGTTCAAGTCATTCTTGTTTCCTTCGTACAGCGTAGAGTCGGTTTGAGCATCCAATTGGAGATCAAACCTTCCTAAAATCATCTATGATATTAAAGATAACACAACTCAAGACTTATAGATGTCCTATCAAAGGTAAGACATGATGTATGATGTATAACCTATGAGTGAAATTCATTAATACTCCTATACTTAGTAATCCATTGGCCAGACTTTGAAATCTAGTTCGTGTTCTTGTGAGGAACCTTGTGCTATTGAGAGCGATCATATATTAGTACTCCAAGAATGAGTCCTGGTGAGAGTCACCTTGAAATCTTAGAGCGTTATGTCCTCTATTTACTAGATACATTTTTCTACCGTTATTATAAACTTGATTCTCCACTAAGAGTTCTGATGAAGATCTCTCCGAAGTGGATTCATAGTATGCTCACGAGCCATTGCTAGATCCATTATGATCTCCGATATTTATGGAACATGGATTCCTTACTGTCCGAAGGGAGCCACATACATATGTTTAGACTGGTTGACATTACAGAACGTCTTCAGTCTTGGCTCATTGTGCCTATAAGCACTGATGGGGCCAGCATGCCTAGACGCGTGGTCGGGTTCTGAAGGGAGAACCTCTAGGATGTTCTGGTATATTTTGCCACATGGTTTGTAAGTTTAGCGAGCAGAAATTGTAACTCCTTGTACTATGGATGTCTGGAGTGCCATTGGTAGTTGACCATTCTCTCCTTACATTGGTATTTATTTGGAGTCTTATTGATATTATTCTTCCCTATACTTATGCATTGGGAGTGTTATTAATTTACCTTTCTGTTCAGGTAATGTAAACCTTATATTGGTCTTTCAGAGAGTGCATGTAAGAAGCCTCACCTTAAAAACCGGTTTATTTTGGTTAAACGTGGATTATCGTGTGGTTTAAGCACTTTCAGATTAAATTCGGTTGATTTCGAAAATAAAAATAGTTTTCAAAGGTTTCAATAAAAAAAAAACTTCACATAAATGAGTTTTAAGTAATTTAGAATCAAATCTTAATTTTTGGAATTTTTTCTGATTTTTACCTATTTTCCCGAAAATTAGGGTTTGACGGGACCCCCGGCGGGCCCCGCCGACGAAATTAGGTTTTGTGACCAAAAAGCCCCAGACATTAAACAAAGTCGTTATAAAAATTTTCAGAATTTTCTGAGCTTAATTTGGTATTAAAATCGCTAAATTACCCATTTTTAGCCAAAATTGCTCATTTTACCCCAGTTTTTACCTAGGTCTACCCCAAAACTTTCTATAAAAGGAAAGGGTTGCGCCCTCCCCATTTTGGGAAAGGGTTTTGGCTTGGAGAAGCAGCCTCTTTCCCCATTTCCAAAAGAGAAAAGGAGTTAAGGTATGCTAATCTATGCTTAATCTTTCATTTTCATTTGATTTTTCAATAATCTTTACTCAAAACCTTGATTTTCCAAATGATTTCAAAGCATTTGAAGGATAAAAATCTCTCTTTTAATATGTATCTTCAAACCTAAGCTTTAAATTTCGTTTTTATATGATTAAAAGCCCTAGATTTAAGGTCTATTTTGGGTTTTAAGCTTAGTCGCGATTAGTAGAGTATTAACAATGGATTTATATTTTCTTCAAGGTGATTAAGGTGTTGGACTTCGTGGTCATCCAAATAAAGGTAAGGGGTTCTTTAATATCAGCTTGGGTAGTGTAAATCTTGTTTTAATGAATGTATTTTGAAGGGGTTTATTCATTTTTAGGTCTCTAATGGTAAGATTAGTTTTCCTTAATCTCATGCTTTCTTTTCTTTGGGTTTTGATTTGTGATGGTCTAAATAGGATTTCTGGAAAGTTTGGTGTAATTTGGATATTGTTTGATGCTTCGATTTGATGTTTGAAGTTATGAAAATGGTGTTTCGGTTTAATTTTTGAAATGAGGATATACTGAGTGTTTTGGAATTATTGAACTTTACTGAGGTACATGGAATTGTTCTTTACTGTTCGAAATTACCTATAACTTAGTAACTTTCAAAACATTCCAATAAACTCAGTAATGTTCGAAAATTTACAGTTAAATGGGGTTTTGGAAATTTTGCATTTTTTTCCTTGATTTACTTCACTTAATGACATGAGAAGTATATTATGAGTTAATGAGGCCACGCGATATGTAGAAATGATGATATAATACCTTATGTATGTTGGATTATAGGAAATAAATGTGAGTGTGCTTGTAGGAATGTTGTCGAGTTCATGCAAGTAAAGTTGTGTTTTTACGGTGGTTTTCACCATGATTTTGGGATTGTGACCAGTACTTAAACGAGTTTTCAACATATGAATATGACACTATGAGTTATGATAAGTATGAATCATGTGATTAGGATATGCATGACTACACACACGCATGGGGATTTACCATGAGATTGTAATTATACCTTGATTATGATGCATGTGGGAATGGGTTGAGAGCATGTTTCATGTGCTGGCACCCACGTAGGATTTGCTCACGTATGTATCCTGAGAGCATGCATCATGAATCGGACTTCATGAATGAGATTTTACCGTGTCTTCATCGGTGTTGATCGATTGTATGCAATGGATGTAATTGCGTGCCGGATTAATCGATCGGAGAATTATCGAACTTGGTTGGTCCGAAAGGACACGTTTTCGATTTGGTCCTTCGTGGATCACGGACACTCCCTGGGTTGAGTTTGATGGATGATATGGGGGGCGTGTTTCGTACTTGCCTTGCGGTTGATACTATTGAGATTAGTCGTACGGGACATGAGTATTCCCGGTGGTAGGCTTGTGCACCCCCCTACCACATGTGTTCTAGGGTCCCGCATAACCGGGATTCGGGCTCTCCCCCACCGCAGGAGACTACCCAGGGCGAACACACCTGTTCTAGTTTCGTTGTGTACGATTCGGGCACCCTTGGCCAGGGCTGTCCAGGGCGAACAGACTTTGGGGTTTACGACAACCCTTTGTTTCCAGCGAGGAAACCGGACTATGATACGCCTTCTTAGGCTTGATTGTGTCCCAAAGATATTGTGCTTACTCCTTGATGGAGGCATTCACCATTGTATTGATGCATTATTATGAATGCTAAGAATGATTGTGTATCATGTAGATTCCACGTGTATTGTGAAGGGTGAGTGTATGTTCATATAAATGCATGATTATGTACCATGTAGATGCTCCACATGTGACGTGATGGATGGGTGGATCATGTTATATATGTATAATTGTGTACCATGTTGTATGAGATTCATACCATAGGAATGCATGTTTAGACAGTTTGTGGTTGAGATATTATTATGTATCGTCTTATGACGGGTATGCATGTTCAGTAGGTATGTTGATAAAATTCCATGGTATATGATGTTGTGAGATGGACGTATGATTTAGACGGTATTATCACGTGGATTACGTATATTATTTGATGAACTATCATGCTTTGATTGTTTCTTGGGGATTTCCGATGTGTCTTGAAAACCATTACTGAGTTTTATACTCACCCCTCTTCCTTGTTTTGTTTTGGGGCTGCGTGGTGCGACACGCAGACACGCAGGATCCTCTCTTCGAGGAGCGACCAGAAGGAGTATGGGATTAGTTTGAGCATGATGATTAGTGTTGTGTTATCGTACTCTCTATTGTCATGAGATTACAGTAGATGTCGTGTTATATTTCAGACTGTTTAGACTTGTTATCCGAGCCGCGTGTATGGCTCTGGACTCTATCTAATTGTGGGTGCAAGACTTGTTGATATTCTAGACTTTATACCTCGTTGAATTTTTACTTCACTACAACAAAAATCACTTGTAGCGACGGTTGTACTTCGGTCTTTAAAAAAACTGTGGATAAAGATAATTTTTTACGACCGAAAATCATCCGTGGATAAAGGTATATAATTTGCGACAGATTTTTACGACAGAAACTAAACTGTCAATAATAGTATCTAGTATCCACAGTTTATTATCCGTTGTTTAAAAAACCGTGGATAATATGTATATTATCCACGGTTTTCTATCCGTGATGAAAAGTCCGTCAGAAAATCCTTATAACTTGAAAACTTAATTATTTTTAGAAAAAAAAATCTGGACCATTCCTTTGAACGGCCAAGATTATATCTTATTTACCCTTTCTCCCTCTCTTCTCCCGATGGCTCCTTTCTCTTCCATATCGACCTCGTCCCCTCCTCGCTGCATTCTGCTGACCCTCGTTACCTCATACCTCACCTTCATCGCCTTCTCGCCTGTGACCTTCTTCTCCCATGACGCACCTCCCCTCTTTGCGATTTCACCTCCACGACCTCCTCCCTTGCTTCTTGATCTCCCCCTTTGCCTTAATTTTCTTTGTTTTTTGATAGATTGATTAACGACAACTAAAAAAGTGAGGGCCAACGATCGATGATAACGATTTAAGTGCAATCTACTCCTGCAGGATTATGAGAGCATGAAATGGTCAGGATTAACGCCTACGACTAGGACTTATTTATTCTTTTCTATAATAAATTATTTTTATATAATGAACCTAGCCCAAGATGAACCCTCTAAATTGGGCTTTGTTTTATGTTTCATTTGAGGGGGTGGACCTTCTATTTGGACCCATGCATGATGGGCTTTGGCTTATAAAAAAAAAGAGAGAGGGGAGAAATGTGGAAGGTTCACATAGAAGGTCCATCCTCCCCCAAATCTCGAGCCCCTCCCTGCATAAGGTTCCCCCTCCTCCCTCCTCCCTCCTCCTCCTCCTCCTCCTTCCCGCCTTCCTCCGCCGCCCTTTCCTCTACTTCGCCCTCTGCAAAAGAGCTCGAGAGTCGACTACGGTGGTGGGAGGAGCACCGTCGTCAGCATGTCGCTGCCGATCGTCCTCGACGTCGACGACGACGAGTGCGCCTCCATTGGGAACTCTTTCGATGTTGCGCTTGTCGGGCCAGACGGCGACCTCGTTGGTGCTCTTCGGAGGTTGGCCTTCAATTTATAAAGATAATTTTTTTTGTTTTTTTATTTTTTTGGGTGTTTTTGGAGTGATATGGCATGAATGGATTGTGGAAATTTTGGCATTTTTTAATCTTAATAGACTATGTTGTGTTAAAAATCATTACTTTTTTCTGTAATTCGATTTTTTTGTCAATTTGATCTTCGTTTCTTGTTTTTCTGTTTCTTTATGTGTTTTTTGAGTGATTTGGCACGAATGGTTGTGGATATTTGATATTTTTTATTTTAATGGTCTCTGTTCTGTTAAAAATCATTGTTTTTTTTATCTTACTTATCCTATCAGATAGACATTCAACTTCTTCACATATATAATGCCTTTGCACTATTGAGTAGCTGTTGTATGATGCTTACCAATCCTTACCCTGTTCAGGTATAATTGTTCTCTCACTCTGTCAGATGTATTCTAAACCATATGTTTTGTTATTTTTTATCCGTCTTTGTTATCTTTCACAACAGTAACAAGCAAGAGTTTCTATGTTTGGAGCTCCCAGTTTTGCATTCATGCAGCTTGGATCTCTTGATTTCAGTCATTAAAGGAGTACGCAGGTAAATATCCCAGATTTTGGATGCATGTCAAGGTTTTATTTGTGCTTTTCCCTTGGAAATTAATTAAGGAGACTTATTTGTATGCTCAGAGAGTATGTTAGTGGGAAATATGTATTGTAATAAGCAGAGCTTCTGTTTTTAGCAGTCAGCTTCTACCACATGCTTCATGTATTGCACAGTTGCTTGGCCAGTATTCCAAGAGATGTGTATTGGCTTCATTGAGGGTAAAGGTGTATTCAGTCATGCGGACTCTCTTATTTTCTTGTTTGGTGATGAAGATTATGTCTTTTTAGGATATGTTTGATGTGTGAGTGGTTTTGACTGTAAGAGTGGTGCAGAGCTGGTGATACTTGTGGAAATTTGAGTTGGGTTGTTTGATTGGGATCGGGGTATTAACAGATTTGTAAAGAATGCAGTTTGTCATTGACAGGGCTATGCATAGTACTGTCCAGACTTGTACTACTTTCAGAAATTGAACAATATGCATAGGCTTGTTGTATGGACTAGGTTGAGTGCACCATCCTTTGTCGACTTTCAATTAATTCTGGTAGGAGGGAGTATTTGTATACTAGTAAAACTGCCCTGTTGTAGCTGCTTGGTGATAATTAATGTGTATCTATTGAGAGAACTGTATAAATATACTACTTTCAATTATCACTCTTGAGCATTTTAATCTTGTTGCATTTTTTGCAGTCAATTCTTCTCATATAGGTATGGCTCCTGTATACGAATTAACCTCAATTTGCTTTACTGAGAATATTTTTACTTTTGTTAATTGTATCTTCCTCTCAACCTCAGCCTCCATGTGCAACTTCAGGGTGATATATCCTTATTAATATGTATAGGATGAAGACAAATCAGCCTAGAGGTGTGTCGATGTTGGAAGTCTTTATTTTTCATATTGAAGCATAAAATGCCTTTGCAGTTGGGCTCTATTTTGATTAAGTAAATATCCCGACGATGAAAATTATTATTATGTAGATATGAGCACCATAAATTGTGTCTATGACTTGAGGATGTATCTGATCTGGCCGTTCTCCATTCTTGTGTTTAGGATGCAACAAATGTGGTGGCTAAATTGACAAAGGCTATGGAATGAAAAGGTATAGGCATGCATGTCTCTGCATTTGTAAATTCGTTATATTGTTCATACTGAAAGCATGAGTTATTGCCCTTATTATGAGTTTTGTGAATCATTATAAGCTATTTGCTCCAACTCAGGTTTCAAGGGCAGTCATCATCCCATTTCTTCCACGTACAGTTTCAAATAAGGTTATGCGAAGGGCTTCTAATAGATCTTGGGTGTGAAGAATGACATAAGTTTTTAATAAAGATTTGTAACATCATACTTTCATCTTTCCTTCAATGTAATGTAGAATGTTTATTTGTATGTGAATGACAATTATTTTATTGATTAATGAAGGACTTTATTCATATTTAAATTATATTTCGTATTTATTATTTTTTAGTAAAATAAATCTTGTTGTGGCAGCATATGCTGCTTATTTTGCAATGCAGTTTTTTTTTTGCATTTTAAAATCCATTAACGACGGATAAAATCTGTCACAAATGAGATAAAACCGTCGCAATAAGTATCTAACGGAGTCTATTGTTTTTAAAACCGTCACTAAAAATTTATACCGACGGATATATACGTTGAAAAAATATATTTTCAACGGAATTTATCCGTCGCTAAGAATCTGTTTCGACAGTTAATACAGTCGCAATAACGTTTATTCCACGGTTTAAAATCCGTCGGTATTGCTAATCTGTCGACAATACTCGGTGTCGATGGTTGATTCATGTCCGTCGTTTTTGAGTAGTTGCGACGCGACCTTTTTTGACGGATTGAGCGACAGAAAATATCCGTCTCTAATTATTATTAACGACGGATTATAAGCATTTAGCGACAGATTTTCCCATCTCTAAAGCCGTTTTTTGTTGTAGTGCTTGTTTACTCTTACACAAAGCGGCGCGAAACTCCGAAATTATGTTATCGCCCGTATATGGGTGTAAGTCTTCCGCTTTGTCCGACGTAACGTTGCCCCCGCACATCATTCGGCCCGTGAACCGGGTTCGGGTCGGGTCGGGCGGTGCACGGGGCGTGACAGTGTATATTCTTGATTATCTGAGTGATCTATTCTTCATACTATATTTTGTCTTCTTGATGTGTTTTTCATCCTACTAGGTATTTCTATGAAATACTCATGCATCCTATAATGCATGCTTTAAGGATCAGTAACTCAAGACTTTGCAGCTCAAAAAGGTGAAGCGAATGCGTGGAGGACATTTATGAAGAATCACTTTTATTTATCTTATTTCTTTTGCTAGAACTTTATTAGTATTGGCAAGTGTGTGCCTTGAATAGATGCTTTATTTTATTGACAATTTTATTTTATCCACTGTAATAATTTAAGTAGGCATCATTTGCTACATTGACAATGTTATTTGAAATTGGATGAAGGATTTCCGAATTCTAAATTTCTGAGTTTTGTTTATGAGTTCCTGGTGATGTCGATTACACGTTCTTTCGTGACGATGTACTTAACCCATGTGATCGAGTAGCCAGTCGCGTCTCTACCTCGGCTTTGATTGGTTTATTATGCACTCTGATCGAGGTCAGGGATTTTGGAGCGTGACAGGTGATGTCTACCATTAGATCCTGTAGTAGAAGGGAGCTATCAATCATCCATCATCAGGATCAATGGTGCACAAGCATGTCATGCGTGATCCAGTAGCTGAGTGTAGAGAGAGAGAGAGAGAGAGAGAGAAACTGGGGGGGGGTAACAGTCCATTCAACAAAGAACAAACAAATGAGAACATAATAACGTATCATAGTTAGTCATAGTTATAATTATGTGATTATAGGAATGGAATGCTCCATAATCTGCATACTCCCTCCGTCCAAAAAATCCTGGCAGCATTAAAAAACAAAAAGGCTATTGGCATATAGGACCCACAACATGTCAAGTAACCATTTACCTCACATATGCTCATGCATGAGGATAAATTGGCTTTCCAGTTCATTCATTTAATTTTGGATCCATAATTCTTCGAATGTTGCCAGTTTTTTTGGACTGACTGAGAATTTGCTACTACTCGAGGTGCTTTGCAGTTTGCAATAATAACTGCTTAGTATATCGTCATATGGCTCTTTATTCTTTTAGCTTCGACGACCCTTTGCATGGTACAGAGTGAGTATATTAGTTTCTTATAACACTTGTCAAATAGATCAGTAGAGGTTAGTCTACATGGAAAACCTCACAAACAAGAAGAGCTGAAAGGCAGGTAGTCATAAAAGATGGCAAGAGATACAAAGAAGCGAAACCTACATTGTGGTAAAATATTTGTCATACTTGATCTCATTTAGTTGCATAACAAAAGCAAAAACAAACTATTCACCTTTATGTTTGTTCCTTTTTTAATTTTTTTTGTTTCTATTTGCGTGACATGTATAAATTCATGTGCACTTTAACTAGTAATTACAATAAAAGTGGGACACCAACATCGATTTGCCGGTTATAATTTGTTGGCAAGTTCTCACGGGGTAGCACGTAATAGACAAAGTAGTGTTCCTGAAAAGGCAAATGTAAATTGGAGTACATGGCTTCAAATTGACCTTATTGAAAGAAATGGTTCATCTACAATAAGTATAGCACATCTTATAACTAATATGGGCGCTGCCCAACATAGTTGCCTGGTGGGTTATAGTTGCATATGATGAAGATTGCCCCACTATTGCACTTCACACGTGCGCATCCTAGGTGCACCGAATTAGCCCACACCATCTGAGTGTAGTGCCCGTATATTTTGCCGCTGGCACACGTGTTGGTGGTGTAGTTATAGTACTGTTTCTCGGCGACCCATGCGTTGACGGCGGCCGTATCCCCAGAAGAGGTTCTCACCATATGGCCCACCTGAATGGACAAGGCTGCAATCTGCAATTCTCTGATTCGCATAATTCTGTGCATAGGCAGCAACCGTGGTGTCCCATGTCATAGGGTCCACCCCAACTTGCGCACGTGCGGCATTGTGGGGGTTGAGGTAGTCTTGTGGTGTGTTTTGTGCTAGGGTTGTGTGGAACAGGGCAAGGCAGAAGGCAGCATACAAGGCTATACCCTTCATTAATTCCATCTTTGTAAGTTTGTATGTCTTTGTTTCAGTTTCCAATGCTTGATCATTCATGGTAGATAATGGTACTATATATATATAGTGGTGGTAAGTTTGCCTCCTGTAGCTTGCAAGAGCCATTTTGCTTGAGTTAACATTCTTGCTGGTTTAAAAGTTAAGCCATCAGAGTGAAGGAGACTTGGTGGTACAATGAACTTATCATACTTGCACTTACATTTCAATTGTATGTTATACTATGTTCAGAGAACGTGTGCAAATGAAGGAGAGCTTCCGTGTAACTTTACATTGTCAAATGTGTATTGCTTTGTTCTTATAGTAATAAGCAGAGCCTCATATATACTATCTTCTTTGCTAAGTTTATTGATCAATGTCCAATTTATTACTAAGCGATGCAAACATTCTGGCCATATGAAACTACGTTTCTTGGTTAACTAGCATATGGCAGGGGGAACATTTAACAAGGATATGCATGCATTTCATCTTGCCCTCCATGTGACCTGATAGCTTATGGTCAACAAAATCAAGGACGGTTCAAAGCAAGGAATATTATGTCTACTTTTCATTAAAGACTACTCCTCCGTACTGGTAAATTTGTTTCAGCATTAAGATCATGGTTTTCAAAACCGGACCCGAGCCCGGTTTGAACCTGGAGCTTGATAAAAAATACTTAAGCCTTAACCACTTGAGCTATTAGTGTTTTGATATTAATATCATATAAAACATATATTTATCACTCCTCACACCTAAACCGGGTCAATCCAGTTTGACCACGATTTGACCGGACCGGCCATCAATCCAGGTTGATGGCCGGTCTGGTTTTGAAAACCTTGGGTAAGATAGAAGTTTATTTGGAAAAACCTTGTGTTAATTATAATTTCGGTCAAAGGGAGTACAATTAGGGTTACTTGTGTATTAATTTCACGCCGCAAATTTCCAGACACAGATCAAAGTATATATGTTTTTATTGTTGAAGACCCAATGCATCACAGATACGCCGTCATATACACCAATACAATAAAAAATATATAATGACAATAAAATAGGATAGACTATCTGTAAATTAAATTTAAAATAAAAAGTAATAATAATTTGATGTGTTATAATGGTCAAAAGTAATATTACAAGAGTTCTCAAAATAAACTGAAAGTTTAAAAATTTAAGCAACTAACACCTTGCTATGACTAGCACTAATCTGCTATATTCTATTATTTATCTTCTACTAAACCTATATCACAAGATGCATGAGTACGAATGCCCCGCTATCCTACATGAAGTCATCAGTCAAAACTCTTGCTTCAACCTTGCTTCCACAAGTCCAAGCTCCTCCACCGCTCAACTGGTTGGTCTAGTAGGGAGAGAGAGAAGTGCGAGAGAAGAAAGAGGAATTTGATAGAGAGAGAACTTAAGTCATAAAATTGAGAAGAGAGAGGGGGTCGACTGCTCCTTTTATAGACTCGTCCAAACAGTCCTACTCTTAGTGGAGTTAGGATCGCACTCTCGCTCATGTATATCTAGTCCTAATCCAAATACATCCCCTCCTAAAGTGGGACTACACAATTTTCTACACACTTATCTCTAGCGTCCTAACAATTCCATGCTATCTAATTCTCTTCTCGTGTTTATCCTACTTCATCAATACAAGTCCATGCTATACAATTCTTTTTTTAAGTCTATCCCAACTCCAATCCGATCCAAAGAGATATTATGCATTCTTTATAAGCTTATCTCGACCATCTAATAGGAAATCCTAACCGTCCAGGCTCCAAATGCTTGAGGAGTACTGATCTTGATCAACTTATTCATACTTATCCAACCAGCGATTAGCAACATAATCAGGTTTTTTAAAGAAGAAAAAAATTCATACACAATTTTAGGGACATTACAATTAACACATGCATGAATGGAGAAGATGTTTCTAATTGAGCATTGCTAGTATGCATCACAGCTCACACCCATTGCATGTTAATTTGAATCGTCCAAATGTACTACTGTAATGTCCTATGTATGTACTACGGTCAGGTGATTGGCCACGGTGCTCGGTCATGAAAACATTTTGTTTAAGAAACCTCTACTCTGAATTGATTGTTTAGGCTTTAGGGTTTAGGATCAAAGAGTTTAGCAAGTCCCAAGTACCTTTTTGAGTTGAAATATTATGTGGATTAATTCCTGGAATGAAACTGAGAGAAAATATATACTCCCACCTTCCAATGAAGCTCATCTGAAAGTGAAAAAATATGGTTGTACTTCTACCTATTGAGTTAATAATTTAAATTTCTAAAATCTTGTTTCATTTTCAGCTTGACTGGAAGTTTTTCCATATAGCCTAGCTAATCAACCCGGATTGCCATATTACCTAGTTTTTCTGGGCTCATGCTATATAACCTAGTTTCGGCATCTAATCTTCCCATTTTGGTCTCCTGAATCCTAACCACAAACATTTTCTATGTGTTTTCCCTGATCTCAGGTTTTACACTTCAACATATCATATCTCATTCATTTCTAGTCCATTCGCCAATTTTTTTGTTCTTCCTTATTTTTAGGGATCTTTCTTATCATTATGATATAATAATGATTTTGAGATAATATCTAAAAAAATATAGCAAAATCCACGATATATATAGCATACGGTGTCTCAATATCCTTATGATATCATTATTGTAAGAAAGAGCACTAAAAATAAGAAAGAATGAAATAAATAAGCAAAAATAGATAAGAAATGAGAGAGAGATATAAATCGTTAAAGCTTGTCCCAAAAAAATATTATTTCAATTACAGCTATCGTGTAATCGAATACACCAGCTTTAATGATTCATATCTCCTTAATTTATGATCTATTTTTTTTCATTTTTTTATTATCCTTATTTTTAATACTCTTTCTTATAATAATGATCATAAGGATGTTGTGATACTGCATGCTATTTATCGTAGATTTTACTATATTTTTTAGATATTATCTCAAGATTATTAGGATAACATCGTGATAAGAAAGAGCATTAAAAATAAGGAAGAACAAAATAAATGGGTGAAAACAGATTAGAAAAGAAGGAGATATGAATCGTTAAAGTTTGTTCCAAAAAAATTGCTATCATAGTTTTTTTGGGAAATTTTTAACGATTTATATCTCCTTCATTTCTGATCCATTTTCACCCATTTTTTTGTTCTTCCTTATTTTTAATGTTTTTCTTAGAATGATAATATCATAACGATGTTGAAACACTACATGCTATTTATCGTAGATTTTTTTATATTTTTAAGATATTATCTTAAGATCATTATGAAATCATCATGATGAGAAATATCATTAAAAATATGAAAAGAAAAAAATGAGCGAAAACATATCGGAAATGAAGAAGATACGATAAGTGTAAAATATGAAGCCAAGGTAATATGGAAAAATCATAGAGATAATATAGAAAACGCATAGAAAACAAAAGTGTTTGTGCCTAATTGGACATAGATTACACCACAAACATCTATAGTATTAAACCTGTCTAATGTGAACGTGCCTCCACATTCCTCTCCACTCCTTGTTTCAACTCACCGTGATTGGCCTTTGCAGAGCGAAAAGCCAATCTGATCGACCCTGGGATGGGTGACCAGACTCCGGTCACACAGTGGCAACCGGCCTCATTGACATGATAGAAATAATCGGAGCTCAGCTGGTCTATGGCCCCATTTAGGAAAGAGTACGTGTCACCTCTGCATGCTACCAATGGCTTCCAAGTTCCAATACCTCTCATAGCGGTAGTTCCCATAAGCTATCGTTTTGACATGGAAAAATCCAGCTTGTTAATTGTCAGGCTTAGCCATGGTTGCAGCCATGAAAGCGGCTGTGGCTGCTGCAAGGCATGCTTGTATTCTTGGCCTTGATGGAGCCACGTCCAAAATCCTTGGAACACTTGGGACCTCTTTTTATTCTTGGACTTTTAAATAGTTCCAAAATGCTTTTATGGTGGCAAAAGTTTTAAGTTTCTTTTTTATGAATGCTTTCAGTTCTCTAGTAATTGCTTAACTTTTTTGGTTTGACATTCTTCATTCTACTGTTACACTGTGCACCATAAATGTAGCGTTACCTCATTCTTGTAGGAGTTACTTTTATTGGACTTTTACCTTTGGTGTTTTCAAATGCATTGTTTTCTTCCTGATTGCTGTTTTAAAACAAGCTTGTTGACTTTTATGTAAGTGAGGGGAAAACTTTGTATAAAATTAAAGAGTAAAAACATAACTTCATTTAACTGCATAACAGGACAAATAAATTAATCTTCAAAGAGAATTGATAGAAGAAGTGGAACTATTGATTGCCATTTTGTGCATGACATCTTTTGTCTTTCGCCAGAATTTCAAATGCACTTTCAATTCCATATATTACTTCTGTCCACGTTTGAAATATTATGAACTGCAAGGAGATGGTTGTTTAAAGTCAATAAATTCCATCATTAGAAATTCGTTAATCAAATGCATGCAACATTAGGATCAACAAATTTATGAGCATCTCATTAATAACTTATTTAGCTGACTACTATTGGCTTATGAACTCCAAAGCCTTTTTTTTTATAACAAAGAGTGTCCGAGTCCTTAGGACCTGACTAGAAGAGGTAGAACTAACCTCTTAGCGCACTGTATCCTGTCGCTAGGGGTGGACTTACGTGTAAGGCATGGGGACCCCCATGGGTGTATAACTTTTTAGTGAACCCCCGTATGGTTTGGGCTAGAAGTTGGGTAAGTTGGCTTAATTCCATTACGTGACCCCATCTCAAAATGACTTGACCCCCATCCCTAAAATTCCTGCCGCCCATAGCCATTTAGCTCTACCTAATATGGACGTTGACCCATATAATTGCCGGGAGAGCTATAGTTGTATGTAATGAAGATGGCACCACTATTGCACCTCACCCTTGCGCAGCCCAGCCGTACGGATTTACACCACACCACCTGAGTATAGTGGCCACACACCCTCCCACTAGCACAAGTGTTAGTGGCATAATTGTAGTTTTTCTTCTCATTCACCCAAGCCTTCACAGCATCAGGAGCAGTGAACTCCTGGCCAGAACCCCAAAAGAGGTTCTCACCATAAGCCCCACCGGAGTGGACAAGCCTGCAAACTGCAGTCGCTGATCCGCTGGTTTGCGTAGTTTGTAGCGTAGGCTACAACGGTGGAGTCCCACGTCATTGGTCCAATGTCTACTTGGGCCCGTGAGGAATTGTGGGGTTTGAGGAAGTCGTGTGGTGAATTTTGGGCTTCAGTTAGAGAGAGAGCAAAGAAAAACATAGTAACTTTTGATTGATTACTTACCCCCATATGGCTATCTTTATCTAGCTCTGTTAAGTTCTTGTTGAATGAATGATGAAATGTTAGCTAGTGACATTTTTATAGAAAGATATGTATGCATCATGGTTACTTGCCCCATAGGCCACTTATTCTGTGATGATGGCACCAAAATCCTAACTTTTTTCTTCTTACACCACTGTTTTCATTTGCTTACTAGCATTGCTTATCTTGTAGGCAACCTCCCCAATTGCAAATCGTCAATTAGGTCAATAAATCAGCAGATTGAACATGTCAATGGAACCAATTACGTTTGCGTATAGGCTCTTTCAAAGAAGAATAATGCATCCTTGAATAACACATTCATTTATAATGTACTGTTGAAAAGATGAAAAGCAAATGCTCATCAAGACATACGTCTATAATAAAGACTTAGATAACGTTTTCCAGTGACATAGTCTTTTAGTTTGATGTCGCAATGCGTGCCATATTTTTGTGACAATTTGGTTCCTCTTTTCTTTTGGATAATTGACAATTTGTTACCTCAATGAGGATTAATCACATAAAATTAAGTATCAATATGTCAGCTGCTTCAACAAAGATTGTAGGAATGGTTACGTGCTCCTGAAAACAATTTCATATTAGGTCCAATTTGGTTATTCAAGCTGAATTAAAATTACGTTATAACATACAGATGAATTAAAATTTAAACAATTTAATCTATTGAATTGGGACGGAGGGAGGAATAGTGATAAGCATTATTCACTTGGCATTGAGGAATATGATTGTGCATAGACAAATGTTAGTTCAGGTTTTAATTTCAATATTGCCAAAGCTATTGACATTTCACCATGGTTTTCGAAAAAGGTTCATAAATCTTTCGTCCGATAAGTTATTTTGTGATAAATTTTATTTCTCACAATTTTTTTTCTGTGTTATTAATTCTATCAGACTGAAAACGATGCTACATACAATTGTTTTCATTTATCTTGGGGGTATCTGAAGGTTTGAATGAGTAATGTTCCAAGTAAACATGAACAAGACTAGTCTAATTAAGGATGAGGAAACTTTACGGGCTGCCTTTTGAAGTCTTCATAATTTCCAAGTTTCCATTCACCATAATTTGTCGAGTTCTTTACATATGACCTGGTGCCAACTATGGCTTTCTCATATTACCCGGAATCATTTACTTTCTTCCATATGACCCAAAAAATACCAAAAATGCCCTTAGGTTTAGGTATAAGCACTTCTCCGTTTTTCCATATTACCCAGAATCTTTGCGGATAATCGGAGAAGCTCGCGTTAGTCAGAGAAGAAGGCGTTCCGTCCGGCATCTCCGCCCATATCATCGCCGGCGCCGGCGCCGTCGAACTCCGGAAAGGTCATCTTCGCGGCAAAAAGGGGCAAAACGAGCAGGGGAAAGACTGGGTATTGGAAAACAACTTCAACGGAGGCAGCGTACGTCAAAAAACCCGTAGGTGAAGTACAAATACAACGATTTTGATCATGAAAGTTAGTTCTAGGGAAGAAAGTTGAAAACTTGGCAAGTTTTCGACTATTGTTACAATCGTGTCTTCGACAACACGACTGTAACAATAGTCATGTTTTATAAATCACAACTCATAGACGTTGCTTTTCACTCATATACAGTTTTCAATATATCGTGTCTGACTTATTTCAGTATTTTGATGGCAGGTATGGATGGAGAAGATAGTTGTTTGCTTACACTACGATGGAGTTTTTACAAATTCTGATAAGTACGTGGGCTGGGAACGGAAGCTCCTGCCTATAGATACATGAGTAAAGTACCTGAAACTGCTGCAGCAAGTGGAAAAAAGATTATCGCTGAAGTCTACATATGGTACATTAACTTTGTCATATCGTATCGACTCTGAATCCCCATATGTCCTTGAAGACGATAAAGACCTGAAGTCAATATTTATCGTTCACAAGAGCAAGCAAGGCACAAATGGACTACTCCGCTTGTACGTGTAGTGGACTTCTACGGGCAATAACATGGAGACTTTGACTCTCAATAAGGAAATGAATGCCAATGCAAATAAGGAGGAGGAGAGGTTACCAGAGGCAGAAGTGAGGCCGGCTAGTAAGACACTGCCGGAGAGGCCGTCCAGCCCAGGAAATAAGACACCGGCATCAACAGTCGAAGAAGGAAGAGAGAAGAATATTCATTTGAAGCTGCGAGGTAAGACTTCTAAGGCGCGGATACAGGCAAGTACACGACTAGAAATGTGGTCGTGTTGTATGCAACACGATTATATACCTAGTCGTGTTTCATAATATACGACTATATACCTAGTCGTGTTTCATAATATACGACTATAAATGAAGTCGTGTTGCATAAGACACGACTTGACTACTTCCAGTCGTGTTCTCAAGTTCATTCATACAAATTTTTTGATGCAGATTGGGAGATGGGGAAGAAGGTGAAGATGAAGATGAAGATGAAGACCAAGCTGAAGATTCCAGTCCAGATGAAGAAGAATTTTTCGATGAAGAGGAATTACCATGGTCTGCAGAGGAGTGGGATGAGCCTATAACAGTAACAAATTTTCTCCAGGCAGATCCCACAGGAAGAGACCACTCTGTGCCCGATATAGAACTCCAACATGCAGCAATAGCATCGACTTCTAGAGTTCCCACGGCATGAGACACATCTAAAGGGAAATCTGTCTCGTCGGAGCCGCAAGATTTAGAGGACGCTGGTGACGATGGTTGGGATTGGGGTACCTATTCACCACAGACCGGTCCTTCAATAAATTATGAGGAGGAGACGATGTTGACCGGCAGTTTGCAAGCGGACGACTATGAGGCACAACTTGCCTTTCGGGCTAGATTCGAAAGCGTGAAGCAGTTCAAGATGGTTCTTACTGATTCCGCAATCAAGACGAAATTCATGTTCAAAGTGGTAGACGAGAACAAGGACACATTTGCTGCGGTACATATGGTGTCCGAATCTACTTGACGGAGTCTCCGTCACAAGGAGGGATGGAAGGCTACATGTGACACTTTGATAAGTTCTAAAGATCATCCATTGGCCTCACACCTATTGATTGCACGAAAGTGTCATGGCCTCCACAAGGATTCAAACTCCATAAAACGGCTAATATACAACAGTACATTGAGAAACATTGGGGCGACAAAGTCAACTATAAAAGAGCATAGAGGGCGAAAGAGGAATTAATTCGATTGATCGATGGCAACCCGGAAGATGCATATCAGATTTTGCCACATTACGGAAAGGAATTAGAGTGGTCTAATCTAGGTACACATGTTGTGATAGAAAGATCTTCTGATATACCTGAAATTGAAATTGAGCATGCTGGATACGACGTGAGACATGTCTTTTGGATGTTCAGCCCGGTCGCAAGAGTATTCCGAAGATCACTCAGGCCGCTGCTCACTGTTGATGGAACATTCCTAAAAAGAAAGTTCCCCAGAGTCTTATTGGTTGTAACAGCACTCGACGGGAACCAACAATTAATGTGCATTGCATATGCAGTGGTCGAGAAAGAGACAACAAATACGTGGTAAGTATGCAAAGAACTCTAAATGAGTAGTCGTGTCTTCAAGCATACGACTAAGCATACAGTCGTGTTAATTCATACACGACTGTCTACAAGCTAACTCTTTTTTCTTTAATATGCTTTAACTCTGATTTCTGACTTGTAGGAAGTGGTTCCTCGGCCTACTGAAAGCCACCCTATTTACGGACCCCCCAACCTCTCTGGATACAATTGTCTCGGATAGACAGAAGGGACTTCTAATAGCGGTGGCTGATGTCTTTCCCGAGGCTCACCATAGGTTTTGCCTGAGGCATATGGCCGCTAATATGCTTAGTCATTGGAATGATAAGTATCTGAAGGACCTGCTATTCCGTGCTGCAAAATGCTTCAGGAGACTAGACTTCGATGAAATCATGCAGAAGATGAAGGAACACAATGAGGATGCCTGGAAATATGTTGAGAACATAAATAAAAGACATTGGGCTAATGTATCCGGGTAAAAGATATGGCACTATCACGTCAAGCAGATCTGAAAGTGTAAATAATATGCTTTAGAAGGCCCGTGCGACAACAACGTCCCATTTCGAGAGACGCCGCATGGAAGCAGAAGGGCTAACGACTCCATTAACAAAGTATGCACAGAATCATCTCAACGAAATGAGGAATAAGAGTGGCAGAACGGTCCGAGTGCAACCACTATCATTACGACAGTTTGAAGTGACATCTTTATACTATGTGGTAAGCATTCAGTCCGCATACGTCCTTGAATAAAACCGTCATCCAAGAATAGTCGTGTGGTCGACTACACGACTATTCAAATAGTCGACTATTTCACAACACGACTATTTTTACAGTCGTGTTGCCAAATACACGGCTACTGATATAGTCCTTGTGTGCTGTTGTGATTTTTTTCCTCAGGATGTTGTTGACCTGACGAAGCGAACCTACACATGTGGCTACTTCCAAAGCATGGGACTTCCGTACAAGTACGCCATTGCATGTATCGATTAGAGGAGTTTCGACCCGGTAGCATATTGTGAGAAGTGGTACCACGCAAGCCTGTACCGCACCACGTACGATGAAGTTATTTTCCCTATATTAGATAGGAGTCAGTGGTGGGATTACGGGGTATTATTCAAATGCGAACCGCCCATCCTTGAAGCTCCAAAGAAGGGGAGGAGACATACAAAGAGAAGAGAGTCACAGCCCGACCCGCTAAAAAGGTCGAGGTTGAAATGTGGCAACTGTCGACAGGTTGGTCACAACCGTAAAAGGTGTACTAACCCAACTGTTATGAAAGAACCAAGGAAGCGCAGAAATTGAAGACTCCCACAACACGGCAATCCTACTACTAACTAGTAAACGCAGAGACGCCTCTCCGGCTTACCTAAGCCGCCACCATTCTCCACTTAGAATGTAGTGAAATTATTGTATAACACATATTACCTTATACCAAAATGTATGCCTGTAAAGAAAATGAAATTCAGAAATGGGAAAATACATCTTTCATGCATCATACGTCTGTTTCCATTATAGTCGAAAATAGTACACGACCAAGTATATAGTCGTGTCTTATGAAAGACGACTGCATACGTAATTGTGTCGTTTAGTATGCGACTATATATAAAGTCGTGTTGCATGAGGGACAAATTTATTGAAAGACCACTGTATGTACATCAAAGAAATTTTGTACAATCAAAGCACGTGAAAAAAATGATTTCCAATTTATTGAAAGACTACTTTATGTACACCAAAGGAATCTTTGTACAATAAAAGAATGTGAACAAAATAAATTCCAACGTTAGTCTTCATCCGACATCCGCAAAAATCCTGCAACTGTGACAACATCTTTTTTTATTCCACTTGAATCGTCGTCAAACTCTCTATTAATAACCACGTAAATCATACTTGCAGCGATGATTGGGCGCCAGAATCTGTAATTCTGGACTGATCAAACTCGGGTTGGTTGACATTGGAGGCCAAGTGCGCGACGTACATCATGATGAAGATGCCACAATCTTTTGAGTTCTCTTGCCAGGGCGCTTTGGCGATCTGAGTCATCTTCCAGTCGAGCAAACCCATCCACCCCAGCTTGCTTGCCATCACAACATTTATGAACTGCGTGAATTTGTCAGCTGCTTTTCTATGATGTTGGTATAACTGGGATCTGCCAGACAGCGGGTTGTAGAAGTGCCATACGTAGTGCAGGAAGTGTACATAGATGAGGCAGAAATGGGAACCGGTGCGGATTGGGAAAAATGAGCAGAACATGTTCCCGTTCAAGCCGTCGAGCATCATCCCAAGCTTGTTTATCAATTTCGCATTATTGCCTCCTTCAAAACTACAAGAGAGTCAGAAAATGATGCTGGGAACGACAACTTATCGCTACTTATGGAGGGAACACTTACATTGTCGAATATCTCTTTGAATGCGTGGCATCCAAAAAATGCCCACGGATACTTCATCCATTCTCTCTCATTGCGCTACCTCAATAGACTTAAAAATTCATCTATAACCTATAGAAAACAGCAATAGGAGTCAGAACAGTCGAAGTAAGGCAATATACCACTTGAAATTAAATATCGATTATTGTATATACAACTTTCATAATAGTCGTGTCCCTTGAAGACACTATGCGTAAAGTCGTGTCTCCCGAAGTAAACGACTATGCGTAAACTCGTGCCTCTCAAAGACACGACTATGCGTAAAGTCGTAGGTTTACTTACATTGAGGAGAAGAGGAAATCATATGAAGAGAAGAGGAAATCAACAGACGTAGGTTTACTTACATTGGTGTTTATTTCTGTGGTTTGTAGGAGGGATACATAGTCGTCATCACATAACATTGGGATTGGATAAGCCTTCCTCGGATTGGCGATCCATCCATCTATTGCCACTCTATCCCGCTCTAACAATACCTCCATGTCGAAGCGTAACTCCAAACCGGCATAGTTTACGGGGAGTGCAATTATAAACTTACACTTCTGAGGGATTTGGAGGACATCGACGTCAACAGGCTGGGATGCAGTTAAGCCTGTGGCCTCCAGCGCCTCCTCCTCTTCCTTCCCCTCCTCCTTCTTCTCCTCCTCCTTCGTCTCTTCCTTCTCCTCATCGTCGTCCTTCACCTCCTCCTCCATCACCTCCTCCTCATTCGCATAGTTTTCGGGGAGTGCATTTATAGACTTACACTTCTGAGGGGTTCAGAGGACATCGACATCAACAAGCTGGGATGCGGTTAAGCCCGTGCTCTTCCTTCACCTCCTCCTCCATCTCCTCCTCCTTTGCCTCTTCCTTCGCCTCATCGTCGTCCTTCATCTCCTCCTCCTTCACCTCCTCCTCATTCACTTCCTCCTCCTTCACTTCCTCCTCCTTCCCCCCTCCTTCACCTCCTCCTCCTTGACATCCTCGTCCTTCACATCCTCCTTTGCCTCCTCCTTGACGGTTTGGATATCCGACTACTGTAAGGAAGAGATCACCTCATCGATGATAGAGGTCGCTTGTCGATCGGATATGGTTTCTTCACAATTGGCTTTCGGCTGACAGGACCTATTCCTTCTTTCCTCCTCTGCCATTCTCCATATATGGTCATGTTCACTAATCCTTTGTAATTCCCTCGTGGAGACAGTCCTCATTCTCTTCCTTACCACTAGACCAGAGGGGAATCTGTCCCGTCCGTACGTCGGACGGGACTCGACTTCTGCACACTCTACATGTTCGTTGAAATCGGGTTGGATCTTCTTCAAAAACAACTTCGCAGAGGATCTCTTTGCAGCCCATTGAATCTTGTCTTCCTCATCTGCGCGTTTGATGGGAGCTAAAATGACAATTTACTTATTCGTGTCAGTAGCAGAACGATAAAGAACATAGTCGTATTGCATGAAACACGATAAACAACATAATCGTGTAGCATGAAACAAAAAAAATGTAATAGTCGTGTACCATGTGACATGAAAAAATAAATAATCGTGTACAACTTACCTTTACCCCATTTCAATGAATCGCTAGTTGACTTCTTTGCAAGCTCCTTTGTCCTGTAACCAATCGGGATTTTCTCCATATGCTCCTTGTCATGGGGCCGCTTCTTTAGCTCCTTCGTCAACTCTTCAGTATTCTCCTGCTTGGCATGCTCAAAGATCTCACTCTCTAACAGCATTGATGCTGAGGCGGCAGATGCCTTCATAGAGTGGAGAACCTCTCGCAGAGGTCCGACACTCCTTCCCATCTCCTCATAAAGTCAGAGCTATCTCAATTAGTGACTGTATGCCCTGAAGCACACCCTCCAATCGCCCCATTGCTGTTGCAGTGGCTTGAGCAGCCGTCCTCGAGGAAGGGGGTGCAGGTTGGTGGGGAGTCCTCTTCTTTTTCGGCCTCTACCGTCGTAGAGGACGGGCCACTGAAGGAGACTAAGCAAGGAGAGATGCCTCTCCGTCCATGGGGCTGATTACATCGACAACTTTGTCCCATACTTCGAGATTGTGGAACACTGCTGTCCAGTAGTCGACATACGGTGCTTCTTCTGTGCACCCTTCTTGACCTCTGTAATGAGGGCCCCACTTCCTGGCCACCTTTTGGCCCCTGGATTGATAGGGCCCACGATAAGATGGAAGATTGTCGTGTGCTTGAAAAACCAAATAAGCATAGTAAACAGATGAAAACATTATTAAAAGGTGCGGTTACAGGCAAGTCGTGTACTATTATAGTCAGTACACGAATAGAACTGTGGTCGTGTCTTATGCAACACGACTATATACGTAGTCGTGTTCCAGAAGACACGACTATAAATAAAGTCATGTTGCATTAGAGACAACTATAAATAAAGTGTTCTATGTGTCGTGCCTTTCGAAGACTCTGAAAACGTAGAAATGCTACATACCTAAAGGACATATGCAGCACCATTTAGGTATCCACCGCCTAGGCACCCTCCTTGAGATCTTGCACCCACTAGTTTGCTGGTGTGGGTTATACCAGAAACCAACATGTTATGCGTAGCCCTAGCCCAATTGTATGAGCTCAATCTTGGGAGGTTGTCAATGTAACAGTACAAACAGGGATGAACCACTCTAGTGCTGTGTGGAAACAGCACCGAGGAGAAGAGGAGGCAGATGATCATCCTCGCCATATCCTCCTCTTCCATCTTCAGTTGGCCCACACTAAGCTTGTCAATGATTTCCTCAATGTTTGAAATATCAGGTCTCCTCACGGAGAAGTACTTCCTGAAGAATTGCCCTTGCGGTTGGCGTGACAAGGTGGAAACTATCTCAACTGTTTGGCCCTTTGCGGGCAATCCGATGATAAGCACAACTTCTTGCTCTGTGAAATGGTCAAGGAGGTTCCGAGAAACAACTACGTCCGCACCTTCGAAAATGACAGCGAAACCAGCTTCTTTGATCAGTTGGCCACATCTTTGGTGACGCTGTAAGAGGGCCGCTCACTTTTTCATCACTCTCGGTTAACAAAACGTCCGAACGCCAGTCACGCATTGTATGTTCTCTTTACTGGTCGGTCCATCAGAGCCTTCCTCTTCCTGCCCCTCTGATTTCGCTGCGAGTTGCCAACACAAAATCCTGATCCTCCTCCTCTTCCGATGGTATTTCCTCCATAAACTCATCTCTTTTTTTATCCATCTGCAAGGAGATAGGTAGAGTGGTCAGTAGAAAAGTCGTATCAGTGAAACACGAAAACATAATAGTCGTGTCGTCGCATACGCGACTAAATATACAGACGTGTCTTCTAGAGACACGACTTTAGGCTTCATAGTAAAAATTAAAAATCCAAATGTCAGACCTTATGAAACTAAAATCAGTAAGAATTGTTGTAACTTACCGCGGCTTAGTGGTGTGTATGTGTGTATTTCCTGGCAGACACCTTTCACACTCTTCCTTGCCGTCCACCGAAGCTCAATCGGTCAATCCGCCAGTTGCATGCAGGCGGAGGGAGCCGCGGGGGAAACTCAGAAGGTTTAAGCCCCGAAATACTAAGGTATACGCTTCAAATCATCGTCTTTGTGCACTCTCCGTCAGTCGTGTCGTCAAAATCCAGTAGAGGGTAGATCCAAATCGAGATGGGGGACGTGAATAGGCTCGTCAAAATCTGCAGGGCTCGCCGATGGAATCGCCGCTCGAACTCGCCGGTCGCCAGTGGAAATCGTCGGAGAACCCTTGTGTTTTTTCGTGTTGTACACAACTAGACTCTTCGCACAGTATTAGCACGAAAAAGATAGAAGAAGGGCATTTTCGGTACTTCATGTCCAGATTCCAGGCCATATGAGATTTCACGGAAAAAATAAGGTATTATGTGAATATGAAAGTTGGCGCCAGGTAATATGGAAAAAAACTCTAATTTCTCACCAAAATGTTGTTTAACAACACCAGTTATGGCTTCTATACACATAGTAAACATGAATGTCAACATTCCATGCTGCGCAGCTTTTTCCTGCATCCATTGCTTCATGGTTACTAATGTTTCAAACCAAAAAAAAAAGAAAAAAAATGTAGATTTCAAATATTTTTTAGTTAAACACTTAAAAGGCAGGAATTGTCATTAGCATGAACCACCTCATTTTTATTTATCGATTTAGTGAATCACTGAAGCACCCAAATGTTGATCAAGTTTCATAGGAATGCCATTCGATAGGTTGTTCAAAATGTGAGTGATAAGGCATATAGTAGACTATTATGCTTCAATCAATTTGCATAATGGTATCTATTTGCATTACTAGAGAGAGAAATCCATGGGACAGAGAACTGTCTTATCCGAAGAAAGGTTTAGACTTTAGATTATATCCTAATTAAGGCTGACAACAAGAAACGTACTCTAGGCATGCAGAAGTGAATTCAAGCTTTCGAACACACTACTATGAATAGAGGTCCTTCCCCGTATATTTCACGAGTGGAAGACGCATGCATGTTCAAAATGTGCATCATTCGACCATGTGGTTAGTTCGTGCAGACTGGCACGTTACATATACCGAAGTTCAGGCAACAGCGTCATTGAGAGGAGGGAGATGACCATGTTAGGGAAAATTATTGGCTATGCGCCGCGCAGGGAGAACAATGTGCTCATCACCAATGGGTGATGGCTTGGTGAGAGGTGCCCATCACCCATTGGTGATGAGCACACTGTGGTAATAACTTCTCCCATGTTACCACCCTCAGGCGAGGGCCTCAAGAATTCATGCAGATGTTACATATCAGGCAGCGAATGCCATTGCAAAATCAAGTTTACTCAATATCGATTCAAATCTTGGCCAAGTCAACCGCCCCTACAAATCCTCCACAGAATGATCCCAAGGCTTCCCGTGTTGATCCCCTCTATACGGAGCCTCCTCAAAATCAGGTGGAGTTAGTTCAGATTGAACCCATATCTCCTTCATTATTGGCCGAGATAGTTCATGATATTAATCCCCCATATGCCAGTTGCTCCTCCGTTTTATTTCAATGTGCCTAGTATACCAGGCTAACCGTGTATATCTGTCACCATTCTCGGACTACCAGGTTAGTTACAAGGGGAGGTGAGGTTTTTATTGTAGGTTAGTTGCAGTTGATGAAGATGTTTCCATTCTGGCACCTTATACGAGCGACGCCGATCGAGTTCCACCGAATCAGCCCATGCAACCTGAGTGTAGTGGCCACAGGATTTGCCGGGTGCACAAGTATTGCTAGTATAATTGTAGAACTCCTTCTCACCAGCCCAAGAGTAGACAGCAGCAGTGGCTGTGGAGCCTATTAAGATGTTCTCACATACTCACTATTTGAGTGGATCAGCTGGCAGTCAGCTTTCCTCGTTCTGGCATACTTTCGGGAATAAGCAGCCACTTTTGGGCTCCATTTCATGGGGCCTACTCCTACTTCTGCTCGCACTGCATTGTGAGCCTTGACGAAGTCCTCTGCGGAAATGTGCCGGGCAAAGGTTTGGATTAGGGCAAGGCACAAGACAGCAAACAAAGCTGAAAGCCTTTTTGATGCTCATCCCATCTCTTGTGAGTGTTCCAGTATTCGTGTCATCCGAACACTTATTCCAATCAGTGTCCAAAAAAAAGTAAATCGGATTTGCTACAACCATTTAAATTTAATGATCTGGATTAGAAAACCAAATGAACTGATTGTAGAAATTTGACTTGATTTTAAACCGAGAATGCGATCGATCGGGCAAGGCGATCGATCAATCGGCCTTGACGATTGATCGTAGCTCGGGTTGTATTCTATTTTTCGTCTGGCCGAGACGTCGATCGCTCGATCACCTGATGAAACGATTAATCGTCGTGATGGTTTTCGAGATTTTCTGCCGTTTTGGGTTCAAAAAGTTGATTTTTTTCATTTATTTTCTTCCCAAGAGAGTCCTTCATTATAAAGAGAACAAAAATTCTACGAGAAGGGTAACAAAAAGGATTTAAACTTTTTCTTCTTCTCTCTAAATCCTTGGTCCATCATTGAGGAATAGAATATCCATTGATCGAGATCCAGTCAGTTTGATTTGTGTGCTTTTAAACTGACGGAGTAGTTTGTTGTATCTCTAGAATGGAATGCCTTTGATTGCCTATGCACGGAGGGCGGCGTGTCTATTTCAAGGACAACGTATAGTATGCCTCGAACTTGGTTTTATTTCTTCTAATCTCTGGTATTTTCATTGAATTGTTCGTCAATTTAATTGGTAATATTCTAGCCCTCTTTTATGCGACAATCCCAACAATCTTGAAACATATATTATTGATTTTGTTGCTTGAATACTACTGCATTATGTGTGTTGACAAATCGTTGAAACCTGAGAAGTTTGATGGGAAGAATTTCATGAGATGGCAGACTAAAATGAAATTCTGGTTGACCCAATTGAATATTTTCTATGTGATTTGTGATACTGCTGTGGAAAAAACTGTGTCTTCGGAATCTGATACGATTGCTAATTCTTCTAATGTTGGAATTGCTAAGTCTGTTGATAGTGATAAATTTAAACAAGATGATGAACTATGCCATTGACAAATTCTTAGTGTTTTGAGCAATGAGTTGTATGATCTGCATGTAAACACTAAATCTGCCAAAGAATTATAGGAAAATCTTGATAGAAAATTTGGAAAGGAGCATGAAGGGGAAGAGAAGTATGTTGTGGGCGAGTACTTTGACTATAAGATGGTTGATAACAAATCTGTTAGAGACCAGGTAGTTGAAATTCAGAATTTGGTGGCTAAGATCATTGGGAAAGGCATTCATGTTGACGAGAGGATCCAAGTTCCCATGCTTATCGAAAAAAGTACCACCCTCATGGCAGAATTTCTAAGTTAACTTGAAGCGCAAGAGGGACGCAATGTCCGTTGATGACTATATGGTGGCCATACAAATTGAAGAGAAGCACAAGGGCAAGATGAAAGTCTTTCAGGGTTCTTCTTCTGAGGCCAATGATAGTGCTCAAGCTAATATTGTGGAAGGGAAACCCAAGGCTTATGGCAATAAGAAGAACAACAAGAAGTTTAAGAATTGTTCTTTCAAACCTGGTTTTAATATCGAAAAGGAGAAGAAATCGAAAGTTTGCTGGTTATGTGGGAAACCTAGATATTTTGCAAACAGGTGTAAAGAGAAGAAAGGTGAGGACCATAGTCATGGTGGGGTTGTATCTTCTGCTCAGGCTAACATGGTTATTTCAGATAACAGGTTAATATTAACTAATTCTGAAATGAACTTGGCATGTTATTGCCGTATCTTACTTTAATCAGTGCCAAAAACAAACCCTTCTTCACTCTCCAGATTTAAATCCCGATAAGAAAACAAAAATGAACTGATAAACTCCGTCTAGATGTAATAGTCTGGATTAGAAAACAAAAATGAACTGAGCATTATTCATTAGTTTTTTTTCTTTTTGGTTTTTTAGTCCAAACAATAGAATCAGACAAAGGGATTACATCGTTCCTCAGAAGAAACAATAGGCCGTTCGGGGCGTGATAAAAAGTAAAACATCCACAGTGGATGTTTCACTTTTACTATTCATTTCCTGTTTTTTTCACTTCAGGACGTGTTTCAAACATCCACAATGGAAAATCCGGAAATGATTAGTGAAAGTGAATTTTTCGCTGTGGATGTTTTAGATTAATAACGAACCAAACGGGTGCAATAACCAGCCACTTAGAGCAATGTATCGCCTTGAATCTTCTCGGAGCGTTGACTCAAGACTAAAATTAATGGCCGAACTTGCGAAAGTTAGGCAAAGGAACAATATTGAAGACAAACAGAAGAGTAAATCATAGCCATTTTGCTTCAAGATATAAAACATATGTGAATCGGTTGCCAAAAGAAAATTGTTGAGTAGTTACCCTTTGCTGCAATGGAAGAAGAGCAGAGTTTCTGAGCCTCTTATAGGTTATCACATATCAATATTTATATGTCGGCCATGTTCGACCGAGTCTCAGAATACCGCTTATTTTAGCCCTTGAAATTGGGCAGAATCCACTCTTGTTATTTTGAAGAGGTCTGTTAGTTAAAAAGTTAAAATATAGATACCATAGCACAAAATAAGACTTGGTAGTTGTCCCTTTTTAGCCACTCCTAGGGGTGTTCCTGGACAGACACGGACGCGGACAGAGGTTGTCCGTGTCCGTATAAAATTGTCCGGGAGTTTTTTGTCCGCGTCCGTGTCCGAAAGTCCCGCGGACACGGACGCGGACACGGACATTTTTTTTTTTTTTTTATAAATACCCCCCCCCCCCGGGTCCCTCCTCCCCCCCCCCGTCGCCCTCCTCTCCACCCCCACCCCGCCGCGGCGCCGCCCTCCTCTCCACCCCCCGACTCCCTCCTCCCCACCCCGTCGCCCTCCTCTCCACCCCCACCCCGCCGCGGCGCCGCCCTCCTCTCCACCCCCCGGCTCCCTCCTCCCCACCCCGTCGCCCTCCTCTCCACCCCCACCCCGCCGCGGCGCCGCCCTCCGCTCCACCCCCCGGCTCCCTCCTCCCCCCCGTTGCCCTCCTCTCCACCCCCACCCCGCGGCGCCGCCCTCCTCTCCACCCCCACCCCGCGGCGCCGCCCTCCTCTCCACCCCCTGGCTCCCTCCTCCCCCCCCGTCGCCCTCCTCTCCACCCCCCGGCTCCCTCCTCCCTACCCCGTCGCCCTCCTCTCCACCCCCACCCCCGCCGCGGCGCCGCCCTCCTCTCCACCCCCCACCCCGACGGCCGGAAGCCACAGCGCGCCGGAAGCCACAGGTAAAAAATTGATTTTTATTTTTTTTTTATCCGTCGCCGGCGGTCCTCCTCCGCGACCGCCGGCGACGACCCGGGGACGACCCCCTCCGTCCTCCCCTCCACGACCGCCCCCCTCCTCCCCCCACCCCGCCGCCCTCCTCCTCCACCCCGCCGGCCGCCGCCCCTCCTCCTCGGACCTCGGACAGTCTGTCCGAGGTCCCTTGGCCGTGTCCGTGGCCGGAATCCACGGACGATTCTTCTCGGCGCGGACACGGCCACGGACACCTCGGACGCGGCCGGCCCTGCGGACGCGGCCGGCCGCGAACAGCCCTAGCCACTCCACCTTCAGGCTCCCTCCTTTTTGCAATTGGAGTCCTCCTTGGCTACTTGCATGCATAGTCACAAGTTTAATGAAATTTTGGCAAAACAGGCATCAACCGCATGTTATTTTTATATTTCTTTCGTTCGAAAATTTCTCTGAAATTTTGCAAAATTTACGGTTTAGGGAGGTAATTTTTAAATTTTTTAAATTTTAGGCAGCATATTTTCTAATTTATTACGTTTGAGGGAACCAATTTTTCTGTTATTTACAATTTAGGTAGATAATTTCAAAGATTTTTTTTGTTGCATGAATATTTTAGTATCATTCCTTTTCTTTCCCCTCCTCTTCCCCCTCCTTTCTTCCTCTTTCTATACTTCGAAACTTTAAAAAAAAAATTGAAATGAAAACGAAAGAGCCCCTTACCAAAATAAACTGAAATTAAAACATTGTGGCTATGCTTGCACGCAGGAACCACTATCCTTTGTACTGCCCACTCCAAAAAACAATTCTCGTTTTAGCTACTCTCGCCGACAACGACTAGTACAATCGATTTCTTTCCCACAATAGCCGTGTTCGTTCATCTTTTCCAGGGTTCTGTGCTTCTGTTGACTGCCACTAGACTTCGTTGATGGAAAGAAGTTCGAGTGTAAGTTCCCTAGAAATGATTGTTTAAGAAAACCACGATTTCTGATTTTGATCTTCAGTTTGACTAACATTGAATTCTTCTCTAACAATGTTTTCACGTAAAAAAATCCGACACCAACAGATCCCACAATAAATTGTCTGGATTGGAAATCAAAATGATCTATTCATGTGAGTATAGCTTTCTAAACTTTCTACCCCTTATTATGTAGAACTGCATAATGTATAAGTTTTCTACCCCTTATTTATGTTTCAAAACTTTGTATAATTATTGGCATTATTTTACCAATTCTATCTGACCAACCTTTGGATGAAGTAACTTGTTAGAGTTCATAGAGGCATTATATTTTTGCGAACTCTAAGAATGTAAAGGCCATAGTTTGAAAACTCGGTTTTGACTCTATGGAGTATGGACTGACCCACTCGATTCAGCAGGAAACTGAGTCAGACTTGCCTGCAAACTCTAATCTGCATGACTCGGCTGATGGTTCCATTAAATCGCCGAGTCAACTCTTCGATTCCGGAAAACTCGTGAGTCAGTAGAGTCATTTAAAAACCTATTTTACTTTAATGCTACCCAATTAAAACGTTAACTATGGTAAGTTATCCCAATTAAAATATTAATGCATTTTAAAAATGATATTCCTTTGAGCAATTAAGGTAGTGCATTGATGTTTATGCACAATTTCCATTAGCAATTTAATTGCCAAGGAAAAACCTTCCATTAGCAATTTGTGCCTTTTTGTCTTACCAACGAAATTTCCTTCTACCATTGCAGTTACATCTAAAATTGAATACGTATCCCAATAATATGGAAAACATCCTTTATGATGAAAGTTCATACAAATTTGTGCCTTTTTGTCTACAATGCCCCAGATAAAAAACCATCCATAATGTTATAAAAATCTGGTACCTGTCAAACACATAGCTTTAAGGATTATAGACTACAAGTACTGATATATGGTCCATACATTGGTCTTAATTAGCAAAACTACCAACCTTGAAGGAAAATGGAGAGGATCTAAGGGAATATTTTTCTATTCTTGATTGATATACATGTGTTCTTAAGAGAGAAAATAAATATTTTATTTGCATGACTCCATTGTGACTATGTTAAAACTCCGAGCCGACTCAACTCCCTCGCCTATGGAGCCGAGTCTCAAGTTTTTTTAACATTGCTCCAGGTTTTATTATCACATGCTACGGTTGCAGTTGTATCTACTTACTGTGATGATTAGTAAAATAAGTAAACAAGACAAATAAACTAAACTTGAAGGAGAAACTAACAAAAAATCTATACAAACTATATTAATGCGCAATAGACTTGCAAGGAGAAAATCGTTTAGACCAATCAAACAAATCGTTCTGAATCGATAGATGCATAGATAACTTTGTTTAAAAAAGTCGCCAACATCATATAAGTACCCTTTTTATTCATTGCTCTTTCACTATAAGCAATATGTTGAACAAATGCCCGCAACATCAGAACAACAAACTTATTGGCATCTTACCATGCATAACTGTAGCAATGTGAATCGTCACTGTAGCAATTGTAAATCAATGCGAAATCCGACCTTTTCTTCTCCTATCTTCTTCTCCTCTTCCTCCGGCCTCTTGCTCCGACTGAAAGCACACGGGAATCCATCGGAGAACACGACCAACAGACTCTGTTTTTTTTTTTAGAACAGTCCCGTTTTTTTCAAAATCTGCCCCCAAAAATCCCGTCAAAAATCCGTGCTTTCTCTTCTCCTAATCTTCCTCTATATATAGGCTTCGAGATGAGAATCCTCTTCGCGTCAATTACTCATTTGGATAAGCTCAAATCCGTCGAAATAAAGCACGGCTCTGTTTTTAACAGAGTCCCGAATCAACACAACTCTTTTTTTTTCTTTTCGTTTCAGTTTCTGATTCCAGCACGACTGCCGTTCTCATCTCTTCACCGCCAGCTCCATAGCCAGCATGAGCGCCGCCGTCTAACTTAGCCCACCTTGCCGTTGCTGCCCTTTGCCGGAACCCAGAACCACCATTCAAGCTCCGCCTCGCCGTCAATCATGGCTTCCATGCCCTGCTCTTCATCCGTCGCCGCCGTGGCCGTGCCGCCTTCGATCATCGCCGTGGCTAGAACCGCCGAGACCCCAGCCGTTGTCAACACAGGACCCATCGCCGATCTTTGCCGGCGCTCGAGCTCGAGCTCGAGCGCTGCTCTGCTTCTGCAACAGACCGCCCGAGCTTTGGCTCGGGCTATCTGTTTTTTTATTTTTTTTTCTTTTAAAACCGAACCGGAACTGAACCATTCTAATTCGGGCCGGTCTGGTTTTCTCTTCTTTTTTTTCTTTTTTTTTTCTTTTTCTTCTTTATAACCCATTGTATTGCTCTCATTCATCGGATCTCTGATCTCTTCACAGAGACGGTTTGGCGCGCATTCACTCTTGACGATCCACATTTGAATCTCTTTCGCCTACATAAATCAAATTAAATATTAAGTTAGACGCATAATAAAATGTGAAATCATAAAATCCAATTAACGCATCTAAATTAATCAATTAAGCGCATTTAATTATTAATCTCCTAATTACTCTCCTAACATGAATAACCATTAAAAATCATTACTTTCAACCAAAATTACGACCAAAATATAGGCAGAAAGGCATATAAAAACGTGTTTATTTTGTATATATCAAATACCCCCAAACCTACATTTTGCTAGTCCTCGAGCAAAACAAAATGAAGCAAAGAAAACAAAAACAACTAAAGTAACTAAAGTAGAAAAAATAAATGCTGCTTTCGTAGGGAACACGATTGCATTGAGCGTATGCAACAAGCCGTTAAACCTCTAGGTGTCCCTAGTAGGACGAGTGTTGTCTCGTGAGGGTTTGCAGCCATGCTACCCACAAACATGTATTTATGAAACTAATTAACTTAAGTGCAAAAACAAAGCAAAAATTAAAACATTACAAAACAAACAAACCTATTATCCCGACAAATGCCAAATACAATGCTTAAGAGAATTAACCACATGTACTTGGTTCATAATCAACAGGAATATAGAAGCCCTCAAGTAAGTGGTTTTATTCTACACTTTCATCTTAGAAATTTCTGCTCAACTATTATAAAGCATGATAATGTAAATAGTAAAAGTGTAGAACATTGTAGCAATACATTCTAAATTTCTGTTT